>CM072096.1:17437500-18795833 GCA_036850905.1 Luffa acutangula
AGGATGGCTGTCCAAGAAGGGTTGACAACAGAAGATAATGCTAAGTTGCGCCTTCAGGAGTTAGAAGCACTTGATGAAGGAAGGTTAGAGGCTCAACAAGCGTTGGAATGCTACCAAGCACGGATGTCTAAAGCCTTTGACATGAATGTGAAGCTTCGATCATTTCAAGTTGGTGATCTTGTGCTTGCCGTTCGAAGACCCATCATCACTACACGACACACAGTGAACAAGTTCACACCTAAATGGGATGGACCCTACGTCGTCAAAGAATTCTACACAAATGGAGCATACAAGATCGTGGATCAAGACGGATTAAGAATAGGCCCAATAAATGGCAAATTTCTTAAAAAGTTTTATGCGTGAAATGTAATGCTCCATATCGCAAGAGCCTAAACTGCGTGATACTCCTAGCTCGGATGAGTTAAAAAGGTGAACGACCAAAACATTAAAAAAAATCAAATTTGTACTCTGAACTACGTTATGACTTGATCCCGTTTATTAATGGGTACGTAGGCAACTTAAAGGAAACTTTAAGCTCAGTCCATAAAATAAAAAAATCATTATAAAAAAAATCAAATTTGTACCTTGAACTACGTTATGACTTGATCCCTTTTCTTCAAGGGTACGTAGAACAAATTGAAGACATTCATCCCTACTAGGGGCAACAGAACAGGTTGAAGACATACATTGCTGTGAATGGAATGTTATGAATTGAGTGCATTAAAGATGGCTACGTTCCTCAAGTTCAACAATTCACTCGCTCCAAGTTTGACATCTCGTCTAAAGTTTGGTGTTTCACCCCTTAAGTATGGCACCTTGTTTCCTCTAAAGTTTGCATACTCCACGCTTCGTCTTCAAAAGTTGGTGTGTGTCAACTTTCACTTCATTTTCAAATGTTGACAATTGGAGACTTTCGTTTCACTTGAAAATTGTTGACAGGCGACCACCCCTGCAGGAAAATACAGTCATCAAAGTGACTGGTCTAGATAATTGGTGAAATCACTGCAAGTGAAACTGATGACGACCGTGGTGACCACCCCTGCAGGAAACTACAGTCATCAAAGTGACTGGTCTAGACAGGTGGTGAAATCACTGCAAGTGGAGCTGATGACGACCGTGGTGACCACCCCTGCAGGAAACTACAGTCATCAAAGTGACTAGTCTAGACAGGTGGTGAAATCACTGCAAGTGGAGCTGATGACGACCGTGGTGAAATCACTGCAAGTGGAGCTGATGATAGCCGTGGTGACCACCCCTGCAGGAAACTACAGTCATCAAAGTGACTGGTCTATACAGGTGGTGAAATCACTGCAAGTGGAGCTGATGACGACCGTGGTGACCACCCCTGCAGGAAACTACAGTCATCAAAGTGATTGGTCTAGACAGGTGGTGAAATCACTGCAAGTGGAGCTGATGACGACCGTGGTGACCACCCCTGCAGGAAACTACTGTCATCAAAGTGATTGGTCTAGACAGGTGGTGAAATCACTACAAGTGAAGCTGATGACTACCGTGGTGACCACCCCTGCAGGAAACTACAGTCATCAAAGTGACAGGTCTAGACAGGTGGTGAAATCACTGCAAGTGAAGCTGATGACGACCGTGGTGACCACCCCTGCAGGAAACTACAGTCATCAAAGTGACTGGTCTAGACAGGTGGTGAAATCATTGCAAGTGGAGCTGATGACGACCGTGGTGAAATCACTGCAAGTGGAGCTGATGATAGCCGTGGTGACCACCCCTGCAGGAAACTACAGTCATCAAAGTGACTGGTCTATACAGGTGGTGAAATCACTGCAAGTGGAGCTGATGACGACCGTGGTGACCACCCCTGCAGGAAACTACAGTCATCAAAGTGACAGGTCTAGACAGGTGGTGATATCACTGCAAGTGAAGCTGATGACGACCGTGGTGACCACCCCTGCAGGAAACTACAGTCATCAAAGTGACTGGTCTAGACAGGTGGTGAAATCACTGCAAGTGGAGCTGATGACGACCGTGGTGACCACCACTGCAGGAAACTACAGTCATCAAAGTGATTGGTCTAGACAGGTGGTGAAATCACTGCAAGTGGAGCTGATGACGACCGTGGTGACCACCCCTGCAGGAAACTACAGTCATCAAAGTGATTGGTCTAGACAGGTGGTGAAATCACTACAAGTGAAGCTGATGACTACCGTGGTGACCACCCCTGCAGGAAACTACAGTCATCAAAGTGACAGGTCTAGACAGGTGGTGAAATCACTGCAAGTGAAGCTGATGACGACCGTGGTGACCACCCCTGCAGGAAACTACAGTCATCAAAGTGACTGGTCTAGACAGGTGGTGAAATCATTGCAAGTGGAGCTGATGACGACCGTGGTGACCACCCCTGCAGGAAACTACAGTCATCAAAGTGACTGGTTGTTGGGTTCCTAGAGTGAGTAATAATATGATATAAAATACTCTAGAATTCCTGTGCAAGTATACACAGTCTGCAACAAGTAATATTATCAATCCGAGCCCTGAATTAGTTTCCACTCTACCTATTTTTGTGTAATTTTCTAATGGTTTCAAAGATAGTAAATGATTTGGTTTTATCGGAATTATGCTGAAGCAAAATAAATGACAGAACAATAAGTAAACAAATAGATAGACAGATTAAAGACAGACGCTGGTTAGGTTTTAGTGATTGTTCTAAGATATGCTCTAGCAATATTATTGATCATGCATTTCTCGCAGTATTATTAGCGGATTCCTCCCGGAACTCCGGATCTTTTGGGATATGTTTCAAACCCAATGAAGAGCGAGCGATCAAGCACTAGGCAACTTGCTATCCCTAGCTCAGTCACTGGCGTTCACCAATACACAATGATCGTAGTGTGGATAATAGCCACACACTCTCTAAATCATCCCTGAAACTAGAGAGAGCTATTCATACCGGCTGGCCAGGCGGGCATAAAATGGAAATAAGCACAACAATTAACCAAAATGCGATAGTCAATTTATTACTAGAGATGAAGCACAGCAATCACATTATTCCTAACCAACACCTAAGCTACTTAGTTCATAATAGGCATAGGAATACGAATTACAATCTGAGTAGGAATGTCCACAACCACAAGTTTAATAAAGAAAATAAACTCCCTAATCAACTTGCGGAAGATGGTGCTTTTGATAATCTTCAATCTCTCTAAAATATTCGGCTTCCAAGGGAAAACATGGAATACTTTTGACTTGGACGGCTACTTCCTTTTATAGAAGGATAGGAGACTTGAATTAGGTCAACTTGGACACGTGTAGGGCTCTCCTTGCTCCTTTATCCCGAAAATAACTCAACAGAAGTCGGTTCATGAAGTTGGCTAACGAGCTGTGATGTGGCAGTTCTGTTCCCAGTTTTGCTGCAGCACAGAATTTTCTCCCTCCAGTCGCCCAGCAGCATAATTTACACAAAGTAATTTCCAATGCTTCCATTCTTCCAAATGGGTTAAAACATGTAATATCTATCCAAAACCAACCTTAATAAGCATAAAGGACACACAAATCCCTATATAATTGAGGCCTAAATAACTACCTTTTGGGCAGTTATCATACCCCCAAACTTGAACTATTGCGCGTCCCGAGCAATACTAACCAACCTTCCTTCAATAATTCAAAACATTAGACAAAGAATAGCTTAATCAAACCAGACAGTCCAACACTACCTTTAATCTTTACTTGAGCACTCTGCAAAACCAAGCTCTGCTGCAGCAAAATGATTCCTCCGGCATGGACTAATAATCACCACTTTTCAACTTAATTCTAAGAACTCACCACAACTTAGCTCTATTATCAGACATTTCAAAACATATTTTTAAAGGGTTTATTTTCCTGTTTCTCAGACTTTAAGCAGCCCTACAGTCATAAGCTCTTAAGCATGGGATGACCCACTTTATGGTGCAATATACCCTTGCCTCAAGCTCATCACCAACTAAGCTCAATACTCATTATAAAGCTAAAAAAAAAAAATCCTTAGTTATTCTATCTCTTGCTCCTCAGAATGGCATCATTTTGTGATGAAGCTCACCTAAGTTATGGGAGACAGAAAAACTGCTGGATCATCATTCATCCTTCAAAACTTTTGCTCCATCAATTTTTTCAGCAAAATCTTCAACAAATAATTTTTCAGCAAATCATTTCATCATTTTTTTCATATTTCCTAGGTCATGTTTTGACGCGAAGACAAACTGTGGGTATCACAAATGTCCCCGGTTACTGAACAACCTAACAAATTTTAATTTGAAGGAGAGGAATGCGCGAGCAAAATAATTGGAGTAGCAAAAAGTCCCCCAAACTTGAATTATTCGTTGTCCCCAATGAATCATTAATAAAGCAATTATACCCCCAAACTTAAATTTTTCTATCTGAATTTTTAAACTAAACATGGGACTCAGATTAAGCTTAAACGTGGATCATATAAGTCAATACTACCTTCAAAATCTTCTTTGCCGCAGCAACAGTCCAGGCTAGAAGAAATGCTCAAGCAAAAGGTTTCTGGAGATCAGAATACCTTGATCTAATTAAGCGTAATCAGTCCAAGATCAAAAATTCAGAAGAAAATAGTTAAGTTAGACATCACCCAGTGCATATAGAATGAAAAACATCTGGAAATTTCATTAAAAACCGAAAAAAATATACATCAGCAGATATTTTTGTCGCCTAGAAACATAAAACAAAAACTGGGGTTCTCTTCTTTTTAGCTTTCTTTTTCGGAGCATCAGATGTAGGTTCAACTTCCTCTACATCCCTTTCCTTGCGGCTTCTCGTTTTCTCTATTATAGACTTGAAGAAATTTGTTTTCACTTCGAAGAATGGAAAGAAACATAAGGAAAAAGAGTGGAAGAAGAAACAAACCTGAGTGGTGTTTAAATGGGGCTTTAGAAAATAAAATAATCAGTTGACAAATCTTCCCCCCATTAATATCTTTTACCGTTTAAACCTGCAAGTAATTTAATCAAATTAAATTTTCAAAACGGTAAGATTTTACCATAATGATGTGCTGTCCAACGGCTCTATCGTTCGATTTCCCTATGCAACACATGGAAGCACCTGATCTTCATGCAATATTACCTGCTCACTAAAAATTTAAATCCCAACGGTAAAAATATTCTTAACCACATCCGTAATATTCTGATGATATATTCACTCTAACTAGAAGATTGCAAAAACAAACTGGGTAACAAGATTTTCTTCTAGAAGAATCTTTTCACACGGAAAATTCAAATTAAAACCGCCAAAATCAAATCTTATCTTATTATTAACTTCAGCCGAATATGTAATTCTTATCTTATCTTATCTTTTCACACTGAAATATTATTAAATCTAAACCTAAACAGAAATTCATATAACCGAAAATAAAAACTAAATAAAATCTAACTAAATCTAATTAATTAAAAGATAATTCAAAGATAATCCAAATAAATAATCCTAAAATCAAATCAAATTCAAAATGAAATAGATAAAATCTAAATTAACAGAAATAAATAAATACTTAAAGATAAAAATCTAATAAACCATGCAAAATCAAATCTAACCTAATCGAAATTAAAACAAATCAACGAAACATAAAATAAACACTGGGAGCTCAAAATTTTGCTCTGTGAAATGCTCCCGCAAAAATCCTGCTCTCTCAATCATCAACTAACTTTAGGGAAGGATATTTCGCCTGAAATTCCTTACCTCTCCCCAATAATTTTTCACACGTTGTCCATTCACTTTGAACACTCTCCCATCTTTTTCATCCTGCAAAGTAACTGCTCCATGGGGAAAAACCTCAACCACAGTAAATGGTCCTAACCATTTAGATTTTAGTTTTCCAGGAAACAATTTCAATCTAGAATTATAAAGCAAAACCTTCTGACCCTTGACAAACTCTTTAGATTTTATTTTCTTGTCATGCCACAGCTTAGTCTTTTCTTTATACATTTTCGCATTCTCATAAGAAAATTGGCGAAATTCCTCTAATTCATTAAGCTGCAGCATTCTTATTGCTCCTGCGCGACTCAGATCAAAATTTAACTTTTTCAAAGCCCAAAACGTCTTATGCTCTAGCTCCAATGGTAAATGGCAAGCTTTCCCATATACTAACCTATAGGGAGACATACCTAGAGGAGTCTTATAGGTTGTCCTATAAGCCCAAAGAGCCTCATCCAACCTAAAAGACCAATCCTTTCTAGATGGATGAACTACTTTCTCTAAAATCGATTTAATTTCCCTATTACTGATTTCAACTTGACCATTTGCTTGTGGGTGATAAGGGGTAGCTATCCTATGCTTAATCCCATACTTAGCTAAAAGCTTAGTTAAGATATTATTAACAAAATGTGTACCCTCATCACTCACTAGAGCCCTAGGTGTCCCAAACCGCGCAAAGATGTGTGATTGAAGAAACCTTGCTACTGCCTTGGCATCACTCTGATGGCATGCGATGGCCTCCACCCATTTGGACACATAATCAACTGCCAATAAGATAAAAACATTGCCATTAGAAGGAGGAAATGACCCCATAAAGTCAATACCCCATACATCGAATAATTCAACTTCTAAAATGTAAGTAAGAGGCATTTCATCTCTAGGCCCTAAATTTCCTCTTCTTTGGCAAGCATCACATTGCTTGTAGAACCAATGGGCATCCTTAAATAACGTAGGCCAAAAAAATCCACAATGCAAAATCCTTATAGCTGTCATCTGACCGCTGAAATGACCTCCATACGACGAAGAGTGACATTGCTCCAGGATTTCCTTTGCTCCAGCACCTGAAACACACCTACGAATAATACCGTCTGAGCATTACTTATACATAAATGGCTCATCCCAATAGAAAAATTTCGCATCATGCTTAAACTTTTTCTTCTGCCTCCAATCCATGTCAATAAGAGTGACTCCCTTTACCAAAAAGTTGGCAATATCAGCATACCAAGGGACATCCCTAACTACCTTTACTTCAACAACAAAGAGTTGTTCATCTGGAAAAGAATCGGAAATGGCAGATTGCTCCAGCAAAGATGATGACGGATCAAGACGAGATAAATGATCTGCAATGACATTTTCTGATCCCTTCTTGTCCTTTATCTCCAAGTCGAACTCCTGCAATAGTAAAATCCAACGAATTAGTCTAGGCTTTGCATCTTTCTTAGACATTAAGTACCTTATTGCTGCATGATCCGTGAAAACCGTGACTTTGGATCCAACCAAATATGGCCGGAACTTCTCAAAAGCGAACACCACAGCTAACAACTCCTTTTCAGTAGTTGTATAGTTGACTTGTGCTTCATTTAAAACCTTGCTTGCATAATATATAGGATGGATAAATTTGCCCTGCTTTTGCCCCAGCATCGCACCTACCGCAGCATCACTCGCATCACACATTACCTCGAATGGCAAATTCCAATTAGGTGCGCAAAGAATGGGTGCTGAGATTAAAGCAGCTTTTAAAGTCTCAAAAGCCTTCCTACAATTTGCATTAAAGTAAAAAACATGATCAGTGCACAACAAGTTACGAAGAGGTTTACTGATTTTGGAGAAATCCTTTATGAACCTCCTATAAAAACCAGCATGTCCTAAAAAACTCCGAATTCCCTTCACTGAATTCGGTGGCTCTAGTCTCTCAATAACCTCAACTTTTGCTCTATCAACTTCTAGACCTTTTTTAGAAATTTTATGTCCTAACACTATGCCCTCCTTTACCATGAAGTGGCATTTCTCCCAATTAAGAACTAGATGGGTATCCTCACATCTCTTTAATACCTTACCTAAATTTTCTAAGCAATTCTGAAAAGACCCTCCAAACACTGAAAAATCGTCCATAAATACCTCAATAGTGGACTCAATCATATCAGAAAAAATTGCTAACATACACCGCTGAAATGTTGCTGGAGCATTGCAGAGGCCAAAAGGCATTCACCTAAAAGCGAATGTCCCATAAGGACAGGTGAAAGTGGTTTTCTCCTGATCCTCAGGAGCAATAGTAATCTGGTTATACCCAGAATAACCATCCAAGAAACAGTAATAGGCCTGACCAGCCAATCGATCCAACATCTGGTCGATAAATGGTAGAGGGAAATGATCCTTTCGGGTAGCTTTATTAAGCCTTCTGTAATCCATGCAAACCCTCCAACCAGTTACCGTCCTTGTTGGAATCAACTCATTATCTTTATTGCTTACCACAGTGAAACCTCCTTTCTTAGGAACACATTGGACATGGCTTACCCAATTGCTATCGGCAATTGGATAGATGATCCCAGCATCCAACCATTTAATTACCTCCTTTTTAACAACCTCTTTCATTGCAGGGTTAAGCCTTCTTTGTTGCTCAATACTCCTAAAGGATCCCTCCTCTAGAGTGATTTTGTGCATACAAAAAGATGGGCTAATTCCCTGAATATCAGCCAATGTCCAACCTATAGCCTTGCGGTATTGCTGCAGCAATTTTATTAAGGCCTCTTCATGCTCTGGCATTAAATCTGATACAACAATAATGGGCAACGTCTCACTTTCCCCAAAATACACTTAATTTAGATGCTCTGGCAAAGGCTTCAAATCTAAAGTAGGTGCCTCAATCAGGGATGGCTTTATGGGAGGAGCTTTCCTTTGATCTAAATCTAAAGACTCAAAAACATCCTCACATCTAAACAATTCTTTTTCTTTTTTTCTATCTAAAGAACAAAATTCAAAATCTTCTACACTAACCTCTCCATGCTTTTCCGAATGCTTATCAGCCGAATCCTGTATTGTTGTCTCAATAACTGTGCTCTCCAGAATCCTGATGAAGGAGCAATCCTCCATTTCGTCTGGATATTTCATGACTTTAAACACATTAAATTTCACTTCCTCATTACAGACTCTCATTGTTAATTCCCCTTTTTAAACATCTATTAACGCCCTACCAGTAGCAAAAAATGGACGACCTAGAATAATTGGGACATCCTTATCAGCCTCGTAGTCTAAAATAATAAAATCAACAGGAAATATGAACTTATCAACTTTTACTAAGACGTCCTCAATTTTACCCTCTGGATATGTGATAGTCCTATCAGCTAGTTGGAGTGTGACTGTGGTAGGCATAGCTTCACCAATACCAAGCTTCCGATGGACCGAAAGAGGCATAAGGTTAATGCTTGCGCCTAAATCACAGAGTGCTCTACCTAATTCCTTTCCACCTATAGACACAGGTATAGTAAATGACCCTAGATCCTTAGCCTTGGGGGGTAGCCCATTCTTAAGAATAGCACTACACTCCTCAGTAAGAGATACAGTTTCAAACTCACCTAATCTTTTCTTTTTAGTCAAAATATCCTTAAGAAATTTAGCATAATTAGGCATTTGCTCAATAGCTTCTACTAAAGGGATATTTATATGCAATTGCTTAAGAATCTCTAAAAACTTCTTAAATTGACCATCCTGATTCTTAGGCTTTTGCCTCTGTGGAAAAGGTAGAGGTGGTACATAAGGTGGGGGCGGAACATAAAGTGGTTCTACATCTGGAAAAGAACCAGATGCTCCAGCATTTTTATTGCTGCGTCCAGCACCCTGACCAGACTCCAACTCTTTCTCAGCAACAATATTTTTATCACTATTATTATTTAAATCCTGGGTCTTTCTAGACTCTTCTAGTGGCTTACCACTCCTAAGAGTTACTGCCTTTACCTACTCCTTACCTTCCCTTCGAGGGTGTTCAATATCCGAGGGAAGTTTCCCTTGAGGCCTTGCCTTCAGCTCACTGGCCAGCTGACCCACTTGCAATTCCAGGGCTCTCATCGAAGCTTGATTACTTTGAATCGCGACATCTGTACGAGCCATAAATTCTTTCATCATCGTCTCGAGAGAACTTCTCGAATTTTGCTGGGGCAAAGCCTGCTTATTTTGCTGGGGCATTACCTGCGCTTTAGCAAATCTCGGCTGGTTCATCTTCTGTTGCGCTTGTACGTTATTTCCCTGACCTCCCCATGAGAAGTTTGGGTGGTTGCGCCAACCTTGATTATAGAAGTTAGAATAAGGGTTGTTCCTCTGATTACCTACAAAAAACACAGAAGCTGGATTGCTGGGGCAAAACTCGTAGTTGTGGTCTTCACCACAATAGACACATGCTTCGTCCGTGACTTGGTTCACCACTGTAGTAGGCTCCATAGCTGGTGGCTGTTGATGACTAATCACTGCCACATTCTTAAGAGCGTTAGCAATCATAGCAAGGTCAGCCCTAATGGTGGACACACCGACTTCTAACACACTCTTTACCTTCTTATTTGTGCCTCTAACATCCGACCACTGACAACTATTAATAGATATTCTCTCTAAAATTTCCTAAGTTTCATCAAAAGTTTTTGCCAAAAGGGCCCCTCCAGCTGAAACATCAACCATACCTTGGGTCACTCCATTTAAACCATTTTAGAATGTTTCCATTTGAATACAATGAGGTAAACCATGGTGGGGACACTTTCGCAAAAGCTCCTTAAACCTTTCCCAAGCCTCACTAAAAGTCTCATCTTCAAGTTGCCTAAACCCTACTATTTCACTCCTCAATTTAGCATTTCTATTAGGTGGGAAATATTTACTCAAAAAATTTTCAGCTAACTCATCCCACGTCCTAATTGACCCTGGAGCAAAAGAGTTTAACCATGACTTTGCTCCATCTCTAAGAGAATACGGGAACAAAGTTAATCTAAGAGCATCTCTAGGCACTCCTTGAATTACAAAAGAATCACTAACTCCTAGAAAAGACTTAAGATGTAAATGAGGGTCTTCAGATGACAAACCATGGAATTGTCCCACGGTTTGCAACATCTGAAACATTACCGGTTTCATTTCAAAATTTGCCGCTTGGATTTGGGGACGTGCAATTCCTGGATTCAACTCATTAAACATCGGGACAGCATATGCTCGAATGGCTCTGGTCCTATCGTTCGCTATCAAGATAGGATTCTCAGCCTGATTATTTTGCTGCTCATTTTGCTCAAACAGTGGGTTTTGCTGCAGCAACGGATTCTGTTGGGGGTTTGCGTCTGCTGGACCTTCAGGAACCTGCGGAAGACGCGACACGTTCTCCATCTGGTTTATGCGCTACTCTCTCCTTCTGTTCCTAAATGTCCTTTCAATTTCTAGATCAAACTCAAACCGCACCCCAGGTGGATCGCTCATGCACCAAAATCACACCTGCAAAAACAAAAGAAACAATCAAAAAGTTCTAGCACCAAACCACTAAAACACATACACAAAAATAGATCAGATAAAAACTTATTCAAGTCCCCGGCAACGACGCCAAAAACTTGTTGGGTTCCTAGAGTGAGTAATAATCTATACTATATATAAAAGGGGCTAAGAGGGGAGAATCTTTGTCTTCCTATTTTGCCCCTACATTTTTTATAATTTCCTGTTTTGTCCTTCCCGTCCAATAGTTGCAATTCTTAGAGGTATCCATTGAAAGAGTTTAATCCATTATTGGAATTGGTTACACAATGAAATAATGTATTCTTTCGCATATGGACATGATCTAGACCATAAACGTGAAACATCACGATCTAATGGTGGGCTATGTTGGAGAAATTTGCCTTCCAATTTTACCCTTAAAATGTTTATAATTTTTTTCTTCTTTTGGAATAGCTGTAACTGTTCGTGTCGAGTTGTCCCTTAGAGATTTTAATCCAATGAAAGTGGTTTTACATATCATTTAATAAAATAATTATTTGCACAAAATTTCGTACTATATATATAAGAATTATGGAAAAGTGATAATATTAAAATATTAAAAAAAATTATTGGAATGAGTAACTTTTGTATACTATATATGAAAGGGGCTAAGAGAGGAGAATCTTTGTCTTTCCATTTTGCCCCTACATTTTTTATAAATTCTTGTTTTGTCAATCCCATCGAATAATTGCAATTGTTAGAGGTGTCCATTGAGAGAGTTTAATCAATTGGAATTGGTTACACAATGAAATAATGTATTCTTTCGCATATAGACATAATCTAGACCATAAACGTGAAACATCACGATCTTACAGTGGGTTATGTTGTTGAAATTTGCCTTCCAATTTTACCCTTAAAATGTTTGTAATTTTTTTTTTCTTCTTTTGGAATAACTATAACTGTTCGTGTTGAGTTGTCGAGAGATTATTTTAATCCAATGGAAGTGGTTATACACATATCATTTACTAAATTAATTATTTGCACAAAATTTTGCTTTGTACTAAGTGATAATATGAAAACATTAAAAAAAAAATTATTGCAATGAGTAACTTTTAAAAATTTATTAAAACAAAAATTATGTAATACTTGCTTATTACATACTAAAAAGGTACTATTTTATCTTATTTAAATTTAAAACTATAATATTTCACGTGCCATGCACGTGTTTCACAACTAGTATGATATAAAATACTCTAGAATTCCTGTGCAAGTATACACAGTCTGCAGCAAGTAATATTATCAATCCGAGCCCTGAATTAGTTTCCACTCTACCTATTTTTGTGTAATTTTCTAATGGTTTCAAAGATAGTAAATGATTTTGTTTTATCGGAATTATGCTGAAGCGAAATAAATGATAGAACAATAAGTAAACAAATAGATAGACAGATAAAAGACAGGCGCTGGTTAGGTTTTAGTGATTGTTCTAAGATATGCTCTAGCAATATTATTGATCATGCATTTCTCGCAGTATTATTAGCAGATTCCTCCCGGAACTCCGGATCTTTTGGGATATGTTTCAAACCCAATGAAGAGCGACCGATCAAGCACTAGGCAACTGGCTATCCTTAGCTCAGTCACTGGCGTTCACCAATACACAATGGTCGTAGTGTGGATAATTGCCACACACTCTCTAAATCATCCCTGAAACTAGAGAGAGCTATTCATACCGGTTGGCCAAACAGGCATAAAATGGAAATAAGCACAACAATTAACCAAAATGCGATAGTCAATTTATTACTAGAGATGAAGCACAGCAATCACATTATTCCTAACCAACACCTAAGCTACTTAGTTCATAATAGGCATAGGAATACGAATTACAATCTGAGTAGGCATGTCCACAACCACAAGTTTAATAAAGAAAATAAACTCCCTAATCAGCTTGCGGAAGATGGTGCTTTTGATAATCTTCAATCTCTCTAAAATATTCGGCTTCCAAGGGAAAACATGGAATACTTTTGACTTGGACGACTACTTCCTTTTATAGAAGGATAGGAGACTTGAATTAGGTCAACTTGGACACGTGTAGGGCTCTCCTTGCTCCTTTATCCCGAAAATAACTCAACAGAAGTCGGTTCATGAAGTTGGCTAACGAGCTGTGATGTGGCAGTTCTGTTCCCAGTTTTGCTGCAACACAGAATTTGCTCCCTCTAGTCGCCCAGCAGCATAATCTACACAAAATAATTTTCAATGCTTCCATTCTTCCAAATGGGTTAAAACATGTAATATCTATCCAAAACCAACCTTAATAAGCATAAAGGACACACAAATCCCTATATAATTGAGGCCTAATTAACTACCTTTTGGGCAGTTATCACTGGTCTAGACAAGTGGTGAAATCACTGCAAGTGAAGCTGATGACGACCGTGGTGACCACCCCTGCATGAATTTTATTAATTTATTATAAATCATCAATATTAATTATAATTATTGAAAAATGAATTTTTATACTAAAATTCATTTAAATAATTTTAATTCAATAATTAAATATATTTTCAATAATGTTAACTAATTAATTATAATTTTAGTAAATATGTAATTACATCCCTTTAATAAACTTAGACTAAGTATTTGTTTTAAAAAAATTGAAACTATTGACAAACTATTATTTAATCTAATTAAATAATTTATTATATTATTTTTAATTTAATATCTATTAGTTAATTAATTAACTATATTCAAAATAAAATTGCATATAAAAATAAAAAAGAAGAGATGGGCAAAGAGAAAACTCATGCTTTTGCAAGGGCATAGAAAGCCCTTGCTTATGGGCATAAATGACGTCTGTGAATGCGTTATTTTCTGGGCCCACCACAGAAACCTTGAAACAAACCAGGGCATCAGAAACCTTTGCCCATTCCCATCTCCAAAACCCTTGCACCAAACGGCCTCTTAGTGATTTTTTTAGGAAAAAATACACTTTTGGTCTATGAGGTTTGAGTTAAGTTACAGTTTGGTCTCTGAGTTTTCAAACTCAACAAAAATACCCCTAAGGTTTGAGATAAATAGCACTTTGGTCCCTGCCGTCTATTTTTCTGTTAAATCTTAACGGTTGCTGACGTGGCTATTATTTTAATAAAAAAATTATTTTTTAAAATTGTTTAAATATAAAATAATAAAATAGTAAAATATTATTATTTTATATATTCTTTTTTTAATTCTTCATCCCCCTCTCTCTTATTCATCATCTTCCCCAATCTTCTTCTCAATCATCTTCTTCTCCAACTCCGGTTCAGGTGGCCACCGTCGGCCGCCAACCATATATTTTTTTTAAATTTATCTTTCTTTCTTTCTCTCTTCTTCTCTCTTCTCTTCCCTTTCTTCTCCTTTTCTTTTCTTTTTTTTTTAAAATAAAGAAGAGGGAGAGGGAGGACTCCTCCCTCCCTCTCCGACACCGACGACGGGAGGAGGGAGACCCTCCTCCCTCTCGGTTTCAAGTAGAGAGTCTCACCTCCATCACCGCCATGGCTCCCGGAGCTCCCCTCATGTCTTGCTTGCTCCCACCGGTTAGGCTTCGGTGCAAGCTATCTCCTGTTGGGTTTTATGCCCTAAAACTCGTAGATAGTGAATATAACTGTTGACCGGATATTAATGAAATAATATTGATATATTTTTCCATTAATTGTTATTAGTTATTTTATATTTGTCGTTGCCTAATAATAACCCTAATCCAATAAACTAGACATCCAAGGCTGTAATATGAGTCTTGAACTATATGTAGCGACATATGGGATCATTGTTCAAGAAACAACCTAAAGGGTCTATAGTATAGGGATAAGACTGGGTGCCTTATCCTGGTGACACTATGGATACGACCCACTTTGTATTTGATACAAACGTTGCGATCCAACGCGTTCGTGTAGGAGACATGCGAGTGGGGGTATCCTATGCAATGAGTTTGCATAAGACCGGACCGCGAAATAGTAACCACTGGTTATAACACTGTTAACTAGTTGGTTTTCTATTTCACTAGGACGACCTAGACAACTTAGTTTTAATCTTGAGTTGATTATGGACTCCTGCTCATGAGAGATTGTCCTTTGATTTGTATGGGTGAGAGTGACCAATACGCCAACTCAATAAGCCTACCACTTTGGGGACAAGACCGAATGGGGAGCTGGGAACATAATCGTACAAGATGGAATTCACTCCTTCCCGACTTTAGGGAAGTAGATGAGTGTTCCCTTAAGTGGTTACTCCGAGTCTTGAACAAAGGGCCCTACCCTCTCAATGGCACGAGAGGGTTTTCTGTTTGATGGTTGGACCACAAACAGGTTGTTCATCAGAGGAGAATTGGAAATTAAGGAAATAGAGGTAACCCAGGGGTAAAACGGTAATTTGACCCAGCTGGTGTTACGGACACTCGTGAAGGACTAACTAGTCAATATTGGTCTATATCCGTGGACACAGAAAATATGTCTGCAGTGAAAAGAGTGCAACTGTGAGTCTATAGTGGAATTAATACACAGTTAACGAATATTGATTAATGTGGTTAATGAGTTTGACCAACTAATCTCACATCGTTGGAGCTTCTGATCTGCAGGTCCATTAGGTCCCACTGGTAGCTCATAAAGTAATTTGAGGCAACTAAGTAATAAAAGTAAATTGAAAATGTTCAATTTACTAAGGGAAACAAATATAATATATATTGATATATTATTATGAGAGAGATTAATATTTGAAGAAATTCAAATATAAATTTATGGAAGATTGAAAGAGTTCAAATAATGAATTAATTAATTTAAGACCTAAAATGTGTTTGGGCAAATTAATTAATTGTAGGCCGGGAATTAAATATGTGATATTTAATTGGTGGTTAATTAATTAGAGAATTCATTAACCGGGAATTAATCAATTATGGAAATAATTAATCACTTAAGGAAGTGATTAATCATTTATGGAAATGATCTAATCACTTATGGAAGTAATTAGTCATTTATGGAAAAGATTAATCAATTGTGGAATTGGTTGATCATGATTGATTAATTAAGGAATAAGATTGAATCAATTTTGGAAAAGATTGATTTAATTGAATATTTTATTCATGACCTCTCTTCTATAAATAGAACACTAGACCTAATTGGTCCAAGACACTTGACACTTTGCTCTTTCTCTTAGACTCTCAATACAAGACCTAGAATTCTCTCTAGCCTCCCTCTTAGAGAAAGACTCCCACAAGCCTTTTACCTCCTAGACTTAGAGTCATAACGGTGTAAACCTCTGTGGTTATTGTGTCATTCAAGAAGGAATTTCCAGCGAAGAAAATCAAAGGCGACTGCTGCGTTTTGATCGTTGGAGCGTCGTTGGCGAAGAACAGTCAAGTCTACAACGAAGGTTTGTAACGGTTCTTCCCCTTTTCTTTAGAAAAGCATGAAAATAAATTGTCTAGCCTTTTCTTTCACTGTATCTTTTTTCTTTAAGTTTTTGTACCAAGTGAATTTGTCTCCCACAAAACCAACATCCCTAAGCTCACATATGCTCACACAGTCATGAAAAAGCATAAATCTCTTCTGATTTATGGAATTGCCTCCCAATTTTTCATCATCGAACATAATTTCGTTGAAATCCCCCAACGATCCAGGGGATATCCGAGATGGAGCTTAGCTTGTCTAACAGGTCCCAAGAATTAGATCTTACCTCGGTTTTTGGATTTATGTAGAACCCCGTAAACCTCCACGAGCCCTTTTTGTCTTTTATAATCGAGTCAATGTGACCCGTGGAGAAAGATTTGATACTTAGTTCTGTTTCCTTATTCCAAAGAAACATCAACCCACCCCCTTGCCCACATTGTTAACATTAAAACAACAGTCAAAGCTCAGAGTTTGCTTGCAAAATTGGGCTCCCACTTGATCACACTTGGTCTCCGAAAGAAATAAAATATGAGGTTTATGAGTGCTCACTACATGGAGGAGGCCTCGGATCGCTCGGGGATTCCCCACCCCCCAGACGTTCAAACTTATGATTTTCATGGCGTCCGGCGGGGCTGATCACCAGCTTCCGTCGATATCCCTCCGATCTCCTCAAAGTAAGTTGTGCAATTTTTTTTTGTTTTCCTTGCTTATGTATTCCTCTAACCTACGGTGCTTTTTCTTTATTTCATCCCAGTCCATGTTTTCCCCCCGATCCTGTCTTGAATATTTGTCGTTTCTCGCTTGTCTTTTCAATAATTTCAGATTCTTTCCCTTTTCTTTTTGGTGAATTTTTCTCCTTCCGATTTTCCCCCTTCTTTGGGCCCTTCCTTTTGACTTTCTTCTGGGGCTTTTTCCTCATTTCCCAATTCATTTTTGGCCAGGTTTGGGCTTTTTCCTCCCGCCCAACCTGGCCCAATAACTATAGTCTTCGGCTCCTCTTCGCTCTGACTTTTCTCCTCACTTTTGCCTTCTTTCTCTATTTTCCCCAGCATTCTCGTACCTTCCCTCTCTTTGCGATCATTTGTTTTTGAATTGGTGGCAGGCTCAGAGATGTACATCACCTTTTTCCCTTTGTTATCCAGGTTTATCGATGTCTGCACTTTTTTTTTCCTTTTCTAACGGCTCCTTCCATACCGAATGGGTTTCAGCTTCCACTGTCTCCTCCGCCTCCTCCGTCGTGTTCTTCCTCGCCTGTATCTTCATTTTCGGCAATTTTTGGTTCGATGGTTGATTGGTTCTGCTTGTGGTTCTTTCCCTAAGCCTCGTATTTATCTGGTCTGTTACCCTATCATTTTTTCCAATTATCATTTTCCCCAGTTGTTCTGCTTGATTTCCCATGCTCTCTGTCCACTCCAACATTTCTTCATCGGCTCGTTCTCCCTGTTCGCTAATGTCTTTTTCGCTGTCACTCTTTCTCTAGTTCCCATCGGTTCTCCCCTGCCTTTCACTCATCTACCTCTTCCTTTTGGATACCATTCCCTGTTTTCTGACTTCTTCCCTCTATATATACCTTTACTCCCTTGCGTTTCTCTCAACTCGATGCCATAGTCAAGCTTTTTACAATTGTTTGCTCCCTCTTCTTCGCATTCTTGGATCACATGCCCCAGCTTCCCACAAAAATAACAAAAATCCAGTAACTTTTCATAGGTCACGCGCCAAGATTTGTCTGCCATCGAATCTTCACATTCGTGCCCCTTCTTAACAGTTTGTTTACATCAATTCTGACTTTGACTCTCAATGTTTCTCCCTCCATTTTACCATTTTCATTTGATTCAGCTTCTTGAAAGCTACCTATTGAGTTTCCTAGGGCAATATAACATATTTCCTGCAAAAACAAACCCTGGGTAAGATATGGAAATGAATCTAAAAGTCCACATACCTGAAGATTATGTCTTCTGTGCTGCAGTTTCCTTTTGGCTCTTCAAGGAGGATAATGGCATCATCAAAACTCCAAGGCCCTTCCCTTATCATCTTGTTTTTGAATCTTTGGTTCTTAAATTTGCGTAGGAAAATTTCTTCCCCTGCCTTCTCGACTTTTATGTTTCCTTCTAGGCACCAAATCTTAGGCATTAGTCTCACAAAGGCATCCTCATTTATCGTGCGTGAGGTAAGGATTTTGCATGCTATCATTGTTTGAAAATCTTTGTTTGTCTCATCTATATCATCGTCTTCAATGTCTATGACTCTTCCTCTTTCTTCTTCTTCTAGACCCAAGCTTTCTAATTTCCTTTGCACTTCCTCTATTTCCTCGTTGCTTCCCATCACTTCTGGAAGATGCGAGAACCTCCAAACCTTGATCACCAATGGATCCCTATTGGCAAACTCTCAAGTTGACCCTCTTGTTCATAGCCTAACCCTTTCTCACGGGAGAGAGGGCTAACGACTAGAACCCCACGTAGATTTTTTGAACTTTGATTTGTAACGACAACTTTCAATTTTGTAATAATTTAGTCTCTAAACTTTCATATGTAACAATTTAGTCCTTATGCTTTAAAAATTGTAACGAATTGTAACGATTTAGTCTCTATCGTGAAAATTCATATTAAGATTTAATTAAATTTCTTTCGTAAATAATTAATAAACTAATGTGGGACTCAGTATATTTATAAGTTACAAATTCTAATCACTAAATAATAGAAGTCAACATTTAATTTTGATGATTTTTTTGTGACGATGATTAAATTGTTACAAAGTTGAAAGTACAAGACTAGGGGTGATTTACAGTCGGTTGGCGTCGGTTTTGGACTCAAACTGACATCAACTACCGAAATGTCAGTTTTCTAGCGATTCGTTTTTGTTGGTTTCAAGAAGTTGGTTACATCGACCGATCGACTACACTAGTGGTCGCTCAATTATGATCAATTTGAAAACTCTGACGAAGCAAAAGAAGAAGATCAGAAAAAAATTGAATCTACCAAGAAGAAGATAAAAAAGAAAGGGGAAAATACACTTTTGGTCCCTGAGATTTGAGTTAGGTTTCATTTTGGTCCCTGAGTTTTCAAACTCGACATTTTAGTCTTTGAGGTTTGGATTTCGTTTCATTTTAGTCCCTCCATCCATTTTTCCATTAAAATGTTAACGAAATGCTGACGTGACAAGTATTTTTTTATTAAAAAATATTTTTTAATTTTTAAATATAAAATAATATATTAATTATTATTTTTATTTTCTTTTTCATTTTTTCTTCATCTTCTTCCTCTCCATCTTCTTCTTCTCCATCTTTCTTCAACCTAATTACACCTTCATTACCTTCATTACCAGCAGTTGTCTTCAGCTGTCGCCGTCCCTCACCGGATTTTTTTTCTCTCTTCTTCTTTTCCTTCTTCTCCTCTTTTCACTGGTATCTTAGCCTTACCGCTGTCTCTCTCCCTCTTTCGTGTCTCCTCTGCCAGCAACGTCGCTCACCCAGCCGAAGCCGCAGATCTCGTGAATCTCACCCACATCCGCGAATGTCGCCCAACCGCAGTCAGATCTCGTAAATCTCATCCAGCTGTAGCGCGCAACCGCAGCTCTCTCCTCGTCATTCGCAGTCGCCCACTTGCAGTCTGTTCGCTGCCAGTTCGCAGTCGTTCGTCCCTGCGCGTTTGCAGTCGTTGTTCACAGTCCATTCGTTGCCCATTCGCAGTCGTTCATCCCTGCACATTTGCAGTTGCCTGCTTCCAGTCCATTCCCCGCTCGTTTGCATGCCTCCATTTGAATAGTAGATCTGGGTTTGGGTTTTCTCCTCAGCAGATCTTCGTTTTTTGTTTTAAAAAACAGTGGAAGAAGAAAGGGGAGAGATGAAGAGGGAAGAAGAAGAAGAAAAAGAGGAGGAGAAGGAAGAGAAAAAATGGAAAACAGCGTTGTTGGCGATGATCCGGCGGCAACGACGGCGTGGCGGGCGACTGTAGCTACTGCAACTTAATTAAGATTAGGGTTTGAAGGGGAGGAGAAGAAGATGGAAGAAGAAAAAATAAATGAAAAAAGAAAATGAAAATTAATAAAAATGATTTAATATATTATTTTATTTTAAAAAATTAAAAAATAGATTTTAAAATAAAAAAAAACTATTGTCACATCAACGTTCTGTTAACATTTAAACCTCAGGGACCAATAGTGTAACGAAATCCAAACTTCAGGGACTAAAATGTTGAGTTTGAAAACTCAGGGACCAAAATGAAACCTAACTGAAACCTCAGGGACCAAAAGTGTATTTTTTCCATGAAAAAAGAAGAAGAAAGAAAAAATTAATAAAATATAAAGAAGAAATGAAGAAATGAAAACAAAAAAAGAAAAAGTTATGCATAAAATAAAAGAAAGAAAGAAAGAAGAAAAGAAATGAAATGAAAAGAGAGGAAGTGAGAGATGAGAGAAGATTGAGGAAACTTGGAAAAAAAGAGTAAATATTTTTTATAATAAAATCTTGGATGGTCTTTCCAAGACTGTAGGCAGCGCATTAATAATGCCTGCAGTCGCCCCTACATGATGTTACCTTATTTAAAAAAAAAAAAAAAATTATGTCGGTCAGTTCAATTGGTTTTTGTCCTCTTAGGCGAGTCGATCGACCGATAGGTCGATTTTATCATGTGTAAAACTGACCCCAATCGAACCTATCAAAAAACTAATTGGCTAACGTTGGTTGGCTCGGTTTTCGAGCTTTTTTTGCCCACCCCTAATAGAGACTATATTATTATTTATTAAAGTTTAGGGTTTAAATTGTTACAAAATTGAAAGTACATAAACTAAATCATTACAAATTAAATTTCTGAGATTAAATTGTTATTTTCATAAAACTTCATGGACCAAAAGTAAATTTTAACAAATAAATAAATAAATAAACTTTAATAATTTTTTTACGATTTTACATGTATAGATTTTTTTTTTTTTTTCAATTTAGACCTCTCTACCTCAGTTCACACTAGTTAGTCAATTTATATCTATCAATGGTTTCCTCAATATTAAAACCCAATGCTATTATAGCAAACTAAGGTTAGGTTTCTATTTTGATGTAGCCGATTATTGGCTTAGTGTTTTATTTGTTAGTCTTATTCTTTTTAGCCATGTGCTTGCCATGTGCTTCTTGGTTAGTTAGTTAGTTTGTTAGGCTAACCGCATCTTGTATGGCCTATATAAAGGCTCATAAGCCTTTAGTTTGGATCATTGAATATATTTTGAGGTTATTCACTTCTTCGGCTCCATCAAATTGGTATCAGAGCGCTCGATTCTCGGGACACCTTTTACCATGACAACCAAGAAAGTCTCGACTAATGTGAGTGGAGATCCTTCTTTGGTTGATAAAGAGGCGGAATCTATCCCCGTCCTCTCACCACAAGAGACAACTGTACGCTTGCTGTCAGTTGAAGACGACGTGCGTGAGATCAAGAAAATTCTAAAGCTAATATGGGAAAAGATAGGCGTCCAAACCGAGCAACTAACGATAAATCCGGATGCACAAGCAACTAGAGGAAAAGAAACACAGATTCGGCAAGGGGAAAGCAGCAAATTGACGAACCAGCATGAAGACAGAACCAAATTCCAGCAAGAAAGGTGTTTTAATGAACAAAAGACAGCCCAAGATTGGGTGGCAGCTCCAACAAAATACCAAGAATGGGAAATGGCACATAAAAGATACCAAGAACTTAAGGAAAATCCATTATTCCTAAGGTATCAAGAGTGGTCAGAATCTTCAAGTGAGGATGATAAAGAACCAAGAATTCCTTATCAACAACATCCAAGGTATGGTCTTTTGGAAAAAAAAGAAGATGCAGGAATTTCTTACCATCCATATGGTCATCCGGAGTTTCCAATGTATGGCCTACCGGAAGGAAGAGATGATGCAAGAATGTTTTATCCTAAGCAAGAAAACGATTTCAAAATGAAGGTAGACATCCCAACCTATAATGGTAAAATGGAAATTGAGTCTTTCTTGGAATGGATACGACATGTAGAGAATTTTTTTGATTACATGAATACACCGGAAACCAAGAAAGTGAAATTGGTAGCCCTCAAGTTGAAAGGTGGAGCACAAGCATGGTGGGATCAACTAGAGATTAACCGCCAAAGATTTGGGAAAAGACCAATTCGAAAATGGGAAAGAATGAAGCGGTTGATGAAGGATCGATTTCTTCCCGCCAACTTTGAGCAAATATTATACACTCAATACCAAAATTGCCGCCAAGGGACACGCACGGTAATGGAGTATACCGAAGAGTTCCATAGATTGAGGGCTCGTACGAATCTTGGAGAAAATCAGCAATGTTTGGTTGCAAGATTCAAAGGCGGTCTGCGCTTGGATATCCAAGAAAGAATTTCTTTCCAACCTATAGCTTTCTTGAATGAAGCTATTACTGCTGCTGCTATGGCTGAAGAGCAAATTACCAACAGGTTTAAAAGACAATACACACGAAGGAATGCCGTAGAATCATCAACTTTCAATCCAAGAAACACCACAATTGACAAGAACTCATCCCCAACATCATCGGGTGGGACAAAAGGCAAACAAATAGACGCTAGAACAAGTAAGGATTCGGTTCCAAAGAGGAACACCAACACTTACTCAAGACCTACTTTGGGAAAATGCTTCCGCTGTAATCAAACTGGGCATTTGTCGAATGAATGCCCACAAAGAAAGACCTTAGCGATTGCGGACAATGCTGATTATCAAGAGGAAAGTGACGAAACAGATCGTGATGAAGACATAGATTATCTTGAGCCAGATGAAGGAGATGCCTTATCTTTGGTCATTCAACGACTACTCTTGGCCCCAAAGATCGACCAAAGTTATCAAAGACATGCTTTATTCAAGACCCGATGCACTATAAATGGGAAAATCTGCAATGTTATCATCGATAGTGGCAGTTCCGAGAATGTGGTGGCAAGTAAGTTAGTTTCTACTCTAAACTTACCTTTGACTCCACATCCAACCCCATATAAGGTCACTTGGATAAAGAAAGGAGGGGAGGCTCCAGTTACACATACATGTACAATCCCATTATCGATCGGAGCAAGCTATAAGGATCAAATAGTTTGCGATGTTCTTGATATGGACGCATGTCACATCTTATTGGGTCGACCATGGCAGTATGATATGCAGGCAATCCACAAAGGAAGAGACAACACCTACGAATTCACATGGATGGGGAAGAAAATTGTTCTTCTACCTATCAATCCTTCCAAACAAGTAGGTACAACCACCAATAAAAAAGGTCAACTCTTCTCTATATCTTCTGGAAAAAAATTTCTCCAAGAAAAACAATTTCCTATCATAGGTTTAGTAATTAAACATTTTGATAATATTGATCCTAACATTGCTATTCCAAGTGAAGTTCAAAATCTTTTACAAGATTTTAAGGAAATCATAGACACTCCAACCGAACTACCTCCATTGCGTGACATCCAGCACACCATAGATTTCCTCCCAGGCGCAACCCTGCCCAACTTACCACACTACAGAATGAGTCCTAACGAATACAAAATATTGCATGAACAAGTGCAAGAATTGCTGGAAAAAGGTCACATACAACCAAGTCTCAGTCCCTGTGCAGTACCCGTTCTCCTAACACTAAAAAAAGACGGATCTTGGCACATGTGTGTTGACAGTCGAGCAATAAACAAAATCACAGTGAAGTACAGATTTCCAATCCCCAGAATCAATGATCTCCTTGACCAATTAAGCGGGGCAACCATATTTTCAAAGATAGATCTCAAGAGTGGATATCACCAAATACGGATTCGGCCAGGGGATGAATGGAAGACTGCATTTAAGACAAATGAAGGATTGTTTGAATGGTTGGTCATGCCATTCGGCCTCTCAAATGCTCCAAGCACATTTATGAGGCTCATGAACCAGATACTTCACCCTTTCATTAATAAATTTGCAGTAGTTTATTTTGATGACATTCTTATCTATAGCAAAGGGATTCAAGATCATATTACACATATTCAAACAATTTTTTCTGCCCTAAAACAGAATGCCTTAGTCATTAATTTGAAGAAATGTTTATTTGCCACCGAACAAATTTCCTTTTTAGGATACATTATTGGACACAATAGGATAAAGATGGACCCTATTAAGATTAAAGCTATCCATGAATGGAACGAACCTAAAACAATTAAAGAGATCCAAAGCTTCCTTGGTTTAGCTTCATTCTATAGGAAATTCATCAAAAATTTTAGCACTATAGTCGCCCCTTTAACAAACTGCCTAAAGAAAGGACAATTTTTTTGGGAACAATCACAAACTGAGAGCTTCCAAACCATAAAGGAAAAAATTACCAATAGCCTGGTACTCGCACTCCCAAACTTTGATTTACCTTTTGAAGTAGCAGTGGATGCCTCCGCCATTGGGGTTGGTGCAGTCCTATCCCAAAATAACCACCCTATTGAGTTCTTTAGTGAAAAATTAAGCCCCTCAAGACAAAGGTGGTCCACATATGAGCAAGAATTATATGCTTTGATTAGGGCACTTAAACAATGGGAGCATTATCTATTAAGCAAAGAATTTATTTTGTTCACTGACCACTTCTCCCTTAAATTCTTACAAACTCAAAAGTCTATTAGTAGAATGCATGCTAGATGGTTATCCTTTTTACAACGCTTTGATTTTGTTATTAAGCATACCTCGGGTTCTACTAACAAAGTGGCAGATGCCCTAAGTCGAAAAGCACAACTATTGACAGTCCTCACGGGAGAGATTATAGCATTCAATAGCCTACCGGAAGAATACCACAATGACAAAGATTTTGGCTCAATCTGCAAAAATTGCGCTGAACATAAACCAGCTGGAGATTTCCACTTGGTCGACGGATTCCTTTTTAAAGGGAACCTACTATGTATACCTTTCTCATCCTTAAGGGAAGCCTTAATCCGAGAAGCACACGCGGGAGGATTGGCTGGACATTTAGGCAGAGATAAAACTCTACACATGCTAGAAGAAAGATATTACTGGCCACAACTTAAAAAATATGTTCAAAACTATGTCTCACGATGTTTTACATGCCAAACTTGTAAAGGAACAGGCCAAAACACAGGATTATATTTACCTTTACCTATCCCAGACAACATTTGGGAAGACTTATCCATGGATTTTATACTCGGCCTCCCTCGAACACAACGAGGTTTTGATTCGGTCTTGGTGGTAGTAGATCGTTATAGCAAGATGGCACATTTTCTTGCTTGTAAAAAAACTTCTGATGCAATTTACATTGCCAACCTATTTTTTAGAGAGGTTGTCCGTCTGCATGGAATCCCAAAATCCATAGTCTCGGATAGGGACGTCAAATTTTTGAGCCATTTTTGGAAAACCTTGTGGAAAAAATTTGATACTACTCTCAAATATAGTACTACTAGCCATCCACAAACAGACGGCCAAACGGAGGTAACAAATAGAACTCTTGGAAACCTTATCAGATGTCTAAGTGGCGACAAACCGAGACAATGGGATATGACTCTCGCACAAGCTGAATTTGCCTACAACCATATGAAGAACCGGACAACAGGGAAGTCACCATTTGAGCTTGTTTACACTAAACTCCCACGCCTAACTCTTGATCTAACACTAATTCCTTCCTCTGTTGATCTTAGCCTTGAAGCAGAAGAGATGGCAACTAGGATTCGAGATCTACATCAACAAGTGCACAAACACATAGAAGAACAAACAACCAAGTACAAGGCTGCCGCGGACAAAAAACGGAGATACAAGGAATTTGCTGTTGGGGACTTAGTGATGGTCCATTTACGGAAAAACAGATTTCCATCTGGAACTTACAGCAAGCTTAAGGAAAAGAAGATTGGACCAATTCCTATTCTAGAAAAATACGGAGATAATGCCTACCGCGTGCAACTCCCAGAAACTTATAACATCAGTCCTACTTTCAACATAGCTGATATATTTCCGTACAATCCTCCGGATGAGTTTCTTTTAGCTACATAACTCGTGGTCGATTTCTTTTTAGGGAGGGGAAAGTTGATGTAGCCGATTATTGGCTTAGTGTTTTATTTGTTAGTCTTATTCTTTTTAGCCATGTGCTTGCCATGTGCTTCTTGGTTAGTTAGTTAGTTTGTTAGGCTAACCGCATCTTGTATGGCCTATATAAAGGCTCATAAGCCTTTAGTTTGGATCATTGAATATATTTTGAGGTTATTCACTTCTTCGGCTCCATCATATTTATTTGTCCATTGTTTATTCTTGTTTTTTCTAATTTGATAACAGTAATTTGAATCTTTTGAATGTAGCTTTCCAATTTCAGCAATATTTTTTTATAGCCTTGTAAGGATGTCCAAGGAATGCGGTGAGAATGAGGATGGTTTCCCCGTCCACCCCATTTAAATCTCATCTCTACAAAATTTCTCATTCAATTTTGTGGAAATCGGGGCGAATGATTCCTTACATGGAATTATTTTTATTTTTAATTTTGTCTATTTTAAATCTCAATTTAATTAAATGATTTGTTTGATAAAATTTCAAGTAGATAGTTAAAGTCTCATTTGGTTTGTGATTTGAAAATTGTTTTCAAAATTAAAGAATTCAGCAAAAAAATAAAATAAAATAAAATAAAACAAAATTCTTATTTCCACCTTATTTGGAAAAACACTTTTGGTTCAAATATAAAAACTTTAGATTTGAATTCATAATTTGAAAACTGTGTTTGACTATGAATTTGAAAATGCAAAAATAGATTAATGTGTGTTTGGTAAAATTCATTTTTAAGAAGAAATTAATTTAATAGGACTATTTCTTATTAACAATCTTGATGAATAAATACTTTACATACATATACAACACATATATATGCATGCAAATGATGAACAATTAATTGAAGCTTAATAACAAAAGTTGTAATTTATAAGAAGAATTTTAATTTCTTCCAATACAAGTGGTACAATTTATAAGAGAAATAATAAATCATTTATAACTAGAGAAAAAAAAAGACGAAATAGTTGCAGTAAGATAAATAACAATAATTTTTTTCCGATAAGAGAAAGGAAAATAAATTATTCTTTTTTTTTTGTGAATTGGATTAAATTGGTTACTAAATCCGTCGATTGGTCGCCACTGTCGACCTCCGACTACCGGCCGCCATCGACCTCCGCCGACCAGCGGCCACCGGCAACCTCTGACTATAATTTTAATGTATGTTATATATAATTTTTATATTATATGTACCAAATTTTATTTCAATTAAAAATCAAGAAACGAGAAACAATTATACAATTATCAAACACATATATGTTTACGTTTTTATTTTTAGAGAAACAAGAAACAAAAATAGTTATCTAACATGTTTATGTTTTTAGTTCTTAAAAAACAAGAAACAAGAAACGAGAATCGAGAAACGAGAAACAGGAAACGAGAACGTTATCAAACGAGCCCTAATCAAACGACTACACTAATTAATGCTGGAGGGGCTTAATAGAACTATTTTCTAAATTTGTGGGACTTGATTGTTCGATTTTGAATTATAAGAGACTTAATAGACACTAACCTCAAACATGAGGGACCAAAATGGTATTTTACCCAAAAAAGAAAACAATCATAGTTAAAAATAAAAATAAAAATAAATAGAATAAAATAGAATAAACAAAAAAAGATACTATTGAATGCGTACAAAGGTGACGAAGAGATTGAGAAAAATGTGAAGATAACATAATGTGAGGGAAAAAATACAATGTAGGCTTTGTTGTAAATACATGGTATATATTATATAGATATCCATTTTAGGTCATTCAACTCCATCATTTTGGCATTCTCCCCCATGACTCTCCATTCCCTTAAGAATAGCCATGAACTCTCCCTCCCTCATTTTTAAATCTTTTAAGGTTCTAACTTACTGATACGAATCGAAATTTCTTAATCAAGCTACAAGAACCCAAGATGGCTACAAACTTCTAGCTAATTGGAAGATGCATCTCAGATTTAAAAAGCTCTTATTGTAATTTTAGTTTTAAAGTGGTGTGTTTAATGTTTAAAGTTATTATTCAATAAGGGGACATTATAGTATGGATGGTCATGAAAGTTACAACCTTTCATATGACCATAGGTTGTGTTTGAATGCTATAAATACCCATATATGTTGTATCTTTAAGATCAGATTTGTCTTGATGGAATTTCAATAAAAATAAGTCTTTTGAGCCTAATGGCCATGAGCATCCTTGCATATCTTGTGTTTAGATTGGCATGCTAAGATCATTCAAGTAGCGTTGATCAAACTACTTGTGGAGTGATATGAATTATGAGTTTAGAAATGAGTTTAATCTACTCTTGATCTTGATCATCAAGGTAAATCCATTCTATCTTCTTCCTTGGGATGAAATCATCTTGATTTGGGGATTTTAGCATTTGAGATCTATGGATTTGCATATCCATAAGGGTTTTTATATCCAATTGGCTAGGGTTTTCATATCATTTTGGTATTAGAGCTTTTGGCTCTAGATCAGATATATGTTTATGTTGTCACAACGTCATCGCGACGCGGAGCGGCTGACGTCCTTTCCTAAGGATCTCTTTCGAGGTTAAAGGTTTGGAGTCGTCACCTATCATCTTGGGGTGTGATTGGTCACCCGTTTAAAAATAAATAAATAAACAAACTGGTCTTAGAAACCAAAATTAGGTCCGGGGGTCAGCTGTGTGTAGGGAAGGTATTAGCACCCTACAACACCCGTTTGAAAACATTTTATTTTATTACTCAAATTCATCAAAGGCTCATGTCTTAACAAGAATAAACAAATAAAATTTAAAGGAAAAAAATGAAAATTGAAAATTAAATGTCTCACTAATTTCACCTTATCTTTAAATAAAGTAAGGATTTAAATTTATGAGTAAGGTTAACCCATGACTTTAGTATCATGTAAAGTTTTCTTAATTAAAAGAAATCCTTCACCTCAAGAATTTGAAAATTATTTCAACTCCGTCATAGGATCTACCTGAATTATTTTATCCCATATTTGTAAAGTTACACTTTAACGGCAAAATGTAAATCAACAATTACGAGTGGTAAAATCATTCGATAAGGAATAACGTGATTTAATATTTTGAAAGCTTTTAAAAACTTAATTTAAAACCAAACAAAATTGACCTCCAATTCAAATTTTCAAATCAAATTCAATTGGCTTTATGAAGTGAAATTCAATTTTGAAAAAAACAATTGAATAATAAATTAATTTTAGAGTAAATTGAAGTTAATTTCAAAACAAAACCTTAGGCTAATTTCAATTAGGCTAAAAGTTTAATAATCAATGTTCTTTTTCCTCTTGCCATTTTGTCTAAAAAAACCAATTTGAAATTAATTTGGAAAATGAAGGGAAATCTTTGAAAACTCCAAATTAAATTCAATTAACATTAGTTTGAGCATACAAATCAAAATCCAATAT
Organism: Luffa acutangula; assembly: GCA_036850905.1. Taxonomy (NCBI): domain Eukaryota; kingdom Viridiplantae; phylum Streptophyta; class Magnoliopsida; order Cucurbitales; family Cucurbitaceae; genus Luffa; species Luffa acutangula. Next base: position 17,467,458 of record CM072096.1, read on the forward strand.
GAAAATCATATAAACCTTCCAAATTAAAATCCAATTTAAGATTTGCATAGGCAATGTTAAATTAAAAGATAATTTGAAATAGATAATTGAAATTCATGAAAGGAAAGAAAAAGAACAATAAACTGAACTTAAGATTTTGAATTTAAATCTAATATGAAGTTCAAAGTTCAAGTCAATTTGAGATAAAAACTTCAATTAGAAATTCCCACAACAAATCAATTGAAATGATAAATAAAGATTTTAAAACTAATAAAAGAGAATAAAGAAAAGGAGAAAGAAAAAAAATGAAAGCAAAATATATACCTAAAAATAAATTAAAAAGAGAAAATAAAATAAAAAAATGGGAAGACAATTAAAAGGGGAGGGACCCACTTACCTTTTCTCTCTCTCCCACTCCCCTCTTCTTCTTCTTCACGATAATGTCCAACCCTTCTCCTTTATTTTCTTTTGTTTTTTTCTTTTATTTGCTGAGGAGTAGTCGAGATGCGTGGGTGGTTGTCGACGGCATTCGGGATGGGGCGGTGTGGATCTTCAACTGCGGCGGTAATGGTGGCACGATGGCGGCGACGACGGAAGCTTGGATTTTTTAAAATCCTTCTCAAAATTGTACTTTTCCCTTTCAAATTCACACCCTCTCTACAATTTCCTCATTTTCTCTCTCTAAGTTCTTTCATTCTTCTCCCCTTTTTTCCTTTTTTTTGTCCCTTTCATTCTCCATAAGCTCTCCTTATATAGTAGAGCCTGGAGGAAGGGTTGAGAAATAAGGGGAGGAAGTTGGAGAGAGTGGGGGAGTGAGTTGAGGAAGAGGGGGAAAGAGAGAGAAGTTGGGAGAAGGAGGGGGGAGAGGGAGAACGTGGGAAGAAAAAAATAATAATAAAAGATAAATAAAAATAATAAAGATGGAATGAAAATAAAATATTAAACAAATAAAAATAAAACAAAACAAAAATAAAAATAAAAACGTAATAAAATAAATAAATAATAATAATAAAATGAAATAAATAAATGAAATAAAATAAAAAGAATAATAAAATAAAATAAAAGAAAAAAATAGAAGAAAAAAAATAAAGGGAAAAATACACTTTTGGTCCCTGAGGTTTGGGTTAAGTTACAGTTTGGTCCCTGAGTTTTCAAACTCAACAATTTTACCCCTAAGGTTTGGATTTCGTTACACTTTTGGTCTCTCCGTCAAATTTTCTGTTAAACCCTCGCAGAATGCTGGCATGATGCTATTATTTTAATAAAAAAATCATTTTTTAATTTTTTTTAGGGTAAAATACCTTTTTAGTCCCTCGTGTTTCAGGTTTGTTTCTAATAGGTCCCTAGGTTTCAAAATCGAACAATCAAGTCCCTATTATTTGAGAAATGCTTCTATTAAGTCCCTCTACCGTTAATTTTTTAACGGTACTGACGTGGCAAATAACGATGCTGACGTGGCATTGAAAAATAATAAAATAATACTTTTTTAAAAATTAATAATAAATTAAAATTAAATAATAATAATTAAAAAAAATAATTTAAAAAAAAAAACTCTACACTCTCTCTCCTCCTTCTCTCCCGTGACTTTCCTCTCTCCCTCCTCACATTCTCTCTTCTTCTTCCCACCCTTCGTCGGAGCCTCCTCCCCGCCATCGGAGCCTCTCCCCGAATACCCTTCTCTCTCCGATTCCCCCCTTCTTCCCTCCTCTTCTCTCCCCTTCCTTTATCTTCTCGACAGCCATGGCTGGCCGCCGTCGCCGCCCTCCAACACTGTCATCGTCCCCTCTTTTTTTCTCTTCTCCTCCCCCCTCTCTCTCTCTTTCTCTCAGTTCTTCACGTGACCTTCATACGCTAACAAAAACCTACTTCTTGGCTTCTTCTTATTCTCTCTACAAAACCCTTTTTCCACCAAACAATTTCCTTCCTCCCCTGTTTTATTATTCTTTCCATGTGCTCCATTTTCATCTTCTTTGAGCTTTTTTCCTTGCTCTTCTTTAGCTTTGCTATGGAGGAAATTGAAACCCCATTTGATTTCAACTCTTGTTGGAAATATCCACTTGGGGATTTTGTTGATTGGCTCTATTTTTCTGCGATAGAGGAGGAGAAGTGGAGGATTTCGAGCGCAAACTCTCGTGAGTCTGTTTCTTCTTATCTTTGTTTTGGATTGGTTCTATTCTTTCTGGTGGTGAATTTGGTCTGTGGTCAGAATTTTTTGAGTCAGGATTGGGATGGTGTGTGGTTGTGACTCAGGTTGATTTTCAATCCCTTGATCCTAAAGGGTTTTTGAAGAGTTGGAATGATAGTGGATTTGGAGCTTGTTTTGGTGGATGGGTTGGGATTAAATGTGTTAAAGGACATATTATTGCAATACAACTTCCATGGAAGGGATTGGGAGGTAGGACCACTGAGTGAGAGAGAGAGGGGGGAGGAGAAGAGAAAAAAAGGAGGGGACGGTGACAGTGTTGGAGGGCGGCGACGGCGACCAGCCATGACTGTCGAGAAGATAAAGGAAGGGGAGAGAAGAGGAGGGAAGAAGGGGGGAATCAGAGAGAGAGGGGTATTCGGGGAGAGGTTCCGGCGGCGGGGAGGAGGCTCCGGCGAAGGGTGGGAAGAAGAAGAGAGAAGGTGAGGAGGGAGAGAGGAAAGTCACCGGAGAGAAGGAGGAGAGAGAGTGTAGAGTTTTTTTTTAAAATTATTTTATTTAATTTTAATTTATTATTAATTTTTAAAAAATTATTATTTTATTATTTTCAATGCCACGTCAGCATCGTTATTTGCCACGTCAGCACCGTTAAAAAAATTAACGGTAGAAGGACTTAATAGAAGCATTTCTCAAACAATAGGGACTTGATTGTTCGATTTTGAAACTTAAGGACCTATTGGAAACGAACCTGAAACATGAGGGACCAAAAAAATATTTTACCCTTTTTTTTATAAAATAGTAATAAATTAAATAAAAATAATTTTTTATTATTTTTTATTTCTTTCTCTATCTCCCTCCTCTTATTCTTCTTCCTCTTTTACTTCTTCATCCGCTTAAAAAAATAGAAGAAGGAAGGAATAAGAGAAGAGAAAGAGAATAGAAAGAGAAGAGAGAGAAAAAAAAATTTCGCCATCGATCGCCGCCCGGTGTGGTTGAAGAAGAAGAGGAGGAGAGAGATGGAGAAAGAAATAAAAATAATAATAATAAATTATTTTTTATTTAATTTATTACTATTTTATTAAAAATTAAAAAATAATTTTTTTATTAAAATAACAGCGCCACATCACCATTCTGTCAGGGTTTAACAGAAAAATTGACGGAGGGACCAAAAGTATAATGAAATCCAAACCTCAGGGGTAAAATTTTTGAGTTTGAAAACTCAGGGACCAAAGTGTAACTTAACTCAAACCTCAGGGACCAAAAGTGTATTTTTCCCAAAAATAAATAAACAAAACTATATAAAAAAAATAAAAATAACAATAAAAAAAAACTAATGAATTACATTACCATAAAGTATAATCCAGTCAAGGCCCCAAATTCGGAATTAAATTTCTAAACTTTATTAAAAATCGAGCCAGACTAAATACGGTGTCTACATCTGTTGTTTCATTTCTTTTCTTATTCTTCATTTTGAATTTTTTTCTTACTGTTCATGTTCTTGCATTCTGTCCAGAAATATAAAATTGGATAAAAGTGTCACTTTTGTTTATCGTTTCATATTTTTGTCTTCTACAATCTTATAGGTCTTAATCTGATTTTCAACTTTATCTTTTATGAGATCTTGAGATTCGATTTTCTTCATATAGAAAATCAGCCATTTTGATAATATATTTTGGAAAACCGATGTCGAGATTGTTCAATTTTTTTATTTCTTGTTGTTCTCTATTTCAAAAGTATGTTAGATCTGACTTGGTTGATGACTAAACTGCCAATTATGTTAAGATTTGACTCTTTGGCTTTCTTGGCTTCAGTAACATGTTGAATTTGTCAAATTATTTAGTCACTTGCAAAAAATTTGGGGGTTACAATTTTTTGACATTCAATTTTCTAGCCAATTACTATTCAAATCCCATGATCTATATTGATTGTAACTTCTCTTTATTGTGAAGGTTGATTTAAATTCCATAAGTCTTCATTTTAACCTTTGGATATTAATATATGGAAAGTTACATTTAGAGTTTGATTTCCATTTAACCTTTGCTTTTTTTTTTTCCTAACTTGTTTCCTATTTGGTATTTGTTTGACTCCATACTTAAGCTATTTGAATTGTGTTCTAGGTGTGTTATCTATCACTTCATTGAAAAATTTGCTCATTGACTCATGTGAGTGAGATTGAAAGTTTGTTGAGAGTGTGTTTGTCTTGGAGCGAAAACACGTGAGGGAGTGCTTGTGAGGTCCATTTTCCTTGTCACTTTGCATTCTTTTGCAGCATTTTTCAAACAAGGAGTTCAAACAAATCCATGTTTTTTCAAGCACAAAAACGTTGTGAGAAACACGTCCGTGATGATCCATTTTGGAAGGCTTTTCGTGAAAATTTGGATGCAATTCATAAATCTGTGAAGTACATGTCTGAATTATGTCACGAGTTGAATTTGTGGGACCAAGCAACGAAGAGACAAATTGCAAAATCCCTTCAAGAAGAAGAAGATTGTCCCATGGCTCAAGATGATGTTTCAAATGATGAAGTTGTTATTGATGACGTTGTGACCAGCAAAGAAAGTGTAAAAATATATGTTGATATATGTCCATTTGAGACAAAAAGTAAGGAAAGTGAAAGAGAGAAAGAGTGTGAGAAAGAAACATTTGAGACTCATATAGAGACTAAAGAGAACGAAAATTCAGCAATTAGAGTTTGTGAGCAGAACATTGTAACTGAAAGGACTTGTTTTCTTACGGGTGCACTTAAACCAAAAGTATCTACTTTTTCTAATGAATTATTGGAGGAAATTAAAATGCTTATTGAAAAACAAGATCCAAATCGTTCTTCAAATATGAGTCAAAGTCGACTACGAGGAAAGAGCAATATCAACGAGCTATGTAAGAAGCAATGCTCCTAATTTACTTCATCACTCATTTCATAGACGATGGTCAAACGTGAAGAACTTGAGGAGAGTAAGACTGCGAGATGCAAAAGATTTCAAGTTTGCACTACAAGGGGATCCTTGGATTTGACCACAAATCCTCTTGAAAAAGGGGAGGATGATACGAACCAAGGTGTCTTAATCAAGCTACAAGAACCCAAGATGGTTACAAACTTTAGAGTTAGCTAATTGGAAGATGAATCTCAGATTTAAGAAGCTTTTATTGTAATTTTAAGTTTTAAAGTGGTGTTTTTAATGTTTAAAGTTATTATTCAGCAAGTGGACATTATAGTATTGATGATCATGAAAGTTACAACCTTTCATATGACCATAGATTGTGTTTGAAGGCTATGAATAAACATCTATGTTGTTTCTTTAAGATCAAATTTGTTTGGATGGAATTTCAATAAAAAAATAAGTCTTTTGAGCCTAATGGCCATGAGCATCTTTGCATATCTTGTGTTTAGATTTGCATGCTAGGATTATTCAAGTAGCGTTGATCAAACTACTTGTGGAGTGATTCAAATCCTGAGTTTAGAAACGTGTTTTTCTCTATTCTTGATCTTGATCATCAAGGTAAATCCGTTCTATCTTCTTTCTTGGGATGAAATCATCTTGATTTGGGGGTTTTAGCATTTGAGATCTAGGGGTTTGCATATCCATAAGGGTTCTTAGATCCAATTGGCTAGGGTTTTCATATCATTTCCTTATCATTTTGGTATCGGAGCTTTGGCTTTAAACAAATTAAGATGAAAATAAGGATAGTTTATCAAAAGATAATTAAACTTTTTTTTTAATAAAAACCCATGACATGTTAAAACATTTTTTATCTACTCCAAGCAAAATCCAAACTTCCATACCATTCCTCAATTGCAACACTCTAATTACACCATTCTTGTTCAAAACAAAGTTTTAGCCTTCCTCAAATGCAACAGATCAGTTCAAAATCACCATCAATTCAGCATCAACTAAATCATCCATTTACAATACCCCAATTTCAAATCACTTGGATGCACCAACCCACATGGATCATATACAAAAATAAATCACAAAACCTTCATAAACCACAAACAAAAAACCAGGATCTCCACAATAAAAAAAAAACAAAAAAAAAAAAACCAAAACCAAAAAATTCCAAAAAGAAATGGGAGAAAATCAAACAAACCTCCACCATCATCCTTGGCAACATAGAGAGATGCAAGGCTGTCATGCCGAAGAGTAGAATTCTTATCCATAAAAAGGTAGAAAACTTTTTCACATGTACACACAAACCTCTTGGATTCTCTTCCCACTGATAGGAAGTTTTGTAATTTTCTTAAATCTTAATGTTTTGTTTAACTAAATAGATAGTTTTTCTAAGTGATCTCTCCAATCTCTTCGTTAGGCTGGTCTTTCTCTCTACCTAGTGCTTCACTCTCTAATAAATGTTTTTTTGGTGTAACACAACCAATTCTTATCCATAAAAAGGTAGAAAACTTTTTCACATGTACACCTTTCTCCCCTGATATAGAAGCAAACTCAACTTAAGGCTAGATATTACCATAAAAGATCACCAAGAATTCCAATATTAAATTACAATGAGTTTGAGATGACTTTGAAGGTGTAAGAAAGCAAAGCTCACTTTTTAAAATCTTCATTATATCTGGTTAAAAAAAATTATAAAAACACTTTTACATTAAATGCTTTAACTTTCTACCCACTGCTCAAAAGTCATCCCAAACTTACAATTACACAAAAGTAATTCCAAATTCACAATTTCAGAATGCTAATCATCACCCCAAAACAAATAAGCACAACCTGAAAGAGAAATGTAATAATCAAATTCATTCTTAACACCCACATTTCCCCGAGATTCAACAGCCCAGATTACTGTCATCTGGCTTAGTAAACAAATCGCACCAATAAATTTTCACTTTCACTTACAGCTCGCAAATCTCCTCTCAATAAACATACACAAAACTCATGGTAAATAAACAACTACATCAAAAGCAGACTTCAGCACATCAGAGAGACAGAGGAGACCTGAAGTTCAAGAACTGTCCAAAGGCCATGAGAGGTCAGAAGTAGAGAGGTGGTAGCCATGAGAAGGAGGAGACATGGAGGATGGAGAGGAACTGAAGCAACTTGAGGAAAATCGAGACCTGAGCCATCAATTTGCAGGGCACGCGCCAACCACACAAGTTCACCCACAATTGTGGGCGATTCCATAACACGTAGTAGTACGGAAATGGCAACAACACTCCAATTACTGCCAAAACGCCCATTCCGATAACTTTCTCGCCGAATTTTCTCTCCCCAAATTGTTATTTTCTCAAAGTCGTTTTTAATCCTTAATGGATTCATCCAAAAACTACAAAGGAAAGTTGAATAATTAGAGCTCGTATCTACCAAACTTTACCAAAAGGATTCAAATCCTTGCTAAAACATGCTTCAATGAGCCTAAAACTAACTTGAGCCTAAAAGCATAACAGTTCCAATGGCTATAAACAGATTTGAATGCTTAATTGAATAAAAAGGGAGGTTAGAACAATCCATTACCCACTAAATCACTTGGGTCTTTGTTGGAAAGGTGTTCGAAGATGATCAAACTCACAGACAAAAAGAAAGAAAAGAAACAAGATTTCGCTATTTTCTATCGATTGAGGAATATTGTTAAACACACACAAAAAGAAAGAAAAGAAACAAGATTTCAAGTTATGGGCATTACCAACAATTCGAAAAACAATGCAATACCACATTAGGATGGGTTGGGCTTCGCGGCCGCTTTGGGCAAGGAAAGAAGACGAGAGGGGAAAATGTGTGGATCTGATGCGAATCGCTGTTGCACGAAACCGAGAAGGAGATGGAGAACGAAATTGGCGCGACTGGAGGGCTCCTCGACGAAGACAACGAGAGGGAGAGGGAGAGAGATTCGCCGGTGTGGGCCTGCTCGCTACACGCTGTGAGAACACCGAAGACGGGTGCCGGCGGCGGAAGAGATGTGAGGGGAGGGAAGGGGAGGCGAGGGTTTTGATTTTGGGGAAGTTTTGCCCGATATTTCTTTTGTTTCTCTTTCTTTCCTTTTTATTAAATTGTTTTTAATATACAAAAAAAAACTTAAAAACAAATATAATGACATTTAAAAATTTTCATAATTTTATGACATTTAAAAAATGTCATAAATTTCCGAAAATACGTAACACTCCGTTTTTTCCTGCCAAAAACGCGCATTTTACATTTTATGACATTTTTTTCTCTTCCTTAACTTAATTTCATTTTTCCTTGGTCTCATAGAAACCCAATTTTGTAGTAGTGAATGAAATTTGATCTCTCATGTTTGAGACTTTTCTTAGAAATCCCTTTTCTAAGTTTCTTGCAATTCTTGTGATAGATTGCATGTTGAACCATTCAATCCAACCTTAATCACGTTTGATTGTGAAATGACTCAATCTAGAACAAGATTTCCATTCTCGCTTCTAGATCTTTGATCATAAGAGGTAATCGATTTCTAACCTTTTAGTCATCAACGAAGTCATATATGAAAACCCTAGACAATTGGATATAAGAAAACCCTTATGGATATGCAAATCCCTAGATCTCAAATGTTAAAACCCCCAAACAAGATGATTTCATCCCAAGGAAGAAGATAGAACAGATTTACCTTGATGATCAAGATCAAGAGTAGAGGAAACTCGTTTCTAAACTCAGGATTCAAATTATTCCACAAGTAGTTTGATCAACACTACTTGAATGATCCTAGCATGCAAATATAAACACAAGATATGCAAAGATGTTCACGGCCATTAGACTCAAAAGACTTAATTTTCATTGAAATTCCATCAAAACAAATATGATCTTAAAGAAACAACATAGATAGCTATTTATAGTATTCAAACACAACCTAAGGTCATATGAAAGGTTGTAACTTTCATGACCAACAATACTATAATGTCCACTTGTTTAATAATAACTTTAAACATTAAAAACACCACTTTAAAACTTAAAATTACAAAAAAGTTTCTTAAATGCAAGATTCATTTTCCAATTACCTAGCTCTAAAGTTTGTAACCATCTTGGGTTCTTGTAGCTTGATTAAGACACCTTGATTCGTATCACTTACTTTATTGCATTAGTATAAATAGAGGGTTGTATGAAGTGTTGAATACACAATTGAATGAGAATAAACCATTTGCTCTATTTTCTTCCTACTTTGCTTTCTACATTTTTTTTTCTTTTAGTGTTGTTGTTCACATTTTATAACACGTTATCAACACGAGTCTCTTTCATTTTTGTTCAGTTAAAGGTATGATTTATTTTCCTTTGCATTATTAGTTGCAAATGTCTTCGGTACGTTTCACATATACAAGTTTATATATATACGTTGTATATACACTATGTATTCAATGTTGACAACATATATTTTATGCAAGATTAACATGTTATTTATTATTGCGCATATTATATGAAATTAGTAAGTATCATATTTGTTTATGATGATATTAAAATCTAAATCATTTTTATTGTTTATGATTCTATATTTTCTAATGATATTTATGTTATTTATATTGTCCAAATAATTAAGATATTGAGAGTATGTTATAACCTTGTTATTTCTTTAATGATCTAGAATGTTTAATGCATATTTGATAAACATGATGCACATATATACCCTAGATATAACTCATATTTGAATCATATGCATCTTCTAGAATTTCTTATTATGGTTATTGTATATTAATCTCATTTATATTTATACTGTTTGACCAGTATAATTTTCACATCCTCTAGATATACTATATTCTATGCATATAATATATATGTATACTTAGTACATAGTTTGATATGCATAGTACATATTTTGATATATAGCCTATAGATAATTTATATACAAAACATGTTATGATCATATATCTTAGATACAAACTGCAACGTGTTTACTACCTACAATTTTTAGCATGCATGTTTTGTATATTTATTAATTTTTAATATAAGTATATCTCTTTGTGATAGTTTTATCATGTCAAACCTTACAAAATTAGAGTTTGTAGATCTATATATCAATAGAAATTACTACTTGTCATATGTGTTTGATGTTGAGATTCATGTGGATGCCATGAATCTTGGAGATATAATTAAAAAAGAAAATACAACTTCCAATAAGGAAAATGCAAAAGCCATGATAATCCTTCGTCATCATCTTAACGAGGGATTAAAAATAGAGTATCTTACCATAAAAGATGCCTATATTTTATGACAAAGTTTGAAAGAAAGGTATGATCATAAAAAAAAGGTATGATCATAAAAAATCTATCATTCTTCCAAATGCTCGTTATGAATGGATGCATCTAAGGTTGCAAGATTTGAAATCAGTAAGTGAGTATATTTCAGAGTTGTTTAAGATAAGTTCAAAATTATTATTATTTGGAGAAAAAATTACTGATGAAGATATGTTAGAGAAGACATTTTCTATCTTTCATGTCTCAAACATGCTCCTACATCAACAATATCGAGAGAGATGTTTTAAAAAGTATTCTAAACTTATATCATGTTTTCTTGTGGCTGAACAAAATAACAAGCTATTAATGAAAAATCATGAATCTCAACCAATTGGAGCAACATCATTCCCTGAAGCAAATGTTGTAATTTCTAATATAATCGTGGTCGAGGTCGTGGTCGTGGAAGAGGAAGAAATAATTCAATTCGTGGTGGTTGTCATAATTTTAAAAGAATCACAAATAATGATGATTATAAAATAAAAGCTTCACAATCAGACCAGAGCTCTAAAAGTGTTGAAAACCAATGCTTTCAATGTGACATGAAAGGGCATTGGTCTCGTACTTATCGTATGCCTAAGCACTTGGTGGATTTCTACCAAGCATCATTAAAAGAAAGAAAAAAAATGTGGAAGCAAACTTTGTGTATCAAGAAAATGATGTATTTGACTCGTCCACCATGACACATTTAGATGTAGATTTTTTCAAATTTCCAGAAGAGAAAATTAATATCATTGAAGGAGGAGCAACTACTTCATTTGAAAATTGATGTGTTGCTTCAAGTTTTTGTAGCTCTCTTTTATTATAGATCAATTTACAATCTTTATTTTCTTTGTAATTCAAGTTATTTTATATTTTTTTAATTCTTTCTCCCTCTCTCTTATTCTTCAAACCGTCGACAACGACTTTTTTTTTCATTTTTTCTCTTCTTTCCTCTTCTCTTCTTCTTCTTCCCAAACTTTTCTTTTCTTTTTCTTTAAAAAAAGGAGGAGGACCCATATATGAATCACTGGAACGGGGAGGAGGCTTTTTTTTAAAAAAAGAATAAAAGAAAAGAAAAGTTGGGGAAGAAGAAGAGAAGAGGAAAGAAGAGAAAAATTTAAAAAAAAAAAAAAAAAAAGTCGCCCATTTGAAGAAGAAGAGAGAGGGAGAAAGATTTAAAAAGTATATAAAATAACAATATTTTTATTTTTTCAATATATTTATATTTTAAAAAATTCAAAAATAATTTTTAATAAAAAATAGTGCCACGTCAGCAAACCGTTAATTATTAACGGAAAATTGGATGGAGGGACTAAAATGAAACTAAAACCAAACTTCAGGCGCTAAATTGTTGAGTTTGAAAACTCAAGGACCAAAATGAAACGTAATTCAAACTTCAGGGACTAAAAGTGTATTTTTCCCTAATAATAATAATTAATTACTAAATTAATTAATTTACAAATATTATATTAATCAAATTAATATAACCTAAGGTATTAATTTAATTATATCACATTTAACCAAATTAAATTAAACTAATCAATTAATTAATTCCTTAATTAATTAAATATCATGTATTTAATTAACCTTACATTTGAATCATATTCAAATGTATATCTCTCTCATAATCTATAGTTTTAATTAAATATCATTGGCTTTGTCAAAAAAATAAAATAAATAAATATCATTGGCTTTGGATGTATCCACCCCATAAATAACAAGATGAAAGGTAAGCTTGGAAGCATCTCCATGAAGTTGGATAAGAGCAAAGCGTATGACTGTGTGGAATGAGGTTTTCTAAGGAGAATTATGAAGAAAATGGGGTTCAATGAGGCCTAGATTAGCAAGAACATGATTTGTGTGGAGACGATGAGCTATTTTATCCTAGTTAATGGTGCTCCACAGGAGAAGTTCAACCCACTCAGAGGCCTGAGACAGGGAGACCCACTTTCTCCCTATATATTCCTTATCTGCGTGGAAGGTTTCTTGGCTCTTCTTAACAGGTAAGAATATAAACTCATTTTTCAAGGCCTTCGCATTAATAAGCATTGCCCTTCTACCTCTCACATTTTCTTTGTTGATGATAATTTGATTGTTTGTAGGGCTTCTAGGAAGGATTGTGAGGTCATAAAAAACGTGATTAAAACTTATGAGATTGCCCCGAGCCAAACAGTGAACTTGGATAAATCAGTGAACATGGTGAGCAAGAATGTCAATGAAGCAACAACGAGGGATCTTTGCTCTATCCTTGGGGTGGAAAAAAAAAAAACTCCCTAGGTACCTATCTAGGCATGCCTTCTCAAAATGAGTGAAACTAGAGCATCCTTTTCAAAAAGATAAAAGATAGAGTCTAGAATGTTCTTTAGGGTTGGAAGGAAAATCTTTTTTCGACTGGAGGGAAAGAGGTTCTTATTAAGGCCATAACCCAGTTAATCCCTACATATACAATGTCTTGCTTTCACGTTCCCAAGAAAATATGTGAAGAAATTAATAGAATTTGTGCTCACTTCAGGTGGGGGTCATCATATAGTGCAAAGAAAATTCATTGTATGAGTTGGAAGAGATTTTGCAGGAGTAAATTGATGGTAGGTATGGGATTCAGGGATATAAGCCTTTTCAATCAAACCATGCTAGCTAAGCAAAGTTGGAGGATCGTACGAAATCCAAGAAGCCTTCTAGCAAAGATTCTTAGAGGCAAATAAGGGGATTTCTTAAAAGCCCAGATAGGCAACAACCCATCTCTAACATGACACGGTATAATCTGGGGTAGGGAGCTTTTCAACCAAGGGTACATGTAGAAGGTGGGGGATGGTAGGTATATTGAGATCAATAAGGATCATTGGCTTTGTTGCCTTCTATATGGTTTTTTGGTCAAATATAAACCAAACCCAAGACCAGATAGTTGAACCCAAGACCAATAAAGCCCAAGTCCAAGTTGTTAGGCCCAAAAGTCACTAGGGCTCATCCATGGAGAACTCTATAAATAGAGGGGTTCTCCTTCATTTCAAGAGTTTAGAAATTCTACACTCTCACAAATACAAGGGGTTCAGAATTTTAAAGCTCTCAACCAGAACTAGAGAATTCAGAGAGACTCCACAAAGACTAAAGACTCCTTGAAATCCATAAGTTCCTACGTGTTGAACACTCTTGAAGACCAAAGACACTTCAAGACTTCAACAATCCTTGAAGACCGAACACTCTTCAAATTTTGAACACTCCCTGAAGACCAAAACTCTTTAGGATCTGAAAACTTATTGAAGATCAAAGATTCTTCAAGACTTCAAGACTTCAAAACTCTGAGGAATCAATTAAAGCTTCAAACTCTAGAACAAGTGTTCCAGCCCTCGAGTGAAACACACTCACACACAAGAGAGAGAATCAGATGATCAAATTAGAGATTGTACAATCACATGCATACAACATCGGTACAAAAAAAAGTTTATTCAACGTGTTCCATTCTTTGAAATTACGTTTGAACAGTATCACCACACATTATATTAATTGCATCTTATACAATTAACTCAATTCCCATGATGAATTTGAACAATTTAAATTCTTTTCAAGATGAATTGTTCCTAATTACTCTTTATGAGATAGCAGGGGACCTAATGGACTTACAGATCAGAAGGTCCAATGATATGAGGTTAACCGACTAAACTCATTAATCAAGTTAACCAATATTCATTAATTGTGGGTCAATCCACTAAAGACCCATAGCTGCACTCTTCTCACTGTAGAATGCTTCTGTGTCCACGGATATAGACCAATACCGGTAAGTCAATCTTTCACAAGTGTTTGTAACTACAACGAGATTAAAATTGAAAACAAGCTTAAAATGAAATAAACTTAGGGAAATACAACAAAAACAATGAATCAAGCATAGAAAATAAGGTTCAGATTAGGGGTTGTACACTCTCACAAGCTGTTTGTTATAACATAACTCTTGTAGCTTCCATTTCATCTAGTATTTTTCTACAGGAAGTTTCCAATTCTCCTCAATATTAGGTGATTAAACTCTCATCTAACCCCTCTTTTTAGCTCTACTGGATGGTGCTTTAGGTGGATATTTATCCCTAAATTACCCACTAGTAGCTACTACTTTCAAAAGCTAAAGTGAAGCAAAGCAATCAGTTATTAATTATAATCAATGTGTTGCCTTATGTCTTAAAACTTGTGGATAGTAAATGTAACAAAGTTAATTATAATCAATAAAACCTTATTGAGGTTATTCAATAAGTTGTTATTGAATGGTTGTTTAATTATGCATTAATTAACCCAAATCTAATAAACTAGAACCCATGGCTATATAATGAACACTTGAACTTTATGTGTAGACATAAAAGTGGATCAAGTTCGAGTAATAGCCAAAACGGTCTATAGTATAGGGATAAGGTTGGGTGCCTTATCCTGGGGACACTATGAGACTCGACCCACTATGTATTTATACAAATGATGTGATCCTGAATCGTTCATGTGAAGACATGCGAGTGAGTGTTGGGTTTTATGTCCTAAAACTCATAGTTTGTAATCTTTTGCAATAAAGATGTTATTCAGTGAATTGTTTATTTATATATTACCTAAATCCAATAGATAAACATCCTTGGTTATAACATAAAATACTCGAACTATATTATGAATATCAAGTTCTAGTATATAACCTAAATGGTCTATAGTATAGGGATAAGGTTGGGTACCTTATCCTAGCGACACTATGGATGTGGCCTACTTTGCGAACAAGGCAAATGATGTGATCTTGTATCATTCATGTAGAGACATGAGAGTAGGGGCATCCTGTGTAAATGAGTTTGCACAAGACCAGACCGAGAAATAAGTCACTCTTACTTTATAACACCATTTACTAATAAGACTGGCTATTTCATATGATGACCTAGGTAACTCGATCTTAATCCTAAGCTAACAATGAACTCCTATTTGTTCAGGATTATCCTTTGATCTGCATGGGTGAGAGTGACTCAACATCGCAGACTCAATAAGCCTACCATTTTGGAGATAAAACTGGATAGATAGTTGGGGACATAGTATTGCAAGATGGAATTCGCTCCTACATGTATTAGGGATAGCCGAAAGGTTTTTCCCTTAAGTGTTGACTTCGAGGCTTGAACAAGGGGCCTCACTCTCTCATTGGCCCGAGATTTACTCTGTTTAGTGGTTGGACCATAAACAAATTGTTCATTAGAGGATCAATGGACTTAAGGAATCAAGAAGTGTTATAGGGCTAAAACAGACTTTTGACCTAGCTATAGTTATGAACGACCTGTGAAGGGTTGACTTACTAATCATGGTTATATCGAGTGGACATAAATATATCTAAAGCGAGGGGAGTGCAACTACTAGGCCATAATGGAGTGACCTGGTAGTTAATGAATATTGGTTAACTAGGTTAAAAGAGTTTGGCCGGTTAAACCTTGAATCGTTGGAGCCCATGATCTGTAGGTCTATTAGGTCCCCTCGCTAGCTTAAGGAATAAACTTTGGAACAATATGATGGTAAGTATTAGAAATGTTCAAACATGGAAGAGGGAACAAATGCCGGTTAAGTTATGGACACGTTGGTTTAATTTCGAATTAAACTAAAACTTGAGAGTTTGACTTATTTAAATATGATTTAAATATTGAGCTCGTACATAGGAATTAATGTTCGAAAAATTAATTTCGAGGATGGTCGGCAATAGTGGCAAAATATTAATTTAATATTTGATATTAAATTAATATATTTATATTTAATTATTTATTTAATTAATTAAAACTAAATATAATTATGAATTATATTTTAAAAAAAAAGAAATATAACTATGAATTATATTTAAGAAATAAAACTCAGATTAATTTTGAATTAATTAAATTTAAAATTAAAATGAATTTTAGGAGGTGGTGGATTGGATTACACCACCTCCATGCACTAAACCCATCTTGGACACCTTAATCCCTTCCTAATTAGGTGTCCAATTTGTTGTCCATTTTTTGTGGGTTTTGAGTTGCATAATTCCCTCTATATATAGAGCAAGCAAAGCTGAAGAAAAGCATGAAATTGGTGTAGTGTTATGCTGCCAATTTTGCTTCTCAAACCCATATGTTCATAACTCCATAAAAGCTTGAAGTTCAAGCACTTTTCCTACTAATTCCCATCACTAGAGGATCCTGCAATCCATTCCAAAGGCATGAGAATAGCAAGAAAGATCTTGTGGTGTTTCGTGATCAGTTGGTGAGGAAAAACAACACAACAAGGAGGTCCAATTTTGAGCTACAAGAGGTTGGTACTAAAAAATTCTATTTTAGTAGCTTTGGACAACATGCTTTGTATGATCAAATTGATGTTATTATGTCCCTAAGATCCAAAATACCTTCCACATGTTAGATATTAACACCTTCATGGGGGCGTCCTATGCATGAGTTTGCATAAGACTGGACCGCGAAAAAAGTCACTTTCACTTTATAACGTCGTTTACTGTGAAACTAACTATTTCATGCGATGACCTAGGTAACTCGGTCTTAATCCTGAGCTAACTATGAACTTTTGTTTATTTCAGAAGTATCCTTTGATTTACATGGGTGAGAGTGGCTCATCATCGCCGACTCAATAAGCCTACCATTTTGGGGATACTACCGAGTAGATAGCTAGAGGCATAGTCTTGCAAGATGGAATTTGCTCCTACCGGCCTGTAGGGATAGAAGAGGTTGTTCCCTTAAGTGCTGACTCCAGGTCTTGAACAAAGGTGCGACGTCCTCTCCTGGCCCGAGAGGAACTTCTGTTTAATGGTTGGACCATAAACAAATTGTTCATTAAAGGATCAGTGGAACTTAAGGAGCAAGATGTAACTTCAGGGCTAAAACAGACTTTTGACCCGCTGCAGTTACAAACAACATGTGAAGGGTCAACTTAATGATTATGGTTATATCGGGTGGACAAAAATATACCTACAGTGAAGGGAGTGCAGCTACGGTCTATAGTGGAGTGTCCCATAGTTAACGAGATGTTGGTTAACTAGGGTTAACGAGTTTAACCGGTTAATCTCGAATCGTTGGAGTCCATGATCTGTAGGTCCATTAGGTCCTCCTGCTAGCTCATACAGACCAAACCTTAGAACAAAATGATGAAAGAATTTGAATCGTTCAAATTCGATTTAGGGAGTAAATGTTAACTATATACGATATACTTAACAAGTTATAGTCCAATTATGAATTAAACTATAGGGAGAGTCATAAATGTTTAAATAAGATTTAAATATTGGAAATATGTATGTACTACGTATTTGGTCTGAATTTTGAAAATGGATTCATAATCAAATCATTAGCTTGAAGAAATACCGAGATAGATCCAATTATGAATTTAATACGAGATATTAAATTGAATAATTATATATATATATATATATATATATATATATAATTAATTATATTATATTACATAAGAATTAAATTTGTTTAAATTAGAATTATTCAAAATTAATTTCAAATTCAATTTTGTCAAAACCCGTTAAAGACACCTATGGATTTGATGTCAAAATTGAAAATTGACATGGTATTTGATGAGTAATCCCATGGCTTAGGCTTGTTGTCACCACCAGCTTGGGAGACTTTGCATGTTGGTTGCCATTAAAACCATAATTCAAGCTGCAATGTAAAAAGGCTGGTGGTTGAAAATTTGGTGAATTATTCACTTAGGAATCTCTTGCAAACCTGTGGAACTCAAGCTTTAAAAACCCATCTCTTCCTCCTCAAATTAGATCACATTCTTGGCTCCCACAAGCCGTTCTAAGGTCGGAGAATAGCGGGGAAGATCTCAGTGGTGGTCCACGACAAGTTCGTGTGAAGAAACAACTGGTGAATCGCTTGGATTCGAGCTTCAAAGATAAGTTTTTCATTCCCTTATTTTTCGTTTATATTTGAACATATTTTTCATTGAGAAATTAATATAATTAAGCGCCTAAGATCTCGAAACGCTTCCACTCGAGTGATTTTCACTCCCTCACAATGCTAGAAAGTGGTTGGCCAAATGAAATTCCAGCTTTAAAAGATGAAGAACACTTTACTTCAAAATGAAATTTACAGAGTTTCACAATCACAAACAACAAGTTTGAGTTTAAGCTCTATAATCCTCACCTAAGAGGATTTGGCTCATGTTCAAGGTGAAAATAAAGAAAATACATAAGAAAACTACCATACTTATCATCTTTTCAACCCTCAAACTAATATCATGGAGAAGAGATAAAATAAGAATAATAGACTAAGGAAGAAGTTCCCAAAAGAGAATCCAACTTTTCCAGGTTGAATGGTCTTCAATTAGTAGCTCTCATTGCTGTTTTTTCCTCTTTTTCACAGCTAACAACAACCCCAAGGTTGATCTCTTCCTTTCCCAGTCTTCTCCTTCTAAAAATACATCACAATCTTTTTATATCATTCATTCTTCATAGATTTCATGGCTGATTGGATGTGTGAGCCCACTTGGATCATTCTCCAATGGCTAAAACCTTCTAAATTTGCAAAAAGAATGCCAACTCAATTAATGAGTTTCCCACGTGAGTCAGCATGTGCAACCACTTAAATATTAGGACCCTAGACCTTTTGTTATCAACTCAGCTACTGTAGCACAACCTGAGTGCACATAAACCAGAAACTCAACTTGAAATACATAAATTATGCACCAAATCCATTCTAAGCATGACCTACTGACATATAAAGAAATGCAACAGGGAAATTCTCAGTTTCATGCATAATATAAAGCTCAAACATAGCAAGAATTAAAGTTCTTTTAGCCTAAAGTGTGAACCAATAACTCTTATTTCTAAGATCTATCAATGAGTGTGGTCGGATTTTCTAACTCAATAAGCCTACTATTTCAAGGGTAAGACCAAGTGGGAGTTGGGAACATAACAACAAAAGATGGAATTCACTCATTTCCGTATTTAGGGTAAGCAGATGAGTGTTCCCTTAAAGGCTGATTCTGGGTATTGAACAAGGGCGCCCATCCTCTTCTGGCCTGAAAGAAACTTTCATTCATTGACTGGACCATGAACGAGTTGTTCATTAGAGAGATCAGTGGTACTTGAGGAGATAGAGGTAACCCAGGGGTAAAACAGTAATTTGACCCAACCAGCGTTACAAACACTCATGAAAGATTGACTTACTGTTATTGGTCGATATCCGTGGACACATAAATATTCTACAGTGAGAATAGTGTAGTTGTGGGCCTTTAGTGAAATGACCTACAGTTAACGAATGTTGATTAACTTGGTTAATGAGCTTAGCCAATTAATCTCATATCGTTGGATCTAGCTTTTGATCTGTAGGTCCATTAGGTCCCTTTGCTAGCTCGTAAAGAGTATTGAGGTTATGTAGTCTTGAATAGAATTTGAAGTGTTCAAATTCATTAAGGGAATTGTAGTTAATTGTATGTGATACAATTAATATAATGTATGGAGATATATTATAATATAAGTTTAATTATTGACTTAAACTTTATAGGGAAAATACACTTTTAGTCCCTAAGGTTTGGATTAGGTTTTTGGTCCCTGAGTTTTCAAACTCAACAATTTAGTCCCTGAGGTTTGATTTTAGTTTCAATTTGGTCCCTCCATCTAATTTTCCGTTAAAAACTAACGGATGGATGACGTGGCACTATTTTTTTTTATTTAAAAATAATTTTTAAAATTTTTAATTAAAAATATATTAAAATAATAAAAAACATTATTATTTTTATTTCTTTTTTATTACTTCCCTCCCTTCTTCCCTCTTCTTCCTCCACCCTCTTCTTCCTCCAGCGGTGGTTGTCGGTCGCCGGTGACTTTTTTTTTCTCCTTATTTTCTCCTTCTCTTTTCCCTTCTTCTCCATATTTTTCTTTAAAAAAAAAATAACAGAGGATTCGCGAACAGAGGAAACAAGCAAGCAACGAGATTTGGGTTCCACGACGAGGTTGGATTCGGCGACCTTCACTGTGCATGAGGTCTCGCGCGCGAAACCCATCGTCGAACCCATCCTGAGCAGATCCACAACGAGGTCTTTGCTTGTAGCTCGTGAGCAAACCCACCGTGAGTAAACGATCCACGTCACAGTGAGCAGATCCACGGCAAGGTCTTTGCCTGCAGCTCGCACGCCCGGAGCTAAACTCGTTCCAGATCTGGGTTGGAGCGACTGAACGCGCGACTGGGCTTCAAACAGATCTGAAATACGGCGCATCTGGGCTTCAAACGATGGGGCTTCGAGGACTGACGGCGCATCTGGGCTTGAACGGGGGGACTTCGACGACTGAAGACGCATTAAGATTACGTACGAACAGATCTGAAACACCGTCGACGCTCGCGTGGATCTGAAACACCGTCGACATTCACGTGGGTTTCATGACCGACTGGAAAAATCAAAGAACGAGAGAGAGAGAGGGAGGGAGGTGTGGGTTCGTTGGCATTCGCGTGGGTTCGTCGACGTTCGCTTGGGTTTCATGACCAACCAGAAAACACGCAAACGAGGGGCTTGAACGACGGGACTTCGACGACTAAATACACAGAGACGAGGGCAAGTAAAGAAGGAGCGAAAGAATGGGAAAAAAAATGGTCCGCCGGCGGTTGGCTGTAGTGGTCGGCGATGGCACCGGCGTCGGTGGCTGGAAGAAGAAGTTGTTGCCGGTGGCAAGAAGTTAAAAGAAGAAGAAGAAGAAGGTGAGAGAAATAAATTAATAAAAATAATATTATTTTTTATTATTTTAATATATTTTTAATTAAAAATTTTAGAAATGATTTTTTAAATAAAAAAAATAGTGTCACGTCATCCGTTAGTTTTTAACGGAAAATTGGATGGAGGGACCAAATTGAAACTAAAATCAAACCTCAGGGACTAAATTATTGAGTTTGAAAACTCATGGATCAAAATGAAACCTAATCCAAACCTCCGGGACTAAAAGTGTATTTTTCCCAACTTTATAATATAAACTTAATTTTGGATATGATTCAAAATTAATTTATGAGAGAATTAAATATTTGAAGGGGTTCAAATATTAATTAAATATGAATTAGATTCATATTGAAACTATAGGTTAGATTTAATGTGAATGAGATTCATATTAAAAATATAGATTAGGAGAGAAATATGCATTTGAATATGATTCAAATGTAAGATTAATTAAATATGTGATATTTAATTAATTAAGGAATTAATTAATTGGCAAATTAATTAATTAATTGATTAATTTAATTTGATTAAATGTGATTTAAGTAAATTAATTAAATTAATACTATAATTTATAGTTAATGTACATTGGATGCACAACTATATGTTAAAACAGAGAGATGCAGATTTGAATATGATTCAAATTTGAGCTTATTTAAATATGAAATATTTAATTTGGTAATTAATTAATTGATTAATTTAATTTGGTTAAATTTTTTAAATTAAATTAAATTAATACTATAGGTTATACGAAAGAAATTCATTGAAATATGATTTAAATGATTTAATTAATTAATTATCCTCTCTCTCTCATCTTACCAGTATTTGTGTTGGGTGAACACAGAAGCTTCCTTCTCTCGGAGCATTCTCTAGTCTCTCTCAATTTATGAAATTCTCTCCCTAAGAAAATACATAGTGTTATTCTACTGTGTGATTTTTTATTCCAAATTCAAGATTTTTGGCGATCCTAAAATCACAAGATCTCAAGTCTTAGAGGATAGCGACGGTTCTGATTGGTGGTGTTTGTTGGAATCCTGTTTGTGAACGTGAAATTGATCGAAGGAAACAGTACTTGCTGCTGATAGCGAGCATAGCTAGCTATCTTTACTTATTTAATTTAGCTAGTCTTTTATGGTGTTTGGGCCATTTTATTGTGCTTTATTGTTCATTTTGTAGGAAATGGTTGATTGGAGCTATAATGCAATATCAGAGTTAATCGGGTGCTCGGGACGTGAAAAGATGCAAAGGAATGAAAAGAGTAAAAGTGGAAAAAAGTCAAAACTCGGTCAACAGCAGGCTAGCGTCTCGACGCTAGCTCTTGAGCGTCTCGACGCTCACATTCCATATCAGATTGGGCGTGTAAAGCTTACAGCGTCGAGACGCTAGGATAGGAAGCGTCCCGACGCTACCGTTTTTCCTTATTCAGAACGCGCGTATAAGAGGCAGCGTCGCGACGCTGTCTTGACAGCGTCTCGACGCTAAGACGAAAAATCAGAATAAAAGCTTATTTTCGGCTAGGTTTTTGGGGGAGTTCGATTTGGGACCTTGGACAGCCGTAAACAGGGCAGAACAGAGCACTTGGAGGCTGAAAACAAAGGGAGAGATTTGGAAATCAACCCATTGTTCGTGGGGATCGTGACGGGGACGTCGGGACTCGGCCTACATTGAGTTTTCTTTTCCCTTTTCTTCCTTTAGTTAGATTTATGGCTTTCACATGTTTAGTTGAGCTTGTATTTACATTCATGAGTAGCTAAACTTGTAGCTTAGGGATTGATGTAGTTGATTAAGTTTATGGATTGATTTATGGTTTAAGTTGTGCAATGTTATTATGTTTGTAATCTTGATTTAATGCTTTCAATTAATTGGCCATTAGTTGGATGATTTAAGTTTCGAATCTAGCTCGGGAGAGGGGATTTGATTTAGACTTACTCAAGATTGCATGAATAAAGTTTAATTTCTAACTCATGACGGTTTTAGATTAACTTTAGAATTAGTTAAAAGATCTCATTGCCTTGCATGTTAATAAACTTAGATAGGGATATCAAGTTGGTTAATTTGCATGAGAATCAATTATACTCGGGAGAGGTAGTTGTGATTAAAGGGTCTTTGGCTCATAATTTCATTGTGCATAATAACTTATTCTTTAAAATCAATCCTAAACTAAATCGGCGAAATCAATTCCCTAAGTAGTTTTCCCAACTGAATTTCCATTCTTCTTACTTGCTTTGATTTGGTTTTGTTATCATCTTTTCATCACCTTTTGATCCCTAAATAAAATTGAGCGAGATTATTCACAATACTTGATTTGCTTAAAACTCCAATCCAGAGGACGACATTTGAATTTACTATTCACTATATTATTACTTGACCCGTGCGCTTGCGGTAGGAAAAGTCCACATCAAGTTTTTGGCGCCGTTGCCGGGGATTGGCACATTTAGTTAAATTGATATTGTGAAAAAATTGCTTGATCTTAATTTAGGGTGTATTTTTACCTTTTTAGTTTATTGCATTTTTTTCCTTATTTGTTTTTCTTTCCATATTTGATTTTCTAGGTTAGTTTTCTTATTTGCATTTTGCCATATTTATTTTTGCATTCCATATTAGGTTACTTTGTTTCCTTTTCTAGATTATATTTTCCATATTTAGATTAGTTGTTTTCTTTTCTTTATTTCATTCCATAATTGTTTTCTTTTTTTTTTTTTTTTTAGGGTAGTTTTGTTTGTTTATGCGTAGGGAGAAAGATTTAATTTTAGCACCATTTGATCCCGAGATAGAAAGAACAATTCTTAGGCTTCGAAGGGAAAATAGAGAAATTATTCAAATGGCAGATCAAAATCCACCTGAGGAGCCTAGGCCTATTAGAGATTATTTTCAGCTTGTGTTTCAGGGACAGCAATCGGGAATTGTCTATGCACCGATTAATGCCAACAACTTTGAGCTGAAGACCGGCCTCATTCAGATGGCTCGAGACTGTGCATACAGAGGATCGCCCACTGAGGATCCAAATTCTCATCTTAAATCATTTTTGGATATTTGTGGGACGGTAAAGATTAATGGAGTCTCTGAGGATGCTATTCGCTTACGTTTATTTCCCTGTTCTTTGCAGGATAAAGCACGTGATTGGTTGCAGTCTATTACCCCTGGGAGCATCACCACTTGGGATGCTTTGGTCCAGGCCTTTTTAAAGAAATTTTTCCCTCCTGCAAAGACGGTCAAGCCGAGGACCGAGATTGGGACATTCCAACAACAATATGATGAACAGCTGTTCGAAGCTTGAGAGCGATTCAAAGAGCTACTGAGGAAGTGTCCTCAACATGGTTACCCCGATTGGCTTTAGGTACAGTTGTTTTATAATGGTTTAACTCCTAGTACAAAAACGATTGTTGATGCAGCTACAGGTGGGACTCTGTTGTCCAAGACCGTGGAAAACGCTCGCACACTTTTAGAGGATATGGCCACCAACAGCTATCAGTGGCCATCTGAGCGGTCTACACCTAAAAAGATTGCTGCTGGAGTGTTTGAGGTTGATAAAGTAAGTGCACTCCAGGCCCAGATGACTTCCCTTGCCAATGCTTTTATGAAATTTTCAGGTACAGGGAGTGCTCAGTCAATTGAATCAGCTGCTGCTTTAGCATCTAGACCTCAGGAGGAGACCATCGAGCAGGTTCAGTATGTATCAAATTTTAATTCTAGGGGATATAATAATAGTTCTACACCTACACATTATCACCCTAACAATAGGAACCATGAAAATTTCTCTTATGCTAATACTAAGAATGTTCTTAATCCTCCTGGTTTTGCCCCTCAAACTCAAGATAATAAAAAGTTAGAAGATCTTGTTGGAGCTTTCATTGCAGAGTCTAGTAACAGGACAACCAAGTTAGAGGAGGCAGTCATTGCCATCAATTCAACAGTGAATGGCCACAGTGCAGCCATAAAGAACATTGAGACTCAGTTGGGACAGTTGGTGAATGTTGTAAGTACCATGAATAAAGGTAAGGCCCCAGCTGAGCAAGATAAACCCCAGATGGAGTATTGTAAGGCAATCACTGTGCACCAGGAGGAATCTGAAGAGGAACCTGAATCTGAGGACTATGAAACACCTACAGGGGAAGCTGAGGAGGACACATCATCTGATGAGGCTGAACAGCCTAACCTTGAGCCTCCTATTCCTTCTCCCACACTGATGGTTCCCAAGGAAAAGAAAAAGAAAAAGAAGAAAAAGAATAATCAGGTTCAGTTTGATAAATTTATGAATGCTTTTATGAATCTGAATATTAATATTCCTTTTGCAGAGGCATTAGAGATGCCCCAATACAACAGGTTTATGAAGGAGTGGTTAGCGAAGAAGCGAAAAGAAAAGAAGGTTGACACTGTTTATCTTGCTTCCACATGCAGCACCAGAGTACAACAGAAAGTACCTGAAAAAGTAGCAGATCCAGGGAGTTTTTCTGTTCCTTGTGTAGTTTTGGTACTTATTCTTTCAGAGCATTATGTGACTTAGGTGCTAGCATTAACATCATTCATCTATCGTTGTGTAAAAAGTTAGATATAGGTGAGATTAAGTCTACTCCTGTAAAGCTCCAATTGGCTGATCAATCTGTGGTGAGACCAGTTGGTATTGTAGAAAATGTGTTAATCAGAGTAGGTAGATTTTTCCTCCCTATTGACTTGTATGTTATGGACATGATAGAAAATCCTTCAATGCCTGTCATATTAGGACGACCATTCCTCGCTACTGGGCGAGTGATCATAGATATTGAGCGCAGGGAGCTCACTATTAGAGTCAAGAACGAAAAAGAAATCTTTAAAGCAGTTGAAGACTCTAAAGATGAAGTGCTTTTCATGGGCTACAGGAAAGGTGCAAGAAAGAGCACCTCTGTTGGATTCACAGAGCAGAAGCCTCCTTGAAGCACGGTCAACACGTCGAGCTAATGACGTTAAACAAGCGCTTATGGGAGGCAACCCAAGTAAGTTTAGTGTGTTTTCTTTTTGTTTTTGATTTATTGTTTGTTTTTGTTTTGTAGGTCTTGTTTTCTTTCTCTCCTTTGCTTTCAAGCTTTCAAGAGTCCAAGCCCTCAAGCAAGAAGTCATCATCATTCCAGGCCAGTATTGTTCACTCCTGTCATTCTTTTATTGTTCTCATGCTTGTTTATGCCTTATCTTCGTTATACATTGAGGACAATGCATATTTTATGTTTGGGGGTGGATTAACATGTTTGTGGAGCCCTTGAGCATCCGAGTTCGGGCTATAGTTTTGAGCTTTCTTTGAATTATGCATATGGTTGTTTTCTGGATGCTACTTTTGCATGATTATGATGTCCTAGGATAGGCTTTCTTGTCAATTTTCAAGCTTGTGATGAGATGTAAGCATAAGTGCCCAAAAAGGGAGACTTTTTAAAATTTTTCTAGGAGATGGCTTGCATGAGTAGAGTATCTGTCTTGGCTTGACTTGGATTTGAATGCTTAGGAGCGAATTATTGGGTTCATATGCTTGTTGTCACCTCGATAGGTGTAGGGTAGAGCTAAAGAGTTAATTTTTTGCAAATTAACATGTTTGATCTTGCTTAGGAGAAAAGAAAAGAATATCTGCTATTTATGCTCATAAAGAAAAATCATTCTTGTAGTTACTGTTGAAGAGAAAAATTATTATGCCATGGCCTGTGCACAGTTTGCAATGTTTAATAAAGTTTAGGCAAAAAGAGCTACCCCTGTTGTGATCAGTTAGGCCAACCAGAGAAATCTCAGGTTAAGGGTCCCTGCAATGGGTGTGTGAAAGCTAGTGCCACATATACATGCTTAATTTGATTGTTAATTATAAGCACCTAAGTATGGAGATAAACAAACTAATTTTTTGCATTAACTCATTAGTGAAGCCTTAGTGCCAGTGTAGAGGGAAGATGAGCTGAGAGTTTAATAATCAAATCCCGAGCTAGTAGAGTCTGATCTTGTTGAGTTAGATCTCGCTTGTGCAAGTTAATTTTGGAAAATTTTTAATTTGTCTCCCTCATTGGTCCTTGTGTGCATGTCTCTTGCTTGCTTGGTTATTGACTTTTGAGCCTTGAGGATTGAGTTATGATTGTTACATCCATTCTTCCATTGTATGTCTGATTTAGAGTTTGCTCGAGGACTAGCAAAAGCTTAAGTTTGGGGGTATTTGATAGCGAGCATAGCTAGCTATCTTTACTTATTTAATTTAGCTAGTCTTTTATGGTGTTTGGGCCATTTTATTGTGCTTTATTGTTCATTTTGTAGGAAATGGTTGATTGGAGCTATAATGCAATATCAGAGTTAATCGGGTGCTCGGGGCGTGAAAAGATGCAAAGGAATGAAAAGAGTAAAAGTGGAAAAAAGTCAAAACTCGGTCAACAACAGGCTAGCGTCGAGACGCTAGCTCTTGAACGTCTCGACGCTCACATTCCATATCAGATTGGGCGCGTAAAGCTTACAGCGTCGAGACGCTAGGATAGGAAGCGTCCCGACGCTACCGTTTTTCCTTATTCAGAACGCGCGTATAAGAGGCAGCGTCGCGACGCTAAGACGAAAAATCAGAATAAAAGCTTATTTTCGGCTAGGTTTTTGGGGGAGTTCGATTTGGGACCTTGGACAGCCGTAAACAGGGCAGAACAGAGCACTTGGAGGCTGAAAACAAAGGGAGAGATTTGGAAATCAACCCATTGTTCGTGGGGATCGTGACGGGGACGTCGGGACTCGGCCTACATTGAGTTTTCTTTTCCCTTTTCTTCCTTTAGTTAGATTTATGGCTTTCACATGTTTAGTTGAGCTTGTATTTACATTCATGAGTAGCTAAACTTGTAGCTTAGGGATTGATGTAGTTGATTAAGTTTATGGATTGATTTATGGTTTAAGTTGTGCAATGTTATTGTGTTTGTAATCTTGATTTAATGCTTTCAATTAATTGGCCATTAGTTGGATGATTTAAGTTTCGAATCTAGCTCGGGAGAGGGGATTTGATTTAGACTTACTCAAGATTGCATGAATAAAGTTTAATTTCTAATTTATGACGGTTTTAGATTAACTTTAGAATTAGTTAAAAGATCTCATTGCCTTGCATGTTAATAAACTTAGATAGGGATATCAAGTTGGTTAATTTGCATGAGAATCAATTATACTCGGGAGAGGTAGTTGTGATTAAAGGGTCTTTGGCTCATAATTTCATTGTGCATAATAACTTATTCTTTAAAATCAATCCTAAACTAAATCGGCGAAATCAATTCCCTAAGTAGTTTTCCCAACTGAATTTCCATTCTTTTTACTTGCTTTGATTTGGTTTTGTTATCATCTTTTCATCACCTTTTGATCCCTAAATAAAATTGAGCGAGATTGTTCACAATACTTGATTTGCTTAAAACTCCAATCCAGAGGACGACATTCGAATTTACTATTCACTATATTATTACTTGACCCGTGTGCTTGCGGTAGGAAAAGTCCACATCAGCTGCATGATTGGTCTTCAACAAGTAGGTTCCCTTGTATTCTAAATCGTTTAGAATAGAAATTGCATTTTTAATCTGTATTAATTATAGAATTTTGTTATGTAATTGTTGTTGCCAATGTATGGGTATTTTGGAAACCCAATTAAATATGATATGGTCTGATATATGCTTCCGTTGCGAAGGATTTTCATTCCTTCATTTTTGGTGGTGTCCAGCGAATTGCTACTATTCATGTTGTATTGTTCGTGACCACCGATTGGGACAAGGAAAGCTTGCTGTTTTGTGAACTCGGTCTATAAATATACGTTTTCCTTTCCCTTAGAACAAATGTTTAGCCTAAATAAATTTACATGAAATGTTCTATAATTTATGTTTTCATGTACTGACGTTTTAGAATTTCTAAATTTAATTGAAACACACGCTATCACATGCACTACCGTTGGGGATTCAATCCCTTAATCACTATAATTCTCAATTAATATTTTTGTTGGAAACAAAATGTACTGCAAATTTTCATTCTATTAATAAAATAAAGCAGGTTTTGAATTACTCGAGATGTTTTGCAGTAGACTACGTAGGCCAAAGTGGGGTCTTTGTCTTCTATGGGAAGATGGGGTTGATGTTACACTTTGTTCCTTTATTACATTCCATATTGATGCATTTGTTAAATGAGATTTCAAAATGTGGAGATTCTCAGGAATATATGGTCACCTCAATACCAATCAACAATTTCGTAATTGGGACCTTATACGATGTTTACATAACAAGGATGATTCAGTTTGGGTGATTGGTGGAGATTTTAATGCAACCTTGTTATTTGAGGAAAAGGAAGAAGGTGTACCTTCTAGATCAAATCAAATGGAGATGTTTAGGAACACATTAGATGATTGTGGCTTGCAAGATCTCGACTATGTGGGAGACACTTTTACTTGGTCTAATTGTTAGATGGAAGTGACATAGATAGATGAGAGTCTGGACCGTTATTTAGTGAATGAAGTTTATTGTCAATTATTTCCTGATTACAAGGTCACACATTTGAATTGGACTAAATCTAACTATTGTCCTATTATGTTTAACTCGAAACTAATGTTACCTAGTGGCGAGCAGGGGAAAAAGCATAAAAAGGTGTTTCGTTTTGAAGAAGTTTGGACACAACAACCTACATGTAAAGATGTTATCAATGAAGTGAATTGTTGGAAGGACTCTCAAATCGGAATACCACACTAGGAACGTTGCTTACTGCAATGCAAATCTATACTACAATAATGAAATAAAGGTACTTTTTCTAATATTCGTTGTGAAACTTGTAGGTTACAAGCTTTGTTGCAGGAAATGTACAAGAAACCGCCTCTTTGGGACTTTGTCTCAATTCAAAGCATTGAAAAGCTATTAGATCGAAAATTGGAAGAGGAAGAAATTTATTGGAAGCAATGATCTCGAGAAAACTGGCTAAAGTTGGGAGATCGTAATACTCGTTGGTTTCAGAAACGAGCATCCGTGCGAGAAAGGAAGAATGAAACAGTGGGAATTTGCATGCCTAATGGTTCATGAACAATTGGCAGGAAGTTGATGGAACACTCTTTTGAAAAGTATATTGTTGATATTTTTACTTCCTCCAACCCAACTTTCGAATCCATCAACTCAGTGTTGTAGGATGTGGAGACTAAGGTGACTCATAGAATGAATTCCCAATTAATGGATCCATTCAAAATATGTGAAATTGAAAGGGCTATAAAACAAATGTATCCATCTAAGGCTCCGGGTCCTTATGGTTTTCCTGCGTTTTTTTACCAGAGGTACTAGTCAGTGGTTGGTGAGACGACTATTCTAAATTGCTTGGGTATCCTGAATAAGAAAAGATCAGTGAGGAATTGGAATGACACTTACATTGCTCTTATTTCATAGGTGCGTCAACCTAAACTTGTGTCTGATTTTAGATTCATTAGTTTGTGCAATGTATCTTACAAAATAATTGTTAAGGTGCTAATAAATAGAATGAAATAGGTTCTTCAGGATATAATTTTAGAGAATCAATAAGCTTTTGTTATGGGTTTGTCTATATTTGATAATATCATTGCGGGACATGAATGTTTACACGCCATCAAATCTAGAACTAAAGGTGTCGCTACGGGTTTGCGACGCGGAGCGGCCGACTTTGTTCCCAAGAGGAGGAAAATGGGGTCGCCACCAGTCTTGATTTAGAGGGTGTGACTGGGCACCAAAAAATATGCTAAGATGGTCTGCAAAGAAAAGATTTAAGGTTCGGGGGTCTTTGGTGTATGGGGAATGTATTAGCACCCCACGACACTAGTTCAAAGAACGAAATTTTATTTTTCTTGTGTTATTTAAGGAAATTGGCTATTATAAATACTAAAGAAGTTTTTTTTTTTTGTTGATTTTTAAATGTCCCACATTTTAATTCTCATTATTCCATAAATAAATAATAAGAAATAATTGTGGGCGGCATAAAGCCATTCAATATTTGTTTGAATTTAATTTGGCATCCCAAATTTAAATTCATTATACCTCAAGAATATTAGGAAAGTCAATATCTTGGTTTCCTAATTTCCGTCATAGGAAAGTTTATTTTTTCTTTAAAACATTTGGTTTATTAGTTTTGGAAAAATGTGTGCACAAAAAATATTTTTTAAGGGAAAACTCTTGATTAATTTTTATTTTTAAAGCAATTGACATTTTATGGAAAATAGTTTTGGATTGATTTATTAATTTGAAGATAAAGTTAATGAAATAAATTTAGAAAAAAGTTTTTTAATGCATTCCTTTTAAAAGAAAATGCCTTTTATAAATATGCTTCTTAAAAAAAAGGTTTTTTAAAAGAAAAATATAAAAATGGAAAGAAATATTAAAATCAAATCCCATCATCCCGAGATTTTATTTTTTCCTCAAGAAACTCAAATATCGGCATCCCGAAAATTCAAGGTTCCATCGTTGGATAAATTTTATTTTGAAAACATTTTAGTAAGGAAAAGAAATTTACAAGGGAATTATAGATTAAATATCATTACTTATAGAAATAAAAAAAAAAACATATATAATTGAAAAAATATATCTAAAAAGGATAAAAAAAATATAATATACAAAGAAATAAAATTTTATTAAATTCAATTTCTTTAATGGAAAGACATCAAAACTAAATCTTGGCATTCCAAGACATATACCTCAAGAAACTCAAACATTGGCATTCCAAAAATTTGAGATTTTATCATTGGAGACTTTTTATTTATTTATTCTATTTTTAACACAAATAACAAAGGAAATTCTAGTTTAGGCAAAACAAAACAAAAAAAAATCTAGGGAAATGGTTCTGGATGGCCATTTAAAAAGGGTGGTTTCGAAAAAAAGCCAAAAAATAAAATCAGAAGATATATGGCCACACGTGACAGGCACATGGCTCCAGCTTTTTTTTAATTCAAGGATTGCCCTTAAGATTCAGTAACACGTTGTGACCTTCCAGGATTTTGACCTTCCAGGATTTTTTTTTAACTTATATTCGGTTTAAAAATTGTTTTTTTATCCAGCTCAATATCCAAATTTGTTATCAAATCTGGATCTAATTATTTGATATCAAATGTTATAGTTTTTAAATTATATTCGAATTTAAAACTAGAATTTTATCCAGCCGAATATACTGATCTGTTATCAAATCTTTGTATTTTAAAATTTATTTATTCAAAACTAATTATTTAATTTCAAAACTCTTTTTTTTTTAGGTTCTAATTTGAATGAATAACAGTGCCCACGTTTCAATTAATCCAGTAGTTAATCATCAGTAATCGGTAATCAATTTTCCAGTCTCCATGTTTGCTCAAGCGGTAATTGTGCTGTATGATGGAAGATGGGATGGAAGCAATCGGTACCATGACTTCATATCGATTATCATCAAAATTCCAACCGAATGCACATTCCAAAATTTCATTGAAACATCCGAAGTAAGATTTTTTCATTGGACAACCAGATCATCACTCGTTTAACCATGTATAGGAATGGGGTCAACAACTCAAATATAATCAGGATCACTGATGATAGGGATGTTATATGGTTTATGTCCAATAGCTCAGATTATGTGTCAAGTGGTATATGTGTTGTTGTTGACCATTGCGAAACCAATGTTTCATCTACAAATACAGTGTCTCCCCAATCTATCAACCACAATTTGACCATCCAACATGGAAGTAGCATAAATGGGGGTGGCATTATTGATCACGTGGATGTTGACTCGTTGTCATTAGTTCCAACACTTAGTGAAGGTTCAGTATTTCAGAACAAAGATGAATTGAAAAAAGCCGTATACTTACTTGCTTTAAAAAACAGCTTTCAACTACGTACTATTAAATCAAACCAAAAATCACTAGTGTTCGGCTGCAAGGAACATTCATGTAGTTGGTACCTCCGATCATCCCGATATTTAGATGGTGAGTTGTGGATGATTCGTAAATTCATCGATAGACATGAGTGTTGCATTGATATTGTAAAGAATGACCATAGACAAGCTACAACTTGGATTGTTGGTGAGTGTGTCAAAGCACTATTAAGGGTGAACAATAGGATTCATTGCCGCCCTCGTGACGTAATTGACTACATGAGAAGAAAGCATGGGGTTAACATCAGCTACGATATAGCGCGAAGGGGCCTTGAACTTGCACTTATTTCTATTAGGGGATCTCCAGATGCCTCTTACGGTCTCATCCCAGCATTCTCTACTGCATTAATTGAGAAGAATCCAGGTATAATGTCTCAACTTTATTGCACTAACATTCTCATAGTCACAATGATAGTGTGTTTGTTTAACATTTGATAACCTGGTTGCCTTGTAGGTACATATACAGCGTATGACGTCGACAATGAAGGCAGGTTCAAATATTTTTTCATGTGTCTTTCTGCTGCCATACATGCATGGAGGTATTGTTTTCCTATCATATCAGTAGATGGTACAACCTTGACGAACAAATACTTTGGTACACTTCTATCTGCTTGCACTTTGGATGGGAACTCTCAAATTGTTCCACTAGCCTTTTCCATTGTAGATTCAGAGGATGACGATTCCTGGGCGTGGTTTTTTCGCAACTTGAAATCAGCCTTAGGGGAGCATAGTGAACTAGTAATTGTTTCTGATGGGCATCTTTGTTGGGTTTTATGCCCTAAAACTCATAGATAGTAAATGTACATTTGACCGAACATTAATAAAATGATGTATTATTCAATGTTTGTATTATA
The DNA here is from genome assembly GCA_036850905.1 of Luffa acutangula. Classification (NCBI taxonomy): domain Eukaryota; kingdom Viridiplantae; phylum Streptophyta; class Magnoliopsida; order Cucurbitales; family Cucurbitaceae; genus Luffa; species Luffa acutangula. The sequence goes on from CM072096.1 coordinate 17,501,104, forward strand.
TCTTGTCTTGTTAACCCTAATCCAATAAACTAAACATCCATGGCTAATAGAATGAGGCTTGAACTAGTATGTAGGGACATACGGGGATTAATGTTCAAGTTTTAGCCTAAAGGGTCTGTAGTATAAGGATAAGGCTGGGTACCTTATCCTGGTGACACTATGGATACGACCCGCTTTGTATATTGATACAAACGTAGTGATCCAACGCGTTCATGTGGTTGACATGCGAGTGGGGGTATCCTGTGCAATGAGTTTGCACAAAGACCGGACCGCGAAATAGTTAACCACTAACTCTAACACCGTTAGTTAGCTCGGTTTCTATTTCACTAGGATGACCTAGGCAACTTGGCCTTAATCCTGAGTGGATTATGGACTCCTGTCCATGAGGGATTGTTCTTTGATTTGTACGGGTGAGAGTGGCCAGTTCGCTGACTCAATAAGCCTACCATTTTGGGGACAAGACCGAGTGGGGAGCTGGGAACGTAGTCTTACAAGATGGAATTCACTCCTTCCTGATATGAGGGTAAGTAGAGGTGTATTCCCTTAAGTGGTGTCTCCGGGTCTTGAATAATGGGCCCTACCCTCTTTATGGCACGAGAGGGTTTTCTGTTTGATGGTTGGACCACAAACAGGTTGTTCATTAGAGGAGCACTGGTACTTAAGGACCAAGAGGTAGCCCAGGGGTAAAACGGTAATTTGACCTAGCTGGGGTACGAATACACGTGAAGGGCTAACTTGCTGTTGACGGTCAATATCCGTGGACACAGAAATATGTCTGCAGTGAGAAGAGTGCAGCTGTGGTTCTTTAGTGGAGTGAACCACAGTTAACGAATATTGATTAACTTGGTTAATGAGTTTAACCAACTAATCTCATATCGTTGGAGCTTCTGATCTGTAGGTCCATTAGGTCCCACCGGTAGCTCATTTAGGGCGTTGAGGTAAAATTCTAAGGATGGATTAAATATTCGAAGGTGTTCGAATATTATTCTAAAATATGAATTTGGTTCATATTAAAACTATAGGTTATAATTAATATGCATTGGATGTATATTAATACTATAGTTTTGAGAGAGAAAATAGTAATTGAATATGTGATGTTCAATTTTATTTTAATATTTATTAATTAATTTCGAATTAATTAATTGATTTAGTTTAATTAAATTTGATTTAATTAAACTATAAGATAAGAGGGATATTAATTTAAATAGGATTTAAATTAATGTTATTTTAATTAATTTAGATTAATTAAAATACAATACAATTAATTGTAATTTAAAATTATGATTTTAAAATTATAATTAATTAAAAATATTAAAAATATCAGATAACTGATATTTCAGTTATCTGATATTATGGGTTTTTTAAAAGAGACGTGGTTGAGGGTTCAGTTGCAGAAATTACTCTCAATCTCACGTCTCTCTCCCTCTATCTCGCTCTCTCTATTTTTGGTTTTCTCTGAGAAATCAGAGTGTGGCTTCCCAGAAGACATCCTTAGAGTTTTTTTGAGTTCCCACAAGCTCCCAGCGTGTATCCTGCTGAGAATACGGGTGAAACCTCGTGGTGGTGTTCGTGGCAATTTTTTCCAGCGAAAAAGGGATTTCAAGTTGCTGTTTTTGGGAGCAATTCAGAGAAATTTTGGTGAATCGATCAAGAATTTCTACAAAGGTAACTGTATCTCAGCCTTAGATCAATAGGATCTTTTTATGTAAATTAGATCTATGTGATAAGGGCTGTTTTAGCATGTTTTATAAACTGATTCCAGCATGTTTAAACTTGTTAAATTGCTGAATTTTGCCCAACGTATTGGTATTTTTTTTTCTTAAATTAATCCGGGGTTAAAGGTTCTGTTTGTTTTTTCCGCTGCGCAAGGGCTTTCATCCCTTCAATTGGTATCAGAGCCAACTCTGGGTTTTAATTTAGGAATTAAAATTTGCGTTGGTTTTAGGTGGGATTTGCATTATGAATGTTTATTTTTGCGATAAACTGTTTAGGTTTAATTGGCCTTAGAATTTATGATTTTTGATGCGATCAAATGTAAAGGCCCCTGCGTTTTTGGGCATTAAATCATAAATATCGAGTCTGTACAGTCCGGGTCGTGTTTAGGCTTGAAAATCGATGAAGATCGCAGAAGAAATTGATGAATTTCGCCAAGAACAGCCGCTGTTCTGCCCAGGAAACAGCTCCAGACGCAACAGCGTCGGGACGCTAGTCATTGTGCGTCTCGACGCTGTCGCGATTCCACGCTCCAGACGGTTGAAATCGCGCCAGCGTCGGGACGCTTTCTACGCAGCGTCTCGACGCTGTCACGATTTCGTGCGGCGCCAGGATTTTCGCGAGAACGTGAGTGGTGCCCTAATGTGGCCGGTCCGGTTCGTGCGGTTTGGGTCAGCTAGGACCGGTTCGGTCCGGTTTGACCCGTTTTGGGTGCGGTTCGAGTTTTTCAAGTCCGGTTTGAAGAGGTTCGGGTCGGTTCAAGACGTGTAGACCGGATTTGGAGCTGCAGAATTTTGTAATAGGATAGATTTATTGCTTTATTAGTGTAATTTTGCTTTAATCTATCCTAGGGGCCAATTAAATCGGTTTATTCGCTGTTTAAATGCTTTATGGATGTCATTTAAATTTAATCCCACCTTAGGATATAAAGCATGCTCATGCATTATGGATGTTATAATATGATTATAATTTTGGATGATAATGCATGGTTTTTCCATGAGATATTTAATATATAGTAGAGTTATATTAAATTCATGAAAATGGAAGAGTATGATGCATGCAATTACATAGTTTTAATATAAGAGTTATATTAAAAATTATTTGTTTGCAGCATGCTAAGTTGTTTTTCCATTTTTTGGCTATAATAAAGTTGTTTATTATTTAAATGGAAATCAAATGGCATTGAGCATGATACATCCATAGGTTAATATAAGGGTTATATTAATTATCATGCAATGCAGAGTACTATAGTTTTAATTTCATTAACTTGAATATGATTGTTAATTGTTTTAAAACTATAGTATGCATGATTATAGGGCTAATCATTATAAAATTTTGAAATAGTTTAAAATTTTATGATTAGAAACCGTCAATCTATAATCAAGATATGCATGTTCACATAGGATCTTAGGTTAAAATTGAATTAATTTTAATGGGTTAAAATTAATTAGACCTAAGATCATTTTCTAATAGGATTAGAAGATCTTACTTAGTTTTAAAATAGTTTTAATGAACTAAGTAGGACGAGCATTCCTAAGATTATAAGGGAACTCTACCAGTGAAGTTCTGTCTAAGGATTGGAGGTATTTAAGTTGACGGTAAACGGAACACCTCCTACCTGGGAACTGATCTGGAATACCGGAGTTGAATTAATCTCAGGTTAATGTTAGAATAATGTCGCTAGGTTATATTAAATTGGTTTAATACACCTAGACATTAGGTCTTATTATAATAGTTATAATAGGACTAGACTTAGATAAATGACTTAGCCGGATTTATCTAGGTTTAATCAAACCCTAAAATTAATAATCAGTTACTTTAGTGGGAGGAAAATTACAAAACTTAATTTAAATTGAGTTTTGCTCCTACGTCCCCGTGACGTTCACACCGTGAGACCCATGCTCGGCTTTGTGTCGTTTTAGCGCGGCCTCCCTTCGGAGAGTGTTTGCATGGGTCAATACCAAGGTGAATGGGGAAAGTGACTATAGTAAGTGGGAGCGGGACACGTGTCAACGTATCCTTCGGTCTCCACCCCTAGGTCACAACGTGAGATTCCTATGATCCGCCTGCGTGTTGTCTCGACGCAACCACCCCTTCGGAGGGCCTGATCATAGGATTCGGAACACCGTGAACTCCTTAACAGGATAGGATCACTTAGGCTAATTACCAACAGTTGTCTTTCCTAACGGTAGCCTGTTGGTGCGTGCCTCTGGGATCTGAAAGTGGGAGGGTTACACTTACGGGGAGGAGTTAATTTGTTAACAAATCCTTGACCGAACAACGGTGGTTAATATCTAATGGAATATGAGTTATTCTGGTATTAGAAATTGACTGAGAAGAGTCTCATTTTAGAGGAGGAACAACTGATCACCCTTCGGTGGCTGTTCTTCTAAACCTCTAAAGCATCGTTGTGAAACACAATCATAGTTTTATTAGGGTTCTTTGATTGTTTGTTTGCAAAATTGATTGGATGTATGCAATTGTTTGTATTGCTTGTGTGATGGGTTAAGGCAAAGATAACTAATACGGTCACTTGTTTGTTTTTCAGCAATGTCTTCCTCTATAATATCCCTGCTTAAAAATGAACAACTTACCGGCGAGAATTTTCCACAATGGAAATCAAACCTCAATACAATACTCGTGGTTGAGGACTTAAGATTTGTCTTAACGGAGGAGTGTCCTCCCGTTCCCCCTCGCACTGCCTCTCAGGCAGTTAAGGACGCCTACGAACGCTGGACCAAGGCCAATGAAAAGGTCAAGGTCTATATTTTGGTCAGCTTGTCTGAAGTGTTGGCCAAGCGTTACGAGAACGTGGCAACTGCCAGGGAAATTATGAATTCCCTGCAGGAGATGTTTGGACTTCCGTCCTACCAGCTCCACCACGACGCCTTGAAGAACGTCTTCAATGCCAAGATGCTGGAAGGTCAATCTGTTCGGGAACATGTCCTGGACATGATTAACCAGTTCAACATAGCTGAGGCAAATGGCGGGGTTGTCTGCGAGCGCAGTCAGGTAGCGTTCATCCTTCACTCGCTCCCGGCGAGCTATCTGTCTTTCAGGACGAACGCGAGCATGAATAAGATTCAGTTCAACCTGACTACCCTCCTCTCGGAGTTACAGATTTACGAGTCCCTGCAAAAGAGCAAGGGAAAGAATGTGGTTAAAGGAGAGGCCAATGTGGCCCATTCCAAGAAGAAGTTCCTGAAGGGTTCATCCTCAGGGACTAAATCTGTACCCCAGGCTTCTTCATCGAAGCAGATCCAAAAAAGGAAGGGAGACAAGGGGAAGGCTCCTGCACAGGCTGTGCAAGGGAAGGGGAAGGCCAAGGTCGTGGCCGACAAAGGCAGATGCTTCCACTGCAATGCAGATGGTCACTGGAAGCGCAACTGTCCCCGCTACCTTGCTGAGAAGAGAAGAGAAAAAGAAGGTAAATTTGATTTGCTTGTGTTAGAGACTTGTCTCGTTGAACATGATGAGTTTGCCTGGATACTGGATTCGGGAGCCACTAATCATGTTTGTTCTTCTTTTCAGGGAAATAATTTCCAGCAGCTGGCAGAGGGTGAAATGACGCTCAAGGTCGGAACGGGAGACGTCGTTTCAGCTCGTGCAATGGGAGCTGCAAAATTATTCTTTAGAAATAGGTTTTTAATTTTAGAGGACTTGTACTTGGTTCCTAGAATTAAAAGGAACCTAATTTCTGTTTCAGCTTTGTTAGAACAATGTTATACTGTTTCCTTCTTGCTTAATGAAGCTTTAATTTCAAAGAATGGAATTTACATATGTTCAGCTAAGCGTGAGAATAATTTGTTTGTGTTAAGACCAAATGATGCTAAGGCCATTTTAAGTCATGAAATGTTTAAAACGGCCGAAACGCAAAATAAAAGGCAAAAAGTTTCTCCTTTAAGTAACAACACGTATCTTTGGCATCTTCGCCTTGGTCATATTAACATCGATCGGATCGATCGTTTGGTTAAAAATGGGCTTCTAAGTGACATAGAAGATACATCTTTACCACCCTGTGAATCGTGTCTCGAGGGTAAAATGACCAAGAGGCCTTTTACTGGAAAAGGTTACAGGGCCAAAGAACCACTTGAACTAATACATTCGGATCTTTGTGGTCCTATGAATGTAAAGGCTCGTGGTGGTTTTGAATATTTCATCTCTTTCATAGATGATTATTCACGATACGGTTACTTGTACCTAATGGGCCATAAGTCTGAGGCTCTTGAAAAGTTCAAGGAGTTTAAGGCTGAGGTAGAAAACTTATTAGGTAAAACGATTATAACACTTCGATCAGATCGAGGTGGAGAATATTTAGATCAGCGATTCCAGGACTATATGATAGAACATGGAATCCAATCACAACTCTCAGCACCTGGTACACCTCAGCAAAATGGTGTATCAGAAAGGAGAAACAGAACCTTGTTAGACATGGTTCGATCTATGATGAGCTATGCTCAGTTGCCTAGCTCGTTTTGGGGGTATGCAGTAGAGACTGCAGTACATATTCTTAACAGTGTTCCCTCAAAAAGTGTTTCTGAAACTCCTTTTGAGTTATGGAGAGGGCGTAAACCTAGTTTGCGTTACTTTCGAATTTGGGGTTGTCCTGCACATGTGTTAGTGACAAATCCTAAGAAATTGGAATCACGTACGAGAATATGCCAATTTGTTGGGTACCCGAAAGAAACGAGAGGTGGTCTTTTCTATGACCCTCAAGATAATAAAGTATTTGTATCGACAAATGCAACTTTCTTGGAGGAAGACCACATACGAGATCATCGACCACGAAGTAAGTTAGTATTAGGAGAAGCTACAGAAGGATCAACAAGGGTTGTTGATGAACCTGGTCCTTCAACAAGAGTTGTTGGAGAATGCAGTTCTTCTCGTCAATCTAGTCCTCCTCACGTAGTGGGAGAGCTTCGACGCAGTGGGAGGGTTGTGATACAACCTAACCGCTACTTGGGTTTAACAGAAACACAAGTAGTCATACCTGATGACGGCGTAGAAGATCCATTGTCTTATCGTCAGGCAATGAATGATGTAGATAAGGACGAATGGGCCAAAGCCATGGACCTTGAGATGGAGTCCATGTACTTCAATCAAGTTTGGGAACTTGTAGATCTACCTGAAGGGGTCAAACCCATTGGGTGTAAATGGATCTATAAGAGAAAAAGAGATGCTGCTGGGAAAGTACAGACTTTCAAAGCAAGACTTGTAGCAAAGGGTTATACCCAACGAGAATGAGTGGACTATGAAGAAACTTTTTCTCCCGTTGCTATGCTAAAGTCCATAAGAATCCTCTTATCCATTGCCAAATTTTATGATTATGAAATTTGGCAAATAGATGTCAAGACAGCTTTTCTGAATGGCAACCTTGACGAGAGTATTTTTATGTCTCAACCCGAGGGGTTCATATCCCAAGGTCATGAGCAAAAGGTTTGCAAACTGGATCGATCCATTTATGGGTTGAAACAGGCTTCTAGATCTTGGAATATTAGATTTGATACTGCGATCAAATCTTTTGGTTTTGACCAGAATGTTGATGAGCCTTGTGTATACAAGAAGATCAACAAGAATAAAGTAGCTTTCCTCGTACTCTATGTAGACGACATCCTACTCATTGGGAATGATGTAGGGTATCTGTCTGACGTAAAAGAATGGCTAGCAGCTCAATTCCAAATGAAAGATTTGAGTGAGGCCCAGTATGTTCTTGGGATCCAGATTATTCGGGATAGAAAGAACAAATCGCTAGCTCTGTCTCAGGCAACATATATCGACAAGATGTTGGCTCGATATTCGATGCAGAACTCCAAGAAGGGCTTGTTGCCTTTCAGGCATGGGGTTCACTTGTCTAAGGAACAGTCTCCTAAGACACCTCAAGAGGTTGAGGATATGAGACGGATTCCCTACGCCTCTGCCGTGGGTAGCCTGATGTATGCCATGCTATGCACGAGGCCTGACATTTGTTATGCTGTAGGGATTGTCAGCAGATATCAGTCAAATCCAGGGTTAGACCATTGGACCGCCGTTAAAGGAATCCTCAAGTATCTTAGGAGAACGAGAGATTACATGTTGGTGTTTGGGGCTAAGGAGTTAGTTCTCACGGGTTACACCGACTTTGACTTCCAAACTGACAAGGATTCTAGGAAATCTACGTCAGGGTCAGTTTTCACCCTTAACGGGGGAGCTGTAGTTTGGAGGAGCATAAAGCAGGGATGTATAGCAGACTCCACGATGGAGGCTGAATATGTAGCTGCTTGTGAAGCAGCTAAGGAAGCTGTTTGGCTAAGGAAGTTCTTGACAGATTTGGAAGTTGTTCCAAATATGAACTTGCCCATTACGTTATACTGTGACAACAGTGGGGCAGTAGCCAATTCAAAGGAACCTCGCAGCCACAAAAGAGGTAAACACATAGAGAGGAAGTGCCATCTAATTCGAGAGATTGTGCAAAGAGGAGATGTGGTCGTGACCAAGATCGCTTCTGAGCATAACATTGCTGATCCGTTTACGAAGGCCCTCTCGGCTAAAGTGTTCGAGGGTCATCTAGACAGTCTAGGTCTGCGAGATATGTATATAGCGTAATCTAGGGCAAGTGGGAGATGTGTAATGGGTGTAAGGATGCCCTAGTTTATTGTATTTTGTATATTTACCTATTATGTAATGTACAAACATACATGTACCGTTTCCAGCTTTGGATTATTTTGTATATACTTTCCCTGTAACTTGAGTTTTAGTTCAAGTGGGAGTTTGTTGGGTTTTATGCCCTAAAACTCGTAGATAGTAAATGTACATTTGACCGAACATTAATAAAATGATGTATTATTCAATGTTTGTATTATATCTTGTCTTGTTAACCCTAATCCAATAAACTAAACATCCATGGCTAATAGAATGAGGCTTGAACTAGTATGTAGGGACATACGGGGATTAATGTTCAAGTTTTAGCCTAAAGGGTCTGTAGTATAGGGATAAGGCTGGGTACCTTATCTTGGTGACACTATGGATACGGCCCGCTTTGTATATTGATACAAACGTAGTGATCCAACGCGTTCATGTGGTTGACATGCGAGTGGGGGTATCCTGTGCAATGAGTTTGCACAAAGACCAGACCGCGAAATAGTTAACCACTAACTCTAACACCGTTAGTTAGCTCGGTTTCTATTTCACTAGGATGACCTAGGCAACTTGGCCTTAATCCTGAGTGGATTATGGACTCCTGTCCATGAGGGATTGTCCTTTGATTTGTACGGGTGAGAGTGGCTAGTTCGCCGACTCAATAAGCCTACCATTTTGGGGACAAGACCGAGTGGGGAGCTGGGAACGTAGTCTTACAAGATGGAATTCACTCCTTCCTGATATGAGGGTAAGTAGAGGTGTATTCCCTTAAGTGGTGTCTCCGGGTCTTGAACAATGGGCCCTACCCTCTTTATGGCACGAGAGGGTTTTCTGTTTGATGGTTGGACCACAAACAGGTTGTTCATTAGAGGAGCACTGGTACTTAAGGACCAAGAGGTAGCCCAGGGGTAAAACGGTAATTTGACCTAGCTGGGGTACGAATACACGTGAAGGGCTAACTTGCTGTTGACGGTCAATATCCGTGGACACAGAAATATGTCTGCAGTGAGAAGAGTGCAGCTGTGGTTCTTTAGTGGAGTGAACCACAGTTAACGAATATTGATTAACTTGGTTAATGAGTTTAACCAACTAATCTCATATCGTTGGAGCTTCTGATCTGTAGGTCCATTAGGTCCCACCGGTAGCTCATTTAGGGCGTTGAGGTAAAATTCTAAGGATGGATTAAATATTCGAAGGTGTTCGAATATTATTCTAAAATATGAATTTGGTTCATATTAAAACTATAGGTTATAATTAATATGCATTGGATGTATATTAATACTATAGTTTTGAGAGAGAAAATAGTAATTGAATATGTGATGTTCAATTTTATTTTAATATTTATTAATTAATTTCGAATTAATTAATTGATTTAGTTTAATTAAATTTGATTTAATTAAACTATAAGATAAGAGGGATATTAATTTAAATAGGATTTAAATTAATGTTATTTTAATTAATTTAGATTAATTAAAATACAATACAATTAATTGTAATTTAAAATTATGATTTTAAAATTATAATTAATTAAAAATATTAAAAATATCAGATAACTGATATTTCAGTTATCTGATATTATGGGTTTTTTAAAAGAGACGTGGTTGAGGGTTCAGTTGCAGAAATTACTCTCAATCTCACGTCTCTCTCCCTCTATCTCGCTCTCTCTGTTTTTGGTTTTCTCTGAGAAATCAGAGTGTGGCTTCCCAGAAGACATCCTTAGAGTTTTTTTGAGTTCCCACAAGCTCCCAGCGTGTATCCTGCTGAGAATACTGGTGAAACCTCGTGGTGGTGTTCGTGGCAATTTTTTCCAGCGAAAAAGGGATTTCAAGTTGCTGTTTTTGGGAGCAATTCAGAGAAATTTTGGTGAATCGATCAAGAATTTCTACAAAGGTAACTGTATCTCAGCCTTAGATCAATAGGATCTTTTTATGTAAATTAGATCTATGTGATAAGGGATGTTTTAGCATGTTTTATAAACCGATTCCAGCATGTTTAAACTTGTTAAATTGCTGAATTTTGCCCAACGTATTGGTATTTTTTTTTCTTAAATTAATCCGGGGTTAAAGGTTTTGTTTGTTTTTTCCGCTGCGCAAGGGCTTTCATCCCTTCAATCTTAGTATACCAAAGGGTGTCAACAGTAGCTACAATACTGCAGAGCATGGTCTATGTGCTTACCATTTATTGAAAAACATAAAAAAAAAGTCACAAGTCGAATTTAATTGACAACCCATTCCACATGTGTGCTAGGGCATATACAAGAGTGGAATATGAATATTATATGAGGCAGTTAGAAGACAGTTCCCTCAATTAGAACAGAGTTAGAAAGTCTTGGGAGGGCCAAATGGGCAAGGGCATTTTTTGCTACGAAGAGATATTCGATGATGATAACCAACATATGTGAGAGCATGAATGCAGTTTTGAAGGAAGCACGTGAACTTCCTGTTATTCCTCTTCTTGAATCCATATGAAATCTAATGCAACAGTGGTTCTATGATCGTCGAAGTCATTCAAGTTTTCAACGTACAGACTTATCTCCATGGGCAGAGAACATGCTTCAATTATCTTTAAACGAAAGTCGGACAATGGATGTGAGTTGTGTATTTATTAAATCCAATTTATTTTTACTCTTTCCCTTTCTTGTCATTTTTTTTTAACATTTTTAAATATTTTTTGTTCTAGTTATATCATATCAATCAGTACCAGTTTGAAGTACATGACCACACCAAACAATTTGAGGCCGACATCCTTAATCGTACATGCTCTTGTAGACGATGGGATTTAGACTTGATACTATGCCCTCATGCATGTCTTGCCTTGGCTCATAGGAACTTGGAATTTCACTCATATTCTCATGAGTTTTATCGGATTTCAAACCTTGTTCAACTATATAGTAAAGATATATGTCCTATTGGTAATGTTCAACAATTTTCCAGATACACTATCATTGATGATGATCCAATATTGCCGCCCAATGTCAAACGACCAGCTGGCAGACCAAGGAAAAAGAGAATCATGTCTTGCATAGAGAAAAGGAAATCCGTGAAGTGTGGTCGGTGAGGTAAGACTGGACATAGTCGCAGGTCATGTAAGAACCCCATATCGGGGTGGCTTACCATTTTCTTTTATTTAATCTTTTGTTTTTGGCGAAGTCAATTTCTTATGGGTGTTTGTACCCCAATGTGGTAGTTCTCAGTTAGGCTGTGTAGGTTTCGTATTAGGTGGCAGTAGGTGTTAGCTAGAAATGAGGGTAAAACTAGAATCGAAAGACAGAATTGTTGTGTCGTGGATGGAACCACTGCCTTGAAAGCAAAACTCGGCACGACCTTGGTGCTAAATCGTTTAACTGCCGGTATGCTCCCCAAGGTTAACACAACCTCCGAAACAGACGTGCACTCGTCGGGTCGGAGTGGAATCAATTTCATGCTCAGGAAAGGAAAATGAAAGCAGGAGAAGAAGAGAGAATGAGATGAGATGATCAAGAAGGTAGGGGTAGGACTCTATTTATACTGTAGAAGTGACCAAAATTAGAAGTAGAATTTTCAAAATTAAAAAAACGAAAAAAAACAGTGGCCACACACGTGTCCTTTGACCAACCCCATTTCCTCTGCAATGCCACGTTTCCTAGAACTCTTCAGCAAAGACTTAGCCAAAGTATGAATCCTTCATTTCCTCCGAGTCTGCCACGTGGATTTGACTAAGGAATAAAAAGAAGAAAGTCCCAAAAATAAGCCCAAGCCCGAGTTCGAGCCGGACGGCGGTGCGCATATGGGCCTTGGTCTTGGCTTACCTCACATCAAGTTTATAAGCCCAATACACAACAAGTGTTATTAAATCGACTTTCCAAGACCTATGCTTCCGATGTGGGACAAAACTATTTGTCATTCCCAACAGTAGGTATATGTGTGTTTATTTAGTCGTTTTCTATACATTTAGGTTGTTTGGTTGTACTCGATTAATTCTCATTTAGTTGTTTTTTTCAAATGTTATTATGCAATTACTGTCAGCAGTAAAATACGTATTTAACATTCGATAACCCAAAATACTGTGTTCCTGTATTTTATGTAAGGTAGTTATGGAAAGTAGTTTCTAAGCACATAATCTGACAAATACAGAGTATTTTCTCGCAGCAAACAACAGAAAAATTGTGACGCATAGTATATCGATGATGTATTTGAATGTTGGGGGTCAGTAGTAAAATATGTATTTAATAGAATCACACACCAAAATACTGTGTACTTGTACTTATATAAGTTAGTTATGAAAATCAGTTAATAAGCACATAATTCGACAACTACCGTGTATTTTTCCCATGATGAAAAAAAATTGATGCAATAATATATCGACGATGTATTTGATTGTGGGGGTAAGACTCTATGGCACAATGATCTTTCATTATTGACGTCCTAGATTTGTAACACCTGTTAATCACAATATGAACACTTGTCTCGTATTCACAACTATCTATCAAATTTACAAGCTTACTCAATAAGTCATACAACATTAGGTAACATGAAAACCGTCCTAATGGGACGAATAAAATGTAGATTTTTATATGAAGGCAAGATTTAACCCTTTTTGGGTTGAAAACAATAGGAATCCAAACTTAACATAAAAACAAGTTCATTCTTGGGTGCTAAGTTTTTTTTTTGCAACCCCAAAAACCTGTTTGGTCCTAACTAAAATCAAAAGAAGTTGGGGGAACAAACATTTAAAAGTACCAACAAAGGTCCAAAATAAGAGATTTATGAACTGATTACAAAAAAAAAAAAATGATTATAACTATAGGCAATTTAGTCTTCTGCTTGGCTTAGATGGAGATCGAAAGAGGGTCCATATGTGACGAACTGGGTATTGGACTGTGTTTTTTCAACATATGTCCCCCTAAGAGCATCTATATATGTGTGGTCCTCCTTCGAAGCCCCTCTTTTCACTGGCACACTGGGGATAAATGCAATAGGCCTTGGCTCCCTAAATGTTTTTTTATGCGGGTATTTGTACTTACCTAGGAGCAATTAGAGTATTAGTACATGTGAATGAGAGAATGTTTATATGGTGCAAAAAACAAAAATAAAAGATTGTATACAGGGTACATACCTCCGTGAGGACCCTCTGTTCTTGTCTTTGGAATTGATTCGCTTTTGGGTCATCCATTTTTCTCTTCAGATTACCATATCGTGAAAAAAAGGTGATGATTTAGTTCATATATCCAAAATACCATAATGTATGCATAGGTACCATACCACATATGCATACCTCATTTTGCATCGGCACACGGACTAAAATGGACGGTTTTTACCACCAATTGGCCGTTTGTTTTGGAAGATGGATTATCATACTATAACATCAAAAAAGGAAGAAAAAAAAAGAAGTCACTACTGCATACAATTAACAAAATAAACCACGTTTTCGTCTATTGAACAGATTACTTTATCATATCATGCTTTGTACCTTCACAATTTTCTTTCCCTTTATATCATGCTTGTATTTTTCATAAACCACGGTTTCATCTATTGAGCGGATTACTTCATTCATAACGTCATCGGCATCATCGAACTTGTCTGTTGTCTGCAACAATTATATTATTTGTATGAGGTTTAACACAACAAATAAAAATCGGTAAATTAATGACATGTACCTCATTTTTTCCTTCCTTTGGCTTTCCCTTGCAGTCAGTTTTCGCGTCAGCCCCCCCTAAACTTGGATTCCTGTAACACCAGCCACCCCACCGACCCTTTTTTGTTGTGCTAGGCCCGAAGGGGGATCATCATCATCATCTTTCCCAGTGTTGAGTAATGGATTGTCATTAGTATCTCTTAGGTCGACTTCATCTTCCTCTTCATCATGGTCCTTCTCCAAAGCATCTAGCTCCTGAACAAATTCATGTGCTCCCTGTGTGAATATATTAGATTTATCCCAACAGGAATTCGTCCAAACAGAAAATATACTTTAAATGTAACCACATATCAAAATAACTAAAATATGGTATGAGAGAAATATATAATTTATACAACCACCCTAAACCATAAATCCAAATGTTCAAACATAATCTATTTTTGGTGCAAATCATGTGTCACACCATTCAGAATAGAAATACAACTCAATAGAAGAGGAACAAAACACAAACACAAATACATACCCTGTAACCATCGACATCCTCATCCTCTGAATCATCTTGTTGTGTTTCCTGCCTATTTTTCATGTAGTCAACCATTAGGTTAACACTCCCAATGAGCTCATCTAACCTCTGAGTCATAATTAGTTGATTTTTTTCCATCACTTCTAATTTTCCCGTCATTAGCTCTAAAGCTTCCTTTATGTGTTTAATATCAATCAATGAACCAACACTCCGTGTAAATGGCAACTGGGGTATAGTTTGGGCAGGATGCTCTGTAGCAAGCTGGGTTTGGAGTTCACGCCTTAAACTTTCCTCTTCACTGACAAATGGTTCAAAAAATTTCATATTCATCTCTTCATCTGTCGCTAGCAGTGGCCAAATCTCCAACTGTGATATAAAAAGAATATTAAACGAATCCATATAGCAAGTATATTTTATATTAGCATAAACTACAAATTTAAACAATTGTTACCTTTGAAGACTCAAAAACCTTGCGATCTAAGTCCTTCCATTTGGGTTGAGTGTCTGCAACCCAATTTATTATCCTTGGTATGCGATTGGACACCTTTCGGGCGAAGAAATTATCTGGGGAGCTGAGTGTTGGGATGACCTCGTATGCCCATGCAAGCAATGGGAATAGGAAGCCGCCCATTGATATACTAGTGGCTCCCTTACTTACCAAGGCCTTTTGCATGTAGTCTACAAGCAATTCAAAAGCTAACCTACCCCATGGGTAATTGTTAAACAGTTCCTCATCATCCACCATCTCAATGTGCTCCATGTTTACATTCACAGTATGTTGTTTGGGTAAAAGAAAGCTTTCCAAAAAATACAAAAGGGCCATCTTTAGCATATCATCATCAGTACCATTTTTGCTTACGTTGAAAGCCAAATTCAGATATTTTCGACTAAAGGTTTTATCACCCTCAAAGTATGTTGATTTAATGTTTTGGCCCCCATTTATACTCTTTCTATCTACGTCGGGGATTGGTCCACAGTTTAACCCCGTTATCAAAGCAAATTCTCGAAGGCTGAACCTCAATACCCTCTCCCCTATCAAAAAATTTAGCTCGAAAGTATTTTTGGGTTTACATTGTCTTTGGATTAAATGCAACAGTAATTGTGAAGATTGTATTGTTATTGCAAAATCCAAGTAGTTGCCAAAGCAACTTTGCCTAAATCTCTCTAAAACCCTCTCTGGTAGGATTGTTTTGATCTTATCTATCACATCAGTTCTTGTTTGCAAGTTAATCTTGAGGGGTTGTGTTCTTTTTGCCCTTGGCATTAAGTAGAGATTATCCTATTTGTCCCATGCAAAAGAGGATACAATTCATATTTGCAATTAGATTAAAAAAAAAAACATTTAAGGAAGTTCACATAGTACACTAGTACCTCTGTGGGGTCCCTCGAATGTTGTCCTGCTTTAGCTCAAGTTGGTACATCACTTTTAACAACGATTTTCTTGTTCTTCCCCGCATCCTACACATATGGATTGAATTACAAACCAAGTCCATCTCTGATTACTAATTACTATCTAGTATGTATGAAACAGAACGAACCTTTTTTCTTGGGATGTTTTCCTCTAGTCTCTTCCTTGTAAGTGGTCTTTTATGCTTATTTACAAATACAGATCCTGTCCACTCGGATTCATTTGTTGATGTTTTTTCCGATTCAGTTGCAGAATGGGTATTTGATTCTTCGTCATTGCTCTGGTTTTCATTGTCTGAACTATCGACTCCCTATTTTTGAAGGTCCAAGACATTGGTATTATTAACACATTTCAACCAATACATATTATAGGAAAAAAAATGACAAATACAAATACACATATCAACAAATACAAAGTACCCAAATATAAATTACAAGCACAAATACACATACAACACTTACCTCAGTTTCATCAGATCCTTCCTTAGAAGCCTCGTTTTCCGGTTCCTTATCCTTTGTCCTTTCTGTCTGCAATCCATTCATTTGTGAAAACAAGTCAATAGTTGTGGTATGTAGTAGACAGGATATGTACTTAAGTAAATATTGACAATTTACAATACCTTTTCTGTCTTTATCCTCTTAGGGCTCTTCTCAGATTTTCAAATTTCTACTACCCTCTTTTTGTGCTTTTTCAACCCTGATTTCGGTCTTTGAGACTCATCAACATCAACCATTTTGTCTGTGCTCTACTGTTTTCACATAATCAACTAAAGTTATTTTGCGAATTAAAAGATAAAACTTCACAAAGCAATAGACAATCTTTACTTCCTGATTGCTTTTCAATTTGATTGTGGTTTGGTCTTTTATTGTTTTTCCCTTTGGGTGATACACCAGCAGCCTGTAGTCGTGCACTCAGGCTTGTTTTCAAGGTCCCACCCCCTTTTATCATGACTACAACACAAGGAATATACAGAACAGAGTTAAACTATAATCACAATCTTTGGGCGAGTTGTATGGTCCGTAAATCTCGGCCTTGTAGTTGATTTCAACAATAAATCGTTTTTAAAATACGGTAAAAAAGATATAATAGGGTCAAAATTTTGAAAGTTTGAAATCTAAATCCTATTTAACTTCTCCACCCGGAAAATGCCAAAATTTACGGCATCTTGCTCCCTACAACAACCCCCAACACACGGGGGGGAAGGTACCTCTATATGCTTTAAATTCATATTGTAAAACCCAATCACCGCTATCAAACACGTTGTCAGTGGTCGGGAAAGCTTTAGCCAAAAGAGAACGCCAAAAACTCCAAGAAGGAATATGCATACCTTAAGTTATGGTACCGGCGGAGCTAAATGGAAACGACAATTGTGAGATCAAAGGCACCGGTGAGAAGTCGAAAGGAAGGAAAAGACGGCAGATAGCAAGATAAGAGGTGGGGGGGGGTTAAAAACGCTTGTATGGAAAATGAGGGTTTCACGAAGAGGGAGGTGAAAAGCTTGAACGATTGGGTAGGTGGGTTAAATATCTAGTCTTTCTGTTCTTCTGCAGGTTTAAAATTCCACATTTTTTCATTGAATCCTTTAAACTTCCTCATTTAAATTGATTTTACGGCTGCAATCAATTCAACATCAATTCCTTTTTTTTTTTTTTTAAACTAACATCAATTATTTTAATTGTTTGTCATACCAAGTAATTTCATTCCAGAATTTTGCCAGTCAGAACCAATTCTTTTTGGTTTAAACTACAAAAGCAATACTGTTTGCAATCATTTTTATTCTTCTGAATCTTTATTTTTATTTTTTATTTTTTTTGAAAAACTATTCTTCTGAATCTTTAAGATTGTAGTTTTTTTTTAAAAAAAATTATCAGGTAGTATCTAAGGTTTTAGGGGGGTTGTGCGTTGTGTGTTTGAAACTAAGTGATTCAGTTTGCAAATCTTTCCAGTATCTAAACAATCAATTTCCCCAGAGCATTCAGTTTATTGGGGCTCAAGGGTATTTTGGTCTATTTCATTTTTTTTTCGCAAATTGTCAATTTTTCCCTTTGCCATTTTTACCATTTAAAACGTTTTTGGACTTCTTTCAAAATTGCCAATTTAATTTGGTCATTCCTGCCTTCATCCCAAAATTCTACATATTAATCCAATAATCCAATGACATCACATGATTAAATGATACAAGATTCAATTGTAAAATAAAATAAACAACATATCATAGTCAAATATACAAATAATAAAATTGAAGAACATGCATGCAATTGTTAAATACTCTCAAAAAGAAAATTCAAATAACTTCCTAAATGCTAAAAAAACATATTAAAATAAAGCAAAAGAAACAATAAATAAACTAAGCTTTATAAAGCATGAGAAAAAAAAAACCTCATCAAAAGAAAGAAAACTATTGGAGAAAGAATTGTAAACAAAGGTTAAAAAAAATACTTACAAAAAAACATTTGTGACCGTTGGATTGGGAATAAGACTTGAAGAAGTGGCGACGTGAAATTTAGGGAGAGGGGGATGGCGAGGGAGGGTACTCCAAGGCTCCAAAAATCGTGAAAATGCAAGATAGGAGGAGATAAAATTGTATTTAGGGTTTTCAAAGAGAGAGATTTGAAATGCAAGATAGGAGGAGATAAAATTGTATTTAGGGTTTTCAAAGAGAGAGATTTGAGGAGCCTATTTTTAGACCTAAGAAAAATGTGTGGAGAGGTCTCCCTTGGGCTTCCTAAAGATGAGGGGATCCCTATTTATAGTCAATTCCAACCACAACATATTAGGAAGGTGATCAAATAAAATTAAAAAAATAATAAAATAAAATCTAATAAAATAAAAGAAGAAACAAATAAATATTGACCTCTCATATTTACAAAATTTTAATTGTCAATCAATCCTCTAAAGAAACAAAATATTTTGATTAATTAAACTTTCCAAATAAACCTAATATTTGATTTGACAAATCAACTAATTAAAATAAAATATTTGACCTAATTATTTCTACCAAATTTAATGATAATTGAATTGGCTAATTAAAAGCTCTAGAACACTCTTTTTTTTTTCTTTTTTTTTTCTTTTTTAAAATAAGACAAAATCAATGAAAAAATAAAATATCGGACAAATTTAAGAGTATACAAAAGGTAAAAAGGATGGATAACTTTAAAATTGGACATGAGAAAAACATATGATAGGGTGAAATGAATTTTTTTTGGAATAATTGATGGTAAAATTGGACTTTCATTCTGACTGTGTTGATTTGATTATGGATTGTGTTCAAACCACAAAGTTCTCCATTTTGTTCAATGAGACTCCTACTGGATGTTTTTGCCCAAAGCGTGGGCTGAGGCAAAGTGATCCCCTTTCACCTTATTTGTTCTTATTGTGCTTGGAGGCTTTATCTTCATTAATTATTGGAGTACAACTGCAAAAATGCATCACAGGTTTAAGGCCAGGTAATAACTGTCCTGGAATTACACATTTATTCTTTATTGATGACAACTTAATATTCTGTAAGGTATAGAAGAGGTTTGGTTTTGTCATCATTTGTTAAAAGTTTATGAACTAGCATCAGGCCAAACTGTTAATCTAGGAAAATCAGCCTTATGTTTTTCTCCCAATGTGTCTGTAAAATTCCACAAGGTTTTGTCTAATATCCTAACTATGCCTCTGGTTAATAATTTGGGAAAGTATCTAGAAATTTCGCCCTCTTTTACTAGGAGAAAGGGAGAAAATTTCAAGGAAATTCAGCAACGAGTTCAAAAGATTTTACAAGGTTGGAAGGGCAAGATGTTCTCCACAGGAGGAAAAGACGTGCTCATTAAGAGCGTAGCACATGTCATACCATCGTATATAATGAGTTATTTTCGACTACCACAAGCATTCTGTAATGAGTGAGTTACATAAATATATGACAAGTTTTTGGTGGAGATCTATGAAATCCAATCGGAAGATACACTGGAAGAGATGAGAGCTATTATGCCTTCCAAAAGAGATGAGTGATTTAAACTTTAGAGATTTGGTATGTTTTGATAAAACATTGTTAGCAAACTAGGTTTGACGGTTGTTTACTAACCCACACCAATTAGTATCTAGAGTAATTAAGGGAAGATATGCTCATCAACGATCTCTGCTGACAGCTCCAAGTAAGACTAACAACTCGGTGTTTTGGAAGGGCTTTGAATGGGTTCGTGACTTATTAATGTGTGGCATGCGTAAGGCAGTGGGTAATGGAAAGTCTATCGATTTATTTAAGGATCCTTGAATTCCAAAGAAAAGTACTTCAAGCCAACAAGATTACAATAGGTGAATTTACTGGAGGTTTTCCTAGTCTCTAATTTTATAACTCCATCGTTTGGTTGGAATATGGATAACCTACGGAGGTATGTCTCTATAGAGGATGCAAAGTTGATTAATACTATTCCAATTAGAGCTCTTGATGAGGATGACAAATGGGTATGACATTACAACATGAATGGAACATATTCAGTCAAAAGTGGTTATAAGTTAGCCTACACCAAACTTCTCCAAGTACTAATTAGGTGATCCAATGGAGGCGAACACTATGGAAATTAAAATTTCCTTCCAAAATTAAACTATTCATTTGGAGGGCTTTTCATGAGTGTTTACCTGCAAATTTTTGCCTTTAGAAAATAGGTATATCCATTTCTCTTGCTTGTAGATTTTATTTTTTTACACTAGAAACGGTGGACCATGCACTATGTGGATGTAAACAGGCTAGAAAAACTTAAGATAATATTTTCTATCGGGTAGATAGAAATATTGTTGTTCAAAACAATTTTGCAGATCACATTATGCTGCTTGCCACACAGTTACCACATGAAGAACTTGAAAAGGCCTGCATTACGTTCTGGGCCATATGGAATGACAGGAATGCATATTAACATGGCTAGCCTATTCCAGAGTGGTAACATCGATGTGATTGGATCAACAAATATTAGGAGGTATTTAGACTTATTCCATGTGGTGACGGTTTCAAAATTGACAACAACAGGGATGTAAATCACAATGTTGAACATAGCATTAAGGTCTATACAAATGCAACGGTACAACCACATCAGGAAGGGTAGGGACATGAAGTTCTTATCACAAGTAATGACAATCGTATTCTTGGTGCAATGGAAGTGTGAGACCAAATATCATTTTCACCTAGGGTAGCGGAGGTACAAGCAATACTCCAAGCCATCCATTTTTTGATAACTTCAATACCAAGAGGCTTGTTTTTACTCAGATTCCTTACCCTGTAAACATGATTAGGGGAGATCACCAAATTTTACCGGAAGTTCATCATTAGATTGTTCAAATCCAAGATATGTGCAAGGCTTTTAATCATATTCAGTTCTTTCATATTCCAAGAATTTGGAATAGAGAGGTTGATGCACCGACAAAAGAGGCCCTAGTTCATAGAAGATCTATTTTGTGGTTGTCAAATTTTCCACAATGGCTCGTATCAATGGGTAATGCTACATATTACAAATGTATCTCGACATGTAATTGCACTACTTAATGAAATGGATTTCTTTTCTAAAAAAAAATTATGAATGATGTTGTAAATAATACCACATGTAGTCATCGCATCAATTGCTATATTTTATCAAAAAATATTTCTCAAATAGTATTTTTTTGGAACAAAATTCAAAGTTGAAGAGTAAAAATAAAACTTTTCAAATTTTAGAAACACAGTTGAAATATACCCCAAACTTCATGGGTATTATACGTGTACATGTGTATATGTATGTAAATATAAATATGGAAGAGCCAACAAGAGCATAGCTCAACTGGTATAAAGTTGTACTGATAACCACGAGATCTGTGGTTCGAATCTTCTATCCCTACATATCGTAAAAAAGAAAATATATATATATATAAATATGGAAGGAGCAAAATTTGGGGGTGAAACTACAATTAAAAGAAGTAAAAGGACGAGGAAGTGAAAGAAATTGTTTATGCAATTGGAACTTGGAAGTTTTAAGTTGAACTTTAAAAAGAGTGGGGCTTTGCTTTCCACTTGACGATATTTGTAGTTCGTCAAAATTTCGCTCACATTCGATAGCTTATTTCGCATCCTGTCTTTGCCCGATAGCCACTGAGAGACAGAACCGAAGAGAGCGGGACGAAGAAAGAGAGAGAGAGAAATTAAGAGAGAGAGAGAGTTTCAGAGTTCCATAGTTCTTCTTCAAGTAACCCTCTCCCTTCTTCTTCTTCGACCTCTATTCCCCCCTTTGACCTTCCATGACAGACCCTCTGCTTCCTTGAGATTCATAAACGATTCCGTTTCTTCGACCTCCCGCCATGGCCCAAAAGCTTCAGCAGCAGCTCAAGGAGGTGGGATCCAAGCTCGAGACTCCACCCCCTACTAAAGATGCTCTCATTAAGCTCTTGAAGGTACCCATTGCTCTAATTCTGCTTCTCTTCCACCTCCTCTCTTCTTACCGGAGATTTTGTTAGCTTTTGACGGAAATTCACGCTCCTCTTTCCTCTGTTTGGATGAGGAGAGAGCTGGGAAACGAAAGCGAGGTGGAACTCGTCTTTTGAATTTCGGGTTTTGGTTTTTGCTTTGTGGAATTGGGATGTGTTGGTTCGAGTAATTGAAGCTTGAGCCTCTTTTTTCTCAGTTGGGATGGTTAGCTGAGCCGGTTTTTCTATTTATTTGTTCTTTTTGTTCGGCTTAAGAGCGGGCATTTTCGACTTCTGGGTTTCGATTTTTGTGCTTTTCGGAATTGTAATGGGTGATTCTTGAGAAGTCTGTTCTGAAGTCAAAATTCTTCACTGTTGTGTCTTCAATCGAGGGTGTTGGGTTGGTTTATACCAGATAAGTGCCCTTGATTGGTTCTTCTTGAAGATTTGTTTTTTCTTGGCCATCTCTGACCGCAATTAGCGAAGAGTAATTTTATCGACCTTAGAGTTTTGCATTGAGCTCTGGAAGTTCTGATTCAGTAGGATCTAGGTTTTTTCAGTGAAAATTTGTCAGATTTTATTGGGATGAAATGCATGCATGTTGCCGGCTAGTAGTTTGGCTTAGAAATTCTTATGAATTGTTTTGCTACTGTACACTCTTAAGTGAAACTAGCTCAACTCCAAACGCGCTAAGGAAATTTAATGCTAATTCTCATTGGCTTTGATTACTCTATCTCTAATTAATTGGACGCACTACTTCGTATTTTGAGGCAATAGTAACTCACTATACAAAATCCTGTTGGTAAGGAAGATGGGGCTGTTAGCTCATTTGCAGGAAGAATTATGCACGATGTTCATAATTATGCCTCATTCAAGTGTGCCCCCTTAATAAGGTGCTAATGAATATAGTTTTACTTCTACACTTTACCGTTAGTTGCTAAGAACAGCAATTTATGGAGTCCTTACTTGGCAATCTAGGAACTGAAGAATAAAAATCATAGATATTAACTGGCTCTTTCTAAGGTTGGTATATGATTTATGTGTGTCATGGTTTGCTGTCTTTCAATTTGCAGCAAGCTGCAGGATACCTTTCTGAGTTGGATCAATCACCATCAGCTTCAATTTTGGAGTCAATGCAACCTTTTATTAATGCAATTATCAAGCCGGAATTGCTTCAACACCAAGATAGGGACGTCAAACTTCTAGTTGCAACATGTATTTGTGAAATAACACGAATAACAGCACCTGAAGCTCCTTATAGCGATGATGTTTTAAAGGTAATTCTGGTCGATGAAATTGGATTTGTACTTATTAAATCTGATTTATTAGTTAGACTATGCTGTGGTCTAATTAAGTTCATCTGCTTGCAGGACATCTTTCACCTGATAGTGGGCACTTTTAGTGGATTAAATGATACTAATGGTCCTTCGTTTGGTAGGAGAGTTGTCATTTTGGAGACACTTGCTAAATATAGGTCGTGTGTTGTCATGTTGGACCTTGATTGTGATGATCTGGTCAATGAAATGTTCAGTACATTTCTTGCCGTTGCCAGGTTTGTTTAATTGGATAGTTTTAATATTTTCAATTGAAATTGGCTTTGATGGACATCTTGTAATGATGGTGATGGTAATCATAGTATGATCCAGAGAACTTGATTCAATTGGTTCAATAATGATTACTTGATATGTGTGCTCTACGTAAGTTGTGTCATAGCAGTTACTGAGTTTGGATACCTTTTCGAATTACATCTGCAGTTTGGTACACCCAGTTTTCGTTCTTGATTATAGTTGAGTACTATACATTGATATATTGGTTGTTCTCAACGAGTCTCGGCATATATTAAGACAAATATTGACAATAAAAAGACTGTACAAAAATGGGAACAATAGAATCTCATAGTTTTTGGGCTCTCTTGTTTCAATTCAGTCGAGTCATTGTGCTTACCTTTTCTATGAGTATGTTAGTTTGTGTCTAACAGGGTTAAGCATCAAATATACATCTATCTTATAGGGCATAAAACTTCAGCTATTGCTTGCTTGGTTCTAAATATTTATCCAACTAATGGGTTAACATGCGTAATTACTTTAGAGGTTTATCGATAGTTCCCCCAAGTCACTTTACATACTCTAGAAGATACAAGTATTTGTAAAGGAGCATGGGTGGGTAACTTTTATTAGAGGAGAAAGAGTGTGTGTAGTCAACAATAATGGCAGAGTGAAGGTAAACAGCTCAAGAAAGAGGATGAAAGTCATGATAGGAATCAAATAATGAGCATCTCTCTTTGAATCCTATCAAAGTGGTTTAAGAGAGGTTGATCTTTTGGAATGGTAAAAAAATGGACACATGTTTGGACGCAATGGAAGAGAAGCTGGTGGGCTTTAATGATTATTATTGTGGAAATTGAGATGGCTTCTCAGACGTTCTATCAGAGACTGCAACATGAGCACTTTGATAAGTGACAGTTCCGATCATTATTCAATATTTAGTATCTACCTGCTATCATGTTTCATAACTTTTGAAGACAATGATACACAATCTGTCATGTGGTCGTTGAGTATTAAAAGTTCATCCAAAGATGTTTGATCTCATTCCTTCTTTGTATTCAAACTTCAAGTTTTAACCCTACAAGGGCATTATTGGGTTGAAGTAGATAAATTGTTTTTGAATTCTCTTTAAGTATCCTATTCAATGTCTCTGGTGTGGAAGAGGTTATTAGACTCCATGGGAAGTTAGAAGCATTGTGGCTGATAGGTGTAAGCTCTTCCTTAGCTTGTTTTCTAGGGACAACATGTGGGGGTGGGGGGATTCGAACCACAGACTTCTTGGTCGTTAGTACAAGCTTTATGCCAAGCTTGTTTTCTAGGGAATTATTCAAAATCCACCGTACACACTTGAAACGAGCACCGCGGAAAACTGAGGTAGTCAATTGTTCAGTTGATAGAGGCTGCCCTCAAGGTAACTCCCTTTACAAGCTTTTATAGTGGGTTCAATGGGTTCCTCGCAGATTTAGTTCTACACCATCTATCATAGTGCCTCCAAGTTGTTTCCTCCTTGATTACTTTATGGCGACGACTCTCTCCCATAATTCCTTGTTAAGCCAACACTACATCAATGGTTTCAGTTGTAAACCAACAATTACTTGAGATAAATGCTGTGTTAGGGGGGCTCTGGATCTACTCAAAAAGTGTCATTGGGAATGTGTCATTATATATGCTCTACAATTTTATGGAATTGAGTTTACCTCAAACTTTAACCATAAATATTCTGTGGCTAAAAAATAACATCAAATTTGGTCCTTAGTTCAATGGTCCATTTAACATAGAGGCAACGGTGGGCAGGTGGCCTGTGAGCCAAATCTTGTCCCAGTTAAGAAAGACCTTGGGAGCTAACCAACACCCTTCTGCTTTGGGGCTGATGGGACTGATGGCTTATTTCTAACTTGGGGACCACCGTTTTTTTTGGGGGTCCTCAAAACGGATAATGCTAATTTTTTTTTTTGATAAGAATCTGTTGAGTTATTAATAGGGTGGAAGGATCTCCCTCCATCTATTGCAACTTCAGAACATTTCACCACTATTAACGGGAAATTTCATAATTTTTGCCTTCAGAACAAGGTATAACCTTAGGGGCAGGGTATTCATAGGCCCATGGTATGCTTCACATACCTGGGAAGATCCAAGAATGTCGGTACATTGGGCAAGCTTGAGATGTACGAGAAAATATATTGAGGAGGGTAATTGTAAAAGAGCATGGGGTGTAGGTTGGTATTGGAAGAGAGCCTGAGTGTAGTTAATGAGTGGTTAATAGGAGAGAGAAGATAAATAGCCTAAGGGAAGAAAGGATGATAGTCATTGTATTACATGAGGATTGTATAGGAGAGCTGGGAGCCTTTTGAAAGCTTCCTTCGTTAGCTTGTCCTTTCTCTGAGTTAACAATAAGGAGAATTCTTCTTTGAATCCTATCATTTTGTCTTGCTTCTCATAGAGTTGCAAAAAATTGAATTGACTTTATCTGTCTGTTGTCTGGCTGGTTCCAAATGGCATTTGCTGTATATTGGTGGCTGTTTATGTGTTTTCACCTGTAGATAATTTGCCTCAATGAAATGTCAGTATTATTTGCCGTTAGAATTTGTTATAGGTCTAACATCTGTCCTAAATTTTCTGTTATCGTCATTTCAAGACATCTTCTATGCATCTAATTATAATTGACCAATGCAGGGAGGATCATCCTGAAAGTGTTCTCTCATCGATGCAAACTATAATGGTTGTTCTCTTAGAGGAGAGCGAGGACATCAGAGAGGATCTCTTATTTACTCTATTATCTACTTTAGGTCGGAATAAAAGTGTAAGTAGCCTTTACCAGGACATGCAATTTCTTTGAATATGTAGTTGCAGTATTACAGAAATGATGCTTCATGATCTGAATTCCAGAATGTTTCTTCGGCTGCAAGGAAGCTTTCTATGAATGTCATACAGAATTCTGCTGGAAAACTTGAAGCTCCTGTAAAACAATTTCTTGTAACTTCAATGTCAGGAGAAAACAAACCTCCATATAACCTGATTGATTACCATGAAGTTATATATGACATGTATCGCTGTGCCCCTCAAATCCTATCAGGAATTGCTGCATACCTCATAGGAGAGTTACTGGTAAAGTCTGTTTACAACTCTTGTTAATTCACTTGTCTGTTTATTTCAGTGTTTTGTAGCCAAAAAAAAAAAAAAAAAAGACAAAAAAGGAAAAAAAAAAAAACGAAGAATAATAAGTTTGGAGTGAATAGGATGGCTTGCTTTGAACTGCACTGCGGATTACTTGTAATGTCAATCCACTGGTGACTTTAGTGCCACTGGTGACTTTAGTTCTGTGCTTCACCTGCCTATTCTTTAGTGGCAATTCGAAGATGATCACCATTAATTTTGTAGCAAGTCTGTCACTGATCTCATATGTAGAATGATATATTAATTATCGTTTTCTTTTGGTAAGAAACCAAACTTTCATTTATTTCAAAAAAAAAAAAAAAAACAAAAACCAAACTTTCATTGAACAAGTGAAAGAATACAATGGCATACAAAAAAAAGCCCTAAAGGAGACGGAGTCTGGCAATATTACAAAAAGGGACTCCAATCCAGAAGCACCATGACAAGATCATAATAACTATTGTAATTTCATGCCTTCAAAGCTTTGTTGAGTATGATTACTTGCTTGAAAATAACTGAAAGGCAATAACTGAAAATCAAACATATGTTTTATTTTTTAGACGTTCTAGTTCCTCCGACCATCTGAAGTTCCTTCTCGTTCTCTCTCCTCCTCTCACTTTGTTCTGCCTTCCCCCACCAGCCAAGATTTTATGCCTGCAATGGTGTTTGGTTTCTTGTTCCTACTGGTAGTTGCAAGTATCCTGCATTTAGGTGCTTGATTCAATACACATCATCGAAAGCAGAGTTTTACTAGAAGTACAAATGTAGTGGAGGTAGAATTTGAAAGTATAGAAATGCTGTTCCATACTTATGCAGTTGAGCTGGGTTCTTTGGCAAGGATGTGTTCTATGTTCAGAGATATCCTTAGGCTCCAATGCGTCAGGAAATTTTACCATACATAATGAAAATCCTTTGGTGCATGATGGGTCAAAAAGTTTTCTCATTCAAGGGGCACCTTTCTTGAAATTTCAAAACTGAATAACACTGGTTACTAAGGTTGCATTATGGTGCCTTGTCCGAAATGTGAGATGGGGCTACTTACTTGAAGATTGATGGATGTTTACTTACTAATGAGGGATGGCCAAATTTCAAACCCTAGAGCAAGTAGGGACACTGAAGTGCAATAAGTTTTGGCTAAAAATGTTGTGATTGGGCAGACAAAGTGGAAGGAATTTTATTATAAGAGGCGGAATTCTTACCCTTTTCCGAGCCATGCATACATTCCCACTTATTTTCTTTCAATTTTCAAGATTCCTTGTCAATTAGCATTAGCTGAAGGGAACGAGAAGATCCCTTGTCAATATGTTTACTCTACTGTAATCACTTTTGAGGCTAGAGAGATCTGAAAAAGCAAGAAAAATAGTAACATGCGAACCAGAAATGTGAAATAAGGATTTACCATATTTGCAAATAACTTTTGTGTTTAGTTCTTCAACAAGGAAGGTATTGTTAATGACAGTTCATGTTTCTTGTCCCAAAAAAAAAAGGAAGAAAAGAGAGAGAGAGAAGATATTGTTAATGCCATATGTTTCTGTACATACACACTTACATATACTTTTTTTCCCTCTTTCTCGGGCTTGTTTTTTTGTATGCCCTTGTATTTTTTCATTTTTTCTCAATGAAAGCATGGTCTTTTATCAAAAAAACACTTACATATACTTTTTTAAATAGGAAACTGTGAATATTAAATATCTTCTAGATTATTAATTACTTTCTATTTCTTATCCATGCTGAATAACATCTGCAGACTGATCAGCTGGATACTCGTCTAAAGGCTGTTGGATTGGTTGGAGACCTGTTTTCTCTTCCTGGCTCTTCTATATCTGAAGTTTTTCAGCCAGTTTTTTCAGAGTTTCTAAAAAGACTGACAGATAGGATTGTTGAGGTTCGTATGTCTGTCCTAGTGCATGTAAAGAGCTGTCTACTGTCAAATCCTCTAAGAGATGAAGCATCTGAAATCATTTGTAAGTATTATACATTTTCTCCCTTTCTCTTTCTTTTCCTCTATTTTTTTTTTTGGGGGGGGGGGGGGGAGTGTAGAAAGTTGTAAACCAAGAGAGACCAAGTATCCTTGCCCTACAAACGGACAAAGGTTGTAAGGGAGCTTCCTGTTGGTCTCGATGAATAAAAGAGATGATAATTACAAAACTTGTTAGTGTTTGAAGACAAAAAGGAAAATATAAAAATTCTACTGTTTTTGTAATTTTAATGTTGGCATAAAAGTATTGATATGATTAACTTTAAATAACCCTTCAACTTAAGTTTTTGGGTTCATTGTTTATTTAACATGGTATCATACAACGGAGTCAAACCTTCGTAAGTAGCTTCTTTGGGAGGGGGATTCCTCCTCCTCCCTGCCCTTATGTTGTCTTCTTTTTTTTCAATAGAAATGCATCCCAGGTTTTGTATAAAAAAGAAAAGAAAAAGAGAACTTCCACAATGTCATTTCATCCCCAATTAATATTGACTCATTTTCAAGGGGAGTGTTAAAGTATTGGTATAATTAAATTTACCCTAACCAATCAGTTTTTGCTTTTGGGTCAATTGACGATTTAACAGTTGGTGACCTTGGCTGATTTCTATTTTGGTTTGGCCTTCTGTAGCTGCTCTTTCTGACCGGCTATTGGACTTCGATGAAAATGTCCGAAAACAAGTTGTTGCCGTAATTTGCGATGTGGCATGTCTTTCCTTAAATGCAATTCCACTTGATACTATAAAGCTTGTTGCTGAACGTCTTCGAGATAAATCTGTATACATCCATCTTCTCTGGTCTATTATTGCTGTTTAAACTTATGTAGTGACTATCATGATTACTCATGATGAATTCCAATATTTCTTCCTATTCTCTAAATACCAGCTACTTGTTAAAAAATATACAATGGAGAGGCTAGCTGAGATATACAAGGTCTATTCTGTGAAATCTTCTGCTGAATCAACTAATTCTGATGATTTTACCTGGATTCCTGGGAGGATTTTGAGATGCTTTTATGACAAGGACTTCAGGTCAGTGAAGTGTATTCATCTTACAAAACAGGATGCAAAAAGTTCACTATCTGTCGTTTCATTTTCCAGTAACGTCTGGTAGTTTATTCTAGCACTGTTCATTTTCCATTTTGTTAAAATTGGGATGCCTTCATACTCCCAATTTAGTCTACTGTTTTCTTTTCTTTTATTCGCTTCCTTTTGAAGTTTGTATTAAAAAAAAAATTTGGAACGCTACTTTGAATTACTTTCTTGGGAATCTCATGATGACATATTCTTATGAGTGTCAATAGCCACAAAAAAGTGGAGCCATTCTTGTGATGCTAAGGAAACCAAATATTTATGAAGTACAGGACTGAAATAAATTGAGAAACAGAAGTTTAAGCTGTGATAAGAAAATATTTTGAAGTCATTTGAGAAACTTGGTCGATCAATATCCGTTAGTGCATCTAAAAGGTTAGTGTCTATGTGGAAAATGGCCCCATTACTTATAGACCGATAAATATTTTAGGTTTCCCTTTTTTTATAAGAAACTTCAACTTTGTTCCCATAAATAACAAACTAGCCTATGAGTGGTCCTTATATGTCTTGTTAAACCAACATGTTCTCTGACTTCGCCTTCTCTGATGGGAGAAGTCATGATTGAGAGACAAATTTTTTCCGATGACCTCTCCGGCTAGTTTAGGGTTTGAAAAGAGCGATGAGGAGGGTGATTATAGATCGAAAGACGTTTTCCTTGCGTCGAAGTGAGTGTGGGAGTAGAGTGTCGATCGAAGAACGAAGAGGAACCAGAGTAAGGAACGTTGATTTGGATGTGAGCTCGTCGGCGTGGGTCCGGGATTGCCTAGAGTCCGCATCGAAGGAAGGACAACCGTTGGGTTTTTGGAGAAGAAGAAGAATAGATGCATCTGTGCTCTTTTTTCAGGTCCTTTCCAATGCGAGAGGCAGATTTTGTCTTCTGTCAAGGGAACCCTTTCGGGGTAGGAGGTCGACCATCGTCTTTCCAGAGGGTTCGAATGGCAGAGGGTGGGGTATAATGGCGGAAGAGTTTTCCGGTATCCTCAAGCATCCGTCTCGTGGTAAGGGGAGGAAGGAGCTTGCGTCTAAGCAGAATCTGGGCAGGGAAGGGATTGAAAAGAAATCATTTGCTCAAGTCATCTCCGAGGGGGTGGGTCCTGCTGAGGATTTTCCAGAGGAGGGGGAGATAGCAAAGGACATCGAGGACGAAATCTCAGAAGGCTCTGAGGAATTCGATTTCGCGTTCGAATGCTCATCGACGGTGATTATTGAAAGACTTAGAGCAGAGGAGCCATGGTTCACCATTAGAGATAATATTCAAAAGGTGGTGAAAGTTGGTATGATGTTTAAACCTTTTTGTGGAAATATGGCAGTAGGTATCTGTAATTCCAAAGATGAAGCTGAATCTGTGATGATAGAAGGCAACAAGCTTGAGGCGCGAGGCTTTCGAGTACATAGATGGGATCTGAAACGCATTGCGGAGGATAGAAAAATGGTTTTTGCAGGTGGATGGATCTCGGTGCTGGATATTCCTCCTTTTCTAAGAACTCGCCAGATGATTGAGGCTGTCGCGGATGTGTGTGGGGGTCTCTCTGAGAATGAAGAGATCTTTGGGGAAGGAGTGTCCATGGACGAGGTTTGTTTCAAGGCGAAAGGTAATCCAGATGGACTCATTCCTCTCGTAGGGTATTTGAAACATGAAGCTATATTTTTTCCGATCAGATTCCTCGCCGGCCGTCGTGAACCAGAGGACGAGAGAGATTGCGTGAAAGGGAAGAGGAAGATGATCCTGACAAAGCTGCCGGTGTCAGCCACTGTAGCGGGTCAGCTTTTTCAGAAAGGTAAAAAGCTCGTGAGATGTACGGAGACTGAGGCCGATCCTATCTGTTTCCAAGAGGTAGAAAGTGGGCCTAGGGCTGGTGAGTCTTCACGGTGTGTTAAAGACCCTGAGATAAGGATGGTTCAAAGGCCCAAAGGAGGCCCACATCAGTGGTCTGTGAGGATGCAAATGGGCCTAAGAAATTGCGGATTCTGAAACGGGATTCGTCGAAGGTGGATCATCGAAAACGGGCTTTTAATGAGATTGATGAAGGGCCTGATTCTCCTATCGGGTTATGGGCCCAAAGCGAGGAGCTCGATTCTCTTCATGTGCAGATGGAGATGGAGAGTAATCTCGGGCTTGGGCCTTCAGAATCTCTCTTAAGGGATGAAGGGTATGCGACGGATCCTTCGGTGGTGAG
Source organism: Luffa acutangula (assembly GCA_036850905.1). NCBI lineage: Eukaryota > Viridiplantae > Streptophyta > Magnoliopsida > Cucurbitales > Cucurbitaceae > Luffa > Luffa acutangula. The sequence continues at coordinate 17,533,321 of CM072096.1, forward strand.
CTATTCTGAGGATGATTCCTTCCTTTCAACGCCGTTTGCATCTCAGGGGCCGAATATCAGCGTTAAGGAGTTGTTCGAGACTGAGAACTCAGAAGGTCAAGACCAAATGGGTTTGATTAAGGAAACGCCGGAAGCTCGAGGATTATCTTCTGTCCCCAGGAATCAGATTCAGCCGATAGTCGAGATCAAGGATTGCGCTCAGGATTTGCACAGAAATTTGATCACAAGCAAACCCATCAAGGAGACATCTTCGACTCAGTCAATCCAGGTTAGCCCGCCTCAGATAACTTGCCAGGTAAGTCCTCCTTCCTCGGTTCTTCCTCCTGCTATGGTGGGTTTCAATCAGGGGATTGCGTCTAACTTGGTCTACCCCATTCCGTGTGAAAATTCGATGCCTTTTTTCCAAGGGATGTCATCAGGGGAAAATTCTATGGGTTTTTATCCTTTTTCCGTACCACCTTTCGTCCTTAACCCTTACCCTGGCTCTTTCCATGGTCCCGATAGTGCCCTTCCCCACCCGGCCTACTATTCAATAGGAGAGAGTGGTGCGAATTTGGTCCCAATTCCCGTGTCGTTGGGGAGTGACTCTGGGGGGGGGAGGTCAGCAAATTTTCAACGGGGTGGCGATGGGCAGCCTTATTCCTTTCTCTAACCCCCTTAACGTGTCGGGCGGCTCGTTGAATGGGGGCCCCATCGGTAATTGGCCCTCGGGGTGGGCAGCTTTAGCTTCCGTAGGCATTCAAGCAATTCCCCCGAAGGAATGTCAAGTAACTCCTATCTCTACGGACAAGGTTCCGATCGTCAGTAAGGATGAGGGGGGTAAAAAGAAGTTGATTGACAAGGTGGATAGGGTGGAGAAGGAGCTTAGGAAGCTGAGTAGCTCGGTTAATTATGACAAAAAGAGGGCTTCTAAGAAAGTCGGGGAGGTGTCGGTTTCCCAATGATAGTGCTGTCTTGGAATGTGAGGGGTGTGGGGGGTAAAGTTAAGCGTCGTCTGGTGAAAGAGTCTATTGCTCAAGAAAATCCGGATATTGTCATTTTAGTGGAGACTAAAAGAGGTAGCTTTAATCGTCATCTGGTGAATAGCTTATGGGGCAGCAGGTATGTGGATTGGGAGATTCTTGAGGCGGAGGGGGCCTCAGGAGGCATCGCCATTCTCTGGGATAGTAGGGTGGTTACCCCGATCGAAGTCATTAAGGGTTCGTTTTCCGTTTCGATTTCTTTTCGGCTGAAGGATGAGTCAGTTAGTTGGGTGACAGGAGTTTATGGCCCCCCGAGAAGTAGAGGAAGGTCGGATTTTTGGAAGGAGCTGGAGGATCTTTATGGCCTTTGTGGTGATTGTTGGTGTGTGGCTGGGGATTTTAATGTGATCCGATCGCCCGTCGAGAGATCTTCCGGGGGCAGATTCTCTAGATCTATGACCCAATTCAATAAGTTCATTGAGGGGTCGTGCCTTACGGATCCTCCGTTGGTGAACGGGAGCTTTACTTGGGCCAATAGTCGTGTCAGAAGTAGGATTGATCGTTTTCTGTTGTCTAGGGGTTGGATGGAAGCCTTTAGCACGGTTAGACAAAGATTGGGCCCAAGGGTAACCTCGGACCATTGGCCTCTAGTCCTCAATTCGGGAGATATCCGATGGGGTCCGTGCCCCTTCAGGTTTGAAAACATGTGGTTGAGTCACCCTTCCTTTAAAGCCTCGCTCCCGGGGTGGTGGAACGTGGAGGTGGATGGCATATGGGAGGGGTATCGCTTCATGGGAAGATTGAGGGCGCTTAAGAAGGAGCTCAAAAAGTGGAATCAGGAGGTGTTTGGGGATTGTAGACTTAGGAAAAAGGAAATCTTGGGGAGGATCAAAGTTATTGACGATTTGGAAGAGGAGGGTAGCTTGGATGAGGGTATGAAAGAGGAAAGTCTTGCGTTGAAGATGGAGCTTGCCGAAGTTGTGCTCAAAGAATCCAGCAGTTGGCATCAAAAAGTTAAACTTAAGTGGGCTAAGGATGGTGATAACAATTCGACCTTCTTCCATTGTTGGGCTAATGGTAGGAAGAGCAAGAATTTCATTGACTCTATGGAGAATGAAAGTGGGGAGAAGCTTAGAGGGGAGAAGATGATAGAGGAGGAAATTCTTTCATTCTTCTCGAATCTTTATGGCCCCTCGGTGGAGCCTAAGCCTTTTGTGGAAGGGGTAGAGTGGAGCCCTATTTCTGAGAGTGAGAAATCGGATTTGGACTCCCCTTTCACTGTGGAGGAAATCAAGAAGGTCGTTTTTGAGTGCGATAGGAATAAGTCTCCGGGGCCTGATGGATTCTCCTTGGGCTTCTTTCAGGAGAACTGGGAAGTTATAAAACCGGATCTTTTGCGGGTGTTTAGGGAATTTTACGAAAGAGGCATCCTCGATAGTTCCTTGAATGAGACTTTCGTGTGTTTGATTCCTAAGAAGGAGAAGGTTGTCAAGGTGAAGGATTTTCGTCCAATTAGTCTGGTGACGAGCGTCTATAAAATTATTGCCAAAGTCCTCGCTAATAGGTTAAAAAGAGTCCTTCCCTCCACCATTTCTGGAGAGCAGGGTGCCTTCATCTCAGGTAGACAAATTCTGGATCAAGCCCTTATTGCTAATGAAGCCATTGAAGATTATAGGTCCTCGAGGAAGGAAGGAGTGATTTTTAAAATCGATTTTGAGAAGGCTTACGATCATGTGGATTGGAATTTTCTCGACAAAATTTTGGCTAAAAAGGGCTTTGGGTATCGGTGGAGATCGTGGATTTGGGGGTGTACGAGATCAGTGAGGTATGCGATTCTTGTGAATGGTTGTCCGAAAGGTAAAATTTTGGCTTCTAGAGGCCTTAGGCAAGGTGACCCCCTATCGCCCTTTCTCTTCCTCTTAGTGGTGGATGTTCTCAGTAGAATGATATCGAAGGGGGTTGAGGGGGGGATTATTGAGGGATTCAAGGTGGGTAAGGAAGGTGTGACCTTGTCCCATTTGCAGTTCGCGGATGACACGATCTTCTTTTGTTCTGGAAAAGAGGATTCCTTCCTGATCCTAAACCATATGTTGGGATTCTTTGAGCTGATGTCGGGGTTGAAGATCAACAGAAGCAAATGCCATGTGCTTGGTTTGAATTGCGATTCTGCCAAAGTTAGTAGGTGGGCTTCGTTTGTGGGCTGTGAGGTGGGTGAGTTTCCGGTCTCCTATCTAGGCCTCCCTCTTGGTCATAACCCCAAGAATCTTTCCTTCTGGAGCCCGGTGGAAGATAAGGTGAGAAGGAGGCTTGCCTCTTGGAAGCGTAGTTTTTTCTCTAAAGGTGGGAGATTAACCCTTATCCGATCTGTTCTAAGCGGGATTCCTACTTATTTCTTCTCTCTGTTTAGAGCTCCTCAGAAGGTTTGTAAGAGATTGGAGAAGCTTATGAGGGACTTCCTATGGAAGAGAGGAGAGGGTAACAACGGGGCCCACCTCGTGAGTTGGGAGGTTGTGGGTAAGCCGGTTAGTTTGGGGGGTTTAGAGATGGGTAATCTAAAGGTTCGCAACAAAGCCTTGTTAGCTAAATGGCTCTGGCGTTTCCCCCTAGAGTCTTCTTCCCTATGGCATAAGATTATTGCGAGCAAATACGGCCCTCATCCTAATGAGTGGTTGACGGGAGGGGGTAAAGGCACTTTTAGAAATCCGTGGAAAGACATAGCCCTCGAGATTCCTATCTTCTCTAGCCTTGTTCATTGCATGGTGGGGGATGGGAGAGATACTTACTTCTGGGAAGACAGATGGTTGGGGGACAGACCCCTCTGTCTATCCTTCCCTCGGCTGTTCTATTTATCCTCCATGAAAAACCGTTCAGTGGCTGATGTTTTGTTTCACTCGGGGAGCTCTCCTTCGTTTTCTTTTGGCTTCAGCCGCCCGTTGTCCAATAGGGAAACGACGGATGTTGTGTCCCTTTTGTCTTTGATTGAGGAGTTCGATTTCAGGGCGGGGAGGAGGGATTTCCGTTGTTGGAGCCCTAGTCCTTCTGACGGGTTCTCTTGTAACTCCCTTTTTCGTTGGCTCTTGCATCCTTCCCCTCAAAGTGAGTCCATTTTTTCGCGTGTGTGGAAGGTGAAAGTCCCGAAGAAGATTAGGTTTTTTATGTGGCAAGTTATCCATGGCAGGGTCAATACCTATGACCGGCTGATGAAGAGGAGGTCCTCTTTGGTGGGCCCGTTTTGCTGCATCCTGTGTCGGAAGGCGGAGGAAGATCTGGATCACATTCTTTGGAGTTGTGCCTATGCGCGTGAAATATGGGATCGGTTTGCTCAGGTTTTTGGGATGCAGGGGATGCCTTTTGTTGACCACAGGGAGATGATCGAGGAGCTCCTCCTCCATCCGCCTCTGCGTGAGAGAGCGAGATTTTTATGGCTGGGGGGATGTGTGCGTTATTGTGGAACCTTTGGGGTGAAAGGAATAATAGAGTGTTTAGGGGGAGAGAGAGGGATCCCGAGGATCTTTGGTCCCTCACTCGTTATCATGTCTCTCTTTGGGCTTCGGTCTCAAAGTTGTTTTGTAATTATCCTTTAGGTTGTATCTTGCTTGATTGGGGCCCCTTCCTCTAGTTGGGCGCCTTTTTGTGGGCTTGTTTTTTGTATGCCCGTGTATTCTTTCATTTTTTCTCAATGAAAGTTGGTTTTTCATCAAAAAAAAAAAAAAAAAAAAAAAAAAATGTTCAATCATCAGGATAAGGGTTTTAATTATTTGTTTCATAAGATCCCAAAGATGGATTCGGGATTCTGTATTCCATTTGCACAAGACACACCAGCTTGGAGATAAAAGAATGAGAAGGCATTCTTTTTTGGAGAGGTCCCCTGTGTTGATACCCCTACGAGTATGGTTCCGAAGGAAAAAAATGATCTTTTTGGGATATCTGCCACCCCAAATGCTGTTAAATAAAGGATCCTGCTCGAAATCATGGCTTTTAATAGATGAACAATTTGGAGATTTAACCGAGAAGTTCATGGATGGTTCTAGGGGCCAAACCCATCTATCACTCTTCCTTTATCACCACCGAAGATAGTAAATGTGAGAGACAAACCCATTCTAAACCTTCATACTCTTTTAGGTTTTTCTGAAAATCCAGCCTCCAATTAAGAGAGGATGTATTCCAAACCTCAGAGATGGTTGTATTTGTTCTGTTGGAAAGCTTGTAAAGTTTGTAGAAGGAGATGCTAGAGGCCGACTAATTCCAATGATCAGATCAGAAGAGTTTTCTTACCGTTGCCTTTTTTTTTTTTAATTTATATTTATATTTATATTTATTATTATTATTTTTTAAGAAACAATTTCATCAATGTATGAAATTTACAAAAAGAGGGGAAAGAGCCCCATTCAAGGGAGTTCCAAGAGACTTCTCCAATTGGACAAAAGAGAATTGAAGCTATAAAGATGAAAAAGCGTGGACAATTTACACCAAGAAATAGCAATCGAAATGACATGGCTGAAAAAAGTTTCAAATGCTTGAGCTTTTCCTTTGAAATGTAATGCCAAGGAGCTTTTCCTTTGAAATGTAATGCCAAGGAGCTTTTCCTTTGGTCTGTATCTTCTTCTTTCCTTGGTGGTTTTTTTAATCTTGAGCATGAGTCTCTTTTCATTCTATCAATGAAAATCTTTGTTTCTTGTTCACAAAAAAAAAATGTAATGCCAAGGAGCTTTGGTTGAGCTTTTATAAGAAGGGAACGTCCAAACGGATGAAGAATAGTACTTGGCATGCACCACCTTGCACTATGGATATTTCATGGATAAACCTCCAAAACCATTTGATAATAAGAGCTTTTCCACCGATTTATGTTGCCATTACCTAGACTCCCAATGAGATTGGCTTCTGGGTGTTTCTCCAATTAACATTGTGTAGACCACCCTCCAATGTAGGGCCTTCCCAAAAGAAGTTTCTCAGTCTTTTGACTCTTTTCCAGCAAATTTACCCCCTTGGTAGGCCTTCTTAACAGGGACAAGTAATCGATAGGCAGGTTAGAGTGTGTGGCTTGAATTTGGTACTATTGAATCATTTTCTTAATACCAGTATATTTGTCAAATTGTTATGGTTGATGAGATCGATTGATTTATTTTTTCTTTGTTGCATGCTTCATGCTCTTGCAGTAAAGTGTGTTTTATAGTTGTTTGAAGGACTTCTAAAAAAAAATAGTTGTTTGAAGGAACTGCTAGCTATTTTATGGTAGATAGTTTTCCTTTGTAACTTTTAGTTTTAGCTATTGGTGCCATAAGCATTGAATTTCCTACAATTATCCCATGTATTGGATCTCCATTCTTTTCTTGATTTTGTGTTGTGTGAGTGAATGGATGAGCTTGATATCGGGTTATTGATTTTTAGATTATGATTTGCAGATCTGATATAATTGAATCTATTCTTTGTGGGTCACTTTTCCCATCTGAGTTTCCAGTGAAGGATAGAGTTAGACATTTGCTCAGAGTCTTCTCAACATTTGACAAAGTTGAACTCAAGGCTCTGGAGAAGATTCTGGAGCAAAAACAAAGGTATGCATTTTTGAGACCAAGAACCTTAATTGAGTTTCTGTGCACATCCCAAACCTACAATAAGTAAATAACAGATATTACACTGATTTTCATTGTGAGTCCTCTTGAATTTTGCAGATTGCAGCAAGAGATGCAGAGGTATCTGTCTCTTAGGCAGATGAACCAGGTTTGTGAATATTCCATGTACGAAAGCTTATTTACTAATGATGGGAAGAGTTAGAGATTTTGATTGGTGTAAGACGCAGGATGGTGATGTTCCTGAGACCCAGAAGAAAATACTGTTCAGCTTCCGAATTATGTCTCGGTCATTTGCTGATCCTGCAAAATCTGAGGAAAACTTTCAGATTCTTGATCAATTGAAAGATGCCAATGTCTGGAGGATTTTGAGCAATCTTATTGAACCAAATACCAACTTTCATCAAGCTTGCAACTTGCGGGTGAGAAACGAATTACCATATAGGCATTTAAACATCTGTTCCTTGCCAAGCATGGGAGGTATTTGGTCTGTGAATTGAACGGATTAGGTCTCCATTTTTTTTATTTATTATTTATAGTCTTATGAAGATCAACTACTCCCTTGACCAAGGTTAAAGCCAAAACAATCTAGTTTTCTCAAAGGAGGTTAGGGAGTGAATTAAGTTTTATGTCTCCTGAGCTTCAATTGCTAAAGAGTGCAGCAATTGCCCTCTATTTCTGATTTTGACGTAGTTTTATTGTACTCTTCCTTCTCCCTTGTTGTCTCTCTCTCTCTCGTGAAAAAGATGATTACAGAATATTTCAATGGAGTAGGTGATGTAGTCATACTAGAAGATACCACAGTACTGCACAACAACCCTTTTCTTCCCTGAATAACGTCAAAGTGCTTGTTGCTGTAGCCTCTATCAAGGCCTGAATCATTTATTGATTTTCAATAAGCAAAATAGTTGAATTAAATGTGTGGAAAAAGCCTGCAGAAAACCTTTCTAACTGGCAGAAATAAAAAAAATTCATAATTAGGAGAGTCCTTACACAAGGCACTCCAAGTGGAAGAGACAATAACACATTCCCAACTAATTTCCACCACTTTTATTGGCAATGTTACTCTTCTACAAATTCATCCGAGAAGATTGCATTTGTTGTTCGGGTTTAGTTGATTTTGAAACTGAAAATTCCATCTACCATTTTTGACATTTTGAGGAATCTGCATTTGCTTTAGATTTTCAAAGAAAGATTTGTAATGATACTCCTTCTTTTGTCCTTTATGCTTTCAGGATGAGTTGCTTAAAATACTGGGTGAGAAGCACCGCTTGTATGATTTTCTGAACTCATTATCTGTGAAGTGTTCCTATCTACTTTTCAACAAGGAACATGTAAAAGAAATCCTTCAGGAAGTGGAGATTCAAAAATCTTCTGGCAGCATGCAAGACATTAAATCTTCTATGACTATGTTAGTGGTAAAAACCGATCATGGCTTAATCTTTCATCTGGTATCTAAAGTATGATCTCAGTGATATTATTGACTACTTTCTTGTACTATAGCCTAACAGTTAACCTTTTCTGACGATCTTGCACATTGTGGTTTGTGTTTAAGGCATCAGCACAATGATCTGTGTGTTTATATTTACTTTTGGGTGACTTTGGGTGTGTTTGGTTTAACTTTTCAAGTGTTTAATTTAGAAAAAAAATCTAGTGTTTGACAACCACTAAAAATGCCATTAAAAAATAAAATTGAGAAATAAACCATTTTGAGAGAAACACTTGAAAGTAAATTTTTTAAAAAGAGTTTTTAAGTATATAATAACTTGGGTATAAAAACACTTATGAGGAAATGTAATCAAACATATGAGTGTTTAAATTCTAAACCATTTTTATACAAAATGTTTAAAAGAAAATTCATTCTTGAAAAACACTTAAACTAAAAGGTATTCCAAACGGGCCTTTGTTTCTAGGTAATGAATGTATGTAAGAATTGCTGTACAGCTAAAACAAATGTGACGAACTTGTAATTTCAGTGTGTCCAATGTTTGTGCTTAGTTATGTGCTCGAACAAGCAATATTTTTTACTTTAAATGTGTAAAAAAAAGGGTTATGCTTAAGCTTAGCTAGCTGCCTATATTGGGTTATTCAAAAGGAAGTCATGAGCTTTATGTTGAACTTGATTTCTTTCAAATTATTACTATTTTTTTTTTTTTTTTGATAAGAAACATCAAAGGATATTGTGAACATACTAAGTGATCTCCTCCCCAGCCCTTAGGCCCTTTTGTGATTCAAATTATTACTATTAATGGTGACTTTTAGAAGGTTATTAGGAAGATCAGTTATGTTAATAGAACTCTGCCCTTTCTGGTATATGGTTGTGGTGGTATCACTTAGTATGTTCCCAAGTTCCTCTTCATAGGATGCTAGCACTTACAATATACTAGAAAGGCACGAAAGATCAACTTCAGACATTAAAACACTTTCAATGGGTCTTTATATCTTAAAAGCAAGAGGATGGAGGAAAGCAGCTCTTGGTCTGTAAGCTGTATTTTAAAATCTATGCTTCCACATGATGTTCCCTCTCTAAAGAATTTTGTGATTATAACTTCTCTCATATCTTTGCTGATTGGAGTCTTTTTGGTTATCTCCTTGGACTTGGTGGTGACAACTCATCCTCCTCCCTTTTATACTCTCTTTTGTAATCTTATCACACACACACACACTAACAAGGTTGGTTTCTTTGCCAAAATGGGAAGTGTTGAAAGTAATGGATAAAGAAAGAATATTACTTTAAGTTTTCCTTTTAACTTATTTTAAAAATTCTTGTTTATTTCCTTGTAGAAAAAGTGTGATTTCACGGTCAAGCTTCTAATCACAGTTCACTGTTTGTTGGGTATTTCTAAGGGATACTTAATTGTCTACTTTGTGGATGCATATTTGGAGGATTGCTGAAAATGTGTAGTCCTTTGGGTTGAGCGGGGACTAACTCACTTTTTAAGAAAAATTAGATAATTGAGAAGGGGTTTGAGATAGAATTGCTTTCTTGAGGTTTTTAACCCTTAATCAGATTTTGGTATTACTTTTTTTTTGTTTTTCCTTTTTGGTGATCTAGATGGTCAAACCTTTTATAATCTTTGTTCTTTTTTCTTTTTTCTCCTCTAAGACAATGTCTCAAAGGGATGTCTCATCCTGTTCTTTTTTTTTTATATCTCCATGATATGTTATTTGTTTTTCTCTCATAAAAAAGTTATGATTAAAATTCTCCCGAATATTTCCACACAGATTCTTGCACGTTTCAGTCCTGTGTTATTCAGTGGGTCTGAAGAGGAGCTAATCAATTTTCTTAAAGATGACAATGAGATAATAAAAGAAGGAATTCTGCATGTTTTAGCAAAAGCAGGTGGTATAATCCGTGAACAACTGGCTGTCTCATCAAGGTATAGCTGAAGATTTTGCTCTGTTAGAACTTTGTTATTGAATATTGTATTACCCATCTTCCTGTTATATCTCCAGCTCCATAGACCTTATATTAGAGCGGCCATGCTTAGAAGGCACTAGAAGACAGGCCAAGTATGCTGTACATGCGTTGGCTGCTATAACAAAAGATGATGGGCTAAAATCACTTTCTGTTCTGTACAAGGTTTGTTTCAACAATTTTATGAACCAACTTATAATTATTTTCAAAAGGAATGTTCTCATGACGTCATGATGGTCCTTGCACAATTCACAACTTCTTAAAAAATTTGTAGAGGCTTGTGGATATGCTTGAAGAGAAGACTCATTTGCCTGCTGTACTTCAGTCTCTGGGATGTATAGCTCAGACAGCAATGCCTGTTTTCGAAACCAGAGAGAACGAAATTGAAGAGTTTATTAGAAACCAGATTCTGAAATGTGATTCTGTAAGTTTCCGTCACTGGGTTCTGTCTGTTATTCCTTGTGTGTGACTTGATGATAATTAGATTCATGATTGCTAATGCTTCTCTTTCAGAAAGTGGGAGATAATGCAAAATCCTCTTGGGAGAATAGAAGTGAGGCTTGTTTGTTAAAGGTTGGTCACTTTGGGCTGTTTCTTTCTCCCTCACACACACACGCAAATTTCTGTCAACATTTGTGATTGAAGATAACCAATCATTTCTATTAAAAATTTCACAAGATAACATAAACTTTTGATATTTGGTTTTTTTTCCCTCACTGGGTCATTCACTTTTCCCGAGAAGCAGATATTTGCAATTAAGACATTGGTCAAGAGCTATTTACCTGTTAAGGATGCTCACCTCCGAGTTGGAATCAATAATCTTCTAGAGATCCTTGGTAATATACTTGCCCATGGAGAAATATCAAAAGATATCAAATCAAGGTAGCCACATCAATATCAGAACGTTTTCTTTTATTAACGTTACAGTCTAGGAGGGTCTTGTATGATAAGCACTTGTTGTATGAGGCTTGAAAGTTACTAAAGTCTTTCCTGTTTTACAGTTCAGTTGACAAAGCCCATTTAAGACTTGCATCTGCAAAGGCAATTCTTCGACTATCGAAGCAATGGGATGATAAGATACCAATTAGTACCTTTCACTTAACCTTAAAAACACCAGAGGCAAGTCCACAAAAAGTTTTCTCTCTCAAACTGTACATATTTTATCATCTTAACTTGATGTGGTCTGATCTCATATAAGGTAGTATGGAAACCTATTCTTGGGATTATCATGCTAAAGAGGTGGTTTATCAAAAAAATGGGAAAAAAGACTGATTGGTGTTTTTCCATGTTTTGGTGTCTTGTAGATCACGTTTCCTCAAGCTAGGAAAGTATTCTTGAGCAAAGTTCATCAATACATAAAGGATAGAATGTTGGATGCAAAATATGCATGTGCATTCTTATTTAACATAAATGGTCCCAATGTATTCGAGTTCGATGAGGTAATTACACTAAACTAGCTTTTTCATTCATCAGAGAAATACACATCTGATTGCCTCCAGTGGTTGGCATTTCAATTATTTTTTGTTAATTTCATGTACTATTTGAATGAACAGGAGAAACAAAATCTGGCTGATATTATTCTAATGCATCAGCAAGCTAAAGCTCGGCAGCTGTCAATGCAATCCGAAGCCAATTCAACAACAGCTTATCCTGAATACATAATACCATACTTGGTTCATGCTCTTGCTCATCATTCATGTCCAGATGTTGATGAATGCAAGGATGTCAAAGCATATGAACTAGTATATAGGCAAGCTAATCTCACAATAGCACTTATATTTATTCTGGGGGTATATATATTAGAAAAGACAATATCTTAACGAGAAACATATATTACAAATAGGAAGGAAGAGGTATCCTCTCAAACCAAAAATAATTTGGTATTTTGGTCCCAACAACTCTTGAGAAGAAAGCCCTATATTGGAAGATTCTGTAATTCATTTCAAGCCAAATTACCTGAATAAAACAGCAACAACTATATCAATGCAGAATCTTTTCATCATGGAGATTGATGCCAAATAAAACATTGAACCAGAAAATCCCAATAGTTTTTTTGTTGTAGGTTCAAACCTTAGCCAAGACAGCCCTAACTTTTGCAGTAAAGGGGCTAGGGGTACTGTTATATATATATCAACAGGCTTTTAAGAAAGCGGGTGCAGCCATCTTATTGGTTTGAGGAGACAACATGATATAAATGGAGGAGCCGTTTAACTGGTTTTTTTTGTCAAATGAATTTTTGAGAGAACTATGCTGACAAAATATATTTTAAAATGTGAATGTCTGAGAAAAAGCCATAGTTATTGGGGAAATTTCAAAACCTTCAGCTGCCTCTCATCCTCAATTTTATTTACACAAACATTAGAACTCAAAAATGAGACCATCACCATGCTGTGCTCCCTCATCTGTGTTGATTCCCATCCTGGTGGTTAGGACATTGATCACCTATTAATCCATTGTTGGGTCGTTTCGCTTGGGTTTGTGGGTTTCTTTTGGTTCCTCCTTTGAGCTCCAGTGGTGCTTGCCTAAGTATGTTTTGACTTTTGTTTGGGAGGTGGATAGTGGACATCCCTTAGGTCAGGTCTCTTCTGTGCTCTGGTGAAACACGCATAGGCCCATTTTGGAACATGTGGTTGGAAAGAACTGCTAGGGTTTTCAACATACGAGGGGGCATTTTCTGTTAATTTAAGTTTACCAATAAAATTGTAGCTTTTTTTTTATTTTAAAATTCCTTTGTTTTTTTTTGTAACCCTTCCTCTGCTACTGTGCGAAGGTTTTTGAAATTCCTAGATGTTTAGGGGCTGCTCAGACAACACCTTATCCCCCACCCACCACAATAAAAAAAAAAGGATGTGTAATTATCCTAAATCAAAGATTTGTTTTCCTTATCAATGGTGTCCTGTAAGTTCATTAGTTCCTTAAATCATCTGTCAGCAATTCAGTAACATTTCAACAATAATATTTTTTGGACTTATTTTAATTTTGTCTGTTTCAGGCGATTGCACCTAATTCTTTCTCTACTAGTACATAAAGATGAAGATGTCAAATCAGAGGCTAATACCACAAAAGAGAAGGAAAATATATCTACCATATTCTCCATCTTTCATAGTATTAAAAATAGCGAAGATATAGTTGATGCAACAAAGTCAAAGGTTAGGAGACAGAAATATCTTGTTGGCTTCTATTCTCCCATTCTATTTTATCTTCTTTCAACATTCTTAACCAAAGATGACTGCAACAACTTCATCTGATAGTTTTAATCATTGGGTTTTCAGATTTCATATGCAATTTGTGATCTTGGATTGTCAATCATTAAGAGATTGGCCCTGAAAGAGGATGATTTACAAGGATTGACTGTACCAGTTTCTCTACCTGCGATACTATACAAATCAAAGGAAAAGAAAGGAGATGATTCTGTTGTAAGTTAATGCTTCTTCCCGAAATATGTATTCTCCTAATTCAGTTACTTTACTGAACAAGTTTGCAAAATAATGTTCTTCCACATCAATTTGGAAGAAAAAAATTGGTCCATTTTGTTTAATGAATGGACAAAACTAGGCAAGTCTAATTTCTCCTGAAAATTAATTTGTTGTAGCTAAGAAAGGAAATTTTTGGGTCATTTCCTATCTGTCTTTAGGAAGTGTGGATATAGCATGTGTTTATGGGTTTCACAATCCCATTCTTCTGCAATCACATGGAACCACTGTTGCCTAAATTTAATTATGTATCTAAGTGTATAAATACTTACTCTTCTTTTATCTATCTTAAATCAATAACAATATTAAATATATTTTCGAATTTGAAAATTTAAACTAATAAATATTTAAAAATTAGGCTTCTATCAAAACAAGTTTCTATCATCTTTTGATCGTTATTATAAGAAAAAAATTGATCGTTATGGATCGATTCGTATGAAGGCTTCTCTATGGTGTTCTCTCTCAACATGCTATGCTGATTATTCTGTGCGGAATTTATGTTTGAACTGGAATACATTTATTTTCCCTTTATAGTTCTCATTTTATTGAAATCTTCTGTTTTGGTTTTATTTTTATTTCATCTCCTTCATGGATTTTGTATTTTTGAGCATTAGTCTCGTTAAAAAAAAAAGTTAAAAATTAAATTTGGAGGTTGTTCATATCTAATAAATGGAAAGTTGTGACCAAGCAATTTTTTGAGGGTGGGCTTTGAATAGGGGATTTGGCAAATAAGAATCTCTCTTGGCCTACTGGTGCTTGAAAAAAAAAAAATCTCCTTTTCCAGAAAAAGGCGAATTATTTGGCTAGCAGCTTTTTTCTCTATTTTTCTAGAATATTTGGCTTGGAAGAATTTTGAGAGTTTTAAGAGACAGATAAAGTGAATTATGATTGCTGTTGGAAAGAAAAACTCAGTAGATTTAAATGCAAAATGTTTATTTATTTATTCATATAACTGAAGCAAGTATTTGTTTTCACTTTTCAGAAAATTTATATAATTGATAGTTTGAATTAAATGAAAATGAATTAAATTGTTAACTTGTTAAGATTATCAATTGAAGATTGTGGATAAAAACGTTAAAAGATGTTTCTTCAACATTTTTCTTTAGTATTGTAATGTAATGATATTGAGAGTTGAGGATCAGTTAATTGTAGAAGTAGTCGTGGGTAATGCTGGTAGACTGATGTTAATGATACTCTGAAATCCAAATCGGATCCTATGGTGTAGCCTCCTCTCTCCCAAATAGAAGTGGAGGCGTTATATTTACTCATGTCATTGTATGTATTTGACAGGCTGGTCAAACTGAAGGTGAAGCACAATCGTGGTTGGTTGAGGAAAATGTTTTAGCTCACTTTGAGTCACTCAAGTTAGAATCAAATGAGGTTGTATGTTCTATCACCATGAGTGATCGTATGTATGACTGTGTCCTATTTTAACTTCCTAAATCCTAACATGATTTTTATGATCACATCAGATTTCAACAGAAGCTGCTGCAGATGAGGTTCAGAATAAAGATGAAAAAGATGGAAATGATGTGCCTCTTGGAAAAATGATAAAAGGTATAAAGCCACATGGATCAAGGGAAAAAAAGGATAAAAAGGTCAAGAAGAAACCTGTTGAAAAGAAAAATGCTGAAAACGATGTTGATATCTTGACAATGGTGAGGGAAATAAATTTGAGTACTACTAGCAAACTTGAACCAAGCAATGGTCATGAAGATTTTCCTGGTAAGAGAACGAATGTGGTTGCAACACCTGCCAAGAGCAAAAAAAGAAAACCTAGTGATGCGACACCTGTTCCAGCCCCCAAACATAAAAGGTCATCATCTGATCATAGTCGTTCTAGACCCAAAAATCCTTCGAAGGGACGTTCACATGGTTCAGGAAATTTCTCATTTCAAGGAGTTTCTCCACTAGAGTCAAGTGAAATTGACATGGGGAATAACCATGATTCAGATGATGATGTATCTAAGGAGAAGAAGATAGGTGGAAGCAGTGAGTCAGATTTGTTGGTCTCATGTTTGAAAAAGCCTACGGGTTCTTCCAAACCTAAACCCAAAGGCTCAGGCATGAGTCATTATGATGGGGAAAATGACCTTGAAGATTCCAGTGACCTTGATGTTAAGGTGGCATCTTAACTATGTCTTCTGCATCTCTTCCCCTCTTTATATATGTATACTTATTTCACATTTATTTAAATTCTTACACCCACCATTCCTTCTATTTAACTTGCAGCATTCTAGTGTGCTGAAGAAGGTTGATAAGAACCGCACAAGTAACCTGATCTCCAAATCCTCAAGTGGGGCTGTCAAGAAGAGGAAACGAAGAAGTATTGCAGGATTAGCAAAGGTATGCTGATAGTGATATGCATGTTAATCTAACTATGATGTCTACTTGATGTGCTCATGTATGTAGTAGGTAGAACTAATTCGAGGTTCTTCTGTTGATAAAAGAAGTGCACCTTCAATGTGTTATTGCCTTAACATCTGAATCTTAATTATGTGTGGCAACAATTAGTCTTCTTTGTACCAAACAGAAGTGCAAAGCTTTCCTTTGACATGTGTTTATTAGAAGAGTTCCTAGTTACTGAAAAGTTCTAATTTCAAACGTGAAGAACTCTATTCATCATGGACTGATGTAGGCCTCCAGATTGAAAGGAATTTTATCCCTATCAAGTTGGAAGATAATGAAAAATGTTTATTTTTTCAACACTCATGCTTGTACTTATCCAAAATATTGATGTTCTATTCTTATGATTTTGTCTTGTTATTAAATCCTATTTATTGGCTTGACCAACTCTATATATTATTTTTAGTGATTTAAGATATTATAATTTTCTTGCTAAAATTATATGGTGCCTGACCTGATACAGTTCTTTAATGTAGTGCATGTTCAAGTATGGTGAAAATGATATTGAAGACTTAATTGGATGCAGAATTAAAGTTTGGTGGCCCATGGATAAACAGTGAGTGTCTACCTTATTTGTCTCATATAGACAGTTTCTTCCTGTTATCGTGTTTTCTTTAGGAAGCAAAACAATGTTTGAAAAAAAAATTGCCTCTTCATAATTGCCTAGTTTATAGATGCACTTCATTCTTGAATGTAGATGAAACTTCAATGTTCATACATTTTTTTAACAAGAAACAAAACTTTTCATTAAAGGAAAAGAGGCTAATCCTCAAACTTACAAACTCCACATGGGAGTGAAAATAGAGTAATAAACAACATAAAGAAAACAACTAAACAAAAACTATAGGGAGAAAATAAAAACATTCCAGTTCAAGCATAGATCTGGTAAAGAATAATCAGTGTAGAATTTAGAAAGAGAACACCATAGTGAAGCCTTAAGACGAGTCGGTTCAAGACGATCAAAAGAGGCGAGATGCTTGTTTTGAAAGATCTTCTGATTTCTTTTCAAACCAAAGCTCAGACAAAATTGCTTTCACTGCATTACCCCATAAGATATGTTCATACATTTCTAAGTTGAAAGCCTCCTTTTGAGCATTTAAGGCACTTCTTAGGAATCAAATCATTGGCTGGGCTAGGAGGAGCCTTCCTTTTAAGCAAGTTGGGCATGTTCTTAAATGCACATGGCCCAACATGGACCATTAGTGGTTGGGCTGGGACTGTTTGGTCAGGCCTCCAGTTCGCTTTATTTGGGCTAGATCAGGTTTGTTCTTCAAACATTAGGCTTAACCACTAATTGATTTTACTTTTATCTGCCATCAACGTGAATCCCCTTTCAGCTTGCCACCATGAATTCCTGAATTCCTTGTTCATCACATACGTCTCAAGTTTATCTTTTGGTTCTGATGTCATCCCTTAAAACGATAAATTCAAATGAAAAAATTGATGGAAAAACATGTTCATCTTTTGAACACTTACTGGTGTGCTTTTTGTGAAAGATTTGATAATGATATTAATTTAGTAAAAAACTATCTTAATGAATGAAATATACAAAAAAAGAAGGCCAACATGATCACAAAAAGGATCTTCAGTTGGTTAAAACAATAGTGAATGAGTTTTTACAAAAGAGTTTTGAATTAAAGATGCCAAAGAAGATAAGAACAAAATAACATCCCAGATTTGGTCTAAACTTCTATCTTGATGAAGATATTTCTACTTCGCTATGCAAATTACCAATGAGAAAGCGCAAAAACCATCCAAGGTTGGTTGTATCTTTGAAGTTGTGACCACTAATCCCTTTCACAACAAAATCCATTTGAAGAGTTAGAAGATGGGAAGTTAAAATGAAACACATCCAATAGTGTGTTTGATAGAGCAATCATCTCCAGAAAAACATAGAGATGCTCAGCATTCTCCATTCTTACTGCACCGGCTGTTACTTTTTAAAGAAGTTTTGGAAGATGGAGGGCTGGAGGAAATTATTTTAGAGTGCTGTGGTAGTGTTGGATAAAGTTTTGCGTATGTCAGGACACACGCCCACACCAATAGTTGTGCTTTGATGAATGAAGGTGCTTCATGAATATATTTTTTTTGAAATCTCTCTAATCTGAGGTTGGGATTGACTCCTTGTCACTTATCTTTAACAATTTTTTATTTGAAGGAAATGAAAAAACAAATAAATTTTCAAGTTTTTTTTTAATCTTGATGTTTTCATTCAATTATTCTTGCTTGCTTTGAAGAATTATTATAATTGCAGCAAAGCCCCTTAGACTATTCTTTTGATGACTGATACTGGTTTATTTGGTGATTTATTTTGTAAAGTTATATCATCATCACCATGTTTCTGATGTATATCATTATTAAAATTTTCAGATTCTATAAAGGCACAGTGAAATCTTATGACCCAATAAAAAGAAAACATGTGGTAGGCTGCACCATCTTACGCTCTCATTTCCCTGATTTCTTTTGATTTTTGGTTCGTGACAAAGCCAATTGTTTCCTGCTTAACCCCTTGCAAAGTTCCTTATAACTTATTTTTCAATGATTTTAATATACAAGATACTGTATGATGATGGAGATGTTGAAGTTCTCAGACTTGAGAAGGAGCGGTGGGAGATCATTGACAGTGATCACAAGGCTTCAAAGGTATGAGAAATTTAGCCCATCTCTTTCATATTGCCTCGAATTGTTTAACCATCTTTTTATCAGAAGATAATTAGATTCTTTTGACTTTTCAATTTTTTTCATTTTCAGAAACTAAAGCTGCCCAGAAGTCTTCCTTCCCTTGAAGCGTAAGTTCTATCTCTCAGAAGTCTGTTTCCTCCTTTTTATTTATTTATTTTTATCTAATCCACATTCAGATGCATGCAAAACACTATTTATTAATGGATTTCACATAAGTTATTATTACAAAATCTGCCATATCTTCTTTTCCCACAAAACATTGTATTAACAGGGAAAGGAACAATTCCCAATTGCCACCAAAAAAGGGGTGACGATGACAAAAATCCTTGGAGATGGAACTCCATCAAGAAGCTTTATCAAGTTCCATTGTTTCTCGCAATTCAAATTTCTTAGCAAGTATTATGGATAGCATTAAACTAAGTAGCTTTAGCTTTGCTTTTAAATTGGTGTCTTAAGACTAGCTGAAGCAGGGATTCCTCTGAGATTCCCCAATCAATTTGCACCAAGTTGTATCACATAACTAGATTGAAGGAATAAATGGTCCAAATATTCCCAGCATTTCTAAAGCGCACACACCGGCAATGACTAAGGATGATTTATAATTTTTCTTTTGAATCCTTATCTCAAGTATTGGTTCTTTGGAGATATGGTGCTTAGATTCTTTGAGATATGGTGTACACGAGAAAACTCGACTCTCTGGGATATTAGATTTTCAATTAGGATTGGTAATCATTGGAAGCAGGTTTCGAAGTCGATGGTTGATAATTGCATCAATTCAAATTTTTTTCTGAAGTCAGTCCAAGACTTCACTGAGGTTCACACGCTTCACCTTATCAACTAGCACAGTCTGCTTAGAAACTTCCTACTCAATTAAGGGCCTTTTGGAATTCAAATTCTGAACCTGATGAAAGATCCTCCATTGGCTAATCCACAAGGTCATAAATTCAAGGAATCAGTGCAAAACCAGCTACTTCTTAACCAAGAGATCTCCAACATTTGATTTTCTCACCATTTCCAACTTGTCAGTTTTGCATCAAATGCTTCTCTTTGAGGATAATCAATGGGAATAAACCCTTGCTGTGCATGACCATTTGTTTTCTTTGTGTGTACATCTAGAGGTTATTCTGTTGTCATTACAACGTGATTCTGGCATTTTTGCCTCTTTCGCGTATAATGTCTTTTTCTCCATGTATTTTAAATTCTTTTGCAGTACACTTGGATTGAAGAGTACAGACTCGGGTGGTTCACGTTCAATTAAGAAACCATTTAAAATGTAAGTGACCTACGGTAGTGATATTGCTTCTTTTCTATTTGTTATATAGCACTTGGATGAAGTTGTACTGTGTTTCAGAACGAAAGGAAAAAGGACACCAAAGAAAAATTTAAAGCATGGTCAAAATGGTGCATCAAAATTCAAATTTCCGGATGCTGGCGAGAAAGGGAGTTCAGACATTTCAAACCCTGGAATTTCCAAAAGGTCTAATGTATATGATGAAGTGGACTCAGGTAAAACATGTTTTCTTTTCCATGAGGTTGAAATTCTTTTATATAATCCTCGTACCATGAAGTTCTTACCTTGAAATAAAGGTGTTTATGCTTCATCATTTGTCTAGTGGACATAGTCCCGGTTTTTCTAGAATTTATTGAGTCAAATTTTTTTATCTTCCCCAGACTTTTTAGAGCATAATTTTTGTCCTAGTCTGTAATTATATGGAGTTTGAGTCAAAAACATAATTGATGCACATTTGTTCTCCTGTAAACAATTGCATCATTTTTCTTCAACATTCAGCAAAAAGGTATTGATCGTCATAAGAAGATCCATTAAATGCATCATCATCCAGCAATGACTTGATGTTCGTTTCACTTTGCAAGTTCATAGAAAATGGTCGCTCTATGATTTATGCATACATTTTTTTTGAACATGTTTGCTTCGTAGAAAAAGTATTGTAGTCCCTAGTTTTGCAAGTGTTGTTTTCTGGTTTTTCTGAGAGTTCATTGTGCACCTCCTAGGTGATTCTGAAGGGGAGCGCACACAGACTCTCGCCAAGGAGTTCACAGACCAAGAGGACTCTGATAGGGAAGTCAAGTCTGACTCAAGAGAACGAGGTGAAGGAGATCGTCATATCGAGGAATCTGATGAAGAAGAGAAGCCTGATGTTGATGATGAGGAAGAGAAGCCTGATGTTGAGGAGGAGGAGAAGCCTGATGTTGATGATGATGAGGACAAGCCTGATGCTGAATATGAGGAAGAGAAACCTGATGCTGATGATGAAGAAGAAAAGCCTGATGTCGATGAATTTGATGAGGATCCTGAGAGTTTTGATAAACATGCTGACAATGCAAGAGCTAAAGCTCATAAAGAAGACAGGGAAGCTGATGAATCGAGTTCAAGAGAGAACATTGACGATGATGACTCAGATTCTGGAAAGAATCAAGGAACCATAGTCGAACAAAGTAGTCCTGGAGAGGAGCAGAAAGACGAGGTTGATGAACTTTCTGATGACGAGCCTCTCGTAAGTCATAACTAATCAGCCTTGCAATTACTAAATGAAATTTGTTAAGCATATATAACAACTTTTCATCAATTGCAGAGCAAATGGAAGCATCGAGCGGGAAAACGAGGCTTGAGATGAACAAGGACAAAGTTGCTCAGTCATCTAGTATAGTTGTTCAATAATTTCGAATGGCCAATGGCTGTGACGGGTTCCAAGTGAGCTGCTGACAAGATCTAGGTGCCAAGTGGGTGCCAGTTTCAGTAAAAAAAAAATGTGACAGATTATACTGACCCAGTTGCTTCACAGCAGCTACATGTAGAATGTAACATAGCAGTCACAGGTTCTCACGTTTAGGGAATCAAAAGTATGAAGGATTAATTAGCTTTTGCAGTAGGGGATAGATGATTAGGTCTTTTGCATATATTCGTATGATGCCTTTTTTTTTTTCTTTTTGCTTTCTGCCTTTATATGACCTTTCTGATTTATATGTTAAAAAGTGCCACATGTATAGTTTGAATATACATGTTACTATATATAATGTATTCATGGTTGAATTCCAATGTCCAGTATAAGAATGATTCATTTTTCCGGTTCTCATTGCTCCTTTGGTTGTGCTTGATTGGTTTACTGTCGAAGAAGAAAAAGGAAAAGATGAAACATTTGTTAACATTGTTGAATTGCAGTTGATTTGAAATTGAAATGGAGATAAGGAATAGAGAGATGTATTATGACTGTCAGTGTCCAAAAAAGTTTGCCAAAATTTGAGAGGCTTCAGAGCTAAGAAGAAATTCTAGCAATCAAAGATACGTTGGTAAATTCAAACCTCACGATATTCCTTTGGCTAAATTATAAAAAATGCCCTGAACTATGGGGTTTGTTTAAAAAATGTCCACGAACTTTGAAAAGTTTCAAAAATACTTCTAACTTTGAAAAATGTTTAAAAAATACTCTTGCCATTAATTTTTGGATGGAAACCGTTAATGTTTCAGTTTCAAAAATACTCTTGAACTTTAAAAAAAAATTACAAAATACCTTTATTGAAAAATGCTTCTTTTTTCCTCTTCTCACCATAAATTCTAATGGTTTTTATCCAAAAATTAACGACAAGAGTATTTTTGAAACATTTTTTAAAGTTCAGGGGTATTTTTGAAACTTTTCAAAGTTTAGGGACATTTTTGAAACAAATCCCATAGTTCAGGGGTATTTTTTATAATTTAGCCTATTCCTTCCAAAGGCCAAACTCACGAGTCTAATAAATGCTTAATTGAGTGAATTTGGGATTCTAGGAAAATGGTCGATTTTAATTTGTTAAACTATATATTTTTTTGACAACGTTAATCTATAATGTTGATTAGCATGCAATGCACAGACAGTCCATTGTCGGCAGAAACGAAAGCTACTTTGGAAGGTCTGCGTTTCGCCCAACTATTGGAATTCAGTCTGGTTCGGCTACTGTCTTCAGTGACAGATCCAGAACTTGATGGCAGGGGCACAAGTTCATATTAGATGAAATTATAAGTTTAGTTTGTGAAATTTTAGATGGAGTCATTTAGTCTCTGAACTTTAAAAAGTGTCTAATAGGACCTTGAATTTTTATTTTTATTTTTGTTTAATATTGATATCTAAAGATTCAATTATATATCTAATAGGTCTTTGACATATTCAAAATATTTATAAATTAAACGTTATATTAGATATAAAGTTTAATTTTGTGTCTAATAAGTTCTCAATTTATGCGACAATTTTAAAAATTAATGTATATACTAGTTCTTAAATTGAAAATTCAAAGTTCAAATAGATACAAAATTAAATTTTATGGGCAATTAATTTAATTTCTTTTACTGAACTTGCAAGTTAACATTTTAATAGATATAATTTTAAATAGGTTGATATTTAATATTTAAATTAAGTAATATTAATTACAAAATTAACCATGGTAGAACTATCCACACCTAAATATACAAGTAAAAAATTAAACTTTAAATATTTAACAAATAAAACCGAAAAATAACATTTAACAGGTTCTAAACTCCAGATCAACAAGTGAATGAAGAAATCATGTGCCCTCCCCCTGACCAACAGACCAAGGACAAACATTATGAAATTAAGATGAAAACTCTGTACACACATACACACATACATACATATCTATATCTATATATATAATTCCAAAGGCATGTGCCCTTTCTAGTGGGAAATTGACAATTTTGACCCCTTCAAATTTTTGGTTTGTAAAAAAAGACGACTCTCTAGGAAAAAAGTTTTTTTGGACCTCTTGATGATGAATATGATGTAAGAATGCATATTAAATTACTTTTATACCCTCAATTCATTAAAAATCATTAAAATTAATTATTTCACCCACTTTTCACCCACTTTTCACCAACTTCCCATATCATAATTACCCTATTACTCTTAACCATACATTAAACCCATTTTGAAATAAAAAAAACATCCTACAATCACCCAACCCCTCATCTTGAAATAAAAAATACCTCACAGTACGAACTGTGTTTCTTGATGCAGCCCACTGCTACTGCATCCACCATCTAGAAGAGTAAACAAAGTTCAAGGATCACGACTTTATTTCACTCTACCTTAAAGCAGCGAAGACATTTCGTGATACAGAGTTTCGAGAATATTGTGGCAAAATTCCAATAAGTGCCCAAAAATACTTGGAAGAAGTCGGACTTGAACATTGGTCTCATGTTTTTCAGTGTGGAATGAGATACAATCAAATGACCACGAACATTGCGGAATGTGTAAACTCTTTATTGAAAGATGTGAGAGAGTTACCAATAATGGACCTTCTGAAGGGAATAAAAGTCCCCACGCAGCGGAAGCGCATCGATTGGACCTTACGCCGTATATTAATTAACATTAAAATACCGTTACGAAAACTCAAACTAACTCAAAACACACTTTAAAGCTGCTGGAAAAATTGGTTTAAACATGCTAAAAATAAATCTAAATTTATTTTTATGCTTTTCTAAAGAAAAGAGGAAGAACCGTCACATACCTTCGTTGTAGACTTGACCGTTCTTCGCCAACGACGCTCCAACGAATGAAAACGCAGCAGCCTCCTCGCCTCTTGATCGCTGGAATTTTCTTCTTGATTGACACAATAACCACAAAGGTTACACCGGTATGACTCTGGGTCTAGGAGGCAAAAGACTTGTGGGAGTCTTTCTCTAAGAGGGAGGCTAGAGAGAATTCTAGGTCTTGTCTTTGAGAGTCTAAGAGCAAGAGCAAGAATGTAAGTCTCATGACCAATTAGGTCTAGTGTTCTATTTATAGAAGAGAGACCATGAATAAAATATTCAATTAAATCAATCTTTTCCAAAATTGATTCAATCTTATTCCTTAATTAATCAATCATGATCAATCAATTCCATAATTGATTAATCTTTTCCACAAATGACTAATTACTTCCATAAGTGATTGGTCATTTCCATAAATGATTAATCACTTCCTTAAGTGATTAATTATTTCCATAATTGATTAATTCCCGGTTAATGAATTCTTTAATTAATTAACCACCAATTAAATATCACATATTTAATTCCCGGCCTAGAATTAATTAATTTGCCCAAACACATTTTAGGCCTTAAATTAATTAATTCATTATTTGAACTCTTTCAAACTTCCATAAATTTATATTTGAACTTTTCAAATATTAATTTCTCTCATAATAATATATCAATATATATTATATTTGTTTCCCTTAATAAATTGAACATTTTCAATTTTACTTTTATTACTTAGTTGCCTCAAATTACTTTACGAGCTACCAGTGGGACCTAATGGACCTGCAGATCAGAAGCTCCAACGATGTGAGATTAATTGGTCAAACTCATTAACCACATTAATCAATATTCGTTAACTGTGTGTACATTCCACTATAGACCCACAGTTGCACTCTTCTCACTGCATGCATATTTTCTGTGTCCACGGATCTAGACCAATATCGACTAGTTAGTCCTTCACGAGTGTCCGTAACACCAGCTGGGTCAAATTACCGTTTTACCCCTGGGTTACCTCTATTTCCTTAAGTACCAATTCTCCTCTAATGAACAACCTGTTTGTGGTCCAACCATCAAACAGAAAACCCTCTCGTGCCATTGAGAGGGTAGGGCCCTTTGTTCAAGACTCGGAGTAACCACTTAAGGGAACACTCATATGCTTTCCTAAAGTCGGGAAGGAGTGAATTCCATCTTGTACGATTATGTTCCCAGCTCCCCATTCGGTCTTGTCCCCAAAGTGGTAGGCTTATTGAGTCGGCGTATTGGCCACTCTCACCCATACAAATAAAAGGACAATCTCTCATGAGCATGAGTCCATAATCAACTCAGGATTAAGACTAAGTTGTCTAGGTCGTCCTAGTGAAATAGAAAACCAACTAGTTAACGGTGTTATAACCAGTGGTTACTATTTCGCGGTCCGGTCTTATGCAAACTCATTGCATAGGATACCCCCACTCGCATGTCTCCTACACGAACGCGTTGGATCGCAGCGTTTGTATCAAATACAAAGTGGGCCGTATCCATAGTGTCACCAGGATAAGGCACCTAGTCTTATCCCTATACTATAGACCCTTTAGGCTGTTTCTTGAACAATGATCCCATATGTCGCTACATATAGTTCAAGACTCATACTACAACCTTGGATGTCTAGTTTATTGGATTAAGGTTATTATTAGGCAAAGACAAATATAAAATAACTAATAATAATTAATGGAAAAATATATAAATATTATTTCATTAATATCCGGTCAACGGTTACATTCACTATCTACGAGTTTTAGGGCATAAAACCCAACACCTTCTTGATCACATTAGAAGATGACTTCAAGCCAATTACTACAACCGTCGTATCAATGCAGCAAATTGGGAAGCACCAATATCAAAATATGGTGAGGAAATTGTTCTAGAAGCGGAGAAGAATTCGAGAAGGCACGTGGTTCGACCAATTGACCGGTACAAATTCCAAGTAGACGATGGACACTTGGGTGGTCGCGTCTGTTGGGTTTTATGCCCTAAAACTCGTAGATAGTGAATGTAGACAAATTGTATACTTGTTTCAATAAAGTGTTATTGAGTTTCTACAATAAAGTGTTATTGTTAAATATTCGACAATTTGACCCAAATCCAATAAACTAAGATCCAAGGTTGTTAATATGTAACTTGAACTAGTGTGTGGGGACATACGGGGATCGGTGTTCAAGGAACAACCTAAAAGGTCTATAGTATAGGGATAAGGTTGGGTACCTTATCCCGATAACACTATGTGATACGACCCGCTTTGTATTCGATACAGACATGTTGATCCAAGACGTCCATGTAGGAGACATGCGAGCGGGGGTATCCTATGCAATGAGTTTGCATTGTTGGGTTTTTTGCCCTAAAACTCGTAGATAGTAAATGTAAACAAATTGTATACTTGTTTCAATACAGTGTTATTGAGTTTCTACAATAAAGTGTTATTGTTAAATATTGCACAATTTGACCCAAATCCAATAAACTAAGATCCAAGGTTGTTTGTATGTAACTTTAACTAGTATGTGAGGACATACGAGGATCGATGTTCAAGTAACAACTGATAACTGCCCAAAAGGTAGTTATTTAGGCCTCAATTATATAGGGATTTGTGTGTCCTTTATGCTTATTAGGGTTGGTTTTGGATACATATTACATGTTTTAACCCATTTGGAAGAATGGAAGCATTGGAAATTATTTTGTGCAGATTATGCTGTTGAGCGAATGGAGGGAGCAAATTCTATGCTGCAGCAAAACTGGGAGCAGAAACTGCCACATCACAGCTCGTTAGCCAACTTCATGAACCGACTTCTGTTGAGTAATTTTCGTGATAAAGAAGCAAGGAGAGCCCTACACGTGTCCAAGTTGACCTAATTCAAGTCTCCTCTCCTTCTATAAAAGGAAGTAGCCGTCCAAGTCAAACTCATTCCATGTTTTCCCTTGGAGCCAAATAGTATAGGGAGATTGAAGATCATCAAGAACACCATCATCCGCAAGCTGATTAGGGAGTTTACTTTCTTTATTGACTTGTGGTTATGGACATGCATACTCAGATTGTAATTCGTATTCCTATGCCTATTATGAACTAAGTAGCTTAAGGTGTTGGTTAGGAATAATGTGATTACTGTGCTTCACCTCTAGTAATAAATTGACTATCGCATTTTGGTTAATTGTTGTGCTTATTCTCATTTTATGCCCGCCTGGCCAGCCGGTGTGAATAGCTCTCTCTAGTTTCAGGATGATTTAGAGAGTGTGTGGCAATTATCCACACTATGAGCATTGTTGGGTTTTATGCCCTAAAACTCGTAGATAGTAAATGTACTTTTGACCGAACATTAATAAAGTGATGTATTATTCAATGTTTGTATTATATCTTGTCTTATTAACCCTAATCCAATAAACTAAACATCCAAGGCTAATAGAATGAGGCTTGAACTAGTATGTAGGGACATACAGAGATCAATGTTCAAGTTTTAGCCTAAAGGGTCTGTAGTATAGGGATAAGGCTGGGTACCTTATCCTGGTGACACTATGGATACGACCCGCTTTGTATATTGATACAAACGTAGTGATCCAACGCGTTCATGTGGTTGACATGCGAGTGGGGGTATCATGTGCAATGAGTTTGCACAAAGACCGGACCGCGAAATAGTTAACCACTAACTATAACACCGTTAGTTAGCTCGGTTTCTATTTCACTAGGATGACCTAGGCAACTTGGCCTTAATCATGAGTGGATTATGGACTCCTGTCCATGAGGGATTGTCCTTTGATTTGTACGGGTGAGAGTGGCCTGTTCGCCGACTCAATAAGCCTACCATTTTGGGGACAAGATCGAGTGGGGAGCTGGGAACGTAGTCTTACAAGATGGAATTCACTCCTTCCCGATATTAGGGTAAGTAGAGGTGTGTTCCCTTAAGTGGTGTCTCCGGGTCTTGAACAATGGGCCCTACCCTCTTTATGGCACGAGAGGGATTTCTGTTTGCTGGTTGGACCACAAACAGGTTGTTCATTAGAGGAGCACTGGTACTTAAGGACCAAGAGGTAGCCCAGGGGTAAAACGGTAATTTGACCTAGCTGGGATATGAACACACGTGAAGGGTAACTTGCTGTTGACGGTCGATATCCGTGGACACAGAAATATATCTGCAGTGAGAAGAGTGCAGCTGTGGTTCTATAGTGGAGTGAACCACAGTTAACGAACATTGATTAATTTGGTTAATGAGTTTAGCCAATTAATCTCACATCGTTGGAGCTTATGATCTGTAGGTCCATTAGGTCCCACTAGTAGCTCATTAGGGGTGTTGAGGTAAAATTCTAAAGGGGTTTAGAACATTCGAAGGTGTTTGAATGTTAAGTTTAATTATGAATTGGATTCATAATAAAAACTATAGGTTATAATTAATGCACATTTGATGTACATTACAACTATAGTTTATGAGAGAGAAATATAATTAAGTATATGATATTTAATTATAATATTAGTTAATTGATGAATTAATTAATATTATTTGGTTTTAATTTAATTTAATTAAATTTGATTTAATTACTTTAGATTAAAACTATGGGTTATGTGGGAGGATGACATAAATGTGATTTATGGATTTCTTAATATTATTTAATTAATTATTATTAATATAGTAATTAATTTAATAATTAATATTTTCTCATCAGTTAATAATAACTGATAAGAATTAATCCTACCCACTCATGCTGCAGTACACACGATGTGGAGTAAGATAAGGAGTTATTTTAGTAACTGAGTGATTCAGTTAGGGTTTAATCCCAATTTGGTCTCTGAGATTTTTGGGCTCTCCCTCAGTCGTGTATCTCTCTCCCTCTCTCTCTGAAGTTTTCTCTGTGATTTTCCTCTCCTGTGAATTCAGAGAACTCCTCCCAAAATTCCTAGAATTTACTTGGTTCCCACAAACCTCTCAACTCCATTCTCTAAGAGAATATTGGTGCACCCTTTTTGGTGGTGTTCACAAGAGTTTTGCTGTGAAAAAGGAGACTTTTAGTTGCTGGATTTTTTCTGCAAACATCAAGAAAAAAAGGCGAAACACATCAAGAACGTCATACAAAGTAAGTGTTCTTGATCAAGGATCATTAGGATCCATTTAGATTAGATCTAGTTTTTTCCTAATGAGTTTTAGCATGTTTTATAATTAATTTACAACATGATTTAAAGTATTTTTCTGCTGTGATTTTATTTGCTAACGTATGGTATTTTAATTCAAATTAAATAAGAGTTAAGGTTCTGTTCGTTTCCGCTGCCAAGGGCTTTTATCCCTTTCAATTGGTATCAGAGCCAGGTTTGTAATTTAATCTCTGAATTAAAATTTGCGTTAGTTTTAGGTGGGATTTAATTGCATAATGTATGTTAATTTGCTATGAACTGGAGATTAATTGGCCTTAGATTTACAATTATTTTGATGTGATCAAATGTAAAGGCCCCTGCGTTTTTTGGGCAATTAAATTGTAAATCGAGTCTCTGTAAGTCCAAGTCTAGTTTAGGCTGTAGAACGATGAAGATCGGGACCAAAATTGGCCAAAAGCGGCGGAAAACAGCGAAGAATTGCGGCTGGAACAATGCATGTTTTTCCAGAAATTTCGAAAAAAAAAAAAGAAAAAACGGACGGATTCACGCGTGCAGACGAGGGCTGACGTCGGTGGAGGTGACGCTGACGTCATGAGGCGCGGTCCAGGCGAGCGGTCCAATTCGCGTCAAGGCGGTTCTTCGGATGCGCGCGGTTCACGCCTGGTTCGTTGACTGGCGTACGGTCTTGACTGGTCCGCCTGGTTCGTTGACTGGTCCGCCTGGTTCGTTGACTGGGCGGTTTTTTGACGCTGGTTTCATGGTTTTCTGGTCCAGTTCGAGCGGTTTTGAGCTGGTTCGAGCGATTTTGGCAATTTTAAAGCAATTTTGAACCGGTTCGGGGCTGTAGAAGGTTGTAATAGGATATAATTTTGCTTTATTATTGTAATTTAGCTTTAATTTTGTCCTAGAGGCCAATTAATCGGTTCATATGCTATTTTATATGCTTTATGGATGTCATATAAAATTAGAAATCCCACCTTAGGTTATAAAGCATGCTCATGCATTTATGTATGTTATAATTAGATTATAATATATGATTGAAATGCATGGTTTGATTTTCATGAGTTTTTAATATATAGTTGAGTTATATTAAATTCATGAAAATGGAAAAGTATGATGCATGCAATTACATAGATTTAATATAAGAGTTATATTAAAATGAATTGTTTGCAGCATGCTACTATGATTTACCATTTTTTGGCAATAATTAATTGTTAATTTATTAAAAAAAATGGAAATCAAGTTGCATTGAGCATGATACATCCATAGGTTAATATAAAAGTTATATTAATTTTCATGCAGTGCAAAGTTCTATAGTTTTAATTTCATTAACTTGAATATGATTGTTAATTGTTTTTAAGACTATAGTATGCATGATTATAGGGCTAATCATTAAAATTTTGAAATAGTTTAAAATTTTATGATTAGAAACCGTCAATCTATAATCAAGATATGCATGTTCACATAGGATCTTAGGTTGAATTGAAATTAATTTTAATGGGTTAAAATTAATTAGACCTAAGATCACTTTCTAATAGGATTAGAATATCTTACTTAGTTTTAAAATAGTTTTAATGAACTAAGTAGGACGAACATTCCTGAGATTATAAAGGAACTCTACCAGTGAAGTTCTGTCTAAGGATTGGAGGTATTTAAGTTGACGGTAAAAGGAACACCTCCTACCTGGGAACTGATATGGAACACCGGAGTTGAATTAATCTCAGGTTAATGTTAGAATAATGTCGCTAGGTTAATTAAATTGGTTTAATACACCTAGACATTAGGTCTTATTATAATAGTTATAATAGGACTAGACTTAGATAAATGACTTAGCCGGATTTATCTAGGTTTAATCAAACCCTAAAATTTATAATAGGTTACTTTAGTGGAAGGAAAATTACAAAACTTAATTTAAATTGAGTTTTGCTCCTACGTCCCCGTGACGTTCACACTGTGAGATCCATGCTTGACTTCGTGTCGTCGTAGAGCGGTCTCCCTTCGGAGAGTGTTTGCATGGGTCAATACCAAGGTGAATGGGGAAAGTGACTATAGTAAGTGGGAGCGGGACGCGTGTCAACGTATCCTTCGGTCTCCACCCCTAGGTCACAACGTGAGATTCCCATGATCCGCCTGCGTGTTGCCCTGGAGCAACCACCCCTTCGGAGGGCCTGATCATAGGATTCGGAACACCGTGAACTCCTGAATAGGATAGGGTCGCTTAGGCTAATTACCAACAGTTGTCTTTCCTAACGGTAGCCTGTTGGTCCGTGCCTCTAAGATTTGAAAGTGGGAGGGTTACACTTACGGGGAGGAGTTAATTTGTTGACAAATCCTTGACCGAACAACAATGGTTAATATCTAATGGAATATGAGTTATTCTGGTATTAGAAATTGACTGAGAAGAGTCTCATTTTAGAGGAGGAACAACTGATCACCCTTCGGTGGCTGTTCTTCTAAACCTCTAAAGCATCGTTGCGAAACACAATCATAGTTTTATTAGGGTTCTTTGATTGTTTGTTTGCAAAATTGATTGGATATATGCAATTGTTTGTATTGCTTGTGTGATGGGTTAAGACAAAGATAACTAATACGGTCAATTGTTTGTTGTGTTTCAGCAATGTCTTCCTCGATTATCTCCTTGCTTAAAAACGAACAACTAACAGGCCAAAACTTTCCACAATGGAAATCTAATCTCAACACTATACTCGTGGTAGAAGATCTTAGGTTCGTCT
The DNA here is from genome assembly GCA_036850905.1 of Luffa acutangula. NCBI lineage: Eukaryota > Viridiplantae > Streptophyta > Magnoliopsida > Cucurbitales > Cucurbitaceae > Luffa > Luffa acutangula. The sequence goes on from CM072096.1 coordinate 17,565,189, forward strand.
TAACGGAGGAATGTCCTCCTGTTCCCTCTCGCACTGCCGCTCAGGCAGTTAAGGACGCCTATGAACGCCGGACTAAGGCCAACGAGAAGGTCAAAGTCTACATACTGGTCAGCTTATCTGAAATATTGGCCAAGCGTTATGAAAACGTGGAAACTGCCAGGGAGATTATGAATTTCCTGCAGGAGATGTTTGGACTTCCGTCCTACCAGCTCCACCACGACGCCTTGAAGAACGTCTTCAATGCCAAGATGCCAGAAGGTCAATCTGTTCGAGAACACGTCCTGGACATGATTAACCAATTCAACATAGCTGAGGCAAATGGCGGGGTTGTCTGCGAGCGCAGTCAAGTTGCGTTCATCCTTCACTCGCTCCCGGCGAGCTATCTGGCATTCAGGACGAACGCGAGCATGAATAAGATTCAGTTCAACCTGACTACCCTCCTCTCGGAGTTACAGATTTATGCGTCCTTGCAAAAGAGCAAGGGAAAAAATGTGGTTAAAGGAGAGGCCAACGTGGCCCATTCCAAGAAGAAGTTCCTGAAGGGTTCATCCTTAGGGACTAAATCTGTACCCCAGGCTTCTTCATCGAAGCAGATCCAAAAGAGGAAGGGAGACAAGGGGAAGGCGAGCACAGGCTGTGCAAGGGAAGGGAAAGGCCAAGGTCGTGGCCGACAAAGGCAAATGCTTCCACTGTAATGCAGATGGTCACTGGAAGCGCAATTGTCCCCGCTACCTTGCTGAGAAGAGAAGAGAAAAAGAAGGTAAATTCGATTTACTTGTATTAGAGACTTGTCTCGTCGAACATAATGAGTTCGCCTGGATACTGGATTCGGGAGCCACTAATCATGTTTGCTCTTCTTTTCAGGGAAATGATTTCCAGCAGCTGGCAGACGGTGAAATGACGCTCAAGGTTGGAACAGGAGACGTCGTTTCAGCTCGTGCAGTGGGAGCTGCAAAATTATTCTTTAGAAATAAGTTTTTAATTTTGGAGAACTTGTTTTTGGTTCCTCGAATTAAAAGGAACCTTATTTCTGTGTCTGCTTTACTTGAACAAGGTTATAATATTTCATTCATGCTTAATGAAGCTTTGATTTCTCGGAATGGAATTTATGTTTGTTCAGCTAAGCGTGAGAATAATTTGTTTGTGTTAAGACCAACTGATGCTAAGGCTATTTTAAGTCATGAAATGTTTAAAACGGCCGAAACGCAAAACAAAAGGCAAAAAGTTTCTCCTTTAAGTAACAACATGTATCTTTGGCATCTTCGTCTTGGTCATATTAACATCGATCAGATCGATCGTTTGGTTAAAAATGGACTTCTAAGTGACATAGAAGATACATCTTTACCACCCTGTGAATCGTGTCTCGAGGGTAAAATGACCAAGAGACCTTTTACTGGAAAAGGTTATAGGGCCAAAGAACCACTTGAACTAATACATTCGGATCTCTGTGGTCCAATGAATGTAAAAGCTCGAGGTGGTTATGAATATTTCATCTCTTTCATAGATGATTATTCTCGATACGGTTACTTGTACCTGATGGGTCATAAGTCTGAAGCTCTTGAAAGGTTCAAAGAGTTTAAGGCTGAGGTAGAAAACCTGTTAGGTAAAACGATTAAAAAACTTCGATCAGATCGAGGTGGAGAGTATTTAGATCAGCGTTTCCAGGACTATATGATAGAACATGGAATCCAATCACAACTCTCAGCACCTGGTACACCTCAGCAGAATGGTGTATCAGAAAGGAGAAATAGAACCTTGTTAGACATGGTTCGATCTATGATGAGCTATGCTTAGTTGCCTAGCTCGTTTTGGGGGATAGAACATGGAATCCAATCACAACTCTCAACACCTGGTACACCTCAGCAGAATGGTGTATCAGAAAGGAGAAATAGAACCTTGTTAGACATGGTTCGATCTATGATGAGCTATGCTCAGTTGCCTAGCTCGTTTTGGGGGTATGCAGTAGCGACTGCAGTACATATTCTTAACAACGTTCCCTCAAAAAGTGTTTCTGAAACTCCTTTTGAGCTATGGAAGGGGTGTAAACCTAGTTTGTGTTACTTCCGTATCTGGGGTTGTCCTGCACATGTGTTAGTGACAAATCCTAAGAAATTGAAACCACGTACGAGAATATGCCAATTTGTTGGTTACCCGAAAGAAACGAGAGGTGGTCTTTTCTACGACCCTCAAGATAATAAAGTATTTGTATCGACAAATGCAACTTTCTTGGAGGAAGACCACATTCGAGATCATCGACCACGAAGTAAGTTAGTATTAGGAGAAGCTACAGGAGGATCAATAAGGGTTGTTGATGAACCTGGTCCTTCAACAAGAGTTGTTGGAGAATGCAGTTCTTCTCGTCAATCTAGTCCTCCTCACGTAGTGGGAGAGCTTCGACGCAGTGGGAGGGTTGTGATACAACCTAATCGCTACTTGGGTTTAACAGAAACACAAGTAGTCATACCTGATGACGGCGTAGAAGATCCGTTGTCTTATCGTCAGGCAATGAATGACGTAGATAAGGACGAGTGGGCCAAAGCCATGGACCTTGAGATGGAGTCTATGTACTTCAATCAAGTTTGGGAACTTGTAGATCCACCTGAAGGGGTCAAACCCATTGGGTGTAAATGGATCTATAAGAGGAAAAAAGATGCTGCTGGGAAAGTACAGACTTTCAAAGCCAGACTCGTAGCAAAGGGTTATACCCAACGAGAAGGGGTGGACTATGAAGAAACTTTTTCTCCAGTTGCTATGCTAAAGTCCATAAGAATTCTCTTATCCATTGCCACATTTTATGATTATGAGATATGGCAAATGGATGTCAAAACAACTTTTTTGAATGGCAACCTTGACGAGAGTATTTTTATGTCTCAACCCGAAGGGTTCATAACCCAAGGTCAGGAGCAAAAGGTTTGCAAACTGAATCGATCCATTTATGGATTGAAACAGGCCTCCCGATCTTGGAATATTAGATTTGATACTGCGATCAAATCTTTTGGTTTTGACCAGAATGTTGATGAGCCTTGTGTATACAAGAAGATCAACAAGAATAAAGTAGCTTTCCTCGTACTTTATGTTGACGACATCCTACTCATGGGGAATGATGTAGGGTATCTGTCTGACGTAAAAGAAAGGCTAGCAGCTCAATTCCAAATGAAAGATTTGGGTGAGGCCCAGTATGTTCTTGGCATCCAGATTATTCGGGATAGAAAGAACAAATCGCTAGCTCTGTCTCAAGCAACGTATATCGACAAGATGTTGGCTCGATATTCGATGCAGAACTCAAAGAAGGGCTTGTTGCCTTTCAGGCATGGGGTTCACTTGTCTAAGGAACAGTCTCCTAAGACACCTCAAGAGGTTGAGGATATGAGACGGATTCCCTACGCCTCTGCCGTGGGTAGCTTAATGTATGCCATGCTATGCACGAGGCCTGACATTTGTTATGCTGTAGGGATTGTCAGCAGATATCAGTCGAATCCAGGGTTGGACCACTGGACCGCCGTTAAAGGAATCCTCAAGTATCTTAGGAGAACGAGGGATTACATGTTGGTGTTTGGGGCTAAGGAGTTAGTTCTCACGGGTTACACCGACTCTGACTTCCAAACTGACAAGGATTCTAGGAAATCTACGTCAGGGTCAGTTTTCACCCTTAACGGGGGAGCTGTAGTTTGGAGGAGTATAAAGCAAGGATGCATCACAGACTCCACGATGGAGGCTGAGTATGTAGCTGCTTGTGAAGCAGCTAAGGAAGCTGTTTGGCTAAGGAAGTTCTTGACAGATTTGGAAGTTGTTCCAAATATGAACTTGCCCATTACGTTATACTGTGACAACAGTGGGGCTGTAGCCAATTCAAAGGAACCTCGCAGCCACAAAAGAGGTAAACACATAGAGAGGAAGTATCATCTGATTCGAGAGATTGTGCAAAGAGGAGATGTGGTCGTGACCAAGATCGCTTCTGAGCACAACATTGTTGATCCGTTTACGAAGGCCCTCTCGGCTAAAGTGTTCGAGGGTCATCTAGAAAGTCTAGGTCTGCGAGACATGTATATAGCGTAATCTAGGGCAAGTGGGAGATGTGTAATGGGTGTAAGGATGCCCTAGTTTATTGTATTTTGTATATTTACCTTTTATGTAATGTACAACATACATGTACCATTTCCAGCTTTGGATTATATTGTATATATACTTTCCCTGTAACTTGAGTTTTAGTTCAAGTGGGAGTTTGTTGGGTTTTATGCCCTAAAACTCGTAGATAGTAAATGTACTTTTGACCGAACATTAATAAAGTGATGTATTATTCAATGTTTGTATTATATCTTGTCTTATTAACCCTAATCCAATAAACTAAACATCCAAGGCTAATAGAATGAGGCTTGAACTAGTATGTAGGGACATACGGGGATCAATGTTCAAGTTTTAGCCTAAAGGGTCTGTAGTATAGGGATAAGGTTGGATACCTTATCCTGGTGACACTATGGATACGACCCGCTTTGTATATTGATACAAACGTAGTGATCCAACGCGTTCATGTGGTTGACATGCGAGTGGGGGTATCCTGTGCAATGAGTTTTCACAAAGACCGGACCGCAAAATAGTTAACCACTAACTGTAACACGGTTAGTTAGCTCGGTTTCTATTTCACTAGGATGACCTAGGCAACTTGGCCTTAATCCTGAGTGGATTATGGACTCCTGTCCATGAGGGATTGTCCTTTGATTTGTACGGGTGAGAGTGGCATGTTCGCCGACTCAATAAGCCTACCATTTTGGGGACAAGATCGAGTGGGGAGCTGGGAACGTAGTCTTACAAGATGGAATTCACTCCTTCCCGATATTAGGGTTAGTAGAGGTGTGTTCCCTTAAGTGGTGTCTCCGGGTCTTGAACAATGGGCCCTACCCTCTTTATGGCACGAGAGGGATTCCTGTTTGCTGGTTGGACCACAAACGGGTTGTTCATTAGAGGAGCACTAGTACTTAAGGACCAAGAGGTAGCCCAGGGGTAAAACAGTAATTTGACCTAGCTGGGATATGAACACACGTGAAGGACTAACTTGCTGTTGACGGTCGATAACCGTGGACACAGAAATATATCTGCAGTGAGAAGAGTGCAGCTGTGGTTCTATGTGGAGTGAACCACAGTTAACGAACATTGATTAATTTGGTTAATGAGTTTAGCCAATTAATCTCACATCGTTGGAGCTTCTGATCTGTAGGTCCATTAGGTCCCACCAGTAGCTCATTAGGGGTGTTGAGGTAAAATTCTAAAGGGGTTTAGAACATTCGAAGGTGTTTGAATGTTGAGTTTAATTATGAATTGGATTCATAATAAAAACTGTAGGTTATAATTAATGCACATTTGATGTACATTACAACTATAGTTTATGAGAGAGAAATATAATTAAGTATATGATATTTAATTATAATATTAGTTAATAGATGAATTAATTAATATTATTTGGTTTTAATTTAATTTAATTAAATTTGATTTAATTACTTTAGATTAAAACTATGGGTTATGTGGGAGGATGACATAAATGTGATTTATGGATTTCTTAATATTATTTAATTAATTATTATTAATATAGTAATTAATTTAATAATTAATATTTTCTCATCAGTTAATAATAACTGATAAGAATTAATCCTACCCACTCATGTTGCAGTACACACGATGTGGAGTAAGATAAGGAGTTATTTTAGTAACTGAGTGATTCAGTTAGGGTTTAATCCCAATTTGGTCTCTGAGATTTTTGGGCTCTCCCTCAGTCGTGTATCTCTCTCCCTCTCTCTCTGAAGTTTTCTCTGTGATTTTCCTCTCCTGTGAATTCAGAGAACTCCTCCCAAAATTCCTAGAATTTACTTGGTTCCCACAAACCTCTCAACTCCATTCTCTAAGAGAATATTGGTGCATCCTTTTTGGTGGTGTTCACAAGAGTTTTGCTGTGAAAAAGGAGACTTTTAGTTGCTGGATTTTTTCTGCAAACATCAAGAAAAAAAGGCGAAACACATCAAGAACGTCATACAAAGTAAGTGTTCTTGATCAAGGATCATTAGGATCCATTTAGATTAGATCTAGTTTTTTCCTAATGAGTTTTAACATGTTTTATAATTAATTTACAACATGATTTAAAGTATTTTTCTGCTGTGATTTTATTTGCTAACGTATGGTATTTTAATTCAAATTAAATAAGAGTTAAGGTTCTGTTCGTTTCCGCTGCCAAGGGCTTTTATCCCTTTCAGAAATAGTCAACCATTAGTTATAACACCGTTAACTAATTAGGTTACTGTTTCAATAGGATGACCTAGGTAACTCAGTTTTAATCCTGAATGTGTCATGAACTCCTTCTCATGAGGGATTGTCCTTTGATTAGCATGGGTGAGAGTGGCCAATACGCCGACTCAATATGCCTTCCTTTTTGGGGACAAGACCGGGTGGGAGGCTGGGGACATGAAAACACAAGAAGGAATTCACTTCTTCCCGCTTCTAGGTGAAGTAGATGAGTGTTCCCTTAAGTGGTGACTCTGAGACTTGAACAAAGGGATCCCGCCCTCTCACTGGCCCAAGAGGGACTTTCTGTTTAATGGTTGGACCATAAACAAGTTGTTCATTAGAGGAGCGCTGGTACTTAAGGAGACAGATGTAACACAGGGGTAAAACGGTAATTTGACCCAGCTGTGATTACGGACACTCGTGAAGGATTGACTTACCGGCATAGGTCTACATCCATGGATACGAAATGTTCTACAGTGAGAAGAGTTCAACTATGGGTGTTTAGTGGAATGACTCACAATTAATGAATATTGGTTAACCTGATTAATGAGTTTAATCTATTAACCTCATATCATTGAAGCTTCTGATTTGTAGGTCCATTAGGTCCCCCCTGCTAGCTCGTAAAGAGTAATTAGGAACAAATATATCTTGAGAGAATTTGAATAGTTCAAATTCATATTGGGAATTAAGTTAATTGTACGAGATACAAATTAATATAATGTATAGTGATGCATTAAAATATAAAGTCTAATTTTAGATTAAACTTTATTATATTGAGAGATTGATATATTTGAAAGAGTTCAAATATATGTCTAATTAAATATATGGTATTTAAATAGAAGATGAATTAATTAATTATGAATTAATTAATTATTCAATTAAATGAGATTTAATTAAACTATAGTCTATGAGAGAAATAAATATTTGAAGAAGTTCAAATATTAATATGAATTTGATTCATATTAAATTTATAGGATATAAGAGAATTTGAAAGAGTTCAAATTTTAATATGAATTTGATTCATATTATAGAATTAATTAATTGAAGACCTGAAATTAAATATATGATATTTAATTGGGTAATTAATTAATTAACTAATAGAAGGTCTGAAATTAAATATATGATATTTAATTGGTGATTAATTAATTAAAGAATTAATTAATTGGAAATTAATCAATTATTGAAATGATTAATCACTTATGGAAGTAATTAATCATTTATGGAAATAATTTAATCACTTATGGAAGTGATCAATCATTTATGGAAAAGATTAATCAATTATGGAATTGATTGGTCATGGAATTGGTTGGTCATGGAATTGATTAATTATGGAAAAGATTAAATCAGTTATGAAAATAATTGATTTTAAATGAATATTTTATTCATGACCTTTATCCTATAAATAGAACACTACACCTAGGGTTTAGGTACTACAACATAAGGCCACAAGAATGCACTCTTGCTTTCTCTCTAGTCTCCCTCTCATATTCTCTCAACTCAAGAACTCTGGGGAGAATTTTCTCTCTAGAGTTTTTCCCATTCAAGATTAGGTAGTCCCACAACTACGTTCTTAATCTCAGAGTTATAGCGGGGAAGATCAATTGGTGGTGTCCCAATTGTTGACGCTTGGTCCAAAATCAAGAAAGATGTCCGTTGAAGTATTCAGAGTCGTCAACGACGGTATGTTTGCTTCTCCCCTTTAGATTTAGATCTAATAATTTTTGTATGCTTAGCCTTAAGTTTGTATAGAATTTGTTCTATGTTTTTTTGCCAATGCAATAGTATTTTTGGATAAACAAAATTAACTACGAATCGGTCCCAATTACGCTTCCGCTTTTTCGGAATTGGGGAATTCCAAATCCTTACAATTGGTATCAGAGCCGATCGTAGATTTAATTTCGTTTATCTAAAATTAGCATTGGTTCAATGGTGGGTATTTTAATTTCATATATGTGATATGTGGTTTAATTTACAAAATTGATTATTTTGGCATATTTATTGGGATTAGATTTATTCTTTTGATTAGATCGATTGTAAATGCCAAAAAGGAAAAGATTTGAAACCAAGATATGTCATGGATTTAAATTATTGTAATTTAAATTGCTTTTAATTCCTTTGGATATGCCAAATATGCCGGTCAATTTTGGTAGTTTTAATTTAATTATGCATGTGATGTATGTATTAAATTAATTGATTGTTGCATAAAGTATGTCATTTAGCTTAAAATCCCACCATAGGTTAAGCATATTCATGCATATTTATTACTATAAATGTTATAATGTATGAAATATGTAAGAATTTTATTTTCATGAGTATTTAATATAAATTGTTATGATTAAATGGATGAAAATTGAGAAGCATTAATCATGAAATTACTTTAGTTTAAAAATATAAAGAGTTATATTTATGAAAGTAATTTATATGCTTATTTATTTTCATGAGCAATTAATATAAAATGTTATGTTAATGTATGAAAATGTGAATGCTTATTTTAATTTTCTTGGGTAATTAATTTAAGAGTTAGATTAATTGAATAAAATTAATTTGCATTGAGCATGAAATTCTTTAGTTTAAAAATATAAAAAGTTATATTTATGAAAGTAATTTATATGCTTATTTATTTTCATGAGCTATTAATATAAAGTGTTATGTTAATGTATGAAAATGTGAATGCTTGTTCTAATTTTCTTGGGTAATTAATTTAAGAGTTAGATTAATTGAAGAAAATTAATTTGCATTTAGCATGAAATTGCTTTAGTTTAAAAAATATAAGAGTTATATTTATATTAGTAATTAACATGTTTAATTAGTTTTCATGAGCTATTAATATAAATGTTATGTTAATGTATGAAAATGTGAATGTTTAATTTTAATTTTCTTGGGTAATTAATCTAAGAGTTAGATTAATTGAAGAAAATTAAATTTAAATTGAGCATGAAATTACTTTAGTTTAAAAAATATAAGAGTTATATTTATATAAGTAATTAACATGCTTAATTAATTTTCATGATATATTAATATAAATGTTATCTTAATGTATGAAAATAGTCAATGCTTAATTTTAATTTTCTTGTATAATTAATTTAAGAGTTAGGTTAATTAAAAGGAAATTAAATTGCATTGAGCATGACATTACCTTAGATTAATATAAATGTTATATTTTTGGTATGTCATGTATGCTAATGTATGGTTTTATAAATTAATTAGAATTTGATTGTTAATTTATTCACCATAGTAGCATGTTATAGGGTTAATTCATTAAAATTTATAATAGTTATAAAATTAACGAATAGAAACCGTTACCCTATAACAAAGAATTGCATGCAAACATAGGATCTTAGGATAAATGAATTAATTTTAAAATGTTTAAAATTAATTAGATCTAAGATCACATTTCTAATAGGATTAGAATTATTCTTACTTAGAATTAAAATTAGTTTTAATTGACTAAGTAGGAAAAACATTGCTATGATTATAAGGGAACTCTACCGGTAAAGTTCTGTCTAAGGTTGGGGGTATTTAAGTTGACGGTTTACGGAACACCTCCTACTTGGGAACTGACCCGGAATACCGGAGTTGAATTAATTATAGTTAAATGTTAGCATGCAATGTCACTAGGTTTGTTAAAAGTATTTAATACACCTAGATCTTTAGAGTAAAGACCTTACATTATTGTGGTTATAAGGGAACTCTCTCGGTAAAGTTCTGTCTAAGGCTGGGGGTACTTAAGATGACGGTTTACGGAACACCTCCTACCTGGGAACTGACCCGAACCTTGAGTTGAATTAACCATAGTAATGTTGACTTGCAATGTTGGGTTTATTAAAAGAAGTTTAATTCACCTAAAACATTGCGGTTGAATCCTTTCCATAATTGTTATAATAGGATCAGACTTAGATAGATTAACTTAGCCGAATTTTATCTAAGTTAGACAACCCTAAATTAACCTTAGGACATTTTCAGTGGAAGGAAAATTAAAAAACGAGATTTAAATCAAGTTTTGCTCCTACGTCCCTATATTCACAACGTGAGGTTCATGCTCGGCTTCGAGTCGCCTTAGGAGCGACCTCCCTTCGGAAAGTGTTTGCATAGATCAATAACAAGGTGAATGGGAAAAATGTCCAGAGTAAGTGGGAGCGGGACACGTGTCAACGTATCCCTCGGTCTCCGCCCCTAGTTCACACCGTGAGAGTCCTATGATCCGCCTGCAGGTTGTCCTGGTGCAACCATCCCTTCGGAGGGCCTGATCATAGGATTCGGAACATCGTGAACTCCGGAATGGGATAGGAACTCTTAGGCTAATTACCAACAGTTGTCTTTCCCTTCGGTAGCCTGTTGGTGCGTGCCTCTGAGATCTGAAAGTGGGAGGGTTACACTTACAGGAATGAGTTAAATGTGTTAACTAATCTTTGACCGAACAACGGTAACTAAACGCTAACGAAATATGAGTTATTCTGGTGTTAGAATTTGGTTGAGATTGTCTCAATTCAGAGGAGGAGTAGCTGACCACCCTTCGGTGGCTGTTGTTCTAAACCTTTGAAGTATCGTTGCAAAAACCAAATCAATAGTTTTATAGGGTTTCTTTGATTGCTTATTTGTTTTTTCAGAATTTGATTGGATTATTTGTAATGGGTTAGTGCTATTAATAATACAAGTAATTTGTTACTTCAGCAATTATATAATAATTTTATGTGTATTGTCTTACGTCATTTTATAAATAACGGTAATACAACATGCTTAAACGACAAATTGTGGTATATAAATCTAGGATTATTCTTAACCGAGGAATGTCCTCATGCCCCATATGTTTAATTCATCAATAATTTTTCTTGATGAATATGACATAGAACCCTGCATAGCAAAAGAGAACTTGTTCAAGACCGTAATTTTCATTTACTTGTCTTGAAAACGTGATTAGTGAAAAATAGTGATTCTCCCTGAATACTTGATTCAGGGGCCACAGATCATGTGTGTTCTTCTTTTAAAGTTATAAGTTCCTGGCAACAGCTTGCTACTTGTGTAGTAACTCTCAAAGTTAGAATTAGAGAGATTATTTTGGCTATAGCAGTGGGGAACATTAAGTTATTTTTCTCAGTGGGAGAAAATACATATTATTAGATAATGTGTATGTAATTCCTAAGATCAAAAGAAATTTGATTTCTGTGTCTTATTTGCTGGAACAATGTTACTCTTTACCTTTCTCTGCTAACACAATTTTATTTCAAGAAAGGGAGTTGACATTTGTTTAGCTTTACTGGAAAGTAACCTAAATGTTTTAGGACTAATCAAGAGTAAAGCAGTCATGAACACTGGGTTGTTTAAGACTGCTACTACTCAATGTGAAAAGAGGCAAATGATTTCTCCTAAAGGAAAATACATTTATTTGGTTCTAAGGTAGACCATATTAATCTCAATTTGATTGGGAGATTGGTCAAGAGTGAACTTCTAAGCGAGTTAGAAGATGACTATCTACTACCTTATAAGTCATGCCTTGTAGGCAATATGACTGATAGATCTTTTACTGGAAAAGATCTAAGAGCCAAAGAACCCTTGGAGCTTGTACATTTGGATCCCTGTGGTTCAATATGTTAAAGCAGTAGGAGGGCATGAATAATTCCTCTCTTTTGGATGATTATTCAAAGGTATCAGTATTTTTACCTAATGCAACTTAAGTCTGAAGCTCTTGAGACATTCGAAGGGGCTTAGGACTGAAGTTGAAAACTTGTTAGGTGAGATGATAAAACACTTTGATCTGATCAAAGTGTTGATTATAGGGATTTGGGATTCTAGGACTATTTGATAGTACATAGGATCACACCCTAAATCTCATTTAGGAGAAATAGAACCCTATTGGATATGGTTCATTCCATGTTGAGCTATGCTCAATTGTCTGACTCGTTTTGGGGTCATGCAGTGTTGACTGCATAGCATACTGTAGTAGGCAACCCCAAAGGAAACGAGAAGTAGATACTTCTTCAATTCACAAGAGAATAAAGAATTTGTATCGACAAATGCTAAATTCTCAGAAGAAGTCCACATCAAAAATCATAAACCACAAGAGTAAAGTCGGTTTAAGTAAGTTAACTAATGAAGCTACAGTAACATCTACAAGAGTTGTTGATGAGGCTGACTGTTCAACAAGAGTTGTTGATGGATCAGTGCATCTAGTTAGTCACATCCATCTTAATAGTTGAGATTGCCTCAATGTAGTGGGAGGGTTGTTTGATAACCTGAGCGTTACATGGGTTTGTTTGAAACCTAGGTCATCATACTTGATGATGACATAATGGGTTCATTATCTTTTAGAAAGAAAATGAATGATGTTGACAAGGACCAATGGATTAAAGTCATGGACCTAGAAATGAAGTCTTTTGTATTTCACTTCCATCTGGGATCTTGTAGATCTGTTGATGGGTAACACCTATTAGTTACAAGTGGATTTACGAGAGAAAATGAGACATTAAAGGTCTTAACCAGAAGGGTTCATACAGCAAGATCGAAAGCAAAAAGGTTTGCAAGCTTAAGTGATCCATTCATGGACTGACCTAAGCATTTCGATCTTGAAATATAAGATTTGATATAGTGACCAAATCTTTTGGCTTTAATCAGAACATTAATGAGTCTTGTGTTTACAAATAATCATCAATAGTTCAGTAGCTTACTTAGTGTTGTATATGATTGATATCCTAATTATTGGGAATGATGTAGGTTATCTTACTGACATTAAAGGAGCTAGCAGCTCATTTCCAAATGGAAATTTGGGAGAAGCCGAGTTTGTTCTTGGGATCCAAATCGTTAGGAATCGTTAGAACAAAAAGCTAGCCTTGTCTCAAGCTACTTATATCTACAAGATGTCAGTTAGATATAAGATACAGAATTCCAAAAAGGGTTCACTACCTTTCAGGCGTGGAATTCTATTTTGTCTAAGAAACTGTTTCCTAAGACACCTCAAGAAGTTGAGGAGATGAGACGAATGCCCTATGCAATACAGATTGTTAGTAAGTATCAATCTAATCCAAGATTTAACCATTGGAAAACCGTTAAGAATATCCTCAAGTATTCAAGGAGAACGAGGAACTATATGCTCGTGTATGGGACTAAGGATTTGATCTTTACAGGATACACTGACACAGATTTTAAGACTGATAAGGATTTGAGGAAATCTACATCAGTATCTGTGGTCACTCTTTACGATGGAGCTATAGTATGGTATAGTAACAGTCTTGACCGTATAGGTCGAAAAATTATCTGCTTGTGAAGCAGCGATAGAGACTGTATGGCTTAGAAAGTTCTTGATTGATTTGGAATGTGTTCCAAATGTGAACTTGCCCATCACACTTTATAGTGATATAATGGTGTTGTGGCAAATTCAAAAGAACATCGCAGCCTAAGACAAGCAGACACATTAAATTGAATGAAATATTGCTGATTCATTTACAAAAACTCTTTCGGCTAAAGTGTTTGAGGGTCATCTAGAAGGTCTAGATCTACGAGATATGTACAAATGTGTAATCTAGGGCAAGTGGGAGAAATGTAATGGGTATAGTGATGCCCTAGTTTATTGTATTTGTACATTGTATATGTTTTATACATGTATTTATACACCCACTGCGGTATAGATTATTGTACATCCCACTAAACTAGAGCTTTAGTTCAAGTGGGAGTTTGTTGGGTTTTATGCCCTAAAACTCGTAGATAGTAAATGTAAACAAATTGTATACTTGTTTCAATAAAGTGTTATTGAGTTTCTACAATAATGTGTTATTGTTAAATATTGCACAATTTGACCCAAATCCAATAAACTAAGATCCAAGGTTGTTTGTATGTAACTTGAACTAGTATGTGGGGACATACGAGGATCGATGTTCAAGTAACAACCTAAAAGGTTTATAGTACAAGGATAAGGTTGGGTACCTTATCCTGGTAACACTATGAGATACGACCCGCTTTGTATTTTATACAGACCTATTGATCCAAAACGTCCATGTAGTAGACATGCAAGTGGGGGTATCCTATGCAATGAGTTTGCAAAAGACCGGACCACGAAATAGTCAACCATTAGTTATAACACCGTTAACTAATTAGGTTACTATTTCAATAGGATGACCTAGGTAACTCAGTCTTAATCCTGAGTGTGTCATGAACTCCTTCTCATGAGGGATTGTCCTTTGATTAGCATGGGGGAGAGTGGCCAATACGCCGACTCAATATGCCTTCCTTTTTGGGGACAAGACCGAGTGGGAGGCTGGGGACATGAAAACACAAGAAGGAATTCACTCCTCCCCGCTTCTAGGTGAAGTAGATGAGTGTTCCCTTAAGTGGTGACTCCGGGATTTGAACAAAGGGATCCCGCCCTCTCACTGGCCCAAGAGGGACTTTCTGTTTAATGGTTGGACCATAAACAGGTTGTTCATTAGAGGAGCGCTGGTACTTAAGGAGACAGATGTAACACAGGGGTAAAACGGTAATTTGACCCAACTGTGATTACGGACACTCGTGAAAGATTGACTTACCGGCATAGGTCTACATCCATGGATACAGAAATGTTCTACAGTGAGAAGAGTTCAACTGTGGGTCTTTAGTGGAATGACTCACCGTTAATGAATATTGGTTAACATGATTAATGCGTTTAATCTATTAACCTCATATCATTGGAGCTTCTGATCTGTAGATTCATATTAAATTTATAGGATATAAGAGAATTTGAAGGAGTTCAAATTTTAATATGAATTTGATTCATATTATAGAATTAATTAATTGAAGTCCTGAAATTAAATATATGATATTTAATTGGGTAATTAATTAATTAACTAATAGAAGGTATGAAATTAAATATATGATATTTAATTGGTGATCAATTAATTAAAGAATTAATTGGAAATTAATCAATTATGGAAATGATTAATCACTTATGGAAGTAATCAATCATTTATGGAAAAGATTAATCAATTATGGAATTGATTGGTCATGGAATTGATTAATTATGAAAAAGATTAAATCAGTTATGAAAATAATTGATTTTAAATGAATATTTTATTCATGGTCTTTCTCCTATAAATAGAACACTAACCCTAGGGTTTAGGTACTACAACATATGGCCACCATAAGGCCCTCTCATATTCTCTCAACTCAAGAACTCTAGGGAGAATTTTCTCTCTAGAGTTTTTCCCATTCAAGATTAGGTAGTCCCACAACTACGTTCCTAATCTCAGAGAGATAGCAGGGAAGATCTCGTGGTGGTGTCCGTTGAAGTATTCAGAGTCGTCAACGGAGGTATGTTTCTCACCGCTTAACCTTTTGCCAATGTATTGGTATTTTAGTAGAAGCAAAATTAACTACGAACGGTCCAATTACTTCCGCTGTAACGAAATTGGGAATTCCAAATCCTTCAGCGTCAACATCCACACGAGGACGTGTACTTGTCGTGAATTCGACTGCTTCGAACTTCTGTGCTCCCATGCAATCGTAGGCTACACTACCGGAATGTGCTGTACTTGGATCTCTGTTCTCCATGCTACCGTGTTGAAGTAGTGCTAACTACTTACGCAAAACCCGTATATCCGCTAAGACATGTGTCATAGTGGAAAACATCCGAAAATTTTGTGGATTTCGAAGTCTTGCCTCCAAAGAGGATTCCAAGAGTGGGTCAACGACAAACATTGAGGATACCATCCACGGGAGATGTTAGACAAGTTCACAAATGTACTCGATGTGGAAACAGAGGTCATAATAGGAAAACTTGCCGCCAACCACTCAACACTGCATAGTTTAAATTTCATAGCTTAACTTATTTCACATGTACTGTATTTTACTCTCGTGTATTGAATGTTTGGTGAAGTCACATATATAAAAAAACCATGATTTGTAGATGTTGTTTGGTATTTTCTACGTGCAGGATTGTGGGGATTCGTATACAAGTAAGAATGACGTACTGTTTTTTTTCCCGATAATTTCTCGACTGAAACGCTTGACCGAGAACCCCAAACGAGCCTTTATTTATTTTGAGCAAATGTCTCTGTTTTTTTCTCTGTTATTTCTCGACCGAAACGATGGACCGAGAACCCCAAACGAGCCTATTTCATTTGACTTAAATATGGTCACTGTGAGTTTTCCTAGTCCATTTCGGTCGGGCCACCGGATCGAGAAACCCAAACGAGCCCAATGGGGAAAATAATTGAGAACATGAGCTTCCTGTGTTTTTTCCTGGTTCGTTTCGGGTGGGCCATTGGATTGGGAAATCCAAACGAGCCCAATGGGGAAATGATTGAGAACTTGAGCTTCCTTTGTTTTTTCCCTATCCGTCTCGGGCGGGCCACTGGACCGGGAAACCCAAACGAGCCACTTGGGGAAATTATTGAGAACGTGAGTTGCTGTGTTATTTCCCGGTCTGTCTCGGTCGGGACAAACGACATAAATAGAAAAAAAAACGCAATCTTGTTTATAATTTCGTTTCCTTCGAAAATTTCCACGTTCATTCTTTCATAATTACGTCATAAATAATTTTTTGAAAATAGGATTTGGTTTGTGACAATTGTTGAGTGCGATTCCATACGCTTGCATGAGAATTTGCATGGTTTGCATGGAAATGCATGAGAATGCATGAGACATTATAAACCCTAAGAATTTTAACATTTCATTACAAAAAATATTGAATCAATACAATCCACTAGAAGAAGAGACAACATGTCTGTTATCCTGAGTTAGGGTGTCATAAGGCAACCCAGTTACATCATATTAAAAAAGTTTACAGACAAACATACTGTAGTCGCCACTACGTTTCTGCTGCTGCCTTTACAATTCTCGACACATAGGTCATCTTTCAACGGTGAGATCCTTCCTCACATTCATGACCCTGATCTTCCAAAGTACAGCTGGCAGGACTTGGCAAAGGACCCTTAACTCCTTCTCCACCACCCCGTCCTTATTCAACACCACCATGGAATCCGATACGACCATCTCCCCCACCTCCAAGTCAATGCATACGAGGACCCAATGAAGCCCATTGATGCTGTACGACATGTACACTGCATCAACCGCGCTCCATGGGATGTTATGGTCTGCAAGCTCGCCCATCCCGTACTTCAAGACGTTACCTGCATTGCTTCAATCGTACGTCAAGTCTCGGGGATGTACGCCGCTACTCATTTCTTTGTATAGACCATCTTCGCGTCTTAAAAAATTATGATCATAAAAAGATACAAAAAATAAAAACCCTATCGAACACTATCAAACAAACATATGAACTAAGTTGTTCCAGTGGTACGTACCATTACACACAGGTCCCCAGTGGTGACCTTCCTACGACATAACTCTGGTTGTTCTCCCCATTTCTTCTGGACGAACATGAAGATTGAGTCGATAGCCTACATGCAGTTACGGTGTTAGTATTTCAATTAAGAAAAATGATTGTTTGTAATTAAACCATACCTTATTGGTCATCCATTTCGACGGAGTAAGAAGGTCACAGAACCACGCCTTGTCTCAGACATATGCAGTTATCTGAACATTGTCTTCTGGGTTCTCACTATCAAGCCATCTTTGGAATGACGCATCCAGATCGTGGGGGATTTCGGGAAGAGGATCATGAAGGATTTGGAATTCCCTTATTCTGTTAAAACGGAAGCGTAATTGGGACCGATTCGTAGTTAATTTTGTAATCCAAAAATACCATTACATTGGCAAAAAAACATAGAACAAATTCTATACAAAGGTTAAGCATACAAAAATTATTAGATCTATATCTAAAGGGGAGAAGCAAACATACCGTCGTTGTCGTCTTTGAAATATCAAGAACGCCTTTCTTGATTTTGGACCGAGCGTGAACAATTCGGACACCACCAATTGATCTTCCCTATTATAACTCTGAGATTAGGAATGTAGTTGTGAGACTACCTAATCTTGAATGGGAAAAACTCTAGAGAGAAAATTCTCCCTAAAGTTCTTGGGTTGAGAGAATATGAGAGGAAGGCTAGAGAGAATGCAAGAGTGCATTCTCGTGGCCTTATGTTGTAGTCCTTAAACCCTAGGTTTAGTGTTCTATTTATAAGAGAAACACCATGAATAAAATATTCATTTAAAATCAATTATTTTCATAACTGATTTATTCTTTTCCATAATTAATCAATTCCATAACCAATCAATTCCATAATTGATTAATCTTTTCCATAAATGATTGATCACATTAAATCTTTTCCATAAATGATTGATTACTTCCATAAGTGATTAATCATTTCCATAATTGATTAATTTCCAATTAATTAATTCTTTAATTAATTAATCACCAATTAAATATCATATATTTAATTTCAGACTTTCTATTAGTTAATTAATTAGTTACCCAATTAAATATCACATATTTAATTTCAGGTCTTCAATTAATTAATTCTATAATATGAATCAAATTCATATTAAAATTTGAACTCCTTCAAATTCTCTTATATCCTATAAATCTAATATGAATCAAATTCATATTAATATTTGAACTTCTTCAAATATTTATTTCTCTCATAGACTATAGTTTAATTAAATCTTATTTAATTTAAACTAAATTGAATAATTAATTAATTCATCTTCTAATTTGTTGAAGGAGAAATTTCGGCCAATCACAAGTTGCCACGTCATTAATATAAATTAATGATAAAATAAATTTGGGACCAGTTACACATTTACACGTGTGCCTAAATTAAATTAATAGACATTAAAATTCGGCAAATCAAAGAATGCCACTTGTCTATTAGTGATCCATCAGATAACATCAGCCAAGTTCAATCAGATTATGCCATGTGGCAATTGGACCCAAGCCCAAGCCCATATGAGGTCCATCAAACTCTATAAATAGAGGAGGCCACCATTCATTTTGGGGGATTCAGATTCGGGGATTCAGATTGGGAGACAGAGTCAGAGAACTCAGAGTCCAGAGCATTCTGCCAGAGTCCAGAGTCGGCAGGCCGATCATCCAAGAGGATCAACAAGCTAACAAGCCGATCCAACAGATCATCAAGCCAACAGGCCGATCCAAGAGATCAACAAGCCAACCGACCGATCAAGAAGATCAACAAGTCAGCAGGCCGATCATCCAAGAGATCAACAAGCCAACCGACCGATCAAGAAGATCAACAAGTCAGCAGGCCGATCACCCAAGAGGATCAACAAGCTAACAAGCCGATCCAACAGATCATCAAGCCAACAGGCTGATCCAAGAGATCAACAAGCCAACCGACCGATCAAGAAGATCAACAAGTCAGCAGGCCGATCATCCAAGAGATCAACAAGCCAACCGACCGATCAAGAAGATCAACAAGTCAGCAGGCCGATCATCCAGGAAGATCAACAAGCCAACCGACCGATCAAGAAGATCAACAAGTCAGCAGGCCGATCATCCAAGAGATCAACAAGCCAACCGACCGATCAAGAAGATCAACAAGTCAGCAGGCCGATCATCCAGGAAGATCAACAAGCCAACAAGCCGATCCAAGAGATCATCACGCCAACATGCCGATCATCCAAGAAGATCAACAAGCCCAATAGGTCGATCCAGGAGATCATCAACCTAACAGGCCGATCATCCAAGAAGATCAACAAGTCCAATAGGTCGATCCAGGAGATCATCAACCTAACAGACCGATCATCCAAGAAGATCAACAAGCCAATAAGCCGATCCAAGAGATCATCAAGCCAACAGGCCGATCCAAGAGATCATCAACCTAGCAAGTTGATCATCTAAGAAGCCCAACAAACCGGCCCAAGAAGAGCAACAAGCTAGAGGCCAAAGTTTATATATTTAAGAGAGAGAATCAGAGGATTAAAGTTAGAGATTGTACACCCACACGCATACAACATTAATACAATATATTATTTATTCCACGTGTCTCCATCCCCGAAGTTACGTGTGAACATAATTAAATACCATATATTTAATTAAACATATATTTGAACTCTTTCAAATATATCCATCTCTCAATATAATAAAGTTTAATCTCAAATTAGACTTTATATTTTAATGCATCACTATACATTATATTAATTTGTATCTCAAACAATTAACTTAATTCCCAATATGAATTTGAACTATTCAAATTCTCTCCAGATATATTTGTTCCTAATTACTCTTTACGAGCTAGCAGGGGGACCTAATGGACCTACAAATCAGAAGCTCCAATGATATGAGGTTAATAGATTAAACTCATTAATCAGGTTAACCAATATTCATTAACTGTGGGTCATTCCACTAAAGACCCACAACTGAACTCTTCTCACTGTAGAACATTTCTGTGTCCACGGATACAGACCTATACCGGTAAGTCAATCCTTCACGAGTGTTCGTAATCACGACTGGGTCAAATTACTGTTTTACCCCTGTGTTACATCTGTCTCCTTAAGTACCAGAGCTCCTCTAATGAACAACCTATTTATGGTCCAACCATTAAACAGAAAGTCCCTCTCGGGCCAGTGAGAGGGCGGGATCCCTTTGTTCAAGTCCCGAAGTCACCACTTAAGGGAACACTCATCTACTTCTCCTAGAAGTGGGAATGAGTGAATTTCATCTTGTGTTGTCATGTCCTCAGCCCCCCACTCGGTCTTGTCCCAAAAAAGGAAGGCATATTGAGTCGGCGTATCGGCCACTCTCACCTATGCTAATCAAAGGACAATCCCTCATGAGAAGGAGTTCATGACACACTCAGTGTAACGACCCGACTTCTTAAATAATATTTTCGGAACCGTTACGACAATACATGCTTTGGAGGCCCTTTTAAATAAAAAAAATATTTTAAAACATAAACACCTAATTTAAGTAAAAACTTTAAAACAATACTTTTATTCGGGATCCCTAATATCAAAGGTTTTAAATGTGCTAAAATAATTTCTAAAATATAAATGTACATGGCCTCTGAAAAATATCTCAAAACAAATTTTCAATTCAATAAAGTAAAATAGAGTTCTTAAAGCGGTAGAAACATAAAATATGAAACTCGAGTCCTCTCATGGCTGTCTATCGGATTCTCATCAATCGCCTTTCATCTGCCCTTGCCTTTACCTGGAAAAAAATATTTTTTTTTTGAAAAGAATGAGTATTTTAAATACTCAGTAAGTGACCCTACTATTGAGGTTGGGTCACGCTTTAAAAACATATAAAAATCAACAACAAATATAATTTTGGTGGCTCTAAACTTTATTTTAAACTTTAATTGGAGGGAAGATATACATCAATTTCATGCATATCCTAGACACATCAATTTCATATGTCTCCTACGGAGGCCGTCAATTTCACGAAACCTCGAGGTCGTCAATTTCACAAACCTCGACTTAGGTACATCAATTTCATGTCCCTAAGCTCTGTGTAGGCATCTCCGAGTGTACATCAATTTCATGTACACTAATTTAAACTCATTCCTTTAATGGAATTTAAACTCATAAATAATTTAAACTCAATCCCTTTAATGGGATTTTAAAGAGACGACCACCTCAATTATTTCGATATTAATGATTCAAAGCAATAATAATAAATCTCATGCTTACAATAATTTTCATAAACTCATACATAATGAAAAATATAAATTTTTCATGCATAATTCTCATGCTTTTAAACAATAAAAATAAATTTCAAGAACAACTCATAAGCACGAATATTTTAGAAAATCAATTACTCTAAACACGAGAATTTTAGAAACTCAAATATTCGCACCCAATTAAAAGGTTCAATAGTAAGTTCACTTACTTGACTTTGCAACCAAGAAACTAATTAGTCAAACTTCTCAACAAGGCCCTTTTTGCCAACCCAACAAAGACGAGAAATTGTCCAAACAAATCCTTCCTTCGAATCTCCTCTTTAACTTAGCCAAAAACAAACACAACTTCACTTTAAATTCCAATTCTTAGAAATTAAACTCAAATTACTTAACCTACAAAATTGGAGAAAATTTGGAGTAACTCTTACCCACAAAACCCACTTGAAGCCACTTAAACACCCGCTGGACAACAACTTAAATGGTCGATTATCTGAGTTTGAAAGCTGGAACTGAGCGAGTATGGTTGAAACTAAAGTACCATAATGGTGGGTTAACTTAAATCTCCAACAAAAACTCATTCCAATGCCAACCAAAAGCGGGAATCATAACGGAACTTACACAAACCAACTAGATCTAGTTTAACGTTGTTGCAGCTCCACGAACCAGCGGCGTCGACACCAAATCGCGACGGCGGCAACAGAACAAGCAAGAAGCTCCTGACGAGCGACAAAGATAAACGTGGCGACGAACTAGAACTAGGCGGCAACAAAACTCCGGTGGATGTTTGATATCGACCGCAACTCACGATTCAGGTGGTGTTGTTGTTGTCGGAGAAGTGACGCCGACAGTCTCAAATGGAAGCGGTGTTGAGTTTTGGGCTGAAGAGGCGTGACATGTCTCTTCTTCGTGGGTTGCTGGTAGATGGGCGCACAATGGCGACGGGGCTGGGTCGCGGCGCACAGAGAGAGAGAGAGACGAAGAGAAAAGAAGACGATTTGGAGAGGGAATAATCGTGAGGGAGAGGGACTTACGGCTGGGAGGGAAAACCCAATCAATTGCCCTCTTTTTTTTTTTTTTTTTTTTTTTATAAATATATATATTTACTTAAATCTCTAGGATTTCTTGGGCCACAATTAGGGAGGGGAAAATTCCAAACGAGTTACTAAATTCTAATTTCCTAATTCCCCTGAATTTCCCTCCATCTAATAAAACTCCAAATTAATAATGAAATTTTGAAAATTAAATACAAGAAATTAAATTCCCATTTCTAATTTACTCATTTAGAGAACTAAAAAAAATCAAATAAACCTTGGGAAATAGTTCTACTATTCTTAATACAAACTTAATAGAACCCCAAAATTAACTCAAAATAGGAAAGAAATTTTCACTTGGAAATTTGGGGCATTACACTCAGGATTAAGACCGAGTTACCTAGGCCATCCTATTGTAATAGTAACCTAACTAGTTAACGGTGTTATATCTAGTGGTTTACTATTTCATGGCCCGGTCTTATGCAAATTCATTGCATAGGATACCCCCGCTTGCATGTCTACTACATGGACGCTTTGGATCAATACGTCTGTATCAAATACAAAGCGGGCCGTATCTCATAGTGTTACCAGGATAAGGTACCCAACCTTATCCTTGGACTATAGACCTTTTAGGTTGTTACTCGAACATCGATCCCCGTATGTCCCCACATACTAGTTCAAGTTACATACAAACAACCTTGGATCTTAGTTTATTGGATTTGGGTCAAATTGTACAATATTTAACAATAACACTTTATTGTAGAAACTCAATAACACTTTATTGAAACAAGTATACAATTTGTTTACATTCACTATCTACGAGTTTTAGGGCATAAAACCCAACAGATCATACTTCAGCGTCTTGCATTTTTTTCGGTCTTCCCGGTGTCTTTCCATGGAGTTCTCAACTTCCATGCAGTCTTCCTTTTACTAGTCCCCCCGTCTTTCTATGGGCTCATTCTGTTGAGAAATAGACTGGACACCCTGTACAATAAGGAAAGTGATAAGAAAGTCGTTAACCCTAACCCTAACCCTAATACTAAATACCATACACTATAAACCTTAACCATAATTATGTTAAACCCTAATGAATGCTTACCAGGGAATTCTGACTTTCGGCAACATGCACATCCTTTCCCACACCCTCTATCGGGTCATCTACAGGTTCACCAATTTCAGTGACTTCCTATTAATGGGCAAAAAAACTATAATGCACCGATAACATAAATTATTGCCTTACCAATAAAATGATATAAACTTCACTTACTTGTTTTGTTGTATCCATCTTCACATCCTTCCCCACACCCTCTATCGGGTCATCTACTTCCACGACTTGATCATGTTGTTCTGCGTCGGGTTCACCAACCGAACCTGCATGGTCAGCCATTGTGGTTTCGTCATTTGCTTTTGCGTGGGACCTGTTTGCAGGACCACCATCATCATCTTGACCTTTCGAATGTGATCCGGATCCACCACCACCATCATCTGGACCGTCATCCGAATCTATATACTTGCTAGGGTCCACAAATTTTCCCTGTGAAAGCAATATATCAATAACTAAAGGTCATAATACTAATAAAAGGCGAGTAAACCACTATACATACCTATTGGGTTTTATGCCCTAAAACTAGTAGATAGTAAATGAACCTTTTGACCGAACAAAAATGATGTATTATTTATTTCTCTGTGTTTGTATTATGTAATCTTGTCTTATTAACCCTAATCCAATAAACTAAATATCCTAGGCTGATGGTATGAGGCTTGAACTAGTATGTAGGGACATACGAGGATCAATGTTCAAGATTCAGCCTAAAGGGTCTGTAATATAAGGATAAGGCTGGGTACCTTATCCCAGTGACACTATGGGTACGACCCGCTTTGTATTATGATACAAACGTAATAATCCAACGCGTTCATGTAGTTGACATGCGAGTGGGGGTATCCTATGCAATGAGTTTGCATAAGATCAGACCGCGAAATAGTTAACCACTAACTGTAACACCATTAGTTAGCTTGGTTTCTATTTCACTAGGATGATCTAGGCAACTTGGTCTTAATCCTGGGTGGATTATGGACTCCTGTTCGTGAGAGATTGTCATTTGATTTGTACGGGTGAGAGTAGCCTGCACCCCGACTCAATAAGCTTACCATTTTGGGGACAAGACCGAGTGGGGAGTTGGGAACATAACCTCACAAGATGGAATTCACTCCTTCCCGACTCTAGGGTAAGTAGAGGTGTGTTCCCTTAAGTGGTGTCTCTAGATCTTGAATAATGGGCCCTGCCCTCTCTATGGCACGAGAGGGACTTCTGTTTGTTGGTTGAACCTCAAAAAGGTTGTTCATTAGAGGAGCACTGGTACTTAAGGATTAAGAGGTAGCCCAGAGGTAAAACGGTAATTTGACCTAGCTGGGGTACGAACACACGTGAAAGGCTGACTTGCTGTCGATGGTCGATATCTGTGGACATAGAAATATTTTTGCAGTGAGAAGAGTGCAGTTGTGGTTCTATAGTGGAGTGAACCACAGTTAACGAACATTGATTAATTTGGTTAATGAGTTCAACCAATTAATCTCATATTGTTGGAGCTTCTGATCTGCAGGTCCATTAGGTCCCACCGGTAGCTCATTTAGAGCGTTGAGGTAAATTTCTAAGGGAAAATTGAATATTCGAAGGGGTTCGAATATTAAGTTTAAAATATGAATTTGATTCATATTAAAACTATAGGTTATAATTAATGTGCATTAGATGTACATTAATACTATAGTTTATATGAGAGAAATATAATTAAATATTTGATATCTAATTACAATATTAATTAATTAGAAAATTAGTTAATTATTGTTTTAATTTAATTTAATTAAATACTGATTTAATTGAATTACATTAAAACTATAGGTTAAGTGGAATATTTGTATAAATATGTTTATATAAATGGGATTAAATTAAATTAAATGTTAATTTAATTAAAATATTAATTAATAATATTAATTAATAATTAATTATTTTTTTCCATCAGCTAGGTTAACTGACTGAAACGTGGTCTTCAACTTTTTCCTGATTGTTGCGTGAATTGAGAGATTATTAAGGGGAGTTGGCTATTTCATCTGTAACTTGAGCTTTCAGTTTTTATGATAATCCTTAGGCTCTCTCATGCAAACCTCTTTCTCTCCCTTCATTCTCTGTATTGTTCTTCATTCACAGAGAGCGAAAAAAATCCCTTAGTGATCAAGCGTGCTCCCACAAGCATTCTCAACGTTACCTGCGAGAATATCGGTGCTACTACGTGGTAGTGTTCGTGGGTTGTATTTCCAGCAAAAAGAAATTACTTTGTTGCTGTTTTTCCCATATTACAGACGAAAAAGGGGTTTTTCCAGTCAAGATCTTCAACCAAAGTGAGTTTCCTTTTACTAGGATCTTTTTCTTTAGATCTAGGGTGATTATATTTTATTTTCCAACATGTTTTATAGCCGCTGTACAGTAGTTTAATATTTATTTTACTGCTGTGAATCGTGTTGCCGTCGTATTGGTATCCCAATTGACGTTTAATTCGATTAGGTC
This sequence comes from Luffa acutangula, assembly GCA_036850905.1. Classification (NCBI taxonomy): domain Eukaryota; kingdom Viridiplantae; phylum Streptophyta; class Magnoliopsida; order Cucurbitales; family Cucurbitaceae; genus Luffa; species Luffa acutangula. The sequence continues at coordinate 17,591,555 of CM072096.1, forward strand.
CTCTGATCGTTTCCGTTGCGCTAGGGCTTTAATCCCTGCAATTGGTATCCGAGCCTTATCGAATTTTAAACATCGATTTGAGATTTGCGATTGGCTGTGATAGGTGGGATTTATTTTGCATAATGTATGTAAATTTTTGCGTTGAACTAGTTAGGTTTAATTGGCCATAGACTTACATATTTTTTTGATGATTTGATATTGTAAGGTCCCTGCCTTTTTGGGCAATAATGTGTAAATTGAGTCTGTATAGTCCGGGTCTAGAATAGGATTGAAGATCGATGAAAATTGCAGGAGAAATCAGTCGTTTACGTTTTGTACAGTCGAGGTTTTTGCCCAGAAAACAGCTCCAGACGTAACAACGTTGGGACACTTTGCCAATCGATTTCACGCTTGAGACGGTTGAAATCGCGCAAGAGTCGGGACACTGTTCCTTAAGCATCTCGACACTGTCACGATTCGTGTGGCGGTTAGTTCTACGTGGAGACGTGAGTGAAGCCCTAATTTTTCGGTTCGGTTCGGTCGTTTTGGTTGAGCTGGGATCGATTTGGTCTGGTTCAACCCGGTTTTGATGCGGTTCAAGGTTTTCAAGGTCGGTTCGAAGCGATTCAGGTCGGTTCGTGGATTCTGGTCCGGTTTTGGAGCTGCAGATTTATGTAATAGGATAGATTCTAAGCTTTATTAGTGTAATTTTGCTTTAATTTATCCTAGGGGCCAATTAAATCGGTTCAATTGCTATTTAAATGCTTTATGGATGTCATTTAGATTTAAAATCCCACCTTAGGTTATAAAGCTTGCTCACGACATTATGTATGTTATAATTAGATTATAATGTATGATTTATGATGCATGGTTTAATTTTCATGGATGATCAATATATGGTTGAGTTATATTAATATCATGAAAATGGAAAAGCATGATGCATGCAAGTACCTAGTTAAATATAAGATGTTATATTTAATAAAATTGTTTGCAGCATGCTACTTAGATTTACCATAATTTAATTGTTAATTTATTAATAATGGAAATCAAAGTTGCATTGAGCATGAAACATTCATAGTTTAATATAATTGTTATATTAAAATTCATGCAATGCAGAGATGTATAGTTTTATTTTAATTAACTTGAATATGATTGTTAATTGCTTTAAAACTATAGTATGCATGATTATAGGGCTAATCATTAAAATTTGAATAGTTTAAAATTAATGATTAGAAACCGTCAATCTATAATCAAGATATGCATGCACACATAGGACCATAGGTTAAAATTAATTAATTTTAATAAGTTAAAATTAATTAGACCTAAGGTCACATTCTAATAGGATTAGAATAATTCTTACTTAGTTTAAAATAGTTTTAATGAACTAAGTAGGACCAACATTCCTATGATTATAAGGGAACTCTACCAGTGATGTTTTGTCTAAGGATTGAGGGTATTTAAGTTGACGGTATACGGAACACCTCCTACTTGGGAACTGATCTTGATCACCGGAGTTGAATTAATCATAGGTTAATGTTAGAATAATGTCACTAGGTTTATTAAATATGTTTAATGCACCTAGACATTAGATCATATTATAATAGTTATAATAGGACTAGACTTAGATAAATGACTTAGTCGGATTTATCTAGATTTAATCAAACCCTAAAATATACGATAGGTTACTTTAGTGGGAGGAAAATTACAAAACTTGATTTAAATCGAGTTTTGCTCCTACGTCCGCATATTCACAACGTGAGATCCATGCTCAGCTTCGTGTTGTTGTAGCGCGGCCTCCCTTCGGAAAGTGTTTGCATGGATCAATAACAAGGTGAATGGGGGAAGTGACCATAGTAAGTGGGAGTGGGATGCGTGTCATCGTATCCCTCGGTCTCCACTCCTAGGTCACAATGTGAGATTCCTATGATCCGCCTGCGTGTTGCCCTAGAGCAACCATCTCTTCGAAGGGCCTGATCATAGGTTTCAAAACACCGTGAACTCCTGAAAAGGATTGGATCGCTTAGGCTAATTACCAACAGTTGTCTTTCCTAACGGTAGCCTGTTGGTCCATGCCTTTGAGATCTGAAAGTGGGAGGGTCATACTTACGGGGATGAGTTAATCTGTTAACAAATCATTGACCGAACAATGGTGGTTAACGTCTATAGGAATATGAGTTATTCTGGAATTAGAGTTGACTGAGAGGTGTCTCATTTTAGAGGAGGAGCAACTGATCACCCTTCGGTGACTGTTCCTCTAAACCTTTAAAACATCGTTGCTATACACAATCAATAGTTTTATTAGGGTTCTTTGATTGATTGTTTGCAAAATTGATTGGATTTGTGCAATTGTTTGTATTGCTTGTGTGATGGGTTAAGACAAAGATAACTAATACGGTCAATTGTTTGTTTTTCAGCAATGTCTTCCTCCGTTATCGCTTTACTTAAAAACGAGAAATTAACTGGCAAAAATTTCCCTATGTGGAATTCGAACCTGAATACGATTCTGGTTGTCGAGAATCTCAGGTTTGTCTTGACGGAGGAGTGTCCTCCAGTTCCTCCTCGCACTGTCGCTCAGGCAGTAAAAGACGCCCATGAACACTGGATTAAGGCCAATGATAAAGACCGAGTATATATCCTGGCCAGCTTGAATGAAGTTTTGGCCAAACATTATGAAACCGTGGAAACCGCCAGAGAAATTATGAATTCCCTGCAAGAGATGTTTGGACTTACGTCCTATCAACTCCACCACGATGCCTTGAAGAATGTCTTCAATGCCCATATGCAAGAGGGGCATCCTTTTTGGGAACATGTTCTCGACATGATGAACCAGTTTAACATTGCAGAGGCAAACGACGGAGTTGTCTGCGAGCGTAGTCAGGATGCGTTCATCCTGCATTCTCTTCCTCCTAGCTTCATGCAGTTCAGGACGATTGCTAGCATGAACAAAATTCAGTTCAATCTAACCACCCTCCTCAATGAGCTACAGATTTACGAGTCAATGCTGAAAAGCAAGGGCAAGAATGTTGTGAAAGGAGAGGCCAACGTGGCCCATTCAAAGAAAAAGTTCACGAAGGGTTCATCCTCAGGAACGAAATCTGTACCTCAGGCTTCTTCATCAAAGCAAATTCAAAAGAGGAAGGGTGATAAGGGGAAAGCTCCTGCGCAAGCTGTTCAGGGTAAAGGGAAGGCCAAAGTCGTGGTTGACAAGGACAAATGCTTCCACTGCAATGTGAATGGTCACTGGAAGAGGAACTGCCCTTGTTACCTTGCTGAAAAGAAGAGAGAAAAGGAAGGTAAATACGATTCACTTGTTTTAGAAACTTGCCTTATTGAACATGATGAGTTTGCCTGGATATTGGATTCGGGAGCCACTGATCATGTTTGTTCATCTTTTCGGGGAAATGATTTCCAATAGTTGGAAGATGGTGAAATGACTCTCAAGCTTGGAACGGGAGAGGTCATTTCACCTAGAGCAGTGGGAGCTGCTAAATTGTTTTTTAGAAATAAGTTTTTAGTTTTAGAGGACTTGTATTTAGTTCGTAAAATTAAAAGGAACCTTATTTCTGTTTCCATTTTGTTAGAACAACAGTATTCTGTCTCTTTTATGCTTAATGAAGCTATTATTTCTCGAAATGGAGTTATTATATGTTCTGCTAAGGGTGAAAACAATTTATTTGTGTTAAGACCTACCAATACTAAAGCTATTTTAAATCATGAGATGTTTAAAACGGCTGAAACTCAAAATAAAAGGCAAAAGATTTCTCAATTAAGTAACAATACATATCTTTGGCACCTATGTCTTGATCATATTAACATCGATCGAATCGGTCGTTTGGTAAAGAATGGACTTCTAACCGATTTACAAGATGATTCTTTACCACCTTGTGAATCGTGTCTCGAGGGTAAAATGACCAAGAGGCCTTTTACTGGAAAAGGTTATCATGCCAACGAATCTCATGAACTGATACATTCAGATCTTTGTGGTACAATGAATGTAAAAGCTCGAGGAGGTGATAGCGAGCATAGCTAGCTAGTTTTCCCTAATTAATTTAGCTAGTCTTTTATAATTTATTGGCCAAAATTATGCATTTATGTGTTGTATTTGTAGGAAATATAGTTTTGAGCCAATTGGATGTTCGGGATGCGAAAAGAAGTCGAAGAATGAAAAAGAATCAAAGTTGGAAGATTGAAGATAGGCTCATCCGTAGACCAGGGTCGAGACGTTGCACTCTAGGTGTATTGACGCTGACATTCTATATTTAGAGTTTTCAATCTAAAAAAAAAAAGTTCAGAGCGTCGCGACGCTAGGACCAGCATCGCGACGCTCTCGGCGAAATTTCCAGATTAGAAGTATCGCGACAGCGTCGCGACGCTACGACCAAAATTTTTCCTATAAGTATTTTGCGATTAAGACTTTTTGGGGGACTTCTCTTGGAGGATTTGGAGCTGTAAAACAGAGAAAATTGGGATTGAAGGCTTGGCTCATGGGGATCGTGACGGGGACGTGCGGTCTCAGCTCGCCTAGCGTTTATTTCTCTTTTCCCTTACTTTAGTTAGTTTTTATGGCTTATTTAGACTTGGTTGATATTGTAACGCGGATTAAGTGTATCTAAGTTTAATTCTTAGGGATTGATGTAGCCGTTGGACACTTCATGGATTGATTTTATGGTTTTATGCTATTGATTTAATTTATGCATAATGTATGTTTAATGCTTTCAATTTACTGGCCATGAATTGAATGGTTGATTGTGATTAAATCTAACTCGGGAGAGAGGATTTAGCTTAGAACTCATTATGCATAACTAGGATTTAGCTAGAAATCGGGAGATAATAGTTAATTATAGAAATTGTTAAAAAGGTTAACCTTAATGCCTTGCATGTTTAATGAATTTAGATAGGGATATCGGGTTTATTGCATGTGGGAGAATCATGTATGCTCGAGAGAGATATGTGTGATTTTAGTTTCCCAAGATTTATGAATCATAGCATATCATTAAACCATGAATTAATCCATAATCCCAATTGGTGAAATCAAATCCCTAAGACCGTTGTCTCCATTAGATTGTCATACTTTTTCATTGTTTTGTTTTTTATTACATTCATTCTCACTTCGATTGGTTCCCTAAATAAAATTGGGCAAGAGTATTTCCGATAATTAAAATTGATTAGAAATCCAATACAGAGGACGACATTCGAATATCACATTCACTATATTATTACTTGACCCGTACGCTTGCGGTAGGAAAATTCCACATCAAGAGGTTATGAATATTTCATCTCTTTCATAGATGATTATTTTCGATATGGTTACTTATACCTAATGGGCCATAAGTCTGAAGCTCTTGAAAAGTTTAAAGAGTTTAAGACTGAAGTAGAAAACCTAGTAGGTAAAACAATTAAAATACTTCGATCGGATCGAGGTGGAGAGTGTTGGGTTTTATGCCCTAAAACTCGTAGATAGTAAATGTACTTTTGACCGAACATTAATAAAATGATGTATTATTCATTTATTTATGTTTGTATTGTGCAATCTTGTCTTATTAACTCTAATCCCAAAAACTAAATATCCTAGGCTAATAGAATGAGGCTTGAACTAGTATGTAGGGACATATGAGGATCAATGTTCAAGATTTAGCCTAAAGGGTCTATAGTATAGAGATGAGGTTGGGTACCTTATCTTGGTGACACTATGGATACGACCCACTTTGTATTATGATACAAACGTAATGATCCAACGCGTTCATGTAGTTGACATGCAAGTGGGGGTATCTTGTGCAATGAGTTTGCACAAGACCGGACCGCGAAATAGTTAACCACTAATTGTAACACCGTTAGTTAGCTTGGTTTCTATTTCACTAGGATGACCTAGGCAATTTGGTCTTAATCCTGAGCGGATTATGAACTCTTGTCCTTGAGGGATTGTCCTTCGATTTGTACGGGTGAGAGTGTCCTACACGCCGACTCAATAAACCTACCATTTTGTGGACAATACGGAGTGGGGAGTTGGGAACATAGTCACACAAGATGGAATTCACTCTTTCCCGATTCTAGGGTAAGTAGAGGTGTGTTCCCTTAAGTGGTGTCTCTGGGTTTTTAACAATGGGCCCTGCTCTCTCTATGGCACGAGACGGACTTCCGTTTGTTGGTTGGACCTGAAACAGGTTGTTCATTAGAGGAGCACTAGTACTTAAGGATAAAGAGGTAGTCCAAGGGTAAAACGGTAATTTGACCTAGCTGGGGTACGAACACACATGAAGGGCTGACTTGCTGTCGATGGTCGATATCTGTGGACATAGAAATATTTCTGTAGTGAGAAGAGTGCAGCTGTGGTTCTTTAGTGGAGTGAACCACAGTTAACGAATATTGATTAACTTGGTTAATGAGTTTAGCCAATTAGTCTCATATTGTTGGAGCTTCTGATATGTAGGTCCATAAGGTCCCATCGGTAGCTTATTTAGGGCGTTGAGGTAAAATTCTTAGGGAGAATTGTATATTCGAAGGTGTTCGATTATTAAGTCTAAAATATGAATTTTATTCATATCAAAACTATAGGTTATAATTAATGCACATTAGATGCACAATAATACTATAGTTTATTTGAGAAAAAAGAATTGGATATATGTGATATTCAATTATACAATTAATTAATTATTGAATTGATTAATTGTTAGTTTAATTTATTTTAACTAAATTAGATTTAATTAAAAATAAAATTAAAACTATGGGATATTAAAGATTAAACGTTTAATTAATTATGTGATAATTAAATGGTGTTAATTTAATTAATTATGATTAATTAAATTGGTTTTAATTTTAATTTTAATTTTATTTTGAAATTAAAATTAATTAAAGTTTTAAAACTGATTTGATCAGTTGGTTATCCTAATCGTGGTCTTAGCACGATTAGGTCTTCCTTAATAATCTCAAGGGGAGGAACTGAAGGCGGTGGTTATTCTCTAGCCCTCACACTCTCTCGATTCCCTCTCACTCTCTGTGCATCGTTGGTTTGCTTTACAGAAGATAAAATTCTCTCCCAAACTCTGATAATTTTTGTGTGTTCCCACAAACCACTCAACCAATATACCTGTGAGTATATCGGTGTCTCCTTGGGGTGTTGTTCACGTTTTTGGGAGTATTTTCCAGCAAATGGGACTTTCAAGTTTGCTATATTTTCTGCAAATTCTTGGTGAAAAGGCGAAACCGATCAAGAACTTCTGTAAGAGTAAGGGTTTCTTGATCTTGGATCATTAGGATCCTCTTTAGATTAGATCTAGAGGTTTAATATTAAGTTTTGCATGTTTTTATAGCCGATGTACAGTAGTTAATGTTGATTTTACTGCTGCGTATTTTTTTGCCATCGTATTGGTATCCCAATCGACGTATAATGCGATTAGGTCCTCTGAAATCTTCCGCTGCCTAGGGCCTTTATCCCTACAGAGAGTATATGGATCAAAGATTCCAGGACTATATGATAGAACATGGAATCAGATCCTAACTCTTAACACTTGGTACACCTCAGCAAAATTGTGTATCAGAAAGGAGAAATAGAACCTTGTTAGACATGGTTCGTTCAATGATGAGCTATGCTCAATTGCCTAGCTTGTTTTGGGGATATGCAGTAGAGATTGCAGTTCATATTCTAAACAATGTTCCCTAAAAAAGTGTTTCTGAAACACCTTTTGAGTTATGGAGGGGGCGTAAACCTAGTTTGCATTACTTCCGTATCTGGGGTTGTTCTGCACAGGTGCTAGTGACAAATCGTAAGAAATTGGAACCCCGTTCTAGAGTATGCCAATTTGTTGGATACCCTAAAGAAACAAGAGGTGGTCTTTTCTACGACCCTCAAGAAAACAAAGTATTTGTATCGACAAACACTACTTTCTTGGAGGAAGACCACATTTGAGATCAAAAACCACGTAGTAAACTAGTATTAGGAGAAGCTACTGAAGAGTCAACAAAAGTTGTTGATGAAGCTGGTCCTTCAACAAGAGTTGATGTAAGAGCCAGTTCTTCACGTCAATCTCATCCTCCTCACATAGTGGGAGAGCCTCGACACAGTGGGAGGGTTGTAATTCAACCTGATCTTTACTTGGATTTAACTGAAACACAAGTAGTCATACCTGATGACGATGTTGAGGATCCATTGTCTTATCGTCAGGCAATGAATGATGTAGATAAAGACGAATGGGCCAAAGCCATGGACCTTGAAATGGAGTCAATGTACTTCAATCAAGTTTGGGAACTTGTAGATCCATCTGAAGGGGTCAAATCCATAGGGTGTAAATAGATTTATAAGAGGAAAAAAGATGCTGATGGGAAAGTACAGACTTTCAAAGCAAGACTTGTAGCAAAGGGTTATACCCAAAGAGAAGGGGTGGAGTATGAAGAAACCTTTTCTACTGTTGCTATGCTAAATTCCATAAGAATTCTCTTATCCATAGCCACATATTATGACTATGAGATATGGAAAATTGATGTCAAGACGACCTTTCTAAATGGTAATCTTGAAGAGAATATCTTTATGTTTCAACTCGTAGGGTTCATATCCAAAGGTCAGGAGCAAAAAGTTTGTAAACTGAATCGATCCATTAATGGGTTGAAATAGGTTTCCAGATCTTGGAATATTAGATTTGATACCGCGATCAAATCTTTTGGCTTTGACCAGAATGTTGATAAGCCTTGTGCATACAAGAAAATCAACAAAAATAAAGTAGCTTTCTTAGTACTTTATGTTGATGACATCCTACTCATTGGGAATGATGTAGGATATCTGTCTGACATAAAAGATTGGCTAGCGGTCCAATTCCAAATGAAAGATTTAGGAGAGGCCCAATATGTTCTTTGTATCCAGATTATTCGAGATCGAAAGAACAAAACGTTAGCCTTGTCTTAAGCAACGTATATCGACAAAATGTTGTCTCGATATTCGATGCAGAACTCCAAGAAGGGCTTATTGCTTTTCAGGCATGGAGTTCACTTGTCTAAGGAACAGTGTCCTAAGACACCTCAAGAAGTTGAGGATATGAGACGAATTCCCTATGCCTCAGCTGTGGGCAGCTTAATTAATGCGATGCTCTGCACAAGGCCTGACATTTGTTATGTTGTAGGTATTGTCAGCAGATATTAGTCAAATCCAGGGTTAGACCACTGGACCTGTTGGGATTAGTGTCCTAAAACTCGTAGATAGTGAATGTTAAACGAATTATATACATATTCGATAAAGGCATTGTCGAGACTAATTCAGTAAAGTTATTACTGAATAAAGTAAATTGCACATATAAATTCCCAAATCCAATAAACTAAGATCCATGGCTATAGGATGAACACTTGAGCTTTATGTAGAGACATAAAAGTGGATCAAGCTTGAGTAATAGCCAAAACGGTCTATAGTATAGAAATAGGGTTGGGTACCTTATTCTGGGGACACTATGAGACGCGACCCACTTTATAGTTGGTATAGACGATGTGATCCTAAATCGTCCATGTAGAGACATGCGAGTGGGGGCGTCCTATGCAATGCGTTTGCATAAGACCAAGACCGAGAAATAAGTCGTTCTCGCTTTATAACACCGTTTACTGACGAGATTGACTATTTCATGTGATGACCTAGGTAACTCGATCTTAATCCTAAGCTAACTATGAACTCCTGTTTATTCGGGCTAATCCTTAGATCTGCATTGGTGAGAGTGGCTCTGTATCGCCGACTCAATAAACCTCCCATTTTAGGGATAGGAACGGGTAGATAGCTGGGTACATAGTCATGCAAGAAGGAATTCACTCCTACCCGAATTAGGGATAGTAGAGAGGTTGTTCCCTTAAGTGCTGACTCCGGGGCTTGAACAAAGGGATCCCGCCCTCTCATTGGCCCGAGAGGGACTCGGTTTATTGGTTGGACCATAAACCAATTGTTCATTATAGGATCAGTGGGACTTAAGGAACTAGAAGTACTATAGGGGTGAAACGGCTTTTTGACCTAGCTATAACTACGAACAACCTGTGAAGGATCGACTTACTAATCATGGTTAAATCAAGTGGACAAAAATATATCTATAGTGATGGGAGTACAACTATCGGGCTATAGTGGAGTGTCCTGGTAGTTGACGAATGTTGGCTAATTTGGATAATGAGATTAGTCTGTTAGCCTCGAATCGTTGGAGCCCATGATCTATAGGTCCATTAGGTCCCCCTACTAGCTCATATCGGAATTAAGCCTAGAACAAAAGATAGGAAGCTTTGAATCGTTCAAAATCGGGAAAAAGGGTATCATCGTAAATTGTGTTTGACACAATAATTTAATTATGAATTAAACTAGAAAATGAGAGATGGAGTATTTAAAAGTGTTTTGAATACTATATATATGTATTAGGAATCATATATAAGGATTTGCACAAGGTGACAAAGACTAATTAGATTAATCATATCAAAATTAATTTGAAATGTTTCAAATTAATTACCAAGCAATTAATTTCAATTTAGAATTGAAATTGGGGTTAATTTGCAAGCTTGAAATCTGATTTCAATTTGAATTTAGTGGATTTAGTTGGAAATCCACTTATGCATGATCTTCAAAGTGGAAAGACAACTCACTCATGCATTGTTGCACGTCTTGTGAAATACACACCTAGAATCCACTTGAGCTTGCAAATACACCATGTGTCTTGTGTCTTAAGGCTTGGCCTTGGATGGAGAATGTCTTTAGAAGGAGTTTGAATCAGATTCAAACTGAAGAGAGCCTTTTCCTTAATGTTATGCTGCTGGATTTTAGACTCAAACTCTCTCATCTCTCATACTTCTTCATAGCTTGATCCTTCAAGCTTTCCCTTCCCATTCCCTATCTTATATAGACTCCCCACAAGTCGTTCTTGGCCCGGAGGATAGTAGGGAAGACTCTAAGGGTTGTCCTAAGAAGATTGGAGAAGAAAAGAATCCAAGAAGGTCCACCAATTGTGCTACAAAAATGTTGGTACTTTCACTCTCTCTGTTTCTGGATGCCTAGAACATGCATGCTTTAGGAGTAAAATTGATGTAGTTAGGTGCTTCCAATTTTCAATTGCTTCCGCATGTGTTATATGAACACCTTCAGGACCGCCGTTAAAGGAATCCTCAAGTATCTTAGGAGAATGAGGGACTACATGCTGGTGTTTGGGGCTAAAGAGTTAGTTCTCATTGGATACACCTACTTTGACTTCCAATCTGAGAGGAATTCTAGGAAATCCACGTCAGGGTCAGTGTTCACCCTTAACGGGGGAGCTGTAGTTTGGAGAAGCATCAAGCAAGGATGCATAACGGACTCAACCATGGAGGCTGAGTATGTTAGCTGCTTGTGAAGCAGCTAAGGAAGCAATTTGGCTAAGGAAGTTCTTGACTGATTTGGAAGTGGTTCCAAATATGAACTTGCCCACAACATTATACTGTGACAACAGTGGGGCTGTAGCCAATTCAAAGGAACCTCGCAGCCACAAACGACGTAAACACATCGAGAGAAAGTATCACTTGATTCGAGTGATCATGCAACGAAGAGATGTGGTCGTGACCAAGATCGCTTTGGAACACAATATTCTTAATCCGTTTACGAAGGTCCTCTCGGCTAAAGTGTTTGAGGGTCATCTAGAAAGTCTAGGTCTGCGAGACATGTACATAGTATAATGTAGGGCAAGTGGGAGATGTGTAATGGGTGTAAGGATGCCCTAGTTTATTGTATTTTGTATATTTACCTTTTATGTAATGTACAACATACATTTACCATTTCCATCTTTGGATTATTTTGTATATATTTTCCCATTATCTTGAGTTTTAGTTCAAGTGGGAGTTTGTTGGATTTTATGCCCTAAAACTCGTAGATTGTCAATGTACCTTTTGACCGAACATTAATAAAATGATGGATTATTCATTTCTCTGTGTTTGTATTATGTAATCTTGTCTTATTAACCCTAATCCAATAAACTAAACATCCTAGGTTGATAGTATGAGACTTGAACTAGTATCTAGGGACATACGAGAATCAATGTTCAAGATTCAGCCTGAAGGGTCTATAGTATAGGGATAAAGTTGGGTACCTTATCATGGTGACACTATGGGTACGACCCGCTTTGTATTATGATACAAACGTAATGATCCAATGCGCTCATGTAGTTGACATGCGAGTGGGGGTATCCTGTGCAATGAGTTTGCACAAGACCGGACCGCGAAATAGTTAACCACTAACTTTAACATTGTTAGTTAGCTTGGTTTCTATTTCACTAGGATGACCTAGGCAACTTGGTCTTAATCCTGAGTGGATTATGGACTCCTCTTCGTGAGGGATTGTCCTTTGATTTGTACGGGTGAGAGTGGCTTGCACGCCGACTCAATAAGCCTACCATTTTCGGGACAAGACCGAGTGGGAAGTTGGGAACATAATCCCACAAGATGGAATTCACTCCTTCCCGACTCTAGGGTAAGTAGAGGTGTGTTTCCTTAAATGGTGTCTCTGGTTCTTGAACAATGGGCCCTGCTCTCTCTATGGTACGAGAGGGACTTCTATTTGCTGGTTGGACCTCAAACAGGTTGTTCATTAGAGGAGCACTGTTACTTAAGGATTAAGAGGTAGTCCAGAGGTAAAACGATAATTTGACCTAGCTGAGGTATGAACACACGTGAAGGGCTGACTTGCTGTTGATGGTCGATATCCGTGGACACAAAAATATGTCTGCAGTGAGAAAATTGCAGATGTGGTTGTATAGTGGAGTGAACCACAGTTAACGAAAATTGATTAATTTGGTTAATGAGTTTAGCCAATTAATCTCATATCGTTGGAGCTTCTGATCTGCAGGTCCATTAGGTCCCACCGGTAGCTCATTTATGGCATTGAGGTAAATTTCTAAGGGAAAATTGAATATTCGAAGGGGTTCGAATATTAAGTTTAAAATATGAATTTTATTCATATTATAACTATAGGTTATAATTAATGCACATTAGATGTACATTAATACTATAGTTTATATGAGAGAAATATAATTAAATATTTGATATTTAATTACAATATTAATTAATTGGAGATATTTCAAAAAAAATTAATTGGAGAATTAGTTAATTATTGTTTTAATTTAATTTAATTAAATATTGATTTAATTGAATTACATTAAATCTATAGGTTAAGTGGAATATTTGTATGAATATGTTTATATAAATGAGATTAAATTATATAATTATTAATTAATTATTTTTTTTCCATTAGTTAGGTTAACTGATGGAAACGTGGTCTTCTACTTTTTCCTGATTGTTGCGTGAATTGAGAGATTATTAAGGGGAATTGGGTTTTTCATCCGTAACTTGAGCTTTCAGTTTTTACGATAATCTTTAGGCTCTCTCATGCAAACCTCTCTCTCTCCCTTCATTCTCTGTATTGTTCTTCATTTACAGAGAGCGAAAAAAAATCCCTTAGTTATCAAGCGTGCTCCCACAAGCATTCTCAACATTACATGTGAGAATATCGGTGCTACTACGTGGTAGTGTTCGTGGGTTGTATTTCCAGCAAAAGGAATTTACTTTGATGTTGTTTTTCCTGGATTAGAGACGAAAAAGGGGTTTTTCCAGTCAAGATCTTCAACCAAAGTGAGTTTCCTTTTACTTATGATCACTAGGATCTTTTTCTTTAGATCTAGGGTGATTATATTTTATTATCCAGCATGTTTTATAGTCGTTGTACAATAGTTTAATATTTATTTTACTGTTGTGAATTGCGTTTCCGTCGTATTGGTATCCCAATTGACGTTTAATTCGATTAGGTCCTCTGATCGTTTCCACTGTGCTAGGGCTTTAATCCCTGCAATACATTCGACAGTCGACACATGAACTTCCTTATCGGTTTGAGGTTTTTTTCGATAGACTTAAGGACCTTGACATCCTCCTTAATCACCTTGACATCCTCTTTAATCACCTTGATTTCATTTTCGAGGACTTTGCACCTCTTGTAGACTTTTTCATTTGTAACAGACATCCCAACACCTTCCACCACTTCATTCGTATTCTCGGTCCCGGGATCCTTAACCACAATATCTTCAACTGGATTATCTTCTGAGGCTGCTGGGGGTGGGGGTGGAGGTGGAGGTGGAGGTGGAGATGGAGATGGTGCACGAGGTGGCTGCCTCACACGATCCATAAATTGGATCTCCTCTTCTGAGGCCACAAGTTCGGTTGTAACTCTAGCCTACTCGGAAAAGGGAAATTAAAAAAATAAACCTAATAAATATAAATTTAATGAATGCATATAAAATATATTCGACATACCATATCTGAAGAAAACACCTCTCGACTCAGCGCTGCAAGTGTAGGTGAGTGGCTACAGGACCAACATAATATATGTGAAATGACATTGTCATTCAGGCAATTAGCTACACGCCCGATCAACGAAGATACAGTCTCATATGTCCATACCTATGTACATAAAGAAAGTATATTGTAAGAGACTGTATATATCGAGAAAGTATGCAACTATCAATCACTAAAAACCAACATACCTGAAACGCATATGGGAAGCCATACAGACTTTACGTTTCCTGTTTCCCATTCGTCCTCTCTTTATAGGACACTACCTTCCCACCTATCCTTCTTAAGTCCCTTGATGGTTTTATAAAAAATGAGCTTACTCCAACCCTCATTAAAAAAATCTTTCCCAATCATCTATAACACTGAGCCAGCTAGTGTCCATCTGCTGCTTTCTCTACCTCCCCATCATAGCCAACTCAATGAAATAAAATAGGGTCATCTTCACAGCATCCTCATCGCTCTCAAAATTAATGTTAGGGAATAACCTATCTAGTTGATGTAGCAGTTGAATTCCCAATTCCGTTACAGCGGAAGCAATTGGACAATTTCGTAGTTAATTTTGTTTTCACCAAAATACTAATACATTGACAAAAAGGTTAAGCGATGAGAAACATACCTCCGTTGACGACTCTGAATACTTCAATGACTTTCTTGATTTTGGACCGAGCGTCAACAATTGGGACACCACCAATTGATCTTCCCCGCTATAACTCTGAGATTAGGAACGTAGTTGTGGGACTACCTAATCTTGAATGAGAAAAACTCTAGAGAGAAAATTCTCCCTAGAGTTCTTGAGTTGAGAGAATATGAGAGGGAGGCTAGAGAGAATGCAAGAGTGTATTCTTGTGGCCTTATGTTGTAGTACCTAAAACCTAGGTTTAGTGTTCTATTTATAGGAGAAAGACCATGAATAAAATATTCATTTAAAATCAATTATTTCCATAACTGATTTAATCTTTTCCATAATTAATCAATTCCATGACCAATCAATTCCATAATTAATTAATCTTTTCCATAAATGATTGATCACTTCCATAAGTGATTAAATCATTTCCATAAATGATTAATTTCTTCCATAAGTGATTAATCATTTCCATAATTGATTAATTTCCAATTAATTAATTCTTTAATTAATTAATCACCATTTAAATATCATATATTTAATTTCAGACCTTCTATTAGTTAATTAATTAATTACCCAATTAAATATCATATATTTAATTTCAGGTCTTCAATTAATTAATTCTATAATATGTATCAAATTTATATTAAAATTTGAACTCCTTCAAATTCTCTTATATCCTATAAATTTAATATGAATCAAATTCATATTAATATTTGAACTTCTTCAAATATTTATTTCTCTCATAGACTATAGTTTAATTAAATCTCATTTAATTTAAACTAAATTGAATAATTAATTAATTCATAATTAATTAATTCATCTTCTTATTAAATACCATATATTTAATTAGACATATATTTGAACTTTTTCAAATATATCAATTTCACAATTTAATAAAGTTTAATCTCAAATTAGACTTTATATTTTAATGCATCACTATACATTATATTAATTTGTATCTCAAACAATTAACTTAATTTGCTCCTCTAATGTACAACCTGTTTATGGTCCAACCAATAAACAAAAAGTCCTTCTCGGGCCAATGAGAGGTCGAGATCCTTTTGTTCAAGTCTCGGAGTCACCACTTAAGGGAACACTCATCTACTTCTCCTAGAAGTAGAAGTGGGAATGAGTGAATTCCTTCTTGTGTTGTCATGTCCCCAGCCTCCCACTCGGTCTTGTCCCCAAAAAGGAAGGCATATTGAGTCGACGTATTGGTCACTCTCGCCCATGCTAATCAAAGGACAATCCCTCATGAGAAGGAGTTCATGACACACTCAGGATTAAGACTGAGTTACCTACGTCATCCTATTGAAACAGTAACCTAACTAGTTAACGATGTTATATCTAGTGGTTTACCATTTCATGGTCCGGTCTTATGCAAAATCATTGCATAATATACCCCCGCTCGCATGTCTACTACATGGACGCTTTGGATCAATACGTCTGTATCAAATACAAAGCGGGTTGTATCACATAGTGTTACCAGGATAAGGTACCCAACCTTATCCTTGTACTATAGACCTTTTAGGTTGTTACTTGAACACCGATCCCCGTATGTCCCCACATACTAGTTCAAGTCACATGTAAACAACCTTGGATCTTAGTTTATTGGATTTGGGTCAAATTGTGTAGTATTTAACAATAACACTTTATTGTAGAAACTCAATAACACTTTATTGAAACAAGTATACAATTTGTTTACATTCACTATCTACGAGTTTTAGGGCATAAAACCCAACAGTTGAAACCCTTTCATGGTGGTGCTATCGTTTAGGTACAATCTTCTCAATCTAGTACTGGATACATTACCCCTAATATGTTGGGTCCCATGCCTAATTCCAGTGATAATGTCAAATTCCCTTCGACCAAATGAAACTTTCTCCCCCAGAATCTCAAAGCTAATAACACCGTTCCTAGGCTCATTCACTTCCCTCAACAGAAAATAATGAATAAGTTATCCATTAAACATCAATGATGTACCTAAGAAATGTCCAAAACATGTTTGCCTAAACATTCCTAACTGGGTATCAGTTAATTTATCCTTAATATTTTCAACTGTTTTCCCTAAGTGTGAACAACATGTCAAAGCAACAGGGAAGTAGTCAGCTGGTGCAATTTTTGGTACAAATGCCATGGATAAACCCTATTGAGAAACAACAATAAAAAAATTTCAAAAAAATAAAATAAAAAAGAACATAAATTTTCATGGAATAATTTCTTTACGGTCCAAAATTATAAATTCAACAAAAAAATGGTAAAATAATAAGTTTTAAAAAAATAAAAAACAATTAACGAAATAAAAAAAAATTCCCGATCCGATCCAGTCCGTCCCGTTTGGGTCGCCCGCCCGAACCCTCGGGATTTTCGGTCAAACCGTTCAGGCGAGAACGGGGTTTAGGTTTTTAAAAATCTTATCCTGGTTCACTTTCTCGGCCCCAAGCTATGCATCCCAATCGGGATGCTTCGTCTGCAAACTTAAAACCCCAACAACCCATTCAAAAATCATCGCTGTTTTTCAGCACAACACACTCAGAAATCGTCGAAAAGCTGTTTTTTGCACTAAACCCATGCTAAACTACAAGAAATTTGGCCAAACGATCCTAAACTATACCAAATGCTTCAAAACCCTAGAAAACAGTAAAATAAAGTGAAAAAAGGTACCTTACAACTTGCTTGAGTGATCTTAGGTTTTTTTTACACCAAATGCATGCACGAAATGGCTGAAAAATTGAGCTGAAATGAGGGAGAAGACGAGACAGAGGGAACGAAAGTTTGAAAGGGAAGAAACGAGGGAACGCCGTTTGAAGGGGAAGAGAAACAGTTTATTTGCTTCAGGGGTATTTTCATAATTTCAATTCCAATGAAAAAATAAAATAGCCTAAGAAATAAATTTAAAACTCAGGGGTCCTTTTTTACAAATCAAAAACTTGAAGGGGTCAAAATTGTCAATTTCCCCTTTCTAGTCCCTTCTTAGATCTCCCCCTGATTGTCTGATTTACATTGAAGGGTGAGTTGGAGAGTATTGTTGATGCTTATCCTCTTGTGTGGGATATTGAAGAGTTACAGGAGGAGTTCCAAGAGGTCAAGTTTGTTCACGTTAGTCGTTCTTTTAATGGGATAGCCCATTCTTTAGCTCATGTCGGTTTAAATTCAAATCCGATTATTTGGGTGCATGATTATCCCCCATGGCTTTTGGGGCAAGTCCATAGTGAGAAATCACTCTTTCTATCCCCTAGGGAAATTTGTCCATAGTGAGAAATCACTCTTTGAACCCCTAGAGAAATTTCTTACTCTTAATATTATTGAACTATTTTCTAGAAAAAAAAAAATCTATTATGTTATCTCTGCAATTTAGGATTTATTACATTTTAGTCCTGGTACTTTTAAATGTTTAAATTTCACTTTAGTATTTTCAATAAATTTTAAAATTAGTCCATACTTTTATCTTTTATTTTTTTTGGGTAAATTGCAAAAACCACCCTTAAAGTATGCTGATTGTAACAATTGCACTCCTAAATTTTCAAATGTAAAAATCAAACCCTCCAACTTTCAAAAGTGTAAAAATTGGACCTCTAAACATTCAAATGTATAAATTAAACCCTTAGACTATCATAAATGTAAAATCAAACCCTCAAACTATCATAATGGTAAAAATCGAATCTATTTCGCTCCAATTCCCTCTCATGTTTCATCTTCCTCTCTCTATTTTATCTATCTCTTCTCAGATCAACCATCTCAAACAAAACAAAATAAAATAAAACAGATGTATCCACTTGGATTTCTTGTTATACGAATTCCAAGTATAACATCAGCAAGACCAAGGTCTTTCATATCAAAGTTGGATTTCAACATTCTTTTAGTGGAATGAATGACACTTCTATTTGTGCCCATTATCAACATATCATCCACCTACAAACAAATGATAACACAATCTTGATTTATGGTTTTAACATAGACACATTTATCACACTCATTTATCTTCAACCCATTAGATAACATAGTGTGATCAAACTTTTCATGCCATTGTTTGGGTGTTTGTTTCAACCCATGAAGAGACTTGACAAGTTTACAAACTTTATCTTCAAGTCCTTTTACAACAAACCCTTCAGGTTGTTCCATATAAATTTCTTCATCTAATTCTCCATTTAAAAATGCAGTTTTCACATCCATTTGGTGTATTTCCAAATTTTGTAAACCTGCTATTGCAATTAACATCCTTATAGATGTAATCCTCGTCACTGGAGAATAGGTATCAAAAAAATCTATCCCCTCTTTTTGACGAAAGCCTTTAGCAACAAGGCGGGCTTGGTACTTATCAATAGTGTCGTAAGCCTTTAGCTTTCTTCTGAAGATCCATTTACTACTAATTGGTTTACTACCAGGAGGTAGATCAACCAATACCCAAGTTTTGTTCTGCAAAATGGATTCTATCTCACTATTGATAGATTCCTTCCAATAAGGTGCATCCAGAGATATCACAGCTTCTTGAAAAGTTTGAGGCTCACCATCTATCATATATGTTATGAAATCAGGTCCAAAGAAAGTAGCTTTCTTAGCTCTTTTGCTTCTCTTTGGTTCAAACTCAGTATTCTGATTGTCTTGACCTTTCGGAGAGCTAGCCTCATAATTCCTTTTGACACCACTACTCATGTGTCTTTCCTCTTTGATGTGGACTTTTCCTAACCGCAAGCGCACGGGTCAAGTAATAATATAGTGAATAGTAAATTCGAATGTCGTCCTCTGGATTGGATTTTTAAGCAAATCAAGTATTGTGAATTATCTTGCCCAATTTTATTTAGGGATCAAAAAGTGATGAAAAGATGATGATAAAACCAAATCAAAGCAAGTAAAAAGAATGGAAATTCAATTGGGAAAACTACTTAGGGAATTGATTTCGCCGATTTCGTTTAGGATTGATTTTAAAGAATAAGTTATTATGCACAATGAAATTATGAGCCAAAGACCCTTTAATCACAACTACCTCTCCCGAGTATAATTGATTCTCATGCAATTTAACCAACTTGATATCCCTATCTAAGTTTATTAATATGCAAGGCAATGAGATCTTTTAACCAATTCTAAAGTTAATCTAAAACCGTCAAGAATTAGAAAATAAACTTTATTCATGCAATCTTGAGCAAGTCTATATCAAATCCCCTCTCCCGAGCTAGATTCGAAACTCAAATCATCCAACTAATGGCCAATTAATTGAAAGCATTAAATCAAAATTACAAACACAATAACATTGCACAACTTAAACCATAAATCAATCCATAAACTTAATCAACTACATCAATCCCTAAGCTACAAGTTTAGCTACTCATGAATGAAAATACAATCTCAACTAAACAAGTAAAAGCCATAAATCTAACTTAAGGAAGAAAAGGGAAAAGAAAACTCAATGTAGGCCGAGTCCCGACGTCCCCGTCACGATCCCCACGAACAATGGCTTGATTTCCAAGTTCCTCCTTTGTTTTCAGCTCCAAAAAGCCTCTATTCTGTCCTCTTTACGGCTCCAAAAGGTCCCAAATTGATCTCCCCTAAAACCTAGCCGAAGTGAAGCTTTTATTCTGATTTTTCGTCTTAGCGTCGAGACGCTGTCAAGACAGCGTCGCGACGCTGCCTCTTATACGCGCGTTCTGAATAAGGAAAAACGGTAGCGTCGGGACGCTTCCTATCATAGCGTCTCGACGCTGTAAGCTTTACGCGCCTAATCTGATATGGAATGTGAGCGTCGAGACGCTCAAGAGCTAGCGTCTCGACGCTAGCCTGCTGTTGACCGAGATTTGACTTTTTTCCTTTTTTACTCTTTTCATTCCTTTGCCTCTTTTCACGCCCCGAGCACCCGATTAACTCTGATATTGCATTATAGCTCCAATCAACCATTTCCTACAAAATAAACATTAAAGTGCAATAAAATGGCCCAAACACCATAAAAGACTAGCTAAATTAAATCAGTCAAGATAGCTAGCTATGCTCGCTATCAAATACCCCCAAACTTAAGCTTTTGCTAGTCCTCGAGCAAACTCTAAATCAAACATACAATGGAAGAATGGATGCAACAATCATAACTCGGTCCTCAAGGCTCAAAAGTCAATAACCAAGCAAGCAAGAGGTATGCACATAAGGACCAATGAGGGAGACAAATTAAAATTTTTCCAAAATTAACTTGCATAAGCGAGATCTATCTCAACAAGATCAGACTCTACTAGCCCGGGATTGGATTATTAAACTCTCAGCTCATCTTCCCTCTACACTGGCACTAAGGTTTCACTAATGAGTTAATGCAACAAATTAGTTTGTTTATCTCCATACTTAGGTGCTTTTAATCAACAATTGAATTAAGCATTTAAATGTGGCACTAGCTTTCACACACCCATTGCAGGGACCCTTAACCTGAGTTTTCTCTGGTTGGCCTAACTGATCACAACAGGGATAGCTCTTTTTGCCTTAATCTTTATTAATCATTGCAATTTGCACAAGCCATGACATAATAATTTTCTTTTCAACAGTAACTACAAGAATGATTTTTTCGATAAGAGCATAAATAGCAGATATTCTTTTCTTTTCTCCTAAGCAAGATCAAACATGCTCATTTGCAAAAAATTAACTCTTTAACTCTACCCTACACCTATCGAGGTGACAACAAGCATATGAACCCAATAATTCGCTCCTAAGCATTCAAATCCAAATCTAGCCAAGACAGATACTCTACTCATGCAAGCCATCTCCTAGAAAAATTTTAAAAAGTCTCCCTTTTTGGGCACTTATGCTTACATCTCATCACAAGCTTGAAAATTGACAAGAAAGCCTATCCTAGGACATCATAATCATGCAAAAGTAGCATCCAGAAAACAACCATATGCATAATTCAAAGAAAGCTCAAAACTATAGCCCGAACTCAGATGCTCAAGGGCTCCACAAACATGCTAATCCACCCCCAAACTTAAAATATGCATTGTCCTCAATGTATAAATAAAATAAAGCATAAACAAGCATGAGAACAATAAAAGAATGACAGGAGTGAACAACACTGGCCTGGAATGATGATGACTTCTTGCTTGAGAGCTTGGAATTTTGAAAGCTTGAAAGCAAAGGAGAGGAAGAAAACAAGACCTACAAAACAAAAACAAACAATAAATCAAAAACAAAAAGGAAACACACTAACTTACTTGGGTTGCCTCCCATAAGCGCTTTGTTTAACGTCATTAGCTCGACGTATTGCACGTGCTTCAAGGGGGCTTTTGTTATGTGAATCCAACAGAGGTGCTCTTTCTTGCACCTTTCCTGTAGCCCATGTAAAGCACTTCATCTTTAGAGTCTTCAACTGCTTTAAAGATTTCTTTTTCGTTCTTGACTCTAATAGTGAGCTCCCTGCGCTCAATATCTATGATCGCTCGCCCAGTAGCGAGGAATGGTCGTCCTAATATGACAGGCATTGAAGGATTTTCTATCATGTCCATAACATACAAGTCAATAGGGAGGAAAAATCTACCTACTCTGATTAGCACATTTTCTACAATACCAACTGGTCTCACCACAGATTGATCAGCCAATTGGAGCTTTACAGGAGTAGACTTAATCTCACCTATGTCTAACTTCTTACACAAGGACAATGGGATAATATTAATGCTAGCACCTAAATCACATAATGCTCTGAAAGAATAAGTACCAAAACTACAAGGAACAGAAAAACTCCCTGGATCTGCTACTTTTTCAGGTACTTTCTGTTGTACTCTGGTGCTGCATGTGGAAGCAAGATAAACAGTGTCAACCTTCTTTTCTTTTCGTTTCTTTGCTAACCATTCCTTCATAAACCTGTTGTATTGGGGCATCTCTAATGCCTCTGCAAAAGGAATATTAATGTTCAGATTCATAAAAGCATTCATAAATTTATCAAACTGAACCTGATTATTCTTTTTCTTCTTTTTCTTTTTCTTTTCCTTGGGAACCATCAGTGTGGGAGAAGGAATAGGAGGCTCAAGGTTAGGCTGTTCAGCCTCATCAGATGATGTG
The DNA here is from genome assembly GCA_036850905.1 of Luffa acutangula. Classification (NCBI taxonomy): domain Eukaryota; kingdom Viridiplantae; phylum Streptophyta; class Magnoliopsida; order Cucurbitales; family Cucurbitaceae; genus Luffa; species Luffa acutangula. The sequence continues at coordinate 17,614,485 of CM072096.1, forward strand.
TCCTCCTCAGCTTCCCCTGTAGGCGTTTCATAGTCCTCAGATTCAGGTTCCTCTTCAGATTCTTCCTGGTGCACAGTGATTGCCTTGCAATATTCCATCTGGGGTTTCTCTTGTTCAGCTGGGGCCTTACCTTTGTTCATTGTACTTACAACATTCACCAACTGTTCCAGCTGAGTCTCTATGTTCTTTATAGCTGCACTGTGGCCATTCACTGTTGAGTTGATGGCAATGACTGCCTCCTCTAATTTTGTTGTCCTGTTACTTGACTCTGCAATGAAAGCTCCAACAAGATCTTCTAACTTTTTATTATCTTGAGTTTGAGGGGCAAAACCAGGAGGATTAAGAACATTCTTAGTGTTATACACTACAACAAATTATACTTTTGATGTCGGACGAAAAAAAAAACGCACAAGACTTTTAATGTCGGACGAAAAACGCGCAGGGATTTTAATGTCGGACTGGTGAAAACACGCGTGTTTGAAAATTTTTTGGGCTTTTAATGTCGGTCTGCCCGACATTAAAAGCATTCATTTAATGTCAGTTTTTAAAAGCCTATTTTTAGCTATTTTCCTCGTTTTAGCGGTCCACATAAAAACATCATCTCCTTTTTCAACGTTCTCTCTGAAACTAGGGTTTTTACTTGTTTGTTCGAAGCCCTCGCAGCCGATTCCCGAATCTCCAAGATGGTAACTCTTTCTTCCTTGTAGTGATCTTGTTTTTTGTATTCTTGCTTTTGATTCGTTTTGTATTACACTTCCGATTGATTTTTATTTTGGGCGGTTTTATGATGTGAGCTTTCTTAATCATTCGCAATCGTCGCACAAGACCTTCAGAATCAAAAAGTTGGCAAAGAAGATGAGACAAAACAAGCCTGTGACATTGATTGGACTTCTTATTATATTCTCCTCTTTCAAATATTTTTTTTGAGGGAACTCTGTGGTTTCTTATCTTTGAACATTACACACTTGATACTTCATCTGTGACATTGATTTATTCTCCTTCTATGATCAAGTACTCAGGTAGATATTTAGATACTCATGTTGACCCCTATGATATCCTGTAGAAATATTCGAAATATGTTGGTCTGAAGAGGGATTTTCGTCTTGTTGTAAGAGGTGCTGCCGGCAATATGATTGCAATTCTAAATGGGTCTGGTAAGTTGTCTTGTTTCTGCTGTTAAATACTACTTGGGTTCTGTTTAAGATGTCAATTCTGATGATTTCTTTTCTTTCTTCAGATGATGAGGTACTTGTTATCAAGAGCGTGATTCACAGAGACTTTAATGCTCTGATCAAGGTAAAACTTAATTCATATTCTTATGTGGCAAAATCTCTTAGTCTTACTACTGTACAGTAGTGCTGACAGAAGGAGAGGAAAGAAGAAAAAATTGTACGAAATTAGGAGATGATCTAGTTTTGGAATTAGTAATGATTTTACTGAAAGGGAGAGGGGCTTGGCATCGGAGATTGTTTTGCTTTCCAAATCCTTTGGAAACTTATTACCTTTTGTAAAAGATTTGTATGTTTCATATTGCAGCTTGTTCCAAATCCAGTTTATCTCTTCCAAGGTATTGTTCTACGTAGAGGTGCCAAGGGAACTGGAATGAAATCTGTTGAATTAGCTCTCTCCATGTGTGATACTGTTGACATATATGGTTTCACGGTTGATCCTGGCTACACTGAATGGTAAGTTTATCTTGCTGTTGCACTCAGTTCATTTGGCCTTTTTCATTTCTCAACATATTTACACGCAATTTCATACAACGCCCTTGTCACAAATTTCTATTTATACTATGCCCAGACATTCTGTCAATAACACAATTGCTTGCTTGCAGGGTGACTCTTGTGTTTTCTTTCTTGCCACTGACAAGTTGAAATTTTCTCTGTTCCAGGACAAGATACAAGTGCCATCATTTATTGGACTTCTTATTATATTCTCCTCTTTCAAATATTTTTTTTGAGCCCACCCTTACTTCCACCTTTACCAATTTTTGCACAGAAAGCAGCAATAAAGAAGATGGATATGCAAGCTACAAAGGAGCAATTTTTGGGCATTGTTCTCCTTTTCTTTACTTTCATTAAAAAAAAAAGAAATAAAATTCTTGGCGTTTAATCTAAACTCTTTTCGTGATTGCGTTCTATCAACCGTTCTTTGGTTTAATCTTTTCGAAGTTTACCTCTTAACCTATGTTCTTGTACTTCTTCCTTGAATTTTGGGCATTGTTTCGTGAGAAGACTCCTTGGAGCAATTTTTATTTTGTTTTGTGCTTAAGGGTGCGTTCCTTCTAGCCATTTGCTTGCTTCATTCTCATGTCATGGAGTTATGTATTTATGTTATTTGTCCTTTATGTAAGGTCAATTCTATTGGCAATGTTATATTCATTTGGCTTATGCTCATACCTTTTTATTTACTCCATTGCAGATTATAAAGATTTACACAACAAGAGTTTCCTGCTTGCAAACCAATTGTAACACTAGAATGGGTATCTCTAAAAAAGATTTGAATTAATTTTTTACTTTGTTCTAGTAGCATTATGCCCTCTTTTTATTAGTGTGACTGTTTGATTTCAAGTTATAACATCCTTCGTTGTTGTTGTCATTATCTTTATCCACATAGGCATTGCTTCTTTATTTGCATTAGAACAAGTACTTTCTCATCTGCCCCATCCTGGATAACTTTTTGTTTTTATGCTTTTGTAGTGAATTTTCATGTAAGCTTGATCAATTGATGCCTAATTTCATTTCAAAGCTTTCATAAATTATCTCTGGTTGCTACATCTGTGGTTGACTTCAAGAAGGCACAAAAGAGCTGACTACCAAGGTATTTACATTTCTCAGCTAGGTGTAACGCATTTTCATGTTGAAACTACTTGGAATGAAATAGATATAGTTTCAAATTGAAAGAGTTTTAGTGTTGGTGCCTATTTCAAATTAAAATGAAATAGGTATTTATTTTCTTTTCTTTGAAATCTCTTCAATTGCATCTTGGTAATGACAATTTCTTGACCACTCTGTGAAATTGAAGGTTGCTTAATCGCTTTGATTTTTGTGCGAAATTGATCCATATTCTGTTTATGTGTGCAAATGTTGCACATTCTTGTAGCTACATCATTGTTATTGTGCCTCATCTTTTGTGTCCATTACTACATGTATATCAGTTGGGATAATGCCATTGATTTATGCCTACGTTTGTTGGTTTATTCTCTGATGGGTTTTTTCATTAGCTTTTCGTTTTCTGAAGCTAGATGGGTTGTGGATTTGTTTAATAATCGACCATTACTACATGTATATCAATATATTCACTTTACACATCCAAACACACTCACAAACTTGCCTAATGTCTATAATCAATCAGGTGCATGTCGTGTAGGCTTTGACTAAGCATAGGGATGGAATTCATCTTGTTAAGCGAGAACAGTTGCAGATGATGAAATGGATATTCTTGAAAAGAAGCTCGAAGATGAACTTAGGGAAGAGCATTTAAGGAGTTGTGTAGTTATTTTGTTTAGTAATTTTACTTTTTTTTCGTAAATTTGGTTCATGGATGTGATTTGTGGATGAACGAAAAGTTTCATGTATTTTTTACATTGCTATATTTTATTAATTAAATTCATGCTCGTTGAGTTTTAGTTGTTATGTAAAAATACTTTCGAGATTTTATTTTGTGTATATGTTTAAATTCCATTTTGTTTACAGGTTTTTACAAAATGAAAAAATAATATTGTTGGTTAGCTACGTGTGCAACCAACAATTTTTTTTTAATTGAATATCGTACATTTAATGTCGGGCAATGACCGACATTAAAAACCGATCGACATTAAAAGTGACTTTTAATGTCGGACAAAGAGTGGCTGACCGACATAAAAAGTTCACTTTTAATGTCGGGCATTGACTGACATTAAATGTCACTTTTAATGTCGATCAAAGCTTGTTGAATGACATTAAAAGGGTCCTTTTAATGTCGGGCCATGACTGACATTAAAAGTGTACTTTTAATGTCGGACAGAGCTTTTAATGTCGGGCAATGACCGACATTAAAAGTGTCCGACATTAAAAGAGGCTTTTAATGCCGGTCAGTGACCGACATTAAAGACTTTTAATGTCGGGCATTGCCCGACATTAAAAGCCAAATTTGTTGTAGTTAGCATAAGAGAAATTTTCATGGTTCCTATTGTTAGGGTGATATTGTGTAGGTGTAGAATTATTATTATACCCCCTAAAATTCGAATTTGAAACATACTGAACCTGTTCAATAGTCTCCTCCTGAGGTCTAGATGCCAAAGCAGCAGTTGATTCAATTGATGGAGCACTCCCTGTACCTGAAAATTTCATAAAAGCATTGGCAAGGGAAGTCATCTGGGCCTGGAGTGCACTTACTTTATCAACCTCAAACACTCCAGCAGCAATCTTTTTAGGTGTAGACCGCTCAGATGGCCACTGATAGCTGTTGGTGGCCATATCCTCTAAAAGTGTGCGAGCGTTTTCCACGGTATTGGACAACAGAGTCCCACCTGCAGCTGCATCAACAATCGTTTTTGTACTGGGAGTTAAACCATTATAAAACAACTGTACCTGAAGCCAATCAGGGTAACCATGCTGAGGACACTTCCTCAGTAGCTCTTTGAATCGCTCCCAAGCTTCGAACAGCTGCTCATCGTATTGTTGTTGGAATGTCCCAATCTCGGTCCTCAGCTTGACCGTCTTTGCAGGAGGGAAAAATTTCTTTAAAAAGGCCTGGACCAAAGCATCCCAAGTGGTGATGCTCCCAGGTGTAATAGACTGCAACCAATCACGTGCTTTATCCTGCAAAGAAAAAGGAAATAAACGTAAGCGAATAGCATCCTCAGAGACACCATTAATCTTTACCGTCCCACATAAATCCAAGAATGATTTAAGATGAGAATTTGGATCCTCAGTGGGCGATCCTCTGTATGCACAGTCTCGAGCCATCTGAATGAGACCGGTCTTCAGCTCAAAGTTGTTGGCATTAATCGGTGCATAGACAATCCCCGACTGTTGCCCCTGAAACACAGGCTGAAAATAATCTCTAATAGGCCTAGGCTCCTCAGGTAGATTTTGATCTGCCATTCGAATAATTTCTCTATTTTTCCTTCGAAGCCTAAGAATTGTTCTTTCTATCTCGGGATCAAATGGTGCTAAAATTAAATCTTTATCCCTACGCATAAACAAACAAAACAATCCTAAAAAAGAAAGAAAACAATTATGGAATGAAATAAAGAAAAAGAAACAACTAATCTAAATATGGAAAATATAATCTAGAAAAGGAAACAAAGTAACCTCATATGGAATGCAAAAATAAATATGGCAAAGTGCAAATAAGGAAACTAACCTAGAAAAGGAAAAACAAGAACAAATAAGGAAAAGATTACACAACTAAAAGGAAACTAACCTAAAAAAAATCAAATATGGAAACAAGAACAAATAAGGAAAAAAAATGTAATCAACTAAAAAGGTAAAAATACACCCTAAATTAAGATCAAACAATTTTTTCACAATATCGATCTAGCTAAATGTGCCAATCCCCGGCAACGGCGCCAAAAACTTGATGTGGACTTTTCCTAACCGCAAGCGCACGGGTCAAGTAATAATATAGTGAATAGTAAATTCGAATGTCGTCCTCTGGATTGGATTTTTAAGCAAATCAAGTATTGTGAATTATCTTGCCCAATTTTATTTAGGGATCAAAAAGTGATGAAAAGATGATGATAAAACCAAATCAAAGCAAGTAAAAAGAATGGAAATTCAATTGGGAAAACTACTTAGGGAATTGATTTCGCCGATTTCGTTTAGGATTGATTTTAAAGAATAAGTTATTATGCACAATGAAATTATGAGCCAAAGACCCTTTAATCACAACTACCTCTCCCGAGTATAATTGATTCTCATGCAATTTAACCAACTTGATATCCCTATCTAAGTTTATTAATATGCAAGGCAATGAGATCTTTTAACCAATTCTAAAGTTAATCTAAAACCGTCAAGAATTAGAAAATAAACTTTATTCATGCAATCTTGAGCAAGTCTATATCAAATCCCCTCTCCCGAGCTAGATTCGAAACTCAAATCATCCAACTAATGGCCAATTAATTGAAAGCATTAAATCAAAATTACAAACACAATAACATTGCACAACTTAAACCATAAATCAATCCATAAACTTAATCAACTACATCAATCCCTAAGCTACAAGTTTAGCTACTCATGAATGAAAATACAATCTCAACTAAACAAGTAAAAGCCATAAATCTAACTTAAGGAAGAAAAGGGAAAAGAAAACTCAATGTAGGCCGAGTCCCGACGTCCCCGTCACGATCCCCACGAACAATGGCTTGATTTCCAAGTTCCTCCTTTGTTTTCAGCTCCAAAAAGCCTCTATTCTGTCCTCTTTACGGCTCCAAAAGGTCCCAAATTGATCTCCCCTAAAACCTAGCCGAAGTGAAGCTTTTATTCTGATTTTTCGTCTTAGCGTCGAGACGCTGCCTCTTATACGCGCGTTCTGAATAAGGAAAAACGGTAGCGTCGGGACGCTTCCTATCATAGCGTCTCGACGCAGTAAGCTTTACGCGCCTAATCTGATATGGAATGTGAGCGTCGAGACGCTCAAGAGCTAGCGTCTCGACGCTAGCCTGCTGTTGACCGAGATTTGACTTTTTTCCTTTTTTACTCTTTTCATTCCTTTGCCTCTTTTCACGCCCCGAGCACCCGATTAACTCTGATATTGCATTATAGCTCCAATCAACCATTTCCTACAAAATAAACATTAAAGTGCAATAAAATGGCCCAAACACCATAAAAGACTAGCTAAATTAAATCAGTCAAGATAGCTAGCTATGCTCGCTATCACTCTTTCAAAGGAAATACATCCTCGAAAAATTCAACTTCAATAGATTTCATAATGATATTATTATTAATATCAGGTATTTCTGATTTAATCACCAGGAATCTATACGCAGCACTAAGCCAAGCATAGCCTATACACAATCAATTGTCTTAGGTCCTAGTTTGGTCCTTTTTGGTAAAGGAACTTGTACCTTTGCCAAACACCCCCACACTTTTAACATTTTATATGAGGGTAACTTTCTATTCCACACTTTATAAGGCGACTTATCAGTCTTCTTATGTGGAATTCTGTTTAGTATAAAATTTGCTGCAAGCAAAGCCTCCCCCCAAAAATTATGGTGTAAACCTGAACTATTTAACATGCAATTAACCATGTCTTTTAAAGTTGCGTTATTTCTTTCAGCTACACCATTTTGTTGTGGTGTATAAGGTGTTGTAGTTTGATGGAATATACCATTAACTTCACAGAATTCATAAAATGATGATGATTCATATTCACCACTTCTATCTGATCTAAGCACCTTTACTTTCTTCTCAAGTTGATTTTCAACTTCTGCCTTATATGCTTTAAAAACATGTAAGGTTTCATCTTTACTATGTAATAAATATACATAGAAATATTTACTACAATCATCAATAAATGTGACAAAATACTTCTTACCGCCTCTTATGGGGGTACTTTTCATGTCACATACATCATTGTGGATTAAATCAAGTATTTCATTACTTCTTTCCACAAATGAAAATGACTTTCTGGCAAACTTTGATTCAACACAAATCTCACATTTGTGTCTATTATCAAAGTTGAACTTAGGCAATAGTCCGAAACTTACCATTCTTTGTAAAAAACGATAATTGTCATGCCTCAACCTAGAATGACTTGTCCACACAATTCGAACAATGACTTGTCCACACAAACGTGCCTAGTAGCACCAGTATCAATCCACCAGCCTTTGATGTTAGAGGCCATATTTACCTCAGAAATGACAACAACGAGATCATCACTCTCCACAATATTGGTCTGATTGTTGGAGTTTTGTCCCTTCTTGTGTCTACAATCACTAGCAACATGGCCACTCTTACCACAAACCCATCAGACTCCACGAATGCGCTTGTTGACATCATTCCTCGGACGAGGATTCACATTTCCCTTCTGGAATTGTCGCTTCTTGGGATCATGCCTCGAAGATTTAGCAACATGTGCATTGGCTTCAACTTCTAGCGAAGTTTTGTCTCCATTTCTATTATCCTCTTCAATGCGGAGTTTGACTGTAAGATTCTCCATGGAAAACTCCTTTCTCTTGTGTTTAAGATAACATTTGAAGTCCTTCCAAGAAGGAGGTAGCTTATCAATCACAGCAGCAACTTGGAATGGTCCACTGATGCCCAATCCCTCACTTTGTAAATCACTAATGATAATTTGCAATTCTTCCATCTGTTTGACTACTAACTTGGTATCAATCATCTTATAATCTAAGAATTTTCCGACAAGAAATTTCTTAGTACCAGCATCTTCCAGCTTATACTTCTTGTCTAATGCCTCCCACAATAGCCTTGAAGTAGTATAGGCATTGCAGTAGACATTATACAAGGTGTCTTCAAGACCACTCAGGATATAATTGTGACACAAAAAGTCTGAATGCATCCATGCTTTCTTGGCAGCTTTAGTTTCAGGAGTGACAGCTTTTGGTGGGATAATTGGGCAATCTTCTTTCAAGATGTGAGCGAGGTTTAGTGTGGTGATGTAGAAGATCATCTTTTGTTGCCACCTCTTGAAATTTTCTCCCTTGAATTTCTCTGGTTCTTCAGCATGATTTTTGAGGATGGTCGATCCCATCATGGTAGCACCAACAACATTAGTGGAGGAGTTATGCAACCATCAGTTCAATAATAATTGTCTTCGGAATGTTGGAGATATGCTCAAATAAGAACTGAATTAGACTAGCAAACTGATTACACCTTAACTGGATACTAACAATTACAATGTAAATAACAATACAGACATTGTTTATATGAAAAATGTTGCAAAATATATTGACTATAAATAGTCGAGGCACGCTTACAAAGCGCTGTCCTGAAGACAATTATCCGCTCTACACAGGTTGCAAGCAGGCTACAACGATCGTCTCAGCAAGATACAACGACTAATTCTGGTAGAACAACAACCTCGAACTACTCGGATCTGGTAGAACTCTTGGATACTTGCTCTCAACTCGACTCAAGATCAAAAGAAACAAAGAAAGAAGGAAAAATGCTCCAATTGGAATGAGATGATTCAAATGAAGAAACAAGTTGCTATTTATAGGCTAGCAACTTAGTAACTCCAAATAACAAAATTAAATAAAATTGAAACGTATGAAAAATATAACTCAATTGAGTTATAACACCAAATTTAACTTCCATACGCTAAATTTGTAATTGAAATATCAAATTGAATTTCATGTTTCAATCCATCTTGAAACTTTTGAAAATTTGAATTTAAACTTTCTTTCACATTTATTTGTAAAAATATCCAACATAAGAAAAGATAGAACGAAACAAAAAACAAAAGGCACTAAACTAAAGGTGGTTTTCAGCTAGAACTCTCTGTCTTCACTAGCAGCATGATTCGCCTAGATTGGAGCATCTTCAAGAAAAACTTCTTCTCGGTTGCTTTAGGCATAGGAAGCTAGAGCGTTGGCTTCTTGATTTGCAAATCTAGAGGTTAGTAAAAGTCCTTCCATCTCCCTGATATTTCTGAACTGTTGGATCTCGTCGATTAGGCTCTTTTATCTCGCTTTCATAGGTTTTGACCCCATGAACCAGCTGGCACACAATGAGGGAGTCAGTTTCCACCTAGATCGGGCGTATTTTTATGGATTTGGCTAGCTTGACCCCTTCTTGGATTGCTATGGCTTTAGCCATTTCTACTGATCCTAGGATTCGACCAACAGATTCGGTTGCTGCCATAACGTCATTATGCTCATTTTGAATCATTATGCCTCTACTGACTACACCGTCTTTAACTGAAGCATCTATGTTGACCTTGTAAATGTTTCTTTCTAGTGCCTTCCAAACTTCCATGCTTTGGCTCCTGAGAGATGTTGCTGTTGGACTTAAATTCCTCTGAACTGTGTTTTTCTAGCTGGAATCCCCTCATTGCTTGAGGTGCTGAAATCCTCCAAATAGTTTAGAGCCTTAGGAATAGATACTCTTTAGAGAGTCTGTTTGGGTATTGAATTCCAAGGTTTCTTTCATTCCACATTGTCCAAAGGATCATTGTGAACGCCTCCATTTCCTTTATCCTTAAGATTTCACATGTCTGACAAGATAAATGAAGTAGATCGATATGAAGGAAATTAGAAAACGTGATGATTGTCATTTTGTCTATTGCTTTTAGACTTTTTTGTAACTCCAAAGAGTATGAATCACTGCTTCAAGCTCCATTTTGCAATTTGGGAAATATACTGGAGTGTCCACCTTTTTTCCTTTCTAGATTACAATAGGTTGGCAAAATGTTGTGGCAAACTCTCCACATGAAAATTTTAATCTCGTGGGGGATATGAAGTTTTCAAAGGGATTTCCACCATTCAATTTTGGTGTTGGAACTAGATGACGAAGCATCATGAAAAGTCCTTATTGCCAGTTTATGTCTACTTTTGACTGAATAACGCCCTCTTTTGTTAAAATGCCAGAAATAAGAGTAAATAGATTCCTTTCGTGGCAAGAGAATGCTTTGGAGAATCATACTATCCTCCTCATTGAAGATTTGGTTAAGTAACCGAGTATCCAATCTCTGTTCTCCGATATCAAGATTTCCATAGCTCGTTAGAGGTCTAGGTTTCGATAGTACCCTATGTAGGAATGAAAGCCCTAACACAGCGAAAGCAATCAAGACCAAATTCAATATAATTGTAATCATGAAAAACCTCTACGATGGCAAACAACTGTAAAATAGTTAAGCATGCTAAAAACTATAAAGAAGAAAAGACTACATACCCTCGTTGTAGACTCTGATAAATTTCACCAACTATTTGGGAAGAATCATGATCACACCAACTCCCTTGTCTTGGAATACTAGTTTATTAATAGTGTATTTGATTGATAAATTTAGAATTTATAATAAATAATAGATAATTTATATATTAATTATTCAATTAAAGTAATAAAAACTATATATAACGTTTATTATAAAATAAGACCGTATGATTTTAAGAATAATAAAATATATTTAAAACATTTGTTTACCCAATTTTCTTTTAATAATTATTTTACCGAATAAAAATTTGATTATTCATGTTAATATTTTTGGATTATTTACCAAAGTGTTGCCTTGTAATATGAGGGTAAAAGATTTGCAATAAAATTCATAAAATAGATGTGCAAGTATACACAATTAGCCGCAAGTATTTTTTATATCGTCATCGTGGGGATTGATGTATAGAATTTTACTAAACTAAGCTTAATTCTAATGAAATTATCGATAGTAACCAACCAGATTTTGTTCATTATTCAAAGGAAACTTGTATCATGAAAAACCTCTACGATGGCAAACAACTGTACATATAATAAAACAAGAATTTTTTGCAAGAAATAAGATAAAGAAAATGCTTATTTAAAAAAAAAAGATAAAGAAAATGCTTAAAAAGCTCACTCAAAGGGAACTTGTAACATAGAAAAGAAAGCAAGCTTGAATTAGGGGTTTTTACACTTGTCGAATTAATTTGTTGGAGCAAATTTTTTGGTAAATCAGCTCACTCCACAATTAACGCAAGAACTTTCCAATTCTCCTAAAATTAGTGATGTAGGACGACATCAATTTGAGCTCATGTTACGTGCATTAGGTGGATGATTATCCCTAACCTCCCCACCGGCTAAGAACTACTTCTAATTGAAGTTAATATAACTTAGAGCAATCAATTATCATTATTTCTCAGAACAACAATAACAATACTAGAAAATGGTTGGTCAGACGAAATTTCAGTGCTAATCATGAATAACAAAATAACTCAATTCAACATTTGGTTTAAGTACAAAATTCCCCTAATCCTCACCTATGAAGATTAACTCATACTTAAGGAAGAAAACAACTAAAACTAAAGTAAAATACCATAATATGAAGTCTAAGTACATGAAGAGGGCCAAAAGAGAAAGAAAATTGTAAAACGGGAAGAGAAAACTCAAAATGGAATCTATTAATGGTGCTTTTTATCCTTGTCTCCATCTCTTCTTCTCCTTGGGTTTCTCTCCTCCAACCCCTTTGTTGATTTCTTCCCCTCTAAGATCTCACTCTCTTCCCTTGTTGCCCAAAAACGGCTGCCTATAAAATGCATTCATTCCCTCTTGATTCAGGGCTGATTGGACCTTGGGGGTTACTTTGACAGCTTCTTATTAGATCAAAATAATCGATTCAGCTAAAAGTAAGGCCAGCTCATTTAATCAGTTCCTTTCTCACGTGTGAATTCGTGCAGTAAAATGTTTCGTCATTTGCTTCAGCAAAAATCTATCAATTCAGCTCTCAACTACTATCCAATCCCTTACAGTGCTATGATAAAATAATGTTCTAGTTTTTTCTATTCCCAGAATAGCTAAAATGAGTATTCTAGGCTAAAATGAGTATCTTCATTAATTAAAATACTCAAACAAGCACTAAAAGCATATATAAAGCTCTAATCAGCTCATCAGGGGTATTCATAGATATTATGCATCGGTTCACATGAGATTTCGAAAGAAATTTAATTTGTGGAATGAACTTGTGTTTGGGTTAATTTGTATGGTGTGAGTGTACAATTTCTAATTCTTATCCTCCGATTCTTTCTCTCTCAAGTGTAGATTCTTCTTGAGGGCTTTGCAACTCTTTCTCAAACGTGAATTTTTCTCAATGATTTTGCAACTTGTTCTCGAGGTTGAATCTTCAACTTTTCTTTAAAGCCTTCAAGTATTCGAAGAGATTTTGGTCTTCGAAGAGTTTTCTAATCTTCAAAGTCCTTAGGTCTTGAAATCTTTTGATCTTCAAAGCGACTTTGGTCTTTAAGGAGTCTTCAGTCTTCAAGAGTTTCAAAGGGAGGTCTTCCGTCTTCCGTCTTCAAGAGCTTTAAGGTCTTGAAGTCTTATAATCTTCAAAATGTCTTTGGTCTTCAAAGAGTTCGTTAGTCTTTAGGAGTACTCTCTTGGATGTATGTTTCACTCAAGGGCTAGAGCACTTGTTCTCAAGGTTGAAGCTTCGGTTAATCCTTAGAGTCTTGAACTCTTGGAGTGTTCATCTTGAAGTGTATTTGATTTTCAAGAAGTGTTATGGGCTTAAGGATATATTTTAGGGAGTCTTCTGGTCTTTTTTTCTTTAGAATTCTCTCTAGGTTCATTTGTCTCTTTTGAGAGTTAATTTTCTGAATCATTCAAATGAATGAGAACTTCTCTATTTATAAAGCTTCAATGGACATGTAGATTTGGACTTCGATGGATTTTGGGCTCAAGGATTTGGACTTGGGCTTTATTAGTTTTGGACCTAGCTATTTGGATTTGAGAAATTTTGATGGATGAACTAATTTTGAATCATATATTTTCAGATTTGTCAAAAGATTTAAAAATTTACAGAATTAGATTTTCTTGTGAATATCCTTACCATTATACTCTGGTTTTGGTAAGAGTATAATGGTAAGGATATTCGCAACCGCTTGGCCAGACGGACATTAGTAATGAAAGCATTAGCGCATCTAAGTAGTAAGCACCAATTTCATTCATTAAAAAATATAACGCATAGAGGAAATGTTCATTGCCACATGGGTGCCTAGGTTAAGCCTTGATAAAAGAAAGTTAGCTCGTGCTACTAACATAATACATAACGCAATACATTAAAACCAAAAATGTTGCGTTGAACAAATACTCTTCTTTTCTTTCTTCTTCTACTCTCTCCTCTCCCCCTCTCCTTTTCACAATCAAATGGTTGGAATTTATAGACTTGAGGATGTGTTGACTTCTCCAAGCAATAGGCTTGCGTGTTCAACTTCTAAAACTGCCAGCTCACAGGTCTGCCACATGCCAGCACCAGTGCCGACCAAGCTGTCGATGTACCTTCTCACCTAGTAGTTCAACGCCTGTGATACAAAATAGCTTGGGCAAGAGAAAAAGCTACAACATATGCGTTAGATGACTAAATATTTGCATTTTTCCCGCTGCATCAAGGATTTCACTCTAAAGACATATTTATCGCAATTCTATGTTCGTATGCCCTGATATGGCACATCAATACTCTTCTCTAGCCTCTTTTAATATAAAATTAGGTGAGAAATAACTTGCTTTTTGCAAGTTATCACATGCTAATAAGACTATGGTTAATTAAACTCAGGCGTCGGTCCAATTGTCGGGAGAGTTCCCTTATAACCAAAGCCTTATGTCCTGCTTAACCATATTTTAACTCTATTAAAATACTAAGTAAGACATTTTTCTAATCCTATTAGAAATGGTGATTTTAGGTCTAACTAATTTTAAACCATTTAAAATTAATTCATTTTTCATAACTATGTTAGCATGCAACTCTTTATTATAGGTTTGACGGTTTTCATTCATTGACTTTTATAACTATTATAATTTTTAATGAATTAGCCCTATAACATGCTTCTAATGGTGTCAAAAGCATATAACAATCAAACATTCAAGTTCTATATAAAGCACTATTAAAAAATACCTATGTCTAGGTGTGCATAACACTTTATACTACGATATCTAGGTGATAAACTCTTTAAAACCTCACATCGCTCATGCATGCTCATAAAAATCGGGTTAACCTAACTCAAGTACCGGCTCGATACCAAGGTAGGAGGTGTTCCGTAAACCGTCAACTTAAATACCTCCAGTCTTATACAACATCCAACCGGGTGAGTTCTCTTGTAAACTTAGCTTTACAAGATATCGACCTATTCTATGCAAATTGATTGAGTTTGAGGTTCGTTAACCCTAAGTGAGCATGCTTTTATCTTGTTATAGATTTTAAACGTCTATCTTGGTTTATAACGATTATAAAAGACTATAACTATATCATGCTTCAATTTTGAACATAACTTTTATAATCGAGCTAAGGAAGTTTCATGCTGCATGCTTTGTTTATTTTCGATTAATTTAATATAACATTTATATTAACCATTCACTAATGAAAATAAACCATCCAACATGCATCTCCTAAATTGATATAACCTTTATACTAATTTCATGAAACTTTACTCATGCATTTAATATATATCATAACTCTTATAATATGCTACTTAATGCATGAATCATGTTTTCCTATGGTGAGATTTTAAATCTACATGGCATACATTATTGTTGGATTTCTAGAGTGGGGTAAAAATATGATTGACCGGTTGTCAGTATGCCAATTAATTAATACAGAATTTATCGCAGGATATGTATTAACCCAAGTATAAATTAACACAATCAAGTAGTACCTAGTGAATTCTAGGGTCGAATCCACAGGGAAAGGTAATTCAAAGTCTTTAATAACTTACTGATTTTAACTCTA
The DNA here is from genome assembly GCA_036850905.1 of Luffa acutangula. Taxonomy (NCBI): domain Eukaryota; kingdom Viridiplantae; phylum Streptophyta; class Magnoliopsida; order Cucurbitales; family Cucurbitaceae; genus Luffa; species Luffa acutangula. Next base: position 17,629,839 of record CM072096.1, read on the forward strand.
GGATGCGTGGTATTATGAAAATTTAAAGAAAAGATTTGATTGAGATGAATATTAATAAAATGCTGAAAAATAAAACATGCGATGAGAGTTAAGAAAAGTAATCAATGATAATGCTATCAAGGCTGTTGCGATAGCAACCTCATGCGTTTATAAGTAACCCTGTAGCGCATACCATGACTAATTGATCCATTAATGCCTAAGTGAGAAAAAATCATAAGATTCCCTTCCGGTACTACTTATGCGTTTGGCGTAGAACTAACAACTGTTTTGTTTACTTAGTTCATGCGTAGGCTTAGTTCTCTAACAACTTACAAGAGATTGTGTTAGTCCTAACATAGTCAAAGCTCATTCATGCATTATCTTATAGCGGTAGTATATTTACCAAGACTACATGCAATGTGCTAGCTTTGCTCTACTTAGATATTTCCACAAGCATTACCTATCAAGGATTTATCATGTTCCTACCATATCCGGCTGGCCAGGTGGGAGTTAGTAATGAAAATAATATTGTATCTAAGTAGAAGGCATTAACTTATCATTAAATCAAAGTATGCGCATACAAAGTAAACTTATCACCGCATGGGTGCCTGCGCTAAGCCTTGAAAAAGAAAATTAGCTCATATTGGCAAAAGAATACACTACGTAATACATCTTTTTACGCAATACAAGTCTACCCTCCGCAGTGACCTTCTGTGACTTCTCTTTCTCCTTTCTTTCTCATCCTTTCTCTCTCTCCTCCGTTCCCTCTTTTTCTCTTTGGCAGGTGGATGCTTCTTATAGGTAGAGGAAGCTGACTTCTCCAAGGAATTGACAAACGTGCCCCAGTTATCTTCTGCCAGCTTGTACATCAGTTATGTGTCAGCATGGTCTTTTCATCCATCTTTCCTTTCACAAGCGTTTTGGGATTTGCACCCGTGCTAAAGAAAACTTGGACAACAAACAACTGCATTTTTAATGCGTTAGCACCTTACATTTCTATAATTTCGTACCGCATCTAAAATATAGCCTCCCGCAGGAAACCATCGCATTTTCCTTCCTTACTGCATTGCAACAACGCATCAATATATCTTTTAACCTCATTTTAGCCTATGTTTAAAGAAGAAATAACTTGCTTTTTGCAAGTTAACAATGATCAAATTGAGCTCTAGAATACTGTGCAATCATACACAATTCGTAGCAAGTAATAAGTAATTTATCGTATCCACGGGGCTGAATAGGTCTCACTTTACCTATCTTGTGTAACTTTTTAATGGTTTCAAGGTTTGTTAAAATGATTGATTTTGATAAAATGCTGAAGCAAAAGAAATGACATAACAGAAAATGAACAAATAAAGTAGATAGATTGGAAACAGGCGTTGGTCAGGATTTTAGTAATTGTTTTAAAAGATCCTCTAGCAATATTATTGATTAGACAATTCTCTTGCAGTCTTATTAACAGGATCCTCCCGAAACTCTAGATTTTTTGGAATGTGTTTCAACTCCAATGACGCTCTACCGATCAAGCACTAGGCAACTGGTTATCCCTAACTCAGTCACTGGCGTTCACCAATACACAATGATCTAGTGTGATTAAATGTCATACACTTCTCAAATCATCCCTGAAACTAAGAAGTGGTATTCATACCTGCTGGCCAGGCAGACACAAAATAGAAATATGCATAACAAATAATCAAGATGCTCAAATCAACATATATTGAGTATGTGCATCCATAACTACAAGAAATTGCAAACGAAGGTTAATTCCCTTGAGTAGATCCGTAGTTGATGGTCTTCTTGATTCTCCAATCTTTCCTCCTCTATTTGGCTTCCAAAGATGGAATTTGGAAATGAACTACTCCCCAAAAATGGAATGCTTTTGACTTGAGACGACTCCTCCCTTTTATAGAGTGATAACAAGCCCTAATTAGGTCAAATTGTACACGTGGAAGGCTCTCCAAGCTACTTAGATCCGAAAATAACTCAACTAACTTCGGTTCATTAAAATGGATTACGAGCTATTACGTGGCAGCTTTGTTCCCTGCTTTGCTGGATCACAAATTTTGCTCCCTCAAGTCGCTCAACAATATATTCTGCACAAAATAACTTCCAAGGCATCCATTCTTCCAAATGGGTTAAAACATATGATATTAATCTAAAAGCAACCCTATTTAGCACAAACGACACACAAAATACTATAGAACTAAGACCTAAATAACTCCCTTTTGGAGAGTTATCATACCCCCAAACTTGAACTATTGCGCGTCCCGAGCAATACTAACTAACCTTCCCTTAAGAATTCAAAACTTTAGACAAAGCATAACTCAATCAAAACAGATAATCTAACACTACCTTCAACCTTTACCTGAGCATTCTGCAAAACCAAGCTCGACTACGACAAAATAATTCTTCCGGCATGGACAAATAATCTCCACCTTTAACCTAATCCCAAGAACTTGCCACAACCTAACTCTATTATCAGACATATTAAAACACATTTTTAAGGGGCTTATACTTTTGTTCTTCAGACTTAAAGCAGCCCTACAGTCATAAGCTCTTAAGCATGGGATGACCCTCTTTATGGTGCAATATACCCTTGCCTCAAACTCATCACCAATTAGGCTAAATACTCATTGCTAAGCTCAAAAAATCCTTAGTTATTCTATCCCCTACTTCTCAGAATGGCGACATTTTATGATGAAGCTCACCTAAGCTGGGAGACAGAAAACTGCTAGATTATCATTCATCCTTCAAAACTTTTGCTCCGTGAATTTTCTCAACAAAATTTTCAAAATATTTTTCTTCGAAAATTAATTTTTCTCATTTTTCCAATATTTCCTATGTCATCTTTTGACGCAAAGACAAACTGTGGGTATCACAAATGTCCCTGGTTACTCAACAACCTAGAAAAACGATTATGAAGGAGAGAAATGCTTGAGCAAAATAAGTGGAGCAGCAAAAAGTCCCCTAAACTTAAATTATCCATTGTCCCCAATGAATTATTAACATGATAAATTATACCCCCAAACTTAAATTTTTCCATCTGAATTTTAAATTAAGCGAGAGACTAAAATTAAGCTTAAGGTGGATCATATAAGTCAACACTACCTCAGAATCTTCTTGCCGCAGCGATGACCAGGCTAGAAGAAATGCTCAAGCAAAAGGTTTCTGGAGATCAGAATACCTTGATCTAATTAAGCTAACTAGTCCAAGCGTCACAAATTCAAAAGAAAAATTAGTTAAGTTAGGAATGCTCAGTACTTTAGAACAGAAACAACCTTGGAAATTTCATTAAAAACATAAGAAAATATTTACATCAGCAGATAATTTTTTTTAGCCTAGAAGCAGAAAAATAAAAACAAGAAAACAGAAACAAACAAAAGATTGGGGTCAGGAATACGAGAGCAACAAAAATGTTTCATAAAAAATAATGCCCGCCCAACTACTTCTTCTTCAATCCTGCTGACCATGGTCCTCCTCCTCATCTTCTTCTCGTTCTATTGGCGGCGGTGGGATCCAGGGGTTCAATAGATCATCAGGGAATACTGGAAAGACTGGATAAGGTTTAGAAAAGTTAGATTGCAAGGCCCTCCTCAACGCGGCATCCCTTCGCTTAACATAATTCCATAAGGTTTGAAATTTCCTTTTGGCAAACTCCATTCGGCTGGAATGCATTTGCAACTGTTCTTGCATTTGATGGATGCCGCACACCAAATCGCCTTGGCGCGCTTCTTGAGTCCTCTGAAGTCTTGCCAGGTTCGACGTGTCTATTATTCCCTTATCCATCAAAGTAACATCATCTGCATTCATGGGAACCCCAGCTCTTTGACACAACATAGTTATTGTGTTCGGGAAAAAGAGCTTACCCACCTTCTTCCTCCAACAGGAATGTATTTCACTGGAGATAATTTTTCCAACATCTATACTTAATGATCTTAAAATAGTGAATACCAGAAAAACTCGATCATGTGAAATAGTAGAGTCATGGGTCATTGGCAGTAGTCGTAGTTTTATGAATCCCAACCAAGTGTTGGTTTCACTCTTAAGATAGGCCGCTTGGAAGGTTCTCTTCTCTGTCTTCGACAAACGCGATTGAGCCCCCTCGACTCCCACCTCTCGAACAGTTGCGTTCAACTGCTCATTAGATGGTGCTCATTATATCCGACATGTGGGAAATCTTGAAGATTAAACAGAGAATTTACCACCCCAGGGCTCCAGTCGACTGCCACACCACGAACAATTGCTTGAAACCCCTCTTCTTCATCTATATTCGTGTAAAATTCACGAATAACATTTGAGTTTATCGATTCTGGTTTCACGCAAAACAGGCCCCAACCATGATTTGTAATTCCATCTCTTAAGAAATGTGGCAGATCATCACCATATCCCCTTTCAAACAGAAAATCTCTTTTTAGCATCTCTATATACTTTGCTCGGGCAAGATCATTGATGAAGCGATTATACGGCAGTCTCGGTTCCTCAGTATCGATCTCTTTTGTCTCTGTTGAGGCTTCAGCAACTCCTTTGCCCTTGTCTTCTTGCTGTTTTTTTAGAATTTCTTCTTCTGCCTTCTTTTTAGTTTCCTCTCTTACCTGGTCCTCTGACCCCTTTTTCTTCTGCTCTTCTTTTTCCGAATTTCTTTTTTAGATTCAGTCGTCGACTGACAAGGAGTATCTGTTCGAATTACCTTGATTTGGCCGACCTTCTGCTTTCGACGACGGCGACGTGGAACTTCCGGTACAATGATTCAGCCTGAACCTCCTACTCTTGAACTTCCTATCCATTTCCTTTTTCTTGCACATCTTCTGCTTGCTTCTCTTGCACTTCTTGTGGATTTTCAATTATCGACCCACTCTGTCCAGGATCTTGTTCCTCAGGTTCCTTTGGTTGTTCCTCTTCAACCACATCATCAGCAATATCCTCGACTACTTTTCTTACAACCTCTGCAACCTCAGCCCTCTGTTGCCTTCTTCTTCTTTTTGCCTCTCTTTCTTCCGGCGTCTTCCTTCTCTTTGCTTTCATCTTTGGTGCCTCAGGGGTAATGGTCACTTATTCTTCCTCATTATCTCTCTCTTTCCTCCCTCTCGTTTTAGCCATTTCAGACTTGAAGATTTTACAGTAATCAGAGGCAAGGGAAAAATAAAAACGACAAGGAATGAAAACAAGAAGATGAAGTGAAACGAAACTTACCACAAGGCTTGAATAAATAGGGCTTCAGCAAATTAAATCCTAACTGAAAGATTCTACCCCAATTAAATAAAATTACCGTTTAATTTTGCATGTAATCATGAAAGATTAAATTCCAAAACGGTAAAATTTTGCCCCGTGGTAAATCTTCCTCGCACTGGCTAACGGATAGATCAACACTGTGTGACACGTGGAAACACCAAATGCTCCACATGGTTTACCTGCCCACGGAAAAATTAAATACCAAACAGTAAAATTATTTAATTCACAACCAATCCTCTTTATATTCAGACGAAATATTTGATCCTACCAACAAATTGCAAAAACAAACTAACCATCAAAAGATTTTCTTCTAGAAAAATCTTTGATACGAAAAACGTTAATACAAATTTAAACCGCCAAAATCAAATCTCCTTTTCTTTATTTTTAGTCGAATAAATCAGAAATAATATTTATTAAAACCTTAATCTAAACAGAAATCCAGTTAACGAAAATACAATTTAAAATTAAAATCTTAACTAAACTAATCCAATTAAATAAATTGAATTAAATCAACGAAAAATACAAATAAATAACTGAAAATAAGATCTATGAAAATTCAAAAATTCCAACGAATCAAATTTAATCAGATAAAATTGAAATCTATAAAATCCATTTTAAAATAATTCAAGTCAGAGTCAAATAAAATCCACAAGATAGAATGAAATCGTAACAACATTGGGAGCTAAAAATATTGCAATAAGAACTGCTCCGGCAAAACTCTTGCTCGTTTATTCATCAACCAACTTTAGGGAATGATATTTCGAATGGAATTCCTCTCCCCAATAATGTTTCGCTCGCTGTCATTTAACTTTGAAAACTCGCCCATCCTTTTCATCCCTTAAGGTAATTGCTCCATGAGGAAAAACTTCAATCACAACAAATAGCCCAGACCATTTAGATTTTAATTTTCCAGGGAACAATTTCAATCTAGAGTTATAAAGCAAGACTCTTTGACCCTTAACAAACTCTTTAAGTTTTATTTTCTTATCATGCCACTGCTTAGTCTTTTCTTTATACATTTTCGCATTTTCATAAGAAAATTGGCGAAATTCCTCTAATTCATAAGCTGCAGCATTCTTATTGCATCTGCACGACTCAGATCAAAATTCAATTTCTTCAAAGCCCAAAACGTTTTATGCTCAAGCTCTAACGGTAAATGGCAAGTCTTTCCATATACTAACCTATAGGGAGACATACCTAGAGGAGTCTTATAGGCTGTCCTATAAGCCCAAAGAGCCTCATCTAACCTTAAAGACCAATCTTTCCTTGATGGATGGACTACTTTCTCTAGAATAGATTTGATTTTCCTATTATTAACTTCAGCTTGACCATTTGCTTGTAGATGATAAGGGGTAGCTATCTTATGCTTAATTCCATACTTAGCTAAAAGCTTAGTTAAAACATTATTCACAAAGTGTATACCCTCATCACTTACTAAAGCTCTAGGTGTCCCAAACTGCGCAAAAATGTGTGATTGGAGAAACCTTGACACTGTCTTGGCATCATGCTGATGGCATGCGATGGCCTCCACCCATTTGGACACGTAATCAACTGCCTATAAGATAAAAACATTACCATTAGAAGGAGGAAATGACCCCATAAAGTCAATACCCCATACATCGAATAATTCTAATTCCAAAATGTAAGTAAGAGGAATTTCATCTCTAGGCCCTAAATTTCCTCTCCTTTGGCAAGCATCACATTGCTTATAGAACCAATGAGCATCCTTAAATAAGGAAGGCCAGAAGAATCCACATTGCAAAATCCTCATGGTTGCCTCTGACCACTGAAATTACCTCCATACGACGATGAGTGACATTGCTCCAGGATTTCCTTTGCTTCATCACTTGAAACACACCTTCGAATAATACCATAAGAGCATTGCTTATACCTAAATGGCTCATTCCAAAAGAAAATTTTGGCATCATGCTTAAACTTTTTCATCTGCCTCCAATCCATATCAATAGGAGTGACTCATTTCACCAAAAAGTTGGCAATATCAGCATACCAAAGGATATCCTTTACTACCTTTACATTAACAGTAAAGAGCTGCTCATCTGGAAAGGAATCTGAAATGGCAGATTGCTCCGACAAAACTGATGTTGGATCAAGACGAGACAAATGATCTGCAATAACATTCTTTAATTCCTTCTTATCCTTTATCTCCAAGTCGAATTCCTGCAATAATAAAACCCAACGAATCAATCTAGGCTTTGCATCGTTTTTAGACATTAAGTACCTTATTGCTGCATGATATGTGAAAACCGTGACTTTGGTCCCAACCAAATATGGGCTAAATTTCTCAAAGGCAAACACAACCGCTAACAACTCCTTCTCAGTAGTTGTATAGTTGATTTGTGCCTGATTCAAAACCCTGCTTGCATAATAAATAGGATGGATAAATTTGCCCTGCTTTTGCCCCAACATTGCACCTATTGCAACATCACTCGCATCACACATTACCTCAAATGGTAAACTCTAATTAGGTGCACAAGGAATGAGGGCTGAGACTAAAGCAGCCTTTAAAGTCTCAAAAGCCTTCCTACAATCTGCATTAAAGTAAAAAACACTGTCAGCACACAACAAGTTACAAAGAGGTATACTAATTTTGGAAAAATCCTTTATGAACCTTCTATAAAATCCAGCATGGCCTAAAAAACTTTGAATCCGTTTAACTAAATTCGGTGGCTCTAATCTCTCAATAACCTCTATTTTTGCTCGATCAACTTCTAGAATTTTCTTTGAAATCTTATGACCTAACACTATGCCCACCTTCACCATGAAGTGGCATTTCTCCCAATTAAGAACTAGATGGGTATCCTCACATCTCTTTAACACCTTACCTAAATTATTCAAATAATTCTAAAAACACCCTAAAAAAAACTGAAAAATCGTCCATAAATACCTCAACAGTGGACTCAATCATATCAAAAAAAATTGCTAACATACACCTCTGAAATGTTGCTGGAGCATTGCAAAGGCCATAAGGCATCCGCCTAAAGGCAAACGTCCCATAAGGGCAGGTGAAAGTGGCTTTTTCCTGATCCTCAGGAGCAATGGTAATCTGATTATACCCAAAGTAACCATCTAAGAAACAATAGTAGGCCTGACCAACCAATCTATCCAACATCTGGTCAATAAATGGTAAAGGGAAGTGGTCCTTACGGGTGGCTTTGTTAAGCCTCCTGTAATCTATACAAACCCTCCAGCCATTTATTGTCCTAATTGGGATCAACTCATTGTCCTTATTAGTCACTACCGTGACACCTCCTTTCTTAGGAACACATTGGACAGGGCTTACCCAATTGCTATCTGCAATTGGATAGATAATCCCAGCATCCAACCATTTAATCACCTCATTTTTAACAATCTCTTTCATTGCAAGGTTAAGCCTTCTCTGTTGCTCAATACTCCTAAAGGATCCCTCCTCTAGAGTGATTTTATGCATACAGAAAGACAGGCTAATTCCCTGAATGTCAGCCAATGTCTAACCTATTGCTTTGCGATATTGTTGCAGCAACTTTATTAAGGCCACTTAATCCTCCAACATTAAATCTGATGCAACAATATGGGCAACGTCTCACCCTCCCCAAGATACACACACTTTAGATGATCCAGCAAGGGCTTCAAATCTAAAGTGGGTGCCTCAATCAGGGATGGCTTAATAGGAGGAGCCTTCCTTTCATCCAAATCTAAAGACTCAAAAACATCTTCACACATAGACACTTCTTTTTCACTTTTTCTTTCTAAAGAGAAAACTTCTAGATCCTCTATATTAACCTCTCCATGATCTTCCAAATGCTTGTTTGTCAAATCCTTCATTGCTGTCTCAACAATTGTGTTCTCCAAAATCCTAATGAAAGAACAATCTTCCACTTCGTCTGGATACTTCATGACCTTAAAAACATTAAACTTCACTTCCTCATTATAAACCCTCATTGTTAATTCCCCTTTTTGAACATCTATCAATGCTCTACCAGTAGCCAAAAATGGACGACCAAGAATAATTGGGGCATCTTTATCTGCCTCATAATCTAAAATAATAAAATCAACAGGAAATATGAATTTATCTACTTTCACTAAGACATCCTCAATTTTACCCTCTGGATTTTTTATAGACCTATTGGCTAATTGGAGTGTGATTGTGGTGGGCCTAGCTTCACCAATACCTAGATTTTGATAGAACGAAAGAGGCATATGGTTAATGCTTGCGCCTAAATCATAAAGTGCTCTACCTAACTCTTTTCCACCTATTGAGACAAGAATAGTAAATGACCCTGGATCCTTAGCCTTGGTTGGTAGCCCATTCTTAAGAATAACACTACATTCCTCAGTAAGAGATATAGTTTCAAACTCACCTAACCTTTTCTTTAGTTAAAATATCCTTAAGAAATGTAGCATAATTAGGCATTTGCTCAATAGCTTCTACCAAAGGGATATTTATATGCAATTGCTTAAGAATTTCTAAAAATTTCTTAAATTGACCATCCTGATTCTTAGGTATTTGCCTTTGTGGAAAAGGTAGAGGTGGTACTAAGGTGGTTCCACATCTGGAACAGAACCAGATGCTCCAACATCATTATTGCTGCCTCCAGCACCTTTACCAGACTCCAACTCTTTTTCAACATCAACATTTTTATCACTACTCTTCTCTACATCCTCGGGTTTACTAGGCTCTTTTCTCTCTTCTTGTGGCTTACCACTCCTTAGATTCTCTGCCTGTACCTGCTCCTTACCTTCCCTTCTAGGGTGCTCTATAGCCGCAAGAAGTTTCCCTTGAGGCTTTGCCTTCAGCTCATTAGCTAGCAGGCCCACTTGCAATTCCATGGCTCTCATTGAAGCTTGATTACTTTGAATTGTGGTATCTGTACGAGCCATATATTCTTTCATCATTGCCTCAAGAGAACTCTTTGAATTTTGCTGGGGCAATACTTGTGATTTAGCAAATCCTGACTAGTTCACCTTTTGTTGTGCTTGAGGGGCTTGCAGATTGCTTCCTTGCCCTCTCCATGCAAAGTTGGGGTGGTTGCGCCAACCTGGATTATAAAAGTTAGAATAAGGGTTATTCCTTTGATTACCTACAAAAAACACAGAAGCTGGATTGCTGGGGTAAAACTCGTAGTTGTTCTCTTCACCACAATAAACACATGATTCCTCCGCAACTTGGTTCACCACTGCAGCAGGCTCCACAGCTGGCGGATGCTGATGACTAACCACTGTCACATTTTTAAGAGCGTTAGCTAACATTGCAATATCAGCCCTAATGGTAGACAGACCATCAACCTCTAACACACTTTTAACTTTTTTATTTGAGCCTCTAACATCCGTCCATTGACAACTATTGGTTGATATTCTTTCTAAAATTTCATGGGCTTCATTAAAGGTTTTTGCCAAAAGGGCCCCTCCAGCCGAAGCATCGACCATACCTTGGGTTGCCATGTTTAGCCCATTGTAAAATGTTTCCATTTGGATACAATGAGGTAAACCATGATGGGGACACTTTCGCAAAAGCTCCTTAAACCTCTCCCAAGCCTCACTAAAAGTTTCATCTTCAAGTTGCCTAAACCCCACTATCTCACTCCTCAACTTGGCATTCCTAGTTGGTGGAAAATATATACTAAGAAATTTTTCCGCTAAAACTCATTCCATGTCCTAATTGATCCTGGAGAAAAAGAATTTAACCATGTCTTTGCTCCGTCCCTAAGGGAATACAAGAACAAATGAATCACTAACTCCTAGAAAAGACTTAAGATGTAAATGGGGGTCTTCAGATGACAAACTGTGACGCCCCGTGCATTTCTGGTGTTAATTAAATTCCATAAATATGGTGGAATGAAAATGTAAATTTTGTTTGGGCTTGTAATGTGGAATTATTAGTTTTATACCATAATGTTCGGTAATTATTCTTCGAATATAGGCGTTTTGTTATTTAAGTGCCTCCCTTAAGCTCGATTACTTTTGGCTAGCGGTAATTATCTGGTCTCTTTAAGCGTTGAAATATTCACGTTGAGTGGTGAGGAAGTTACCTATTATGGGGCGTCTATTATTGGGTTTTTAAGAAAAGAAATTAAGAAAAGAGAAATATCTCAAAAAGGAAAGAAAAACCCTAGCCACTATTCATCTTCTTCTTCCTCTCCCTCTCATGCTCGCGTGGAAGCCCCTCCCCCTTTTCCGTTTTGCTCAGCCAGTCGCCCCACCCTTTTTGTGTCGTGCTTCAGTAGCCATCCAGCCACCTTGCCGTTGTTTCAGCCTCCGCCAGAACCTTCCAATTGCCACCGCCACCGTCGAAGGAAGCGTCGCCGCCGCGTGGGTTTTTTTCCTCGTGGATCCTCTCTCTCTCTCCAGTCGAACGCATGCTATAGCCGTTCGTCAAGTCGCGTCCATGCCCAGTCCCGTCTCCCTTTGCGAGCTCTCTCTTCGCGACCTCTCTCCCTCGTCACGAGCCCTCTCTCCCCATGGATGTGGTTGTAAAGCCTTCGCCGACCCTTGCCGGAAGCATCGCCGCCGGTCTCTCCCTCGCTTGACCTCTGATTCCCGCGCCGTCTCTCTCTTTTCTTTGGGTTTCCAGCAAGGTAAAGGTCGTGGGTAAGCTTTTTTCGTTGTTCCTTGTTGATTTTAAGCCCGATCTAAGTCCCTTTGCATCTGTTTTGGTCAGATCTCGCGTCCTAGCAGCTCGAAGTATCGTTCCTCGGGTTTTTGCCTCTGTCCAGCAGCTATTTTGAGTGTTTTCGAGGTCGTTTGTCGTTGTTGGTTGATAACTGCCCAAAAGGTAGTTATTTAGGCCTCAATTATATAGAGATTTGTGTGTCCTTTATGCTTATTAGGGTTGGTTTTGGATAGATATTACATGTTTTAACCCATTTGGAAGAATGGAAGCATTGGAAATTATTTTGTGTAGATTATGTTGTTGGGCGACTGGAGGGAGCAAATTCTGTGCTGCACCAAAACTGGGAGCAGAAACTGCCACATCACAGCTCGTTAGCCAACTTCATGAATCGACTTTTGTTGAGTTATTCTCGTGATAAAGGATCAAGGAGAGCCTTACATGTGTCCTAGTTTACCTAATTCAAAGCCTCACATCCTTCTATAAAAGGAAGTAGCCGTCAAAGTCAAATTCATTCCATGTTTTCCCTTGGAAGCCGAATAGTATAGAGAAATTGAAGATCATCAAGAACACCATCATCCGCAAGCTGATTAAGGAGTTTATTTTCTTTATTAACTTTTGATTATGGATATGCCTACTCAGATTGTGATTTGTATTTTCATGCCTATTATGAACGAAGTAGCTAAGGTGTTGGTAGGAATAATGTGATTGTTGTGCTTCATCTTTATTAACTTTTGATTATGGATATGCCTACTCAGATTGTGATTTGTATTTTCATGCCTATTATGAACTAAGTAGCTAAGGTGTTGGTAGGAATAATGTGATTGTTGTGCTTCATCTTTAGTAATATATTGACTATCGCATTTTGGTTAATTGTTGAGCTTATTACCATTTTATGCCCGCCTGGCCAGCCGGTGTGAATAGCTCTCTCTAGTTTTAGGGATGATTTAGAGAGTGTGTGGCAATTATCCACACTACGATCATTGTGTATTGGTGAACGCCAGTGACTGAGCTAGGGATAGCCAGTTGCGTAGTGCTTGATCGGTCGTACTTCATTGGGGTTGGAACACATCCCAAAAGATCTGGAGTTTCGGGAGGAATCCGCTAATAATACTACGAGAAATGCATGATCAATAATATTGCTAGAGCATCTTTTAGAACAATCACTAAATCCTAACCAGCGCATGTCTTTAATCTGTCTATCTGTTTGTTTACTTGTTTTTCTGTCATTTATTTTGCCTCAGCATAAGTCTTATAAAACCAAATCATTTTACCATCTTTGCAACCATTAGAAAGTTACACAAAATAGGTAGAGTGGAAACTAATTCAGGACTCGGATTGATAATATTACTTGCTGCAGACTGTGTATACTTGCACAGGAATTCTAGAGTCTTTTACACCATATTATTACTCACTCTAGGAACCCAACAAGTTTTTGGCGCCGTTGCCGGGGAATTGGATAAGTTTTTATCTGATCTATTTTTGTGTATGTGTTTTAGTGGTTTGGTGCTAGAACTTTTTTATTGTTTCTTTTGATTTTGCAGGTGCGAGTTTGGTGCATGAGCGATCCACCTGGGGTACGGTTTGAGCTTGATCCAGAAATTGAAAGGACATTTAGGAACAGAAGGAGGGAGCAGCGCAGAAACCAGATGGAGAACGTACCGCAACTTCCGCAGGTTCCTGAAGGTTCAGCAGACGCAGACCCCCAGAATCATGTGCTGCAGCAAAACCCGTTGTTTGAACAAAATGAGCAGCAAAATAATCAAGCTGAGAATCCTATCCTGATAGCGAACGATAGGACCAGAGCCATTCGAGCATATGTTGTCCCGATGTTTAATGAGTTGAATCCAGGGATTGCACGTCCCCAAATCCAAGCGGAAAATTTTGAAATGAAACCGGTAATGTTTCAGATGTTGCAAACTGTGGGACAATTCCATGGTTTGACATCTGAAGACCCTCATTTACATCTTAAGTCTTTTCTAGGAGTTAGTGATTCTTTCGTAATTCAAGGAGTGCCTAGGGATGCCCTTAGATTAACTTTGTTCCCTTATTCTCTTAGAGATGGAGCAAAGGCATGGTTGAACTCTTTTGCTCCAGGATCAATTAGGACATGGGATGAGTTAGCTGAAATTTTTTTGAGTAAATATTTCCCACCTAATAGAAATGCTAAATTAAGGAGTGAAATAGTAGGGTTTAGGCAACTTGAGGATGAGACTTTTAGTGAGGCTTAGGAAAGGTTTAAGGAGCTTTTGCGAAAGTGTCCCCACCATGGTTTACCTCATTGTATTCAAATGGAAACATTCTACAATGGTTTAAATGGAGTAACCCAAGGTATGGTCGATGCTTCGGCTGGAGGGGCCCTTTTGGCAAAAACTTTTGATGAAGCTTATGAAATTTTAGAAAGAATATCTATTAATAGGTTTCAGTGGTCGGATGTTAGAGGCACGAATAAAAAAGTTAAGAGTGTATTAGAAGTTGATGGTGTGTCCACCATTAGGGCTGATCTTGCTATGATTGCTAACGCTCTTAAGAATGTGACAGTGATTAGTCATCAGCAGCCACCAGCTATGGAGCCTACTGCAGTGGTGAACCAAGTGGCAGAGGAAGCATGTGTCTATTGTGGTGAAGACCACAACTACGAGTTTTGCCCCAGCAATCCAGCTTCTGTGTTTTTTGTAGGTAATCAGAGGAACAACCCTTATTCTAACTTCTATAATCCAGGTTGGTACAACCACCCCAACTTCTCATGGGGAGGTCAAGGAAATAACGTACAAGTGCAACAAAAGATGAACCAGCCGGGATTTGCTAAAGCGTAGGTATTGCCCCAGCAAAATAAGCAGGCTTTGCCCCAGCAAAATTCGGGGAATTCTCTCGAGGCGATGATGAAAGAATTTATGGCTCGCACAGATGCCGCAATTCAAAGTAATCAACTTCAATGAGAGCCCTGGAATTGCAAGTGGGTCAGCTAGCTAATGAGGTGAAGGCAAGGCCTCAAGGGAAACTTCCATCAGATACTGAACACCCTAGAAGGGAAGGTAAGGAGCAGGTAAAGGCAGTAACTCTTAGGAGTGGTAAGCCATTAGAAGAAAGAATTGAGCCTAGTAAAACCCAGGTTATAGAGAAAAATGGTGATAAAAATGATATTGTTGAGAAAGAGTTGGAGTCTGGTCAGGGTGCTGGAGGCTGCAATAAAGATGCTGGAGCATCTGGTTCTGTTCCAGATGTGGAACCACCTTACGTGCCGCCCCCACCTTGTGTACCACCTCTACCTTTTCCACAAAGGCAAAAGCCTAAGAATCAGGATGGTCAATTTAAAAAGTTTTTAGAGATTCTTAAGCAATTGCATATAAATATCCCTTTAGTAGAAGCTATTGAGCAAATGCCTAATCATGCTAAATTTCTTAAGGATATTTTGACTAAAAAGAAAAGGTTAGGTGAATTTGAAACTGTATCTCTTACTGAGGAATGTAGTGTTATTCTTAAGAATGGGCTACCCCCAAGGCTAAGGATCCAGGGTCATTTACCATACATGTGTCTATAGGTGGAAAAGAATTAGGTAGAGCACTCTGTGATTTAGGCGCAAGCATTAACCTTATGCCTCTTTCGGTCTATCGGAAGTTAGGTATTGGTGAAGCTAGGCCTACCACAGTTACACTCCAATTAGCTGATAGGTCTATCACATATCCAGAGGGTAAAATTGAGGATGTCTTAGTAAAAGTGGATAAATTCATATTTCCTGTTGATTTTATTATTTTAGACTATGAGGCTGATAAAGATGTCCCAATAATTCTAGGTCGTCCATTGGCTACTGGTAGGGTGTTAATAGATGTTCAAAAAGGGGAGTTAACAATGAGAGTCTGTAACGAGGAAGTGAAATTTAATGTGTTTAAAGCCATGAAATATCCAGACGAAATGGAGGATTGCTCTTTCATTAGGATTCTGGAGAGCACAGTTATTGAGACAGCAATACAGGATTCGGTTAGTAAGCATTCGGAAGAGCATGGAGAGGTTAGTGTAGAAGATTTTGAAGTTTGTTCATTAGAAAGAAAAAATGAAAAAGAGTTGTTTAGGTGTGAGGATGTTTTTGAGTCTTTAGATTTAGATCAAAGGAAGGCTCCTCCTATTAAGCCATCCCTGATTGAGGCACCTACTTTAGATTTGAAGCCCTTGCCGGATCATCTAAAGTACGTGTATCTTGGGGAAAGTGAGACGTTGCCCATTATTGTTGCATCAGATTTAATGCCAGAGCATGAAGAGGCCTTAATAAAATTGCTGCAGCAATACCGCAAGGCTATAGGTTGGACATTGGCTGATATTCAGGGAATTAGCCCATCTTTTTGTATGCACAAAATCACTCTAGAGGAGGGATCCTTTAGGAGTATTGAGCAACAAAGAAGGCTTAACCCTGCAATGAAAGAGGTTGTTAAAAAGGAGGTAATTAAATGGTTGGATGCTGGGATCATTTATCCAATTGCCGATAGCAATTGGGTGAGCCTTGTCCAATGTGTTCCTAAGAAATGAGGTGTCACCGTGGTGAGCAATAAAGATAATGAATTAATTCCAACCAGGACAGTAACTGGCTGGAGGGTTTGCATGGATTACAGGAGGCTTAATAAAGCTACCCGTAAGGACCATTTCCCTCTACCATTTATTGACCAGATGTTGGATAGATTGGCTGGTCAGGCCTATTACTGTTTCTTAGATGGTTATTCTAGGTACAACCAGATTACTATTGCTCCTGAGGATCAGGAGAAAACCACTTTCACCTGTCCTTATGGGACATTCGCTTTTAGGAGAATGCCTTTTGGCCTCTACAATGCTCCAGCAACATTTCAGCGGTGTATGTTAGCAATTTTTTCTGATATGATTGAGTCCACTGTTGAGGTATTTATGGACGATTTTTCAGTGTTTGGAGGGTCTTTTCAGAGTTGTTTAGATAATTTAGGAAAGGTGTTAAAAAGATGTGAGGATACCTATCTAGTTCTTAATTGGGAGAAATGCCACTTCATGGTGAAGGAGGGCATAGTGTTAGGACATAAAATTTCTAAAAATGGTCTAGAAGTTGATAGAGCAAAAGTAGAGGTTATTGAGAGACTAGAGCCACCGAATTCAGTGAAGGGAATTCGGAGTGTTTTAGGACATGCTGGATTTTATAGGAGGTTCATAAAGGATTTTTCCAAAATCAGTAAACCTCTTTGTAACTTATTGTGCACTGATCATGTTTTTGACTTTGATGCAGATTGTATGAAAGCTTTTGAGACTTTAAAGGCTGCTTTAATCTCAGCACCCATTCTTTGCGCACCTAATTGGAATTTACCATTCGAGGTAATGTGTGATGCGAGTGATGCTGCGGTAGGTGCGATGCTGGGGCAAAAGCAGGGCAAATTCATCCATCCTATATATTATGCAAGCAAGGTTTTAAATGAGGCACAAGTCAATTATACAATTACTGAAAATGAGTTGTTAACTGTGGTGTTTGCTTTTGAGAAGTTCCGGCCATATTTGGTTAGATCCAAAGTCACGGTTTTCACGGATCATGCAGCAATAAGGTATTTAATGTCTAAGAAAGATGCAAAGCCTAGACTAATTCGTTGGATTTTTCTATTGCAGGAATTCGACTTGGAGATAAAGGACAAGAAAGGATCAGAAAATGTCATTGCAGATCATTTATCTCATCTTGATTCATCATCATCTTTGCTGGAGCAATCTACCATTTCCGATTCTTTTCCAGATGAACAACTTTTTGCTGTTGAGGTATAGGTAGTCAGGGATGTCCCTTGGTATGCTGATATTGCCAACTTTTTGGTAAAGGGAGTCACTCCTATTGACATGGATTGGAGGCAAAAGAAAAAGTTTAAGCACAATGCGAAATTTTTCTATTGGGATGAGCCATTTATGTATAAGCAATGCTCTTACGGTATTATTCGTAGGTGTGTTTCAGGTGCTGAAGCAAAGGAAATCCTGGAGCAATGTCACTCTTTGCCGTATGGAGGTTATTTCAGCGGTCAGAGGATAGCTATGAGGATTTTGCATTGCGGATTTTTCTGGCCTACATTATTCAAGGATGCCCATTGGTTCTACAAGCAATGTGATGCTTGCCAAAGGAGAGGAAATTTAGGGCCTAGAGATGAAATGCCTCTTACTTACATTTTAGAAGTTGAATTATTCGATGTATGGGGTATTGACTTTATGGGGCCATTTCCCCCTTCTAATGGCAATGTTTTTATCTTATTGGCAGTTGATTATGTGTCCAAGTGGGTGGAGGCCATCGCATGCCATCAGAGTGATGCCAAGACAGTAGCAAGGTTTCTTCAATCGCACATCTTTGCGCGGTTTGGGACACCTAGGGCTCTAGTGAGTGATGAGGGTTCACATTTTGTTAATAATATCTTAACTAAGCTTTTAGCTAAGTATGGGATTAAGCATCAGATAGCTACCCCTTATCACCCACAAGCAAATGGTCAAGCTGAAATTAGTAATAGGGAAATTAAAGCTATTTTAGAGAGAGTAGTCCATCCATTTAGAAAGGATTGGTCCTTTAGGTTGGATGAGGCTCTTTGGGCTTATAGGACAACTTATAAGACTCCTCTGAGTATGTCTCCCTATAGGTTAGTATATGGGAAAGCTTGCCATTTACCATTAGAGCTAGAGCATAAAACATTTTGGGCTCTGAAAAAGTTAAATTTTGATCTGAGTCGTGCAGGAGCAATAAGAATGCTGCAGCTTAATGAGTTAGAGGAGTTTCGTCAATTTTCTTATGAAAATGCGAAAATGTATAAAGAAAAGACTAAGCTGTGGCATGACAAGAAAATTAAATCTAAGGAGTTTGTCAAGGGTCAAAAAGTTTTGCTTTATAATTCTAGATTAAAATTATTTCCTGGAAAATTAAAATCTAAATGGTCAGGACCATTTATTGTGGTTGAGGTTTTCCCCAATGGAGCAATTACTTTGTAGGATGAAAAAGATGGGAGAGTGTTCAAGGTGAATGGACAGCGTGTGAAGCATTATTGGGGTGAGGAGTTTCGGTCGAAATATCCTTCCCTAAGGTTGGTTGATGATTGAGAGAGCAGGACTTTTGTGGGAGCATTTCACAGAGCAAAATTTTGAGCTCCCAGACTTTGTATTGATTTTATTTTTCGCTGATTTGATTTTAATTTCGGTTAGGTTAGATTTGATTCTGCATGATTTATTAGATTTTATCTTTTAAGTATTTTTATTATTTTTGGTAGTTTAGATTTTATCTATTTTTTATTTGATTTTATTTTATTTTCGGGTCATTTATTTAAATTATCTTTGAATTATCTTTTAATTGGTTTGATTTTATTAGATTTTATCTAGATCTTATTTTCAGTTATTTGAATTCGGTTTAATTTGAATTAATAAAGATTTTCCATAATTTATTCGGCTTCTCTTGAGAATAAAAGATTAAATTTGATTTGATCGGATAAATTTAAATTTGAAAGGTTTGATTTTCTTATTTTGAAATTCAAATACCGTATCCAAGATTCTTCAGGTTGTTGCAGCAAGATTATGGCTGGAGCAAAATAATCCGAATTAAAAGGGTTTCCGTTGGAAATTTATTATTTTTACCGTTGGATTTTGGCTTTGAATTTTCGCAGGTAAATTTGCATGCATCATCTGATGAAGCCACGTGTCGCAGAGCAATCATCCGAAGGCTTCAATGATGGACAACACATCAATTTTTACCATGGGCGTTTTGGAATCCACGATTTTACCGTTGCTAGATTAAAATTTTCAGGTTACATTAAACGGTAATATTATTTAATGCAGAGCAAATCATTTCGGTTAGGATTACATTTTTGTTGGAGCCTTATTTATTCACAACCGCTGGTAAATTTCTTTCCACTTTGTCTTCTTGATCCAATTTGGCCATCTACATTCTTTCTTTTTCCCTTCCATTCTCTATCAAACCGTTGAGTCCTCCATGGCAAACACTCGGGCTAGGAAAGAAAGAGAGAGTGAAGAGGAGGAAGTACCGATTACTCCGGAAGTGCAGAAAGGGAAAACTAAGAAAAAGAGAACGCCAGAAGAAAAAGAGGCTAAACGAAGAAGGAGGCAGCAGAGGGCTGCGGAGCAAGAAACCATTCAAGAAGAGACAGTGAATGTCGTGGATACAGAGGGAACTAAAAATCCTGAGGAAGAACCGATAATTTCTGATACGGTTCAAGAAGGGAATGCTGAGAAGAATCAGGAAATGGAGGCTAAAGAGCAGGCCGCTGGTAAGCCTGACGAGGAAAAAACACCGGAGCCGGAGGCTCATGATGAAGTTGTAATGCCTGAACCACCCAAGCGCCGCCGCATCAAACGGAAGGCGGGTCGCGTGAGGGTGATTCGGAACACTCCATCGCCTCCGACGTCGGACTCTGAGGAAGAAAAGAGGGAAGCTGAAAATAAGGCAAAGGAAGAAGAGGCAAGGAAGGCAGAAGAAGAGCGTTTGCGCGAACAAAGAGAAAACAAGGGCAAAGGAATTGCCGAAGCATTGGGTGAGATTGAGGAGCCGAGGGTACCGTTCATTCGCTTCGTCAACGAACTTGCGAAAGCAAAATATCAAGAGGTACTGAAGCGTGATTTCTTGTTCGAGCGAGGATTTGGCAGTGATTTGCCCAGGTTCTTGGAGTCTGGAATAGTGAGCCTTGGGTGGAGGCAATTTTGTGCGAAGCCTGATCCTGTCAATGCCAACATCGTTCGGGAATTCTATGCCAATCTTGACGTTAAGGATGATTTTGAAGTAATAGTGCGAGGAGTGCCTGTACAATGGAGCCCAGAGGCCATTAATAATTTGTTTGATCTCCAGGACTTTCCACATGCAGTTTTTAATGAGATGATGGTTGCCCCATCGAGCGACCAATTAAGTGCGGCGGTCCGAGAGGTAGGTGTTGAGGGGGCTCAATGGAGGGTGTCGCAGACGCGAAAGCATACATTTCAAGCTGCCTATTTAAAGAGTGAAGCCAACACTTGGATGGGATTCCTTAGGCTCCCCTTACTGCCGACAACGCACGACTCCACTATATCTCGGGACAGAGTGTTGCTTGCATTTGCCATCCTTAGATCAATAAGTACAGATGTTGGAAAAATAATTTCTACTGAGATTGCTGACTGTTAGCGCAAGAAGGTGGGGAAGTTGTTCTTCCCGAACACAATTATTATGCTATGCAGACAAGCAGGGGTTCCAGTGGATGAAAGTGATGTGATTCTATTCGATAAGGGGATCATTGATACACCCAATTTGGCGCGGCTCCATCGCACGCAGGAGATACGATAAGGCGGGCTTATCTACAACATTAACATGATTCTAGAACAATTGGCACTTTTGGCCAGCAGGCAGGAGTTTGCTGAGAGGCAGACTTTAACCTTCTGGACCTATGTTAAGAATCGTGATGCTGGTTTGAAGAGGGCGCAGCAAGAAAATTTTTCAAAGCCATATCCAGCTCTCCCTGCATTCCCCGAAGACTTACTGAACCCCTGGATTCCACCACCGCCTGCTGAGAGGGAAGATGGAGAAGAAGATTTGGGTCAGGAGGATTGAAGGAGGATTTGAGCGCGCAATCTTTTTGGTGAAATATTTTGTTTGCTGGCGCATTCCTTACCCCATTTTCTTATATGATTGCTTGTCTTCTTTCTTTTTAATTTTTATGATTTGAAAAAATATATCTCTCGTTATGTAATATATTTTTGGGAAAAATACACTTTTGGTCCCTGAGGTTTGGGTTAAGTGACACTTTGGTCCCTGAGTTTTCAAACTCAACAAAAATACCCCTGAGGTTTGAGATAAGTAACACTTTGGTCCCTGCCGTCCATTTTGCCGTTAAACCCTAACGGTAAGCTGATGTGGCATTATTATTTTAATTAAAAAATGAATTTTTGATTTTTTAAATAAAAATATATAAAAATATTAAAAATATTATTATTTTATTATTATTTTTTTAAATTTTCTCTCTTTCTTCTTCATCTTCTTCCTTCTCATCTTCTTCCTTCCCCCTCCCATCTTCTTCAATTCCGGTGGCCGGCCGCCGCCGGCTGTCGGCGAACGGCGGCGGCGGCGGCGGTCGCCGGAATTTTTTTTTTCTTCTTCTCTTATTCTCTTCTTCCCTTCTTCTTAATTAAACATGAACGTCGAAATTGAAATCGTTTGTAAAATTTCGTCAAAACTTTGTGAGTAGGTTGGGAGAGTAAAGAAGAGATTTACCTGCAAACTTGGGGCAACTGTTGTGGGGAGGGAGCATTTGGGGCCATGTAAACGGCGCACGAGTCCCTCCAATTGGCGGCCGGCGCGGTTAAGAGATCGAAATTGCAATGGTAAGCAAAAAGCTTGGTGACGTCTCTTCTATAGTATTCTTTCTTCACTTCCTCGTCTAGCTCGTGAAATCGCCGCACCCCATTCATCATCTCCTCCTGAAGACTCAGCGGAACCCCATGGTTCACCACTTGGAAGAAACCCCACGTCTCTGCTGCCTCTCGGATTCTTTCCACGATCTCTCTGCGTTTCAACGGATCTTTACCAATGTCTTCCAGATCCACCACCGGAACGCCCACTCCGATTTTGTCAGAATCGAAATCGGAACCGTCGCTTCTCGGTGGCCCGTAGAAAATTCTTGGGATCTCGGCTACGCCGGCGTCGACCAGGCCTTTGACGCCCGCCTTAGTTTCGTCGAACGCTTTCAGCTCCGAAGCTTTGTCGAAGGTATCGTCGAGTTTGGAGGAAGGCGTGAGGTTGGGTTTGTCGACGACCATTTTGCTTCTCGGGGAGAGAGAAAAAGGAATAAGTGACTGAATACAAACTTCAGTACTTGCCTATAAAAAAAAAACAAACTTCAGTACTTGATCTCCCACGACTTTTGAAGATAATAATGTCTGTTACAACTTACCAATCCCATGAAGAAATTCATCTGAAATAAGTGGATTGATTTTCTTTCTTTTTTCTGTTCTTGTTGGAAAATATGTGAAATGAATTTATTCCAGAAATCTAGAATGTTTCTAATATTACCTTCAATAAGCTTTATAACACATTAACCAAATCTAATGAAGAGGGAGAAGGGTTGGGACTTAGCGAATTCAAGAATTACGAGCAACACATAGATATAGACCGAAAGAATTACGAATCGGGGAGGAGGAGCTCCTCCTCCCCGAAACTCCCTTCTTTTTTTTTAAAAAAAAAAAAAGAAGAAAGGAAGAGAAAGAAGAAGAAGGGAAGAAGAGAAGAAGAAATAAGAAAAAAAAAATTTCGGCGACCGCCGCCGCCGCCGCCGTTTGCCGGCAGACGACGGCGGCCGGCCACCGGAGCTGAAGAAGATGGGAGGGGGAAGGAAGAAGATGGAGGGAGAAAGAAGGTGGAGAAGAAAGAAGATGAAGAAGATAGAGAGAATTTTAAAAATAGGGAACAATACACTTTTAGTCCCTCAGGTTTGGGTTAGGTTTCATTTTGGTCCCTCAGTTTTCAAACTCAACAATTTAGCCCCTGAGGTTTAGTTTTAGTTTCATTTTGGTCCTTCCATCCATTTTTCCGTTAATATTTAACAGATTGCTGACGTGGCATTGATTTTTTTATTAAAAAAATCATTTTTTATTTATTAAAATAATATAAAATATATTATTATTTTTAATTTTTATTTGTTCCCTTTCTTCTTCTCCAATCAGCCAATTGGTCTTCTTCTTCATTCACCAGCGGGCTTCTTCTTCAATCACACCGGCGGCCGCCGGCCGCCGCTCGCCGACGACCGGTAAGTTTTTTTGTCCTCTTTATTTCTCTCTCCCTCACCGTCTCCTTCTCTCTCACAGTCCCTCTCTCTCTCACTGCCTTTCTGAAACCCTTTCCGGCGAGATCTAGGCTTGGGTTCGAGCTCGACGGGCGTGACCTGAATCGCGGCGAGATCTACCTACTCGAGCTTGAAATAGAAGAGAACGAAGAGGACGGAGGAAGATCGACTTGCCGGCGAAGAAGAGACACGAGGGAGAGAGAACGAGCGGGTATGGTTTTTCCGTTTAGAGACTCGTGAGTCTGGGTTCGGCTGTG
Source organism: Luffa acutangula (assembly GCA_036850905.1). Classification (NCBI taxonomy): domain Eukaryota; kingdom Viridiplantae; phylum Streptophyta; class Magnoliopsida; order Cucurbitales; family Cucurbitaceae; genus Luffa; species Luffa acutangula. The sequence goes on from CM072096.1 coordinate 17,653,679, forward strand.
GGTTTTCTGTTTAGAGACTCGTGAGTCTCGGTTCGGGGCCTCTTAGAGTCTGATGACCGCAAAGTGCACGGGCCGCAAGTAATATAAAACGGTAGTAATACCGAGTATCGAATCCTCAGGGAAATTGAATTAATTCCATTAAGTACCAAGAATCATCATGTTTTAATTTTATTTAGAAGATCAACTCGAATGATAGTGCGAAAAATTAAGGAATTAATAAAAATAAACATGTAATAATGAAATGAAAATTACCAAATAAGGGAACTTGACCTGGGGTGTTATCTAGTTTCTTGGATTTGTAGCTCAATTACATGGATGTATGTAACTAATAATCTTCAATTCCATAAATCTAGAAGTAATTTTAAGCGGATTTCTCTTTCAAGCTCCTCCACATCTCATACCATCATAACTAATTTATGTGTCCATCTCCTTAGTTAATCATAGTATGGCATTAAGCAACTTCATAATCAATTTCTAACAATTCTCTTTCACTCTCGTGTTCCAAGCAATTGTTAGCCATGCAATTTGGATCTAATCTAATTTCTCTCTGTCGAGTATCAATTTAGACCAACATATCAATTAATCCGTGATCAAGAGATTAAAAGCATTAAGCAAGAATTGCATAGATGAAATATGGAGAATTTCATTACATAATCCAAGTAATTGCGCTACAATATCCAATTAACTAGAATAACGGCCCTAGGTCTCAAGATCTACTCACACATGGAAATAATTTTGCCAAAATGATCTTGATCCATAGGCCTAACTCAAATTACAACAAGGAATTATAAAGAAGGAAGAAATAACCGATAAGTTGATCCCAAGCTCCCGCTACGATCATCTCGAATCTTGAGCCTTGGAATCTCGCCCAATTCCACCTTTTTCCTCACAATTCTTCTCACTTTTTCTCTCTATTGAGCTAGGGGAGAGCTCCCCCAAATTTGGGATGATTTGAACCAAAGGAAAGGGCCCTTTTTATAGCACAAGGGGCTGGACATTTCTTGCTGAGCAAGTCGGCAGCGTCGAGACGCTACGTCACAGCGTCTCGACGCTGTGACGTCATGTTGTCTTGGGGCAGAAGTTGTTGCAGCGTCGCGACGCTACGCAGACAGCGTCTCGACGCTGTCGCGATTTTGGCACGCGCTTTTCTGATTACCTAGCGTCTCGACGCTACGGTCCTAGCGTCTCGACGCTAGGCCTTCTAGAAGCCTGATTTGTGGATTTTAGCCTCCTTTCTTTAATCTTTTGGGCTTTTTGGGCCTTCCCACTTCAATTGTCTTTTCTTCTTGGACCTTGGGGCTTGGATCTTCAATGGTTATTCTTTAATTTGCCCATAAAGTCTCCAAATTTACCCAAATTCTCTTAAAATCTCAGTTTTGCTGTCCAAACTCGGTTTTCTGTAAAATCAACATAAAAATACATTAAAGCTCACAATTCATGCACAAAACTAGCTAAAATTAATAGGAAAATGATGACATTTTTGCATGTCATCACACCCCCAAACTTAAAGTTTTGCTAGTCCCGAGCAAAATACATATGAATCATAACTTGCATGCTAACAACTCTATCTTCAATGCTTCTAGCCATGAATGCAAACTATTGAAACAAATAAGTAAGCATGAACAAACATCAAGAAGTTTTAAAATTTAATCTTATCCTCCCTTGCAAAAATGAATCATCATTTGTTTTACCACAATTTTTACTAGCCCGGAATCATTTATAAACTCCTCCATTCATCTTCCCCCTACACTGGCACTAAAGCCCGCCCTTTTAGCCATCATACTTATCTAGCAAGTACTACCTTACTTAGGTGCTCAAATTTCTTGAGGTGTCCCCCAAACTTTTTTTTTTTTTTTTTTTTTTTTTTTTTTTAGATAGATGATAATCCTTTTAGATGCAGCGCCTTCGTTCTGGCTTGCCAACATTGGTGATGAAAGCATCCAACTACGAGCGCTTCATCTTTCAGGATGCCGAAGCATGCTCATTTCTTTCCAGCGTTTTCATGCAAAGGCAAACGATGGGTGTCATGAATGCCCCTGGTTACTAACACTTTCAAGAAAGTGGAGCATTTATTATTATTATTATTATTATTATTATTATTATTATTGAGCAAATCATTTTCTTTTTCCCAAAGCTCAGTATTACTGACTATTACGCATGAAAGCTATCTAGACAAACTTTACACCTATCGGAGTGACAACAAACTTCCAAAGCATATAACTTTCATCTAGGCTTTCAAAATCATACTAAAACAAGTGAATCATCATACTTTGCAAGGGGATCAAAGAAAAATTTTAAATTTTCTTGAATTTAGACATGCTTCCAGATTTGCAACAATAAGAGAGAATCATGGCTAAAAGCAAATCATCAGACGTCATCATCATCAACATGCATTTAATTCATCATAAGCATTTCTTTTCTTATGCAAAACCTACGCAGAGCGAATCTCCCCCCCAAACTTAAAATATACATTGTCCCCAATGTATGAACATTTAATCAGATAAAGAGAGATCGATACTGCCCTGAAAAAGTGAGAGTCTGAAACGTCTTGAATTTTCGTCCGAAGAGAGAATGAGCGGAAAGGTGCAACAACTTGATTTTACGAGTTCCTGCATAAGGATCAATCTCAAGGGAGCATTAGGATCAATGCGAAAAAACAAAAATGAAATCTAAAAACTTAAACAGCTTGGGTTGCCTCCCAAGAAGCGCTTGTTTAACGTCCTGAGCTAGACGGGGCTTTGTCACCCTGGATCCGTTAAAATCATTTTTTCGACCTTGCGTTCTTCGAATCCACAATAGTGCTTCACTCTCTGCGCATTGACTTTAAAAGTTAATCCGTTGCTATCCATTAATTCAATTGGTCCATATGGGGATACTTCCTTGATTATGAATGGACCGGACCATCTTGACTTCAATTTTCCTGGGAACAATCGCAATCGAGAATTGAATAGAAGAACTTGCTGCCCTGGCTCAAAAAAACGCTTCTGGATTACATTGTCATGCCATCTTGCGGTTCTTTCCTTATAGAGTTTTGCGTTTTCATACGCCTGGCTCCTGAATTCTTCTAGTTCGTTGAGCTGCAGAAGACGTTGTTCACCAGCCTTCTCTGCGTCCAAGTTTAGCTTCTTGATAGCCCAATATGCTTTGTGCTCAAGCTCCACAGGCAGGTGACAGGCCTTACCATACACTAATCGATACGGGGATGTACCGATTGGAGTTTTGAAAGCTGTCCGGTAGGCCCACAAAGCATCGTCCAACTTGTATGCCCAGTCCTTTCTGTTGATACGAACTGTCTTCTCCAGAATTTGCTTAATCTCCCTGTTAGAAATCTCAGCTTGCCCGTTAGTTTGGGGATGATAAGCTAAAGAAGTCTTATGCTTGACACCATATTTCCTCAGTAATGATTCAAACAATTTATTGCAAAAATGAGACCCCTCATCACTAATTATAGCTCGTGGTGTGCCAAATCTAGTGAAAATATTTTTATGCAAGAAACGTAACACAACACGAGCATCATTAGTCTTTGTGGCTACTGCCTCTACCCATTTAGATACGTAATCAACAGCAACTAGGATGTACGAGTATCCATTGGAAGAGGGAAAAGGACCCATAAAGTCCATGCCCCACACATCAAAAAGTTCAATTTCGAGAATAGGGGTTAAAGGCATTTCATGGCGTCTAGAAATATTTCCTGTCCTTTGACATCTATCACATGTTCTCACGAAGGTATAACAATCTTTAAATAAAGTAGGCCAATAAAAACCAGATTGAAGTACCTTTGCTGCAGTACGAGTTGGTCCAAAATGACCACCATAAGGAGAGGCATGACAATCATGAATAATCTTACCTACTTCTTCTGCCGGAATGCACCTTCGAATGATTTGGTCAGAACATACTTTAAAGAGAAATGGGTCATTCCACAGATAGGACTTCACATCATGGAAAAACCTCTTTCTTTTCTGAGCATTTAAGTCTGGAGGTATTTCTTTTCCTGCAAGAAAGTTCACAAAATCGGCGTACCAAGGAAAAGAAGTTTTAACAGCATATAACCTTTCATCAGGAAAAACTTCTTTAATAGGAAAGGTTGTAATGTTCTTTTCATGCTTTATCCGAGACAAATGATCTGCGACTACATTCTCGCAACCTTTCCTATCCTTGATCTCATAGTCAAATTCTTGCAATAACAGAATCCATCTTATGAGTCTGGGCTTGGAATCCTTTTTACTACTCAAATAACGAATAGCAGCGTGGTCAGTATGCACTATAACCTTTGTACCGAGTAAATAGGGCCTAAACTTATCGAAAGCGAACACAACAGCAAGCATCTCCTTCTCTGTAGTGGTGTAGTTTTGCTGAGCACTATTTAAAGTTCTGCTTGCATAATAGATTGCCCTAAAGAACTTATCTCGTCGTTGCCCTAAGACAGCTCCTAAAGCATAATCACTAGCATCGCACATGATTTCAAATGGTTGACTCCAGTCAGAGACAACAATGATGGGTGCAGAAATCAATTTTTCCTTCAAAAGATTAAATGCTAGCAAACACTCTTTTGAAAATACAAACGGAGCATCCTTTTCAAGCAAGTGGCACAGGGGTTTAGCAACTTTTGAGAAATCTTTTATAAAACGCCTGTAAAACCCTGCGTGGCCTAAGAAGCTACGAACTCCTTTAACATTAATGGGAGGAGGAAGTTGCTCGATAGCAGAAATCTTGGCTTTATCAACCTCTAAACCCTTTTCAGACACCTTGTGACCTAAGACTATCCCTTCTTTTACCATAAAATGGCATTTTTCCCAATTTAAAACAAGGTTAGTCTCTTGACATCTTTGCAAAACACGAGAGAGATTATGTAAACAGTTATCAAAGGATGAACCAAAAACAGAGAAATCATCCATAAATACTTCCATGATCTCTTCCACAAAGTCTGAAAATACAGCCATCATACAACGTTGAAAGGTAGCTGGAGCATTACATAACCCAAATGGCATACGCCGAAAAGCATATGTGCCATAGGGACACGTAAATGTTGTTTTCTCTTGGTCTTCGGGTGCAATCGCAATTTGATTATAGCCCGAATAACCATCAAGAAAACAGTAATATGGATACCCAGCTAGCCTATCAAGCATTTGATCAATAAAAGGGAGAGGAAAATGGTCTTTTCTGGTGGCCTTGTTTAACTTCCTATAATCAATACACACACGCCAACCGGTAACTGTCCTAGTAGAAATGGATTCATCTTTCTCGTTCTTAACAACAGTCATCCCCCCTTTCTTAGGTACTACTTGAACAGGACTCACCCAAGGGCTGTCAGATATAGCATAAATAATTCCTGCATTTAATAATTTTAACACTTCGGCTTTTACCACTTCTTTCATTGCTGGATTTAATCTCCTTTGGTGTTCTACTGTAGGATTAAAGGCATCTTCCATTAAAATTTTATGCATGACAATTGAAGGACTAATACCCTTAATATCACTAATGGACCATCCTAAGGCAGATTTATGCTTTTTCAAAATATCCAACAATTTTTCCTCTTCTACTTTACTTAAATCGGCAGAAATGATAACGGGAAAAGTAGAAGAGTCTCCTAAGAATGCATAGCGCAAGTGGGCAGGCAATTGTTTTAATTCAGGGGAAGGGGCATTAACTTGAGCACACATATCTAATGTCAACGTTTCTTCCCTTCCTACAGATCTATCAATTAAAGCACTTTTCTGATCAACATCTAATAATTTATCTCCAAACACGTCAGGCATGCTTATCTCATAATGATCAACAGGAGACTCTGACTCTACACATGCATTGATAATAGCGTCAACTGAATCAATCGAGAAGCAGGAGCTAACCTCTTCTGGATGTTTTAATGCATTAAAAAGGTTGAACACTACCTCGTCGTCTTCCACTCTGAGAGTCAGGGTTCCTTCTTGTACCTCAATTAGAGCACGAGCGGTTGCCAAAAATGGTCTCCCAAGAATGATCGGGACTTCAGGGTCTTCTTCCATGTCTAAAACTATAAAGTCTACAGGGAACATGAATTTGTCGACATTGATCAGAACATCTTCTAACACACCTTTGGGGTATGTTATTGAACGATCTGCCAATTGCAAGACAATTGTGGTCGACTTCAATTCCCCCAAACCCATTTTCCTGTAAACACTGAATGGCATTAGGTTTATACTTGCCCCTAAATCACACAGAGCTTTTTTTATGAACAAACTACCAACAGTACACGGAAGAGTAAAACTCCCTGGATCTTTTAATTTTGGTGGTAGATGTTTCTGGATTATGGCACTGCACTCGGCTGTCATATTCACTGTCTCATGGTTCTCGAATTTCTTTTTCTTTGACAATATTTCCTTCATGAACTTGGCATAGTGTGGCATCTGTTCCAAAGCATCAGAAAAAGGAATGTTAATATGAAGCTGTTTAAAAATATCAAGAAACTTTGAAAATTCAGCATTCAACTTTTTCTTTTGAAATCTCTGAGGATAAGGAATCTGGTTAAGAACTAAAGGAATAGAATCAGAAGACTTATCTGGTACTGATGGTGCTGACTCTTCCTCTGGTTTGTGTTCCTCATCCACTATCCTTCTAGTGATGGGGTTTGCTTCTTCTTTTCTTTCAATTTCTCTTAACTGTTTCCCACTTCTAAGAGATATGGCGGGGCATTGTTCGTGTGGGTCCATGGCGATGTCATTGGATAAATTTCCTTGCTGGATTTCCTTCATAAATATTGTCATTTGATCCATCTTTGCTTCCATTTTATTAATAACAATATTTACTGTGGCTTGAACATTTTCATTCAAATTTCTAGTCTCATTCATGAAGTCTTTTAGCATTTCTTCCAAAGGGCTTTTCTTTTCTTTAAACTCCTCTTTTAATTCATCTTTCGGCGAACTTGGAGTTTCTGATCCTGTGAGCTTGTTTAGAGCCTTGGTTAGAGCTTCGACTTGCAACCTTAAAGCACTCACTCCTTCATTTTCACCTAGTTTCTCCTTAATTTTGGACTCTGGTTGCCATTGGTGACTTGTTAAAGCCAATTCTTCTACTATGGTTCGTGCCTCCTTGACAGTTTTGGCTAAAAAGTTTCCTCCAGCCGTAGTGTCAAGAATTGTCTTTAAATTCCTATTTAACCCACTGTAGAAAAGTTGAATTTGAAGCCAATCAGGATATCCATGCTGTGGGCATTTTCTTAACAAATCCTTATATCTCTCCCAAGCTTCATATAATTGCTCTTCCTCTAATTGTTGAAACTTTCCAATTTCAGCTCTAAGCTTGGTAATCTTTTCTAATGGGAAAAATTTTGCAAGGAAAGCTTTGACTAAATCATTCCAACCAAGGATGCTATTTGAGGTTAACGAGTCTAACCAATCTCTAGCCTTGTCTTGTAAAGAAAATGGGAATAACTGCAACCGAATTGAGTCAGGACTAACTCCTCCCATTTTTACAGTTCCACAGATATTTAGAAATGACCTTAGGTGATGATGTGGATCTTCTGATGGGTGGCCTTTGAAAACATTCTCTCTCACCATTTGAATGAGACTAGCCTTGAGCTCAAAATTATCGACAGTGACTGGCTCATAAGCTATTCCAGAATAGTTTAATGGAAATTCAGGCAAGAAATAATCTCGAATTGCTTTGTCTTCTGCCATGATTAAATCTCAAAAGAACAGATTATCCACCTTATAGCTCCACAAAAATAAAATGCAGAAAAATAAATTTCTAAATTAAAATCAAACACTTAATTCTCAATATTAACGGAAAAAAAAAAAAATTACAATTTCCCCGGCAACGGCGCCAAAAACTTGATGACCGCAAAGTGCACGGGCCGCAAGTAATATAAAACGGTAGTAATACCGAGTATCGAATCCTCAGGGAAATTGAATTAATTCCATTAAGTACCAAGAATCATCATGTTTTAATTTTATTTAGAAGATCAACTCGAATGATAGTGCGAAAAATTAAGGAATTAATAAAAATAAACATGTAATAATGAAATGAAAATTACCAAATAAGGGAACTTGACCTGGGGTGTTATCTAGTTTCTTGGATTTGTAGCTCAATTACATGGATGTATGTAACTAATAATCTTCAATTCCATAAATCTAGAAGTAATTTTAAGCGGATTTCTCTTTCAAGCTCCTCCACATCTCATACCATCATAACTAATTTATGTGTCCATCTCCTTAGTTAATCATAGTATGGCATTAAGCAACTTCATAATCAATTTCTAACAATTCTCTTTCACTCTCGTGTTCCAAGCAATTGTTAGCCATGCAATTTGGATCTAATCTAATTTCTCTCTGTCGAGTATCAATTTAGACCAACATATCAATTAATCCGTGATCAAGAGATTAAAAGCATTAAGCAAGAATTGCATAGATGAAATATGGAGAATTTCATTACATAATCCAAGTAATTGCGCTACAATATCCAATTAACTAGAATAACGGCCCTAGGTCTCAAGATCTACTCACACATGGAAATAATTTTGCCAAAATGATCTTGATCCATAGGCCTAACTCAAATTACAACAAGGAATTATAAAGAAGTAAGGAAGAAATAACCGATAAGTTGATCCCAAGCTCCCGCTACGATCATCTCGAATCTTGAGCCTTGGAATCTCGCCCAATTCCACCTTTTTCCTCACAATTCTTCTCACTTTTTCTCTCTATTGAGCTAGGGGAGAGCTCCCCCAAATTTGGGATGATTTGAACCAAAGGAAAGGGCCCTTTTTATAGCACAAGGGGCTGGACATTTCTTGCTGAGCAAGTCGGCAGCGTCGAGACGCTACGTCACAGCGTCTCGACGTTGTGACGTCATGTTGTCTTGGGGCAGAAGTTGTTGCAGCGTCGCGACGCTACGCAGACAGCGTCTCGACGCTGTCGCGATTTTGGCACGCGCTTTTCTGATTACCTAGCGTCTCGACGCTACGGTCCTAGCGTCTCGACGCTAGGCCTTCTAGAAGCCTGATTTGTGGATTTTAGCCTCCTTTCTTTAATCTTTTGGGCTTTTTGGGCCTTCCCACTTCAATTGTCTTTTCTTCTTGGACCTTGGGGCTTGGATCTTCAATGGTTATTCTTTAATTTGCCCATAAAGTCTCCAAATTTACCCAAATTCTCTTAAAATCTCAGTTTTGCTGTCCAAACTCGGTTTTCTGTAAAATCAACATAAAAATACATTAAAGCTCACAATTCATGCACAAAACTAGCTAAAATTAATAGGAAAATGATGACATTTTTGCATGTCATCAGAGTCGTCGGTGTGGGTATTTTAGCAGTCGCCGGCGTGGGTCTTGTAGCAGTCATTGTGGGTACAGATTTGGAGCTTGAACGAAGTTAGGTTCAGCCAGATCTCGTGGGTACAGACGCGAGCTGTGGGTTTTTCGTTTAGAGACTCGTCTCGGTTCGAGGTCTGTTAGAGTTGCCGGCGTGGGTATTGCAACAGTCGCCGGTGTGGGTCTTGTAGCTGTCGCCGGCGTGGTTCCCTCCCTCTTTCGTTTTTTTTTTTTAAAAAGAAAAACAGAAGTATTGGGAAAAGAAGAAAAGAGAAGAAGAAGAGAATAAACTTTCAAAAAAAAAAAAAAAAAAAGAAGTTGCCGGCGGCGACGGCCGGCCGCCGGCGAACGGCGGTCGACGGTGGCCGACGGCTGCCGACGATAGGGTTACAAGGAAGATGAAGATAAGGGTTTGTGGGGAAGAAGGGGGATGAAAGAAGAAAATAAATAATAAAAATAAAATAATTATTTTTTAATTATTTTAATATATTTATATTTTAAAAAATAAAAAAAAATAATTTTTTAATAAAAAAATCAATGCCACGTCAGCAATCCGTTAAATACTAACGGAAAAATGGATGGAGGGACCAAAGTGAAACTAAAACCAAACCTCAGGGGCTAAATTGTTGAGTTTGAAAACTGAGGGACCAAAATGAAACCTAACCCAAACCTGAGGGACTAAAAGTGTATTTTTCCCTTAAAAATAATAATATATTTAATATATTTATATTTTTTATTTAAAAAAATTAAAAATAAATTTTTTTAATTAAAATAATAGTGCCACGTCAGCTTACCGTTAGGGTTTAACAGAAAAATTGACGGCAGGGACCAAATTGCTCCTTATCTCAAACCTCGGGGGTATTTTTGTTGAGTTTGAAAACTCGGGGACCAAAGTATCACTTAACCCAAACCTCAGGGACCAAAAGTGTATTTTTCCCTATATTTTTCTATGTTTTTAATGAAATTTCCAGTTGTTTCTGTTCCACGAGCGCTGAGTAACTTAACTAATTTTCTTCTGAATTTTTGAAGCTTGGACTGATTACGCTTAATTAGATCAAGGTATTCTGATCTCCAGAAACCTTTTGCTTGAGCATTTCTTCTAGCCTGGACTGTTGCTGCGGCAAAGAAGATTTTGAAGGTAGTATTGACTTGTATGATCCACTTTAAGCTTAATCTGAGTCCCATGTTTAGTTTAAAAATGCAGATAGGAAAATTTAAGTTTGAGGGTATAGTTGCTTTATTAATGATTCATTGGGGACAATGAATAATTCAAGTTTGGGGGACTTTTTGCTACTCCAATTATTTTGCTCGAGCATTCTTCTCCTTCAAATTAAAAATTTGTTAGGTTATTGAGTAACCGGGGACATTTGTGATACCCACAGTTTGTCTTCGCGTCAAAAGATGACCTAGGAAATATGGAAAAAAATGATAAATGATTTGCTGAAAAGAATTGATTGTTGAAAATTTTGCTAGAAAATTGACGGAGCAAAAGTTTTGAGGGATGAATGATGATCCAACAGTTTTTCTGTCTCCCAGAACTTAGGTGAGCTTCATCATAAAATGTCGCCATTTTGAGGAGCAAGAGATAGAATAACTAAGGATTTTTTAGCTTTATAATGAGTATTGAGCCTAGTTGGTGATGAGCTTGAGGCAAGGGTATACTGCACCATAAAGTGGGTCATCCCATGCTTAAGAGCTTATGACTGTAAGGCTGCTTTAAGTCTAATAAACAAGGATATAAACCCCTTTAAAAATATGTTTTGAAATGTCTGATAATAGAGCTAGGATGTGGTGAGTTCTTAGAATTAAGTTGAAAAGTGGTGATTATTTGTCCATGCCGGAGGAATCATTTTGCTGCAGCAGAGTTCAGTTTTGCAGAGTGCTCAGGTAAAGGTCAAAGGTAGTATTGGATTGTTTGATTTGATTAAGCTAATTCTTTGTCGAATGTTTTTAAATTCTTAAGGGAAGGTGAGTTAGTATTGCTCGGAACGCGCAATAGTTCAAGTTTGAGGGTATGATAACTGCCCAAAAGGTAGTTATTTAGGCCTCAATTATATAGGGATTTGTGTGTCCTTTATGCTTATTAGGGTTGGTTTTGGATAGATATTACATGTTTTAACCCATTTGGAAGAATGGAAGCATTGGAAATTATTTTGTGTAGATTATGCTGCTGGGCGACTGGAGGGAGCAAATTCTGTGCTGCAGCAAAACTGGGAGCAGAAACTGCCACATCACAGCTTGTTAGCCAACTTCATGAACTGACTTTTGTTGAGTTATTCTCGTGATAAAGGATCAAGGAGAGCCTTACACGTGTCCTAGTTGACCTAATTCAAAGCCTCCCATCCTTCTATAAAAGGAAGTAGCCGTCAAAGTCAAATTCATTCCATGTTTTCCCTTGGAAGCTGAATAGTATAGAGAAATTGAAGATCATCAAGAACACCATCATCCGCAAGCTGATTAAGGAGTTTATTTTCTTTATTAACTTGTGATTATGGATATGCCTACTCAGATTGTGATTTGTATTTTCATGCCTATTATGAACTAAGTAGCTAAGGTGTTGGTAGGAATAATGTGATTGTCGTGCTTCATCTTTAGTAATATATTGACTGTCGCATTTTGGTTAATTGTTGTGCTTATTACCATTTTATGCCCGCCTGGCCAGACGGTGTGAATAGCTCTCTCTAGTTTCAGGGATGATTTAGAGAGTGTGTGGCAATTATCCACACTACGATCATTGTGTATTGGTGAACGCCAGTGACTGAGCTAGGGATAGCCAGTTGCCTAGTGCTTGATCGGTCGTACTTCATTGGGGTTGGAACACATCCCAAAAGATCTGGAGTTCTGGGAGGAATCCGCTAATAATACTGCGAGAAATGAGTGATCAATAATATTGCTAGAGTATCGTTTAGAACAATCACTAAATCCTAACCAGCGCATGTCTTTAATCTGTCTATCTATTTGTTTACTTGTTGTTCTGTCATTTATTTTGCCTCAGCATAAGTCTTATAAAACCAAATCATTTTACCATCTTTGAAACCATTAGAAAGTTACACAAAATAGGTAGAGTGGAAACTAATTCAGGACTCGGATTGATAATATTGCTTGCTGCAGACTGTGTATACTTGCACAGGAATTCTAGTCTTTTACACCATATTATTACTCACTCTAGGAACCCAACATTGGTAAGTCTAATCTCTTACCCATGCTTTCTTTAGGCCTTTAGTCAGGTTTAAGCAAATGCCCAATCATTATGGACTCCGTATTTCAGGATTTAAATTTGATTAGCTGCTGTCCAGCGTCGTCTTTGCTTAGTTCGTGAGTGTTTCGGTGTCAATTAGCATTTCCTGTAAGTTTAGCTCTTACCCATTCTTGTTTAGAGCTCATAATAGAATGCTCATTCGTTTTAGGTGTTGAAAGGTTAAGTTTGTGTTGGTTTTCTGATCTGTAGCGCCGCCTAAGTGTTCGATTATGTTCGAAACACTTCAACACGAATACCCACTACCCAAGGACCCTTCTAGCGTGTTCTTAGAGGTTAGAATAACCCGCCTAGCGTGGAAGCGAGTCCGTTTGGTAAGTTTCTTCAATGCCCCTAGCTTGTTAGTCTCAAGTTTGTTGCCTACTAGATGCTCTAGCCTTAGAAACATGATTTAGGTCGTTACCCATTTGTTACCTAGGCCCTTAAGTGTTGCCCCCGTTATAGGTCCTAGAATATGCTTTAAAATGGATCGTTGTTGTTGTATGTGGTTTAAAAGCGTGTAGTGTCAATGCCCATCTAGTGTTGTTGCGTAGTTAGTGTTGCCCAACCCTTATAGGTTCTTAAAGCATGAGTTTAATGGTTTTTCCTATTGTCCGTGGCTTAAAAGCATGCCAAATGGGTTCCTGTTAATTATCTAAGCCTTTGTCGCATTACCCAAGCTTTAGGAGTTCTTAGAATGTCATTCGTGTGACTTTTTACTTCTTGTCCAGCGGCTGAAAAGCCTTGAACATGGTCATTCGGTGAATACCCATTGCTCGTTGAGCCTTAGACATGGTTGCCCATGGTCTAAAGGTTTTGGGTTTTTAATTTGGGGAATTTTGAGTGGTTGTCCAGCAAGGAAATAGGTAATTTCTTAGTTGATTTAGGCCTTTTAAGCATGTTTAGGGTTGCTTTAAGTTGGTTCTAATTCGATAGGTTTTATCCTTGTTATTTAGGGTTTTGCCTTGGAAGCGTTGTAAGTAAGTAGTTTCTACTTACTAAGCTTGTTTGACTGCAAGAAGCATGATTGTTTGTTTAATCTGTTTTTCCTATATTTGTAGAGTATTAGTTGCTATGTATGAATTGTTGAGTTGTAAGTGCTGAAACGGTTGTGTTAATTGTGAATCATGTTTTCTGTGCTGTTTGAGATGTGTTCGCTTAAGGGTGTAAGCATGGTAGGTACTTTTCTTAAGAATGATGGTTCTTGAGTCAAGTATGGTGAGTCTTGTTAGCATGTTGCATGGGGGTTGTGTAGCATGAGTCTGGTGAGAGGTGCAGCACATGACACGTAATTCATGTGTAGAGAGCGTGATGCGAAAATCACGTGGGTGTGAGTGCGGAGCGTGACACGGAAATCACGTAAGAGTGGTGCAACACATGGCACATAATTCATGTGGGGTAGGTGCGAAGCATGATGCGGAAATCATGTAATTAGCGCAACACATGGCGTGAAATTCATTTGTAGCGGAGCATGATGCGAAAATCATGTAAGTAGCGCAGCACATGGCACAAAATTCATGTGTAGCAGAGCATGACACGTAAATCATGTATTAGTGGAGCATGACATAGAAATCATGTAGTTACGGAGCATGACACGGAAATCATGTGGAGTCTAGTGCGTGTGTTGCATAGCGTGAAATGCATTTGCATGAGTTTGATGTTTTTAAGCATGTGGTTAGTTTATAGCTGAAAAACATGTTTCTTATTGTGGTTGTGTAACCTGTTGGATGTGTGTGCTAAGCATGTTGATTGTTTTGATTGTGTTTGTAGCTTGGTAAGTGTGAGTGTTGGTATCCGCAAGCGCACGGGCCACAAGTAATATAAAACGGAAAGTATTCCGAGTATCGAATCCTCAGGGAGGCGAAGCGAAACTTAAGCAATTAATTAAAATTCTCTTGAGCACTTGAAAATACTTAGGTGAAATAATATTTAGGGACCAAGCTCATGTGATAAAAAGAATTCGAATTTAAAAAGACTTAATGAAAACAAATTTGATCAATCAAAAATAAAATGTGGAGAAAGAGTTTTCTTGAAATGGGAAGAGGGGTCTTGAAAATCAATGATTAGCTAAATAATTGCTATAATTATCCTATCTCATTGCCCAACTAATTATAAACCTAGAATCTCCGTTAATCACATAGGTTCTCCTGTCGGTTTCCCCTAATTGCAATTAATTCATTTTAACAACCTAAGTGTCCTTAGCGCCATTAAAAATCATTAATTATTACGCCCTGATTCATTTTAGGAATCTATGTTTAATCAACTAATCCCGGTGTCACAACGGGCAATTAAACTAGTTGCATGGATTATGATCTATCCTAATTTCTCTCCGTCGAGTTTCCATTAAGAAACGAATCATTACACAATTGGCCAGATTGAGTAAAGCATTAAGCACATCCATACAAATAATTAGGACATGGGCAAGAGACAAGAAATTATAACAATATTGCAACTATCATTTCATTTCAAGACCCCAAATTGGGGTTTAGCTACACATAATATTCACAATAATTACAAGGGAAAGCATAATAAAAGGCATAAAGAAAAAGGAATTGACCGTCGAAAAACCCCTTGCTGACGCTTGGAGCCCCCGCTGACTACTCCTCGAGCCTCTAGAATTGCTCCCCAAAACTCCCAAAAATTCCCACTAGAAGAACCCTCTCAAAAAGGCTCAAAAGCCTTGAGAGGGGCTCCAAAAAAGGAGTCTTAAGAAAGGAAAGAAAGGAATGAATGACAAAATGATTGATTGATGATTGATGATTAAATGAGGCACCAAGGGCGCCTATTTATAGGCCTGGAAAAGGGGTAGCGTCGCGACGCTGCCTTGCCAAGCGTCGCGACGCTGCTGCGCACGCGGCTTGGGCAACAAGAAAGGGCAGCGTCGCGACGCTGCCTTGCTAAGCGTCGAGACGCTGTCCAGATTTTCCAGAAAAATCAGCTTCTTTTTGGGCTGATTTTTGGGCCTTCTTCTTCATTTTTCTTGGACTTTTCCTCATGGATGTCTTCTTTGGGCTTCATACTTTGATTTGGGCTATAATTCCATCAATTTTGGCTCTTTTTCTCCCAAATTCATCATTTATGCTCCTAAAGACAAAATAACAGAATTCATTAAATATATTCATTAAAATCACGATTAAAGCACCAAAAAACTTAATAATTTGAGACTAAAATAGCGACATTTCTGCTCGCTATCAGTGAGTTGCTTACTAGTACCACAGTTGTACTGATACCCCCTTCCCCACCTTTCCCCTCAACATTTTAGATGTTTCAGGTTTGGTCGATGAGCTCGATCTTGGTGATGAGGAGGATAGCTATGAGGAAGATGCTTAGGATGTCGTGGTTTAATTTGTACCTATGTTTTGATAGGCTAGTTTGGATTGGATTGGTTATATTGTAGTCCTGTTATGGTGAGAGTTTCACCTGAGATGTTTTAGGATTTTGTTAAGCTGTGTTATGGCCTTGTTGATAGACTTAAGGTTTAATTTTGTTGCTATCTCATTTAATGAATAAAGATGTTTAGTTAGTATTCTTTTGGGATACGTTGCTAGTGATAATAAAAGTTGAATAAGTAATCTGGGTTGTGCATGTTTTATTAATGCATGTTGCTTCGAGGCCTGACTCGAATAGAGAAGTAGGTTGTGGATCTGAATCGTAGTTTGGTGGAGTTGGGTTGATTGATTAGAAGTGTTTTGATGCTTATCAGGTTTTGTAAAATTTTGGTTCAGGCTGTTTTACGCTGTTATGCTGCCAAAATTTTCGGTACATTCGGTTTAAAGTGGTTCAGATCCATGGTTAAAGGTTTAGAGTTGTAGTAGTGTCTCTAGGCTAGAGGTTGAAAAACCTGGGGCGTTACAGTTGGTATCAGAGCGATGTAGTTCCTGTAGACTGACCTAGATAGCCTAGGTTGTTTAGTTGTGTGTGTTAGAGGTTTTCCTTGTTCTCCTCTCCATCACCAGATATGGAAGCATCGATATTGATTTGTTTGATGATATGTTGTGCTTGTATGAGTTATCCGCCTAGCTATATTGTTTTTCTTGCTTGATGCTTTCTTTGAATCTTTTTCAAGCATGTTTGATTCCCTTGGTTACTTTGTATTGTTAGAAGCTAGGCCTAGGATGTTCCCTTTAGGTGGTTAGATAGCTTGTTTTGATTGCATGCATGTTGCGTGGTAGTAGGATTAGGATGTTGTCGTAGTTCCTAGATAGCTTGCGTGTTTTCTATATGCATGTTGCGTGCCCTCAGATCTAGGTTGTTGCCTTAGCTCGAGGTTAGTCCTTCCTATTCAAGCTTCTTAGAAGAGTTCTTTTAGTGAGTTCCTTGTTCCCTCTCTTAGCGATGAGTTCTAGTGGGAGTCGAAAAAAGTGGTCATTCTGGCTCTCTTATCGTTCCTAAAGTTAATTCGTGCCCCGAGGTGAATTCCCCTGTTATTCTTTCAATGCCTCAAGCAGTGTTGACATTGGATGCATTGCAAGCTATGATTGACAATGCAATCCAAAGCAACTTGGAGCACCTTGGTGTGAATCAAGTCTCTGCTCATAAACGGGAAGCTCAGTTCTTCCGAAGCTTCAAGAAAGCAAGGTCTCTATCATTCGAGGACCAACTTGATAATTCGAGAGTTGTTGAAGAATGAACTTTGAAGGTAGAAGCCCTGTTCTAATATCTCGAAGTTGAAGCCTTGGATTTTGAATGAAGAACTTAAGGCCGAGTATCCAGAGCTCTGCAATGTCGAATTTGAAGAAGAGGAAAGTCCCTAAAGGTGGGGAGTTGGTTTCACCTCCCATTTCCAAGCTAGTGCTTTCCTCGAGGTTATCTATTGCTCTGGAATTACCTTTCCTATTTTGATGCTTTGTCATCTGAATCTATTTGTGATGTGAGATCTTAGTCTTGCTTGATAGGTTTTTGTTGCATCAGTTAGATCTTTCGTTTCCTATGAAGTTAGTGGTAGCTAGTAAGTTGGTTTCCAAGCTCTACCAAGCATCGCTTAGATTCTAAGGAGTTGAGAGATTTCCTTGTAATAGGTGAAGTTTGGCGAACCTCTTTGTATGGGCTAGCTTCATGGGAAAAAGAACTTTCTAGAATAGTTTTGTGATCTAGCTTCTTAAGTTGAGATCATGGAATTATTGTTCCAAGGTTGCTTTCAAAACCAAGTTTGAGCGTTGCAAGTTTCTGTTATGTCTTCGGACTAATCCCGTTGTCACTACGAGCAGATAAACTAGTTGCATGGATTATGATCTATCTTAATTTCTCTCCGTCGAGTTTCCATTAGGAATCGAATCAATATATAACTAGCCAGATCATATACAGCATTACGAACATCCATACAAATAATTAGTTAAATGGACAAGAGATAGGTAATCATGGTCATAATATCCACAATGTATACAATAAAAAGCATAATTTGGAGCAAAATAAGAGTAAGGAAAGTGACCGTCGAGAACCCCGTCGCTTGAGCTTGGAGTCCCTCTGAAACACGCTACGAGCCTCCTAGAGTGCTCACTACAAGCTCCCCACAAAATTTCCCACTCTTGACTCTCAAAAAGGCTAAAAAGCCTTGAAAGAATGCTCCAAGGAGAGCAAAGGAAAGGAAGGAAGGAAGGAAGGGTGAAATGATTGATACCAAAATGGGATACCAAGGGGTCCCTTTGATAGGCCCGAAATAGGGACAACGTCGTGACACTATGACGTCACTCGACTTCCCCGGCAAGAAATGGGACAGTGTCACGATGTTGTCCTCATAGCGTCTCGACACTGTGAGGCTTCCTGAACTTCTCCGTGCGGGCTGGGCTTGAAACTTGGGCCTTCTTCATTCTTTTTGGATCTTCACTTGGATTGTTGACTTTTGGGCTTCCCCTTTGACCCATCCTTGGAAGATTGGCTTGATATGCTCATTTTTGGGTCTTTTTTCACCAAAATTCAACAATCTGCTCCTTAGGACAAAATAATGAATTACATTAGATTTTCTCAATAAAAACACAATAAAAGCACTCAAAAGCTTAATAATTTAGGACTAAAATAACGACATTTCTGCCTGCTATCAAGCACATACGCTACAATCTGAGTATGTTCATCCATAACTATAAGAAATTACAAACAAAGGTTAATTCCCTTGAGTAGATCCGTAGTTGATGGTCTTCTTGAGTCTCCAATCTTTCCTCCTCTATTCGGCTTCTAAAGATAGAAATTGGAAATGAACTACTCCCCAAAAATGGAATGCTTTTGACTTGAGACGACTCCTTCCTTTTATAGAGTGATAGAAAGCCCAAATTAGGTCAAATTGTACACGTGGAAGGCTCTCCAAGCTTCTTAGATCCGAAAACAACTCAACTAACTTCGGTTCATTAAAATGGATTACGAGCTGTTACGTGGCACCTTTGCTCCCTACTTTACTGGATCACAGATTTTGCTCCCTCAAGTCGCTCAACAAATATATTTTGCACAAAATAACTTCCAAGGCATCCATTCTTCCAAATAAGTAAAAACATACAATATTCATCTAAAAGCAACCCTATTTAGCACAAATGAAACACAAAACAATATAGAACTAAGACCTAAATAACTCCCTTTTGGAGAGTTATCAATTATGCACATAAAATTTCATTTAATGAAAACATACATTCAGAAATGCATAATTAATTAAATCAACCTAAAGTGTGAAGGAGTTAATATCAAACATGCGGAAGCAATTTTAGATCTTAGGAACACAATTTCGTCAATTTGATCCTAGAAGACATGTTGTGCATAAGAGGTAAAACAGAGCAAAGATGCACCTACCTCTTAGTAGCTCACAATTTGTGTAATCCGAGGCTTTCATCTTCACACCAATGACTCTTGGACAACAACTTGCATCTTCTCTACTATCCTCAGGCTTTGGAACAGATTGTGGGATCCTTAATTGATAGGAATTGGAAAGGAAAGCTTGAAGTTCAAGCTTGAAAATTGGGTTTGAGTGTTGTGAAAGTTTGGGAAAAGTTCAACAGCAATTCAGTAATATCATCAATGATTTCTTCACCATTCAAGCATGTATATTTCTAAAATTTAGGCCTAGTTTGATAACCATTTCGTTGTTGGTTTTTGGTTTTTGAAAATTGTGTTTGTTTTCTTTTAATCTTCCTATGATCATTTTCATATTTGTTAAGGAGACATTTGAGTTCCTAGTCAAATTCCAAAACACAAAAACAAGTTTCTGAAAACTACTTTCTTTTTTTCAAAATTTGGCTTTGTTTTTTTAACCCATTCTTCCAAATGGGTTAAAACATATGATATTCATCTAAAAGCAACCATATTTGGAACAAATGACACACAAAACAATATAGAACTAAGGCCTAAGTAACTCCCTTTGGGAGAGTTATAAATTATGCACATAAAATTCCATTTAATTAAAACATACATTCAAAAATGCATAATTAATTAAATAAACCTAAAGTGTGAAGGAGTTAATATCAAACATGCGGAAGAAATTTTAGATCTTAGGCACACAATTTCATCAATTCGATCCTAGAAGACATGTTGTTCATAAGAGGTAAAACATAGCAAAGATGAACCTACCTGTTAGTAGCTCACAATTCGTGTAATCCGAGGCTTTAAACTTCACACCAATGACTCTTGGACAACCACTTGGATCTTCTCTACTATCCTCAGGCCTTGGAACAGATTGTGGGATCCTTAATTGATAGGAATTGGAAATGAAAGCTTGAAGTTCAAGCTTGAAAAATGGGTTTGAGTGTTGTGAAAGTTTGGGAGAAGTTCAACAACAATTCAGTAATATCATCCATGATTTCTTCACCATTCAAGCATGTATATTTCTAAAATTCAGGCCCAGTTTGATAACCATTTCGTTGTTGGTTTTTGGTTTTTGAAAAATTTGTTTGCTTTCTTTTAATCTTCCTATAATGATTTTCATATTTGTGAAGGAGACACTTGAGTTCCTAGTCAAATTCCAAAACACAAGAACAAATTTCTGAAAACTACTTTTTTTTTTTCAAAATTTAACTTGGTTTTTTTAACTCATTCTTCCAAATGGGTTAAAACATATAATATTCATTTAAAAGCAACCCTATTTAGCACAAATGACACACAAAATAATATAGAACTAAGGCCTAAATAACGCCCTTTTGGAGAGTTATCAATTATGCACATAAAATTCCATTTAATGAAAACATACATTCAGAAATGCATAATTAATTAAATCAACCTAAAGTGTGAAGGAGTTAATATCAAACATGCGGAAGCAATTTTAGATCTTAGGCACACAATTTCATCAATTTGATCCTAGAAGACATGTTGTTCATAAGAGGTAAAACAGAGCACAGATGCACCTACCTCTTAGTAGCTCACAATTCGTGTAATCCGAGGCTTTGATCTTCACACCAATGACTCTTGGACGACCACTTGGATCTTCTCTACTATCTTCCGGCCTTGGAACAGATTGTGGGATCCTTAATTGATAGGAATTGGAAAGGAAAGCTTGAACAATGGGTTTGAGTGTTGTGAAAGTTTGGGAGAAGTTCAGCAACATTTCAGTAATATCATCCATGATTTCTTCACCATTCAAGCATGTATATTTCTAAAATCCAGGCCCAGTTTGATAACCATTTTGTTGTTGGTTTTTGGTTTTTTAAAATAGTGTTTGTTTTCTTTTAATATTCCTATAATGATTTTCATATTTGTTAAGGATGTTGGGTTTTATGCCCTAAAACTCGTAGATAGTGAATGTAACCGTTGACCGGATATTAATGAAATAATATTGATATATTTTTTCCATTAATTGTTATTAGTTATTTTATATATGTCTTTGCCTAATAATAACCCTAATCTAATAAACTAGACATCCAAGGCTGTAATATGAGTCTTGAACTATATGTAGCGACATATGGGATCATTGTTCAAGAAACAGCCTAAAGGGTCTATAGTATAGGGATAAGACTGGGTGCCTTATCCTGGTGACACTATGGATACGGCCCACTTTGTATTTGATACAAACGCTGCGATCCAACGCGTTCGTGTAGGAGACATGCGAGTGGGGGTATCCTATGCAATGAGTTTGCATAAGACCGGACCGCGAAATAGTAACCACTAGTTATAACACCGTTAACTAGTTGGTTTTCTATTTTCACTAGGACGACCTAGACAACTTAGTCTTAATCCTGAGTTGATTATGGACTCCTGCTCATGAGAGATTGTCCTTTGATTTGTATGGGTGAGAGTGGCCAATACGCCGACTCAATAAGCCTACCACTTTGGGGACAAGATCGAATGGGGAGCTGGGAACATAATCGTACAAGATGGAATTCACTCCTTCCCGACTTTAGGAAAGCAGATGAGTGTTCCCTTAAGTGGTTACTCCGAGTCTTGAACAAAGGGCCCTACCCTCTCAATGGCACGAGAGGGTTTTTCTGTTTGATGGTTGGACCATAAACAGATTGTTCATTAGAGGAGAATTGGTACTTAAGGAAATAGAGGTGACCCAGGGGTAAAACGGTAATTTGACCCAGCTGGTGTTACAGACACTCGTGAAGGACTAACTAGTCGATATTGGTCTAAGTTCCGTGGACACAGAAAATATGTCTGTAGTGAGAAGAGTGCAACTGTGAGTCTATAGTGGAATGTACACACAGTTAACGAATATTGATTATTGTGGTTAATGAGTTTAACCAATTAATCTCACATCGTTGGAGCTTCTGATCTGCAGGTCCATAAGGTCCCACTGGTAGCTCGAAAAGTAATTTGAGGCAACTAAGTAATTAAATGTAAATTGAAAATGTTCAATTTACTAAGGGAAATAAATATAATATATATTGATATATTATTATGAGAGAAATTAATATTTGAAGAAGTTCAAATATAAATTTATGGAAGATTTAAAGAATTAATTAATTTAAGTCCTAAAAGTGTTTGGGCAAAATTAATTAATTCAAGGCCGGAAATTAAATATGTGATATTTAATTGGTGGTTAATTAATTAAAGAATTCATTAACCATGAATTAATCAATTATGTAAATAATTAATCACTTAAGGAAGTGATTAATCATTTATGGGAATGATCTAATTACTTATGGAAGAAATTAGTCATTTATGGAAAAGATTAATCAATTGGGGAATTGATTGATCATGATTGATTAATTAAGGAATAAGATTGAATCAATTTTGGAAAAGATTGAATTAATTGAATATTTTATTCATGGCCTCTCTTCTATAAATAGAACACTAGACCTAATTGGTCATGACACTTGACACTCTTAAAAGACAAGACCTAGAATTCTCTCTAGCCTCCCTCTTAGAGAAAGACTCCCACAAGTCTTTGGCCTCCTAGACTTAGAGACATACCGGTGTAACCTCTGTGGTTATTGTCTCATTCAAAGAAGAAAATCCAGCGATCAAGAGGCGAGAAGGCTGCTGCGTTTTCGTTCGTTGGAGCGTCGTTGGCGAAGAACGGTCAAGTCTACAACGGAGGTTTGTAACGGTTCTTCCTCTTTTCGTTAGAAAAGTTTTTTAAAATAAATTTAGATTTATTCTAGCATGTTTAAACCGTTTTTACAGCGACTTTAAAGTTAGTTTAAAGTTTTGTTTGAGTTATCGTAACGGTATTTTAATGTTAATTAATATACGGCGTAAGGTCCAATCGATGCGCTTCCGCTGCGTGGGGACTTTTATTCCCTTCAAAGGAGACATTTGAGTTCCTATTCAAATTCCAAAACACAAAAACAAGTTTCTGAAAACAATTTTGTTTTTTCAAAATTTGGCTTTGTTTTTTAACCCATTCTTCCAAATGGGTTAAAACATATAATATTCATTTTAAAACAACGCTATTTAGCACAAATGACACACAAAACAATATAGAACTAAGGCCTAAATAACTCCCTTTTGGTGAGTTATCAATTATGCACATAAAATTCCATTTAATTAAAACATAGATTCAGAAATGCATAATTAATTAAATCAACCTAAAGTGTGAAGGAGTTAATATCAATTATGCGGAAGAAATTTTAGATCTTAGGCAAACAATTTCATCAATTTGATCCTAGAAGAGATGTTTTTCATAAGAGGTAAAACAGAGCAAAGATGCATCTACCTCTTAGTAGCTCACAATTTGTGTAATCTGAGGCTTTAATCTTCACACCAATGACTCTCTGACAACCACTTGGATCTTCTCTTCTATCCTCAGGCCTTGGAACAGATTGTGGGATCCTTAATTTATAGGAATTGGAAAGGAAAGCTAGAATTTCAAGCTTGAACAATGGGTTTGAGTGTTGTGAAAGTTTGGGAGAAGTTCAACAACATTTCAGTAATATCATCCATGTTTTCTTCACCATTCAAGCATGTATATTTCTAAAATTCAGGCCCAGTTTGATAACCATTTCGTTGTTGGTTTTTGGTTTTTGAAAATTGTGTTTGTTTTCCTTTAATCTTCCTATAATGGTTTTCATATTTTTTAACGAGATATTTGAGTTCCTAGTCAAATTCCAAAACACAAAAACAAGTTTCTAAAAACTACTTTTTTTTCTTCAAAGTTTTGCTTGGTTTTTTTAACTCATTCTTCCAAATGGGGTAAAACATATAATATCCATCTAAAAACAACGCTATTTAGCACAAATGACACACAAAACAATATACAACTAAGACCTAAATAACTCCCTTTTGGAGAGTTATCAATTATGCACATAAAATTCCATTTAATGAAAACATACATTGAGAAATGCATAGTTAATTAAATCAACCTAAAGTGTGAAGGAGTTAATATCAAACATGCGGAAGCAATTTTAGATCTTAGGCACACAATTTCATCAATTTGATCCTAGAAGACATGTTGTTCATAAGAAGTAAAACAGAGCAAGGATGCACCTACCTCTTAGTAGCTCATAATTCGTGTAATCCGAGGCTTTAATCTTCACACCAATGACTCTTGGACAACCACTTGGATCTTCTCTACTATCCTCAGGCCTTGGAACAGATTGTGGGATCCTTAATTGATAGGAATTGGAAAGGAAAGCTTGAAGTTCAAGCTTGAACAATGGGTTTGAGTGTTGTGAAAGTTTGGGAGAAGTTCAACAACATTTCAGTAATATCATCCATGATTTTTTCACCATTCAAGCATGTATATTTCTAAAATTCAGGCCCAGTTTGATAATCATGTCGTTGTTGGTTTTTGGTTTTTGAAAATTGTGTTTGTTTTCTTTTAATCTTCCTATAATGATTTTCATATTTGTTAAGGAGACATTTGAGTTCCTAGTCAAATTCCAAAACACAAAAACAAGTTTCTGAAAACTACCTTTTTTTTTTCAAAATTTGGCTTGGTTTTTTCAAAACATAGGAAAGAATGTAGATAAAAAACCAAAGAAGCTTGTGGGTAAAAATAGTGTTTATAGGCTTAATTTTCAAAACCCGAAGACCAAAAACTAAATGGTTATCAAACGGGGCCTAAAAAATTCTAATTTTGTTTTAATTTAAATAATACTAAATTTCCCACTTTCTAATTTTTTAATTTTAATTTTATTTTTATTTAAATAAAATTTTATTTAATTAAATAATAATAAAATAAATGACTTTAATATCTTATATTAAATTAATATTATTTGCTCAATCCCGACTTTTCTCCAAACAAAATTTCTCGAACATGAATCCCTATTCACGTATTTAATATTTAAATCATATTTAAATATAACCAACTTTCATTTTAAGCTTAATTTGAAATTAAACCAATATGTTGTTAAATATCGTATATAAATGACTTTTGTATCCTATTTCGAATTTGAACATTTCAAATATTTACCTATCATATTGTTCCAAGTTTTATTCCTATTGAGCTAGTAGAGCGACCTAATGGACCTACAGATCATGGGCTCCAACGATATGAGTGTAACTGGTTAAACTCATTAACCTAGTTTTTTTTTAAAAAAAAACTCATTAACCTAGTTATTCAACGTTCGTTAGCTTCCAGGACACTCCACTATAGCCCGTAGCTGCACTCCCCTCACTGTAGATATATTTCTTGTCCACTCGAAATGACCATGATTAGTAAGTCGACCCTTCACCGGTTGTTCGTAACTAGAGCTGGGTCAAATGTTCGTTTTATCCCTATAGTTACATCTTGTTCCTTAAGTTCCACCGATCCTCTAATGAATAATTAGTTCGTGATACAATCACTGAACCATGTCCCTCTCAAGGTTATGAGAGGGTGGGGGCCCTTGTTCAAGACTCGGAGTCAGTACTTAAGGGAACAACCTTCTTACTAACCCTAAAACGGGTAGTAGTGAATTCTGTCTTGCAAAGCTATGTCCCCAGCTATCTATTCAGTCTCATCTCCAAAATGGTAGCCTTATTGAGTTGGCGATGATTGAACACTCTCACCCATGCAAATCAAAGGATAATCCTAACTAAGCAGGAGTTCATAGTTAGCTTAAGATTAAGATCGAGTTACTTAGGTCATTGTATGAGATATTCAGTTTCAGCAGTAAACGGTGTTGTAAAGTGAAAATGACTTATCTCCTAGTCTGATCTCTATACAAACTCATTGCATAGGACACCATCACTTACATGTCTTATACATGAACGATTAGGATCACATCGTTTGTCTTTAGAAAACAAAGTGAGTCACGCCAATAGTGTCCCAGGATTAAGGTACCCAACCTCATCCATGTACTATAGATCATTTAGGCTATTTACTTGAACTTGATCCATACTTATGTCATACACAAAATTCAAGTATACATAATATAGCCAGGGGTTCTTAGTTTATTGGATTTGTGGTTATATATAAGCAAAACAAATATATATAGAAATAATACTTCATTAAAAAAAGTCAAGTGTTACATTTACTATCTAAGAGTTTTAGGGCATAAAACCCAACAAAGTGGACCGGTTTTGGCATTTCAAACAAGCAAAACACCTAAATTATTACATTAACAATTTAACATTAGCTTGAAACGCTCTTGAGCTTCACGAACTTGCCCGAACCGACCCTCCAAGGACTGAATCGGACGTTCAATGTGTGAAAAGAGGTTGAACCGAATGAGACACAGCTGAAAACGTGCTTGGTTCGAAAACTCATCAACATCTCGACACTGATGAACAACGTCTCGATGCTGACCTGTGGCCTGCACTGGTCTGCTTCATGACAACTTGCATCTTCTCCAAATTTCTTCCAATTTACAACCTAAATGGACTTTAATCACTCTATAAAAATTACAGACTATTCTTCACACATTAATGCTCATATACAAGCGAGCAATTACAATTTGATCAACAAATTAAAGCTAAAAAAATGTCAAAACCGTAATATATCTACTTTAGCATCCAGAAAAACATCTCATGCATTCAAATTCACGCACCATGATAAAATTGATGCGTGTTAAGTGCCTAAACCATGCTCTGATACCAATTGAAAGTGTTAATATAACACATGCGGAAGAAATTTGGATCTTGGGCACTCTAACTACATCAATTATAGTGATTAAAGCAACATCTACTAAATCGAAAAACAAAGAGCAAAATTGTACCAACCTTTTGGACACCAATTCACCTACTCCTTGGGGTTTCTTTGATCATGAACTAGTGTGGACTACCTTTAGTGTTTTCCCTGCTATCCTCCGACCTTAGAATAACTTTTGGGAGTCTATAGGGATGTGATTTAGGGAAGAAATGCTTGAACACATCAAACCTTTTGGAGTTTGTGAGAGATGATCTTTGAGGGAAAATTCCAACAACATAACACTATGTTATAGCCTATCTTTCTCCATCTCCTAATCCTCTACATATAGTGACATTGCATGCTAATAAGACTGTGGTTAATTCAACTCAGGTGTCGGTCCATTTGTCAGAAGAGTTCCCTTATAACCAAAGCCCTTATATCCTACTTAACTATATTTTAAATCTACTAAAACACTAAGTAGGACAATTTTCTAATCCTATTAAAAACGATGATCTTAGGTCTATCTAATTTTAAACCGTTTAAAAAATTAACTCATTTTCCTAAGATCCTATGTTAGCATGCAACTCTTTGTTATAGGTTTGACGATTTCTATTCATTAACTTTTATAACTATTATAAATTTTAATGAAACTAGTCCTATAACAAGCTTCTAATGGTGACGGAAAGCATATAACAAACAAGCATTCAAGTGATATAAAACACCATTTAGAAACAACCTACATCTAGGTGTGTATAACGATTATACTGTGATGTCTAGGTGATAAACTCTTTAACCTCACATCACTCATGCATTCTCAAAAAACTCGGGTTAACCTAACTCAAGTACCGGCTCGATACCCAGGTAGGAGGTGTTCTGTAAACCATCAACTTAAATACCTTCAGCCTTAGACAACATCTTGTCGGTTGAGTTCTCTTGTAACCTTAGCTTTACAAGATATCGATCTATTCTATGTAATTTGTTCGAGTTTGTGGTTCATTAACCTTAAGTGAGCATGCATTTATCTTTGTTATAGATTTTAACGTCTATCTCGTTTTATAACTCTTTATAAAGAACGATAAATCTATAACATTCATCGTTGCTAAGGTGGTTTCATGTTGTATGCTTGTTCGTTTTTTATCATTAATATAACTCTTATACTAATCTAGATTTAACAAAAATAAAACATTCAACATGCATCTAACATGAAAACCCTAAACATGCATTTTTTTTTATTATAACTATTATAATATATTACTAATTCATGTAACATGCTTTCCTATGATGAGATTTTAATATATATGACATACTATATGCATATTCGATTCTAATGTAATTATAACATACATTCCTAATGTAAAAAAATTAAACACAATCAAAGTGGACCGATTTTGGCATCTAAATCAAGAAAACAACCTAAATTATTACATTAATAATTGGAAAAATGCTTGAACCACTTGTGGGAGTCTTGAAAGCCCGAACCAAACCTCCAAAGATCAAATCGAACCAAAACAGTGTGAAAAAATGTTGAACCAAACCATTTGAAAAAAAACCAGACCATTGGAAGGAAAAAATTGGGCAGAATTGGACCAAATAGGCGAGAATCAGACCATTTGAAGAAGAAACATGTCGAACCGCTGACCAATCTACAAGAACTGTTGACCAACAACATGAACCGGTCGGAATTTCGTGTGAAGCACGCGTGTTTTTCCTTCCCGATCTACTTCGGTTCGGTCCGATCTGAAGGGAATGAGAGCCCTCGGTGCAGCGGAAGACGTGGGCCAGGTGGACAGAACGTACTCAGAGTTTTAGATTCTAATTAAAATACCAATACAATTTGCAAAAGAATACAACAATAAAACTATATTTAAGGTGCTGTAAAACAATTATAAACATGCTTAATAATAATCTAGATCTAATCTAGATGATCCTAGTGATCAAGGTTTACAAAGGAAACTTACTTTCATAGGAAGCCTTGATCGATTCGCCTTTTCTTGCTTGTGATATCAAGAACGCAGCAACCTTCTTGTGCGAACACCACCAATTGGTTACACCGGTATATCTCTGAGACTACTAGATGCAGGAGACTGGTGGGAGTCTTTTAGGAGAGATCTCTAAGAGGAGTAGAATGAATGAGATGTCTTTCACCCCACCCCAGGGGTCTATTTATAGGTAAATGCTAAGACCTTTTCCTAATAGGAAAACGCATATGAATAAGTTCAAATCTATTATCTTATTCATATCTAATTTTAATAAATAATTAATTAATTACCCAATTAAATATCACATATTTAATCTTAGGGATTTTATTAAAAATTAAATTAATATGAATCCAATTCATATTTAATTATTTGAACTTTTTCAAATATTTTCTCTCAAGATTTAATTTTTGAAATTAATTCAAAATTTATATTATAAAGTTTCATAAACTTTATATTATAATGTATCAACATACATTATACGATTCTCCTAAATAAATTGAACACTTTCAATTTACAATTGCCTTAAGTCTTTTTACGAGCTACTAGTGGGACCTAATGGACGGGTAATTGTCAAAAATAGGACAAAATGATGGGGGTTAAAGAGATTTAGGCTGATTTTTATTTTTATAGAGTAGTAGAACTTTTGAGGGTATGAAATTACCATGTTGCCCTTCTTAGAAAAATCCCTAACTTCACCTTTTTTTTTAGCCTCTCACGCAACTTTCTCTTCCTTCATGCACATTTCTCCTTCACCCACCATCACTCCAAGTGATTGAATAGCAGGCATCGACAATGGATCCGGCAGCGATGGATGGCAACTGCAACGACAACAATGAACGACGATGGTATTGACTTTCTTGCAACACCTTCACGCACAACAACAAAGTAGTTTGCTGTTTTTTTTTAGGTATTTGATTACGAATATTTGCTTGTTATTTTGTTTGTCTTAGAAGGAAAAAAAAAGCGGAATACAAAGTTTGACTCAAGTTCGTGTTTTAGTTCGTTTTGGTAATTGCTATTTTTTTTCTCACAATATCACGTTGCGAGATTTTTTTTTCTCGCATCTCGCTGGGAGAATGTTTTTTTCTCGCAATCTCGCTGGGAGAATGTTTTTTCCTTGCAATCTCGCTAGGAGAAATTTTTTCTCACCATTTAATATAACAATAACAATTATTCAAGTTTCACAAACATCTCGACACATAATATAACATATATTTAAGTTTCACGTTATTTGGAGTATCGGTAGCTCAAGTTATTTCTAAAAAAAAAAGCACGACTTAAAATGACTTACTGCCTTGTTTCTCACAATTAAACGTTGCAAGACACACACAAAAATGTGATCTCCTGATTCCTCATCTCAAATCCCTATAGAGTAAGCATCGCCACAAACATTTGAATGAAATTCATCTTGACTAAAAAAAGATATATATTAAGTCAAATCTTGACCATTTTTTCCTAGTCATTTCTTATATCAGTAGCTTAAAATTATTTCTCAAAAAGAGCAGTAGCTTAAAATGATTTGCTGTTTTTTTTTTTCTCGCGAGAAAAGTTGCAGCATCTTAAAATATGTAATTTTTTTCATCATCTGACATCCCTATGTAGATTAAACATCATCACCAAACATCCTGAAATTTAATATAACATATATTTACTTCAATTACAATCTAGTCTTTTAATACATCAGGATATTCCAATAATTGGAATGTTAATTGCTTGCTAAAAAACGAGTATTGTACAATATTATCGGCACTAACGTGCGTGCACTGGCATGAACAAATACTACCAAGCGACTTCAGTACCAACAAGAGATAGTACATGTAACGCCCCAGGATTTTAGAAGCTAACCCAGCGACATTACTAATCTCCTAGACCAAAACAAACCGTGAGCACCGAAAATCTCGGCAGCATAACGGCGTACATTGGACTAACCCAAAATTTTTCTTTAACCTGATATGCATAAAACACTTCTATTTAACAGATTAAACGACTCCGCCATTCTACAACGCAACAGAATATCCACAGAACCAACAGCCTGTCGGGTCTCGCAATAACGCTAATCATCTAAACAGGGTATTTATAACTTAGAAGCTCAATTAAACACAACTAACTTTAACCTCAATTTATTGAAACAACTTATCTGATGCTAACTAAATAAATAGGTAGAGTTTATTAGAACCAACACAGCTCAACCTAATATTCAACACGAATAAATCAAAAACTAAACTAAACAGGACAACAGTTGTCCAACCAACTAAGCAACAACTATCCAACATAGAAATAAAGGAAACCCGAACAACTAACTAAGGTCCTTCCTCATACGCCTCCTCCGCATCACCATGGTCCACGCAGTCATCATAACCTGCAAAATCTGGTAGTTGGGGGGAGAGAGGAGGGGGTCAGTACACTAAGGTACTGGTAAGCAGCCCCTACCTGAGAAGCCATCAAACAGCAAACAACAAACAACATACTTTTCATGCGCAAACAACATGCTTTTCAAAGCGGTAAACATAATATCATGCTTAAAAGCTAGTAAAACAAATGACCCTCCTAAGCCATAACTCATGCATCTTTCTATATGCAACTTGCTAACCACTCAAGCTCCACGAGCTCGCTCAACGCTCCCATTTAGCCCTCACATGGCTCTTCACACGTGATTTCCGCGTCACGCTCCGCAAAACTCTCCAAGACTCACCCTTCGAGTTGTACCGACCCCTGACCATTTATACCCAGGGCCTCGACACTTCTCTACAGAGCTCGGCATTCGACCCTTGACCATTTATACCCAAGGCCTCGAACTGTGCATCGACCCTTGGCCATTTATACCCAAGGCCTCGATGACAAAGCGACGTACTGACCCTTGACCATTTATACCCAAGGCCTCAATACTTGCCTCAGGACTCATCACACCGACCCTTGACCATTTATACCCAAGGCCTCGATGCTCCTCTTTATCTAACATTGGCATATCGACCCTCGACCATTTATACCCGAGGCATCGACACCAATAGTGATATATCAGTCCCCGACCTTTTATACCCGAGGCCCTGATAATCACTTTACTTTCCTTGAAACATTATCAGTCCTCGACCATTTGTACCCGAGACCCTGATAACTCAATCGCAAAGCTAGTTCTCTTTAAACCCATGGTGACATGTCACCCCTCGACCATTTGTACCCGAGGTGCACTGACACTCACCCAACTTTCCTTTCTTTCACACTTTAGGTCCCTGACCTATAACTCACATCTACTAGAATGCATATGCCCTGCAACATGCTTCTAGACTCATGCATCATACCCACTAAGCATATACGTGCAACTACACATGCTCTCGTCCATGCTTAACTCATATGCAACAAACCAACATGCCTACAACCAATCAACACGCAACAACAGTCATGCTTTACAACTAGTCATTAAGCAACAAAAGTCATGCTTTTCAACGGTAACATACATATATACGTATACTCAGAGAAGCACGAAACATAAGAGAAATTATAAAGCGAGTAAACATTTAGCATGCACCACACAGTCAAGCAGACTCCCACAAGTAAGAACTACTTACCGGAAGCTCAAACGCTCCTAAACAATCCTAAAGGACCAAGGGAAACAACCGGAAGAGCCTAAAGAGCTCAAACTACAAGCAACGATTACCAAGGGTTAGGAATTGATAAACAACACCCTAGAGACTTAATAAAGGAAGGTAAAGGGTGCTGGAATTTACCGCTTAGTGCCCAAACAACCTTGAGAACAAGCTGACTCGTGTTCGAAACAACCCAACAACCAAGATCCCAAGTCACCGGGTTATGGGTAACCAAAATCAAGGTCTTTTGAGTTGTGGGTATTCGCTGAACACGGTATTTGAGCTCAAATGCTCGATGAACAGCAACCGAACACACTTGAATCCTGCAATTATAAGGTCGATAATGAATGGGTATCGATTAAAACATGGTTTAAGGCTTGGATAACTATTGGGCAACACCCCTTGACGCTAAAAGCAAAGGGACAGCAAGGAAACTTACCCAACGGACCCGATATCACGCAAGACGGGTTATAATAACCTCGAACAACGCACTAGAACGATCCTTGGGCAGTGGGTATTCAAGTTTACAGTGATTCGAACCCAATCGATCACTTAGACGGCGCTGCAGAATAGAATTTCAATGCTATATTAGAATTTACAGCACCTAATCCATTGGGTACCTAATTTTAAGCATCAACAGAACATGGGTAAGCGTTTAAACTTACCGGAATTGTTAGGTGACGCTGTAACGACCCAAAACAGAGCGAAAACGCTGCTGGACAGCACACCCACTGACAGAAACGGCCGGATTCTTGCGTGGGTTATCCAAAAAGAGCAATAGGAGATTAGATTGAACCTTAAACCAACTAGAACGAAGGAAAACAGACTTACCCACAAGCTACCTTGGCTGAAAACGCAAGGAGACAACACGAACACAGCGAGACGGAATAGCGCGAAGGCTTTACGCGCGGCTCACGGCTGGCGGCGACCTTCACGCGAACCAGAAATCGAGAGAGAGAGAGATTCGCGACGAGGGAGACGCGCGACGGCTGCTGCACGACTCAGACAGCGGCGACGCTACACCACGACCAGGACAGCGCGACGAGCACGACGGCGGCGGCGACAGGGACTCGGGCGGCGGCGCGGCGGTTGGGCGGCTGCACAGGGGAGAAGAACACGAGATTTTCTGAGGGGGGGGGGGGCTGAGCGGCTGCTTCTCACGAAAAGGAGGAGGGAGAAGGAGATAATATTTGCTTTAGGGTTCTTTTTTTTTTCCCTTATTTCCTTATTCTTTTCTTTTAAAAGAACCTAAGAGAAGAAATCCCAATTTAATTAGGAATAAGGTCTTATCTAGGATTTTTTTTTAAAAAAAACCCTAACTTAATCCCTAAAAGACTTGGGAGGAAAAATAACTCGATTGACAAAAGAGTTTGGGCCTTTTTGATATTTAAAATAAACATCAAACGTTAAACCTCTCTAACTTTAGGAATTTAAAGATTTAATTAAAAATCTCTTTCCCCTAAATTTTAGAAATTTAGTTTAACGACCCAAGGCTAAACTTATTCTAATTTTCCATATTAGAATAAGAACGCCCAAAAAAATTCAAAAACGGCTTGATTCCGAAACGCGGGGCGTTACAATCTCCCCACCTTAAGAGCTTTCGTCCTCGAAAGACTCTAGCTCGAACAACTCAGAGAATTAGGCTCAAACTTCACCTACTTCCTCCTGGTAGCTCCTTCCGCTCTATGGTTCGCCCATAGCTATTGTACCAAAACATCGATCTATCTCCTCAAACCTTCGCTTCCTTGGATAGAACCTTGACAGACTTCTCCACCACAAAAGTCAAGTCCTCGATCGACGACAGGGGTTCGGAATTCACACATGCGAAGGATTACGCACGCATTTCCACAACGTGGACACATAGACACATCATGCACAGTTGACGTGGTCGGAGATAACGCCAACCTGTAAGCAACAACTCGATGCGCTCCAAGACCTCATAAAGACCAATGAACCCACGCTAAGCTTCTTATCAACAAGCAAAGAACCCTTTCGACGACACCACGTGCCAGAACACATGATCACCCAAAACTGAACTCCAGAACTCGAAAGAGCTCGCCTAACCACACTGGTGGACTGGCCTTGACTCCAACTCACACTCCACAAGGCACTTAACACCAGAGGCTTTTGCTCCGCAAACCATTTCCTTCTAGGATTCCAAAGCTCAAAACTGAGGCACAAAAGGAACAGTTGTGTATGCATTACAACAACTCCTGGGACGAGTTGTGTTGAGCATACAACCCTTGAAGCAAAACTCGCTTACCGGCAACTAGACCAAGTGCATTAAGAACACTAAAGGTCTGACAAAATCCAGATCGAACTCGGATCTTGCACGATCTACCGGAACTTAGCCATATGCATGAGAAAGCCAACTTCACTAGCAAAGTTGGAGCTAAGCTAGCTGCTTCAGCACAACACACATGAGGCTCATTCCAACGATGCCACTTGAAGGAACACTTGCTGTTAACGTCAGCTTAGGACTTCAAGCTTGACATAACTACAATCCACCTTCAATGACCTCAAGAATGCTCATCCCGGTCCTACGAAAGGCTTCCTCAAAAACTTCACCAACTTTAAGCCTACATTGTTGGTATGTTGCAACCGCTAGATTCAACTAGGCTTCGTCACAGGATCATCGAAACAGCTTCCGCTGCCAACTTTCCTTATCAAACCAACCACCCTTCCTAGAATGGCTACGGGATGACAATAACACCGCCCCTGGTGTTATCTTATTAAGAGCAAACCAAGGGAACTCGTCCTCACGACAAGTGGCGCTAAAATCACGACTGATCATTGTTTTTTTTTTTTGCATCTTGTTTCGGACCAAGATTTCACTGCTTGAGGGAAATGTTTTGACTCTTGGTCTAAGCATAAACCAACCCACCATCAAGAACATGCCACGAGCAAGTCCAACAAGACCTTAAGACTTGGTTTAGAAACCCATAGCAGTTGCAAAACGCTATTCAACCCGAACATGCCACAGAACCTTTTCCTTGGAACTAACCTATACTAAGAGGTTCGCCCAACTTCACCTATTACAAGAAAATCTCTTGATTCCTTAGGACATAGGCAATGTTTAGTAGGGCTTAGAAACCAACCAACTAGCTTCCACTAACTTCAAAGGAAATGAAAGTTCTAGCCGATGCAACAAACATACTCAAGCGAGACTAGGGGCATGCATCACAAAAAGATTCCAACGACAAGGAATTACAAGAAGAATTGGAATTCTAAAGCAACAGATAGACTCGAGAAAGAAGCACTAACCTGGAAATGAGAGGTGAAACCGACTTCCCACCTTTAAGGACTCCATAGATGTTTGCTTGGCTAACCTCCTTGGGCACTTGGCGTCTAGGCTGCTCCTGATGAACAATCCTTAGCATAGTGACCTCTCTTATTGCATTTGAAACAAACTTTTCTTTTTAGCCAACACTCTCCTTTGTGAAGCTTGTGACAAGAAGGGCAAGGAGGATATGGAACGAACTCCTTCACCTGCTGCTGAGTAGGCTCAATAGATGGGTTCCTCAGGGGAGACAACTTTCTTTTATCTCCAGAGGTTGATCCCTTCTCGAGATGAGGTTGTGGCTTCTTAGAAACATTCTTATCCATGATCAATGCACCCGTGAGTGCTTCAGCAAAGGTCGCGGGCCTGCTTAGGGCCACAGAGCCTCGAATTTCCTCACGAAGACCTTTAATGAACCTTTTAATCTTCCGCTCTGGCGTGCTGACCAGGTCAGGAGCAAAGCGTGATAGTGCAGTGAACTTCCTCTCATACTGCACTACAGACATACTCCCCTGGGCCAAATGAAGAAATTCCGCTTCTTTGTCGTCCTTGACTGTCTCCGGGAAGTAATAATCATACAATAGATCCTTGAACCTTTCCCACGAGATCGGTCGATTAGCATGGTCTTCGGCTGCTGCCACCGATTGCCACCACGTGCGAGCGTCATCCTTGAGCATGAAAACTGCCCCTCTGATTTTCAAGGAATCATTACAGTTCATGAGGTCCAACAGTGCCTCCAAATCAGTGATCCATCGCTCTGCTGCTAAAGGATTTTCGGATTGCCCATCAAAAGAGGGAGGCCCGTAGCGCTTGAAGTCCCTAATGAACTGGGATTCCTCCGCGTTCTCAGGTACCCAATTAGGGTTTCGCGGTGGCCTAGCATTTCTCTGGGCCATGTTATCGAACATGGTCTGGAGGGCTTCCGGAGTGATCAGCATAGGAGCCGCAGGAGGGGCCGGAGGAGGCGAGGGAGGAGGAGGATCAACCCTGCGCTGACCGGGAGGAATCAGGGGATTAGCCTCCTGCATAGGGGGAGCCAGAGGATCGACCCCTTGCTGAGTAGCAACTTCCTCTACTTGATCATCTTGATCGACAATTGGAACTTCAGGGTCATGACCGCGAGACATTGCCTGAGAAGGTGGTACTAAGGTCAAGGGACAAATAGCAACTAGGATATGGGCTCTAACCTACGCCTAGGCAGCAACCTGATCCTACTAACAAGCAACATTGCACAAAACAAACACAAGAAGAACCAAAAGCTATCTAGCAATCTATGGGAGCATCCTACTCCTACTACCAAACAAGAGTCACACAAATCAAGGCAAGCTATCTATCCGCCTACAGGGAGCATCCTAAACCTAGTTACTATATGACAAGCAACAAAGGAAAACAACATGCTCAGTCAAGGCAAACAAGTCACGCAATAGGAATCAAGCAAGCCACAATAATTATGCAAACAATAGAGTAAATCAGAACAATCATGGCAACATAATACTATCTTAACCAGACCAACGTACCTGGTGATGGAGAGGAGAACGAGGAAGACCATAACCCTAAACAACCAAACAACCTAGATTTCCTAGGCCAATCTACAGGAACAACTCTGCTCTGATACCAACTGTAACGCCCCAGGATTTTAGAAGCTAACCCAGCGACATTACTAATCTCCTAGACCAAAACAAACCGTGAGCACCGAAAATCTCGGCAGCATAACGGCGTACATTGGACTAACCCAAAATTTTTCTTTAACCTGATATGCATAAAACACTTCTATTTAACAGATTAAACGACTCCGCCATTCTACAACGCAACAGAATATCCACAGAACCAACAGCCTGTCGGGTCTCGCAATAACGCTAATCATCTAAACAGGGTATTTATAACTTAGAAGCTCAATTAAACACAACTAACTTTAACCTCAATTTATTGAAACAACTTATCTGATGCTAACTAAATAAATAGGTAGAGTTTATTAGAACCAACACAGCTCAACCTAATATTCAACACGAATAAATCAAAAACTAAACTAAACAGGACAACAGTTGTCCAACCAACTAAGCAACAACTATCCAACATAGAAATAAAGGAAACCCGAACAACTAACTAAGGTCCTTCCTCATACGCCTCCTCCGCATCACCATGGTCCACGCAGTCATCATAACCTGCAAAATCTGGTAGTTGGGGGGAGAGAGGAGGGGGTCAGTACACTAAGGTACTGGTAAGCAGCCCCTACCTGAGAAGCCATCAAACAGCAAACAACAAACAACATACTTTTCATGCGCAAACAACATGCTTTTCAAAGCGGTAAACATAATATCATGCTTAAAAGCTAGTAAAACAAATGACCCTCCTAAGCCATAACTCATGCATCTTTCTATATGCAACTTGCTAACCACTCAAGCTCCACGAGCTCGCTCAACGCTCCCATTTAGCCCTCACATGGCTCTTCACACGTGATTTCCGCGTCACGCTCCGCAAAACTCTCCAAGACTCACCCTTCGAGTTGTACCGACCCCTGACCATTTATACCCAGGGCCTCGACACTTCTCTACAGAGCTCGGCATTCGACCCTTGACCATTTATACCCAAGGCCTCGAACTGTGCATCGACCCTTGGCCATTTATACCCAAGGCCTCGATGACAAAGCGACGTACTGACCCTTGACCATTTATACCCAAGGCCTCAATACTTGCCTCAGGACTCATCACACCGACCCTTGACCATTTATACCCAAGGCCTCGATGCTCCTCTTTATCTAACATTGGCATATCGACCCTCGACCATTTATACCCGAGGCATCGACACCAATAGTGATATATCAGTCCCCGACCTTTTATACCCGAGGCCCTGATAATCACTTTACTTTCCTTGAAACATTATCAGTCCTCGACCATTTGTACCCGAGACCCTGATAACTCAATCGCAAAGCTAGTTCTCTTTAAACCCATGGTGACATGTCACCCCTCGACCATTTGTACCCGAGGTGCACTGACACTCACCCAACTTTCCTTTCTTTCACACTTTAGGTCCCTGACCTATAACTCACATCTACTAGAATGCATATGCCCTGCAACATGCTTCTAGACTCATGCATCATACCCACTAAGCATATACGTGCAACTACACATGCTCTCGTCCATGCTTAACTCATATGCAACAAACCAACATGCCTACAACCAATCAACACGCAACAACAGTCATGCTTTACAACTAGTCATTAAGCAACAAAAGTCATGCTTTTCAACGGTAACATACATATATACGTATACTCAGAGAAGCACGAAACATAAGAGAAATTATAAAGCGAGTAAACATTTAGCATGCACCACACAGTCAAGCAGACTCCCACAAGTAAGAACTACTTACCGGAAGCTCAAACGCTCCTAAACAATCCTAAAGGACCAAGGGAAACAACCGGAAGAGCCTAAAGAGCTCAAACTACAAGCAACGATTACCAAGGGTTAGGAATTGATAAACAACACC
Source organism: Luffa acutangula (assembly GCA_036850905.1). Taxonomy (NCBI): domain Eukaryota; kingdom Viridiplantae; phylum Streptophyta; class Magnoliopsida; order Cucurbitales; family Cucurbitaceae; genus Luffa; species Luffa acutangula. Next base: position 17,692,918 of record CM072096.1, read on the forward strand.
CTAGAGACTTAATAAAGGAAGGTAAAGGGTGCTGGAATTTACCGCTTAGTGCCCAAACAACCTTGAGAACAAGCTGACTCGTGTTCGAAACAACCCAACAACCAAGATCCCAAGTCACCGGGTTATGGGTAACCAAAATCAAGGTCTTTTGAGTTGTGGGTATTCGCTGAACACGGTATTTGAGCTCAAATGCTCGATGAACAGCAACCGAACACACTTGAATCCTGCAATTATAAGGTCGATAATGAATGGGTATCGATTAAAACATGGTTTAAGGCTTGGATAACTATTGGGCAACACCCCTTGACGCTAAAAGCAAAGGGACAGCAAGGAAACTTACCCAACGGACCCGATATCACGCAAGACGGGTTATAATAACCTCGAACAACGCACTAGAACGATCCTTGGGCAGTGGGTATTCAAGTTTACAGTGATTCGAACCCAATCGATCACTTAGACGGCGCTGCAGAATAGAATTTCAATGCTATATTAGAATTTACAGCACCTAATCCATTGGGTACCTAATTTTAAGCATCAACAGAACATGGGTAAGCGTTTAAACTTACCGGAATTGTTAGGTGACGCTGTAACGACCCAAAACAGAGCGAAAACGCTGCTGGACAGCACACCCACTGACAGAAACGGCCGGATTCTTGCGTGGGTTATCCAAAAAGAGCAATAGGAGATTAGATTGAACCTTAAACCAACTAGAACGAAGGAAAACAGACTTACCCACAAGCTACCTTGGCTGAAAACGCAAGGAGACAACACGAACACAGCGAGACGGAATAGCGCGAAGGCTTTACGCGCGGCTCACGGCTGGCGGCGACCTTCACGCGAACCAGAAATCGAGAGAGAGAGAGATTCGCGACGAGGGAGACGCGCGACGGCTGCTGCACGACTCAGACAGCGGCGACGCTACACCACGACCAGGACAGCGCGACGAGCACGACGGCGGCGGCGACAGGGACTCGGGCGGCGGCGCGGCGATTGGGCGGCTGCACAGGGGAGAAGAACACGAGATTTTCTGAGGGGGGGGGGGCTGAGCGGCTGCTTCTCACGAAAAGGAGGAGGGAGAAGGAGATAATATTTGCTTCAGGGTTCTTTTTTTTCCCTTATTTCCTTATTCTTTTCTTTTAAAAGAACCTAAGAGAAGAAATCCCAATTTAATTAGGAATAAGGTCTTATCTAGGATTTTTTTTTAAAAAAAACCCTAACTTAATCCCTAAAAGACTTGGGAGGAAAAATAACTCGATTGACAAAAGAGTTTGGGCCTTTTTGATATTTAAAATAAACATCAAACGTTAAACCTCTCTAACTTTAGGAATTTAAAGATTTAATTAAAAATCTCTTTCCCCTAAATTTTAGAAATTTAGTTTAACGACCCAAGGCTAAACTTATTCTAATTTTCCATATTAGAATAAGAACGCCCAAAAAAATTCAAAAACGGCTTGATTCCGAAACGCGGGGCGTTACAGTACATCACTACAATGGCATATTTCCTCAATGGATAGTACATCTCTTTCTTATTATGTTGCTCGGTTTTCAAAGATGCATGCATGAGAAAGTCGATTCATTCAACAAAATGGTCGAAAGCAAACTAAATCTTTGTGTGTGATTTCCTTACTTACAACAACACCTTTCAACAAGCCGCCTTCATATATTTTCTTTGTTTCTCATCCCTTACTCCACCAAAACGAACTAAAACACAAACCTGAGTCATCTTCCAATTACCACAAAATTTTTAATTCCTAAAAAAAAAATAAAAAAAAATTATGTGACCATGCAAGACATTTTTTTTAACATTCTATTTTGTTTATCTCGTAGCTTCTCTTAGTTTCTCATAAAAAAAATTAACCATAATTTGAGACTTTTGCATTTCAATTTTTTATCTCACAATGTTACATACTTACAACCCTGCAAGAAAGAGCATAAACAAACTAACAACCAAACATTCTTAGTCAACATTCTCTCAAGAAAGGAAAAAAAACGTTCTTATATAATTGAACTTTTCTTTCTGCTTTGGGTTAGAAACCATCCAATATAATATGACAACAAAACTTTGTTCTATCTCCATTACCAACAAGTAACATGCTTACAAGGCAGGAGAATTCAGGCTGAGGATATGGCTCCATTGGAAAGCTAAAGCAGATCAGTTGCAGAACCAACTCCTAATCCGAATGAAATTCTCATCTTTGTTAAAAAAAAATATATATTCAGTCAAATCTCTAAAAAAAAAAAAAAAAAAGAAAACAAACACCAAACAATCCATATTTTGTTTCTCAAGTAACAACATAAGGGAAAATATAAACTATTTTAGTAACAAAAAAAAAGTGCAAGAGAGTTTCTTAAACCTATCCACCGAGTCTATCAATATAATAATATGTGCTCCATTGGAAAGAAAATGTAATTATCTATATCATATATATTCATCCGCACATCTAGCTATCTACGCAAAGATAAACTACTTAAATATAATAGAAAAAAATTTCTGACCAAATCAGTCGTCAATCTGAACCAATAACTTGCTCCTTTACCTCATCAATCTTGGCAGCCAATTCGTCTCTACTTTCCTGAAAGGTCGCAACAAAAGAAATAGTTTATTATCACGTATTTGGAGTAAGGAAATACAAAATTCAAATCAAACCACTTTAAGCAATTACCTTGAATAACAAAAAGCGAGTTGTGAACCACACTGAGTAACCAAGCCCCACAATTTCCAACAACTTGGGAACCTAGATTACAAGAATGAATGGTTATAAGTTTGTCTCAAAAACTTTACATGAATGGTTATAAGTTTGTCTAAAAAACTTTACAAATTAACTCCCTAAAATTTACTTTTGTAGTTCTAAGGGCATACAAACTCTTATAGAGATGATGTAAGAACTGCCCTGAATGTGCTGCTTGGAATGGTTGTCGTCAATCGTGAATGGCCACCATCAGTGGTCGTTCTAGTCCTCGTTCCAGCCATGGTTCCAGCCGTCAGTCTTTGTTCCAGACGTGAATGTTCCAACCGTCAGTCGTCGTTGTCGTCGCTTGGTCACTTGATCGCTGTCGTCGTCGCCTGCTCGTCGTGCCTTCGTCGCCGTCTCCTTCGATTTCTTTTGTGCGTGCGTGAAGGAGAAAATCGTGGAAAAAAGAAAAGGGTGAGAGTAAAAGTGAATCCGGGGTTAAAAATTTGAGGATTTTACTAAAGGTAATTTTGTAACTTCAATACCCTAAAAATCCTATTACTCTTTCAATTTAAAATCAGTCCTATTTTTCTTTAATGCCATCTTTTTTGTCCTATTTTTGACAATTACCCCTAATGGACCTACAGATCATAAGCTCCAATGATACGAGACTAATTGGCTAAACTCATTAACAAGGTTAGTCACCATTCGTTAACTGTGGATCACTCCACTAAAGACCCACAACTGCACTCTTCTCACTGTAGAATATTTCTGTGTCCACAGATATCGACCAATAACGACAAGTTAGTCCTTCACATGTGTTCGTACCCCAACGAGGTCAAATTACCGTTTTACCCATGGGTTACATCTTTGTCCTTAAATCCCCAATGCTCGTCTAATGAACAACTTGTTTGAGGTCCAACCAACAAACAGAAGTCCCTCTCTTGCCATAGAGAGGGTAGGGCCCATTGTTCAAGACTCGGAGACACCATTTAAGGGAACACACCTCTACTTACCCTAGAGTCGGAAAGGAGTGAATTCCATCTTGTGTGATTATGTTCTCAGCTCCCCACTCTATATTGTCCCCAAAATGGTAGGCTTATTGAGTCGGCGTGCAGGCCACTCTCACCCATACAAATCAAAAGGACAAACCCCTCGTGAACAGGAGTCCATAATCTACTTTGGATTGAGACCGAGTTGCCTAGGTCATCCTAGCGAGATAGAAACCTAACAAGCTAACGATGTTAGAGCTAGTGGTTAACTATCTCGCGGTCCGGTTTTGTGCAAACTCATTACACAGGATACCCCCACTCGCATGTCCACTACACGAACACGTTGGATCATTACGTTTGTATCATAATACAAAGCTGGCCGTATCCATAGTGTCACCAGGATAAGGTACCCAACCTTATCCCTATACTATAGACCCTTTAGGCTGTATCTTGAACATTGATCCCCGTATGTCCCTACATACTAGTTCAAGCCTCATACTAACAACATAGGATGTTTAGTTTGTTGGATTAGGGTTAATAAGACAAGATCTACTAAATACAAACAAGATAAATCATTTTATTAATGTTCGGTCAAATGTTACATTTACTATCTACGAGTTTTAGGGCATAAAACCCACGGTCTGCCTTCTACCTGTCATCTATTCCATAGATTCCAAAATGCAATGTTCTTCATCCCCTGTTCTTCGGCCAGCTGAACTCCTTCTAAATTTCGATCAATTGATGACCTAAACGGACTCTAATGACTCTCAAATTTTACAGACTCATCCTCCACACATTAAAGCCCATAAACATCTAGGCAATTACAAATAATTCAACAAATTTGAACATAAAATGATGCCAAAATCGTAATATATCCACTTTGGTACCCACAAACATTCTTCACATGAACTATCACCCACCAAGCTAAAATTAATCAAAATTGAGGGCCCAAATCTGCTCTGATACCAATTGAAGAAGTGTAGAACACTCTAGCGGAAGTGATTTGGATCGAAAGTAACTTAATTTCTTTAATTTTGTAAATGAAAAACATGCAACTATAAACCGAAAAACAGAGCACAAGAGTTTGCCAACCTTTTGGATGAAATTTTACCACTCCGTTGATGAATTCTGTACACGAACGAGTCTCGGACAACCACGAGAGTCTTCCCCGCTATCCTCAGGCCGTAGAACGGATTGTGGGAGTCGGTATGTGATGAAATTGAAGAGAGAAAAGCTTGAGATTTCATGCCACGATAGAGAGAAAAATTGGTTATTTAGAGAGAGATTTTCTAAGCTTTCTTTTGCATGAGATTTACAACAATCGGCAACCCTTCATTCTCAAGGATCAAACCATCCGTATATATATATGAAAGAACAATGTTGAATGGGATTGTGTTAGTCACCTTATTAGGTGTCATATGCAAGGAATTTGCATGAAAAAAATTTCATAAAAAAGCAACACCCAATAAGATTGAATTCAAAATTAATTTTGAATTCCTTTAATCAACTTTAAATAAAAATTAATTCAATTAATTAATTTTAAATAAAATCGATTTTTGATAATTAATCAAACGTTTTAATTAATTACATTTATTTAATTTAATATCAAATACCAAATAAAATTATTGTACCAATCCCAATCTCTCTTAAAAACTGATGAATATGAATCACTATTCAAATTCAAACCGAAATATGTATCCTATACATATAATATTTAAATCATATTTAAATATCTCGAACTCTCTCTATAGTTTAATTCACAATTAAACTATAATTATATCGAATGTATTTAATATTCACTTCCTAAACCGAACTTGAACGATTCAAATTCTTTCATCACATTGTTCTAAGGTTTAGTTCGTATGAGCTAGCAGGGGGACCTAATGGACCTATAGATCATGAGTTCCAACGATCCGAGATTAGCAGGCTAAACTCATTAACCTAGTTAATCAGCATTCGTTAACTACCAGGACACTCCATTATATCTCAATAGCTACACTCCCCTTACTGTAGATATATTTTTGTCCACCTGATATAACCATAACCAGTAAGTCAATCATTCATTGGTTGTTCATAACTACAGTTGGGTCAAATGTCCGTTTTACTCTTGAAGTTACCTCTTGTTCCTTAAGTCCCACTGATCATCTAATGAACAATTGGTTTGTGGTCCAACCATTAAATCGAGTCCCTCTTGGGCCAATGAGAGGGTGGGGCCCCTTGTTCAAGTCTCGGAGTCAGCACTTAAGAGAACAACCTCCCTACTATCCCTAAAGGAGGGTAGGAGTGAATTCCATCTTCCAGAACTATGTCCCTAGCTATCTACCCGTTCCTATCCTTGAAATGGGGGGTTTATTGAGTCAGTGATGTTGATCCACTCTCACCCATGTAGATCTAAGGATAAGCCCAAATAAACAGGAGTTCATAGTAACCTCAAGATTAAGATTGAGTTACATAGGTCATCGCATGAAATAGTCAGTCTCATCAGTAAATGACGAGACACAAGAGGGTGTCGAATTCTCCAACGTTCGTGTCAAATAAATTTATATTCCACAACCTCTAAAGCTAGCTTGTAGCAGTAGTGGCTGGAGTCGAACAGAGGGAGCACGATTGTTAATTCGTCTCAATCAGGTTTATTGCGAAGATCGAACTAATGGGGGGGGGTGGATTAGGATTGATTGCAATGCGAGGAAATATAAAATGCTAAAAATTAAATTGTAGGAAAGTAAAGACGGGAAAATAAAAAGCGGGTAGGCTAATCGTACCTTGGAGATCACTACAATCGAAATTACTCGGTGTTAGTTTATTTAAATTTCATTCATTGATTTTCTACAGTTTCATTTTACTACATTATTATGAGTTTGGAGTGCTTCTTGGCTTTTCAGATAACCCACCTACTCCACCTGTGCTTAATTAATTAGATTCCCTGATAGCCCAAGAACAACCTAATTAATTAATTATTTGAATTGCGTCTGCTACCCCTCATGCTTAGATCGATAAATCCTCAATCTAAATCTAATTAGTTAAATTAGCAATCCGATAAATCCTCAAAATTACTAATTAACTAACCACATTAACGCGCAGGGCCTGAAGTTATCTAATTAAGATAAGAATTTAAATTCTCTAATTTAATTAAATCAATTTCTCCTATGTTCTTAGGCCTATCGGAAGTCTACGCTAGGCTACCGTCAAACTAGCGATGGATCCACCTCAACCTAGTGGCTATCTAAAAATAACGGATAAATCATACTTGTATTCAATTTAAGTGGCATCAATTCTTAAACTAATATACAAACAAGATTGTTTAAATAAGAATCATAGGATAAAACATAATCATTTAGAAAAATCTCAAGAACGGAACGTGAATCTCATGAAAACTAAATAAACTTACAAACCGAGGTTCCGGTTACAACAATCCAAGCTTAGACGGCCATAGACGAGTCAAATCTAAGCCCCAAGGCTTGATTAACTGACCTAAAACTAGCATAAACTAAGAATTAGAGAGAAAATACAGAGAAAACCGAGAGAAATTGGAGAGAAACGAAGAAAGACGATTGGAATATGACCTAAATCTCGTAAAACGAACTTAAATACTAATCGCAGCTTCGAAACGCTAAGACCAGCGCCTCGACGTTGGCGTTTCCTTCCGCGGTCCTAATTTCAGACGCTACCTCTTGGGTGGCCTGATTTGTGCAGCAACATTTTGTATAATTCGACTCCAATTTTGAGGCTCTAATGCTCCGGTCACACCATTTAGCTTCCTCGACAGCTTGGGGAATCCAAGATAGCTCGAAAACTCCTTTCATTTCCCGAATTAGCGGCCATTTGACAAAATGACTCAATTATCCTCTATTTTCGAATTCCCTATAAAATAAACATTTAAACCATAAAATGCAAACTATCAAGATTAAATTAAAGGTAATTAAATAACACATTTGAGGTGCTATTAGTAAACAACGTTATAAAGTGAGAGTGACTTATTTCTCAGTCTTAGTCTTTTGCAAACTCATTGATGGTGTTCATATAACACATGCAGAAGCAATTTTAGGATCGGAGGCACTTAACTACATCAATTTTAGAAAATGAAAGCATGTTGAGCTACTTTCACCCATGCAGATCTATGGATAAGCCCGAATAAACAGGAGTTCATAGTTAGCTCAGGATTAAGATCGAGTTACCTAGGTCATCACATGAAATAGTCAGTCTTGTCATTATACGACGTTATAAAGCAAGAGTGACTTATTTCTTGGTCCTGGTCTTATGCAAACTCATTGATAGGACGCCCCCACTCGCATGTCTCTACATGGACGATTTAGGATCACATCGTCTGTACTATCTACAAAGTGGGTCGCATCTCATAGTGTCCCCAAGACAAGGTACCCAGCCCTATCCCTATACCATAGACTGTTTTGGCTATTATTCGAGCTTGATCGACTTTTATGTCTCTACATAAAGCTTAAGTGTTCATCCTATAGCCAGGGATCTTAGTTTATTGGATTTGGGTTATTTAACGTGCAATTTACTTATTCAGTAATGACTTTACTAAATGAATCTCGATAACAAATTTATTGAACAAGTATATAATTCATTTAACATTCACTATCTATGAGTTTTAGGACACCAATTCCAACACTCATTACATAGGACGCCCCCACTCGCATGTCGCCACATGAACAATTCAAGATCACATCGTTTGTACTAACTAGAAAGTGGGTCGCATCACATAGTGTCTCCAAGATAAAGTATCCAACCTTATACCTATACTATAGACCGTTTTAGGCTATTTACTCGAACTTGATCCATTCTTATGTATCCACATAAAGTTCAAGTACTCATACAATAGTCAGAGATCTTAGTTTATTGGATTTGGATTATAATGTGGAATTCACTTAGTTAACAACTTAAGTGAACAAATCTCAATAACGACTTTATTGAACAAGTATATTTAATTTGTTAACATTCACTATCTACGAGTTTTAGGACACCAACCCCAACAAATATATCACTAAGAGTAATTTTAAATGAAATTTAAACAAATTATTATAATTCTAATTACGTTCTAAAAAGAGACATAAAAAAAGAACTTTGCAAATGCAATAATGTAATAGAACAATTTAAATCATAAAATAAAATAAAGGCAAAAGAAAAATAAATAATAAAGATTTAAATATACCTTGATTTGGTACGAAAGGAGAAAAAAAAACATTGTTCTTTACTTAAAAATGAGCTTCTTTGCAAATGCATGAATATATATATAAGAATGGTATGAGAGGTGTGTTATAATAGCTCATTTATTTTTTGGTTATGAAATATGAAAAGTTTTATCAAATCTCATAAATTATCCTTTCCATTACAAATTATTTTTATATAGAATGCATATAATAATGAGTTTTTCTTCTTCTTATCTTAAGAAAGGTTGGATGTGAGATCAAACAATTAACCCTTATGAAAGGTTTATGAAAAGTGGTTGTGTCTTATCCACTCAATTATGTTTTAGTTGATAAGCTATTATTTTCTAAAAAAAAAAAAAAAATCTTTTTAGTCCTTGAGTTTTAAGGTGTGTGCATTTGATCCCTAATTTTTCAAAATTGATCTTTTTAGTTTCTGAGCTTGAGAAATACATTTAAAAGATCCAAGTCTTCAAAAGGGACCTTTTTAGTCCAATTTTGAAAAATAAGTTTAAAATGTCTCTCATATTATTTTTTCAACTTTTTAAAATTAATAATTTATTGTTATTTTTTAATATTGAATGTTTTTTTTAAATTTAAAAATAAAAAATTATTAATTTAAAAAATTGAAAAAAAATAATATGATGAACCATTTAAACATATTTCTCAAAACTCAGGGACCAAAAAGGTCAATTTTGAAAACTTAGGGACATTTTAAACTTATTTCTCAAAACTCGGTCTATTTTAAGTTCAGTGGCGGATTCAGAAGTTGATGGCAGGGGGGCACAAATTGATATTAGATAAAATTATAGGTTTAGTCCGTGAAAATTTAAAGTCGGGTCTATATAGTCTCTAAACTTTAAAAAGTGTTAGGTCCCTGAATTTTCAAAAAAAGATCGTCTAATATTGCTATCTAAAGTTTCAATTATATATCGAATAGGTTTTTGACACATTCAAAATGTTTATCAAAATGTCTATAAATTAAATCTTCTATTAGACATAAAGTTTAATTTTGTGTCTAATAAGCTCTCAATTTATTCGACATTTTTAAAAATTAATGTACATATTAATTACAAAATTGAAAATTCAAAGTTCAAATAGATACAAAATTAAATTTTATGTCAAATAGAGCAGTTAATTTAATTTATTTTAAATATGTTTAAGACCTATTAGTTACAAAATTGAAAGTTCATACATTTTTAAAATTTAAGGACTTATTAGATATAAAATTGAAAACTTAAGACATTAAACACAAATTATAAAATTCAAGGACTGAATTTTCAATTTAACTTTCATATAAATATTAATTTAAAATGTGTTGATACTTAATATTTAGATTAAGTAATATTAATTACAAAATTAACCATGGTAGAATTATCCACACCTAAATATATAAGCAAAGAATGATACTTTAAATATTTAAGATTTTCTAAAATAGAATTAAGTTTTTTGATGTAAGTAGTTTTTCTAAAATAATTTGCTAAAGATTGATATATATTTGTATATGTGTAAAATTAAGAAATAAAATAATTATAACTAATTTCAACATACTAAAAACTAATATAATATATAAATATATTGTGAATTTAAAAAAATTGGAAATTAAAACAGAGTAAGTGAAGAGAAAAAAATATATATGAAATACTTCAAAACTTGTGTTGATGAGGTTTGAACGCCGGATTTTGGTAAAATATATAAATATATTGCAAATTAAAACAAAAACTTACGTTGAAAGGGATTTGAACCCAAGATGGAAGAGTAAAATCACAGAATTTGTGCCCCCTCAGACAATAGATCAAAGCTGAATTATGTTAATTTAAATGGAATAGCCTATAAATATATATGTACTTTTTAATTTCAGGGGGGCACGTGCCCCTTCTGGCCCTTCACAAATCTGCCCCTGTTAGGGACCAAACACAGCTATTGCTTAAAACTCAGGGACCAAAAATGTATTTTTCTCATTGATTGTATTACAAAACAAAGTAAAAAATTGATGAAAAGCATTGGCCTATCTAATAGGTGAATTAAAAGTGGAGGAGCGATTTGTGAAGTATAGTAAAATTATTGGAACCAAAATGTAATTAAATCCAAATAATAAATACCAAATTTAAATTAAACCGAAACCATAAAGAAAAAAATTGAATTTAAGCCTAGATCACTAATGCCAAATCGGTAATCTAACTTGAATTTTTTTTTTAAACTCTGGGTAAGTCGGTTGACATCATACAAATTCCACCATTGTTTGGAATATAGATCACCATAGTGACTCGTTCCAAACAATAGACTTTTATCATTCAATCGTGAATACAATCTGTTGTCTCATGAATTAGTTCATATAGGGCTGTTATCTACTCCATGTGTTTGGAGTAGGAACTTCCCAAAATGGATTATTAGTTTGGCTCGTAGTGAGCTGCGTTTGTTTGTATCCGAGTGAATCTAGTTAATTTCTTTCTAAAGAGAAATTTTCTTATAAAAAAAAAAAAAAAAAAAAGACCTCATACAAATTCCATCCATGAAAGTATTATGTGAGAATTCTGTCAACGCGTAAGAAACTGCAGAAACTAAAAACAAACATAGTTTAAAGAAATTAAAATTGATCCAATACTCTAATTACATACTCTAAATTAGAATTGAACCAAAATATCCACTGTTAACCAATGGAATAATATTATTTTTTTTAAAAAAAAAGTTAAATAAAAAATCAGTTTTGAAATAATCAACGGAAACCTAAGGTTTAAGGAACACGAATCGTCGGTTGAAAACCACTTTTAGGATCAGTAGTTCTTCTCCTAACTTTTATTTTTCCATTTATGATATGATCTTCGGCCACGAACCAAAATTTAGCTTCGTTCTGCGTATCTAATTTGTTTCTTTGTTACTAATAAGCGGAGTTTCTTCACTTTGTTGAGTGGATTTCCAGTTGCGTTTGCCTTTCAGTTTGCAATTAAAAAGAAAACCAGATTCAACATGATTTACCTGTCTGGATTTCGATCTGTGTCAATAAATCTGGAAACTCTTCAGCTTTGAGGCAGAAATCGTCTGTTCTTCCATCTTCATCTTCAAACGAGCTTTGGCTGCTCCTTTTTCGAAGCTTGATTCAAATTCCAGAGGTAATGGCGGCAGAGACTTCAGGGCGGCTGAAAGTGATCGTAATCCAAGGGAAAAATCTGGTCATTCGAGATTTCAGAACCAGCGATCCGTACGTCGTCGTCAAATTGGGGACGCAGGTGAATATGATTCTCAATCTCAACGATTCCTCCAAATTTCATTTCGCACTTACTACGATCGCCATCGATCGATTATCATGTCATTGAATTGACGATTCTCTTTCCGATACAGAAAGCGAAGACCAAAGTAATCTGTAGTAACCTAAATCCAGTATGGAACGAAGAGCTCAATTTCACGATCGGCAGCGAACCTATCGAACTCTTAAACTTCGTAAGTGATTTCGCAATCTCGCTCAATCGATAGACCTCTGTTTTTTTTATTGCAACATCTGAGCAGATCGTTCCGCGCGCAGGAAGTGTACGACAAAGATCTGTTCAAGCGAGACGACAAGATGGGGCGAGCATCGTTCAATCTTCAGCCGATGCAGTCGGCAAGTCGGCTGCGTAAGATTCTGGGAATGTCGGCCGGCGAGACGTCGCTGAGGAAGGTGGTTCCGGGAAAGGACGACTGCTTGAAGGAGGAATACTGCGTACGGTGCGTCGACGGCGAGTTGGTGCAAGATGTTTGGCTGCGCCTCTGTGGAGTGGAGTCCGGAGAGATTCAAGTCAGAATAATTTACGTTGAAGAAAATATCAATCTCTGAAAGCTAGGGTTACAAATTGTTAAGGGGAAATTTGAGAGGGTTGGATAGAACTTATAAGTATAAATTTAATTATTTTTCTGCTCATACGAGCCTAGTTGGGTAGATAAGATACCTATTCTAGCATAGTAGATCGGACACCTTTTTTTTATTATATTATATATATCTTCTCTATGTTAAGATTTGATCCTCCACTTCATATTTGTTGAACTTAAATAAATAGTTATGTCTAGTAGTTTATAGAGGGAATAAAAGTCTCCACGCAGCGGAATCGCATCGATTGGACCTTACGCCGTATATTAATTAACATTAAAATACCAACTCAAACAAACTTTAAACATACTTTAAAGTTGCTGGAAAATCAGTTTAAACATGCTGAAAAATAAATCTAAATTTATTTTCATGCTTTTCTAAAGAAAATGGAAGAACCGTTACAAACCTCCGTTGTAGACTTGACCGTTCTTCGTCAACGACGCTCTAACGAACAAGAACCGTTACAAACCTCCGTTGTAGACTTACCGTTCTTCGCCAACGACGCTCCAACGAACAAAACGCAGCAGCCTCCTTTGTCTTGTGATCGCTGGAAAATTCTTCTTGAAAGACACAATAACCACAGAGGTTACACCGGTATGACTCTAGGTCTAGGCCCACTACTACAAAAATCACTTTTAATGACGGGCAATGCCCGTCATTAAAGACTTTTCATCACGGGTGGCGTCCGTCGACTATACGAGCGTCGTCGTAACTTATAATGACGGGCGACTTTTAATGACGGGCAATGCCCGTCATTAAAAGCCGTCCGTCATGAAAAGTTACAATGACGGACAGTTTTAATGATGGACATTGCCCCTCATTAAAAGGCGTCCGTCATTAAAAGTCCGTCATCAAAAGTGTATTTTCCAACCAAATGTCCGTCATTAAAGGTGTCCGTCATTAAATGTCCGTCATTAAATATATTTTTTAATGACAGGCATTGCCCGTCATCATTTCGTTCATAATTTAATAAAAAAAAAATTGTTGGTTGCCCGGTGGGCATACGAACAATATTTTTTTCATTTGTCAATCTGTAAAGAAAGTAATATTAATCTTAAATGTGCAAAATTGTATAGAAATCAAATATTTGTCAAATTTCATTCCAATAAGCCAATGAACCAAATTTGTTCATACAATTTTTATTCATATAAATTTGATATAAAAATAAAATTACAAACACTTACACTTAAAAGCCTCAAAATTACTAAACACCTATGATTAAAAGTCTACACCTACACCAAAAAAACAAAAATTCTCCTACATGCCACTTTCATTCTTGTCACCATAATCTTGCTCGTACATCAAACTTGAAGAACCTAGGAAAAACAAATTGTAATTAGGTTTGATACAACGCCAAAACAAGAACTCACATAACAAACATATGTCCAACAACTCGAAGAACCTAAGAAAAACAAATTTAGTTAACAATAAAATACACAAAAAAAAAACCAATCTGGATGAGTATCAGAAAAAATTGTTAGAAAACCCAATAAACTCCAAAAGCTTACAAACTTCAAGATATAAAGTTTAACCCCTTCAGATAACCTGGAATGCTCTAGGTTTCTATACTTAACCTAGAGACATTACTAAAGCATCTATCCTAATTCTAACCGATTGCTCTAGAAATTTCGACAACATAACGACATACATATGACTAACTAAAAAAATTTTCAACCTGTTAAACAAGAGAAACACACTTCTATATGAAAAAAATCACCCAACTACAGTCTCACAACACTTCAGGTTCACAACAAGATCCCAAATATCTTAAAACTAAGCAAATTAGTTTTAACATGAAAAACTAATAAGTGACAGACTTTTAATGACGGAAAAACTATAAATATCCATCGCCTTACAACCGAAACAAGGAATCCTACACTTAAAAGAAATGAGCTTAACATTGAAACTAATAAGTGTACAACCAGAACAAGCACATCCTACACTTAAAAGAAATGAGCTTAACATCGAAACTAATCAGTGGAGTTACAAAACTCTCCAAAGTAGCATAAGTAAATGAAAGATCATAGTTACAAAAGCTCTATGCAAGGAACTTCTTAAATTAACACGATATTAGATAGAGAGATGCCATAAACAGAAAATAATGAAATACTTTGCATTCTACTCCCCCCAATATTTCTGAAAAGTTAATTCCTTGTCACCTACTCCCCCCCCATATTTCTGAAATTTTTGTTCTCACTGTTTATGTTCTTTATATCAGGAGTTCCCATGTGCTACAAGGAGAAATGGAAATTCAAGAGAAAGACAAGGATCATATGTTAATCCCTAAAAGAATATTTGGTTATGCAACAAGGAAATGAACAACCATCCTTAGCTCAAGATCGAAACAATTCAGTTTTTTTATGCAAACATACATAAAGGAGCGTGTGTGAAGAAGGGTGCACATGTCAACGAAGCAAAACACTTACCAGGGCCCAAAATATTCCGACTCGCTACCTCTACAATGTAGGAACAACGGTAAGACTTCAAGCACAAACAACAGCAACAACGAAGTATTGAAAATGAAAGGATGATACCAAAATAAATGAGAATAAATAACACAAGATCAATATGAAGTAAAAAAAAAAAAAAGTACCTTCAAAAGAATATCTTCAAGTGTAACATTGGCGTAAATAAGGTAAACCTTTGTCTTGTCGTTCAGGTTCTCTAATATAGCACGAGCAACCTAAACCTATAGTACAAATGAGAAAACGTCCTATTGTTATCAAACTTGACAAGAGACAATGATAAAACACAATATAGATAAGGTTTTGACTAGAACCTTGAGATGCATACTTGACAAACACTGACACGACACCAGCCCAACAACAACAATGCAAATTACAATATTAGAGACTAGCAACATGTGAAAGCTAACCATAATTCCATAAAATGATGCAGCGCATGAATATAACACAAACCATCCACGATCAAGAATAATCATTCTTAAGCAATCTAAAATGTTGATTTCGCAAAGGCCATCATTCCAGCATTCATAGGGGAGTTTGACTGTTTTTAGTATTTTAGATATAGCAAAATGTCGACGAGGTAAAGTAAATCAAGATACATTTTCTTTACATCAATGTGAAAGATTTCAAACAAAATGGCTCAAACCACTCACAATTTACCACATGTTATCTAAAATCCAGTTTCAATCTCAACAATATTCATTACAATGGCCACTAAGAAACTTTAATTACTTCATTAGCATCTATTAAAGAACTTCAAATATAAGTTTTTCTAATTACTAACAGGGTATTATTGCTCTTAGATTGAGATGAACCAACCAAAATAATGTAAAAAATACCAAAAGTAACTCACAGGCACAAGAATACTAAATTGAACTATAAAAACATAAGCTAATATTACAATGTATAATAAAGTCGAATAATACAAGAATAGAGAATCAATTATTTGTTTAGTATCACACTCTCCTTGGTTCCTGCAACAAACAAAGAATTTTTACTTTGCAAGATTAAAGATCTAAGAAAATCACATCTTGCCTATTGAAGTTCACGAGCCAATCAAACCTAGGAATGCCAACAACCCTGTTAGTATAAGTTACCAAAGTTTTAAAACATAATAACTAAATAGGTAAATCAAATTAATTTATCAAAACAAACTAAGCTAAACAACCAATCAAACATAATAACTATATGATGAACTGGACGCTTCGTACATTCTGACTTGTAGCAATTTGCAACAGACAAATTGGCAACAAGTGATCTGTATGTCACAAAAACAGACTCTTGTAATTAGACCATTTTTTCTACAGAAGTATTGACATCTATAGACATATAAGGTGGCCTAAATATTAAGAAACCAAAATATGAAAAAACGTGATACAAATTACAAGAATAACGGATGAAAACTTACAGACAGCTTTTCCTCATTGTATCTGTTGGTCACTTCTTGGAAGCGCGCTAATGCCTATGGAAAATCATACCAAAGCAATTAATAAGTAAATCACAAAAACAATAGGTAGTGGGTAGAGTGATAGTGCAAAGAGGGAAGGAAGGAGGAGAAGAAGAAGATTTCAACACCTTCCGATATTCTGTTTTAAATTGGCGTAGCTCATTTCTCTTTCTCAAAATTTGAGCCTCAATATCTTTCAGCTTTTCTGTTGTCTCTTCGTAATTTTTTGTATAGAGTGCCTCAATAGTATATGCAGCAGTCTTAAAAAAGTTATCTCCCGAAAAAACAGGAAAGATGTCAAAAAAAGCACCAAACATAATAAAATTTAAAAGATGAATTAAGAAATCTAAGTTCATACCATAAACAGCAAAAATATGGGTGCCAGCCTTTAGCTCTGAGACCTCACAAGGCTGAAGACCTTCCAACCTCTTGAAGAAAGCAACCTCAGGGTCCTTAGCCATTGTCAACTGCAATAACACAAGAATTCATTCAACCATCAAATCTGATTGTGACAAGAAAATGTGAAATGATAACCTTTCTGGTAAAAAATATAGGAAAAGTTAGTAAACATCACATAATTTGAACTTGCAATATCGCATTGATTATATGCAAGAAAAGGATAAGCATAGGATACAATCTACCATTTAGAATCCTTTTCTCTTCCTCTCTATTATCTTCTCTACTGCCTTTTCTTTCCCGAAAAAATTTGTATACGATCATTGATCATTGCAATAATAAGGATTGAGATCTCACTGATTGTGCGGAGGACGTGGCCTCGTTCTTTGGAGAGATCGATCACGGATCCTCGAGGAATTTTATACTCATCCTTGAATTGGGAAGTGAATCTGCAAAGAAACAAGCTATGATGATACAAGAGTAGGGTATAGAGTGTGTGACTTTTCCATGACATGGAAACAAAAAACCACAATCGTTTCAAAGAATGACTCACTTGTGAAGCAATTCTTTGTTGTCTGGACCCCCAAACTTTTGGAGTCGAGTTCCAACCGATTCTTCAAAAGCACTTCGAACAGATCGGATGCTTAGTTTTCCGTAGACTATTTGAAGTCTAACAGTCATGCATATATCACCTTCCATGACATCTTTGTCAAAGTCCTTTTCTTGTAGTTCAAATACGGTGAGTTTTCCATATTTATCACTCAGTGACTCTTTTATGTCATTATTATCAGCATAAACACCTACAGGCAGCCATTCATTTGAATAACTTAACATGCACAGATTTTCAATATCACAAAAACAGAAAAGCATATTGACCACTCCATAATGGATTTCAAAATATCATACATGTTGGTAGATCAAGAAATTTTATCTCTTAACAAAGATTGTAACTCATGGACCATGGCGAATCTCGACCACCCACTATTGCCTTCATCTTCTACTCAATTGAAGTTCATTCCATTGTTTTTCCATACGTCGTAAAACAAATCTCTAGAGGCCATGTGGTGCAGAGCTAGGACTATAAGATGTTGAGAATGCCATCATGCCATCATTCATTTAGTGAAGGTTGGCACAGATTTGAAGTCTAAGCTGCCCAAATGAGTAATGACTCCCCACAGAGTTAGAGGCAATCAAGCTACAGCTTATAATCTTAGTCATCAAAATGATGAACTGATTGAACTAGAAATACCCCATAAGCCATGAACTTCAGCTGAAATTTATCAAGTTACACTCACTCTTTTTTGTAAAGAAATGTTCACAGATAAACACTACAGTAGCTTCAATTTACCTTTTCAAACTTGAATAAGAGAGGAGAATAACATAAAACTCCTAATCTATTATCTATCAACAGAACATATTCCATGTAAGTGGGATTACAACGTTTTCAATTGACAAAGTAATTCCAAATTTCCACAAACACAACAGTGAACTCGCATAAAACCATAATTTCTCCTCATAGTCAAACCATAAAGCAAAACTCAGATCAACAAAGTAAAACACAAACAATCAAGCAGAATTCGAAAGAAGATACCTAACGATTGTGGCAACTTGTATGGATTATTGTCGCTGGTCTCAAGTATGGGTTCATCTGTCGATATTAGGCTCGTATTATGATTGAAATAACTGCATTGGAGAGAATCCCATTGGCGATCATAAACATCTTGCAGGTATCTGCATTGCATTGCATATATATACAGAGAATTAAAATGAAATAATGTATATGGTTGTTGGTTGGGGTAAAAACAAAATTAAACATGCAATTAAGCAGGCAATAACTCAGGAATTGATTACCTTATTTGTCTGCTACCTCCAATGTTGCGTTGTATGAAGAGTTGGACATTCTGAGTATGAGTGGGATGGATTCCATAAAGAGAGGTATTGGGATGGATTCCATTATTTTCCAGTCCGATGTCCGCTCCATCGATCCTGTTGGCGGATGCTACTGGATAATTCGAGACCTCCAGCGGGAGATTGAGTACAACAAGGCGGAACTTGACCTCGTGCTCAATCAATTGGCGATTTGTAAGCAGCAGGCCGCTGCGGCGACGGCCGCGATTCTAGAGGTGGATACGGCGGAATCGAGCACCAATATGTGGAGGGATATGAAGGGGAAGGGTTCGTGGTCGGGGAAAATGAGAATCGAGAGAGTTTGGAAGAGGAAGTGGAGGTTTGGGGGATTTAGGATTCGGGAATTTCTTCGTCGTCTTCGTTGCAATTGAAACAGCGCGACGACTCTGTTAATGATTTTGATGATATCTGGTCGCCGTCGGTGAGATCTGGTCGCCGTCGAAGCTGCCATGGAAGATTTGGTCGCCGTCGATAAGGGGAAGAAGACGAGGGTTTGAGTTTCATTCGTGAAAACCATCGGGGAGAGAGAAAGTGTTTTTTCCCTTTTAATCGCGTGTTTTTTAAATTATTATTAAAAAAACCTTTAAGGACGGGCATTGCCCGCCATTAAAAGTGGACTTTTGATGTCGGGCAATGCCCGTCATTAAAAGTTAGAATTTTCGGAAAAACGCGCGTCCGACATTGAAAGTGACGCGCATATTTCGTCCGTCATTAAAGGGTCCGCGCCCCTTTTTCTGTCCGTCATTAAAACCTGTTTTTGTAGTAGTGAGGAGGCAAAAGACTTATGGGAGTCTTTCTTTAAGAGGGAGGCTAGAGAGAATTCTAGGTCTTGTCTTGAGAGTCTAAGAGCAAGAGCAAAGTGTCATGGACCAATTAGGTCTAGTGTTCTATTTATAGAAGAGAGACAATGAATAAAATATTCAATTAAATCAATCTTTTCCAAAATTGATTCAATCTTATTTCTTATTTAATCAATCGTGATCAATCAATTCCATAATTGATTAATCTTTTCCACAAATGACTAATTACTTCCATAAGTGATTAGATCATTTCCATAAATGATTAATCACTTCCTTAAGTGATTAATTATTTCCATAATTGATTAATTCCCGGTTAATGAATTCTTAAATTAATTAACCACCAATTAAATATCACATATTTAATTTCCGACCTTGAATTAATTAATTTGCCCAAATAGATTTTAGGCTTTAAATTAATTAATTCATTATTTGAACTCTTTCAAACATCCATAAATTTATATTTGAATTTCTTCAAATATATTCAAATATAAATTTCTCTCACAATAATATATCAATATATATTATGTTTGTTTCCCTTAGTAAATTGAACATTTTCAATTTACATTTATTACTTAGTTGCCTCAAATTACTTTATGAGCTACCAGTGGGACCTAATGGACCTGCAAATCAGAAGCTTCAACGATGTGAGATTAATTAGTCAAACTCATTAACCACATTAATCAATATTCGTTAACTGTGTGTTCATTCCACTATAGACTCACAGTTGCACTCTTCTCACTGCAGACATATTTTCTGTGTCCACGAATATAGACCAATATCGACTAGTTAGTCATTCACGAGTGTCTGCAACACCAGTTGGGTCAAATTACCGTTTTACCCCTAGGTTACTTCTATTTCCTTAAGTATCAGTTCTCCTCTAATGAACAACCTATTTGTGGTCCAACCATCAAACAGAAAAAAAAAACTCTCGTGCCATTGAGAGGGTAGGGCCCTGTGTTCAAGACTCGGAGTAACCACTTAAGGGAACACTCACATCTGCTTCCCTAAAGTCGGGAAGGAGTGAATTCCATCTTGTACGATTATGTTCCCAGCTCCCCATTCAGTCTTGTCCCCAAAATGGTAGGCTTATTGAGTCGGCGTATTGGCCACTCTCACCCATGCAAATCAAAGGACAATCTCTCATGAGCAGGAGTCCATAATCAACTCAAGATTAAGACTAAGTTGGCTAGGTCGTTCTAGTGAAATAGAAAACCAACTAATTAACGGTGTTATAACCAGTGGTTACTATTTCGCGGTCTGGTCTTATGCAAACTCATTGCATAGGATACCCCCACTCGCATGTCTCCTACACGAACGCGTTGGATCGCAGCGTTTGTATCAAATACAAAGTGGGTCGTATCCATAGTGTCACCAGGATAAGGCACCCAGTCTTATCCCTATACTATAGACCCTTTAGGCTGTTTCTTGAACAATGATCCCATATGTCGCTACATATAGTTCAAGACTCATATTACAACCCTGGATGTCTAGTTTATTGGATTAGGGTTATTTTTAGGCAAAGACAAATATAAAATAACTAATAACAATTAATGGAAAAATATATCAATATTATTTCGTTAATATCCTGTCAACAGCTACATTCACTATCTACGAGTTTGAGGGCTTAAAACCCAACAAACTCTCACTTGAACTAAAACACTAGTTAGTGGGATGTAAATGCAATAATCTAAAGCTGGAAATGTCATGTATATTAAAATAATACAATGAACTAGGGCATCCTTATACCCATTATACATTTCTCCCACTTGCCCTAGATTAGATGGCATACATATCTCGTAGACCTAGACCCTTTAGATGACCATCAAACACTTTAGCCGTGAGAGCCTTTAGATGGCACAATCTCCCGTATCAGGTGATACTTCCTCTCGATGTGTTTACCCCGTTTGTGGCTTCGAGGTTCTTTTGAGTTGGCTACAGCCCCATTGTTGTCACAGTATAGTGTTATGGGCACGTTCATATTCAGAACTACTTCCAAATCAGTCAAGAACTTTCTAAGCCATACTGCCTCCTTAGCTGCTTCGCAAGCTGCTACATACTCAGCCTCCATGGTTGAGTCTGCTATGCATCCTTGTTTGATGCTTCTCCACACTAGTGCTCCTCCATTGAGGGTGAATACTGACCCTGATGTGTATTTCCTTGAATCCTTATCAGCTTGAAAGTCAGAGTCAGTGTATCCAGTAAGAATCAAATCCTTAGCTCCATACACAAGCATGTAGTCCCTCGTTCTCCGAAGATACTTGAGGATATTCTTAACCGCTCCCTGGTGGTCGTACCTTGGATTAGACTGATACCTACTGACTACTCCCACTGCATAACATATGTCAGGCCTAGTGCAGAGCATAAGCATACATTAAGCTGCCCACAGCTGAGGCGTAGGGAATGTGTCTCATGTTCTCAACTTCTTGAGGTGTCTTAGGAGATTGTTCCTTAGACAGGTGTACCCCATGTCTGAAGGGTAGAAGTCCCTTCTTGGAGTTTTGCATTGAATATCGAGACAACATTTTGTCAATATACGTTGCTTGAGACAGTGCTAGCGTTTTGTTCTTACGTCTTATGATTTGGATTCCCAGAACATATTGAGCCTCTCCCAGATCTTTCATTTGGAATTGGGTTGCTAGCCATTTCTTAATGTCAGTGAGGTATCCTACATCATTCCCAATGAGCAGGATATTGTCTACATAAAGTATTAGAAAAGCTACTTTCCTTTTGTTGACTTTCTTGTACACACAAGGCTCATCAACATTTTGGTCAAAACCAAAAGGTTTGATTGCAGTATCAAATCTAATGTTCCATGATCTGAACGCTTGTTTTAATCCATAAATGGATCGATTGAGCTTACAAACCCTTTGTTCCTGACCTTGGGCTATGAACCCTTCGGGTTGAGACATGAAGATAATCTCTTCAAGATTACCATTCAGAAAGGCATCTTGACGTCCATTTTGCCATATTTCATAGTCATAATATGTGGCTATGGATAAGAGAATTCTTATGGACTTTAACATGGCTACAGGAGAAAAGGTTTCCTCATAGTCAACCCCTTCCTTTTGGGTATAACCCTTTGCCACTAGTCTAGCTTTGAAGGTCTGTACCTTTCCAACTGCATGTCTTTTTCTCTTATAGATCCATTTGCACCCTATGGATTTTACCCCATTTCGTAGATCTGTAAGTTCCCATACAGAATTGGAGTGCAATTACTCCATTTCCAGGTTCATGGCTTTGACCCATTCATCCTTATCTTCGTCATTCATTGCCTGTCGATAGGACAATGGATCCTCAATGCCATCATTAGGTATGACAACCTGAGTTTCAGTTAAACCCAAGTAGCGGTCAGGTTGTAATACAACCCTCCCACTGCGTCGAGGCATTCCCAACGTTTGAGATGGACGAGATGGATCTGAAGAACTAGTTCCTTCATCAACCCTTGTTGAAGGTCCAACTTCATCAACAACTCTTGAGGATTCTTCAGTAGCTTCTCCTAATATTATTTTGCTGCGTGGTTTATGATCTCTCATGTGGTCTTCCTCTAAGAAAGTGGTGTTTGTCGATACAATCACCTTATTTTCTTGTGGGTCGTAGAAATAACCACCTCTCGTTTCTTTAGGGTAACCAACAAATTGGCACAGTTTTGAACGAGGTTCCAGTTTCTTAGGATTTGTCACAAGCACGTGTGCTGGACAACCCCAGATGCGAAAGTGATGCAAACTAGGTTTACGCCCCTTCCATAATTCGAAAGGTGTTTCAGAAACACTTTTCGAGGGAACATTGTTCAAGATGTATACTAGAGTCTCTATTGCATACCCCCAAAACGAGCTAGGCAATTGAGCATAGCTCATCATGTTAGGTTTTATGCCCTAAAACTCGTAGATAGTGAATGTAACTGTTGACCGGATATTAATGAAATAATATTGACATATTTTTCCATTAATTGTTATTAGTTATTTTATATTTGTCTTTGCCTAAAAATAACCCTAATCCAATAAACTAGACATCCAGGGCTCTAATATGAGTCTTGAACTATATGTAGCGACATATGGGATCATTGTTCAAGAAACAACCTAAAGGGTCTATAGTATAGGGATAAGGCTGGGTGCCTTATCCTGGTGACACTATGGATACGACCCACTTTGTATTTGATACAAACGCTGCGATCCAACGCGTTCGTGTAGGAGACATGCGAGTGGGGGTATCCTATGCAATGAGTTTGCATAAGACCGGACCGCGAAATAGTAACCACTGGTTATAACATCGTTAACTAGTTGGTTTTCTATTTCACTAGGACGACCTAAACAACTTAGTCTTAATCCTGAGTTGATTATGGACTCCTGCTCATGAGAGATTGTCCTTTGATTTGCATGGGTGAGAGTGGCCAATACGCCGACTCAATAAGCCTACCATTTTGGGGATACGACCGAATGGGGAGCTGGGAACATAATCGTACAAGATGGAATTCACTCCTTCCCGACTTTAGGGAAGCAGTTGAGTGTTCCCTTAAGTGGTTACTCCGAGTCTTTGATAGCGCAATTTATTGTGCTATATTTTATATGATTTTATCGTTAGTCTCGGGTACTTTTTGGCCAATTTTATGTCTATTTGGTTTTGTTTTGTAGGAATCAAGCATTTCAATGGAAATCGCCATTTTTGAAGATTACCGGTGATTTAGGAGCTAAAGAATAAGTTCGAGCCAAGAAATTAACAAAGGAGGCAAAATTTTGGGCCTAGCGTTGAGACGCTAGCCCTTGGAGCGTCTCAACGTTGGGCGCATAGTCAGGAGGTGCGCGCATTTGAGGCAGCATCGAGACGCTACCTCCACAGCATCTCGACGCTGCGATACTTTCCGTATTTGTTAGGGCGTACATTAACACAGCGTCGAGACGCTATGTCCTTAGCGTCTCGACGCTGTCGCACAGAATGGACAGTATATAAAGAAAACGATGTTATTTGATTGAAGGAGCTGTTTTGGAGAGAGAAACACGACTTCTAGAGAGAGAAAACGGACAGAACAAGGCAGAAAGAGTTGGAGCTTGATTTTGGGAGCTTGGATCGGGAGGATCGTGACGGGAACGCACGGGAATCACGGCTAGCGAGTTTAATCCTTCTCCTTTATTTCTCGTACTGATTTTTAGCATGTTTGGGACTAATTTCGGTTGTATTTTAGAGACCATGTGTAGCTAGATTTCGTTTCTTAGGGGCTTGATGTAGCCATTAGTTTCTATGGATTAATTTACGGATTTTTTAGGACGTTTCGTAACGCGGTTTATTTATGCAATTTTATGATTAATGCTTATAATCTCTTGATCATGGATTGTATGTTGTTGTTTCTGAACTAATCGCTCAGGAGAGGGTAGTTTAGATTAGACTCTCAATTGCATGACTTAGGTGATTCTTTAATCGGGAGATTTGGGATTGCTTGAGAAGCCGTTAATAGGATTGATCTTATTGCTTATGCTTGTTGTTGAAATTAGATAGGGATATCAATTTCTTAATTTGCATAAAGAATTAATTGCACTCGGGAGAGGCTTTTAAGTACTGAAAATCCTTGGTTTATGAACTTGTCACAAATTTGTTCCTAATTATTCTTTAAATTAATTCATGCATCTAATAGGTGAAATCAATTCCCTAGGGCCTTTCTCCATTGAGTTTCCATATTTTATTGCTTTGATTAGTTTTTCATTGATTTGCATATCTCTCGTTTATTTTCTCTAAATAAAATTGGGCGAATATACCTTTAATAATTAGGGGAACTAGAAAACCAATCCAAAGGACGACATTCGATTTTAAATCACTATATTATAACTTGGGCCCATACACTTGCGGTTAGCAATTTGGGTATCAGTCTTGAACAAAGGGCCCTACCCTCTTAATGGCACGAGAGGGTTTTCTGTTTGATGGTTGGACCACAAACAGGTTGTTCATTAGAGGAGAACTGGTACTTAAGGAAATAGAAGTAACCTAGGGGTAAAACGATAATTTGACCCAGCTGGTGTTCCAGACACTCGTGAAGGACTAACTAGTCGATATTGGTCTATATCCGTGGACACAAAAAATATGTCTGTAGTGAGAAGAGTGCAACTGTGAGTCTATAGTGGAATGAACACACAGTTAACGAATATTGATTAATGTGGTTAATGAGTTTGACCAATTAATCTCACATCGTTGGAGCTTTTGATCTGCAGGTCCATTAATTCCCACTGGTAGCTCATAAAGTAATTTGAGGCAACTAAGTAATAAATGTAAATTGAAAATATTCAATTTACTAAGGGAAACAAACATAATATATATTGATATATTATTGTGAGAGAAATTAATATTTGAAGAAATTCAAATATAAATTTATGGAAGTTTGAAAGAGTTCAAATAATGAATTAATTAATTTAAGGCCTAAAATCTATTTGGGCGAATTAATTAATTCAAGGCCGAAAATTAAATATGTGATATTTAATTGGTGGTTAATTAATTTAAGAATTCATTAACCGGGAATTAATCAATTATGGAAATAATTAATCACTTAAGGAAGTGATTAATCATTTATGGAAATGATTTAATCACTTATGGAAGTAATTAGTCATTTGTGGAAAAGATTAATCAATTATGGAATTGATTGATCATGATTGATTAAATAAGGAATAAGATTAAATCAATTTTGGAAAAGATTGATTTAATTGAATATTTTATTCATGGCCTCTCTTCTAAAAATAGAACACTAGACCTAATTGGTCCATGACACTTTGCTCTTGCTCTTAGACTCTCAAGACAAGACCTAGAATTCTCTCTAGCCTCCCTCTTAGAGAAAGACTCCCACAAGTCTTTTGCCTCCTAGACCTAGAGTCATACCGGTGTAACCTCTGTGGTTATTGTGTCATTCAAGAAGAATTTTCCAGCGATCACAAGACAAAGGAGTCTGCTGCGTTTTATTCGGTAGAGCGTCATTGGCGAAGAACGGTCAAGTCTACAACGGAGGTTTGTAACGGTTCTTCCCATTTTCTTTAGAAAAGCATGAAAATAAATTTAGATTTATTTTTCAGCATGTTTAAACTGATTTTTCAGCAACTTGAAAGTATGTTTAAAGTTTGTTTGAGTTTTCGTAACGGTATTTTAATGTTAATTAATATACGGCGTAAGGTCGATTCGATGCGCTTCCGCTGCGTGGGGACTTTTATTCCCTTCAATTGGCATCAGAGCCATCGCTGTCCCTATTCATTAATATTAAAAGTCGCGATAGGCTCTAATAGGTGGGATTTATGCATAATGTATGTTCGGTTTGCGTTGAACTGTTTGGGTTAATTTTATGGCCATAGATTTTATTTTTATGTGATTTTGATCATGTAAGGCCTGGTGTTTCGGGTATTTTATGTAAAATCGAGTCCTATGTGTCCGGGTCTAGAATAGGTTTTTATGAGATGAAAATCGGAGAAATCGCCTCTGAAATCGGAAGAAAAATCGGAAGAACGATGCTGCCACTGCCCAGATTCTGCCTCCAGACGCAACAGCGTCGGGACGCTACTTCAACAGCGTCTCGACGCGTCTCGATACCGAAGGCGCTCGGTAAGGAAAGCGCACAGCATCGGGATGCTGTGTTGATAGCGTCTCGACGCTGTCATGATGGCGGCGCGCGTTAGGGCTTCATCAAGCGCGGTTCAAGAGGAGGGTGAACTGGTTCGGATCGGTTCGGCTGGGCTGGAACCTATTTGGTCTGGTTCAGCCAATTTTTGGCATGGTTCATGATTTTGGAGGCTGGTTCGAGGTGGTTCGGGGCGGTTCGTGCTGTCTAGACCAATTTTGGGAGCTGCAGAAGGATTTTAGGATAGAATTTAGCTAAAATTAATGTAATTTAATGCTTTGTTTTATCCTAGGGGCCAAAATTAACCGGTTCAATTGCTATTTATATGCTTTATGGATGTCATATAGAATATTTAATCCCACCTTAGGTTATAAACATGCTCATGCATTTTTTATATATTATAAATTGTTATAATGTATGTTTAAATGCATGGAATTGTTTTCATATTCTTTAATATAAGTGTATATTAATTATATGAAAAAATTGGGAAGCATGAAGCATGTCATTACTTAAATTAAATATAAATAGTTATGTTTAATGTGATGAATGAAGCATGCTTGATTGATTTTCTTGATTGGCTTATAATTGTTATATTAAAAGAAAATCAAAATTGCATGAAGCATGAAACATCCATAGTTAATAATATAATTGTTATATTATTCATGCAATTAGTGTGGTTTAATTTTTTTTAATTTGAATGAGATTGTTAAATGGATTAAACCCTAGATTCTTGATTATAGGATTAATCATTAAAATTTGAAATAGTTCTTTAATATTAATGATTAGAAACCGTCAATCTATAATCAAGATTTGCATGCAAACATAAGATCATAGGACAAATTGGATTAATTTTAAATTGTTTAAAATTAATTAGACCTAGATCAGTTTCTAATAGGATTAGAATATTTTCTTACTTAGAATTAAAAATAGTTTTAATTGACTAAGTAGGAAAAACATTGCTGTGATTATAAGGGAACTCTACCGGTAATGTTCTGTCTAAGGCTGGGGGTATTTAAGTTGACAGTTTACGGAACACCTCCTACCTGGAAACTGACCTGGAATACCAGAGTTGAATTAATCATAGTTGAATGTTAGCATGCAATGTCACTAGGTTTGTTAAAAGTGTTTAATGCACCTAGATCTTTAGAGTAAAGACCTTACATTACTGAGGTTATAAGGGAACTCTCTCGGTGAAGTTCTGTCTAAGGTTGGGGGTATTTAAGTTGACGGTTTACGGAACACCTCCTACCTGGGAACTGACCCGAACATTGAGTTGAATTAACCATAGTAATGTTTACTTGCAATGTTGGGTTTATTAAAAGAAGTTTAATTCACCCAAAAGATTGCAGTTGAATCCTTTCCATAATTGTTATAATAGGATCAGACTTAGATAGATTGACTTAGCCGAATACTATCTAAGTTAAACAACCCTATATTAACCTTAGGACATTTTCAGTGGGAGGAAAATTACAAAACGAGATTTAAATCAAGTTTTGCTCCTACGTCCCTATATTCACAACGTGAGATTCATGCTCGGCTTCGAGTCGCCTTAGGAGCGGCCTCCCTTCGGAAAGTGTTTGCGTGAAATAATATCAAGGTGAATGGGAAAAATGTCTAGACTAAGTGGGAGCGGGACACGTGTAAACGTATCCCTCGGTCTCCGCCCATAGTTCACACCGTGAGAGTCCTATGATCCGCCTACAAGTTGTCCTGGCACAACCATCCCTTCGGAGGGCCTGATCATAGGATTCAGAACATCGTGAACTCCTGAAAAGGATAGGAGCTCTTAGGCTAATCACCAACAGTTGTCTTTCCCACCGGTAGCCTGTTGGTGCGTGCCTCTGAGATCTAAAAGTGGGAGGGTTACACTTACGAGGATGAGTTAAGAGTGTTAACGAATCATTGACCGAACAACGGTGGCTAATAGGAATATGAGTTATTCTGGAATTAGAATTAGCTGAGAGGTGTCTCATTTCAAAGGAGGAGTATCTGATCACCCTTCGGTGGCTGATATTCTAAACCTCTGAAACATCGTTGCAAAACAAAATCAATAGTTTTAGGGTTCTGTGATTGTCTGTTTTGCTAAATTGATTGGATTGTGTGCAATTGTTTGCTTGTATGATGGGTTAAGGCAAAGATAACTAATACGATCATTGTTTAAATTACAGCAATGTCTTCCTCAATTGTCTCTCTGCTTAAAAATGAGAAATTAACCGAAGAAAATTACGCTACGTGAAAATCGAACCTGAATACGATTCTTGTTGTCGATGATCTACGGTTCGTCTTAACGGAGGATTGTCCTCCAACCCCTGCTCGTAATGCATCCCAAACAGTTAAGGATGCTTATGACCGCTGGACAAAGGCCAATGATAAGACTCGCGTTTATATCCTAGCCAGCTTATCTGAAGTTTTGGCTAAAAGGCATGAGGGCATGGTAACAACGAGGGAGATTATGAACTCTCTCCAAGAGATGTTTGGACAACCGTCCTACCAATTCCACCATGACGCTCTCAAATACGTTTATAGCTGTCACATGAAAGAGGGCACGCCTCTTCGGGAGCATGTCCTGGATATGATGGTCCAATTCAACGTGGCAGAAGCAAACGGGACGGTCATAGATGAACGTAGTCAGGTTGCATTCATCTTAGAATCTCTTCTGAAGAGTTTTCTGCAGTTTCGAAGCAATGCAATGATGAATAAAATAACATTCAAACTGACTAGCCTCCTGAATGAGCTACAACTCTATCAGTCTCTTCTTAAAAACAAGGGACAGATAGAAGGAGAGGCAAACGTTGTTCACTCTAAAAGAAAGTTCGAGAAGGGTTCATCCTCTGGAACTAAGTCTGTAGCCACTTCTTCAAAGAAAAATCAGAAGAAGAAAGGAAACAAGGGGAAAGCACCCGGTACTGCTGCCAAAAGCAAGGGAAAAACCAAAGCTATGGCAGACAAGGGCAAGTGTTTCTACTGCAATGTAGATAGACATTGGAAGAGAAACTGCCCAAAGTACCTTGCTGAGAAAAAGAAGGAAAAGGAAGGTAAATTTGATTTACTGGTTTTAGAAACATGTCTGGTAGAACATGATGAGTTTACCTGGATACTTGATTCAGGAGCAACTAATCATGTTTGCTCTTCTTTTCAGGAAAATAGTTCCTTTCGGCAGTTGAACGATGGGGAAATGGCACTCAGGGTCGGAACTAGAGAAGTCATTTCAGCTAAAGCAATGTGAGCTGCGAAGTTATTTTTTAGAAATAGATTCTTACTTTTAGAAAGTTTTTTAATTGTTCCCAAGATTAAGAGGAACTTAATTTCTATCTCATGTTTGATTGAACAATCGTATACAGTTACTTTTGATATGAATGAAGCGTTCATTAATAAGAATGGTGTACTTATTTGTTCAGCCAAATTAGAAAATAACTTGTATGTATTAAGACCAACTGAAAACAAAGCACTTTTAAATCACGAATTATTTAAAACTGCTGAAACTCAAAGAAAATTGCAAAAGATTTCTCCAACAAGTAACAATACTCATCTTTGGCATCTTAGACTTGGTCATATAAACATCGATAGAATCGGTCGTTTGGTAAAGAATGGACTTCTAAGCAAGTTAGAAGATGATTCACTACCACCTTGTGAATCTTGTCTCGAGGGAAAAATGACCAAGAGACCCTTTACTGGAAAAGGTTACAGAGCCAAAGAACCCTTAGAGTTAATACATTCGGATCTATGTGGTCCAATGAATGTAAAAGCTCGAGGAGGGTACGAATATTCCATCTCATTTATATATGATTATTCAAGATATGGTTACTTGTACCTAATGAGACATAAGTCTGAAGCCTTTGAAAAGTTTAAGGAGTTTAAGGCTGAAGTTGAAAACCTGTTAGGTAAATCTATTAAAGTACTTCGATCTGATCGATGAGGGGAGTATATGGATCAAAGATTCTAGGATTATATGATAGAACATGGAATCCAATCTCAACTCTCAGCCCCTGGTACACCTCAGCAAAATGGTGTGTCAGAAAGGAGAAATAGAACTTTGTTGGACATGGTTCGATCAATGATGAGCTATGCTCAATTGCCTAGCTCGTTATGGGGGTATGCAGTAGAGACTGCAGTATACATCTTGAACAATGTTCCCTCGAAAAGTGTTTCTGAAACACCTTTCAAATTATGGAAGGGGCATAAACCTAGTTTGTATCACTTTCGCATCTGGGGTTGTCTAGCTGATGTGGACTTTTCCTACCGCAAGCGCACGGGTCAAGTAATAATATAGTGAAAGTAAATTCGAATGTCGTCCTCTGGATTGGATTTTTAAGCAAATCAAGTATTGTGAATAATCTCGCTCAATTTTATTTAGGGATCAAAAAGTGATGAATAGGTGATGATAAAACCAAATCAAAGTAAGTAAAACAAATGGAAATTCAATTGGGAAAACTACTTAGGGAATTGATTTCGCCGATTTCGTTTAGGATTGATTTTAAAGAATAAGTTATTATGCACAATGAAATTATGAGCCAAAGACCCTTTAATCACAACTACCTCTCCCGAGTATAATTGATTCTCATGAAAATTAACCAACTTGATATCCCTATCTAAGTTTATTAATAAGCAAGGCAATGAGATCTTTTAACCAATTCTAAAGTTAATCTAAAACCGTCAAGAATTAGAAAGTAAACTTTATTCATGCAATCTTGAGTAAGTCTAGATCAAATCCCCTCTCCCGAGCTAGATTCGAAACTTAAATCATTCAACTAATGGCCAATTAATTGAAAGCATTAAATCAAGATTATAAACACAATAACATTGCACAACTTAAACCATAAATCAATCCATAAACTTAATCAACTACATCAATCCCTAAGCTACAAGTTTAGCTACTCATTAATGTAAATACAAGCTCAACTAAACATGGGAAAGCCATAAATCTAACTAAAGGAAGAAAAGGGAAAAGAAAACTCAATGTAGGCCGAGTCCCGACGTCCCCGTCATGATCCCCACGAACAATGGGTTGATTTCCAAGTCTCCCCCTTTGTTTTCAGCCTCCAAATGCTCTATTCTGTCCTCTTTACGGCTGTCCAAGGTCCCCAATCGAACTCCCCAAAAACCTAGCCGAAAATAAGCTTTTATTCTGATTTTTCGTCTTAGCGTCGCGACGCTGCCTCTTATACGCGCGTTCTGAATAAGGAAAAACGGAAGCGTCGGGACGCTTCCTATCATAGCGTCTCGACGCTGTAAGCTTTACGCGCCTAATCTGATATGGAATGTGAGCGTTGAGACGCTCAAGAGCTAGCGTCTCGATGCTAGCCTGCTGTTGACCGAGATTTGACTCTTTTCCACTTTTACTCTTTTCATTCCTTTGCATCTTTTCACGCCCCGAGCACCCGATTAACTCTGATATTGCATTATAGCTCCAATCAACCATTTCCTACAAAATAAACAATAAAGCACAATAAAACGACCCAAACATCATAAAAGACTAGCTAAATTAAATAAGTAAAAGTAGCTAGCTATGCTCGCTATCAAATACCCCCAAACTTAAGCTTTTGCTAGTCCTCAAGCAAACTCTAAATCAGACATACAATGGAAGAATGGATGCAACAATCATAACTCAATCCTCAAGGCTCTAAAGTCAGTAACCAAGCAAGCAAGAGATGTGCACATAAGGACCAATGAGGGAGAAAAATTAAAATTTTTCCAAAATTAACTTGCACAAGCAAGATCTAACTCAACAAGATCAGACTCTACTAGCCCGGGATTGATTTATTAAACTCTCAGCTCATCTTCCCTCTACACTGGCACTAAGGCTTCACTAATGAGTTAATGCAACAATTTAGTTTGTTTATCTCCATACTTAGGTGCTTTTAATTAACAAATGAATTAAGCATTTATATGTGGCACTAGCTTTCACACACCCATTGCAGGGACCCTTAACCTGAGATTTCTCTGGTTGGCCTAACTTATCACAACAGGGGTAGCTCTTTTTGCCTAAACTTTATTAAACATTGCAAACTGTGCACAGGCCATGGCATAATATTTTTTTTTTCTTCAACAGTAACTACAAGAATGATTTTTTCTTTATGAGCATAAATAGCATATATTCTTTTCTTTCCTCCTAAGCAAGATCAAACATGCTAATTTGCAAAACATTAACTTTTTAGCTCTACCCTACACCTATCGAGGTGACAACAAGCATATGAACCTAATAATTCGCTCCTAAGCATTCAAATCCAAATCTAGCCAAGATAAATACTCTACTCATGCAAGCCATCTCCTAGAAAAATTTTAAAAAGTCTTCCTTTTTGGGTACTTATGCTTACAACTCATCACAAGCTTGAAAATTGACAAGAAAGCCTATCCTAGGACATCATAATCATGCAAAAGTAGCATCCAGAAAACAACCATATGCTCAATTCAAAGAAAGCTCAAAACTATAGCCCGAACTCAGATGCTCAAGGGCTCCACAAACATGTTAATCTACCCCCAAACTTAAAGTCTGCATTGTCCTCAATGTATAAAGAAAATAAGGCATAAACAAGCATGAGAACAATAAAAGAATGACAGGAGTGAACAATACTGGCCTGGAATGATGATGACTTCTTGCTTGAGAGCTTGGAATCTTGAAAGCTTGAAAGCAAAGGAGAGGAAGAAAACAAGACCTACAAAACAAAAACAAACAATAAATCAAAAACAAAAAGAAAACACACTAACTTACTTGGGTTGCCTCCCATAAGCGCTTGTTTAACGTCATTAGCTCGACGTGTTTGCCCAGTCTGTCAAGGTACATAAAAATTCTCGTATTTCTTTGGGCCCTTCTTCCTTGAATCAATATAACCAACGATCGCTAGTAAACTTACTAGCTTCTCATGGGCCCCTGAAACAGAATTATTTTTGGTATTTTTGAATAAAAGAAGCATAAAAGGAGAAATATCAAAATAAAGAGACTCCGACTCTAAAACTGACTCGTGAGAATAGAAAAAAGAACAATCAAAATCTACAAAGGATGGAGAAGATAAAACAGACGAAGGTTTTTCAACCTCAAACTCTACCTCCTGAACTTCCTCTAATACTACAAGCTCATTTTCTTTTTTCTCCTCACAACCATGTTCTTGAAAGGTGTTCCAACTCTCCAATTCGTCCCCATTATTCATGCAACTCACCCCCAACTGCTCATCCTCATCAAGATCGAAAGAACTACGCTCATGAATGAGTGCCAATGAGTCATCGACTACTTGACTCACTAGACAACTTATGGAAGTGGATCCCACCTCACTAACTTCCTGTGGAGCTTGAAGTCCTCTTATGATTTCATCAATTTTTAGACTCCTCGCTCTAAATTCCTCAATATAATTTTGAACTATGCTTTCCAGGGAAGAATTATCATTTAAAGGGGTATAACTTGAAGATGAAAAATTGGAATATGGTGTTGAATAAAAAGCCATTCAAATCAATTAGAGCAACAATGATAATTAGGCTTTCAATCAAACAATAACCTAACAAGAACACATGACAAAGACTCAATTTAAATATGGAAAATATAATCTAGAAAAGGAAAGAAAATAAACTAATATGGAATGCAAAAATAAATATGGAAAAACACAAATAAGGAACTAATCTAGAAAAGGAAAAACAAGAACAAATAAGGAAAAGATTACACAACTCAAAGGAAAACTAACCTAGAAAATCAAATATGGAAAGAAAAACAAATAAGGAAAAAAATGCAATTAACCTAAAAAAGTAACAATACACCCTAAATTAAGATCAAACAATTTTTTCACAATATCAATCTAGCTAAATGTGCCAATCCCCGGCAACGGCGCCAAAAACTTGATGTGGACTTTTCCTACCGCAAGCGCACGGGTCAAGTAATAATATAGTGAAAGTAAATTCGAATGTCGTCCTCTGGATTGGATTTTTAAGCAAATCAAGTATTGTGAATAATCTCGCTCAATTTTATTTAGGGATCAAAAAGTGATGAATAGGTGATGATAAAACCAAATCAAAGCAAGTAAAACAAATGGAAATTCAATTGGGAAAACTACTTAGGGAATTGATTTCGCCGATTTCGTTTAGGATTGATTTTAAAGAATAAGTTATTATGCACAATGAAATTATGAGCCAAAGACCCTTTAATCACAACTACCTCTCCCGAGTATAATTGATTCTCATGCAAATTAACCAACTTGATATCCCTATCTAAGTTTATTAATAAGCAAGGCAATGAGATCTTTTAACCAATTCTAAAGTTAATCTAAAACCGTCAAGAATTAGAAAGTAAACTTTATTCATGCAATCTTGAGTAAGTCTAGATCAAATCCCCTCTCCCGAGCTAGATTCGAAACTTAAATCATTCAACTAATGGCCAATTAATTGAAAGCATTAAATCAAGATTACAAACACAATAACATTGCACAACTTAAACCATAAATCAATCCATAAACTTAATCAACTACATCAATCCCTAAGCTACAAGTTTAGCTACTCATTAATGTAAATACAAGCTCAACTAAACATGGGAAAGCCATAAATCTAACTAAAGGAAGAAAAGGGAAAAGAAAACTCAATGTAGGCCGAGTCCCGACGTCCCCGTCACGATCCCCACGAACAATGGGTTGATTTCCAAGTCTCCCCCTTTGTTTTCAGCCTCCAAATGCTCTATTCTGT
Organism: Luffa acutangula; assembly: GCA_036850905.1. NCBI lineage: Eukaryota > Viridiplantae > Streptophyta > Magnoliopsida > Cucurbitales > Cucurbitaceae > Luffa > Luffa acutangula. The sequence goes on from CM072096.1 coordinate 17,728,841, forward strand.
CCTCTTTACGGCTGTCCAAGGTCCCCAATCGAACTCCCCAAAAACCTAGCCGAAAATAAGCTTTTATTCTGATTTTTCGTCTTAGAGTTGAGACGCTGTCAAGACAGCGTCTCGACGCTGCCTCTTATACGCGCGTTCTGAATAAGGAAAAACGGAAGCGTCGGGACGCTGTAAGCTTTACGCGCCTAATCTGATATGGAATGTGAGCGTCGAGACGCTCAAGAGCTAGCGTCTCGACGCTAGCCTGCTGTTGACCGAGATTTGACTCTTTTCCACTTTTACTCTTTTCATTCCTTTGCATCTTTTCACGCCCCGAGCACCCGATTAACTCTGATATTGCATTATAGATCCAATCAACCATTTCCTACAAAATAAACAATAAAGCACAATAAAACGGCCCAAACATCATAAAAGACTAGCTAAATTAAATAAGTAAAAGTAGCTAGCTATGCTCGCTATCACCAGCACACGTGTTTGTGACAAATCCTAAGAAACTGGAACCTCGTTCAAAACTTTGCCAATTTGTTGGTTACCCTAAAGAAACGAGAGGTGGTTATTTCTACGACCCACAAGAAAATAAGGTGATTGTATCGACAAACGCCACTTTCTTAGAGGAAGACCACATGAGAGATCATAAACCACGCAACAAAATAATATTAGGAGAAGCTATTGAAGAATCATCAAGAGTTGTTGATGAAGTTGGACCTTCAACAAGGGTTGATGAAGGAACTAGTTCTTCAGATCCATCCCGTCCATCTCAAACGTTGGGAATGCCTCGACGCAGTGGGAGGATTGTATTACAACCTGACCGCTACTTGAGTTTAACTGAAGCTCAGGTTGTCATACCTAATGATGGCATTGAGGATCCATTGTCCTATCAACAAGCAATGAATGACGAAGATAAGGACGAATGGGTCAAAGCCATGAACCTGGAAATGGAGTCAATGCACTCCAATTCTATATGGGAACTTACAGATCTACCAAATGGGGCAAATGGATCTATAAGAGAAAAAGAGATGCAGCTGGAAAGGTACAGACCTTCAAAGCTCGACTAGTGGCAAAGGGTTATACCCAAAAGGAAGTGGTTGACTATGAGGAAACCTTTTCTCCTGTAGCCATGTTAAAGTCCATAAGAATTCTCTTATCCATAGCCACATATTATGACTATGAAATATGGCAAATGGACGTCAAGACTGCCTTTCTGAATGGTAATCTTGAAGAGAATATCTTCATGTCTCAACCCAAAATGTTCATAGCCCAAGGTCAGGAACAAAAGGTTTGTAAGCTCAATCGATCCATTTACGGATTAAAACAAGTGTCTAGATCATGGAACATTAGATTTGATACTGCAATCAAAATTTTTGGTTTTGACCAAAATGTTGATGAGCCTTGTGTGTACAAGAAAGTCAACAAAAGGAAAGTAGCTTTTCTAATACTTTATGTAGACGATATCCTGCTCATTGGGAATAATGTAGGATACCTCACTGACATTAAGAAATGGCTAGCAACCCAATTCCAAATGAAAGATCTGGGAGAGGCTCAATATGTTTTGGGAATCCAAATCATAAGAGATCGTAAGAACAAAACGCTCATTGTCTCAAGCAACGTATATTGACAAAATGTTGTTTCGATATTCGATGCAAAACTCCATGAAGGGACTTCTACCCTTCAGACATGGGGTACACCTGTCTAAGGAACAATCTCCTAAGACACCTTAAGAAGTCACTACAACAAATTATGCTTTTAATGTCGGACGGAAAAAAAATGTGCGGCCCTTTTAATGTCGGACGAAAAATTGCGCGGCCTTTTAATGTCGGATGGCGGGTTTTAAAATTTTCAGAATTTTAATGTCGGGCAATGCCCGACATTAAAAACCTCTTTTAGTGCCCAAATTAAAAAGCATTTTTTTAACAAATTAATTCGTGGCATTTTTAAAACAAAAATTTCTCTCTCCCCGTGCAATTTACTTTTTCTCTCCCAAACATCTCTCGTTTTCTCTCTTCCCCCTTCCCTCTTCTCTTCACTTTCGTCTTCTCTCGTCTTCGCGGACTAGAAGCTTACGGACGGCGACGGAAAGCTCATCCATGGCGACTTGAAGCAGGACATCGCCGACGCGGTTTTCGTTCTCTCGTCTTCCAAACGCGTGGGTTTTTCTGTTCGGCGCGGTGACTAGAAGCTTACCGACGGTGACTTGATCTCTTCCCCTCACCATCGGTCACTGAGCTCTTCATCTCCGGTACGACGTGGGTTTTTTGTTTAATCTAAATTATTTGAGTAAAGTTTAGATCTCTTCCCCTGAATCTAAGCCCTAGATCTTCAATCTCTTTTGCTTTTACTTTCATTTACTTGTTCTTTTGCTTTTTTGTTTCCCTTAATACTTTATGTCACCTATTTCCTCCGCTGAAATTTTGCAAGAGCTTTCATCTCTGTGTTTCCATAGAAGTTTCCCCTGGTGAGTACATCTTTCTTTGGCTTTATAGTTCATGTCTTTTTGTTTTCTTGCTACTCTTTGCTCATTCAGTTCATCACAGAGGAAGAAACATAGATTTTTGTTTCCCTGCATTTGCGCTTAAGAGAATTTAAGATGTTCCTCGTTTTTTAATCTATTTTGCGTGAAAATTTGAGTTTGAGTTTCAAAGTTTGTTGTGTGTTGAAATAAAATTGTCTGGTTCGTTGAATGTTGCTCGTCGTTTGCGTCGATTTTGATGTTAATTGTGCTGATTAGATTAGATTTAGGGGTTAACTTTGATATTCAATAGCCATTTTGAATGATTGCTTTTGTATTTACGCTAAGTTAATCTTGGAATCTGTTGTGAACATATACCTGGTTGAAACCCCAAACTGAATTGAAAAGGCAAAAGTTTGAGGGTAAGAAAGATTTTGTGGTTCGTATTATGTTTCATATGATTATTAGAAAAATAAATTTTGTTTTTCCATTTTGTAAAGTGATTTTACTGACTCCAAAAGTTATGAAAAAGGAAAAATCAAGAGATATTTTGCGAGTTCCTCTGTTTGTAATGGAGTTTTCTTTGTTGTAGAATTGAAATTTATTGTTAACGATCTGTCTATGTGAGAATATGAAGAATATTTCTTTAAAATCAAGTTATTTTTTGCATTGTCTGGAAATTTCCTTTCTTGTTCATTTTCATAATAATTGTTTGGTTATTGTAGTGAGTTTGTTCCTCTTTTTGGTTACCGAAGGTCCTACTTAATTTTATCAGGGCTCCTTGGTGCGTTCTCATGGAGCTTTATGGCTACCCTTGTTAATAGCAAGTATGGTGCTGCTATGTGTATACTTTCTCAGGTACTTCTTGCCAAGGTATGCTAATATGCTTTAAAAAGACATTTTTATTTCTTGTGTTTTGAACGTGATACATTCTCAAGAAGGATTTATTGTTAAGCTCCAAAAGCAACTGTGAATATCTTCTGTCATTTCAGGCCATGTAATTTTGAGGGTAGCTCTTTGAAGAGGCTGAATAGCCAAGGAGAACTTTTTTTCCAATGCTTGGTGTGTAGAATGTTAGACTAAGGGAGGAAACAAAAATCACGTTTTGGTTCATTGAGTGTTTAGTAAAAAGTGCTGCTATATAATATAATTTTGTACATTATCATAAATATTGGATAGGTTTTTTACAATTCGATTATGAGCAATTTGCAGAAAATGGAAGGAGTCTTTGGGAGGAAGAAGCAGCTGAGAATCGTTTGGAAAAATCAATTTAAAGCATCATGGAATTATGGTTGGAAAGGAAACTCAGTGTAGTTGAAAAGGCTAAGTTCAATGCTTCTTTATGGTGTTCATCACACAAATCATTTAGATTTGCTACCCTTTTCATGATCACTCCAATTGAAGTGTTACTCTATAAAATCCAAGGGGCCCTATGCTTTAGGTAACTTTTTCTACCTATGTTTGTTTCAAGAAAAAATGGTTTTGCATCTATACATCACATGAAAAACATACCAAGGCAACGGACTATGTCAAGCTTGTACACTCATTGTACTCTTTTGTAGGCTGATCAGAAAATTTTATTTTTTCAATATTTAGTTCTTTCTTAGCCTTGTAAGGTCCTATTCAGTTATAAGTGGAACAACAACATCTTATGAAACTTACAAACTCCAAAATTTGGTACATGAACAAAACTATTGTATTTATTTATTGATGCTTCTTCCCCTTTTTCTTTTTTTCCTCCTTCCTGGTAGATAAAAAGAGATAGGATAACAAAGCTTGTGGTTCTTCCTCTTTATCCCCAATTTTCAATATCCACTAGTGTTTCAAGCCTTCGGCTCTTGGAGGGTATCTTTCGGTAAAGACTAGATCCTTTTATCTTCATATAAATATAAAATTATGACATCTTGGGTTGGTTTATATGACAATAAAATTATCTTGTTCGTTAGGGAGGATGAATACCTAGTTAACATGCAACATACGGTAATACCTTCTTGGTACCAGCGTGAAGGATACATAAAGGCCATGGCAGACTTGATTGAAAAGGAACTAAAAAGTTTTGACTTTCCTAAGCAGGTAATACATGTTTAAATGATCAAACATATATTGTTCAAAAACATTGTTGATCAAGCATTGAAGTGTAACTTAAACATGTGCATAGCATGTAATGATATTTTTTAGTGCACATGGAGTTCCTGTTGCATATCTGGAAGAGGTTGGTGACCCGTACAAAGTAGAGATGGAGGAATGTGTGGATCTGATCATGGAAGAATTAGAAAAGAAAAGGATAACGAATAACTACACCCTTGCTTATCATGTAAGTGCATTTTCAAACATTTCATATCAATTTGGGGGGAGGGGGGCTGATAAGATGGAAAGATTAAATGAGGAAGGTAAGGAGTGAGCTTATCATGATTTTGTGCTTTATTATGATATCTCAGAATGCTTTATCGTCAATGAGTAGATTCAGTACATTAATTTTTTAAGATCATTTGCCACAAGACTTGGAATCTTTGGATATTTTAGGCAAATGGTTGATTGTCTATAAACGTTCAAATGCCAGTTCTTTAAGGAATTCAATTATTGGTTTTTTTTTTTTTTTTTTGCCAAATTGTGTTTCTTTCTAGTTCTTCCAGGTACTTGTATTACAATTAACGTGTAATTCAACTCAATGATAGTTTGTTCAGTTTGTACCCTATTGTTATAGGAAATTCTCATTTGATTATTTGATTTATCCAATTCATCATGTACAGGTTTCAAAGTTCTACGATAATCCATTGCAAATATTTTAATTAGAAGCTCCAGACTATACCATAATTTGACTTTCTTTTGAATGATTGTGGTACCTTAATTGTTTGTCTCAAATGGTGGTCCATTTTTCATGCCTTGTTGGTATTTTGGGTTCAAACTTGCAATGTAGAGTGAATAATGAATTTGCATGAATTGTGCGACATTTTTCGATGCATGTGATCTTTCATTTCCAGGTGGCCGTTTTTCTTCCAATGTTGTTGTATCAAATGCTAAAATTTGATTAAACTTACTTTGCTTGATGTTAGAGAATATCACTATGGCGTACTTGAATCCATTGTTCATGCCCTTCTTGAATGATCTTTTATTTTTGTTTTCTTTTCCCTTCAGTTTAGTTGATGTGTGAGAAGTATTTTTTATTTCTCTTCTTTTACATACAACTAGTTGCATTCAATTGTTGTTTATAAAGGTTTATTCTTTCTGGTTTTTCTTTTTTTATAGGACTTCATGTTGAAGGACACAATTTTTTGCGGTGTATTTGATAGTCAGAGACCATACATCAATCAGTACTCGTTGAAGAAATAGAAATTCCCATATTTTTTTTGGTCGTCTTGTTGCTCAAAATGTGAGGGTAATGCCTATAAAGTTGTAGTCTCCTTCTAGTCTCCTTAGTTGTGTACATATTTTTTTTTAATAATTTTACTTTTTCTTTGTAAATTGGATCATGGATGTGATTTGGGATGGATGGAAAGTTTCATGTATTATATACACGATTAAATTTTATTAATGGAAACCATGTTCGTTAAGTTAGTTGTTGTGTAAAAATACTTTCGAGATTTTATCTTGTGTATATGTTGAAATTCTAGTTTATTTACAGGTTTTTACAAAAGGAAGAAATAGTATTGTTGGTTAGCCACGTGTGCAACCAACAATTTTTTTTTTAATTTAATGTCGCACATTTAATGTCGGACACATTTAATGTCGGACAATGACGACATAAAAAACTGACCGACATTAAAAGTGACTTTTAATGTCGGACAAAGAGTGGTTGACTGACATTAAAAACCCACTTTTAATGTCAGGCAATGACTGACATTAAAAGTACCCCTTTAATGTCGGTCACAGCCTTTAATGTCGGGCAATGCCTGACATTAAAGGTGTTCGACATTAAAAGAGGCCTTTAATGTCGGGCAATGCCCGACATTAAAAGCGACCGACATTAAAACTTTTAATGTCGGTCAGTGACCGACATTAAAGACTTTTAATGTCGGGCATTGCCCGACATTAAAAGCCAAATTTGTTGTAGTGAGTTGAGAACATGAGACACATTCCCTACGCCTCAGTTGTGGGCAGCTTAATGAATGCTATGCTCTGCACTAGGCCTGACATATGTTATGCAGTGGGAGTAGTCAGTAGGTATCAGTTTAATCCAGGGTTGGACCACTGGGGAGCGGTTAAGAATATCCTCAAGTATCTTCGGAGAACGAGGGACTACATGCTTGTGTATGGAGCTAAGGATTTGATTCTTACTAGATACACTGACTCTGACTTTCAAGCTGATAAGGGTTCAAGGAAATCCACATCAGGGTGAGTATTCACCCTCAATGGTGGAGCAGTAGTATGGAGAAGCATCAAACAAGGATGCATAGCAGACTCAACCATGGAGGCTGAGTATGTAGCACCTTGCGAAACAACTAAGGAGGCAATATGGCTTAGAAAGTTCTTGACTGATTTGGAAGTGGTTCCGAATATGAACGTGCCCATAACACTATACTGTGACAACAGTGGGGCTATAGCCAACTCAAAAGAACCTCGAAGCCACAAACGGGGTAAACACATCGAGAGGAAGTATCACCTGATACGGGAGATTGTGCAAAGAGGAGATGTGATCGTCACTAAGATCGCCTCAGAACACAACATCGCTGATCCATTTACGAAGCCTCTCACGGCTAAAGTGTTTGAGGGTCATCTAGAGGGTCTAGGTCTACGAGATATGTATGCCATCTAATCTAGGGCAAGTGGGAGAAATGTATAATGGGTATAAGGATGCCCTAGTTCATTGTATTATTTTAATATACATGACATTTCCGGCTTTAAATTATTGCATTTACATCCCACTAACTAGTGTTTTAGTTCAAGTGGGAGTTTGTTGGGTTTTATGCCCTAAAACTCGTAGATAGTGAATGTAACTGTTGACCGGATATTAATGAAATAATATTGATATATTTTTCCATTAATTGTTATTAGTTATTTTATATTTGTCTTTGCCTAAAAATAACCACAATCCAATAAACTAGACATCCAGGGCTCTAATATGAGTCTTGAACTATATGTAGCGACATATGGGATCATTGTTCAAGAAACAACCTAAAGGGTCTATAGTATAGGGATAAGACTGGGTGCCTTATCCTGGTGACACTATGGATACGACCCACTTTGTATTTGATACAAACACTGCGATCCAACGCGTTCGTGTAGGAGACATGTGAGTGGGGGTATCCTATGCAATGAGTTTGCATAAGACCGGACCGCGAAATAGTAACCAGTGGTTATAACACCGTTAACTAGTTGGTTTTCTATTTCACTAGGACGACCTAGACAACTTAGTCTTAATCCTGAGTTGATTATGGACTCCTGCTCATGAGAGATTGTCCTTTGATTTGCATGGGTGAGAGTGACCAATACGCCGACTTAATAAGCCTACCATTTTGGGGACAAGACCGAATGGGGAGTTGGGAACATAATCGTACAAGATGGAATTCACTTCTTCCCGACTTTAGGAAAGCAGATGAGTGTTCCCTTAAGTGGTTACTCCGAGTCTTGAACAAAGGGTCCTACCCTCTCAATGGCACGAGAGTTTTTTTTTTCTGTTTGATGGTTGGACCACAAACAGGTTGTTCATTAGAGGAGAACTGGTACTTAAGGAAATAGAAGTAACCCAGGGGTAAAACGGTAATTTGACCCAGCTGGTGTTGCGGACACTCGTGAAGGACTAACTAGTCGATATTGGTCTATATCTGTGGACATAGAAAATATGTCTGCAGTGAGAAGAGTGCAACTGTGAGTCTATAGTGGAATGAACACACAGTTAACGAATATTGATTAATGTGGTTAATGAGTTTGACCAATTAATCTCACATCGTTGGAGCTTATGATCTGCAAGTCCATTAGGTCCCACTGGTAGCTCATAAAGTAATTTTAGGCAACTAAGTAATAAATGTAAATTGAAAATGTTCAATTTACTAAGGGAAACAAAAATAATATATATTGATATATTATTGTGAGAGAAATTAATATTTGAAGAAATTCAAATATAAATTTATGGAAGTTTGAAAGAGTTCAAATAATGAATTAATTAATTTAAGGCCTAAAATCTATTTGGGCGAATTAATTAATTCAAGGCCAGAAATTAAATATGTGATATTTAATTGGTGGTTAATTAATTTAAGAATTCATTAACCGGGAATTAATCAATTAAGGAAATAATTAATCACTTAAGGAAGTGATTAATCATTTATGGAAATGATCTAATCACTTATGGAAGTAATTAGTCATTTGTGGAAAATATTAATCAATTATGGAATTGATTGATCATTATTGATTAAATAAGGAATAAGATTGAATCAATTTTGGAAAAGATTGATTTAATTGAATATTTTATTCATGGCCTCTCTTCTATAAATAGAACACTAGACCTAATTGGTCCACTCCCACAAGTCTTCCCCTTTTCTTTAGAAAAGCATGAAAATAAATTTAGATTTATTTTTCAGCAAGTTTAAACTGATTTTTCAGCAACTTTAAAGTATGTTTAAAGTTTGTTTGAGTTTTCATAACGGTATTTTAATGTTAATTAATATACGGCGTAAGGTCCAATCGATGCGCTTCCGCTGCGTGGGGACTTTTATTCCCTTCACATCATTGATCGAACCATGTCCAACAAAGTTCTATTTCTCCTTTCTGACACACCATTCTGCTGAGGTGTACAAGGGGCTGAGAGTTGAGATTGGATTCCATGTTCTATCATATAATCCTGAAATCTTTGATCCATATACTCCCCTCCTCGATCAAATCGAAGTACTTTAATAGATTTACCTAACAGGTTTTCAATTTCAGCCTTAAACTCCTTACACTTTTCAAGGGCTTCAGACTTATGTCCCATTAGGTACAAGTAACCATATCTTGAATAATCATTTATAAATGAGATGAAATATTCGTACCCTCCTCGAGATTTTACATTCATTGGACCACATAGATCTGAATGTATTAACTCTAATGGTTCTTTGGCTCTGTAACCTTTTCCAGTAAAGTGTCTTTTGGTCATTTTTCCCTCGAGACAAGATTCACAAGGTGGTAGTGAATCATCTTCTAACTTGCTTAGAAGTCCATTCTTTACCAAACGACTGATCCTATCGATGTTTATATGACCAAGTCTAAGATGCCAAAGATGAGTATTGTTACTTGTTGGAGAAATCTTTTGCCTTTTCCTTTGAGTTTCAGCAGTTTTAAATAATTCGTGATTTAAAAGTGCTTTGTTTTCGGTTGGTCTTAAAACATACATGTTATTTTCCAATTTGGCTGAACAAATAAGTACACCATTTTTATAAATGAACGCTTCATTCATATCAAAAGTAACTGTATACGATTGTTCAATCAAACATGAAATAGAAATTAAGTTCCTCTTAATCTTGGGAACGATTAACAAACTTTCTAAAAGTAAGAATCTATTTCTAAAAAATAACTTCGCAGCTCCCACTGCTTTAGCTAAAATGACTTCTCTAGTTCCGACCCTGAGTGTCATTTCCCCATCGTTCAACTACCGAAAGGAACTATTTTCCTGAAAAGAAGAGCAAACATGATTAGTTGCTCCTGAATCAAGTATCCAGGTAAACTCATCATGTTCTACCAGACATGTTTCTAAAACCAGTAAATCAAATTTACCTTCCCTTTCCTTCTTTTTCTCAGCAAGGTACTTTGGGCAGTTTCTCTTCCAATGTCCATCTACATTGCAATGGAAACACTTGCCCTTGTCTGCCACAACTTTGGTTTTTCCCTTGCTTTTGGCAGCAGTACCGAGAGCTTTCCCCTTGTTTCCTTTCTTCTTCTGATTTTTCTTTGAAGAAGTGGCTACAGACTTAGTTCTAGAGGATGAACCCTTCTCGAACTTTCTTTTAGAGTGAACAACGTTTGCCTCTCCTTCTATCTGTCCCTTGTTCTTAATAAGAGACTGATAGAGTTGTAGCTCATTCAGGAGGCTAGTCAGGTTGAATGTTATTTTATTCATCATTGCATTGCTTCGAAACTGCAGAAACTCTTCGGAAGAGATTCTAAGATGAATGCAACCTGACTACGTTCATCTATGACCGCCCTGTTTGTTTCTGCCACGTTGAATTGGACCATCATATCCAAGACATGCTCCCGAACAGACGTGCCCTCTTTCATGCGACAGCTATAAACGTATTTGAGAGCGTCATGGTGGAGTTGGTAGGACGGTTGTCCAAACATCTCCTGGAGAGAGTTCATAATCTCCCTCACTGTTACCATGCCATCATGCCTTTTAGCCAAAACTTCAGATAAGCTGGCTAGGATATAGACGCGAGTCTTATCATTGGCCTTTGTCCAGCGGTCATAAGCATCCTTAACTGCTTGGGATGCATTACGAGAATGGTGACTATCACATACCCAAGGGAGATGGTGACTAGTTGAAAAATACCCAGCTAAATGAAACAAGAACCTCCTCTAAGTTTGCAACTGAGAATGGTAACGAAAGAAATAATTTGAAGGGGATTTTTATGATTGAAGGCAAAAAGATAAAAGAAAGCAAGTAAATGAAAGTGATTAAAGATATATGACATAAGCAGGGAATTCAAATTAAGCATCAACCAAAAGCATTAAATTGCACCCACTTTTGCGCTATCAACTCACTCAGGCAATGCAAAGGACTGGAGAATACTATCTATAGGTACCCACATAGACATGGTGCAGATAGATTACTACCAGTTTGCGCCCGCAAATGCCCTGACAACTACATTGTGAGTTAAGTCTCACTCCTATTCAGCTCTGCTGTAGGTGCTTTTAGAAGACTAAGCCAACTAAACATCTATTTCTATGGCTAGCTGAAACTTAGATAATGATTGCACATGGCTCTCAAAACTCTAGTGGTTCCAGTCCTATTTCTAGGATGCAAGAAAACAAAGTCCTATTTTTAGGATCTTTTCCACTATTCTTTTTGTGAACCTGCGGATTCAACTCCAACCTTTTCGACCACCAGCTGAACACAAACTATGCTAACTTAAGTGATCAGTTTAAGCTAACAATGAAACTTAAACTTTCAGCAAAAACAAACAATGCTAAGAGGAAGCAAGGTTGTCTTTGCATCGGTGGGGCTTTCTTTTACTCAAGAATCCACATATTTGAACCCTCGAGAAGAAGCTTAACTCATTGAGAAAATTAAAATGCAAGACATAAAGTAAAAAACACACAAAGTAAAGGAATAACAGAATTCATATTGATAAATGAAAAGAGTACATAAAATAAAGAACTTACAACTAAAACTTAAATCAAAACATAAAGTACAACAACTTACAAAAGAAAATAACAGAAAGTAAAGACTCAAGACTCAACTAAAGGTTATTTCTCCTCTCTATCTAACTTTCTCTTAACCTTTTTCAAGTGGAGACAAGTCTTTCTCTTCTTCTTCTTTTGAATGGAAGAGCCGACAAAGGGTAGAAGAACCAAAACTCGGAGTGGTTACAAGCAAATGCAAATTCCACATTCTCATGTCCAAATGTGGATGCAAATTTACAACTTCAACTTTTTGCTCCGTTAACTCTTTTTCTCCATTTGTGGCATTTCAAATGCAAATTGTCCTCTACACAAAAACATTTAACTTGCATAAATTCTTACAACACTAATCTCATTTTGAACATTTTAAGCATAAATTCTATATTTCTAAGATTTTCAACATGATTCTAAGACTTTTGCTAATTTGACTCTAAAAGTTTTGATTCTAATCACAAAGTCATCGCTTTCCTAACAATAACCTGAGTTTCTAAGGCTAAAGAACACACATAAATGAGCGTTATCACACCCCCAAACTTAGGTCATTGCTTGTCCTCAAGAAATTTTAACAAAAAAATAGAATCAAGAAAGAAAAGATTTGCACTTCATAGGTAAGTTTAGTTCGTGAGGGCGCCTCTCAGGAAAGATCTCAACTCTTAACACTTTAAGTTAACAACAAGACTTTTCTAACACTAGACCTTCACTCACTTCTCTCAAGATAAAACATTCTCATGCATTTCCACCTCTACTACCTGTTATTCCACCTAGCCTTTATTTAGAGTAGTCTATCTCTTTCACAAGTTATCCTAACTCTCAAGATGGAAAAGAAAATTTAACTTCTCTCCCCCAAACTTATTATAAGTTGCTACTAGGCTTCATTCTTATATATATATATATGTGTGTGTGTGTGTGTGTGTGTGTGTGTGTGTGTGTGTGTGTGTGTGTGTGTGTGTGTGTGTGTGTGTGTGTGTGTTTGTGTGTGTGTGTGTGTAGGAGAGCCTCATAGTCATCTACACCTTTGTTCCAATATACTAACACTTTGTGGTGAAAGTAGCTGACTACGAGCATAAATCACTATTGAGACTGTAGTGCTTACTCACTTTCCAAACCAACCTTTCATGCAATGGAAATCATGGGTGTCATGACCGCCCTTGGTTACTCGATTTGCTTGAAAAGGAGAAGTATCTCCTTGGTTTATATGTATATATATTAGCACTAGCAAAAGGCAACATGATACATGATACATAGAGAGTACAAAGGCAAAATTGTCACCCTCAAACTTAAACGAGTCAATGTCCCCATTGACTAAACATGAAGAACAAAATAGGAGAGACTAAAAGAATTGACAAACTAAGATCAAGTCTAAACTTCCTAAAGGTTTTGCTAGTCAAAGCTTAAGGTGAGTTTGGACTTGAATGTGTTATGAAGAGAAAAGTTTATTCAGGCTTCATGCTTTGAAAAACTCACAGTTACTAAAGTATTTAAAGAGCCAAGAGAGCTTTAGTTATCATCATTAAGGAAGCTAAAAAACAAACAAACCACTAAAGCACACTCAACTTTCAAAAATCTTTTAAAATACTTTTCAGAATTTTCAAAGAGATAAAACTTTTTTCAAAATTTTTCAAACAAAAGAAACAAACAAAACAAAAGAAAGCAAATAACATAAAAGAAATGCAAGAAAAAAAAAATAAAAACTCACTAACCTATCAGCACAAATGAAACAAACAAACAAACAAAAGAAAAGAAAGCAAATAAAAGATAACTAGACTCAAAGTTTCTATCACCTAAGAACGAATAAACCAATGAAAGAATAAGTAAGGTGAAAGAAAAAAATCCCCTAGGCGTTTGAAGGGTCGACTCCATCGCCTCTATGTGGGTCTATGATGATGTCGGGGAATGGTGGAAGATAATCATCAATGTCTTCCACCAATCTGCTGAAGACACTCCTGATCATTCTATCTCGAATTTTGTCGTAGATCAGGTAGTTCTTACATTGCAGCCGCATATGCTCCAGATCTCTCCTCACTACCACTAAATCATCTTTAGGTTCGGGCTGAGGGGCTTGTTGTGGAGGATTTTATGCTGGAGTTATTGCAATGGGTTTGCGACCGCATCTATTGCAGTGAATTTTCCTGGAGGCACTGAATGTTAAGCTGTAGGAGGAGTTTGCTGTGCATTCTTCTCAGGGGAGATCACCTTCAATCTTGAAGTTGCAATGAACTTCTTGATTAAGCTAACAATGAAACTTAAACTTTCAGCAAAAACAAACGATACTAAGAGGAAGCAAGGTTGCCTTTGCATGGGTGGGCCTTTCTTCTACTCAAGGAATCCACATATTTGAACCCCTGAGAAGAAGCTTAGCTCATTGAGGAAATTAAAATGCAAGACATAAAGTAAAAACACAAAGTAAAGGAATAACTTGAATTCATATTGATAAATGAAAAGAGTACATAAAAATAAAGAACTTACAACTGAAACTTAAATCAAAACAGAAAGTACAACAGCTTACAAAAGTAAATAAACAAAAAGTAAAGACTCAAAACTCAACTAAAGGTTTTTCTCCTCTCTATCTAACTTGTTCTTAAAATTTTTCAAGGGGATACAAGTCTTTCTCTTCTTCTTCTTTCGAATGGAAAAGCCGACAGAGGCTAGAAGAACCGAAACTCGGAGTGGTTACAAGATGAGAAGAAAGAAAGATGACGGGACCGCCAAGAGGGTGTGGAATTCTCCCTAAGTCGTCAAATAAATTTATAATCCACGACACTACTACTAATTTTTGTAGTAATAACGGTTGGGGTCGAACACAGGGAAGGGGGATCTAATAAGTGTAGGATTTTATGCTTATAAGAATAGGGGGAGTTTTTTTGGTGATGAGTGACAAGCCAGAAAATAAAATAAAATAACTGAATGCTAAATTTTAAATGGCACGAAAACTAAATATGCGAAGGAGAAATAAGACAGGATCAAATACATAAAAAGGGATCGTTGGATTAGGATTTATTATGCTTGATTCTAATTCATTGGCTTCCTAGTTTTCTCTAATGGATGCTCTAAACTGATTTCATTAGTCTGGTCGGCTTCTGGGTTACTCGGAAGACCTCCCTACACTAACCTGTGCTAATTAACTCGCTAATCATGAATTCGACAATTAACAAGATTAATTAATATAGACTCTATCGCTCGCTACCCTTTATGCATAATGTAGTAACCATCCGAGACCTATGCAATGATTACTACTTATATCTAACTAGATTATTAACAAGCAACTTTACAATTACCTATTAAAACTAGCCGCTTTGGGATCGTGGGTTTGGAATTATAGGAACTAAATTCAAATGCAATTTAAATCTAAATTCCTACAACCTTTAACATGCATCCTAGGCCTATCAAAGGCCGTCTCACGTAGAGAGTGGTTTGCCTCAACCTAGTGGCTATCCCAAATAACTGATTGAATACGCAAGCTATAATCGCATAGGCGTCAATCCTAATTGACTAATGGTCATGTATTGGTTTAAACGGGATTGCATGCAAAACTTTAATGAAAATACAGCAAGAACATAAGTTATAAACCAGAAAACTCAGCCAATATCATTAGAAATCAAAGCATAAATCCAATCCAACAATCTAATGAAGTTTAGCTACGCATAGAAGAAGTAAAAGCGATAAATAACATGAAAGAATCCGTAGTAAATGACCAAGAATGGTCTACAAACGTGCAGGAAAGTAAAAGAGGCAAAGAAATTGTAAAAGGGACTCAAAATCTAACCTAACGACAGGCTAAACTGAGACCTAATATTTATAGAAAATACACTGGCGTTGAGATGTCAGGTCACAGCGTCTCGATGCTGCGAACTATTGTCTTCGGCCTGGAATCGCGTCGGCGTCTCGACGCCAGTCTCTAATCTCGACTTCCTATTCCTTTTCTCTGTCTTGTCTTGCTTCTTCTCGGTTCGGGGCTTCAATCTTTGGCTTTCGATGTCATAATTCAGGTCCGCTTCAGCACAATTGGGTCTCTTCACCTTCTCTCCGTCCAAGACATCGAGATGGCTCCAAAAACTCCATAATTTTCCCGAGTTAACACCAATTAGCGTGATCGACTCCCGACACGGCCTAAGCTCAATTAACCTGTAAATAGGACAAGTAAAGCATAAAATAACTCTAACAAGCTTAGATTAGGGGGCGATAAAATAGGACTGTTTAGGTCCTATCAAAAAATAAAAATAAAATAAAACTATCCTAAGGACGAAAATCCGAGCTCTCCTTGCTTCTTGCACCTTGGTCACCTTATATAGACCTTTGAAGGTAGGGTTGGTTGCCAAGATCAGTGTGAGAGGACCCTTGAAGGTAAAAAACCATGATCCTTGGAGATTTGATACAAGATTTGAGATTTTTAGATGATTTTTTGAAGACCCTGCGAATCTTGGAATTCATTCGGAAAGCCCTGTTGCGGCCGTAAATTCGGGCGCAAATTCCTCTGTGCACTGCTTTGACAATTCTTTCTTCAGCAGGGGCTTCTTTCCTTATCAGTTTGCGAGTGCAATTCAAATGCAAATTTCACATTCTAAGGTCCAAATGTGGGCGCAAATCTGCAACTTCAACCTTTTGCTTTGCTAACTCTTTTTCTCCATTTGTGGGCGCATTTCCAATGAAAATTGCAAATTACCCTCTGCACAAAAATATTAAACTTGGATAAATTCTTACAAAAGTAATCTCTTTTTGAACATTTTAGGCATAAATTCTGTATTTCTAAGGTTTTCAATATGATTCTAAGACTTTTGCTAATTTGACTCTAAAAGATATGATTTTAAGCACAAAGTCTTTGCTTTCCTAGCAATAACTTGAGTTTTTAAGACTAAATAACACACATAAATGATCGTTATCAACTCGATTATTCCCGACTTTAGGGTAAATAGATGAGTGTTCCCTTAAGTGGTGTCTCGAAGTCTTAAACAAAGGGCCCTATCCTCTCGCGCCAGCGAGAGGGATTTCTGTTTATTAGTTGGACCATAAGCAAGTTGTTCACTAGAGGAGCACTGGTACTTAAGGATATAGAGGTAACCTAGGGGTAAAACGGTAATTTGACCCAGCTGTGTATGACATCAGTATGGATCAAGTTCAAGTAAATAGCCTAAATGATCTATAATACATGGATAAGGCTCGGTACCTTACTCGTGGGGACACTATTGGCGCGACTCACTTTGTTCTCTAAAGACAAACGGTGTGGTCCTAAATCGTTCCTGAACTTTTTAGTGATTTGGTGCGTGGACTTTTTTATTGTTTCTTTTTGTTTTGTAGGTGTGAGATTGGTGTATGAGCGATCCTCCTGGGGTAAGATTTGAGCTTGACCCAGAGATTGAGCAGACATTCAGAAGGAGAAGGAGATAGTAGGAAAGGAATTCCAATCTGATGGCTGACCTTTTGCGCCTTCCACTGAAGGAGCAAAATGGACAGTGAAATAATCAAGCTGAGAACCCTATTCTTGTGGCGAATTATAGGGCCAGAGCCATTCGAGCGTATGCTTTCCCGATGTTTGACGAGTTGAATCCAGGGATAGTGCATCCTGCAAACGAGGCAGCAAACTTCGAAATGAAACCAATTATGTTCTAGATGTTGCATACCATGGGTCAATTCCATGGTTTACCATCTAAAGACCCCCATTTACATCTTAAGTCTTTCTTAGAAGTTAGTGATTCGTTTGTTATTCAGGGAGTGTCGAGAGATGCCCTTAGATTGACTTTGTTCCCTTATTCTCTTAGAGATGGAGCAAAGACGATGTTAAATTCCTTTGCTCCAGGATCAATTAGTACTTGGAACGAGTTAGCGGATAAATTTTTTAGTAAATATTTTCCACCAACTAAGAATGGCAAGTTGAGGAGTGAAAAAGTGGGATTTAGGCAGAATGAGGATGAAACTTGTAGTGAGGCTTGGGAAAGGTTTAAAGAGCATCTGCGAAAGTGTCCCCACCACGGTTTACCACACTGTATCCAAATGGAAACATTTTACCATGGGTTAAACTTAGCAACCCAGGGTATGGTCGATGCTTCTGCGGGAGGGGCCCTTTTGGCAACAACTTTTAATGAAGCTTATGAGATTTTAGAGAAAATATCAACCAATAGTTGTCTATGGTCAAATGTGAGAGGCTCTAGTAAAAAAGTGAAGAGTGTGATAGAAGTTGATGGTGTGTCAACCATTAGGGCTGATATTGCAACATTAGCTAATGCTCTTAAAGGCATAACCGTGGTGAACATTGTTCAGCAGCCGCCAGTGGTGGAGCCTGCTGAAGTTGTAAACCAAGTGGCAGCCGAATCTTGTGTCTATTGTGGTGAATTGCATAATTATGAGTTTTTCCCTAGTAACCCAGCTTCTGTGTTTTTTGTAGGTAATCAAAGGAATAACTCATATTCGAATTTTTATAATCCAAGTTGGCGCAACCACCCTAACTTTGTATGGGGAAGGCAAAGAAGTAATTTGCAAGCCCCCCAAGCACAACAAAAGGTGGTGAGTTAGTCAGGATTTACTAATCAACAGGGATTTGTTGGGTTTTATGCCCTAAAACTCGTAGGTAGTGAATGGTGACAAATTGTTCACTTGTATCAATACGTCGTTATTGAGGTTTGTACAATAAAGAGTTATTGTTACTAAAATTGCACAATTTGACCCAAATCCAATAAACTAAGATCCTAGGTTGTTTAGATGAAACTTGAGCTAGTATGTGGGGACATACGGGGATCAGTGTTCAAGTAACAACTTAAATGGTCTATAGTATAGGGATAAGGCTGGGTACCTTATCCTGGTAACACTATGTGATACGGCCCATTTTGTATTCGATACAGATGCAATGATCCAAAGCATCCATGTAGGAGACATGCGAGTGGAGGTATCCTATGCAATGAGTTTGCATAAGACCGGACCGCGAAATAGTAACCACTAGATGTAACACCGTTAACTAGTTTAGGTTTCTATTTCAATAAGATGACCTAGGTAACTCAATCTCAATCCTGAGTCTGTTATGAACTCCTTTTCAGGAGGGATTGTCCTTAGATCTGTATGGGTGAGAGTGGCCAGTCCGCCGACTCAATAATCCTACCATTTCAGGGGCAAGACCGAATGGGGGCTGGGAACATACCAGTACAAGATGGAATTCACTCCTTCCCCTATTGGGTCAAGTAGATGTGTGTTCCCTTAAGGGCTGATTCCGGGTCTTGAACAAGGGCGCCCATCGTCTCCTGGCCCGAGAGGAACTGCTGTTTATTGATTGGATCATAAACAGATTGTTCATTAGAGGAATCAGTGGTACTTAAGGATCCAGAGGTAATCCAGGGGTAAAACGGTAATTTGACCCAGCTGGCGTTACGAACACTCGTGAAGGATTGACTTACTGTTATTGGCCGATATTCGTGGACACAGAAATATTCTACAGTGAGAAGAGTGCAGCTATGGGTCTTTAGTGGAGTGACTCACAGTTAACGAATGTTGACTAACTTGGTTAATGAGTTTAGCCAATTAGTCTCGTATCGTTGGAGCTTCTGATCTGTAGGTGTATTAGGTCCACCTGCTAGCTCGTAAAGAGTTCTGAGGTTAAATAGTCTTGAATAGAATTTGAAGTGTGTTCAAATTTGTTAAGGGAATTTTATTGTATTTGATACAATTAAAATAATGTATAAAGATACATTATAATATAAGTTTAATTGGTGAATTAAACTTTATATTATAAATTAATTTTGGATATGATTCAAAATTAATTAACGAGAGAACTAAATATTTGAAGGAGTTCAAATATTAAATATGAATTAGATTCATATTGAAACTATAGGTTAAATTTAATGTGAATGAAATTCATGTTAAAACTATAGTATATGAGAGAATTATTTGAATAATGATTCAAATAGTAAATTAATTAAATATATGATATTTAATTAATGAATTAATTAATTGGAGAATTAATTAATTTAATTTAATTAAATGTGATTTGATTAAATTAATTCTATAGTTAATATTAATGTACATTTGATGCACATTAAAACTATAGGTTAAAATGAGAGAGATTCATTTGAATATGATTCAAATGTGAAATTAATTAAATATTTGATATTTAATTAATGTGGGAACAACTAATTAAGAATTAATTGGATGGCCTATTTAATTCAATTGAATATGATTTAATTGAGTTAAAACTTTATATTATAATTGATTTAATTAAAATTGGTTTAATTAAATTAATTATAAATAATTAGATAATTAGTTATTTAATTTAACGACCTGGATCTCATTGATTATGATCAACGGTGGAGATTGCGTAGGGAAGTTAACTTCCCTTATTCCCACGTATCAGTGAGGGGTTGGAAGATCTCTGGATTCATTCTGACTTTTTTTGCACAGAAGAAGCTCTCTCTCTAAAAAAAAAATTCTCTCATCCCAAAAAGAAAAACACAGCAAGGTTGGCTGTGATTTTTCCATTCCCAATTTCAATATTGGATCCCACAATCCAAGCCTCATGAATTCAGAGGATAGCGAGTGTTCGCTATTGGTGGTGTTGATTGGAAGATCAAGAACGTGGATAGGAGCATTGTGCTGTTTTTCGCCTTCTGTCACGTAAGTTTCTTGCATCTAAAATTGTTTTAGATCTGAAAATGCATGCTTAATCTAGTGTAGAAATTGTTTCTTATTTTGCCCAACGTACCGGTATTCGAATAATTGAAATTAAATCACGATCGGTGAAAACCGCTTCCGCTAGAGGATTCAATTCCTTCAGGATTGCCCTAGCAAAATAAGCAGGCTACCCAACAAAATTCAGGAAGTTCTCTAGAGACAATGATGAAGGAATATATGGCTCGTAATGACACCGCAATCCAAAGTCATCAGACTTCATTGAGAGCCCTAGAATTGCAGGTGGGTCAGCTAGCTAATGAGCTGAAGGCACGACCTCAAGGGAAACTTCGTTCGGATACTAAACACCCTAAAAGGAAAGGTAAGGAGCAGGTGTAGACGGTGACTTTAAGAGGTGGTAAGCCACTAGAAGATAGGAAGGAGCCTAGTAAACCCGAGGAAGTAGAGAAGAATAGTGATGAAAATAATGTTGAAAAAGAATTGGAGTTTGGTAAAAAATGATGGCGGCAGCAGTAAAAATGCTGGAGCATCTAGTTCTGTTCCAGAAGTAGTACCCCCACCATTTAGGCCACCCCTACCTTTTCCACAAAGGAAAAAACCTAAGAACCAAGATGTTCAATTTAAAAATATCATAGAGATTCTTAAGCAGTTGCATATAAATATACCTTTAGTAGAGGCTATAGAACAAATGCCAAATTATGCAAAATTTCTTAAGGACATCTTGACTAGAAAGAAGAGATTAGAAGAATTTGAAAATGTGGCTCTTACTGAGAAATGTAGTGCTATTCTTAAGAATGGGTTACCAACCAAGGCTAAGAATCCGAGCATAAACCTTGTTCCAGAAGTAGTACCCCCAGCATTTAGGCCACCCTTACCTTTTCCACAAAGGAAAAAACCTAAGAACCAAGATGTTCAATTTAAAAATATCATAGAGATTCTTAAGCAATTGCATATAAATATACCTTTAGTAGAGGCTATAGAACAAATGCCAAATTATGCAAAAAAATTTAAGGAAATCTTGACTAGAAAAAAGAGATTAGAAGAATTTGAAAATGTGGCTCTTACTGAGAAATGTAGTGCTATTCTTAAGAATGGGTTACCAACCAAGGCTAAGAATCCAGGGCCATTCACTATTCCTGTCTCTATAGGTGGAGAGGAGTTGGAGAGAGCACTTTCTGATTTAGGCACGAGCATAAACCTTATGCCTCTTTCAGTCTATCAAAAGTTAGGTATTTGTGAAGCTAGGCCTACCACACGAAGGGGATGAAGGCCCCCACGCAACGGAAGCGCATCGATTGGACCTTACGTCGTATATTAATTAACATTAAAATACCGTTACGAAAAGGAAAAATAAACTTTAAACATACTTTAAAGTTGCTGGAAATTTCTATAAACATGCTTGAAAATTAAATCTAATTTATTTTCATGTTTTTCTAAAGAAACGGGAAAGAACCGTTACAAACCTTCGTTGTAGACTTGACCGTTCTTCGCCAACAACGCTTCAACGAACGAAAATGCAGAAGCCTCCTTGTAGTTCTTTCGCTGGAAAATTCTTCTTCAAAGACACAATAACCACAGAGGTTACACCGGTATGTCTCTAAGTCTAGGAGGCAAATGACTTGTGGGAGTCTTTCTCTAAGAGGGAGGCTAGAGAGAATTCTACGGTGTTGTCTTGTGGGTCTAAGAGCAAGAGCAGAGTACTGAACCAATTAAGTCTAGTGTTCTATTTATAGAAGAGAGGCCATGAATAAAATATTCAATTAAATCAATTTTTTCCAAAATTGATTCAATCTTATTCCTTATTTAATCAATCTAAGATCAATCAATTCCATAATTGATTAATCTTTTCCACAAATAACTAATTACTTCCATAAGTGATTAATTCCCGGTTAATGAATTCTTTAATTAACCACCAATTAAATATCACATATTTAATTTCCGACCTTGAATTAATTAATTTGCCCAAATAGATTTTAGGCCTTAAAATTAATTAATTCATATTTGAACTCTTTCAAACTTCCATAAATTTAATGTGACTCAAATTTATATTAATATTTGAATTTCTTCAAATATTAATTTCTCTCATAATAATATATCAATATATATATTATATTATTTCCCTTAGTAAATTGAACATTTTCAATTTACATTTATTACTTAGTTGCCTCAAATTACTTTATGAGCTACCAGTGGGACCTAATGGACATGCAGATCAGAAGCTCCAACAATGTGAGATTAATTGGTCAAACTCATTAACCAAGTTAATCAATATTCGTTAATTGTGTGTACATTCCACTATAGACTCACAGTTGCACTCTTCTCACTGCAGACATATTTTCCGTGTCCACGAATATAGACCAATAACGACTAGTTAGTCCTTCACGAGTGTCCGTAACACCAGTTGGGTCAAATTACCCTTTTACTCCTAGGTTACTTCTATTTCCTTAAGTACCAGTTCTCCTTTAATGAACAACCTGTTTGTGGTCCAACCATCAAACAGAAAACCCTCTCGTGCCATTGAGAGTGTAAGGCCCTTTGTTCAAGACTCGGAGTCACCACTTAAGGGAACACTCATCTGCTTCCCTAAAGTCGAGAAGGAGTGAATTCCATCTTGTACGATTATGTTCCCAGCTCCCCATTCGGTCGTATCCCCAAAATGGTAGGCTTATTGAGTCGGCGTATTGGCCACTCTCACCCATGCAAATCAAAGGACAATCTCTCATGAGCAGGAGTCCATAATCAACTCAGGATTAAGACTAAGTTGTTTAGGTCGTCCTAGTGAAATAGAAAACCAACTAGTTAACGATGTTATAACCAGTGGTTACTATTTCGCGGTTCGGTCTTATGCAAACTCATTGCATAGGATACCCCCACTCGCATGTCTCCTACCCGAACGCGTTGGATCGCAGCGTTTGTATCAAATACAAAGTGGGTCGTATCCATAATGTCACCAGGATAAGGCACCCAGTCTTATCCCTATACTATAGACCCTTTAGGTTGTTTCTTGAACAATGATCCCATATGTCGCCATATATAGTTCAAGACTCGTATTACAGCCTAGGATGTTTAGTTTATTGGATTAGGGTTATTTTAGGCAAAGACAAATATAAAATAACTAATAACATTTAATGGAAAAATATATCAATATTATTTCATTAATATCCGACCAAAGGTTACATTCACTATCTACGAGTTTTAGGGCATAAAACCCAACACCACAGTCACACTCCAATTAGTAGGTAGATCTATCACGTATCCTGAGGGTAAGATTGAGGATGTTTTGATCCAGGTAGATAAATTTATATTTCCCACCGATTTCATTATTTTAGATTATGAGGCAGATAAAGATGTCCCAATTATTCTTGGTCGTCCATTTTTGGCTACTGGTAGGGCATTGATAGATGTTCAGAAGGGGGAATTAACGATGAGAGTTCATGATGAGGAAGTGATGTCTAATGTCGTTAAAACTATGAAGTATGCAAATGAGGTGGAAGATTGCTCTTTATAATTGTCGAGACAACAATGGAGGATTCGAAAGATCAACATTTTAAGGATTGTGGAGAGATTAGTATAGAGGATTTAGCAGTTTGTACCTTAGAGAGGAAAAATGAAAAAGAAATGTCTAGGTCTGAGAGTGTTTTTGAGTCATTAGATTTGAATGAGAGGAAGACTCCTCCTATTAAGTCGTCCCTGATTGAAGCACCTACTTTAGATTTGAAACCTTTACCGGATCATCTGAAGTATGCGTATCTTGGGAAATGTGAGACGTTGCCCTTGTTGCATCTGATTTAGTGTCAGAGGATGAGAGACCTTAATTATGTTGTTGCAGCAATATTGCAAGGCAATAGGTTGGACGTTAGCTGACATTCAGGGAATTAGCCCGTCTTTCTGTATGCATAAAATCACTCTAGAGGAGGGATCCTTTAGGAGTATTGAGCAGCAGACAAGGCTTAACCCTGCAATGAAAAAAGTTGTTAAGAAGGAGGTGATTAAATGGTTGGATGTTGGGATTATTTATCCAATTGTAGATAGCAATTGGGTAAGCCCTGTCCAGTGTGTTCTTAAGAAAGGAGGTGTTACAGTAGTAACTAATAAGAATAATGAATTGATCGCCACCAAGACAATAATTGGCTGGAGGGTTTGTATGGATTACAGGAGGCTTAATAAAGCTACCCGTAAGGACCATTTCCCTCTACCATTTATTGACCAGATGTTGGACAGGTTAGCTGGTCAAGCTTACTACTGTTTCTTGGATGGTTATTCTGGATATAACCAGATTACCATAGCTCTTGAGGACCAGGAAAAAACAACTTTCACCTGCCCTTATGGAACATTTTCTTTCAGACGAATGCCTTTCGGTCTTTGCAATGCTCCAGCAACATTTCAGCGGTGTATGTTAGCCATTTTTTCTGATATGATTGAGTCTACAGTAAAGGTATTTATGGACGATTTCTCAGTTTTTGGAGGGTATTTTCAAGAATGTTTGAAGAATTTAGGAAAAGTGCTAAAAAGGTGTGAGGATACCCATCTAGCTCTTAATTAGGAGAAATGCCACTTCATGGTGAAGGAGGGCATAGTGTTAGGTCATAAAATTTAAAATAAAGATCTAGAAGTTGATCGAGCAAAAATAGAGGTTATTGAGAGGTTGGAGTTGTGCGGCAGAGGCTGAATGGTGGATGTGAGATAAGATGATCGATAATAATAAAGATAAATTCAGCCAACCTTAGTGCAAATATACACTATCGCACGTAGTAATAAAAACCTTAGAAGTATTCCAAGGGTATCAATCCCACGAGGACTAAATTGGAAATTCAGATTTGAAGAAGAAACTACTCAACTGACTGCTTAAAAATAGGTAACTGATAGCGAGCAGAAATGTCACTATTTTAGTCCCAATTTATTAAGCTTTTTTGTGCTTTAATCGTGTTTTTAATGAAAATATTTAATGAATTCCGTTATTTGGTCCTTAGGAGCAAAGTTGGTGATTTTGGGAGAAAAAGTGCAAAAAATGAAGCAAATGAAGCCCAAATCCAAGCTTGGATCAAAAGGGGATCCAAAGAGGTCAATCATGATGAAAATGCCCAAAAGAAATGAAGAGAAGGCCCAAAAATCAGCTCAAATCAAAGCTGTAAAAAATCTGGAAATTGGGTTAGCGTCGAGACGCTGTGTAGATAGCATCGCGACGCTACCCATTTCTTGGGCAACAAGACGCGTGCAAAGCAGCGTCGCGACGCTGACCCCATTCCAGGCCTATAAAAGGCGCCCCAAGGTGCCTCATTTTAGCATCCAACAATTCATCAAGGAATCAATTCCTTTCCTTCTTTCATTAGGCTCCTTTGGAGCCCCTCTCAAGGCTTTCTTGCCTTTTTGAGAGAATTCTTTAGTGGGAAATATTTTTGGGGAGTTTTGGGGAGCATCTTAGGAGGCTCAAGGAGTAGTCGGCGGGGCTCCAAGCGTCAGGGGGTTTTTCAACGGTCAATTCCTTTCCTTTTATGCTCTTAATTATGCTTTCTATTGTAATTATTGTGGATATTTTAGCCATGTGTAGCTAAACCCCAATTTGGGGTCTTGAAATGAAATTATAGTTCAAATATTGTTGTAATTTCTTGTCTCTTGCCCTTGTCCTAATTATTTGTATGGGTGCGCTTAATGCTTTATTCAATCTGGCCAATTGTGTAATGATTTGATTCTTAATGGAAACTCGACGGAGAGAAATTAGGATAGATCGTAATCCATGCAACTAGTTTAATTGTCCGTCGTGACACCGGGATTAGTTGATTAAACTTAGATTCCTAAAATGAATCTGAGCGTAATAATTAATGATTTTTAATGGCGCTAAGGACACTTAGGTTGTTAAAATGAATTAATTACAATTAGGAGAAACTGACAGGAGAACCTATGTGATTAACGAAGATTCTAGGATTATAATTAGTTGGGCAAGGAGATAAGATAATTATAACAATTGTTTAGCTAATAATTGATTTTCAAAACCCCTCTTCCCATTAAAAGAAGACCCTTTCTCCATATTTTATTTTTTTGATCAACTTTTTATTATTGCTTTGAATTTTAATTTCCTCTTTATTGCATGAGTTGTTCCCTAAATATTATTTCGCCCAAGTACTTTTAGTGCTCAAGAGATTTTATTTTTGCTTAATTTTCACTTCGCCTCCCTGTGGATTCGATACTCGATATTACCTACCGTTTTATATTACTTGTGACAACTCGTGCGCTTGCGGTAATCGCCCAACAACAGTAACCAAAAAGATATGATTGATGATTGATTTTTAGAATGATAAATAAAGCAAGCAAATAAGTAAAGGAATAACAATAAGAAATAAAACGTGGTATTCAACATGGATTCATCCCAAAGGCAATAACCTTAATCATGGATTATGCAACTTAAGCCTATTTAATGCATTATGTCATATTTAACTTCTATTTAGCCTTGCTCCCAAGAACCGTTAAAAGGCTAAGCGAGTACCGTTGTGCACATTTTTGTGACTCGACTCCGACTTAGATAATTCACGAAGGCAATCTATAACCCTATTGTGGATATAGGGTGTCTTAGGCAGCTTGCCCTATACCACCGAACAATCTCTTTCAAGCTTTTTCTCATATATCACCTTTATGAGAACAGATATCGTCTGTCCCTTTCGAGATCAAACTCACATAGCATGCAAAGTCTAAGTGATCAAGTTAAACTCAGCAAGATCAAAATGATATTCAATAAAGAATGACATGCATTGAACAACACTTGAGCAAATAAAACACTTTCAAGCTATTGAACCATAAGGAAATTCACCATATTGAACCCCTCAACAGAATTTAGCTACTCATGGTGAGATAAAGTGCAAATGAATACATTTTCATTGAAAATAAGGTGTAAAGAATACAAATAAATGAAAAGTATCAAAAGCTGGAAATAATGACAATAGCCAAATACTAGGGTTTTTTTATTTTATCCAATCCTTCTAGAGTTCACTTAGACACTCCACTCTCTCGCTTTTACAAGTGGGAATGGGTGAAAATCCCTACAAACCCTAAGGTTTGATGTCTAACTAAGGTTAGAATTTAGTCATCTAAGAAGGACCTTGGGCATCCCTACTCATAGGCGTCAACTAGGGTTCTGTCACCACCCTCTTCTTCCAAATGAGTTCTGCTTGGATTTGACTTCGAATCTCAAGCTTATATAGTGTTGGAAGTGGTTGAGGAGCTGCGAAATAGGTGCTGGTAGGTAGCCCAGTCGGTTTCGGGGTCAAAACAGCCGGTTACGTGCGAAGAAGTCTCGTTCAAAATGACCCGCGGTAGACTCGGAACTGGCTCTGTTTTTCGAGAAAACGACTCGCGGTCGCATTTCATTTTGCCTTCCGCATTTCTGGGCAAATTCTAGTTTTTCCTCTGTTTTTCTGCACAACAACAAACTTAGTCAAATTCCCTAAAAATTGAGTCTTTTTAAGCACAAATGAGCATAATTTGATAAAAGTGTCTCTCAACACCCTAACTTAACAACTTTAACATATTTTGAGCTTGGGAAAAGTAAAATTGATCTAAACATACAATATTTGACATGGAAATGAGCTATATATAAGGGTAAAATAGGTATATTTTTTACCCTTATCATGGAGTCACTGAATTCAGTCAAAAAGATTCGTAGCTTTTTAGGTCATGATGGATTTTATAGGAGGTTCATAAAGGATTTTTCTAAAATTAGTAAACCTCTTTCTAAATTGTTGCAAGTTGATAGTGTTTTTTATTTTGATGTAGATTGTAGGAAGGTTGTTGAGACTTTAACGGTTGCATTGACTTCAACACACATTCTTAGTGCATCAGACTGGAGTTTGTCGTTCGAGGTGATGTGTGATGCCAATGATGTGGCAGTAGGTGCAATGTTGGGGCAAAAGTAGGACAAAGTTATCCATCCTATCTATTATGCAAGCAGGATTCTAAATGAGGCACAGATCAACTATACACTACTAAGAAGGAGTTGTTAGCGATCGTGTTTGCTTTTGAGAAATTATGCCCGTATTTAGTGGGATCTAAAGTCACAGTGTTTACGGATCATGCAACGCTAAGGTATTTAATGTCAAAGAAAGATGCGAAACCTAGACTAATTCGTTGGGATTTGTTGTTGTAGGAGTTCGACTTAGAGATAAAGGACAAGAAGGGGTCAGATAATGTTATTGCAGATCATTTATCTCGTCTTGACCGATCATTGTCTTTGCTCGAGCAATCTGTCATCTCAAATTCATTTCTAGATGAGAAAATTTTTGTTGTTGATGTAAAGGTAGTGCACAATACTCCGTGGTACGCAGATATAACTAATTTTTTGGTAAGTGGAGTTACTCCTACGAATATAGATATGAGGCAAATTAAAAAGTTTCGGTATGATTCAAAATTTTATTATTGGGACGAGCCATTTATGTATAAATAGTGTTCTGATGGCATTATTCGAAGATGTGTTTCAGGTGATGAAGCAAAGGAAATCCTAGAGCAATGTCACTTTTCACCGTATCGAGGTCACTTCAGCAGTTAGAGGACAGCTACTAAGATTTTGCAATACAAATTTTTCTGTCCTTCTTTTAAGGATGCCCACTAGTTCTGTAAGTAATGTGATGCTTGCCAAAGAAGAGGAAATTTATGACCTAGAGATGAGATGCCTCTTACTTATGTGTTAGAATTAGAATTATTTGATGTATGGGGTATCGATTTTATGGGGCCATTTCCCCCATCTAAAGGTAATGAGTTTATTTTGTTGGCAGTTAACTACATGCCCAAGTGGATGGAAGCCATTGCATCCCATCATAATGATGCTAAAAAAGTGTCAAAGTTTCTTCAATCGCACATCTTTGCACGGTTTGGGACACCAAGGGCTCTTGTGAGCGATGAGGGTACACATTTTGTGAATAATGTATTATCTAAGTTTTTAGCTAAGTATGGAGTCAAGGATAGGATAGCTATCCCTTATCACCCACAAGCAAATGGTCAGGCAGAAGTTAGTAATAGGGAAATTAAATCGGTACTAGAGAAGGTAGTCCATCCATCTAGGAAGGATTGGTTTTTTCGGTTAGATGAGACTCTTTAGGCGGACAACCTATAAGACTCATTTAGGAATGTCTCCCTATAGGTTAGTATATGGAAAGACTAGCCATTTACCATTAGAGCTTGAGCATAAAACATTTTGGGCTCTGAAAAAGTTAAATTTTCATTTGCATAATGCAAGGGCAATTAGAATGATGCAGCTTAATGAGTGATAGGAGTTTCGTCAGTTTTCTTATGAAAATGCGAAAATGTATAAAGAGAAAACAAAGAGGCGGCATGATAAGAAATTGAAACCTAAGGAATTTGAGAAGGGTCAACATGTTTTGTTATATAACTCTAGATTAAAATTGTTTCCAGGAAAATTGAAATCTAAATGGTCTGGACCGTTTGTAGTGATTGAAGTTTTTCCTCATGGAGCAATTACTTTGAAAGATGAAAAAGATGGTCGTGTGTTTAAGGTCAACAGGCAGCGAGTGAAACATTATTGGGGAGAGGAATTTCGTTCGAAATATCTTTCTCTAAGATTAGTCGATGAATAAGAGAGCGAAGGTTTTGACGGAGAATTTAGTCTAGCAATATCTTTAGGAGTTCCTAGTGTTTGATTTGATTTTGTTTTATTTTATTTTGTCAGATCTGATTTGATTTTATTTCGAATTGGATTTTATTAGATTTTGTTTGTTTTATTTTTATCTGATTTTATTTTAGTTAGTTAGTTATTTAATTTCATTAGATTGGATTTGATTTTATTTTTTTTATTTTGAATTTTGTCGATTTAATTTTATTTTATCAGGATTAATTTAGGTTTTAATTATGTTTTATATTTAATCTAATTTTCATTTAGATTAAGTATGTCTTGAATTTTTTTTTTTAAATTTCGGTCTGAAAATTTTGTTTGATTTTATTTTAATTTGATTTTTTCGGATTTTCTGTGAAATAAAAGATACTTTTAGAAGAATCGGTTTTGAGAGAGAATTTGATTTTGCAACTTTTTGGTTATGATCAAAAGATTTCGTTAGGATTCAAAGGATTGTTGGGATTTAATTCCTTTTTGCCGTTAGGGTTAATTTTTCTGTATATAGGCAAAACGCGTGGAGAATCTTGGGCTGACACGTGTTACGCAGTGGCGATCCAACGAGCTAGCTGTTAGCCAGCACATCAGCGCATTTACTGAGAGATTTTTACCATGATGGGGTTTTAATCTTCATAATTACATGCAAATTAAACAGTAATATTTATTTAATGAAGGGCAGATCATTTCGGTTAGGATTTTAATCGTTGGAGCCCTCTATTTATTCAATCCCTCGTACATTTTTCTTTTTACGTCTTCTTCTTCTACTTTCTTCTTGAGTGCTTTGTGCGAATTCTCTGTGAATCAATGGCTAAAACAAGAGGTAAGAGAGAGAGAGAAACAGAGGAAGAAGAGCTGCTATAACCCCTAAAGCACCGAAAAAGAAAACGAAAAAAAAGAACTCCACAAGGAAAAGAGGCTCGTCGACAAAGAAAGCTACAACAATCTCCCATTGTTGAGGCGATTCAGAAGGTAATCAAAGACGTTGCAGTTGAAGAGGTTGAAGAAGAACCCAAAAAATCCCAAAAAAAAAAAGAAAAAACCTCAGAACCGATTGTACCTCAGACAGATATTTCGCAAGAAAGGCAAGAAGTAGTTGCAGAGGAGGTCGTTCCAGTTCAACCACCATGACGACAGCGTAAACAAGTCAGTCGCATTAAAAGGACACGTACTGATACTCCTTCTCCCCCTACTACTGAGTCGGAGAAAGAAAATATTGAGGAAGAAGTTCAAGATGTTGCGGAAGAGGTTAAAGATGCTGTGGAGGATGAAGCTGTCGAAATTGTTGAGAAAAGAAATGAAGATAGAGGCGAAAATGTTGTTAAGGAGGTGGAAGAACCGGAAGAGAGACTACCATATGAACGCTTTGTCAATAATCTTGCGAGAGCAAAATATCGTGAGATACTAAAGCGTGATTTCTTGCTGGAGCAAGGTTCGGACGAAGATTTACCCCATTTTCTGAGGACATGTATCACGAATCATGGTTGGGAGTAGTTTTATGCAAAGCTTGAGCCCGCTTACTCGCATATGGTTCACGAGTTCTATGCGAACATTGATAAGGGCGAAGGTTTGCAAGTGCTGGTTCGCGACGTGGCGGTGGATTAGAGCCCTGGTTCGATCAACTCCCTATTCCACCTATAAGATTTTCCTCACGCGGGCTATAATTAAATGGCGGTGGTGCCATCAAATGAGCAGCTCAACGTGGTTATGATGGAGGTTGGTATAGAGGGGGCTCAATGGCGACTGTCAAAAACAGAGAAACGGACCTTCCAATTTGCATACCTCACGAGTGAGGTGAACACATGGCTCGGGTTTGTCAAGCTGCCCCTACTTCCAACCACGCATGATTCTACAGTCTCTCGTGATCGGGTACTTTTGGTTTTTGCAATTCTCAGGTCATTAAGCATTGATGTAGGAAAGATTATCTCCAACGAAATTCACAATTGCTGGAGGAAAAAAGTCAGCAAACTTTCCTTCCCAAATACAATTACTATGTTATGTTGGAGGGCGAGGGTTCCGGAGATCAAAGATGATATGAAGCTGTTTGATAAGGGGATTATAGACACCGAATTTGGCCAGGCTACAGAGGACTCAAGAAGCGCGCTAGGGTGGTCTAGTTTGTGGCATTCATCTAGTGCAAGAGCAGTTGCAATTGGTGCTCAGTCGATTAGAGTTTTTCGAGCGTCAACTCCAAACGTACTTTAGTTATGCGAAGCGACGTGATGCCACGTCAAGGAAGGCCCTGCAAGCGAATTTTTCCAAACCCTATCAGGCCTTCCTAGTATTCCCCGATGACTTAATGAACCTGTGAATCCCACTGCCGCCAGTGGAAAGAGATGAAGAAGAAGAAGATGCTGGCCAAGAAGATTGAGAAGGAAGAATAGTTCAGCGAGCAGTTATTTTGATTAATCATTTTCTTGGCTCGTTTGTTGGTATGCTTATGTTTTTTCTTCTTTTCTTGAAATCTGCTATCTGTTTTTTTTTTTATTTTGCTGCTCCAAAAATATAACCCTATTGCTGTAAATCTTTTATTATTTTAATGAAATTTTCTATGTGTTTTTTTCTTGGCACACCTGAGTATTACTAACTAAAATTTCTTATGAATTTTTGAAGTCGGTACTAGTTAGCTTAGTTAGATCAAGGTATTCTGATCTCCATAACCCTTTTCCTTGAGCATTCCTTCTAGCCTAATCGTTGTTGTGGCAAGAAGTTCTGAGGTAGCATTGTCTTATTTGATCCACCTTAAGCTTAGTCTTAGTCTCGCTCTTAGTTTAAAATTCAGAGTAAAATTTAAGTTTGGGGGAGTTAGTTATATATTGCAAATTCATTGGAGACAGTGAATAGATTAAGTTTAGGGGACTTAGAGGCACTCCTCTTGTTTTACTCCGAGCATTCCTCTCCTTCATAATTTTTCTAGGTTATTGAGTAACTAGGGACATTTGTGACACCCACAGTTTGTTTTTGCGTCAAAAGATGGCCTAGAGAATATTGAGAAAAAATGATGAAAAAATATGTTTAAAAGAAAAAAAAAAAGGAAAAAGTGAAGATTTTGCTGAAAAACTGACAGAGCAAAACTTTTGAAGTATGAATGATAATCTGACAGTTTTCTATCGCTCAGGGCTTGGGTGAGCTTCATCATAACATGTTGCCATTCTGAGAAAGCAAGGGATAGATAACTAAAGATTTTTTGGGGTTTATCAATGAATGTTTAGCCTAGTTGGTGATAAGCTTGAAGGCAAGGGTATACTGCAACATAAAATGGGTCATCTCGTGCATAAGAGTTTATGACTATAGGGTTGCTTTGAGTCTGAAGAACAAAAGAATAAATCCCTAAAGTTTGATAAAAATGTCTGATAATATAGCTGAGCTGTGGTAGTTCTTAGGATTGAGTTAAAGGTGGTGACTATTTGTTCAATGTTGAAAGAATTATTTTGCTGTGGTAATGCATGGTTTTGTAGGGTGCTTAGGTAAAGGTTGAAGGTAGTGTTGGATTATCTATTTTAATTGGGTTGTGCTATGACCAATATTTTGAAATTTCTGAGAAAATGAGTTAGTATTGCTCGGGAGAAGCAATAATTCAAGCTTGGGGGTGTGATAACTCTCCAAAAGGGAGTTATTTATACCCTATTCTATGATGATTTATATGTTAATTGTGTCATTTGGGTGTGTTATTAGGTGAATATATTATGTTTTAGCCTAATTGTAAGAATTGATGCTTTGGAGTTCTTTTGTAGAGAAATAAATGTTGAGCAGATTGAGAGAGCAAAGTCTGTTGATCCAACAAAGCAGTGAGCAAAATTGGCCACGTGAGCTACACATCATTCATTAAATGAGGTGGCATTTCCATCTCTGATCTCGGATTTAAGAGGCTTGGAGAGAGCTCCACGTGTCATGTTTGACCTAATTAGATTAGACTTCACCCTATAAATGAGAGTAGCCGTCTAAAGTCAATTCATTCCATTCTTTGGAGGCCGATTAAAGTTCAAGACCGATTGGAGACCTAAGAAGACCACTCTATGAATTCCCTCAAGGAGGAGAGTACTTTCTTGTAGAATTTGTAGTGATAGATGTGTTTATACAGATTGTAATGTGTGTTATGTCTATTTCTATGAACTAGTTTACTTAAGGCATTGGTTAAGAATTATGCAATTGTCATTTCTTATTAATTTATTGATTCTTATTGATCTTTGAGCATCTTGATTACTTATTGATCTTAATTTCATTGTGTGTCCACCTGGCCAACCGGTATGGATAACTTCTCTTAGTTTCAGGGATGATTTAAGAGTTGTGTGGCTTGTAATCACGTTAGACCTTTGATAGTTGGTGGACACCAGCAGTTGAGCTAGGGATAGCCAATTGTCTAACGCTTGATCGGTAGAACTTCATTGGAGTTGAAACACATTCCAAAAGATTCAGAGTTCCGGGAGGATCCTGCTGATAAGACTGCGAGAGATTGCATGATCAATAGAATTGCTAGATCATCTTTTACGACAATTTACCAACCTTAAAAACCCAATCAATTTACCAACCTTAAAAACCCAATCAATTTACCAACCTTGAAATCACTAAAGAACTAAAACAAAATACGTAGAGTGAGATTATTCAAGACCTCATGGATACGATAAAATACTTATTACTTTCTGCAAATTGTGTATGCTTGCACAATGTTTTGGAGTTAATTTCTCTTATATTTTTAACCACTCCGTAGGCAATAGTATCCTAAGCAATGATTTTTCATAAGACCAGACCGCGAAATAGTAACTGCTAGATGTAACACTGTTGACTAGTTAGGTTTCTATTTCACTAGGATGACTGTTGGATTCCTAGAGTGAGTAAAAGTATGGTCTAAAAAGACTCTAGAACTCTGTGCAAGTATACACAATCCGCAACAAGTAATAAGTATTATCAATCCAAGGCCTGAACTAGCTTCCACTTTATCTATTTTATATAACTTTTTAATGGTTTCAAAGATGGTAAAGATAATTGGTTTTTATAAGAGTAATGCTGAAGCAAAAGAAATGACAGAATGGAAAATAAACAAATAGGCAGACAGATTAAAAACAGGCGTTGGTCAGGATTTAGCAATTGTTTAAAAAGATGCTCTAACAATATTATTGATCATGCAAAACTCTCGCAGTCTTATTAGCAGATTCCTCCCGGAACTTCAGATCTTTTGGAATGTGTTTCAACCCCAATGAAGTACTATCGATCAAGCACTAGGCAACTGGCTATCCCTAGCTCAATCACTGGCGTTCACCAATACACAATGATCCAGTGTGATTAATCGCCACACACTTCCTAAATCATCCCTGAAACTAGAGAGAGGTATTCATACCGGCTGGCCAGGCGGGCATAAAATAGAAATGAACTCAACAATTAATCAAGATGCATTAATCAACATTTATTACTAGAAATAAACTCGGCAATCACATTGTTCCTAACCAACGCCTAAAGCTACTTAGTTCATAAAATGCATGGAAACACAAGTTACAACCTGAGTAAGCATGTCCATAATCACAAGATAATAAAAGAAAATATTAATCTCCTTAATCAGCTTGTGAATGATGGTTTCCTTGATGGTCTCCAATCTTCCCTCCATTCGACTCCCAAAATGGAAATGAGAATGGTCTCTTCCCCAAAAGTGGAATGACTTTGACTTGGGCGGTTACTCCCTTTTATAGAAGGATAAGAGGCTTGACTTAGGTCAACCTAGACACGTGGATGGCTCTCCTTGCTCCTCTATCACGAGAATAACTCAACAGAATTCGGTTTGTCAACTTGGCTAACGAGCTGTGACGTGGCAGATTTGCTCCCAGATTTGCTGCAGCACAGAATTTGCTCCCTCTAGTCGCTCAGAAGTGCATTCTGCATAAAATACCTTCCAAAGCTTCCATTCTTTCAAATGGGTTAAAACATATAATATATATCTAAAACCAACCCTATTAAGCACAAAAGACACATAAATCCCCATAGAAATGAGGCCTAAATAACTACCTTTTGGACAGTTATCAATGACCTAGGCAACTTAGTCTCAATCCTAAGTTTATTATGAACTCCTGTTCGCGAGAGATTATCCTTTGATTTGTATGCGTGAGAGTAGCCAGTTTTCCGACTCAATAAGCCTACCATTTTGGGGACACGACCGAGTGGGTGACTGGGAACATAATCACACAAGATGGAATTCACTCATTCCTGACTTCAGGGTAAGTAGATGAGTGTTCCCTTAAGTGGTGTCTCCAAGTCTTGAACAAAGGGCCCTACACTCTCACTTGCTTGAGAGGGGTTTTCTGTTTAATGGTTGGACCATAAACAGGTTGTTCATTACAAGAGCACTGGTACTTAAGGATATAAAGGTAACCCAGGTGTAAAACGATTATTTGACCCATCTGGTGCTACGGGCACTTGTGAAGGACTAACTTGTTATTATTGGTCTATATCTGTGGACACAAAAATATTCTGCAGTGAAAAGATTATAGTTGTAGGTCTTTAGTGGATTGACCCACAGTTAATGAATATTGGTTAAATTGAGTAATAAGTTTAGTCAGTTAACCTCATATCATTGGAGCTTCTGATCTGTAGTTCCTTTAGGTCCCACTGCTAGCTCATAAAGGGTAATTAGGAACAATTAGTCTTGAAAGGAATTTGAATAGTTCAAGATCCATTA
Source organism: Luffa acutangula (assembly GCA_036850905.1). Lineage (NCBI taxonomy): Eukaryota > Viridiplantae > Streptophyta > Magnoliopsida > Cucurbitales > Cucurbitaceae > Luffa > Luffa acutangula. Next base: position 17,765,468 of record CM072096.1, read on the forward strand.
TGGGAAATCAAGTTAATTTTATGAGATACAATTAATATAATGTATGTGATACATTATAATATAAAGTTTAATTTGAGATTAAACTTTATTAATTGAGAGAAATAAAATTAAATACGATTTAATTGTAGGCTTAAATTAAATATGAGATATTTAATTTAGTAATTAATTAATTGGAGAATTAATTAATTATTTAATTTAATTAAATTTGATTTAATTAAACACTATAGGTTATGTGGGAGATGTTCATTTAAATATGATTTAAATGAAATTAATTAAGTTTGATTTAATTGATGGAGTGAAGAACACTCGAGCGGAAGCATTAGCGGATCATAGGCACCGATTTTCATTAATTTCGTTGATTAAAGCATGCTAAAAACAAGAACAAAAACAGAGCGATATATAATTACCTCTTGGAGCTCTAAATTTGTGGATTCCTTTGAATGATTCTCCTCACGAACTCGACATGGACTACCGCTAGAGCCTTCCCCGCTATTCTCCGACCTTAGAACGGGCTTGTGGGAACCCGAGCATGATGAATTTTGGAGAGAAAGATTGAGAAAGTAAATTGGTTTTGAGAGAAAGTTCACCCATGGATTTGAGAGCATTTTCCAGCATAATGAACTCATCTCCTTTGAATTTTCTTCTCAGCTTATTTATATATATCAAGCAAACATGCAACTCCAATTAAAGCTTTTGAAGACAGCAAAAAGGATTGGAATCCACTTGATGGAATAGGTGGCTTCATGAGAAAGAAAGCATGAAGTTTGTCATACTTCACCACCTCTTGAATTTTTACCAAAATTGAAATTCAAATAAATTCACTTAATTAATTCTTAATGAATTTCACAAGTTCATTTACATAATTAATCTTATATTAAAATTAATTCATATAATTAATTTTATATAATGTATTTAAAGTAATTAAACATTTTAATTAGACTTAGTTTAATATCAAATATTAAACTAAAGTATTCCATCAATTCCAATTCATTTCAAAAAACCCGATAATCTCAAACGTGAATCCCTATTCACGTGTGGTATATTTTAATTAATAATAACTCTCTCAATAATGGTTTACTATATAATTAGACCGTCGAGTTAAATTATATCAAATATAATTAACAATATCTTCCTTGGTCGAATTTGAACGCTTTCAAATTCTTTCATCACTCTGTTCTAAGGTTAATCCGTTTGAGCTAGCAGGGGGACCTAATGGACCTACGGATCATGGGCTCCAACGATCCGAGATTAACCAGTTGAACTCTTTCAATCCTAGTTAACCAACATACGTTAACTAACGGGACACTCCACTATAGCACGTAGCTGAACTCCCCTCACTGTAGATATATTTCTGTCCACCCGATATAACCGTGATTAGTAAGTCAATCCTTCACAGGTTGTTCGTTACTATAGTCAGGTCAAAAGTCCGTTTTACCCCTATAGCACTTCTTGTTCCTTAAGCCTTCACTGAGTCCCTAATGAACAATTGGTTTGTGGTCCCACCACTAAACCTGAAACCTCTCGGGCCAATGAGAAGGCGGCGCGCCTTTGTTCACGTTCCGGAGTCAGCACTTAAGGGAACAACCTTTCTGCTATCCCTAAAGACGGGTAGGAGTGAAATTCATTTTTGCAGGACTATGTCCCCAGCTATCTACCCGGTGTTATCCCCAAAGTGGCAGGTTTATTGAGCGGCGCTTTAGGGCCACTCTCACCTATGCAAATCAAAGGATGATCCCGGATAAACAGGAGTTCATAGTTAGCTCAAGATTAAGATTGAGTTACCTAGGTCATCGCTTGAAATATGTCAGTTTCACAGTAAACGACGTTATAAAGTGAAAGTGACTTATTTCACGGTCCGGTCTTATACAAACTTCTTTTGCATAGGACGACCCCACCCACATGTCTCTACATGAACGATTTAGGATCACATTGTGTTGTATTAAAACAAAGTGGGCCTCGTCACATAGGTTTTCCTAGAATAAGATACCCAGTCTTATCCCTATACTATAGACCATTTTAGGCTATGTACTTGAACCTGATCCACTTATATGTCACTACATAAAGTTCAAGCATTCATCTCATAGCCAAGGATTCTAGTTTTATTGGATTTGGGTTAATAAAAACATAGTTAAACAAATCTTTCGACAACCATAATAAAAACTATTCTAATAAGTTTTATATATAAATTTGTTACATTTACTATCCACGAGTTTTAGGACATAAACCCCAACATTAATTAATCATTGATTTAATTAATTAATTATTATTAATTAATTAAATGAATTCTTATCCTATTACAACTATAAAAAGTAATTGATTATTAATTAATTAAATCCTCATCCTATCATGACTAGGAATGGGGTATGACATTCTATATAAAGCATAGAATGCCCTCCCAGTTGTGACACAATAATGTTTTGCTCTCAAGCAAAATTTCTCTCTAAGAATTTTCACAACATTCTAGTTAAATTATTTTCCCAAATTCAAGAAGACCAAGTCCCACAACTTGGTTCCTAGTCCCAGAGATGTAGCAGTGGAGGATCTCGGTGGTAGTGTCTCTACTGTGATCATACTTGTTTTGGTGGAATTCATTGAAGAAAGTCTTCAACAAGTAAGTATTTCATTCTTTCAATTATTAGATTTAGATCTAATGCATGCTTAGCCTAGTTCGTATATAGAATCGTTCTGTATGATTTGCCAATGTACTAATATTTTAGAAAACTTAATCAAAATACGAATCGGTCCTATACGCTTCCACCGGGAATTTAGGAATTTCAATCCTTCATTTAGTATCAGAGCCCTTTTCATATGTTTAATTTTAATTTTCTAAAATTTTCATTGGTTTTGGTGGGATTAAATTTCATTATGAATGTGGTTTGCGAATGAATGTTTTCAATAAATTTGGCCTTAGAATTTACTACTTTGATATGATCAAAATTATAAGGGTCCTTGTGTTTTTGGGTAATTATTTGTAAATGGGAGTCTATTGTAAGTCTGGGTCTAAATTAGGCTCAAAACTCGATGGAGATCAAAGACCAAATTTGGCCAAAACGGAAGAACAATCGCAGAATTCTCCAGTTTTTTCCACCAGACGCTGTGTCAAAATTTTAGAAGCACGCGAAATAAATAGCGTCTCGACGCTATATCGAGTTCCAGCGGCGGCGTTAAGGTTTTCAAGTGGTGCATTCGATTCAGTTTGATTGGTTCAGCCCCGGTTCATAGTAGATTGCCTTGGTTCAAGTTTTTGAAGTTGGTTCGAGTCGTGTCAGTTCGGTTCTAGACTAGCAGAAGACTTATTAGGATAAAATTATGCTAAATTAATGTAATTTATTGCTTTATTTTATCCTAGGTACAAATTATCGGTTCATTTTCTATTTAAATGCTTTATGGATGTCATTTAGATTAAATCCCACCTTAAGTTAAGCATAATCATGCATTTTGATGTATTATAAATGTTATAATATATGGTGTTAATGCATGATGGATGGATTTCATGAGTTATTTAATATAATGGTTATGTTAAATATATGAAATTAAATAAGCATGTAGCATGACATTACATAGTTTAAATATTGTTAGCATGCAAAAATGCTAACATTTTATCCCTAAATTCAAGTCATTTTGCAAGATTAATTGGTGTTTTAATGGTCAAAATTGTTAATTTCATATTTTTTTTGGTCCCTTGGAGCATTTGGAAGAAATCTTGGAGAATGTGGAGATATTTTGGCCCAAAATTGAAGAGTTATAAATGAAGATCAAGTACTTGGGTCATAAGAAGAAGCCTACGGCCTTATGGATGAAGAAATTGGGCCAAAGGACTGGAGGAATCAGCCCAAATCAGCACAAGACCGAGTCTAGAGCATTCCAGCTGAGGGCCAGAGTCTCGACGCTTGATATTCGTGGGCAACAAGTTAATGACGTTACAGCGTCGAGACGCTGTTCGAACTAAAGCATTATATAAGTTGTTATTTGACCTCGTGATAGGACCTAAATAGTCCTATTTTATCGCCTCTAATCTAAGCTTGTTAGAGTCATTTTATGCTTTGCTTGTCCTATTTACAAGTTAATCGAGCTTAGGTTGTGTCGGGAGCCAATCACGCTAATTGGTATTAATTCTGGCCACTTATGGAGTTTTTGGAGCCATCTTGATGTCTTGGACGGCGAGGAGGTGAAGAGACCCAATTGTGCTGAAGTGGGCCTGAATTGTGACACCAAAATCCAAAGATTGAAGCCCCGAACCGAAAAGAAACGAGATAAAGCCGAGAAAAAAGCAGGAAGTCGAGTTATGAGGCTGGATCTCGACACCGACGCGAATTCGGGCCGAAGAAGAATATTCACAGCATCTCGACGCTGCGCCTTGGCGTCTCGACGCCGGCGTGTTTTCTATGAAGGGAATAAAAATCCCCACGCAGCGGAAGCGCATTGATTGGACCTTACGCCGTATATTAATTAACATTAAAATACCGTTACGAAAACTCAAACAAACTGTAAACACTCGTTAAAGATGCTGGAAAATTGGTTTAAACATGCTGAAAAATAAATCTAAATTTATTTTCATGCTTTTCTAAAGAAAAAAGGAAGAACCGTCACAAACCTTCGTTGCAGACTTGACCGTTCTTCGCCAACGACGCTCCACGAACGAAAACGCAGCAGCCTCCTCTTCTTGTGATCGCTGGAAATTTCTCCTTTGAATGACACAATAACCACAGAGGTTACACCGGTATGTCTCTAAGTCTAGGAGGCAAAAGACTTGTGGGAGTCTTTCTCTAAGAGGGAGGCTAGAGAGAATTCTAGGTCTTGTCTTGAGAGTCTAAGAGCAAGAGCAAAGTGTCAAGCGTCTTGGACCAATTAGGTCTAGTGTTCTATTTATAGAAGAGAGGCCATGAATAAAATATTCAATTAAATCAATCTTTTCCAAAATTGATTCAATCTTATTCCTTATTTAACAATCATGATCAATCAATTCCACAATTGATTAATCTTTTCCACAAATGACTAATTACTTCCATAAGGGGCTGTTTGGGGAGCTGAATTGGTTATTATATCTGGTGGTTATAATAATCTGGGAATGATTATAATCTGGGGGTTATAATATTCTGTGTTTGGAGTGCAGATTATTATAGTCTGGGATAAAATAATCTGTGCTTGGGGTGCAGATTAGGATTTTTTGGAAAAGTAGGGGAAAAAGTAAAAAAAAAATTAGATAAAAAGGGGAAGTTTGAAACTATTTAGAAATATGAGGTGTCGCGTCTCTTCAAGAGACGCGACACCTCATATTTTCGTGGGTCCCAGTAATTTTTTTTTTCGGGTCACGTCTCTTCAAGAGACGCGACCACCCGCCAAGTGTCACAACAAGAATTTCGTTTTACAGTTTTTTTAAAAAAAAAAAAAATCAATCTTAAGATTCTAAACAAATGATTTTTTTTTTGTTAACTAACTATAATTTAAACCAAATGTTATTTAAAAAAAATCAAATGATTTTTGTTGTTTTTTTTTTTTTGGAAAAATGATTTTTTTTTTTTGTTGTTTAACTATATATATTTTAAACCAAATGATATTTATATAAAAAAAAAAAACAACGAATGGTTATAGTTTTTTTCTAACTTTATAAAAAAAAAAAACTAACTTATAAATTAAATATATAAATCGTATCTTTAGAATAAAATTGTTATGGAACATCTATTATAAAAATTATGAATTCTATCATAAATCTACTTAAAAAATAAAATCAAAACAAGAGAAAAAAAGATGGATCTAATAATGTACTTGGGAATTTTGTATCTTCATCTAATTATCTTATTAAAAAAAATAATAATAACAATATAATATTAATTTAATACTTATAAAAACAATTATAATTTTTGGTTTTAATTGTCATGTAATTTAGAAAATTGAATATATTCTTCTCCTCCTAAAAAAAACGTGTTTTCGTGGATATTTAAGTTTTAAATATCGTGCAATTTTAAAGAATTGAATCTTGTGTTTAGACCGGATTTAAAGATAAAATCAACAAAGATATGGAGATTGGAGTATATGAACACTGGTTTAAAAAAACCACACACACAAAAAGCCGATTTCTAAAAAAAATGAATAAGAAGAGTAGCCCAAGGTGGTTTTAGCCACCACGTTCCACCATTTTTTTTTTCTGAAATGACGTTCCACCCTTTTTTTTTTTTTTAAATACGTTCCACCCATTTAAAACCACGCACAAGCACAACTCTTAAAAAAAAAATAAAAACAATAGGTTTAAAAAGTTGTTTACCTGCACAACCTTTAAAAAAAATAAATAAAAACTGTATTTCAACCCACTTTTTCAATAAAGCAGTCCCATCATCTCGAGTGCAGCAGCAGTCCCGTCATCTGCAGTCCCATTTTATCTCCATGTCACGCCTCTTGAGCATACGCGACCCAACGTTTCCATTTCGCTTTCCGTTTCGTTTTTCGTTCTCTATCTAGTTGTCGTCTCGTTACTGTCTAATCGTCGTTTGGTTGGCGTGGTCGCGTCTCTACAACTGACGCAACCGTACATGTCGCGTAGGTTGAACCTACGCGACACCCCATATTCCCAAATACTTTCAAAACCCCCCTTTTTCTCTAATTTTTTTAAGTTTTGTTCCTACTTTTCCAAATAACCCGTGCAGATTATCATAGTCTGGGATAAAATAATCTGTGTTTGGTATGCAGATTATTTTAGTATGGGTTAAAATATCCTGTGTTTGGATTGCTGATATATTTCACATGAGAATCTGAATCAAATATTCAAGTTGATTTTTTTTCTTGACCATTTTTTTTTATTCACTCAAACAACTTCATATGTCCAATATTGTAGTTTGCAAATATGAATAAAAAATGAACATGAATTCAATTGTAACAAAAAGTCACCAAAGGTAAGGGTTCACTTTCTTTGGCTTAGGGTCATGATTTTTCCACAATTGAAGTTATTACATGATTTCATATTGGAAAACCATATTTGTTTCAATTTTGTATTTTGAACGTAAAAATGATAAATGCTTACGTACGAAGAAATTATGTAATAGAAGTCCATATTTATATATGTAGAAAGACAACCTAATATTTAACTCCCTACACTTGCAAAAAAAAAAATACATGTGGGAGGTAAGGTTGACGTCTTGTGGATACGCCTGTGGTGGCACAAAAATACCTTTCCATATACATATATGAGCACAAAATATAGATAGAAATGTCTTCGAAGAACAGATAAATGTGAAGCAGCACATCGGTCGAGGAATGGGGGTTCAACTGTGTTTGGCCAAGAGGTATTCACAATACTCCAACTTTAGAGGAGCGGGAATGGAGAAGAAGCTCTCTGTCGCTTTCATGTTATTGAAAAGGATATCCATGAGCTTCACCTTTTTTCGATTCTCCAGGTCGGGTACCTCCATCAAGTGGGAGACAATTTTATCCCGGAACTCTGCCTCTGTGGCACGTTTTTTGTCTGGCCAGTCAGCAATGGACTTCGGTTGTTCTGTGAACAAGGCCATTCCCCCTCTCACAGCTTCTGCGATGTGCATGTTAGGCCCAAATCTCTTCCTCTTACTACCACGTGACGAATTTCCAGTTGCGTAAGTTTGACTGTTTGGCGTCACCTGAGGCTCATCCTCTGACATGTTCACATTAGGCATGGTGAACGGCGGGATGGGGATGTCGTTGTCCGGGGATCCACTTAGGTTTACTGCATCATCTGGTACGTTAGACCCCATCTCTGCCATCACCTCTGACACCCCCCCCCCCCGTGGCTCTATCCTTCCCAAATACATATGCTAGGTCCTCAAAATGGGGGAAAGGCTTGTTAAGCATGCCCTTTGCGATTGGATGATGCTGCATTCACCCGAAAGTTTATGTTAGGAAGCAATAAATTTTGAGTGGTTAACACGGTCAAACGTTCTTACCTTCACCCACAGGTCGAATGTTTCTTTCTCCGCCTCGATGCACTTAAATTCCTCGTTCCAGCCAAAGCCACTACATCCAGGGCCCATCATCTCTGCAATAGCCTGATATTGTTTCTTCAGGGTGCGAACCCTAGATTCAATGCAGCTCTGTGCTGGAACGTCCCGTCCCGGCAGTTTTTCCCTCATCAAGTGTTCCAGTTGCGCTTGATACCCAGATCTGAACGTCCCATTATCGGACCTCCAACCGCCCACATGAACTAAGGACACGAGGGACTCCATAAGCTTCACGTCCTCGTTATTCGTCCACGTGTGTCTTGGAGCTCTAGACGAACTGGTCATTCTGCTATGTGAATACATACATCGTGGAAATGTTAAACTATAACGTAATAAAAATCATGTACATAGATTCATGAATGAAAATTGCATTAACCAAGATAAAAAATTACATTAACGATTGAAATGTAAACAATCAATACAACTAGCGATTCTGAATACTAGAACTAGAAAAAGCAATTCATAAAATCTATAAAGCAATGATAATCCATTAGCTATGACGTAACTCCCATTCCGAAAACATCTGTTCTGCCAACTCATCCCTCCACCTGCTCCATTCGTCGGAAGTCTCAATGAAATTAATATTCTCACCATCAGTTGTAGTCGACGCAGAATCCACCTCATCTAGTTCATCGGGAATTTCACGGTCACCCATCTCCTTATTGATAAGATTGTGAAGTAAGCAACACGCTGCGATGGTCCATCCTTGAATTCGAACTGAATAGTACGATTTCGATCGGAGGATAGCCCACCTTCCTTTTAACAAACCGAACGCCCTCTCAATCACATTCCTTGCAGATGAATGCTTCATGTTGAAGAATTCTTCAGAAAGGTGGTAACGTTCCCCTCTATACGGTGCTAGGAAACCCTCTGCATTAGGGTACCCAGCATCGCACAGATAATAATATCCTGTGGAATGTTATATCGGCTCAGTACATCTTCCTAAGGGTTCTATGGTGAAAGGAAAAAATGTTTGATTATTTACCCTTCGAAACTTTGAGTCCGTTCGGTCGTGATATTGCATCTCTAAGAACTCGAGAATCAGCGGCAGACCCTTGCCACCCTGGTAAGACAATGTGAAATCTCCTTTTGTATCACAAACAGCAAGCACATTCGTTGCAATTTCACCTTTCCTTGTTCTATACCTCGGACGATCGAGGACACTAACATTGACCTTGATGTATGTTCCATCTAACGCGCCAAGGCAATTCTGCGTCGACATAGTATAGGCAATAGTGGTTCACATTCCTAACACTAAAAGTGAGGTCGTACTTAGATAAAGTTGGATGAATAATGAGCTATACCTGAAACCATTTCCACCTCGGATCCGTACAAGACGTCATGATTGGCTCAGGTTTTTTTAGAAGAACTTCATGCAGTCGTAACACCCCATGAAGGACGGTGTTGAAGTGCCTAGAAACTGTCTCCCCTGACCTAGCGAACTGCGTACGAACTACTCGGTTCTTAACGTCGTGGGCTAGGATGTGTAAGCACATGGCAACCATCTCTTCTACATCTACGACCTCTGTACCAGTTAAGCCGGCAACTGTTTTTAATAAGGTGCAGAGTATGGCAAAACATCTTCTGTCCATCCTTGTACTCTCTCGACAACTTAAGTCAGACTCGTGTATAAGTCTGAAGAATGCTAGTTGTCTAATGTGGTGTCGGATGTAGGATGATTGGTGTTCTATTCTTCTATGATCGTTCATATATAGATCTAATAGTAGGAGAATCTGAGCTTGAGCTGTGGTGAAGGCTGTCAATATGGCCACTAGTTCATGGGGATTATCTAGTTCATCGGGATCCATAATTACACTAGGGGACAAGGGGAAAAAAAGGTCATCATGGACGATCGTATCGTTTAACTCAAATAGGAAAAAGAGAAAAAATAAAAAAAAATAAATCAAGATTCAAGTTGCAAAGGGTTATGGATTTGTTAAGAAAAATTGGGAACAATTTGTTAAAAAAAGAAAAACAACATAACTTTGGGAAAAAAGAAAACAACATAACTGAGAAGTATAACATTTGTTAAAAAATAAATATGATTTGATTAAATAAATGAAATTTCTTTTACTCGATCAAGAAAATGAGATTGCTTTTAACTCATTAATTCTCTCTCGTCCTTTAAGTGTAGCAAAACATTTTTTTAAAAATATAATATAACTCATTATGTTTTAAAATTTCAATAAGGCATTTTGAACAAAAAAACCAACCCCAAATTGGATTTACCTTCTTGTTTTGAAAAATTCTAAAAAACTTGTCACTATTATATATAATGTGGCTTTTCAAAAACCTCTTTTTTTTTTCTTTTTAGTTCGATTGGGTACTTAATTTCAAATTTTTTATCCTGCACGATGTCGTATGACTTTCATATAACTATGCAATGGAGACTTGTAACATTACGAAAATAAGTTTTTTTTAGTGCAACTTGTTTCATAAAATATGTTTTTCTATGAAAATCTATTATTCGAAACCTTTTTGTTTTTTTTTCAAAATTAAATTTTAACAAAAAACCAAAAAAAAAACCAATGTAAAAAAAATTAATATTATAGTTTTGCATAAAAATAAGTTTGGTTCAACTCTAATTTCAAATTTGCGAACAGTTTGATGAAATTGAAATAGGTTTACGGTGAAACTTTATTAAAAATACTTGATTTCTGGGATAAAAAATCAATTGATAAACCTTTTTCATTATTGGTAAAAAAAAAAAAAAAAAAAAAAAAAAAAAAAAAAAACCTTTTTCATTTTAATCAACTCAAGTTTCATGATACAATGTTTTTAATTTTGTACCTTTTGTCTAATCTTTCGCCTACTTTTTCAAAATTAGATAAGATTGTTAAATTTTGGCACTCACTAAAAAAATCTGTTTAAGAAATTATAAATTTGTGTTACAAATTGTGTTAAAAATTCGGAATAAGTAAACATGTGAAATTTGTGTTAATTGTTTCAAAGTGAATAAATTTGTGATTATATTTAGCTACCTTTAACCCGATATAAAGAACAAATGATTTTTGAAGCAACCTTTAGAGTAAAAAATTTCAACCACCAAACATATAAAAGACAACGAAAATATAATACAAGCATAATAAAAAGTTTCACGCATGATCAACATGTTTAATATACAATGTCCTACATAAATTATGAAAAAAATATTCTACACTCAAATACAAGCATAACAAAAAACAGTGTTCAATCAATATACATGAACCAAAAAAATGTGGAACATTGATAAATTACATAAGGAACATTTGATCTTTAAAAAAACGAACCTCGCAGTAAGGTCGATGAAAGCATGTTTTCAAACCCTGAAAACAATAAACGATGAAGATTAGAAACCTAGTTATCGACTATTAAGTACAAAAAGAACAAGGACACTAACCTTACTAGGAGGAGATGAGGAGGCAAATTATGAGGAAAGAACTAGTTTCCTCGGCGAAGGAGTCTGTCCCTGTTGCAAGAGAGTAGTGAATTAGTATTATGTCAAAGAAGTAGTTAAGAACAAGGGAGGTAGAGAGAAGAGACTAACTGAATTGTATGTAGAGGAAGAGAAGAACGAGATGGGGCTGCCTGAAGAACCAACACATGATGATACATGTATATATAGAATGAAATTGAAGGGTAGGTTTCAATGTGCACTTATTGCACCCAACCAACATTCCAATGGTAGATGAAGGTGTATTGAATAATGTCAAATCCAATTGACACTATCAAGCATTTATGAAGAGCAATCATCACTTTTTTTAAAAAAAACAAATGTCAACTCAACAGTGCATTTGGAAATAATGTAATACAAAGCAGATGTAATTTTTTTAAAAAAAAAAAACAAATGTCAACTCAACAGTGCATTTGGAAATACATCTATTATGTCAGTAGACCAATGCATTTATAAATACATTTGTTAAAGACATATGAGGAACTCATATTTTAATGCATAGAGTGGAAAAATTGGCCGGCCTCAGGTCTGTGAAATTCATTCATCAATATTGAATTTCATTAACAATGTTGAAAAACAGAAACAAAGATCTCAAAGATTGTCATGAATCAAGGAACAAAATTATGGTAAACATACACAGACAAGACAGAGATCTCAAATATGGTAAACAAAATTTCATGTACAATGCTAGAAAACATAAACAACAATATCAAATATGGCCATGAACCGAGGAAAGTAGTTTCAGAGCTATTTGGCTAATGAATTAAAAAGTAAAATAGGAAAGTAGTTTTAGTGAGAGAGAAAGAGAGAGATTGTCTCAAAGGTAAAAGCCAATTGATAGCAATCAATTTAGATAACATACAAGATTACTTCTCAAATTTAGCCGATCAGTTTATTACAAAAATCTCAATGAATAATAAAACACAACAATCCCAAACAGAGAATAACAAGAAGAAGATCCAAGCATAGAAACAAACAATTCCAAGAATCAGAAAGACCAATGAAATCCCAGACAAATACCTGAAACAGGGCTCTCCTGAAAGCACTTGAAACCACTCAAAACCAAAAAAATTAGAATTAAAAAGCCACAATCGAGAGAACCCACAAGCCAAAACCAAATTCCCCCTTCTGGGTTTTGAATTCTTCGCCCCTTTTGACACAGAAGATTTAAAAAGAAAACCGAGAGACGAAAAGAGAATGTAAACCATAGATAAAGACACGAACAAGTGAGAGAAATACAATAAGAAATCAACGAACAGAATCAGAAATTATAAACCCCAAAACAGAATCAGAAAATATGTCCATGAACCAGAGAAACCATTATGAAGAAGAGAAGAAGAAAAATATTGATCATCGATTGGGGAAAAAATGGAAAAATAAGCATACGAATCGGAGAACAATTATGCAAAAAAAAAAAAAAAAAAAAAAAAAAAAACTCCATCACTGACTGCAAAAAAAAGGAAAAGGAAACTTGGAATCAAAGAATCATTATGCATAAGAGAAAGAAGAAACATATTGATCTTCGACTAAAAAAAAATAGGAAAAAAAAACATACGAATCAGAGAACCATTATGCAAAAGGAAAAAAAATCATCATCGACAGCGAACCCTAAACATTCGAATCAGAGAACGATTATGCAAAGAAAGAAAAGGAAACGTAAACATTTATCAAACAACGAACGACAATGGAAGGAAAAAAAACAGAGCAGACAGAGAGCACTGAGGCATTCATCATCGGCCGGCCAAGGATAGAAAACAAACCTTCGAAAACCACCCCCACCAGGCTCGAAAGGACTCCGACCATCCCCTACCACGCAAATCCGAAGTCCCATCCCATCAAATCTAGCATGCAACATCAAAGAGACAAAGGAAAATGGGCAAGAGGGGGAACCCTACTCAGAGCGGCGAGGGAATCGTGAAAATACGACTCTGACCACCTCCTACCACGCAAATCCGAAGTCATAATCCATCAAATCAAGCATGCAACATCGAAGATAAGAAGGAAAACGGGCAAGAGGGGGAACCCTATTCAGAGCGGCGAGGGGGCGAGGGAATCGTGAAAAAAGGTTTCAGATCTGGTGAAATAAACCGATTTGGAAACCGATAGAGAAGAGAAACGAAGAGATCCGCTTTAGGAAGAAGAAGGAGACGGAGAAGACAACCAACGACACAAACCCTAGATCCAAAAGGGCGAGAGAAGCGACGATGAGAGAGAGAGATTACTGTGTGAATTGAATAAGGAAACCAAGCGTGAACACTGTGCAAAATGAATAAGAAAACCGACGTGATTTTTTAAGTTTCCCATCGTGTAAATTAATCAACGGGCCAAACGAGGAGTGAGATATTTTAATGTGGGTTAAAATAACCTATTCAGTGGGCCAAACGGGCCCTAAGTGATTAGATCATTTCCATAAATGATTAATCACTTCCTTAAGTGATTAATTATTTCCATAATTGATTAATTCCCGGTCAATGAATTCTTTAATTAATTAACCACCAATTAAATATCACATATTTAATTCTCGGCCTAGAATTAATTAATTTGCCCAAACACATTTTAGGCCTAAATTAATTAATTCATTATTTGAACTCTTTCAAACTTCCATAAATTTATATTTGAATTTCTTCAAATATTAATTTCTCTCATAATAATATATCAATATATATTATATTTGTTTCCCTTAGTAAATTGAACATTTTCAATTCACATTTATTACTTAGTTGCCTCAAATTTCTTTATGAGCTACCAGTGGGACCTAATGGACCTACAGATCAGAAGCTCCAACGATGTGAGATTAATTGGTCAAACTCATTAACCACATTAATCAATATTCGTTAACTGTGTGTTCATTCTACTATAGACTCACAGTTGCACTCTTCTCACTGCAGACATATTTTCTGTGTCCACGGATATAGACCAATATCGACTAGTTAGTCCTTCACGAGTGTCCATAACACAAGCTGGGTCAAATTACCGTTTTACCCCTGGGTTACTTCTATTTCCTTAAGTACCAGTTCTCCTCTAATGAAAAACCTGTTTGTGGTCCAACCATCAAACAGAAAACCCTCTCGTGCCATTGAGAGGGTAGGGCCCTTTGTTCAAGACTCGGAGTAACCACTTAAGGGAACACTCATCTGCTTCCCTAAAGTCGGGAAGGAGTGAATTCCATCTTGTACGATTATGTTCCCAGCTCCCCATTCGGTCTTGTCCCCAAAATGGTAGGATACAAAGTGGGTCGTATCCATAGTGTCACCAGGATAAGACACCCAGTCTTATCCCTATACTATAGACCCTTTAGGCTGTTTCTTGAACAATGATCCCATATGTCGCTACATATAGTTCAAGACTCATATTACAACCTTGGATGTCTAGTTTATTGGATTAAGGTTATTATTAGGCAAAGACAAATATAAAATAACTAATAACAATTAATGGAAAAATATATCAATATTATTTCATTAATATCCGGTCAACGGTTACATTCACTATCTACGAGTTTTAGGGCATAAAACCCAACAAACTCCCACTTGAAGTAAAACACTAGTTAGTGGGATGTAAATGCAATAATCTAAAGCTGGAAATGTCATGTATATTAATAATACAATGAACTAGGGCATCCTTATACCCATTATACATTTCTCCCACTTGCCCTAAATTAGATGGCATACGTATCTCGTAGACTTAGACCCTCTAGATGACCCTCAAACACTTTAGCCGTGAGAGCCTTCGTAAATGGATCAACGATGTTGTGCTCAGAAGCGATCTTAATGACGATCACATCTCCTCTTTGCACAATCTCCCGTATCAGGTGATACTTCCTCTCGATGTGTTTACTCCGTTTGTGGCTTCGAGGTTCTTTTCAGTTGGCTACAGTCCCACTGTTGTCACAGTATAGTGTTATGGGCACGTTCATATTCGGAACCACTTCCAAATCAGTCAAGAACTTTCTAAGCCATACTGCCTCCTTAGCTGCTTCGCAAGCTGCTACATACTCAGCCTTCATGGTTGAGTCTGCTATGCATCCTTGTTTGATGCTTCTCCACACTACTGCTCCTCCATTGAGGGTGAATACTGACCTTGATGTGGATTTCCTTGAATCCTTATCAGCTTGAAAGTCAGAGTCAGTGTATCCAGTAAGAATCAAATCCTTAGCTCCATACACAAGCATGTAGTCCCTCGTTATCCGAAGATACTTGAGGATATTCTTAACCGCTCCCCAGTGGTCCAACCCTGGATTAGACTGATACCTACTGACTACTTCCACTGCATAACATATATCAGGACTAGTGCAGAGCATAGCATACATTAAGCTGCCCACAGCTGAGGCGTAGGGAATGTCTCTCATGTTCTCAACTTCTTGAGGTGTCTTAGGAGATTGTTTCTTAGACAGGTGTACCCCATGTCTGAAGGGTAGTAGTCCCTTCTTGGAGTTTTGCATCGAATATCGAGACAACATCTTGTCAATATACGTTGCTTGAGACAGAGCTAGCGTTTTGTTCTTACGATCCCTAATGATTTGGATTCCTAGAATATATTGAGCCTCTTCCAGATCTTTCATTTGGAATTGGGCTGCTAGTCATTTCTTAATGTCAGTGATGTTGGGTTTTATGTCCTAAAACTCATAGATAGTGAATGTTAACGAATTATACACATGTATCAATAAAGTGTTATTGAGGTTAATGCGATAAAATGTTATTGTCATTTTAAGTCTAAAATTGCACAATATAACCCAAATCCAATAAACTAAGATCCAAGGTTGTTGATATGTAACTTGAACTAGTATGTGGGGACATACGGGGATCAGTGTTCATGTAACAACCTAAAAGGTCTGTAGTATAAGGATAAGGTTGGGTACCTTATCCTGGTAACACTATGTGATATGGCCCGCTTTGTATTCGATACAGACGTAATGATCCAAGGCGTCCATGTAGGAGACATGCGAGCGGGGGTATCCTATGCAATGAGTTTGCATAAGACCGGACCATGAAATAGTAAACCACTAAATGTAACACCGTTAACTAGTTAGGTTACTGATTCAATAGGATGACCTAGGTAACTCAGTCTTAATCCTGAGTGTGTCATGAACTCCTTCTCACGAGGGATTGTCCTTTGATTAGTACGGGTGAGAGTGGCCTGCACGCCGACTCAATAAGCCTACCTTCTTGGGGACAAGACCGAATGGGGGGCTGGGGACATGACAACACAAGATGAAATTCACTCCTTCCCGCTTTTAGGAGAAGTAGATGAGTGTTCCCTTAAGTGGTGACTCTGGGTCTTGAACAAAGGGATCCCACCCTCTCACTGGCCCGAGAGGGACTTTCTGTTTATTGGTTGGACCATAAACAGGTTGTTCATTAGAGGAGCACTGGTACTTAAGGAGCCAGAGGTAACTCAGGGGTAAAACGGAAATTTGACCCAACTGAAGTTACGAACACTCGTGAAGGATTGACTTACTGCTATTGGTCAATATCCGTGGACACAGAAATATTCTACAGTGAGAAGAGTGCAACTGTGGGCCTTTAGTGGAGTGACCCACAGTTAATGAATATTGGTTAACTCGATTAATGAGTGTAGTCAATTAACCTCATATCATTGGAGCTACTAATCTGTAGGTCCATTAGGTCCCCCTGCTAGCTCGTAAAGAGTAATTGGGAACAATTTATCTTGAAAGAATTTGAATAGTTCAAATTCAATTTGGGAATCAAGTTGATTGTATAAGATACAATTAATATAATGTATGGTAATACATTATAATATAAAGTTTACTTTGTGATTAAACTTTATTAAATTGAGAGAATTATATATTTGAAAGAGTTCAAATATATAACTAATTAAATATGTGGTATTTAATTAGTGAATAAATTAATTAATTGTGAATTAATTAATTATTAAATTAGTCTAATTAAATGTGATTTAATTAAACTATAATATATGAGAGATATATTAGAATGTGATTCTAATATGTAATTAATTAAATATGGGTGATATTTAATTAATTATAAAATTAATTAATTTTTGAATTAATTAATTGTTCAATCTAATTTAGTTAAATGTGATTTAATTAAATTAAAACTATAGATTAATTTTAATGTGAATTTTGATTCATATTAAAACTATAGGTTATAAGAGAGATGCACATTTTGAATATGATTCAAATGATGGATTAATTAAATATGTGATATTTAGTTAATCATTGAATTAATTAATTATGAATTAAATAATTAGTTGGTTAATATTAATTTGGTTAAATTAGATTTAATTAAATTAATTCAAACTATAAATTATGTGAGAGCAATGCATTTAAATATGATTTAAATGCAAATAAGATTAATTGATTAATGTGATTAATTAATTAATATTTAATTAATTAAATTAAATTCGTTTTATTTAATTAATTAAATAATGAAAAAAAAATATAGATCTTTGATCTCTCACTTAACTCACGTTAGGGGGATGATCTTAGCTCTCCCTCATTCGGCAGAATCTCTCCCTCTCCATACTCTCACTTTTCTCTCAACCAAAAGGAAAAATACAGAGAAGTTCTTCTCTGTAAAACACTTCCCAAATTCAAGAAATAAGAGATCCCACAATCTCGTTTCCAAACTCAGAGAATAACGGGGTAATCTTGTGGTGGTGTCCCAAGATTTCACTTTTGGTCCCTGACATTCAAGAAGGCGTTCTTGAAGAATTCAGAGTCGTCAAACGACGGTGAGTTTGCTTAACCTTATTTTTGTAGAATTATGAATTCGTTTTTGCCAATGTACTAGTATTTTGTAGAACGAAATTAAAATACGATTCGGTCCAATTGCTTCCGCTGTAACGGAATTGAGAATTCCAATCCTTCAATCGAAGTGAGGTATCCTACATCATTCCCAATGAGTAGGATATCGTCTACATAAAGTATTAGAAAAGCTACTTTCCTTTTGTTGACTTTCTTGTACACACAAGGCTCATCAACGTTATGGTCAAAGCCAAAAGATTTGATTGCAGTATCAAATCTAATGTTCCATGATTTGGACGCTTGTTTCAATCCATAAATGGATCGATTGAGCTTACAAACATTTTGTTCCTGACCTTGGGCTATGAACCCTTCGGGTTGAGACATGAAGATATTCTCTTCAAGATTATCATTCAGAAAGGCAGTCTTGACGTCCATTTGCCATATTTCATAGTCATAATATGTGGCTATGGATATGAGAATTCTTATGGACTTTAACATGGCTACAGGAGAAAAGGTTTCCTCATAGCCAACCCCTTCCTTTTGGGTATAATCCTTTGCCACTAGTCTAGCTTTGAAGGTCTGTACCTTTCCAGCTGCATCTCTTTTTCTCTTATAGATCCATTTCCACCCTATGGGTTTTACCCCATTTGGTAGATCTGTAAGTTCCCATACAGAATTGGAGTGCATTGACTCCATTTCCAGGTTCATGGCTTTGACCCATTCATCCTTATCTTCGTCATTCATTGTCTGTCGATAAGACAATGGATCCTCAATGCCATCATTAGGTATGACAACCTGAGTTTCAGTTAAACCCAAGTAGCGGTCAAGTTGTAATACAACCCTCCCACTGCGTCGAGGCATTCCCAACGTTTGAGATGGACGGGATGGATCTGAAGAACTAGTTCCTTCATCAACCCTTGTTGAAGGTCCAACTTCATCAACAACTCTTGATGATTCTTCAGTAGCTTCTCCTAATATTATTTTTCTTCGTGGTTTATGATCTCTCATGTGATCTTCCTCTAAGAAAATGGCGTTTGTTGATACAATCACCTTATTTTCTTGTGGGTCGTAGAAATAACCACCTCTCGTTTCTTTAGGGTAACCAACAAATTGGCACAGTTTTGAACGAGGTTCCAGTTTCTTAGGATTTGTCACAAGCACGTGTGCTAGACAACCCCAGATGCGAAAGTGATGCAAACTAGGTTTACGCTCCTTCCATAATTCGAAAGGTGTTTCAGAAACACTTTTCGAGGGAACATTGTTCAAGATGTATACTGTAGTCTGTACTGCATACCCCCAAAACGAGCTAGGCAATTGAGCATAGCTCATCATTGATCGAACCATGTCCAACAAGGTTCTATTTCTCCTTTCTGACACACCATTCTGCTGAGGTGTACCAGGGGCTGAGAGTTGAGATTGGATTCCATGTTCTATCATATAATCCGGGAATCTTTGATCCATATACTCCTCTCCTCGATCAGATCGAAGTACTTTAATAGATTTACCTAATAGGTTTTCAACTTCAATCTTAAACTCCTTAAACTTTTCAAGGGCTTCAAACTTATGTCTCATTAGGTACAAGTAACCATATCTTGAATAATCATCTATAAATGAGATGAAATATTTGTACCCTCATCGAGCTTTTACATTCATTGGACCACATAGATCCGAATGTATTAACTCTAAGGGTTTTTTGGCTCGGTAACCTTTTCCAGTAAAGGGTCTCTTGGTCATTTTTCCCTCGAGACAAGATTCACAGAGTGGTAGTGAATCATCTTCTAACTTACTTAGAAGTCCATTCTTTACCAAACGACCGATCCTATCGATGTTTATATGACCAAGTCTAAGATGCCAAAGATGAGTATTGTTACTTGATGGAGAAATATTTTGCCTTTTACTCTGAGTTTCAACAGTTTTAAATAATTTGTGATTTAAAAGTGCTTTGTTTTCGGTTGGTCTTAAAACATACAAGTTATTTTCCAATTTGGCTGAACAAATACATTTTTATAAATGAACGCTTCATTCATATCAAAAGTAACTGTATACGATTGTTCAATCAAACATGAAATAGAAATTAAGTTCCTCTTTATCTTGGGAACGATTAACAAACTTTCTAAAAGTAAGAATCTACTTCTAAAAAATAACTTCGCAGCTCCCACTGCTTTAGCTGAAATGACTTCTCCAGTTCCGACCCTGAGTGTCATTTCCCCATCGCTCAACTGCCGAAAGGAACTATTTTCCTGAAAAGAAGAGCAAACATGATTAGTTGCTCCTGAATCAAGTATCCAGGTAAACTCATCATGTTCTACCAGACATGTTTCTAAAACAAGTAAATCAAATTTACCTTCCTTTTCCTTCTTTTTCTCAGCAAGGTACTTTGGGCAGTTTCTCTTCCAATGTCCATCTACATTGCAGTGGAAACACTTGCCCTTATCTGCCATAGCTTTGGTTTTTCCCTTGCTTTTAGCAGCAGTTGTAAACCCGGGACTTTCCATGGAACATTTTCTCTTGTCATCTATTGTGGTTTCATGGTTGAATTAAATTGGTTGGAAGTTATTAATTTAGGAATAAAGAAAATGAGAGGAAAAGAAAAAAAAAGAAAAGGAAAAGGTAAAAAATAAAAAAAATAAAAAAAGAAAAAAAAAGAAAAAGAAAGCAAGTGGAAATGGACAGCAAACCCACCACCGACTACATATTCCATCAGCCCATTTCCATCTCATTTCTCATCCTTTTCCATTGAAACTTTCAGAGCACTTTAAGGAGAGAGTGAAGGAGGAGGAAGAAGAAGAATTTCGTGGTTTGAGGTTGAGGAAGATAGGGAAAGGCTCATGCAAAGCCAGCCATTGCAGAATCTATGTTCAACCTGTCAACCTCTGATGTTTTAGTCGGTTTGGGCTACACAGTAGGAAACAAGAGGTGAGGTTTGATTTTCTTGAAAGTTAGTTCATTTTCTAACAAATTTAATGAAGTAGGCTTGACCTAAATCGAATGGGAAGTTGATGGTTTTTGGAATGGAAAACAGAGCACAGGATTTTCGAGCAAACCAGGAGGATCTCTGCTGTTCTCTGATGTTTTGAGTATTCTGGAGTGCACAAGTCGAATCAGAAGCTCTATTTGGTATGGTTGGAAAGCGTATTCAATATGCTACAACTTTCATGAAGAATACGTGAGCCAAAAAGTACTTGAAGTAGGTTTAATTTTAGGAGGAAGATAAAGGGTAATAGAGAAGCTCGAATCTGTGTTGTCTGATTTCGGGGCGTTTCTGGACAACTTGGTTGAGAATCTCGTTTTCATTTCTTCAGGTAAGTTGTAGAGTGTTCGAAAATGAAGAATTTGATGTATATTTCATTACTTTTTGGTTAAGTATTGAGAAGGTTATGGGTGTTGGAAGTTAGGGTATAGAATCTGGAAAATCTGGAAAAGTAGAATGTGGATGTGGTTTTAATTCAAGTGTCAAGAATTCATGAGCATGGAAAAACAAACCTATCTATGGTTCTAATGCTCGGTTTTGGTTATTTGACAGGCCAAGAGGAAATAGGTCGAGTCTACAGACCGGGGAACTAGATAAGACTGTGAGTAACAAAATGAATTTCGAAAATGTTCTTAAACGGTTGTTCATGATTATATGTTTTACATGCTTCTCTATGAATGATACATGGTTTTTGTGAACGGTTCCAAACATGAGTTTTGAGCTTAGATTTTCTAATAAGGTTTATATACGAGCACGTGGCTAATGGCTTTATGAAAAGTAGTTGAAACGATATTTTTAAAGTAAAGCATGTGTTAGCAAATATTGTTTAATGATTTAAAGTTTTTTACGAGCAAGCTGAGGAAGCTTGAGTTTTACGAAAGATAACGATAAGCAGGCATGTTTTAATGTTTTCATGTGATTTCTGAGATTTCTATTGACTACATGACTGAGATATTGAGCCCGAGGCTATATGGTACCGTGTGCACACAGGTTATGTTTCGTTGTTGACGTTGAGTGTACTCCGTGACAACGATGCTGTCGTGGGTGCTGGGCGGGCCCCACTAAGACAAAGACGATGGGAGTGCTGGGCGGGCCCCACTACACGTAGGACTAGTAACGTTGGTTGTACTGGGCGTGCCCTACACAACGTAGATCGGTCATGTTAGTTAAAACGTTTGATGTACTTGATATGCCTTGCTAGATTTTTATTGACGAACTTGCGAGATATTTTAGAAAACCTTTTCCATTACACGCTTTGATTGAGCATATTTATACGTTTAAAGGTTTATCACGTGTTTTTTACTTCCGAATTTAGAGTTTTAAAGTTAGTCACTCACTGGGCTTCGTAGCTCATTCTTTCAAAATGTTTTTCCACTTTTCAGGTAGAGATCGAGCTCCCGGTGCCTGATACACTGCCAACGTCTGCTGAAAGTTCCGGATCAAGCTTCAGTACGTGGGTGGAGTTGTAAATTGAGTCTGTTCATATTGTAAATGTTTTGTAAGGATTGGATAATATAGTCCTAGAGGTCGTGGTTGTATAAATCCTAGTTGTACATGTCTTTGGTTATGATATCTATACCAGGTTATTTCCAAACCGAGATATGTCATGGCGACACCTCGTGTATGTTGATATGTTTTCGGGGTTTCCGTTGTGTTGTGGTTCATATGGAATATTTTATGTCCATGATTAGTATGTTTATCAGGTTCAAAGTTTCAGTAGGGTTCAAAGTTTCAGTAGGGTCAACAGGGATCGTTAGAGGTGATGATGTTTGTTGGCTTCACGCCGTCTTTCGGGCTAAGCTATAGGTGGTCCGGGAGGGGGTGTGACAACAGTACTGGGAGCTTTCCCCTTGTTTCCTTTCTTCTTCTGAGTTTTCTTTGAAGAAGTGGCTATAGATTTAGTTCCCGAGGATGAACCCTTCTCGAACTTTCTTTTAGAGTGAACAACGTTTGCCTCTCCTTCTATTTGTCCCTTGTTCTTAAGAAGAGACTGATAGAGTTGTAGCTCATTCAGGATGCTAGTCAGGTTGAATGTTATTTTATTCATCATTGCATTGCTTCGAAAATGCAGAAAACTCTTCGGAAGAGATTCTAAGATGAATGCAACCTGACTAGCCTATGACCGGCGTAAGGTCCAATCGATTGCCTCTGCCTCTGCCACGTTGAATTGGACCATCATATCCAGGACATGCTCCCGAACAGACGTGCCCTCTTTCATGCGACAACTATAAACGTATTTGAGAGCGTCATGGTGGAGTTGGTAGGACGGTTGTCCAAACATCTCCTGGAGAGAGTTCATAATCTCCCTCGCTGTTACCATGCCCTCCTACTTTTTAGCCAAAACTTCAGATAAGCTGGCTAAGATATAGACGCGAGTCTTATCATTGGCCTTTGTCCAGCAGTCATAAGCATCCTTAATTGCTTGGGATGCATTACGAGCAGGGGCTGGAGGACAATCCTCCGTTAAGACGAACCGCAGATCATCGACAACAAGAATCGTATTCAGGTTCGACTTCGACGTAGCATAATTTTCGCCGATTAATTTCTCATTTTTAAGCAGAGAGACAATTGAGGAAGACATTGCTGAAATTTAAACAAACAATGACCGTATTAGTTATCTTTGCCTTAACCCATCATACAAGCAAACAATTGCACACAATCCAATCAATTTAGCAAAACAGACAATCACAGAACCCTAAAACTATCGATTTAGTTTTGCAACGATGTTTGAGAGGTTTAGAATATCACCCACCGAAGGGTGATCAGGCACTCCTCCTTTGAAATGAGACACCTCTCAGCTAATTCTAATTCCAGAATAACTCATATTCCTATAGGCATTAGCCACTATTGTTCGGTCAAAGATTTGTTAACACTTTTAACTCATCCTCGTAAGTGTAACCCTCCCACCTTCAAATCTAAGAGGCACGCACCAACAGGCTACCGAAGGGAAAGACAACTGTTGGTGATTAGCATAAGAGCTCTTATCCTTTTCAGGAGTTCACGATGTTCTAAATCCTATGACTAGGGCCTCCGAAGGGATGGTTGCGCCAGCACAACCTGCAGGCGGATCACAGGACTCTCACGGTGCGAACTATGGGTGGAGACATAGGGATACGTTGACACGTGTCCCGCTCCCACTTACTCTAGAAATTTTTCCCATTCACCTTGATATTGATTCATGCAAACACTTTCTGAAGGGAGGCCACTCCTAAGGCGACTCGAAGTCAAACATGAATTTCACGTTGTGAATATAGGGACATAGGAGCAAAACTTGATTTAAATCTCGTTTTGTAATTTTCCTCCCACTGAAAATGTCCTAAGATTAATATAGGGTTGTTTAACTTAGATAGTATTGATAGCGAGCATAGCTAGCTACTTTTACTTATTTAATTTAGCTAGTCTTTTATGATGTTTGGACCATTTTATTGTGCTTAATTGTTTATTTTGTAGGAAAGCGTTGATTAGAGTTAAAACGTGGAATAAGAATTAATCGGGTGTTCGGGACGTGAAAAGATGCCAAAGAACCAAAAAGATTCAAGTAACAAGGAACCAAGAGAGGGCATTCTGCCCATTAGCGTCGAGACGCCACTCTTGGAGCGTCTCGACGCTACGTTTCCTTAATGAGAATACGCGGCAGACTGACAACGTCTCGACACTGTTATAGGAAGCGTCCCGACGTTACCGCATTTCCTTTTCTGAAATGCGCGTTTTGAAGGCAGGTCGAGACGCTAAGTCGAAAAATCTGCTATATAAGCTTCTTTTCGGCTAGGTTTGAAGGGACTTCGATTTGGGACCTTTGGGAGCCGTAAACAGAACAGAACAGAGCGTTTGGAAGGCTGAAACAGAGGGGGCGAAGTGGAAATCAACCCATTGTCCGTGGGGATCGTGTCGGGGACGTTCGGTCTCGGCCTACAACGAGTCTATTTCTCTTTTCCCTTACTTTAGATAGTTTTTATGGCTTATTTAGATTTAGTTTATATTGTAACGAGGATTATGTGTAGCTAAGTTTAATTCTTAGGGATTGATGTAGCCGTTGGGCACGTTTTGGATTGATTTACGGTATTTATGCTATTGATGTCATTTATGCATATGTTGTATCCTTAATGCTTTCGATTTACTGGCCATAAATTGATTGATGTTTATATTTGATTCTAACTCGGGAGAGAGGATTTAAATTAGTAATCAATATGCATAACTAGAATTTAGCTAAAAATCGGGAGATTAAGGTTAATTCTAGAAATTGTTATAAAGGTTAGCCTTATTGCCTTGTATGTTTATTGGATTTAGATATGGATATCGGGTTCAATTGCATATGGGAGAATCATGTATGCTCGGGAGAGATATGTGTGATTTTAGTTGCCAAGATTTATGAATCATAGCATGTATTAATCCGTTTATTAATCCATAACTCCAATTGGTGAAATCAAATCCCTAAGACCAATTCTTCCCATTAGATTGTCGCTTTTTGCTTTAGTTTTGTATTTGATTAATTCATATTCTCATTCAATTTGATTCCCTAAATAAAATTGGTCAAAAGTATTTTCGATAATTAAAATTTGGCTAGACACCAATCCAGAGGACGACATTCGATTGCAAAATCACTATATTATTACTTGACCCGTACACTTGCGGTAAGCAATTTGCACATCAAGTTTTTGGCGCCGTTGCCGGGGATTGGCATATTTAGTCAATTTTAATATCGTAGAAAAATTGTCCGGTCTTAGTTTAGGGTGTATTTTATTTTTTGTTATTTTTGTTATTTTTGTTTTAGGTAAATTGCATTTTTTTCCTTTATTGTTTTGTTTTCCATTCTTAAATTTTTCCATATTTAGAGTTTTCCTTATTTGTTAGAATTTCCCATTGTTAGATTTTTAGTTTTTCCTTTTTAGAGTAGTTTTTACTTAATTATTTTAGTTTCCTTATTTGATTTTTGCCATTTTTGTTTGCATTCCATATTTGTTGTCTTTCTTCCTTTTGTAGAGTATTTTTTTCCTTAGTTAGATTCATTATTTTCTCTTTTTCTTGTTTCTTTCCTAATCTATTTTCTTTCCTTTTCTTTTTATTTTCCTTTTTTAGGTTAGCTTAGATTGTGCATGCGAAAGGTTAGGGAATTGGCCTTAGTTCCCTTAGATCCAGAGATTGAAAGAACTTTCAATAGACTTCGAAGGGAAAATCAAGAAAACATCCAAATGGCCAATCCTAATCCTGAAGAACCTAAGCCCATCAGGGACTATTTTCAGCCGATCTTTCAAGAGCAGCAGCCGGGGATTGTCTATGCCCCAATTAATGCTAATAATTTTGAGTTGAAAACAGGTCTCATTCAGATGGCTCGAGATTGCGCTTACAGGGGATCACCCATGGAGGATCCAAATTCTCATCTGAAATCCTTCCTAGACATCTGTGGGACGGTAAAATTAAATGGTGTTTCTGAAGATGCCATTCGCTTACGCTTATTTCCTTTTTCGTTGTAGGACAAAGCGAGGGACTGGTTACAATCTATTCAACCTGGGAGCATTACCACTTGGGATGCTTTGGTCCAGGCATTCTTAAAGAAGTTCTTTCCTCCTGCCAAGACGGTCAAGCTGAGGACCGAAATTGGGACATTCCAGCAACAATTCGATGAGCAGTTGTTCGAGGCTTGGGAGAGATTTAAAGAGCTGCTAAGGAAGTGCCCTCAGCACGGATACCCTGACTGGCTACAGGTTCAATTATTTTACAATGGATTAACTCCTAGCACGAAAACTATTGTTGATGTAGTTGCAGGTGGGACTCTGTTGTCCAAGACTGTTGAGAGTGCTAGGACTTTGTTAGAGGATATGGCCACCAACAGCTATCAGTGGCCATCTGAGCGGTCGGGACCCAAAAAGATTGCTGCTGGAGTGTTCGAGGTTGACAACGTAAGTGCACTTCAGGCTCAGATGTCTTCCTTGGCTAATGCATTTTTAAAGTTTTCAGGTTCAGGGAATACTCAATCAATTGAGTCTGCAGCTGCCCTTGCATCCCAGACTCAGGGGGAAAATCTCGAGCAGCTTCAGTATGTTTCGAATTATAATTCTAGGGGGTATAATAATAATTCCGCACCTACACATTATCACCCTAGCAATAGAAATCATGAGAATGTTTCCTATGCTAATAATAAAAATGTTTTGAATCCTCCTGGCTTTACTCCTCAAAGTCAAGAAAATAAGAAATCTTTAGAAGACCTTGTTGGAGCTTTTATTGCAGAATCAAGTAACAGGTCAAATAAGCTTGAGGAGACCGTGATCGCAATAAACACTACTGTCAATGGTCATTCTGCAGCAATCAAGAATATAGAGACTCAGCTGGGACAACTGGTAAGTGTTGTCAACTCTATGAATAAAGGTAAAGCCCCAGTTGAGCAGGAGAAATCTTCTTTGGAGTACTGCAAGGCCGTATCTGTGCATTATGAGGAGGAGACTAAATTAGCTGAAGAGGAGAAAACTACTGAACCAGAGGAACTCACAGGAGGAGTTGAAGAAGGCACCACCTCAAACGAAGCTGAAAAGCTTAATCCTGAACCTTCTATTCCTTCTCCTACTGTTTTAGTTCCTAAATCAAAGAAAAAGAAAAATTCTAAAGTTAAGTTTGACAAGTTTTTAGATGCTTTTATGGGTTTGCATGTTAATATTCCTTTTTCAGATGCTCTGGAGCAGATGCCTCATTACAGAAAATTTATGAAGGAATGGCTCAACAAGAAGAAAAAGGAAAAGCAGTTGGAGACTGTATATCTTGCATCGACGTGCAGTGCTCGTGTCCAACAGGGAGTACCAGAGAAATTGTCTGACCCAGGGAGTTTTACTATTCCTTGTAATTTTGGTACTTATTCTTGTAGAGCACTATGTGATCTAGGGGCCAGCATAAACATTATTCCATTATCTCTATGCAAAAAGCTTAATATAGGAGAAATAAAATCTACCTCTGTTAGACTTCAGTTGGCTGACCAGTCTGTGGTTAGTCCATATGGGATTGTTGAGAATATTCTGATTAAAGTAGGTAGATTTTTCCTTCTTGTTGATTTCTTGTGCTAGATATTAAAGAAAATCTTGCTATGCCTATCGTATTAGGGAGACCATTCCTTGCTACAGGGAGGGTTATAATTGATATTGAACACAGGGATCTAATCATAAGAGTCCAACAGGAGAAGGAAGTTTTAAAAGCTTTTGAAGACCCCAAGAACACATCAGATACAATGATGGTGGGCTACAGGAGAGGTGCTAGGAAGAGCACCAGTGATGAAAAATCTAACAGGAGACCACCCTGATGCATAGTTGGTCAACACGTCGAGCTAATGACGTTAAACAAGCGCTTATGGGAGGCAACCCAAGTGAGTTAGTTATTTCGTTATTTTGAGTTTTATTTATTTATTGTGTCTGTTTTGTAGGTCTTGTTTTCTTTCTCTCCTTTGCTTTCATGCTGACAAGATTCCAAGCATTCAGTCAAGAAGTCATCATCATTCCAGGCCAGTATTGTTCACTCCTTTCATTCGTTTATTGTTCTCATGCGTGTTTATGCTTTATTTTCGTTATACATTGAGGATAATGCATACTTTAAGTTTGGGGGTGGATTAACATGTTTGTGGAGCCCTTGAGCATCTGAGTTCGGGCTATAGTTTGAGCTTTCTTTGAATTATGCATATGGTTGTTTTATGGATGCTACTTTTGCATGATTATGATGTCCTAGGATAGGCTTTCTTGTCAATTTTCAAGCTTGTGATGAGTTGTAAGCATGAGTGCCCAAAAAGGGAGACTTTTTTAAATTTTTCTAGGAGATGACTTGCATGAGTAGAGTATTTGTCTTGGCTAGATTTGGATTTGAATGCTTAGGAGCGAATTATTAGGTTCATATGCTTGTTGTCACCTCGATAGGTGTAGGGTAGAGCTAAAGAGTTAATTTTTTGCAAATTAGCATGTTTGATCTTGCTTAGGAAAAAAGAAAAGAATATCTGCTTATCATGTTCATAACGAAAAATCATTCTTGTTGTTATTGTTGAGAAAAAAATAATAATGCCATGGCTTGTGCACAATATGCAATGGTTAATAAAGATTAAGGCAAAAAGAGCTACCCCTGTTGTGATCAGTTAGGCCAACCAGAGAAAACTCAGGTTAAGGGTCCCTGCAATGGGTGTGTGAAAGCTAGTGCCACATATACTTGCTTAATTTAATTGAATTATAAGCACATAAGTATGGAGGAAAACAAACTAATTTGTTCCATTAACTCATCAGTGAAATCTTAGTGCCAGTGTAGAGGGAAGATGAATTGAGAGTTTAATATCCAATCCTGGGCTAGTAGAGTCTGATCTTGTTGAGTTAGATCTCGCTTGTGCAAGTTAATTTTGGAAAAATTTTAATTTGTCTCCCTCATTGGTCCTTGTGTGCATGTCTCTTGCTTGCTTGACTATTGACTTTTGAGCCTTGAGGATTGAGTTATGATTGTTGCATCCATTCTTCCATTGTATGTTTGATTTGTAGTTTGCTCGAGGACTAGCAAAAGCTTAAGTTTGGGGGTATTTGATAGCGAGCATAGCTAGCTACTTTTACTTATTTAATTTAGCTAGTCTTTTATGATGTTTGGGCCATTTTATTGTGCTTAATTGTTTATTTTGTAGGAAAGCGTTGATTAGAGTTAAAACGTGGAATAAGAATTAATCGGGTGTTCGGGACGTGAAAAGATGCCAAAGAACCAAAAAGATTCAAGTAACAAGGAACCAAGAGAGGGCATTCTGCCCATTAGCGTCGAGACGCCACTCTTGGAGCGTCTCGACGCTACGTTTCCTTAATGAGAATACGCGGCAGACTGACAACGTCTCGACACTGTTATAGGAAGCGTCCCGACGTTACCACATTTCCTTTTCTGAAATGCGCGTTTTGAAGGCAGCGTCGAGACTCTAAGTCGAAAAATCTGCTATATAAGCTTCTTTTCGGCTAGGTTTGAAGGGACTTCGATTTGGGACCTTTGGGAGCCGTAAACAGAACAGAACAGAGCGTTTGGAAGGCTGAAACAGAGGGGGGAAGTGGAAATCAACCCATTGTCCGTAGGGATCGTGACGGGGACGTTCGGTCTCGGCCTACAACGAGTCTATTTCTCTTTTCCCTTACTTTAGATAGTTTTTATGGCTTATTTAGATTTAGTTTATATTGTAACGAGGATTATGTGTAGCTAAGTTTAATTCTTAGGGATTGATGTAGCCGTTGGGCACGTTTTGGATTGATTTACGGTATTTATGCTATTGATGTCATTTATGCATATGTTGTATCCTTAATGCTTTCGATTTACTGGCCATAAATTGATTGATGTTTATATTTGATTCTAACTCGGGAGAGAGGATTTAAATTAGTAATCAATATGCATAACTAGAATTTAGCTAAAAATCGGGAGATTAAGGTTAATTCTAGAAATTGTTATAAAGGTTAGCCTTATTGCCTTGTATGTTTATTGGATTTAGATACGGATATCGGGTTCAATTGCATATGGGAGAATCATGTATGCTCGGGAGAGATATGTGTGATTTTAGTTGCCAAGATTTATGAATCATAGCATGTATTAATCCGTTTATTAATCCATAACTCCAATTGGTGAAATCAAATCCCTAAGACCAATTCTTCCCATTAGATTGTCGCTTTTTGCTTTAGTTTTGTATTTGATTAATTCATATTCTCATTCAATTTGATTCCCTAAATAAAATTGGTCAAAAGTATTTTCGATAATTAAAATTTGGCTAGACACCAATCCAGAGGACGACATTCGATTGCAAAATCACTATATTATTACTTGACCCGTACACTTGCGGTAAGCAATTTGCACATCAAGTATTCGGCTAAGTCAATCTATCTAAGTCTGATCCTATTATAACAATTATGGAAAGGATTCAACTGCAATCTTTTGGGTGAATTAAACTTCTTTTAATAAACCCAACATTGCCAGTCAACATTACTATGGTTAATTCAACTCAATGTTCGGGTCAGTTCCCAGGTAGGAGGTGTTCCGTAAACCGTCAACTTAAATACCCCCAGCCTTAGACAGAACTTTACCGAGAGAGTTCCCTTATAACCTCAGTAATTTAAGGTCTTTACTCTAAAGATCTAGGTGCATTAAACACTTTTAATAAACCTAGTGACATTGCATGCTAACATTTAACTATGATTAATTCAACTCCGGTATTCCAGGTCAGTTCCCAGGTAGGAGGTGTTCCGTAAACCGTCAACTTAAATACCCCCAGCCTTAGACAGAACATTACCGGTGGAGTTCCCTTATAATCATAGCAATGTTTTTCCTACTTAGTCAATTAAAACTATTTTTAATTCTAAGTAAGAAAAGATTCTAATCCTATTAGAAATCGATCTAGGTCTAATTAATTTTAAACAATTTAAAACTAATCCAATTTATCCTATGATCTTATGTTTGCATGCAAATCTTGATTATAGATTGACGGTTTCTAATCATTAATATTAAAGAACTATTTCAAATTTTAATGATTAATCCTATAATCAAGAATCTAGGGTTTAATACATTTAACAATCTCATTCAAATTAAATAATTAAACCACACTAATTGCATGAATAATATAACAATTATATTATTAACTATGGATGTTTCATGCTTCATGCAATTTTGATTTTCTTTAAATATAACAATTATAAGCCAATCAAGAAAATCAATCAAGCATGCTTCATTCATCACATTAAACATAACTATTTTTAATTTAAGTAATGGCATGCTTCATGCTTTCCAATTTTTCATATAATTAATATACACTTATATTAAAAATATGAAAACAATTTCATGCATTTAATTAAACATACATTATAACAATTTATAATATATAAAAAATGCATGAGCATGTGTATAACCTAAGGTGGGATTAAATATTCTATATGACATCCATAAAGCATATAAATAGCAATTGAACCGGTTAATTTTGGCCCCTAGGATAAAATAAGCATTAAATTACATTAATTTAGCTAAATTCTATCCTAAAAATCTTTGTACAGCTCCGGAATTTTGTCTAGTCATCACGAACCGCCCCGAACCACCTCGTACCGGCCTCCAAAATCACGAACCATGCCAAAAGTTGGCCGAACCAGACCAAATAGGTCCCAGCCCAGCCGAACCGGTCCGAACCGGACCGGCCTTCCCTTGAACCGCGCCTTTTGAAACCCTAATGCGCGCCTCCATCGTGACAGCGTCGAGACGCTGTGTTGATAGCGTCCCGACGCTGTGCGTTTTCCATATCTGGCACCTGCGGTATCGAGACAGGGTCGAGACGCTGTTGAGGTAGCGTCCCGACGCTGTTGCGTCTGGAGGCAGAATCTGGGCAAAATAGCAGCGATTTCTTCGGTTTTGGCCTTGATTTCAGTGGCGATTGCTTCGATTTTCATCTCATAAAAACCTATTCTAGACCCGGACTTACATAGGACTCGATTTTACATAATATACCCGAAACATCGGGCCTTACATGATCAAAATCACATAAAAATAAAATCTATGGCCATAAAATTAACCCAAACAGTTCAACGCAAACCGAACATACATTATGCATAAATCCCACCTATTAGAGCCTATCGCAACTTTTAATATTAATTAATAGGGACAGCAATGGCTCTGATGCCGATTGAAGGGAATAAAAGTCCCCACGCAGCGGAAGCGCATCGATTGGACCTTACGACGTATATTAATTAACATTAAAATACCGTTACGAAAACTCAAACAAACTTTAAACACTCTTTAAAGATGCTGGAAAATTGGTTTAAACATGCTGAAAAATAAATCTAAATTTATTTTCATGCTTTTCTAAAGAAAAAAGGAAGAACCGTCACAAACCTTCGTTGTAGACTTGACCGTTCTTCGCCAACGACGCTCCACGAACGAAAACGCAGCAGCCTCCTCTTCTTGTGATCACTGGAAATTTCTCCTTTGAATGACACAATAACCACAGAGGTTACATCGGTATGTCTCTAAGTCTAGGAGGCAAAAGACTTGTGGGAGTCTTTCTCTAAGAGGGAGGCTAGAGAGAATTCTAGGTCTTGTCTTGAGAGTCTAAGAGCAAGAGCAAAGTGTCAAGCGTCTTGGACCAATTAGGTCTAGTGTTCTATTTATAGAAGAGAAACCATGAATAAAATATTCAATTAAATCAATCTTTTCCAAAATTGATTCAATCTTATTCCTTATTTAATCAATCACGATCGATCAATTCCACAATTGATTAATCTTTTCCACAAATGACTAATTACTTCCATAAGTGATTAGATCATTTCCATAAATGATTAATCACTTCCTTAAGTGATTAATTATTTCCATAATTGATTAATTCCCGGTCAATGAATTCTTTAATTAATTAACCACCAATTAAATATCACATATATAATTCTCGGCCTATAATTAATTAATTTGCCCAAACACATTTTAGGCCTAAATTAATTAATTCATTATTTGAACTCTTTCAAACTTCCATAAATTTATATTTTAATTTCTTCAAATATTAATTTCTCTCATAATAATATATCAATATATATTATATTTGTTTCCCTTAGTAAATTGAACATTTTCAATTCACATTTATTACTTAGTTGCCTCAAATTTCTTTATGAGCTACCAGTGGGACCTAATGGACCTGCAGATCAGAAGCTCCAACGATGTGAGATTAATTGGTCAAACTCATTAACCACATTAATCAATATTCGTTAACTGTGCGTTCATTCCACTATAGACTCACAGTTGCACTCTTCTCACTGCAGACATATTTTCTGTGTCCACGGATATAAACCAATATCGACTAGTTAGTCCTTCACGAGTGTCCGTAACACCAGCTGGGTCAAATTACCGTTTTACCCATGGGTTACTTCTATTTCCTTAAGTACCAGTTCTCCTCTAATGAACAACCTGTTTGTGGTCCAACCATCAAATAGAAAACTCTCTCGTGCCATTGAGAGGGTAGGGCCCTTTGTTCAAGACTCGGAGTAACCACTTAAGGGAACACTCACCTGCTTCCCTAAAGTCGGGAAGGAGTGAATTCCATCTTGTACGATTATGTTCCCAGCTCCCCATTCGGTCTTGTCCCCAAAATGGTAGGCTTATTGAGTCGGCGTATTGGCCACTCTCACCCATGCAAATCAAAGGACAATCTCTCATGAGCAGGAGTCCATAATCAACTCAGGATTAAGACTAAGTTGTCTAGGTCGTCCTAGTGAAATAGAAAACCAACTAGTTAACGGTGTTATAACCAGTGGTTACTATTTCGCGGTCCGGTCTTATGTAAACTCATTGCATAGGATACCCCCACTCGCATGTCTCCTACACGAACTCGTTAGATCGCAGCGTTTGTATCAAATACAAAGTGGGTCGTATCCATAGTGTCACCAGGATAAGGCACCCAGTCTTATCCCTATACTATAGACCCTTTAGGCTGTTTCTTGAACAATGATCCCATATGTCGCTACATATAGTTCAAGACTCATATTACAACCTTGGAGTATGCCTTGGAAAAATATATCAATATTATTTCATTAATATCCGGTCAACGGTTACATTCACTATCTACGAGTTTTAGGGCATAAAACCCAACATCCTATATATATGTAGTCTCGATTTAGTATGCCTTTACGTTAGAATTTTGGTCCCTTTCACGATTCATTTGCCTCTTTTACATTCCAGCACTCTTGTAGACCATTGTTGGTCATATTCTATGGATTCTTTTATGTTATTTGTTGCGTTTTCTTCATCTATGCATAGCTAAACTCGTTTAGATCGTTGGATTGGATTTATGTCTTGATTCTAAATAATATTGGCTAAGTTTTCTGGTTTATACTTTTTGTTCTTGCAGAATTCTCATTGAGTTTTGCATGTAATCCCATTTAAACCAATACATGATGCTAGTCAACTAGGATTGACGCCCTATTCAATTACCGCTTGTGTATTCTATCAGTTATTTTTTGATAGCCACTAGGTTGAGGCAAGTCACTCTCTACACGAGACGGCCCTTGATAGGCCTAGGATGCATGTTAAAGGTTGTAGGAATTAGATTTAAATTGCATTTGAATTTAGTTCTTACGAGTCTGGACCCACGATCCCAAAGCGGCTAGTTTTAATAGGTGGTTGCAAAATTGCTTGTTAATAAACTAGTTAGATATAAGTAGTAACCGTTGCAAAGGTCTCGGATGGTTGCAACATCATGCATAAGGGGTGTCGAGCGATAGAGTTTATATTAATTAATCTTGTTAATTGTCGAATTCATGATTAGAGAGTTAATTAGCATAGGTTAGTGTTGGGGGGTCCTCCGAGTAACCCAGAAGCCGACCGGACTAATGAAATCAGTTTAGAACGATTATTAGAGAAAACTAGGAAGCCAATGAATTAGAATCAAGCATAATAAATCTCAATCCAACGATCCCTTTTCATGTTATTGTTTTCGTCTAATTTCTCTCCTGCATATTTATTTCCGTCTTTTAAAATTCATAATTCAATTATTTTATTTTATTTTACTTTTGCTTGTCCTTCATCATAAAAAATCCCTCATGTTTTCATAAGCACGAAATTCTACACTTGCTAGATCCCCCTTCCCTGTGTTCGACCCCGACCGCTATTGCTACAAAATAGTAGTAGTGCCATGGATTATAAATTTTATTTGATAACTTAGGGAGAATTCGACACCCTCCTAGCGGACTTGTCAAGTTGGCATTGTTGTTGGGGAATGGCGTTTTTCTAGTATTTTTAGGATTTTGTGTTTTTAATTCTTGTTTGCATGGTTTATGATCACACGTTTTTCGCAGG
Source organism: Luffa acutangula (assembly GCA_036850905.1). Lineage (NCBI taxonomy): Eukaryota > Viridiplantae > Streptophyta > Magnoliopsida > Cucurbitales > Cucurbitaceae > Luffa > Luffa acutangula. The sequence continues at coordinate 17,801,341 of CM072096.1, forward strand.
GAAACGATCTTAGATTTGAACCTGAAATTTCTAGAGTGGAGACGAGATTTAGAAGGCAAACAAGAAGGAGAAGAGTTAATAATCTCGACGAAGTTGAAGCACAAACCATGGCTGAGAGGACATTAAGGCAGCGGGCAGCGCCAGATCTGAACCAACAACCACTTTGCATTACCTACCCCGAGACGGCAGATACTTTTGAATTAAAGTCAGGTTTGATACAATTACTTTTTATTTTTCGTGGTAGTGCAGGAGAGGACCCGCATAAACATTTGCAGGAATTTCACATAGTATGTTCTGGTATGAGACCTCATGGAGTGACAGAGGTAGTGTTGAACCTGAGGGCATTCCCCTTTTCGCTAAAGGATTCAGCGAAAGATTGGCTCTATTACCTTCTCTTCGGCTCTATCAGTACATGGAACGAGATGAAGAAGTGATTCCTTGAAAAATATTTGGGAAAAATACACTTTTGGTCCCTGAGGTTTGGGTTAAGTGACAGTTTGGTCCCTGAGTTTTCAAACTCAACAAAAATACCCCTGAGGTTTGAGATAAGGAGCATTTTAGTCCCTGCTGTCAATTTTCTGTTAAATCTTAACGGTTGCTGACGTGGCACTATTATTTTAATAAAAAAATCATTATTTTTATTTTTTAAAATAAAAATAGTAAAATAATAAAATATTAATAATTTATTCTTTTTTTATTCTTTTTTCTCACATTCTCTTTCTTCTTCATCTTCTCCATCTTCTCCATCTCCTTCATCTTCCTTCTTCTTCTTCCTAACTCTGGCGACCGCCGGTCGCCGGCGACTGTTTTTATTTTTTTTTCTTCTCTCTTCTTCTTTTTTCTTCTTCTCTCTTACCCCATTTTTTTTCTCTAATTTTTTTTTAAATAAACAAGAGGAGGAGGGAGGCCCCTCCTCCCTCCCCGTCCAGATCTGGACGGAGGGGGAGGAGGGAGGTCTCTCCTCCCTCCTCCTCTTGTTTATTTAAAAAAAAAATTAGAGAAGACAAAGAAGAAAGACAGCGGCGGGCGGTGGCCGCCGATCGTCAGAGTTAGGAAGAAGAAGAAGGAAGATGAAGGAGATGGAGAAGATGGAGAAAAAGAAAAAGGAGAAAGATAGTGGGAGAAAAAAGAATAAAAAAAGAATAAAATATTAATATTTTATTATTTTACTATTTTTATTTAAAAAATAAAAAAATTATTAAAATAATAGTGCCACGTCAGCAACTGTAAAGATTTAACAGAAAAATTGACGGCAGGGACTAAAATGCTCCTTATCTCAAACCTCAGGGGTATTTTTGTTGAGTTTGAAAACTCAGGGACCAAACTGTCACTTAACCTAAACCTCAGGGTCCAAAAGTGTATTTTTCCCAAAATATTTTCTTGTCAGTCGAGCTGCTAAAATAAGAAAGGAAATCTACGGGATCTGTCAAGAATCAGGAGAAAGCTTATACAAGTATTGGGACAGATTCACACGCCTTTGTGCAAATTTCCCACACCACAAGATTCCCGACCACCTCCTGACCCAGTATTCCTATGAAGGACTGCTGCCTTTAGACAGGAGCATGATTGATGCCGCCAGTGGAGGAGCTTTGTTAGATAAAACCCCTTCTGAGGCTAGAGAGCTGATCTCAAGCATGGCCGAATTCCCAACAATTTTGCCCGAGAGAGCCTTCACCAGAAAATCAAGCGGCTTCCAAAAGCGAGGTAAGTGAACTTCGAACTGAACTGCATGAACTCTCTAAACTTGTTCGTTCTCTTGTTTCAGATCGAGCTAGGGAAAAGGAACGCAGGTTGCCCGAAGAGAATTCTGTAAGCAACCATGTGGATATATCATGGGAGGACATGATTACGGTGTTCGTTGATTTTTCTGTGAGGTCTCAGCAGGAGACACGAGATTCAATCCTAGAAATGGAGAACTAGTTGAGCAAGCTAGCAAGACAAGTTAATGAGAGAGAATGTCCAGACCGACTCAACTTCAGTTCTAAGGATGTTAGTGTAGTCACTCTAAGAAGTGGAAAAGATTTAATCACTTATGCCGCCAGTGGAGGAGCTTTGTTAGATAAAACCTCTTATGGAAGTAATTAATCATTTATGGAAATGATTTAATCACTTATGGAAGTGATCAATCATTTATGGAAAAGATTAATCAATTATGGAATTGATTGGTCATGGAATTGGTTGGTCATGGAATTGATTAATTATGGAAAAGATTAAATCAGTTATGGAAATAATTGATTTTAAATGAATATTTTATTCATGGTCTTTCTCCTATAAATAGAACACTAAACCTAGGGTTTAGGGACAACAACATAAGGCCACAAGAATGCACTCTTGCATTCTCTCTAGCCTCCCTCTTATATTCTCTCAACTCAAGAATTTTAGGGAGAATTTTCTCTCTAGAGTTTTTCCCATTCAACATTAGGTAGTCCCCCAACTACATTCCTAATCTCAGAGTTATAGTGGGGAAGATCAAATGGTGGTGTTCTTCGTTGTTGCAGAGCAATCAAGAATCATTCTTGATTTTCAGAGACGTCAACGGAGGTTTGCTTCTCTTTTCTTTATTATAGATTTAGATCTAAATTTTGTATGCTAAGCCTTAAGTTTTTATAAAATTTGTTCTATGAATTTTGCCAATATTATGGTATTTTTTGATAAACAAAATTAACTACGAATCGGTCCCAATTACGCTTCCGCTCTATCGAAATTAGAGAATTCCAAATCCTTTCAATTGGTATCAGAGCCGATCGTAGATTTAATTTCGTTTCTCTAAAATTAACATTGGTTCAGTGGTGGGTATTTTAATTTCATATATGTGATATGTGGTTTAATTCACAAAATTGATTATTTAGGCATATTTGTTGGGAGTAGATTTATACTTTTGATTAGATCAATTGTAAATGCCAAAAAGGAAAAGATTTGAAGACCAAGATATGTCTTGGATTTAAATTATTGTAATTTAAATTGCTTTTAATTCCTTAGGATATTCCAAATATGTCGGTCAATTTTTGTAGTTTTAATTTAACTATGCATGTGATGTATGTATCAAATTAATTGATTGTAGCATAAAGTATGTCATTTAGCTTAAAATCCCACCATAGGTTAACATATTCATGCATATTTATTATTATAAATGTTATAATGTATGAAATATGTATGAATTTTATTTTCATGAGTATTTAATATAAATTGTTATGATTAAATGGATGAAAATTGAGAAGCATTGAACATGAAATTACTTTAGTAAAAAATATTAAAAAGTTATATTTATGAAAGTAATTTATATGCTTATTTATTTTCATGAGCAATTAATATAAAGTGTTATGTTAATGTATGAAAATGTGAATGCTTATTTTAATTTTCTTGTATAATTAATTTAAGAGTTAGATTAATTGAAGAAAATTAATTTGAATTGAGCATGAAATTACTTTAGTTTAATAATATATAAGAGTTATATTTATATTAGTAATTTACATGCTTAATTTCCATGAGCTATGATAACTGCCCAAAAGGTAGTTATTTAGGCCTCAATTATATAGGGATTTGTGTGTCCTTTATGCTTAATAGGGTTGGTTTTAGATGGATATTACATGTTTTAACCCATTTGGAAGAATGGAAGCATTGGAAATTATTTTGTGTAGATTATGCTACTGGGCGACTGGAGGGAGCAAATTCTGTGCTGCAGCAAAACTGGGAACAAAACTGCCACATCACAGCTCGTTAGCCAACTTCATAAACCGACTTCTGTTGAGTTATTTTCGGGATAAAGGAGCAAGGAGAGCCCTACACGTGTCCAAGTTGACCTAATTCAAGTCTCCTATCCTTCTATAAAAGGAAGTAGCCGTCAAAGTCAAAGGCATTCCATGTTTTCCCTTGGAAGCCGAATATTTTAGAGAGATTGAAGATCATCAAGAACACCATCTTCCGCAAGCTAATTAGGGAGTTTATTTTCTTTATTAACTTGTGGTTATGGACATGCATACTCAGATTGTAATTCGTATTCCTATGCCTATTATGAACTAAGTAGCTTAAGGTGTTGGTTAGGAATAATGTGATTACTGTGCTTCATCTCTAGTAATAAATTGACTATCGCATTTTGGTTAATTGTTGTGCTTATTTCCATTTTATCCCCGCCTGGCCAGCCGGTGTGAATAGCTCTCTCTAGTTTCAGGGATGATTTAGAGAGTGTGTGGCAATTATCCACACTACGATCATTGTGTATTGGTGAACGCCAGTGACTGAGCTAGGGATAGCCAGTTGCCTAGTGCTTGATCGGTCGCTCTTCATTGGGTTTGAAACATATCCCAAAAGATCCGGAGTTCCGGGAGGAATCCGCTAATAATACTACGAGAAATGCATGATCAATAATATTGCTAGAGCATATCTTAGAACAATCACTAAAACCTAACCAGCGCCTGTCTTTAATCTGTCTATCTATTTGTTTATTTATTGTTCTGTCATTTATTTTGCTTCAGCATAATTCCGATAAAACCAAATCATTTTACTATTCTTGAAACCATTGGAAAGTTACACAAAAATAGGTAGAGTGGAAACTAATTCAGGGCTCGGATTGATAATATTACTTGTTGCAGACTATGTATACTTGCACAGGAATTCTAGAGTATTTTATATCATATTTTACTCACTCTAGGAACCCAACAATCTATTAATATAAATGTTATGTTAATGTATGAAAATGGTATTGCTTAATTTTAATTTTCTTGTATAATTAATTTAAGAGTTAGGTTAATTGAAAGGAAATTAAATTGCATTGAGCATGACATTACCTTAGATTAATATAATTGTTATATTTTTTGTATGTCATGTATGCTAATGTATGGTTTTATAAATTAATTAGAACTTTATTGTTAATTTATTCACCATAGTAGCATGTTATATGGTTAATTCATTAAAATTTATAATAGTTATAAAATTAATGAATAAAAATCGTTAACCTATAACAAAGAATTGCATGCAAACATAGGATCTTAGGATAAATGAATTAATTTTAAAATGTTTAAAATTAATTAGATCTAAGATCACATTTCTAATAGGATTAGAATTATTCTTACTTAGAATTAAAATTAGTTTTAATTGACTAAGTAGGAAAAACATTGCTATGATTATAAGGGAACTCCATCGGTAAAGTTCTGTCTAAGGTTGGGGGTATTTAAGTTGATGGTTTACGGAACACCTCCTACCTGGGAACTGACTCGGAATACCGGAGTTCAATTAATCATAGTTAAATGTTAGCATGCAAGGTCACTAGGTTTGTTAAAAGTATTTAATACACCTAGATCTTTAGAGTAAAGACCTTACATTATTGTGGTTATAAGGGAACTCTCTCGGTGAAGTTCTGTCTAAGGTTGGGGGTATTTAAGTTGACGGTTTACGAAACACCTCCTACCTGGGAACTGAACCGAACCTTGAGTTGAATTAACCATAGTAATGTTGACTTGCAATGTTGGGTTTATTAAAAAAAGTTTAATTCACTTAAAACATTGCGGTTGAATCCTTTCCATAATTGTTATAATAGGATCAGACTTGGATAGATTGACTTAGCCGAACTTTATCTAAGTTGAACAACCCTAAATTAACCTTAGGACATTTTCAGTGGAAGGAAAATTACAAAACAAGATTTAAATCAAGTTTTGCTCCTACATCCCTATATTCACAACGTGAGGTTCATGCTCGACTTTGAGTCGCCTTAGGAGCGGCCTCCCTTCGGAAAGTGTTTGCATGGATCAATAACAAGGTGAATGGGAAAAATGTCCAGAGTAAGTGGGAGCGGGACACGTGTCAACGTATCCCTCGATCTCCGCCCCTAGTTCACACCGTGAGAGTCCTATGATCCGCCTGCAGGTTGTCCTGGCGCAACCATCCCTTCGGAGGGCCTTATCATAGGATTCGGAACATCGTGAACTCCTGAATAGGATAGGAACTCTTAGGTTAATTACCAACAGTTGTCTTTCCCTTCGGTAGCATGTTGGTGCGTGCCTCTGAGATCTGAAAGTGGGAGGGTTACACTTACGGGAATGAGTTAAATGTGTTAACTAATCCTTGACCGAACAACGGTAACTAAACGCTAACGGAATATGAGTTATTCTGGTGTTAGAATTTGGTTGAGGTTGTCTCAATTCAGAGGAGGAGTAACTAACCACCCTTCGGTGGCTGTTATTCTAAACCTTTGAAGTATCGTTGCAAAAACCAAATCAATAGTTTTATAGGGTTTCTTTGATTGCTTATTTGTTTTTGCATAATTTGATTGGATTATTTGTGATGGGTTAGTGCAAATAATAATGCAAGTAATTTGTTACTTCAGCAATTATATAATAATTTTATGTGTATTGTCTTAGTCATTTTATAAATAACGGTAATACAACAAGCTTAAACGACAAATTGTGGTAAATAAGTCTAAGATTATTCTTAACTGAGGAATGTCCTCATGCCCCATACGTTTAATTCATTAAGAATTGTTCTTGGTGAATATGACATAGAACCTTGCTTAGCAAAAGAGAACTTGTTCAAGACCGTAATTTTCATTTACTTGTCTTGAAAACGTGATTAGTGAAGAAAAGTGATTCTCCCCGAATACTTGATTCAGGGGCCACAAATCATGTGTATTCTTCTTTTAAAGGAATAAGTTCCTGGCAACAGCATGCTGCTTGTGTAATGACTCTCAAAGTTAGAATTAGAGAGGTTATTTTGGCTATAGCAGTGGGGAACATTAAGTTATTTTTCTCAGTGAGAGAAAATACATATTATTAGATAATGTGTATGTAATTCCTAAGATCAAAAGAAATTTGATTTTTGTGTCTTATTTGCTGGAACAATGTTACTCTTTACCTTTTTCTGCTAATGCAGTTTTGTTTCAAGAAAGGGAGTTGACATTTGTTTAGCTTTACTGGAAAGTAACCTAAATGTTTTAAGACTAATCAAGAGTAAAGAAATCATGAACACTGGGTTGTTTAAAACTGCTACAACTCAATGTGAAAACAGGCAAAGGATTTCTCCTAAAGGAAAATACCTTTCTTTGGTTCTAAGGTAGACCATATTATTCTCAATTTCATTGGGAGATTGGTCAAGAGTGAACTTCTAAGCGAGTTAGAAGATGACTCTCTACTACCTTGTAAGTTGATAACTGTCCGAAAGGTAGTTATTTAGGCCTTAATTCTATAGGGATTTGTGTGTCTTTTGTGCTTAATAGGGTTGGTTTTAGATATATATTATATGTTTTAACCCATATGGAAGAATGGAGGCTTTGAAAGTTATTTTGTGCAGAAAATACTGTTGAGCGACATGAGGGAGCAAATTCTATGCTGCAGCAAAATTGGAAGCAAAACTGCCACCTCACAGCTCGTTAGCCAAGTTGACAAACTGACTTCTGTTGAGTTATTTTCGAGATAAAGGAGCGAGGAGAGCCTGCCATCTGTCCAATTTAACCTAATTCTCATCTTATAAAAGGAGGAGCCGCCAAAGATAAATGGATTGACGATTTGGGAGACGGAATCAATCGGCTATAGGCCGAATTGACGGCGGAATGGAGATCTAAGAAGACCATTTGTGATTCCACTCAAGGAGACGAAGTTCTTCCATGTTCTTGGTGGTTTGGAGCAGCCGTTTCATCCCCATTTGCTGAAAATGATTAGTATTTCTTGTGTATTTCGTATTATGGATATGCTTATCGAGATTGAAACGTATTTTATGTTTTCAATCATGAACTAATTGCTTTGTAGGCATAGGTTAAGAATTATGTGATTGCTATATTTATAAATCTGGAAATTCTATTTGATCATGGTCATCTTGAATTATTATTGATCTTTAATTTCATTATGTGCCCGCCTAGCTAGCCGGTATGTATAGCTTCTCCTAGTTTCAGGGATGATTTAGGAGTTGTGTGGCAATAATTCACGCTAGATCATTGTGTATTGGTGAACGTCAGTGACTGAGTTTGGGATAGCCAGTTGCCTAGTGTTTGATCGGTAGAGCTTCATTGGTTTTGAAACATATTCCAAAAAATCCGGAGTTCTGGGAGGATCCCGCTGATAATACTGCATGAGATTGACGGATCAAAAGAATTGTTGGAGCATCTTTATAATCAATTACAAAAGTCTTAACAGGTGTCTGTTTCCATTTTATTTTCTCTGACGTAATCATTTACTGCTTTCGCATATCTTTTGTTTCAGCATTTTAAAAACCCAATCAATTTAACCAAACTTTTGAAATCACTAAAAAGACAAATTAAATCAATAGAGGTAGGCATTTCAAGACCCTGTGGATACGATAAATACTTATCACTTGCTGCTAGATTGTGTATACTTGCACAGTATTCTGGAGTTAATTTATCTCATATTTTTAACCACTTCAGAATTGCAACATAAGTCATGCCTTTTGGGCAATATGACTGATAGATCTTTTACTGGAAAAGATCTAAGAGCCAAAAAGCCCTTGGAGCTTGTACATTTAGATCCTTGTGGTTCAATATGTTAAAGCAGTGGGAGGGCATGAATAATTCATCTCTTTGGATGATTATTCAAAGGTATGAGTATCTTTACCTAATGCAACTTAAGTCTGAAGCTCTTGAGATATTCGATGACAGCAAGATCATCACAAAGAAATTCCAGCCCAGGCAAAAAGTACTTCTTTTTAGATCTAAGCTGAAATTCATGCCAGGTAAACTCAAATCCAGATGGGAAGGCCCATTCGTCGTGACTAACATTTTTCCCTATGGGACAGTGGAGGTGATGAACCCCAACTCAGGGGAGACGTTTAAAGTTAATGGTCAAAGGTTGGAGATATTTCTTGAAGGAGACCCCGTACCAAACCTCAGAGAAACTCTTCTAATCCCTCCTGTGTACAGCCAAAAAGAAGAAATAGAGGAGAGTGTGGTCAAGCAAACGACCTTAAACAATTGCACCCCATAATTTTACTGCTTTCTGTCATTTCAAATTCTTAGATAGGTTTATTTTTATGAGTTGTTTTTATGTTTGTTTCCTTGTTTTTGTCTATCTTTTAGGATTGGCGGTACCAAAATGAAGTTTCTACATTATTGAGAAAGCGTGATTCACCACCCATGAGCGCAATATTCAGGAAAGTTCTACTCTTTCCCTATGCATTGTCTTATTTTTCATGATTTATTACATTGAGGGCAATGTAAATTTTAGGTTGGGAGTGAGGAATTTACTTTACATTCCTATTGGGCCTTGAGCATCTGAGCGCCAGACCAGCGTCTGTGCTTAATGAAATGTCTTGCATGCTTGTTGTGTATATGCTTGTTTAAGTGATGATGATTTCCTAGGATTGACTAAATTTTTTTCGAAAATTTATTGCTTTCGATGAGTTGTGACCGAGAGTGTTCAAAAACAGGAGCCTTTTTAAAACTTTTCTTGGATATGTCTTGCACCTGTTGAGTGTCTATCTTGCTTTAAAGTAGGACTTAGCTCATATTTCTGTTGTCACCTCGATAGGTGTAAGATTAAACGAGAAAGTCTAAATTTTTTAAAAAATAGTGTGGAGTCTTGCCTAGGAGAGAAAAAGAAAATATGCCTACAAATAAAAAAAAAAAAAAGTGGAAAAATAAGTCAATGGTGGCGAGGCAAAAGAAAAGAAATGAAGGTGTTCATATAACACATGTTGAAGCAATTGAAGATCGAATGCACTTAAGACATTCAATTTTGCTCCTAAAGCATGCATGTTCTATAAAAGACAGAATAGAGAGTTTAGAGAACACCAACCTTTGTAGCTCACAAATGAGGAACTCCTTGTGGTGTTTTCTTCTCCTATGCTCCTGGACAACCTCTAGAGTCTTCTCTACTATTCTCTTGGGCCTAGAATGACTTGTGGGAGTCTTATAGTAGTAAGAAATAGGAAGGGAATGCTTGAAGGTACAAGCTTTAGGAAGAAATGAGATGAGAGAGAGTTTGAGGGAGAATTTCAGTAGCATAACCTTAATGTGATTGCTCTATATCTCTCTTGAATCTGATTCAAGCTCCCTTTATAGACCTCTCACATGCAAAGACAAGCTTCATGACAATAGACACATGGTGAAAATGCAACTCAAAGTGGATTCTAGGTGTTTAATTCACAACACATGCATCTAGTGCATGGTTTTGTTGTTTTCCACTATGCATTTGTTGGGTTTTATGCCCTAAAACTCGTAGATAGTGAATGTAAACAAATTGTATACTTGTTTCAATAAAGTGTAATTGAGTTTCTACAATAAAGTGTTATTGTTAAATATTGCATAATTTGACCCAAATCCAATAAACTAAGATCCAAGGTTGTTTACATGTGACTTGAACTAGTATGTGGGGACATACGGGGATTGGTGTTCAAGTAACAACCTAAAAGGTCTATAGTACAAGGATAAGGCTGGGTACCTTATCCTGGTAACACTATGTGATACGGCCTGCTTTGTATTCGATACAGACGTATTAATCCAAGGCGTCCATGTAGGAGACATGCAAGCGGGGGTATCCTATGTAATAAGTTTGCATAAGACCGGACCACGAAATAGTAAACCACTAGATGTAACACCGTTAACTACTTAGGTTACTGTTTCAATACGATGACCTAGGTAACTCAGTTTTAATCCTGAGTGTGTCATGAACTCCTTCTCACGAGGGGTTGTCCTTTGATTAGTATGGGTGAGAGTGGCCTGCACGCCGACTCAATAAGCCTACCTTCTTGGGGACAAGACCGAGTGTGGGACTGGGGACATGACAACACAAGATGGAATTCACTCCTTCCCACTTCTAGGAGAAGTAGATGAGTGTTCCCTTAAGTGGTGACTCCAGGACTTGAACAAAGGGATCCCGCCCTCTCACTGGCCCGAGAGGGACTTTCTGTTTAATGGTTGGACCATAAACAGGTTGTTCATTAGAGGAACGCTGGTACTTAAGGAGACAGATGTAACACAGGGGTAAAACGGTAATTTGACCCAACAGTGGTTACGAACACTCGTGAAGGATTGACTTACCGGCATAGGTCTATATCCATGTACACATAAATGTTCTACAGTGAGAAGAGTTCAGTTGTGGGTCTTTAGTGGAATGACCCACAGTTAATGAATTGGTTAACTTGATTAATGAGTTTAATCAGTTAACCTCATATCATTGGAGCTTCTGATCTGTAGGTCCATTAGGTCCCCCTACTAGCTCGTAAAGAGTAATTAGGAACAAATATATCTTGAGAGAATTTGAATAGTTCAAATTCATATTGGGAATTAAGTTAATTGTATGAGATACAAATTAATATAATGTATAGTGATGCATCAAAATATAAAGTCTAATTTGAGATTAAACTTTATTATATTGAGAGATTGAATATATTTGAAAGAGTTCAAATATATGTCTAATTAAATGGTATTTAATTAGAAGATGAATTAATTAATTATGAATTAATTATTCAATTTAGTTTAAATTAAACGAGATTTAATTAAACTATAGTCTATGAGAGAAATAAATATTTGAAGAAATTCAAATATTAATATGAATTTGATTCATATTAAATTTATAGGATATAAGAGAATTCGAAGGAGTTCAAATTTTAATATGAATTTGATTCATATTATGGAATTAATTAATTGAAGGCCTGAAATTAAATATATGATATTTAATTGGGTAATTAATTAATTAACTAATAGAAGGTCTGAAATTAAATATATGATATTTAATTGGTGATTAATTAATTAAAGAATTAATTAATTGGTAATTAATCAATTATGGAAATGATTAATCACTTATGGAAGTGATCAATCATTTATGGAAAAGATTAATCAATTATGGAATTGATTGATTATGGAAAAGATTAAATCAGTTATGGAAATAATTGATTTTAAATGAATATTGTATTCATGGCCTTTCTCCTATAAATAGAACACTAACCCTAGGGTTTAGGTAAAAAAAACAACATATGGCCACCATAAGGCCTTCTCATATTCTCTCAACTCAAGAACTTTAGGGAGAATTTTCTCTCTAGAGTTTTTCCCATTCAAGATTAGGTAGTCCCACAACTACGTTCCTAATCTCAGAGTTATAGCGGGGAAGATCAAATGGTGGTGTTCTTCGTTGTTGCAGAGCAATCAAGAAAGGCGTTCTTGAAGAATTCAGAGTCGTCAACGAAGGTATGTTTCTCATCGCTTAACCTTTTGCCAATGTATTGATATTTTGTAGAACAAAATTAATTTACGAACGGTCCAATTGCTTCTGCTGTAATGGAATTGGGAATTCCAAATCCTTCAGCATCATCATGCAAGAGTGGGAATGCCACTAAATCCACTATGATTTGAATCTTAATTCTGAATTTTCAGCTTGCAATTCATTTCAATTTCAATTCAAAATTGAAATTGATTTCTAGTCAATTAATTGGGACATTTCCAAGTAATTTTGATATGATTAATCCAATTAATCTTTATCACCTAGTGCCATGATTCCTAATACATATATATGATATTTAAAACACTTTTAAATACCTTATCTCTCAATTCCTAATTTAATTCATAATTAAATCATTGTGTCGAACACGTTTTATGATAAAATCCTATTTCCTGTTTTTGAACAATTCAAAGATGCCTATTAAAATATTCTAGGCTTTAATCCGATATGAGCTAGTAGAGGGACCTAATGGACCTATAGATCATGGGCTCCAACGATTCGAGGCTAACCGACTAATCTCATTATCTAAGTTGGACAACATTCGTTAACTACTGGGACACTCCACTATAGCCCGATAGTTGCACTCCCCTCACTATAGATATATTTCCGTCCACTTGATTTAACCATGTTTAGTAAGTCGTTCCTTCACAGGTTGTTCGTAGCTATAGCTAGGTCAAATAATCGTTTCACCCCTATAGTACTTCTTGTTCCTTAAGTTCCACTAATCCTCTAATGAACAATCGGTTTGTGGTCCAACCATCAAACCTAAGTCCCTCTCAATCCAACGAGAGGGTGGGGCCCCTTGTTCAAGTCCTGGAGTTAGTACTTAAGGGAACAATCTCTCTGCTATCCCTAAAATGGGTAGGAGTGAATTTCGTCTTGCAAAACTATGTCCCCAGCTATCTATTCGATCTTATCCCCAAAATGGTAGGCTTGTTGAGTCGGCGATGCAGGCCACTCTCACCCATGCAGATCAAAGGATAATCTCGCATAAACAGGAGTTCATAGATAGCTCAGGATTAAGAATGAGTTACCTAGGTCATCTATGAGAAATAGTCAGTTTCTTCAGTAAACAACGTTATAAAGAGAAAGTGACTTATTTCGTGGTCATGTCTTATGCAAACTCATTGCATAGGACGCCCCCACTCGCATGTCTCCACATGAACGACTTAGGATCTCATCGTTTGTACTTAATACAAAGTGGGTCACGTCCATAGTGTCCCCATGATAAGGCACTCAACCGTATTCTTATACTATAGACAATTTTGACTATAAACTTGAACTTGATCCTATGATATGTCTCTACATATAGTTCGAGTATTCATTTTATAGCCAAGGATGTTAGTTTATTGGATTTAGGTTAATCATTTGCAATTTACATATTCAATAACATTTTTTACTGAATAACCTCAATAACGTCTTTATTGGAAATAAAATATGTTTAATGATTTACAAACTACGAGTTTATAGGACATTAAACCGAACAAGAAAAACAAAATCATATGCTCGTCATCTTTACTTTGAGAGAAAAGAAAAAAAAAAAGAGAGAGCATGCTTGTGAAGGGATAAAAGCCCCACGCAGCGGAAAGTATTACCGAACCTACTCAGATTCTTAGATTCTAATTGAAATACAAATACAATTTGCAAAATGTTACAACAATAAATCTATATTTAATGGGTTGTACATAGGCTATAAACATGCTTAAAAATCAACTAGATTGATCCTAGTGATCAAGGGTTTCATAGAAAACTTACTTTTGTAGAAAGTCTTGATCAATTCGCCTTTTCTTGTCAATAAGAATGAAAACGCAGCAACCCTCTTGTGCGAACACCACCAATCGGCTACACCGGTATATCTCTGAGACTTCTTGAAGTAGGAGACTTGTGGGAGTCTTTTGGGAGAAATCTCTGAGAGAATGAGAGACAATGGGATGTCTTTCACCCCACCCCAAGCGTCCTATATATAGGTAAAGACCAAGACTTTTTCCTAATAGGAAAAGGTCTAGGAATAAGATCAAATCTATTAACTGAACAATATCTAATTTTAATAAATAATTAATTAATTCCATAATTAATTAATTACCCAATTAAATATCACATATTTAATCTTAGGGATTTTATTAAAATTAATATGAATCCAATTCATATTAAATTTATTTGAACTCTTTCAAATATTTTCTTTCCTAATAGGAAAAAGTCTCTAATTAATAAATAAATAATTAATTCCATAATTAATTAATTACCCAATTAAATATCACATATTTAATCTTAGGGATTTTATTAAAATTAATATGAATCCAATTCATATTAAATTTATTTGAACTCTTTCAAATATTTTCTCTCAAGAATTAATTTTTGAAATTAATTTAAAAAATTATATTATAAAGTTTCATAAACTTTATATTATAATGCATCAATATACATTATACGATTCCCCAGATAAATTGAACACTTTCAATTTACAATTTATATTTGTTTGCTTCAAGTCTTTTTACGAGCCACCAGTGGGACCTAATGGACCTACAGATCAGAAGCTCCAACGATACGAGACTAATTGGCTTAAACTCATTAACCAAGTTAGTCTCCATTCGTTAACTGTGGGTCACTCCACTAAAGACCCTCAGTTGCACTTTTCTCACTGCAGAATATTTATGTGTCCACGGATATCGACCAATACTACAAGTCAGTCCTTCACGTGTGTTCATATCCCAGCTGAGTCAAATTATCGTTTTACCCCTAGTTTACATCTTTCTCCTTAAGTCCCCAGTGCTCCTCTAATGAACAACCTGTTTGAGGTCCAACCAACAAACAGAAGTCCCTCTCGTGCCATAGAGAGGGTTGGGCCCATTGTTCAAGTCCCGGAGACACCACTTAAGGGAACACACCTCTACTTACCCTAGAGTCGGGAAGGAGTGAATTCCATCTTGTGTGATTATGTTCCCAGCTCCTCACTCGGTATTGTCCCCAAAATGGTAGGCTTATTGAGTCGGTGTGCTGGCCACTCTCACCCATACAAATCAAAGGACAACTCCTCGTGAACAGGAGTCCATAATCCACTAAGGATTGAGACTGAGTTGTCTAGGTCATCCTAATGAAATAGAGACCAAGCCAACTAGCGGTGTTACAGTTAGTGGTTAACTATTTCGCGGTCTGGTCTTATGCAAACTCATTGCATAGGATACCCCCACTCGCATGTCAACTACATGAACGCGTTTGATCATTGCGTTTGTATCATAATACAAAGCGGGTCGTATCCTTAGTGTCACCAGGATAAGGTACCCAGCCTTATCCTTGTACTATAGACCTTTTAGGTTGTTACTTGAACATCGATCCCCATATGTCCTCACATACTAGTTCAAGTTACATGCAAACAACCTTGGATCTTAATTTATTGGATTTGGGTCAAATAGTGCAATATTAAACAATAACATTTTATTGCAGAAACTAAATAACACTTTATTAAATACAAGTATAACATTTGTTTACATTCACTATCTACGAGTTTTAGGGCATAAAACCCAACAGCTTGCATTAAGCTTAAACGCTTAGGGGTAAAAAGAGCTACCTGCAGTGTGGTCAGTTAGGCCAACCAAGAGTAAAACTCGGGTTATGGGTCCCTGCACTGTAGTGTGAAAGCTAGTGCCATATCCAAAAGAAATGTAAAAAGAAAAGAAAAAGAGAGAGCAAAAGCAATAGCAAAAAGAAAGAAAAAGTGTAAAAGAAAAGGAGTGAAAAAGAAAGAAAAAAATAGAGAGAAAAAAAAAAGAATTCCTTGATCAGACACCTAAGCAAAAGGAAGCAACCTAGTTTATTTCATTTGGGCCTTTTAGCAAGACCTTAGTGCCAGTGTAGGGGGAAGATAGGATGAGAGTTTAGTAAGCCAAACTCGGGCTAGTAAAGTCTTTTTTAGGTGGGATGGAGCTCTCTTGTGCAAGATAATCTTTGAAAATTTTTTATTTGTCTTCTCATTTGTCTCTCTTGCGAATGTCTCTTGATTGCTTTAGTTTTTGAAATGTTTGAGTCTTGAGGATTAAATCACTTTTCAATTATATGCACAACGTCTTTCTCTTTTGTTTGTGTGTGTCTTGCTCGAGGACTAGCAAGATTTAGGTTGGGGGTATTTGATAGAACCTAAATAGTCCTATTTTATCGCCTCTAATCTAAGCTTGTTAGAGTAATTTTATGCTTTACTTGTCGTATTTATAGGTTCATTGAGCTTATGCTGTGTCGGGAGCCGATCACGCTAATTGGTGTTAATTTGGGCCAATTACAGAGTTTTTGGAGTCATCTCAATGTCTTGGACGGCGATGAGGTGAAGAGGCCCAATTGTGCTGAAGCGGGCCTGAATTGTGACACCAAAAGTCAAAGATTGAAGCCTCGAACCGAGAAAAAATGAGACAAAGCCGAGAAATAAAGCAGGAAGTCGAGTCGTGAGTTTGGCATCTCGACACCGACGCGAATTCGGGCCGAAGAAAAATGTTCGCAGCGTCGAGACGTTGCGCCTTGGCGTCTCGACGCCGGCATGTTTTCTATATATATGTAGTCTCAATTTAGTGTCGTTAGGTTAGAATTTTGGTCCCTTTCACGATTTCTTTGCCTCTTTTACATTCCAACACTCTTGTAGACCATTGTTGGTCATATTCTATGGATTCTTTTATGTTATTTGTTGCGTTTTCTTCATCTGTGCGTAGCTAAACTCGTTTAGATCGTTGGATTGGATTTATGTCTTGATTCTAAATAATATTGGCTGAGTTTTCTGGTTTATACTTTCTGTTTTTGCTATATTCTCATTGAGTTTTGCATGCAATCCCGTTTAAACCAATGCATGAGGCTAGTCAATTAGGATTGACGCTCTATGCAATTACCGCTTGTGTATTCTATCAGTTATTTTTTGATAGCCACTAGGTTGAGGCAAGTCACTCTCTACGTGAGACGACCCTTGATAGGCCTAGGATGCATGTTAAAGGTTGTAGGAATTAGATTTAAATTGCATTTGAATTTAGTTCTTACGATTCCGGACCCACGATCCCAAAGCGGCTAGTTTTAATAGGTGGTTGCAAAATTGTTTGTTAATAAACTAGTTAAATATAAGTAGTAACTGTTGCAAAGGTCTCGAATGGTTGCTACATTATGCATAAGGGGTGGCGAACGATTGAGTTTATATTAATTAAACTTGTTAATTGTCGAATTCACGATTAGCGAGTTAATTAGCACAGGTTAGTGTAGGGGGTCCTCCGAGTAACCCAGAAGCCGACCGGACTAATGAAATCAGTTTAGAACGATTATTAGAGAAAACTAGGAAGCCAATGAATTAGAATCAAGCATAATAAATCGCAATCCAACGATCCTTTTTCATGTTATTGTTTCTCTCTAATTTCTCTCCTGCATATTTATTTCCAGTCTTTTAAAATTTAACCTTCAATTATTTTATTTTATTTTATTTTACTTTTGTTTGTCCTTCATCATCAAAAATCCTCACTGTTTTCATAAGCACGAAATTCTACACTTGCTAGATCCTCATTCCCTGTGTTCGACCCCGATCGCTATTGCTACAAAATAGTGGTAGTGTCGTGGATTATAAATTTTATTTGACGACTTATGGAGAATTCGACACCCTCTTGGCGGTCCTGTCACCTCGATTTTCATCATCAAGTAATAGAATTTGAAGGCTCTTTAAGCCATTTAGAGGGTTGGGAAGAGAGTGAGTGAGAGTAGATTATAGAAAGTGTTTTTTAGCATCTTTGGGGAGGATAGGGAGCTTGTTCAGGTTCCAATCGAGGCTTGAATCATGGTGGATCAATGGCGTAAGCAAGGGATTCGACGTCGGTTTAGTTTCTATTCCCTTTTCTTGTCCATTTACCGTTTTAATCATGTACATGCTGGAAATTTTGGTGTATATATTGACGATGTATAGCTAAACTCTCGACATTCGGGTCTTGAATGAAGAAATATATTTGAACCATTATTCTGATTACTTTCTATTGTTTCCTCTTTACTAGTTATTTGTTTGGGTGCTCTTAATGCTTTGTAAATTCTAGCCAAATTTATATTGAACTGTTACTTAGTGGAAACTCGACGAAGAGAAACTAAATCAAAACATAGCCCATTCAACTAGGCTTAATCGCTCGTAGTGACAGCGAGAGTAGTTGGTTATTAAAATATGTTAATTAGAATTAAGGGAAACCGACATGAGAACCTATGTCAGCAAAAAGGCTCTAGATTTATAATTAGTTGGACATAATACTTAGTGATCGGAATAACTATTAGACTATATTTTGGAATTCAAGACTTTGTCTCTCATTTGACTTGACCTCCCTCGTTTGTGATTAAAATTGCTTGATCAAAATCGTTTTATTGCTTTATTTTTCAACCCCGTCTCTCATTGCATTGTGATCCCTAGATAATGTCTACCTCTAGTATTTTTAGTATTTAGATTGTTATTTGGCCTGAATTTAAATTATTCCCTGAGGATCTGATACTCGGTAAATCCTTTCTGTTTTATATTACTTGACCCATGCGCTTTGCAGGCATCAAGTTTTTGGCGTCGTTGTCGGGGAATAGGCAACTAATTTAGGTGATTTAATTTTCTAACATTAAAAAGAAATTTATGGATGTTAATCTAGGATTGTAAATAGTTGACTTTGATTTTGTGAATAGTTTTTGCTTTGTTTTCTTGTTTGAAATTTTGGGTTGTGCATGCGAAGACATAAGGAGGTTAATCTTCTTCCATTAGATCTTGAAATTGATAAAACTCTTAAAACAATTAGAAAAGGAAGAAAGCTTCTAGAAGATATGGCCCAAGAAGAAGCGCCAAAGGCGATTAGAGATTTTTTACAGTCGGTTTTACCCTCAGAGAATTCGGGGATAGTATATGCACCTATCCAAGCAAACAACTTCAAGCTGAAGACGAGACTGATTCAGATGGCGAGGGACTAATTCAGATGGCGAGGGACTTCTCATTCAAGGGGCATCCTTCTGAAGATTCACACTCACATCTTCGCTCATTCTTAGAAATTTGTGGGACAGTCAAAATGAATGGTGTTACCACTGATGCTATTAGACTGAGGCTTTTTCCCTTTTCTTTGCAGGACAAGGCTAAGAATTGGTTGGAATCACTGGCAAATGGGAGCATTAATACATGGGACGAATTGACCCAAGCATTCCTTACTCAATTCTTCCCACCTATTAAAACTACCAAACTTCGTACAGAGATTGGGACGTTCAGGCAGAACGATGATGAACGATTATATGAAGCATGGGAAAGATACAAGGAGATGCTTAGGAGATGCCCACAGCATGGATACCCTGACTGGCTCCAGGTACAGTTATTCTATAATGGTCTTAATAGTTCTACTAAAACTATCTTTGACATGTTGTTGCACGATTTTAAATTTCGCAAGTGTACGGGTCGTGACAATAAATATAGTGATTTTGAGTATAGAGTATCGTCTCCACAGGGATTGGATTTATTCAATTAATTACCACGAATAATCTTGCTTGACTTTAGTTAGAGAACAAAATCTAATGCCAAAAAGAATAATAAAAAAACTAATCTAGAAAGCAAAAGATAAATGGTGATACAATTTGATGGGATAATTCTAGAGTGGTTGATTTCAACAATTGGACCTTTAATGCATAATCAATTAACTAATATGGATTAACAAATCATTTGATTCATAAGTCTAGAAGCCTAATGACAAGGATTCTCCTGTCGGTCTCCTCCTATCTCATACCGTTCAATAAAGAATCTCCTTTCAGTCTCATCTTTATTTACTTAGTATGGCATTACGACCCTTCAGTACAACCTCTAACGTTATTTATTTTATCCCGTGTCACCCGGGTAAATAACCGTTAGTCATGCATTCAGTTCTAGTCTAAGCTTCTCTCCGTCGAGTTTCCACTTAGTAACGATTCATTTAATCAGTGATCAGTTGATTAAAAGCATTACGGACAAAATGCACAAATGAACAATAATGACAATTAAACCACATCAATTCATTAATTCAACAGAGGTTCAACATCTAAATCAATCTCATGGAATTTAGGAATTTACTACTCATAATCACTAAAATTCAATAATTCCTAATCACAACAATTCTAGAAACTAAAACATAAAGGAAAAGGGAAGAGAAATGCTCATAAAAGTGTCGATCTCCTCGATCCACCGACCTCCTTCGATCCCGAGCTCCAAAGATCTTCAACAAAGCTCCAAAACTCTTCCAAAAATCCCAAATTTTAGTCTAGACTCTAGAATGGGGTGAAAACCCACAAATTGGCACACAAAATATGGATGCAAAAGGCTCCTTTTATAGGCTCCCAGCAGGCGCAGCGTCGAGACGCTACAAGGACAGCGTCGAGACGCTCTGACGTCATCTTTTCTTGGGCTCCAAGACGTCGCAGCGTCGAGACGCTACTTGGACAGCGTCGAGACGCTCTCGCAATTCCAGATTTTTTCGCATAGCTGCCTAGCGTCGGGACGCTCCAGGCTTAGCGTCGAGACGCTAGGCCCTGAATTTTCAATAATGGCCCGATTTTGACTCCATTTTTGGGCCTCCAACTTTCTTTTGGCCCAAATACTTCTTGTAATGGATTTTGGGCACTTTTCTTGACCCAAATTGATAATTTTAAGGCTTGGACTTCATGAATTTGGGCTTCTAATTCATTCTTCTTGGCTTTTTGGACTCGGATTTTCAATGTAATTCTCCAAATTGCTCAAAAAGTCTCCAAAATCATCTAAATTCTCTCAAAATTCCGATTTTACTTCTTTGGCTCGGTTTTCTGAAATTTAAACAGAAAATAGCATTAAAGCACACAATTCAAGCATAAAACTAGCTTAAATTAATAGGAAAATGATGACATTTTTGCATGTCATCACACCCCCAAACTTAAATCTTTGCTAGTCCCGAGCAAAGTTAAAAGCATATATATGAATCAATTATTGCAAATGCATAACTCTAAGCTCAATGATCAAAATAATGAACTCTAACAATTAAAGGAAATATTAAAACATATTCATTCATCACGAAATTTAAATTTAAACTCTTCATCCCTTGCGTGTGTGTGTGCGAGCTTCCTTATCAGGTCTTTACTAGCCTAGAAAAGGTTTATAAAATCCTCAGTTCATCTTCCCCCTACACTGGCCTTAAGCTCTAATTATCCAGCTTCCCAACAATCAAGAAAGCAATATCCCACTAAGGTGCCTGAAACAACGGGGTATGCCTCCCCCAAACTTGCATTTTTTTTTAGAATCCTTTTAGATGTAGCGCCTTCGTTTTGGCTTGCCAACATTGGTGATGAAAGCATCCAACTACGAGCGCCTCATCTTTCAGGATGCCGAAGCATGCTCATTTCTTTCCAGCGCTTTCATGCAAAGGCAAACGATGGGTGTCATGAATGCCCCTGGTTACTAACGCTCTCAAGAAAGTGGAACATTCATTTTTTTTTTCTTTCTTTTCCTTTTTTTTCACACTTTTCTTTTCTCAATTTTTTTTCTTTTTTTCTTTGCAGGCTAATAAACATGATTTTTCTCCCAAGTAAAACATTACAGACTCTCATGCAGTTCAATCTTTCAAATTAGATCTTAAGCCTATCGGAGTGACAACAAACGTCTAGATAATATAATCCAGTTCTAAGCAATCAAAACCATATAAGTAGGCTAAGTGCTCATCATGTGCAAGGAAATCAAAGAAAAAAAATTTAAATTTACATGAATCTTGAACATGCTTTCATATTTCACAAAAATTGAACAAAATTCATTATCTAGATCATATCATAGACCGTCCTCATCAAAACATATGCAATATAATCATCATGAAAAAATTTTCAATAAGCTCTGATCAGAACAGCAAAGCCTCCCCCCCAAACTTAAATCATACATTGTCCTCAATGTATCAATTATTTAGACTAATTAAGCATGCTTAAGGACAATTAAAAAGATAAAGGGAGAACAGTACTGCCCTGAAGTGTGAGAGAAACCATGGATGTCAGCCTTCAACATCATTGGGGTGATTTGGAAGAAATCGTGGTCTCGAACTCCTTCAAAAATTGATCAACGGGAACAAAAGATCAACATGGCTCTAACTACAAAAAAGTGAAAAACAAAGAAAAGAAAATTAACGGAAAAATAAACTTGGGTTGCCTCCCAAGAAGCGCTTGTTTAACGTCTCTTAGCTAGACGAGTTTGTGCGGACTTTCAAGGCACATAAAAATTCTCGTATTTCTTCGGGCCCTTCTTCCTTGAATCAATGAAGCATTCTATCGCTAGTAAGCTTACTAGCTTTTCATGGGACCCTGAAGCAGAAATATTTTTGGGATTTTTTAATAATAAAAGCATAAAAGGAGAAAGATCAAAATAAATTGACTCTGACTCTGACACTGACTCGTGAGAACAAGAAAAAGAACACTCATTATCAAGAGAGGATGGAGAAGATAGAACAGACAAAGGCCTTTCAACCTTAAACTCTATCTCAAGAAACTCCTCAAATACTATAGGCTCATTTTCTTTTTCTTCCTCACAAACTTGTTCTTGATGGGTGCTAGAACTATCCAATTCTTCCTTACTATCTATACAACTTACCCCTATGTGCTCAAACTCAGCAAAGTCGAAAGAATTTAGCTCTTGAATGGGTGCTAATGAATCACTGGCCACATGACTCACTAGACACTCTATGGAAGTGGATCCTACTTCCTTTTCTTCCTTTTGGGTTTGGAGTCTCTCCATAGATTTTTCTAATTCTAAATTCATGGCTCTCGACTCTTGGATAAAACTTTCAAGCAAGCTCTCTAAGGAAGATTTTTCTTCTATGGAAGCGGATTTCACTTCACTCTCATCCTCTTGGGGATGCAGTCTCCGTAGGGATTTTTCTAGAGCTAATTGAGTGGCTCTAGTATCCTCAATAAAATCTTGAAGCAAACTTTCTAGGGGAGATTTTTCTTCTAAAGGGGAATAATTTGAATAGAAAAAATTGGATGATGGTGTTGGTTCTTCGGGCTCAGATTCCCTAAAGGGCCACCCAAAACTATTAAAAGCCATTTAAAATAATTAAATTAACAATAATCAGGCTTTCAGTCAGATGCAAACACCAATTAAATGCACAACAAGAACAATGGACCAGGATAAAAATAAAACAAAGAAAGCAAAATAAAACCTCTAATCTAAAGCAAGCAATTTCTTCACAATATTAATTGAATGAAATTAGCCAATCCCCGGCAACGACGCCAAAAACTTGTTGCACGATTTTAAATTCCGCAAGCGTACGGGTCGTGACAAGTAATATAGTGATTTTGGATATAGAGTATCGTCTCCACAGGGATTGGATTTATTCAATTAATTACCACGAATAATCTTGTTTGACTTTAGTTAGAGAACAAAATCTAATGCCAAAAAGAATAATAAAAAAACTAATCTAGAAAGCAAAAGATAAATGGTGACACAATTTGATGGGATAATTCTAGAGTTGTTGATTTCAACAATTGGACCTTTAATGCATAATCAATTAACTAATATGGATTAACAAATCATTTGATTCATAAGTCTAGAAGCCTAATGACAAGGATTCTCCTGTCGGTCTCCTCCTATCTCATACCGTTCAATAAAGAATCTCCTTTCAGTCTCATCTTTATTTACTTAGTATGGCATTACGACCCTTCAGTACAACCTCTAACGTTATTTATTTTATCCCGTGTCACCCGGGTAAATAACCGTTAGTCATGCATTCAGTTCTAGTCTAAGCTTCTCTCCGTCGAGTTTCCACTTAGTAACGATTCATTTAATCAGTGATCAGTTGATTAAAAGCATTACGGACAAAATGCACAAATGAACAATAATGACAATTAAACCACATCAATTCATTAATTCAACAGAGGTTCAACATCTAAATCAATCTCATGGAATTTAGGAATTTACTACTCATAATCACTAAAATTCAATAATTCCTAATCACAACAATTCTAGAAACTAAAACATAAAGGAAAAGGGAAGAGAAATGCTCATAAAAGTGTCGATCTCCTCGATCCGCCGACCTCCTTCGATCCCGAGCTCCAAAGATCTTCAACAAAGCTCCAAAACTCTCCCAAAAATCCCAAATTTTAGTCTAGACTCTAGAATGGGGTGAAAACCCACAAATTGGCACACAAAATATGGATGCAAAAGGCTCCTTTTATAGGCTCCCAGCAGGCGCAGCGTCGAGACGCTACAAGGACAGCGTCGAGACGCTCTGACGTCATCTTTTCTTGGGCTCCAAGACGTCGCAGCGTCGAGACGCTACTTGGACAGCGTCGAGACGCTCTCGCAATTCCAGATTTTTTCGCATAGCTGCCTAGCGTCGGGACGCTCCAGGCTTAGCGTCGAGATGCTAGGCCCTGAATTTTCAATAATGGCCCGATTTTGACTCCATTTTTGGGCCTCCAACTTTCTTTTGGCCCAAATACTTCTTGTAATGGATTTTGGGCACTTTTCTTGACCCAAATTGATAATTTTAAGGCTTGGACTTCATGAATTTGGGCTTCTAATTCATTCTTCTTGGCTTTTTGGACTCGGATCTTCAATGTAATTCTCCAAATTGCTCAAAAAGTCTCCAAAATCATCTAAATTCTCTCAAAATTCCGATTTTACTTCTTTGGCTCGGTTTTCTGAAATTTAAACAGAAAATAGCATTAAAGCACACAATTCAAGCATAAAACTAGCTTAAATTAATAGGAAAATGATGACATTTTTGCATGTCATCACATGTTCGCAAGAGGAAATTTTCTTTTGAAGACAATGGTGATGCTAAGGAATTGCTAGAGGAAATGGCATCCACGAATTACCAATGACCCACGGATAGGACCCCGATCAAACAAAAGGCTAGAATTTATGAGTTGGATGAGTCGAATTCTCTTAAGGCACAGATGGTTTCCCTAACCAATGCCTTAACAGGCTAACAACATCGGAAGTAGTCAAGTCGTTTGCTACGCAAGTCAAAAGCCACACAAAGAAGGAAGACCAGGAGGTGGAGCAAGTTCAATTCATCGACAATCGAGCATTCAATCAGACCCAGAATCTACCGAATTTCTACCACCCAGGTTTGCGCAACCATGAGAATTTTCTTACTCTAACACGAAAAATGTTTTGCAGCCACCCCCAGGTTTTGCATCAACTTTTGGACAAGAAGAGAAGAAAAATAGCCTTGAAGAAATGGTGGCGCTATTTATCAAAGAACAGAAGGTGTTGAATGGCAACCTTCAGACCACGGTGAACACACTGGTGACTTTAGTAAATAATCACGATGTTGCTTTGAAGAACATGGAAGTTCAGCTGGGGCAGATTGCAACTATAGTAAATGCCCCCCAGAAGGGTAAGTTCCCCAGCGATACTGAAGTCAACCTGAGAGATCAATGCAAGGTCATCACGCTCTGGAGTGGTACCCAATTGAAGAAAGTGCTTGAAGAAAGAAGGAAGAAAAATATAGAGAGCAAGGATGAAGCCGGAGAGACTGAGGCAGAAAAAACCTCCAAAGAAAGATCTTAAAGCCTCCTTAACTCATTTGAATTTTTTTTTTTTAATACTAACCTTAGTGCAGGATCTAAAGAAAAAGAGAATGAAGAAGAGAAAGAGAAGATGGAAGAGAAAAAGAAGCTGAAAGAAGAAGAAACTAAAGAGAAGGGTACCATGCAACCATCATGACAGAGGGTCGCACATTAGTCCACCGAGGCGGAAGGGCAAGTGTCCGACCTTCGACTATAGGGAGTTACCTTTTTCTCAGAGATTTAAGAATGTGAAATTAGATGAGCAGTTTTCAAAGTTTTTAGAAATGTTTAGAAAGTTGACTGTGAACATCCCTTTGGTAGATGCTTTGTCAAATATGCCTAACTATGGTAGATTTATGAAGGAGATGTTAGCAAGAAAGAAGAAATTGAAAAAAGAAGAGGGATTAAAATTGTCGGTGAATAGCAGCACCATAGTTCAGGGAAAGATGCCCCTGAAAAGAAAGGACCCAAGGAGTTTTATTATTCCCTGTACCATTGGAGATATGTCTTTTAATAGAGCGTTATGCGATTTAGGAGCTAGTACAAATCTAATGCCATACTCTCTTTTTAGGAGCTTATATGGGAGTGCAAGATGACTAAGAAGGTTTGGCTTGAAGTTGTTCCTAGCTCATATAATCTCTTTTCTCTATGCAGATCAAGCTGGTATAGTATGGACTATTGGAATGGCTCGTCAACAATACAAAAACAGAGTTGGAAATTGCTACAACAATAAAAAGCCAGTGGAATCTCAGCTTATTAATCTAATAGAAAGGAGTATCAACGAGCTAAAAGGGAGAAAACACTTCATACCGTCGTAGTCGAGTAGTTCGAGATGTGAGAGCCAAGTCATGCGAATTGGATCCCTCCACCGTCGAATGTGTGGAAAATGAACGCAGATGCCTCTTGGATCGAAGCCTCGAATCAGGGAAGAGTTGGTTGGATCGTGTGTGACTCCAATGGGTCTCTTATTTGTGCCGAAATGCAAAAAGCTCCAAGGAAATGGTTGATCGACATGTTGGAAGCTAAAACAATATGGGAAGGCTTGAAATCCATCCACAATTTCTTTGGCACCGACTTGACCCTAAAAGTCAAATCAGATGCTCTCCAAATTATCAAATGCCTAAACAAGGAGGAAGAAATTCTATCATAAGTTAAGCTATTCTCGGAAGCCATTCTTGCCTTGGCTTCTCAAACAGGCGTGATTACCTTGAAGCAATGTCTAAAATCACAAAATTCAGGTGCTCATGCAATTGCCAGCGAAGCAACCTCTTTGCAAAGCGCTCCTCGCGTATTTTGTGATAGTTAGGGGTTTTCTTCCTCGAGGGAAGAAGATACATTTTTTTGGACTTCTGACTACCCATCTTGGTTGGTTTTGTTAATGACCAAGGATATGGTTGTACCTACTTTTGCTGCTTAATTAATGAATTTCTCTTTTTAAAAAACGCCTGAAGTATGGGGTTAGTTTCAATTATACCCCAAAACTTTGAAAGGTTTCATTTTAACCCTATAAGTTTGAAATTTGTTTCAAAACGATCCTTGAAAACTTTTGTCGTTAAATCCATAGACGGAACATGATGTGTCTACTTACGTGAACATATTTGAAACATACGTGGAAAAAGAAAAAAAAAACACATGATAGTCGTGAAAAAATGAAAAAACTTTGGGGTTTATTAAGGAAAAAAACATAAAGAAAAGAATACAAAATTGGAGGCGTGAGGTTGAAACGAGGAAGGCAACAAAAAGTAGGGTCTAAAGTTTGGGAATAAGTAGACACATCATTTTTCCTCCATGAGTTTAACACAAAAGCCTTCCGGAGTTATTTTGCAACAAACTTTAAACTTTTAAGAGTTTGACATATAACTAAGATCAACCCCATAGAATGTAGGGCTAAAAAGAAAAAAAGAAACGGAAAAAATACATTTTTGGTCCTTGAGGTTTGAGATAGGTAGCATTTTGGTCCTTGAGTTTTCAACTACAATTTTACCCCTGAGTTTTGGATTTCGTTCTACTCTTAGTCCTTTCGTCTAATTTTCCATTACTAACGGATTGCTCACATTGCATTCAACTTTTTAAAATAAAATATATATTTTTTTCATTTTTTAAAAATAAAATAATATATATTAAATACTTTTTATTATCTTTCTTTTTTTTTTTCTTTATTTTCCTTTTTCTTCTTTCTCCATCTTCTTCCTTCATCTTCTCTCTACAACCCTAATTTCAGCCTTCACTACTAGCAGCCGCCCACCAATTTTTTTAAGACTTTTTTTCCCTTCTTTATCCTCCATTTTCTTCTTCTTCTTTTCTTTTTTTTTTCCTTCCTTTTTTGTTGTTCCTTTTTTTTTTTTTAAGAAGTTCTAAAGGGAGGAGGATCCTCCTCCCATTTTCGACGTGAAAAGGGACCAAAATGCAACTTATCTCCTCCCTCAACCATTTCTGTGTTAACTTTATAAGCTTCAATCATACCATACGTTTTTATTATAACAAACCTTTAATTTACTAACACTTTCAATGTTTCAAAGTGTTTATCTTGTAGAGCTCGAAAAGATGATTCCAATGCAATTTGAATTGCTCAAATTAGAGTTCAAACGAGAAAGTTACAAGCAAAAGAAAATTGGAAAAAAAAACCTACATGACAGTGACGTGATGCTTACGTGACATTCGATGTGGTAGTTGATGTGGACTTCCTTTTGAATGGTTTGTTGAATCAATTTCTTCCATTTGACTCATAATTTTAATCCTCTTTAATTCCATTTTTTTATCTTAAATTTCAATCCTTTTCAAATCTCAATTTCATCATAATTTCAATCATTTTCAAATCTCAATTTCAATTTAAATTTTCTCCTAAAATTAATCCTTTCAAGTCCCAAATTCAATTTCATTTTCCTCATAATTTTAATCCTTTTTAATTCAAAATCCATTCCTTTTTCATTAAATTAAATCTTCACCATCTAATTTGAATTTAATCCAATGGCTAAAATTCAACTTTTCCAACTATAAATTGAGCCAATTTCTTTTCCTCCAACACACACTCAATTGATAAATTTTTCAACAAGCCTACAAGACTTTTGTTCTTCTTCTCCAAAATCCTTCCATATTTTAAAACTAGCCCATTGCAATTTTGTGAGGAATTTTTTGGTGAGAATTGTGTGTGCTCATAGTTATGTATCTTGCCTTCAAGAGGTATTTTTTTGTTGTGAGATTATTTTCTTCTTTTATTGGGAATTGTATTAAGGTGTGGTTGCACATTGGGAGTTGAGTGAGTGGTTTTAATTCTGAACCCGAAAAAGGATCTGTAGAGGTTTGATCTTTAACCTGTTTAAGATAATCATAGTGGTTTGATCTTGAACTCGTTTAAAAAGATCGATATAGGTTGAGTTCTGAACCTGTAAAAGGATCGATAAAGGTTTAGACTTGAACTTGGAAAAAGAGCATTCGATAAGTTTGGTTCTCACCCATAAGAGAGTTGTTGCAGTAAAATACCCAAGAAGAAGTCTTGGGGAGTGGAGTAGAGATTTCTAAAACACTATAAATTTTTCTGGTGTTATCTCTTTCTCTCTACTCTTTTAATTTCTGTTATCTAGTTATTTATTTGAGTAGATTGTATGCTTAGAAAAATTGTCCAAAATTTCCAGCATATTTTATAGTCTTTATTAAATCAATTTAGACTAAATCGGTTTAGTTTAATTTAGCAAAAAGAAAAAGTTCTAAAATTTTATTAAGCAACTCTATTCACCCCCTCTAGTGTTGCCATACGATCTTACTTACATTTTGCCTATCGCCATCGGTCACCATCAAAAAAGTTTTCTTCCTCTTTTTTTTTTCTTCTTTCCTCCTCTCAACTCCCCTTTTTTTCTTTTCTTCTTTTTCTTTCCTCTCTTTTCTTCCCTTTCCTCCTTTCTTTTTTTCTTCTCCAAAATTTCAAAAGAAAAAAAAGTAGAACATTATTCCACATCTGGAACGAAAAAACGTGTTGGAAATACGCTGTATTTATAAGCTAAGTAACACTAACAAACTTATTACTCCAAAGATGGTAGTAAACAATTACAGTGTAAATAACAACACAAGCACTGTATATAACTACAATTACAAAACTCAAAATAAACAAGAAGAACAACAAATTGAAGTTACAAATGTTTTAAATAGCCTGAACAACAGTAGCAATAACCACAACAAATTGAAAAACCTCAAGAACTTGGTGAAGAAAATGATATGTAGTCGAGGCACGCTAATAAAGCGTTGTCCTGAAGTCAATTATTCGCTATGCACGGGTTGCTAGCAGACTACAACGATTATCTCAACAGGATACAATGACTAACTCTGGTAGAACAGCAACCTCAAACTACACGGATCTGGCAGAACCCTTGGATACTCACTCTCAACAAGACTAAACTCAAAAGAAGAAAAGATAAGAGAAACACGAAAAGGGAATGATTATGAAATGAAGAAATCAGCTACTATTTATAGTTGTACAAATAGTAACTCTTTAAAAAAGCGAAAAGGCAACAATAAATACTTTGTAAGTACGTTAATTACAGTGCATTTATGTGTATCAAAATACAGAAGGTCATTCATTTACTCTGTAATTATGAGCAATTACAGCAGTTGTAGAACACAAAAAGACACAAACTATTCAAGTTCATACAAGTTATGAATTTAATCTCTTGTTATTAAACTCATGAATTAAACAACCAACTTAAACCTCTTGGAATTCAACCAATTACTTTCTTTCACAAATTACAACGAAATCCAACGAATCGTTTCATTCCAGGGACGATTTTGTTCCAGTCGAAATCTGTCCAAATTTGGATAGTTTCGTTAGTTTTTATTTTAAAAAAAAATGTTGGAAAGGAGAAAGTGAGGATGAAGAAAGAAGAAGAAGAGAAAAAGAATAAAAAAGAATAAGATGTAAGGGTGGTGATGGTGACAGTGGTGTGTAACGTTGACGGTAGGAGGCAACCATGGAGGAAGAAGGATGAGGGGATGGAAAAAGGAGAGAGAAAGAAGAAAGAGAAAGGGAAAAAAATAAAAAAAGGGAAAAATACACTTTTAGTCCCTGAGGTTTGGGTTAGGTTTCATTTTGGTCCTTGAGTTTTCAAACTCGACAATTTAGTCCTTGAGGTTTGGATTTTGTTTCATTTTGGTCCCTCCATCCATTTTTCTGTTATGTCCTAACGAATTGATGACGTGACAATATTTTTTTAATTAAAAAATTCTTTTTTAAAAATTAAAAAATAAAACTAATATAATAATAATATTATTATTATTATTTAATTTCTTTCTTTCTTCTTTCTTTCTTCCTCCTCCTCATTCTTCTTCTTCTCCATTAGCTGCAACCGCCAGCCGTTGTCTTCAACTATTACTGTCATCGTTGTCGCCAATCGGCAAACCTTTTTTTATTCATTTTTTTCTTCTTCTTTTCTTATTCTTTTCCTTCTCCTTATTTTGTTTCTTTTTTTTCTCAAAAACTAAAAGCTCCTTTCACTCTTCACGCCCAATCGCCGTCGCACCCTCATGGTCCGCCACTTTTCACTCCCAGTCGCAGCACCGTCACCATCTTTCTCTCTCTCCGCGGCCAAAAATCCATGCCTGAAATGAATGGGAAATCTCCTTCATTTCAGATCTGGAATGAAACTTGAGTTTCGTTTCAGTTCGAATCGAAAGGGATCCAGCAGGGGTCATGAGGACAGTCGATGGGGCGAAACGAATGGTGTGATTTCAGCTGGACAGAACGACCGACGCGAGGATGAAGTGCAGCGACGACATGAGGATGGAGTTGCATAGCACACGGGGGAGAGAAATGAAGCTCGCGAACTGACCCACGTCGAAAGCTGACCCATGAGATCTGAACTCGTAGAGTTGACCCACACGAACTGTCGAAGCTCACTAAAGCTTTTTGAATCGACGGGCGTGGGTTTGAACTCACAGTGGCCGACCGACGAAAAGAAAATCAAGACGAAAAGAAAACCACAATCTGTTTCTTTTTTTTTTTAAAAAAAAAAAAGAAAATGAAGATAGAAAAAGAAAAAGAAAAAGAAGAAAGGAAGAAAGGAACAAGAAAAAGGCAAAAATAAAAAAGTTGTTGTCGGGTCGGCCGACCGTCAGCGATCGACGGTCCCCGACGGCCGACGACTGTAGCAGTGGGTGGAGGGTGGTGGTGATGGTCATGAAGAAGATGTTGATGATGGAGAGAGAAAGAAATAAAATTATTAAATATAATAATATTTTTATTATTTTTAATTATTTTTATTTTAAAAAATTAAATAAAAAATAGTGAAGGAAACGAAATTCAAACCTCGAGAACTAAACTATCGAGTTTGAAAACTGAAATATTTATTTTTTAATTAAAAAAACATTAAAAATATTTTAATGAAAAATATTGTCAAGTTAGCTTCCGTCAACTACAGAGACGGAAAACTAATCGAAATGCTACTAAATCCAAATATCAGTGCTTAAAATGTCAAATTTGAAAATTAACCGAAATGCTACTAAATCTACATATCAGTGCTTAAAATGTCAAATTTGAAAATTTAACAATGCAACTTAATTCAAACCTATTTTTTTAAAAAAAAAAAAAAAAAAAAATTACTTCAAACCTCGGAGACAAGATGTGTATTTTTCCAAAAAGAAATATCCAGACGCGAATTCTAATTTCTAGTATAATTTAACGCACTCGTTACATTCCTCTTTAGGAAATTTATGATAGCAAAAGCTTTAGTTGCATTCGTTGTGCCCATCCTAATTATACGTAATGGCCACGCCTCTCTCTCTCTGGATAACGACGCCTTCCAACTTCTCTGTCTTCTAGCCATTTCATTGCCTCTATATTTACCTTCTTCCACTGCATTTCCCTCTCTCGCTTCTCTCTAGAGATCATTTTCACAGGTAACCCATTTCCATTTCCATTTCCTTTTCCATTTCTGCAGTTCTAACGTGAGTAACTAAAGCTATGATCCGCCTGCAAATTGGCAAATTCACTCTCTTCTTTTCGTTTCTTTGTATAGGTTCTCTTTCTCACGTCTCTTCCCGCCTCTCCCATGGCTCCTCTTTCCTCCGATTCTATCAACCCACGAGGTTCTTTAATTTACGTCTTTCTAATGCTGGTAGATTTCATTTCACTTCCTTTGAATGATCAACTGATACTCAATTGCTTGCCCCAATTGAAGAAAATATGTTTTGTTTGAATTGTGAAATCATGGGGTGGCGTCGCCTCTTGATTCTTCTTTGTTAGATGACAATAATTTGTGGTGTTTGTGTTTTGCACAGAAGTTTGTATTGTGGGCGTTGCTCGTACGCCTATGGGTGGCTTCCTTGGTTCACTTTCGTCTTTCTCAGCTACCCAACTTGGTTCTATAGCGATTGAATGTAAATTTTATCATATTGGTTTTGCAGTTCAAGTTTTCTCCGGATTACCCTATTTTAAGATGTGAATTGAAGTATAACGATGTTTATAGGTGCCCTTAAGAGGGCAAATGTTGATCCGTCTCTTGTGCAAGAGGTATTCTTTGGAAATGTTCTCAGTGCAAATTTGGGGCAAGCTCCTGCTAGGCAGGCTGCCTTGGGCGCTGGTATACCAAACTCTGTTATTTGCACCACTATTAATAAAGTCTGTGCATCGGGCATGAAAGGTGTTTCTTCATCTACCAAAATTGTGATTGTTATAGGATAAGAAGAGTACTGAATGCCAAAAAGGTAACACTACTTTTTGCTTTTTGTTGGCACAGCAACAATGATTGCAGCACACACGATCCAGTTAGGTATAAATGATGTTGTTGTTTCTGGTGGTATGGAAAGCATGTCTAATGCGCCCAAATATCTCCAAGAAGTAAGGTTGGCCTTTATTCCCTTTTCTTTCGAATTATTTTCTTTTATTTTATTTTAATCAGCAGATAGATTGAATTAGAAAAACATTAGAAGTTGCATCGTTGCTGATATTCCTTTCTTCTTGTTGCTGCCTTCATGACGTTTAATCCAGGAATATAAAGTATATTTTAAGAAAACATGATTACTTCAATGTAAGAAGAAACTTAATTACCCGGTCCACTATATTTTGTTATCAACTAATGTAAATTTCTCTTCCTATAGCTGGAACAAGGTGAGGAATTGTCGAACTTCTTGTTTTCCAATTAATGGCGGATAAGTTTGTTTCTTTTTTCCGATAAGAAACTGAGAAGTATATTCAGAAGATAATAAAAGAAGCAACCTTAAGGCAATGGGTGGAAGGAACCCCTTCCCAAAAGAGCTAATAAGGAGAGTTTTCTAATTGTTAATAATCATCGGAAAGGCGCTATAATTACAAAAGAATTTTGTGTGAAGCCAAAAGAAATAAAAAGAAGAATAGATCTCCTCAAAAAGCCCATTGTTTCTCTCTCCCAATGCTCCAAAGGAGAGAGCGAGTGGCACATCTCCACAGCACTCTTCCCCTTCCACCGAACATCCTAGCGTCTAGCACCTCCAAAAGCCACTCATCAACATTCTTAGTAAGGCTATAATCCACCCCAAACTCCTTAAAGATAGCAAGCGACCCTTGGGATGCAAACAAGCAATGCAAAAACAAGTGGTCAATGGTTTCCTCTTCTTTCAAACAAAGACAGCATATTTAGGGGGAAGTCATCCAGTTCTTGAACTTCTTTTGAAGTTTTTCGTGGGTGTTTGATGTAGCTGAGAATATGAAAGAACTAGATAGTATATTATGAATCCAAACTAAGAATATCCAGCCTTTATATTGGCTTACAAGGGGCCTAAAAGTATAAAAGAAGGCACATGCCACTCACATGGCCGAGAGCCTAATTACATGACTAACAACCGGCTACATCAATTTCCCCTCCCAACAAAAATAACTCGACCTCGAGTTAGGTAACAAACGGCCATATTGTTACATAATCTGCGAATAATTCAGACTTTAAGATATCGGTGTGCAACTGGGCAACACCATTTACCGAATGTGCAGATACATCACACAAACTAGCCATCTGAACCATTGGCTTTTGAGGATTATTATTCAAGATGCACAAACGGTCAATCTTATGCTCAAAATTATTTTGGGTAGCACAGATCATTGCAACAAACCTCTTGTCAATTTCTTCAATAATTTCCATATGACGAGGAAGAAGCTTCCACATCACATGCTGTGACCATTTCTCAAGTGCTTCAGGAAGGACAGTATGATTGGTATAAAATTGCACTGCAACTTTGCTTGGAACTTTGCTTGGAAACTCAGACCAATCCTATGAATCTTTCCCTTGCATTCTCTCCTTGAATCTTGAAATTATGTCCCATTCCAAGAAAGTTTCAATCTCCATCTTCCCACTATATGTTGGAATATCAATCTTCATCTTGAAGTCATTTTCTGGTTGTTGATAGGGAAGTCTATGGTGCCTTTCCACTTGGATGTCCAATGGTCCATCTTCATCTTCACTCGAGGAGTTCGTCCCGTCTTGTTGTCTTCTATATAAGGGATTATTTTTTAATTCTTGGAGCATTGGTCGACGTTCTTGATGGATTCTTGGAGGCAAATCTGCTTCTTGGACCATTCTTGGAGGCAAATCTGCTTCTTGGACCATTCTTGGAGGCAAATCTACTTCTTGGACCATTCTTTGTTCCATTCCTAGTTTTTCTTGCCACCGTCTTGTTTTGAATTTTGCTCCTTGAAAATCTTGCAGTGTTCTTCCCACATTAGTTTGCACCATCGGGTTTGTTGATTGTTGATCCGGTTTAATTCCCAACTTCTCGCAAATCATTTCTAAGATTTTCTTGATCTCACCCACATCATTCTTCAAGAATCAAGATCTTCATATCTTGTTCAACCGACAGCAAGCGTATGGTTGTTGATCATGGTGAAAGGGCGGTGGTAGGCTCCGCCTCTCCAACCGAAGAAGAGTCTCCCATGATATTGGTTGAAACTCTCTTGGTTGCCATAAAGATTGTGCCCAAAGTCTTGATGCTCTGATACCAATCTTGATGTAGCCGAGAATATGAAAGAACTAGATAGTATATTATGAATCCAAACTAAGAATATCCAGCCTTTATATAGGCTTACAAGGGGCCTAAAAGTATAAAAGAAGGCACATGCCACTCACATGGCCGAGAGCCTAATTACATGACTAACAACCGGCTACATCAGTGTTCAAGCATCTATAAGCCAACGACCAAAGGAAAACTTTAACCTTTTTGGGGATCTTGAATTTCCAGATTAAATTCACTAGGGGAAAATCCAACTTTGTCATCTCGTTGGTCTTTTTCGAAAAGGTAGCCTTAGTCGAAAAGGATCCCGAAGGATCAATCTTCCATCTGATTCTATCTTCATCATTACCCACAACAATTGAGTTTAGGAAGGTGGTGAGGCTAATCGAATTGTTCAGTTCTCTATCAAAGAGCCGTTTTCTAGCCCCAATCCCAAGTTTATTTTTCCAATTTCCAACAATCAGAAATGAAAGCACCTTTTTTTATTAGAAATTCCGTAATTATCCAGGTACTTTTGAGCTAAAGTAACCGTCCCACCCCAATTGTCTTCCCAAAGTTTGATTCTTCTCCCATTTTGAACGGCAAACTCTACAAAATTAACAAAATGTTCCTTGCATTTCAAAATACCACTCCACAGACGCTGCTTTCCTTTCTCTTTTGGCATGCTAGTTATACAACCATGATGGTCCAGCCCATAAATAACTTTAACCACCCTCCTCCATAAAGCATTCTCCTCTTGAGTAAATCTCCTTAGCAATTTCATTTGGAGGGAAGTGTTTCTTTGATGGTGGGAACCAATACCAAGACAACCCGACACCAAAGGAAGAGATTAATGGCGGATAAGTTCAGTTGAGATTATAGAATCAAATAAGAATTATATCTTTTGTCCATGTAGTATAAATTTTGATTGTGTTATGTTTTCGTTTATGGCTCAATGGTTGCTCTTTTAGCTTATATATTTATTGCTGTTGAAATATTTACTTTACTTTTCATTCATCAAGATAATAACTTGCACTTGATTCTCCACTTCCACTGGAGCCAAGAACTTTGCTTAGTGGACTGTTCTGTAATGCAATTTCTCGCACTTGTTTTCAAGGAGGAATAACTACTTTTCATTCTGACTCAAAGTTATGAACAGAAAAGGGTCTCGATTTGGAAATGATACTATTGTAGATGGCATGCTTAAAGATGGTCTTTGGGATGTTTACAACGACTTTGCCATGGGTGTTTGTGCTGAGATATGTGCCAGCCAACATTCCATTACAAGAGAAGAGCAGGTAACGTTTACCAGATGGGGAGTTTCACGCAGTACTATTAATAAGTTTTACTAGTTCACTTTAAGCTGGTAATTTTATTCCCACGCAAGTTTTCAGAAACCAATTATGTCAAAATCCAATTTGTGAGCTTCAAACCTTTTTCAAGCCAATTGAAAACATTTAGGCACTATTTGATATTCATTTTGGTTTATGGCTTTTGGTTTTCTGTTTTTAAAAAACAAAACACATACATGTTTGATAACTGTTTTTTTTTTCTTTTTTGTTTTTAGAAAACAGAAAACCAAACATGTTTGGTGATTGCTTTTGGTTTTCTGTTTTCTAAAAAATTATAGAGAGATAAATTAGAGCTCAAAAATAAAATATTAGAGACCAAGATAAGATTTTTGAAGAGAAAAGTTTGAGAGATTTTTTAGAGATAGAAAAGATTTAGACAGAGATGAGTTAGAAGGCAAGATATACTAGAGAGAGTATTAGGAGGAAGAAAATTTATAGAGAAAAATAATATTGGGGGTGTTTCTCTCCAAAATAATAAATATATTCAGCAAAAAAGTATAAGTTAAACCAGATAAATTTTTAAAATTCACCTCTCTGAAATTTTCGTATCTATAAGTTTTTTTTAAAAAAAAAAATTATAGAAAGATGGCTTAGGAGATAGAAAAAAAAAAAGAATGTTTGATCATAATATTAGAATATTTCAACTACTCGACAATTAGGCTATGTAACATTTGAGTATTTAACTACTTGTATTTATTGTTTAATAAAAAAAATAAAAACAAAATGGCATAAAAGGTTTTGATTACGTATAGTTTGTTTGAATATATTTGAAATAGGTTTAAATCCTATTTTAGTCTCTAAATTGTTGAGATTATTCTATTTTGGTCCTTGAACTTTCAAAATATCCATTTGTCCATGAACTTTCAAGTTTGTTCTATTTGGTTCCTGAACTTTTAAAATGTCTTGTTTAGTCCCTAAACTTTCAAAAAATGACTATTTTGGTCTGTACTTTTATTTCAATTTTAACAAATGAATGACAAAACTTCTAGTATGTGCATTAGATTGTTAATATGAGCATGATTTTCAGGTCAAATAAGTTAGAGACGAACATTAGGCAACACAAAATTGAGGTATAAAAGTAACATAACAAGGGCCAAAATGATTATTTTTTAAAAGTTTAGGGACTAAAATAGGCATTTTGAAAATTCGGGGACTAGAATAGAACAAATTTGAATGTTTAAAGACCAAAATAGACATTTTGAAAATTCAGGGACTAAAGTAGAACAAACTTGAAAGTTCAATAGCTAAAATCAGATTTAAACCTTAAAAATACTAAACAAAAGTTGTATTTTAATAAGAAAATAAATATCTTAATAAAACACGACCTCCCAAGTTCATAACATGGCACCCTCAACCCCAGGCGTCCCCTAGGCTCTCAACCCCCACCCCGCGGGTCATTCCGTGCTTAAGAAACGGAAACCGTTTCAAAAACTAAAAAATCTGTTTTCAACTATTCTTTTTAGATTTTAAAAATGTTTTTTGAATTTCAAATTAAAAAATTAAATTGGTTACCAAACACATGTTTTTCAGAAAGCCAAAAAC
Organism: Luffa acutangula; assembly: GCA_036850905.1. NCBI lineage: Eukaryota > Viridiplantae > Streptophyta > Magnoliopsida > Cucurbitales > Cucurbitaceae > Luffa > Luffa acutangula. Next base: position 17,839,832 of record CM072096.1, read on the forward strand.
AACAAGAAAAACAAAAAAAAAATCAATTGGTTATCAAGCGGGTCCTTAGGAATTGAGACACTCTGATTTTCAGCAAATGTTTCTTCTTTTATGGTTGTGCCCCTTGAGCTTTGGTGAATATGTATAACAGTTTGTTAAAGTATAAATAAAATATTAAGTTTATTCTAACCCCTAAGCCTGAGCTATTTAGTTTAGTGGTGATTTAACATGGCTGTAAAGTAGGAGGTCCTGTTTCAAACTCTTATTAAATGTCATTTCCTCTCCAATTAATGTTAGTTATCACTTGTTGGGTCTTGTGCTAATTTCCAGCCACAAGTGAGGGAAGTGTTAAAATATGAATAAAAATATTAAATTTACCATAATATATGAGCTTAAGCTTTTGGGTTTAACGGTGATCTAATAGAATTTAATAACCTTTTCTTTCTGCTACTCTCTTTTATGTTTCTTATTCTTCCTCAATAGGATGCATTTGCTATTAGGAGTTTTGAGCGAGGACTTGCTGCACAAAATAGCGGTCAATTATCATGGGAAATAGCTCCGGTACAGTTGCCTTTTCATTCTAAGAAGGCATTCTGAAGTCTATTCTTGTATAATTCAAACATAACTAATGGTTTGCATATTGTAGGTCAAGGTTTCTCCCGGGAGAGGGAAGCCATCTTCAATTTTTGACAAGGACGAAAGCTTGAGACAAGTAAGTTATCACTAATAATAGTAAAAAGCATTTCAATATTTGTTTTATACAAGTAATTGACTACCCAATATCGTATACATACTTAGGAAGTAGTACGGGTATCGTAGAGAACTAACTGACATCATAATGGTTGTTACTTGATTGGAAGAAATGTTTGAACTTGGAATGAAGCATTTACGAGGAAAAATACGAGTTTGTTGCTTAGAAATAGGAACTGAGTTCACATTCCTGCTAAGGTTAGTAAAGTTCTGGGAGAAGTTCTTTAGGGCTTCGTAGGTAGGGGCTAGCTTGGCCGGTGGAACTGGAAGTTAGGAAGTTATATGGTTAACTGGAAATGGGTTACTCGGGATTCTTTGGGAGGCTTGGGTGTGGTAGGTACCCTAAGAAAAGGAAATTTGCTCTTCTTATTAAATGGCTGAGGTTCTTTGACGAGGAAAATCCTCTTTGGAGGAATATCATTGAAAGCAAGTATGGCGTAGAAGATTGTATTTGGTTTACTAAATTGGAGAAAAGGATATGGCACCTGGAATAAAATAACCAGAACTAGAGCTCACATGGAGAAAGGAATCTGCTTTAGATTGGGAAAATCTCCAGGGGCTTCCAGAAATCCTCCTAGATTGGTGATTCAAGGGTAAAGCTAGAGTCTCAAGTCAAAGGTTTCGAGTGCTCTTCTTTGGCTGCTATAACAACAAGGTTTTTAAGTATAGAAATCTTGCAAATTTTTTGTACTACTTTTGTTTGATTGGAGGTGATTTATTTGATCCCTCCTCTCCGGCCTGGGAATCTCATGTCTGGCTTCTAGGTTGTTCTTTTGGCTGTGATCTTAATGAAAGTTTTCTGTTTCTTGGGGGGAAAGGGATTCCGTTGCTTAGTTATAGGAGTTTGTCGTGAGAGGCAGGATTGAACAGAAAGAAGAGTAAAATGTAAGTGTAGAAATGGGATCGGGGTATTCAGTTTGTGTGTAGAGGGATTTCAAGAAAGTGGATTAAGGGAGAGTCAGAAGTCATACTTTAAAAAGTATTTAATAGGTTCTAGAACTTTCAATTTTATGTCTAATAGAACCCTGAACTTTGAAAGTATTTAGTAGGTTCTTGAACTTTCAATTTTATGTCTAATAGATTCCTGAATTTTGAAAATGTCTAATAAATTCTTGAACTTTCAATTTTGCTTCTAATAGGTCTTTGTCGTATTTAAAATTTTTAAAAAATTAACTAATCTATTAGATAGACCTTAAATTTTCAATTTTGTGTATAGTAGGTCTATAAATTTTTAAGAATGTTGAATAGATCAAAGACCTGTTAGGCACAATTGAGAATTCAGGGACCTATTGGACATAAAATTGAAAGTTTAAGGACCTATTGTCTACTTTTTAGAGTTTAAAGACTTATTGGACACAAAATTGAAAGTTCAAGGACTTATTAAATACTTTTTATAGTTTAAGGATAAGGACTAAATAGACATAAACCTGAAAGTTTAGGGACTAAACTTATAATTTAACCCCTTTTTTTAATTCTAGGAAGGTTACCTAGTTTTCTGAAATATTGAGAACTTCCCTTCTGCTGACTATGGACCTTTTTGACGTTACATACTACTTCATTGTCATCCAATTTTCTTGTGATTTGCTAGTTTGATGCTGCAAAACTAAGAAAGCTCAGGCCAAGTTTTAAAAAGGATGGCGGTACTGTTACTGCTGGCAATGCTTCTATCATAAGGTTCTCTCTTGTAAATTGTATTTGCATATTTGCTGCAAATTAATTTGATATATATGTTCTGTCTTTAAGAGACACTTATGGTTCTGAGGTCTTTCCCCATGAGGTGATGAACTGATTGCAGAAATGCATAACCATCATTGTTAATCGGTTATTTATTTCCTATTATTATAACTTTTATTTTTCAAAGCACTTGAGAAACTTGCTCAAATTGGAAAGTCTTGGAAGACATAGTAGTATTAATGGATTTGTTTTCTCCAGCAACTGATTTGTGAAGTGCCACAGGCTAAGGATTTTACTTTCCTTCCCGTTGATGCCAAAGTGAGAACATTTTTAGCTGCATTGTATTTGATTATTTGATCTTGTACAGTGATGGTGCTGCTGCTTTGGTTCTGGTGAGTGGGAAGAAGGCACTTGAACTTGGTTTAGAAGTAATTGCTTTAATTAAAGGATATGCTGATGCAGCTCAGGTAATTAAGTTATTTATGTTATTATCTCTCTTGTTGGAGTAAGATCTTTTGACTAACAGAGAAAAATAACTACCAGGCGCCTGAATTATTTACAACTGCTCCAGCCCTTGCTATTCCAAAAGCCATCTCAAATGCTGGTTTACATGCTTCTCAAATTGATTATTATGAAATAAATGAAGCCTTTTCCGTAAGAACTTGTGCTTTCATTCACTGCTACTGCATTTTCTTGTTCATCATGCATGGTTTTGTTGTTAATATAATTTTTTTTTTTTTTTTTGAAAAAGTTGTTAATATAATTTTCTCTTCAGGTTGTGGCTCTTGCCAATCAGAAGCTGCTTGGTCTTAATCCTGTGAGTCTTCTTGTCATTTATTAAATTCATCACATTTGGTAGTCTTCAGAGTTCAACTAATTATGTACTGTTGTCTGGTTAGCAGTCTGGTTATTGATTCCAAAATTTGGTTGTTGGATGTAAGCCTTTTGTCCCACGGTAGTAGGCTTCACTCCGCAGTCAGCTTTGCTAGTGTCCCCTAGCATTTTTTTGTCCACTTTAGAAATTCCTAATTTTTGGTGCCAAGAAGACAGGAGGGGCTTCTCATGTAAGCCTTTTGTCCCACGGTAGTAGGCTTCACTCCGCAGTCAGCTTTGCTAGTGTCCCCTAGCATTTTTTTGTCCACTTTAGAAATTCCTAATTTTTGGTGCCAAGAAGACAGGAGGGGCTTCTCATGAGAAATTTTCACGAGGTGTGGATGGAAGGGGCAGGTTGTACCTAATTCATGCAGAGATGGTGTCTAGCACTTTTTCCTCGATGGTTGGTTATTGGGGAACTTAATTCGAAGAATACTGTTTTACTAGTTAAATGGTTGTGAGGAGGTTCTTTATTTTTGTCTTCTGTATCCTTATATCTCTCTTTGTGAACCTCAGTTTCAAAATAAACTTTAATGAAAGGACAAGATTGAATTGGAAAGTCTCTCTCGACATCTTTCCATTCTATTTTTTTCTAATCAGTGAAGTGGTAAAGGATGTGAATTTTATTCAGTTTTGGGTGGACTGTTGTACACACGCAAAGGTCCTCTTCTGTCTTTTTCCCTTGTCTCTGATTTTTCCTCTCTTCTGTCCAACATTTCGGATTTCTTCTTCCTTCTGAGTTTCAAGGATCTTGATTCCATAGTTTTCTCTTGTAAATCTTTTCTGAAATGCTTAGTTTCTTCCCTTGTTGATCGACCCCCTTGCTAAGTTGTGAAAGGGAAAACCAGAAGACAACCAAGTTCTTTGATTTGCTTGTTGCTCATGGAGGATCAACATTATGAATGTTATTTCGGTTCCCAGTTATGAGCTTTTGTCTTGTTTTATATAGATACATAGAAAGAAAATCCAATTTGTTTGTGATTTCTTATTTTTGTGCATTTGCGTGTTGAATACAGGACAGAGTTAATGTTCATGGGGGAGCTGTATCTTTGGGACACCCATTGGGCTGTAGTGGAGCTCGGATTTTGGTCACATTGTTAGGGGTAATTTCTGTCACTCCTCACAGATTGGGTTGTAGTGGAGCTCAAATCTTGGTTACATTGACAGAAATAAATTTCTTGATATCTGGTTCTCTTTTTCTCTCTTCAATATTTTTTATCGTGTTTCCTCTCAAATAACTATAATCTTTGAGAGGCTGGGACTGCTGCTGATAGGAGAGGGAGTTGACCAATATTCTCTGCTGTTCTCTACTTATGGTTACATTCTTACAGAAGAAGAATCTTTGATGCAGGTACTGAGACAGAAAAATGGCAAGTATGGGGTTGGCGCTGTCTGCAATGGTGGTGGAGGGGCATCTGCTCTTGTGATTGAACTAATGTAAGCTCCTTTAAACTTGGAAGGAGATGTTCCATTTTCAGAGAATATATTATCTGTTATTATAGTAGTAATAAGTTAGCTTAAGTTCCCGGTGTTTTATGAAATACTTTCTCTGTCAGTTATAGAAAACCAATCTAGTGAATCATTGTCAATGACCATCGAGTCATTGACCTTAATGCCAACAACCCTAACTTAACTAGTTAAGAAATATATCATTGATCAAAAAGGTTAGAGGTTTAAATCTACTTCCTTACATGTTAAACTTAAAAAATAGTCATTGAGTTTCATAGTTTATCATATGTACATAATGAGAGGTGGTCTCCTTTTCTTCTTTACAAGTATGGTGTTCCAGCTAGTTTACTGTAGAAACTAAGTATCCCCACTATGCTTGTCGCTGAAAATCTTTTAGCATATAAATGTCTTAGAAGGTGATGAGCTCAAATGCTTTTGAGATTCCTTATTCTTTTGGATGGGAGCCATTTTTGTCTATTAGAAAATTGCTTACATATTGACATAGTTTCTAGATCACGGACTTTAAATATGAATCAATATAAGCTGACAAGTTTATGAATGTTGTAAATGAATAAGCTTTTGGAGCTATTTCGGCCAAATGTTTGGCGTGATATTTCAGTTAGATATAGCCATGTTGGAAACATTATGGAAATGTACCTGTTTCACTTAACAACTTTGTTTCCGATATGATGGAAGTTATTAGAATTGATTCTCAAGTTTAAGCAATAGTTAACACATGGAATAGAATTCCTTTGGTTGCTTATTCATGTGCCTCCAACACAAACGAACTCTTTGAACACTTTGATATTTTGTTCCTTTATGAAGTCTGATTGCAAGTCTTTGTAGATATCAACTAAATGCATCATAATTGACTTTCTTTTGCTACTTTTTATGACTTTATATTTCTTAGGGAAAGAGATCCAAGTTTTGGTAAATCCTGAGTTATGTTAACATTTTGCAGGCATGCCGCTAGAGTTCGACATTCCAAGCTGTGATCCAAATTGGTCTTCTCAAAAGACAGCTGTTTGGTATTTCTCCTTTTCTACACTTGGAAAGAAAGAGGAACAATTATTCAGTGTATCATATTTAATACAGAAAAATCTGGTCTGTTTCGATATAATAAAGGGTTTCTTTCATCATCTTTTTGCTGCATTGCTTCTAGTTATGTTTAAAAAACTTTGCCCCAAGTTTTTAAATCACTGAGTCGGATTATGTAAATTTAATTTTTTTTAATCGTACTTGTAACTATCCCCTTACTTGAGAGCGTGAATTTTTTTTTTTTTTTAAGAGCAAAATTGAGAGCGTGAAAATTAATACAAGGTTCGACAAGTGATTATTAGTATTAATGGGATGACATTATAGTAAGTTGAACAAAAGTCTAATATTATGATACCATATTAAATTGCCATTAAATCTAAAAGCTTAAATTGATAGGTTAGGTTTTTTTTTTTTTTTTTTTAGTACTTTTAAAAGGGGTGCAAAATTGATGGGTTAGGTTAAATGTAATTATTTATTCATATTTTGGCATAGGTGTCCTTTAATTTTTGAATCCCAAACTTGTGTATGTTAAATTAAGATGTCTTTGATGATTCTAAAATGGTACTTGAGATCAAACTATCTCAAAGAAGGGAGGGCATCACAATAAATGGTGATTGGACTTTCTTTTTTTCATTGATAATTCATTGTAGGTTTTGATTTTTTGTTTTTTTTTTTTTTTCTATACAAAAAAATATATATAATTTTAGTCTTTGGTTTGGGTTAGGTTGTATTTAGGTTTTTGAGTTTTTTAACTCAACATTTTAATCCCTGAAGTTTGAGTTTAATAGCATTTTAGTTCCTTCATCTAATTTTTCATTATTCTAGCTAATGAAAGTTGATGTGACATTTTTTATTAAAAAAATATGTGAAAAATACATTTTTAGTCCCTGAGGTTTGGGTTAAGTTGCACTTTGGTTCCTAAGTTTTCAAACTCGACATTTTAGTCCCTGAAGTTTGAATTTTGTTTCATTTTGGTCCCTCCATCCATTTTTCTGTTAAAAACTAACGGTTTGCTGATGTGGCACTATTTTTTTTATTAAAAAATTATTTTTGATTTTTTAAAATATAAATATATTAAAATAATAAAAATATTAATTTTTAATATATTTTTTCTTTTTTCATCTTCTCCAACCTACCCACCAGCCACCACCAACCTCTTCCTTCTTCAACACCCCTCACCAACCTACTGCCGGCGACCGGCCGTCGCCGGTGGTAACATTTTTTTTCCGTTTCTTCTCCATTTTCCTTTTCTCTCTCACTCACTTCACTCTCTCTACAACTGTGTTTGTCGTCGTTCGTAGTCTGTTTGCCGCCCGTTCAGACTGAAGTTCGCCGCCCACTCGTAGTATTCTGCCGTGAAATCGCCGCATGTTCGTAGTCTTCCGCCGCGAGTTCGTAGTTCGTTCCAGATCTGACGAAATCGCGGCGGGTTTGTGACAAAATCGAGAGCTCGACCGTTCACGAGCGGCGAAATCGTGAGTTGTTGGTTCCTCTCTCACTGTTTTTTTGTCGTGGGTCTCTCGATACATTACAGAGTTTTCAAAAAAAAAAGAAATTTTGGAGAAGGAAGGAAGGAGGAGAAGAAGAGAAGAGAAGAGGGAAAAAAAAAGTTGCGGCGGCGGCGTTCCTGTGACTGCGGCGGCGGCATGCTGGTGGTGGTGGGAGTGATGAAGAAGAAGATGAAAGTGAAGAAGAAGAATAATAAAAGAGAGAGAATAAGAAATAATAATTTTTAAATTAATTTATATTATTTTATTTTAAAAAATAAAAAATATATATATTTTTTAAATAAAAAAAATAGGTGTCACGTCAACAACCGTTAGGGGTTAACAGAAAAATTGACGGCAGGGACCAAAGTGCTCCTTATCTCAAATCTTAGGGGTATTTTTGTTGAGTTTGGAAACTCAGGGACCAAAGTGTCACTTAACCCAAACCTCAGGGACCAAAAGTGTATTTTTCCCAAAAAATATATATTTGAATTATATTTTTTCAATTTTGTAAAATAAAAAATGTTTTATCTCTTTTCTTTCTCCTCTTCTCCCTTCTTTCTCCCTCCCATCCATGGCCATGATTGTCCATCGCCATCGTTACCACTGTCTCTTTTGTTTTTCTTTTTTCTTTTCTTTTCTTTTCTTTCTTCTTTCTCGCTTCCTTTTCTTCTTTCTCCTTCTTTCCCTTCCCTCCTTTCTCCTCTTTTCCACGTTTAAAATATATATATATATATGTATATATTGTTGGGAGAAAATGCGAAATACCAATAACAATAATATTATGACGACAATCAATAATATTATAACTATCTCCCCTTCCACAGGTTAAGCCAACACAAGCCAAAAATAATAGTCACGAAAATAATAAAAGAGATAGGGAAAAAGAAACGACACCGAAAAATATACTGGTTCGCCCCAAACTCGGGACTACGTCCAGTCTTCTGCAACTGCAGGTTCTACTAGTATTTGGGAAATTACAGGAAGCCTTCAATAACGCTACAAACCAACCTTCAATAGCCCAACAATAGCTATTGACTTCCAAGTATCACAACCCGATAGCTTGGGATAAACAAAGAAACAAAAACCCTCAACCCAATCAAGAGAAATAATCTAATCTCTCTCACGAAAAACTCACGGCTGCCCCTCAATTCTGCTCTCAGCCACAAAACTCTGAAAAGCCACTTTCTGCCGTCCTTTTGAAAACCACACACAACACATATATATAAGTTTGCAAACCTAAGGTAAATGGGCCTTAAGGCCCAAAACCCTTCTTTTATTTTTTATGCACGGCAATATGAGATATTAGGATTTTTGTATCCACACTCCCAGCAATTTCCCACTTGGAGACAAAACAACGATCTCGTCTCCCACTGCAACAAAACTCTAAACATCTTGGCAAACTCCAAGGATCTACTCCCACTACAACTGTTATCTCTGATCTTCTTGGTAAACTCCAAGGCTCAAAAATACCCGAGGTATGGGCTAACTACGTGGACCTGTCTCCCAGACGAAAAAGACAGACACGTACTCCTACTTCAGCTAAGTGGTATCACCTGTCATCTTCTTCCAACCCGAACAACTGTTCCTGAAGAAGATACACTCTGAGAATGGCTTGAGTCCTCTATTCAAACCTGTTACCAAGCTAGAGACCTGACCTTTGACCTTAGCAACTGCTCTGGCCTTCCACTTTGATGCCTCAACTCGCCTAAGCGACTTCTTCAATTCATTCGACCGTCTGACAACTGGGGATTCACAATAGCCATCAACTTTCTCTCCTAGACTTCCCAATTGTTTCTGAACTGAAGGATCTTGATCGAACTGATCGAACTTGGCTATCCTTGCTGCTGGCTCAACTGTACCTCTACAACTACCATCTGCAGCTTTAACCGGCATCCACTGTCTCTCTGAACCTTTGGCAACATTCAACTGACATCTGTACAGTGTAGATTTCCTGTGACCAACTGCCACTACCTGAGATCCGAACTTGAGTTTACACTGGCGACTGCCAAACTCACACATGAAACCATCATCTGTCAACTTACCAATAGAAATAAGATTCATCTTGATATTAGGCACGTACCTGACATCTCGCAGTACCAATTTACCTCCACATTCTGTCTTTAGACTAACATCTCCAATCCCTCTAGTCTTGGAGGTTCTACCATTCCCCATTCTCACTAGGCCATGATGCCCTCCTGTGAATGATGTGAACAAACTCCTATCTGAAGCTATGTGAACAGAAGCTGCACTGTCTAATATCCAATCTGATGAGTGATTACTATACTTTGTGTCACTCTCAACACAAGCTAAGACAACCTCCTCCACTATATTTGCCTCTGGTTTTCTTTTCTGATCCTCTTTAAGTTTCCTACACTGATACTTGAAGTGACCTTTCTTATGGCAGTAATAACATTCTACCTCATTCCTACCTTTCCACTTTTTCTTACTGCTACTCGGTTCATTATCTTCATCAACCTTATCTTTACCTTTAGTCATAACCAAAGCTGACCCTACCGTAAACTCTTTATTACTACCCTGCCTACGAATTTCCTCAGCTATGGCTAAATCACAAACTTCTGAAAATTTTAAAGTGTTATTTCCAGTCGAATTAGACACTGCTGTCTTCATCGTTTCCCAACTATCAGGTAAAGACGTTAACAACTGAATAGCATTCACCTCATCAGAAAATTCTATCTTAACAGATTTTAACTGATTAATCAAAGTGGTAACCTCATTAATATAGGAATTCACAGAAGCATCCTCAGACATTTGCATGTTGAAAAACTTCTTAACTAGGTAGACCTTATTATTTGCAGAGGGTTTTTCATACCTGTTTGTAAGCAATTCCATCAACTTGACTGTAGTTATCTCATGGGCTACTAGACTTGCCACATCCATCGACAAACACATCCTAATGGTTGCAACTGCCTCTTCATCTAGAGCTTCCCAATCTTCGTCCTTCATATCTTTCGGTCTCTCCTTCAATGCCTTATGCACTTTCTTGCAAGTTAAATAATCCTTGACTTGCATCTTCCAATATCCAAAATTTTTCCCATCGAATTTCATGACTCCATCGAAACTTTTTGGCTCTACAAAACCCATGACTCCTGAACCAAAAGCTCTGATACCAATTGTTGGGAGAAAATGCGAAATACCAATAACAATAATATTATGACGACAATCAATAATATTATAACTATCTCCCCTTCCACAGGTTAAGCCAACACAAGCCAAAAATAATAGTCACGAAAATAATAAAAGAGATAGGAAAAAAGAAACGACACCGAAAAATATACTGGTTCGCCCCAAACTCGGGACTACGTCCAGTCTTCTGCAACTGCAGGTTCTACTAGTATTTGGGAAATTACAGGAAGCCTTCAATAACGCTACAAACCAACCTTCAATAGCCCAACAATAGCTATTGACTTCCAAGTATCACAACCCGATAGCTTGGGATAAACAAAGAAACAAAAACCCACAACCCAATCAAGAGAAATAATCTAATCTCTCTCACGAAAAACTCACGGCTGCCCCTCAATTCTGCTCTCAGCCACAAAACTCTGAAAAGCCACTTTCTGTCGTCCTTTTGAAAACCACACACAACACATATATATAAGTTTGCAAACCTAAGGTAAATGGGCCTTAAGGCCCAAAACCCTTCTTTTATTTTTTATGCACGGCAATATGAGATATTAGGATTTTTGTATCCACACTCCCAGCATATATATTATGAATCAAATGGGATTTTTCCTTTGTTTATATATTTTAAATAAAAAACATGGAGACGAAGGGGAGAAAAGAGAAGGGTTAGAAGAAGGGAAGAAGAGGAAGAGGGAAAAAAAAGAAGCAGAAGAAAAGAAAAAGGAGGAAAAAGAAGAGAAAAAAAAAGGGAGAACAAGGAATGAACGATAGTCGGATGTATTTAAGGTTTAGGATGAAGATGGAGGTGGGAGGGAAGAAGAAGATGTAGAAAGAATAAGAAAAAAGAAAAAGAATTTTTTTAACAAAAAAATATCTCGTCAACATTCTGTTAGTAATTAATGAAAGAACTGATGGAGGAACCAAAATGGAATCAAATGTAAACTTCGAGAATAAAATTAGTAAGTTTGGAAACTCATAACCGAAATGTAACCTAATTCAAACTTCATAGACCAAAAGTTCGTGGTTCCTTTTTTCTTATTGAAGTTTGCAATTCATTATTTTTACTTGCGTACAAGATTCATTGAGTCTACTTTAATATTAAATTTTTAACTCAATTCAATTGAATTCCAAACTTAAATAAATGGTGAAATTAATATTATCAATACTGAAATTTATTGTATCATATACTTTGACTTGTCGAAAGTCTAAGAAATCAAAGACAATATATTGAGATAAAATTACCCCAATGCATTATTTTTTTTTTTTTTTAAATTGGTTGACTATTCCCTTATCCAACATTTGAGGGTAAAATTTCCATAACATGTGTTTTAAATTTATTGATATTCTCGTAAAGAGAAGGGTTTGACATGAATTGGGTTAGATGTTATCATTCTTGTTATAAACTTACCTTTTACCGGTTAATCAATACCTAAACCACTTTTGTCAAATTAATATTTGAACTTTACAATTGCAAAATGAGTTATTATGGAATTGTTTGGTAATGTTTTTGTTTTACGTTTTTCAACTTCTATTTCTTGTTTTCGGTTTTTGAGAAATATAAACATTTTATAATTTTTTCCATTACTCATTTGTGATTAGTTAATAACATTTCCAAAAGTGTGTAGAAATTTTGGAAACAACAAAATCAAGTTTCATGTTGTTTTATTTCTAGTTCCAATTTTTTTTAAGAGATGTAAATGAAAGCATTATTTTATTATTCTTGACTTAAAGGATAATAAATATCACATAAAAATTTTGGTTATTTAATTTTAAAAACTATTTTCATGTATAATTTTTACATTTTTAATCTAAAATTTCAAAGTACAAGAAGCAAGAAATGGGTTTAGGGTTTAGGGTTTAGGGTTTAAGTTCAACGATGGTTCAACCCTAAACTTGATGTAGAGATTTATTATAGTTGTTGATGCCAAAATCCGGACAGAAGACTCACCTGACCTTCACGTGACACCAACAGTGAATTTGTAGAAACTGGGGAAGACGTGACCTGCAAGACCAGCAAAAACCGCTGCACACCGGCGTGGTGTAGGCCACACCGCCTCCGATGCCTAAGTCAGAAAACCGAGGAGAAGCTACAGATAGTAAGGGGAGAGTCAGGAATAGAGTTTCGGAACCCTTCTTCCGTGATGAAGAGGGGGTTTTATACCTGTTTGTCCTCCTAGGGTTTTTAGGAATTCGGAGGTGTTTCGGGACTGTTAGCATAGTTAATTCAGCTTAGTATATAATCTGTTGTGGTTATTTCCTGTTAGTTTATTTTGTATTTCTTCCTCTTATTTTGTGCCATGTGTCCCTATCATTGGCTATTTAATTCAATGATTGAGGCTCAGTATTATTGAGCTGATTATTCCATTCTCTCTCGTGTTTCTCTCTCTTTACATGGTAACAGAGCCTTGGTAATTTTTTTTACCATCTGTCGTCTTCCTTATGGCCTCTTCTTCCAGCACTGTGTCCACCGGTAGTGACCGCTTACCGACTCTCCCAGTTACCTCCACCACCGATATCATTTCTTCCACCACTCACTACAACAATTTTGGACTTAGATGTCAGTTCTACACTGTTATTAAACCCCTATGATCACGGATTTGAATCCGTTGTTGTTCTGGGTGTGATCTAACCCCTACGATCACAGATTACAACAATAACGGTTTACAACCGTCATGAAACGCCTCTGTGATCTTTCATGTATAATCACAGATTACAACAATAACGGTTTAAAACTGTGGTTGTTCTGGGTGTGATTGAACACGTACGATAACGGATTACAACAATGACAGTTTAAAACCGACATCATTGTCGACCCCTATGATAACAGTTTACAACAATGACAGTTTACAACTGTTATTATAGTGTCATAAGATGACAGTTATAAACTGTTCCTCATACCACCTGCAACATATTTATTGCCATAATTCAAATCCACATCCTGAATACCTATTATTGCAATGATAAATATTTTAATTGATCCAATAATTTACATATATTTAAAACGAACATTTGAGAATAATATTCAATCCAAACACAGCAATTGAGAAAACATCAAATACTTTATTTCATTCGATCCAAAAAACTCTCAAACGTCACAATACAGTATCCAAAACCACTAAATTGTTCTAAACTATATAGTAAACTGAAAGATTTACAAAAAGAATAAAATGTAAGCACAATCGCTGTTTTGTCCATTCAAACTACCACATATATATGTCATGAAAACCCTTCTCATATCCTATATCGTCGAAAAGGAAACAGCTAGCTACCACAAGGATTGAATACTTCAGGTGAAGTTTGACACATGTCCCACCCATTCAACTCGTACCTCGTCCAACTGTTCTTGTGTGAACAGATTCTTAGTATTAAATTGAAAAAAAAAATTGTTGTAACATGGCAGCCTGAAGCAATTGAAAGTTGTACTGCGGTAGAACCTACAGCTCCTCCACCACCAATTACTAATACCCGTTGCCTGCCACCAAAGGAGATTCAGTTTTAAGGAAAATATCCAGAAAGAATTCTGTTAAAGGAAATGAAAATTACAAAAAATATTATTTAATATAATTTCAATACAGGGGATAGTGAGATCAGAGTGTAATTCAAAAATGAAATAAAATAATCATGAATATTAAAAAACGTGTCAAAAGGAAAGCATAAAGTTCAAACATGTGCCTTGAGGAGAAGGTTAAGATATTCAGTTAGGACGAAAGATAGGAACTAATAGAATATAGTTGTAGAGTGACGGTACTACTAGGTTTAGTTAAACAAAATCTAACCAACCAAAAATCAAAATTTTAATGGTTAGTACTTGTAGTAACATCTCTTTTAACAATAACTAGTTAAGAACCATAATCATAGTGCTAACAAGTGATTAATTTCTTCTCCAATCACTGCCATGTTCTCAATCAATTTGGGAAGGAGAAATTCTCATCCATCCAAACCTCGCGTTGAGGAGTGCAAAGTGATCTCTTCATTCCTATGATAGTGGATGGTACAAGATGCTAAAGATAAAAGAAATTATAACACAAATCATGAATAAATTAGTTATTATAGCAACACATTTAAGAAAGTAAAATTTACATTGTTTTCCAGAGATAATTAAGAACATAGTTGAATCAAAAGAGATCCAAATTCTCTTTTGTTATATGACATAGACAAGCACCATTGCTTCACCAAAAGAAAATGAAAAGGTTGGTATAAGAATTTATACAAACAATTAATACTGTTAAGAAAAGTAGATTAGCCTAGCTAAAAGCTAAAATTAGCTAAGGTCAATTCAAAATTGTCAACATTCAAATGTTGAAATAATAAAATATAAATAAGAAGAGGGCCTAACATTCTTTAGAATAATAATAATATGCACAACATCAAGAGAAACAAAAAAGAACAGTAAAAGAATCTTCAACAGAATTCATGAAGCACTTCAATGATTACCACATGTGTAAATGATACTGGTTTAGCACATAATTCATCTTCTGAAAGTATTGCATAATCAGCGTAAGTACCCCTCACAGCAGTTTGATGCAAAACACCAAAAACTTCTTCTCCAACACTTACTCAACTTCACCACTGATATTCCAACCCAAAATGACTGGCAAAAGTGGTTCAAATATTGAGCGACCATAGCCCGATCGCATCTGGGAAACAATAAAAGCCCAAAAATTAAAATGCATTTAAGTTTCAATATCAAATAGACAATCAAGATTTCACCACTGATAACCAGTAAGTTCACATGGCAACATATACAACCATGACCACCCAATATAACATTCAACAATCACCCAGTAAAATTCTCGTGGTTTTTTTCTTCTCTTTGCCCAAATCTTGAGATACTCCATCAATGAAACCCTTTCAGTAGCATTACTCAACCAAAAAACAAAAAGTAAAAACAAGTCCACCTCAAGTCAAAATCAAAGTCAGAACAACCACTTCGCTATAAACTACCAAAGAACAGTGAAATTAAGAAACGGGGACCATCAGTCATAATATATATTGGGACTAAACAAGCCCACCTCATTCACGATACTACCCATTAAGAAGAAACACCAATTGCCTTCAAGACCATCAGTTCTAAGGCAAAGAAATCTCACTCGGGTATCAAGCGGGTTGACGGAAACAAAACGAGCGCGCGGACAAGAACCTCGTTGGGCTTGAGACTAGGGACCTCCACGGTCATGGCGGAGCTGGAGCACCTCTTGACCACCGAAGCGAGGGAGAATGACGACTCTGCAAGTGGTGACGATGCTTCGAAACCCAGCAAGAAAAGGAGATCCACGAACGAATTGAGAGCTGCGACATCGCAGTAAAGCGCTCATTGTTGGTTGAGAGCAAATCGAATGGTAAATGATTATGACCATGGTTATTAAAGGAAAATACCAAATCGTATACTTAGGGCAAAATCATAGAGAAGAAAAAGTTTGTGCGGAAGAAGACAAAAAATTAGGGCACAAACCGTTATTAAAGGAAAAAAAATGAAAAGAAAATGGCCCAAACCGTTATTAAAGCCCATCGCTTTCTCCATTACCATGAATTAAACGGAAAACAAAACGATGTTGTTTTGACCTTAGTTTTTTAATAAAAC
This sequence comes from Luffa acutangula, assembly GCA_036850905.1. Classification (NCBI taxonomy): domain Eukaryota; kingdom Viridiplantae; phylum Streptophyta; class Magnoliopsida; order Cucurbitales; family Cucurbitaceae; genus Luffa; species Luffa acutangula. The sequence goes on from CM072096.1 coordinate 17,855,807, forward strand.
AAACAAAACGACGTCGTTTAAAGGATCGAAACCGTTATTAAAGTCCAACATACAATTGAAGGGATGAAACCCCTTGCGCAGCGGAAAATCATACAGAACCTTTAAAAACCCCGGATTAATTTAAGAACAAAAATACCAATACGTTGGGATAAAATACATGAAATTTACAGCAACATTAATAGATTAAAAGTGCTGTAAAACAGATACAAGCATGCATCAAAACGAAAATAATTCTAGATCTAATCTAGAATTGGGTCCTATTGACCCTAGTTCAAGAACAACATTACCTTTGAAGAAATCCTTGAACTTTTCGCCGAATTCTCTGAATTTTTCCTCAAAAATACAGCAACTTGCAATTCCTTTTTCGCTGGAAAATTTTGCCACGAACACCACCACGTGGTTTCACCAGTATTCTCAGCAGGATATGCGTTGGGAGCTTGTGGGAACTCAACAGACTCTAAGGATTTTCTCTGGATTTTTTCTCTCTGAGAATTCTCTGAAGATTGAGAGAGAAGGAGAGAGTGATCAATTGGGATGGTCAGGCGTGAGACTAGGGAGTTAAGATAACCACTCCCCTGACCACGTCTGATCTTTTAAAATATCAGATAACTGAAATATCAGTTATCTGATATTTTAAATAATTATAATTTGAAAAAAAAAAACATAAATTCAAATTACAATTAATTATCTTTTAATTAATCAAAATTAATTAAAATAACTTTAATTTAAATCCTATTTAAATTAACATCCCTCTTATCTTATAGTTTAATTAAATCAAATTTAATTAAACTAAATCAATTAATTAATAATAAATTAATTAATTAATAAAATAAAATTGAACATCACATATTCAATTACTATTTTCTCTCTCATAACTATAGTATTAATATACATCCAATGCATATTAATTTTAACCTATAGTTTTTAATATGAACCAAATTCATATTTTAGTATAATATTCGAACACCTTCGAATATTCAATCCATCCTTAGAATTTTACCTCAACGCCCCAAATGAGCTACCGGTGGGACCTAATGGACCTACAGATCAGAAGCTCCAACGATGTGAGATTAGTTGGTTAAACTCATTAACCAAGTTAATCAATATTCGTTAACTGTGGTTCACTCCACTAAAGAACCACAGCTGCACTCTTCTCACTGCAGATATATTTCTGTGTCCACGGATATTGACCGTCAGCAGCAAGTTAGCCCTTCACGTGTGTTCGTACCCCAGCTAGGTCAAATTACCGTTTTACCCCTGGGCTACCTCTTGGTCCTTAAGTACCAGTGCTCCTCTAATGAACAACCTGTTTGTGGTCCAACCACGAAACAGAAAACCCTCTCGTGCCATAAAGAGGGTAGGGCCCTTTGTTCAAGACCCAGAGACACCACTTAAGGGAACACACCTCTACTTACCCTCATATCAGGAAGGAGTGAATTCCATCTTGTAAGACTACGTTCCCAGCTCCCCATTCGGTCTTGTCCCCAAAATGGTAGGCTTATTGAGTCGGCGAACTGGCCACTCTCACCCGTACAAATCAAAGGACAATCCCTCATGGACAGGAGTCCATAATCCACTCAGGATTAAGGCCAAGTTGCCTAGGTCATCCTAGTGAAATAGAAACCGAGCTAACTAACGGTGTTAAAGTTAGTGGTTAACTATTTCGCGGTCCGGTCTTTGTGCAAACTCATTGCACAGGATACCCCCACTCGCATGTCAACCACATGAACGTGTTGGATCACTACGTTTGTATCAATATACAAAGCGGGCCGTATCCATAGTGTCACCAGGATAAGGTACCCAGCCTTATCCCTATACTACAGACCCTTTAGGCTAAAACTTGAACATTGATCCCCGCATGTCCCTACATACTAGTTCAAGTCTCATTCTATTAGCCATGGATGTTTAGTTTATTGGATTAGGGTTAGCAAGACAAGATATAATACAAACATTGAATAATACATCACTTTATTAATGTTCGGTCAGATGTACATTTACTATCTACGAGTTTTAGGGCATAAAACCCAACAAACTCCCACTTGAACTAAAACTCAAGTTACAGGGAAAGTATATACAAAAATAATCCAAAGCTGGAAATGGTACATGTATATTTGTACATTACATAAAAGGTAAATATACAAAATACAATAAACTAGGGCATCCTTACACCCATTACACATCTCCCACTTGCCCTAGATTACGCTATATACATATCTCGCAGACCTAGACTGTCTAGATGACCCTCGAACACTTTAGCCGAGAGGGCCTTCGTAAACGGATCAGCAATGTTATGCTCAGAAGCGATCTGGGTCACGACCACATCTCCTCTTTGCACAATCTCTCGAATTAGATGGTACTTCCTCTCTATGTGTTTACCTCTTTTGTGGCTGCGAGGTTCCTTTGAATTGGCTACTGCCCCACTGTTGTCACAGTATAACGTAATGGGCAAGTTCATATTTGGAACAACTTCCAAATCTGTCAAGAACTTCCTTAGCCAAACAGCTTCCTTAGCTGCTTCACAAGCAGCTACATACTCAGCCTCCATCGTGGAGTCTGCTATACATCCCTGCTTTATGCTCCTCCAAACTACAGCTCCCCCGTTAAGGGTAAAGACTGACCCTGACGTAGATTTCCTAGAATCCTTGTCAGTTTGGAAGTCAGAGTCGGTGTATCCAGTGAGAACTAACTCCTTAGCCCCAAACACCAACATGTAATCTCTCGTTCTCCTAAGATACTTGAGGATTCCTTTAACGGCGGTCCAATGGTCTAACCCTGGATTTGACTGATATCTGCTGACAATCCCTACTGCATAACAAATGTCAGGCCTCGTGCATAGCATGGCATACATTAAGCTACCCACGGCTGAGGCGTAGGGAATCCGTCTCATATCCTCAACCTCTTGAGGTGTCTTAGGAGACTGTTCCTTAAACAAGTGAACCCCATGCCTGAAAGGCAACAAGCCCTTCTTGGAGTTCTGCATCGAATATCGAGCCAACATCTTGTCGATATACGTTGCCTGAGACAGAGCTAGCGATTTGTTCTTTCTATCCCGAATAATCTGGATCCCAAGAACATACTGAGCCTCACCCAAATCTTTCATTTGGAATTGAGCTGCTAGCCATTCTTTTACGTCGGACAGATACCCTACATCATTCCCAATGAGTAGGATGTCGTCTACATAAAGTACGAGGAAAGCTACTTTATTCTTGTTGATCTTCTTGTATACACAAGGTTCATCAACATTCTGGTCAAAACCAAAAGATTTGATCGCAGTATCAAAACTAATATTCCAAGATCTAGAAGCCTGTTTCAACCCATAAATGGATCGATTCAGTTTGCAAACCTTTTGCTCATCACCTTGGGATATGAACCCTTCGGGTTGAGACATAAAAATACTCTCGTCAAGATTGCCATTCAGAAAAGCTGTCTTGACATCCATTTGCCAAATTTCATAATCATAAAATGTGGCAATGGATAAGAGGATTCTTATGGACTTTAGCATAGCAACTGGAGAAAAAGTTTCTTCATAGTCCACTCCTTCTCGTTGGGTATAACCCTTTGCTACAAGTCTTGCTTTGAAAGTCTGTACTTTCCCAGCAGCATCTCTTTTTCTCTTATAGATCCATTTACACCCAATGGGTTTGACCCCTTCAGGTAGATCTACAAGTTCCCAAACTTGATTGAAGTACATCGACTCCATCTCAAGGTCCATGGCTTTGGCCCACTCGTCCTTGTCTACATCATTCATTGCCTGACGATAAGACAATGGATCTTCTACGCCGTCATCAGGTATGACTACTTGTGTTTCTGTTAAACCCAAGTAGCGGTTAGGTTGTATCACAACCCTCCCACTGCGTCGAAGCTCTCCCACTACGTGAGGAGGACTAGATTGACGAGAAGAACTGCATTCTCCAACAACTCTTGTTGAAGGACCAGGTACATCAACAACCCTTGTTGATCCTTCTGTAGCTTCTCCTAATACTAACTTACTTCGTGGTTGATGATTTCGTATGTGGTCTTCCTCCAAGAAAGTTGCATTTGTCGATACAAATACTTTATTATCTTGAGGGTCATAGAAAAGACCACCTCTCGTTTCTTTCGGGTATCCAACAAATTGGCATAATCTCGTACGTGGTTCCAATTTCTTAGGATTTGTCACTAGCACATGTGCAGGACAACCCCAGATTCGAAAGTAACGCAAACTAGGTTTACGCCCCCTCCATAACTCAAAAGGAGTTTCAGAAACACTTTTTGAGGGAACACTGTTAAGAATATGTACTGCAGTCTCTACTGCATACCCCCAAAACGAGCTAGGCAACTGAGCATAGCTCATCATAGATCGAACCATGTCTAACAAGGTTCTGTTTCTCCTTTCTGATACACCATTTTGCTGAGGTGTACCAGGTGCTGAGAGTTGTGATTGGATTCCATGTTCTATCATATAGTCCTGGAATCGCTGATCTAAATACTCTCCACCTCGATCTGATCGAAGTGTCTTAATTGTTTTACCTAACAGATTTTCTACCTCAGCCTTAAACTCTTTGAACTTTTCAAGAGCTTCAGACTTATGGTCCATCAGGTATAAGTAACCGTATCGAGAATAATCATCTATGAAAGAGATGAAATATTCATAACCACCTCGAGCCTTTACATTCATTGGACCACAAAGATCCGAATGTATCAGTTCAAGTGGTTCTTTGGCCCTATAACCTTTTCCAGTAAAAGGCCTCTTGTTCATTTTACCCTCGAGACACGATTCACAGGGTGGTAAAGATGTATCTTCTATGTCACTTAAAAGCCCATTTTTAACCAAACGATCGATCCGATCGATGTTAATATGACCAAGACGAAGATGCCAAAGATACGTGTTGTTACTTAAATGAGAAACTTTTTGCCTTTTGTTTTGCGTTTCAGCCGTTTTAAACATTTCATGACTTAAAATAGCCTTTGCATCATTCGGTCTTAACACAAATAAATTATTCTCACGCTTAGCTGAACAAATGTAAACTCCATTCTTTAAAATTAAAGCTTCGTTAAGCAAGAATGAAACAGTGTAACATTGTTCTAATAAAGCTGAAACAGAAATTAGGTTCCTTTTAATTCTAGGAACCAAATACAAGTCCTCTAAAATTAAAAACCTATTTCTAAAGAATAATTTTGCAGCTCCCACTGCACGAGCTGAAACGACGTCTCCCGTTCCGACTTTGAGCGTCATTTCACCCTCTGCCAGCTGCTGGAAATTATTTCCCTGAAAAGAAGAACAAACATGATTAGTGGCTCCCGAATCCAGTATCCAGGCAAACTCATCATGTTCAACGAGACAAGTCTCTAACACAAGTAAATCGAATTTACCTTCTTTTTCTCTTCTCTTCTCAGCAAGGTAGCGGGGACAGTTGCGCTTCCAGTGACCATCTGCATTGCAGTGGAAGCATCTACCTTTATCGGCCACGACCTTGGCCTTCCCCTTCCCTTGCACAGCCTGTGCAGGAGCCTTCCCCTTGTCTCCCTTCCTCTTCTGGATTTGCTTCGATGAAGAAGCCTGGGGTACAGATTTGGTCCCTGAGGATGAACCCTTCAGGAACTTTTTCTTGGAATGGGCCACATTGGCCTCTCCTTTCACCACATTCTTTCCCTTGCTCTTTTGCAGGGACTCGTAAATCTGTAACTCCGAGAGGAGGGTAGTCAGGTTGAACTGAATCTTATTCATGCTCGCGTTCGTCCTGAAAGACAGATAGCTCGCCGGGAGCGAGTGAAGGATGAACGCAACCTGACTGCGCTCGCAGACTACCCCGCCATTTGCCTCAGCTATGTTGAACTGGTTAACCATGTCCAGGACATGTTCCCGAACAGATTGACCTTCCAACATCTTGGCATTGAAGACATTCTTCAAGGCGTCGTGGTGGAGCTGGTAGGACGGGAGTCCAAACATCTCCTGCAGGGAATTCATAATTTCCCTGGCAGTTACCACGTTCTCATAACGCTTGGCCAAAACTTCAGACAAGCTGACCAATATATAGACCTTGACCTTTTCATTGGCCTTGGTCCAGCGTTCATAGGCGTCTTTAACTGCCTGAGAGGCAGTGCGAGGGGGAACGGGAGGACATTCCTCCGTTAAGACGAATCTTAAATCCTCAACCACGAGAATTGTATTAAGGTTTGATTTCCATTGGGGAAAATTTTCGCCGGTAAGTTGTTCATTTTTAAGCAGAGATATGATAGAGGAAGACATTGCTGAAAAAACAAACAAGTGACCGTATTAGTTATCTTTGCCTTAACCCATCACACAAGCAATACAAACAATTGCATACATCCAATCAATTTTGCAAACAAACAATCAAAGAACCCTAATAAAACTTATGATTGTGTTTCGCAACGATGCTTTAGAGGTTTAGAAGAACAGCCACCGAAGGGTGATCAGTTGTTCCTCCTCTAAAATGAGACTCTTCTCAGTCAATTTCTAATACCAGAATAACTCATATTCCATTAGAGATTAACCACCGTTGTTCGGTCAAGGATTTGTTAACAAATTAACTCCTCCCCGTAAGTGTAACCCTCCCACTTTCAGATCCCAGAGGCACGCACCAACAGGCTACCGTTAGGAAAGACAACTGTTGGTAATTAGCCTAAGTGATCCTATCCTTTTCAGGAGTTCACGGTGTTCCGAATCCTATGATCAGGCCCTCCGAAGGGATGGTTGCGCCGAGACAACACGCAGGCGGATCATAGGAATCTCACGTTGTGACCTAGGGGTGGAGACCGAAGGATACGTTGACACGTGTCCCGCTCCCACTTACTATAGTCACTTTCCCCATTCACCTTGGTATTGACCCATGCAAACACTCTCCGAAGGGAGGCCGCGCTAAAACGACACAAAGCCGAGCATGGATCTCACGGTGTGAACGTCACGGGGACGTAGGAGCAAAACTCAATTTAAATTAAGTTTTGTAATTTTCCTCCCACTAAAGTAACTGATTAATTTTAGGGTTTGATTAAACCTAGATAAATCCGGCTAAGTCATTTATCTAAGTCTAGTCCTATTATAACTATTATAATAAGACCTAATGTCTAGGTGTATTAAACCAATTTAATTAACCTAGTGACATTATTCTAACATTAACCTGAGATTAATTCAACTCCGGTATTCCAGATCAGTTCCCAGGTAGGAGGTGTTCCGTTTACCGTCAACTTAAATACCTCCAATCCTTAGACAGAACTTCACTGGTAGAGTTCCCTTATAATCTTAGGAATGTTCGTCCTACTTAGTTCATTAAAACTATTTTAAAACTAAGTAAGATTTTCTAATCCTATTAGAAAATGATCTTAGGTCTAATTAATTTTAACCCATTAAAATTAATTTAATTTTAACCTAAGATCCTATGTGAACATGCATATCTTGATTATAGATTGACGGTTTCTAATCATAAAATTTTAAACTATTTCAAAATTTTATAATGATTAGCCCTATAATCATGCATACTATAGTTTTTAAAACAATTAACAATCATATTCAAGTTAATGAAATTTTAAACTATAGTACTATGCATTGCATGATAATTAATATAACCCTTATATTAATCTATGGATGTATCATGCTTAATGCAATTTGTTTTCCATTTTAAATAATAAACAACTTTATTATAGCCAATAATGGAAAATCAACTTAGCATGCTGCAAACAAATAATTTTTAATATAACACTTATATTAAAACTATGTAATTGCATGCATCATACTATTCCATTTTCATGAATTTAATATAACTCTACTATATATTAAATAAATCATGAAAATCAAACCATGCATTTCATACATATATTATAATCTAATTATAACAATCATAAATGCATGAGCATGCTTTATATCCTAAGGTGGGATTAAATTTAAATGACATCCATAAAGCATTTAAATAGCGAATAAACCGATTTAATTGGCCCCTAGGATAGATTAAAGCAAAATTACATTAATAAAGCAATAAATCTATCCTATTACATAATTCTGCAGCTCCAAATCCGGTCTACTAGCCTTGAACCGACCCGAACCACTTCGAACCGGACTTGAAAAACTCGAACCGCCCCCAAAACGGGTCAAACCGGACCGAACCGGTCCCAGCTGACCCAAAACGCTCGAATCGAACCGGCCAAATTAGGGCACCACATCTGATTTCGCAAAAATCCTGGCGCCGCACGAAATCGTGACAGCGTCGAGACGCTGCGAAGAAAGCGTCCCGACGCTGGCGCGATTTCAACCGTCTGGAGCATGGAATCGCGACAGCGTCGAGACGCACAAGGCTAAGCGTCCCGACGCTGTTGCGTCTGGAGCTGATTCCTGGGCAGAACAGCGGCTGTTCTTCATGAAATTCACCAATTTCTTCTGCGATCTTCATCGATTTTCAAGCCTAACTGAGACCCGGACTGTACAGACTCGATTTACACAATTTTGCCCAAAAACACAGGGGCCTTACATGATCAAATCAAGTAAAAAAACGGTAAATCTATGGCCAAATTAAACCTAAACAGTTTATCGCAAAATTAAACATTCATAATGCAAATCCCACCTAAAACCAACGCAAATTTTAATTCTTAAATTAAAATCCAGAGTTGGCTCTGATACCAATTGAAGGGATAAAAGCCCTATGCACAGCGGAAAAACACAGAGACCTTTTTTCGAATAATAAAACGTCGATTGAGATACCAATACGACGGCAAAAAACATGAATTTACAGCGACTATAATGGATACAAAGTGCTGTAAAACAGATACAAGCATGCATCAAAACGAAAATAATTCTAGATCTAATCTAGAATTGGGTCCTATTGACCCTAGTTCAAGAACAACATTACCTTTGAAGAAATCCTTGAACTTTTCGCCGAATTCTCTGAATTTTTCCTCAAAAATACAGCAACTTGCAATTCCTTTTTCGCTGGAAAATTTTGCCACGAACACCACCACGTGGTTTCACCAGTATTCTCAGCAGGATATGCGTTGGGAGCTTGTGGGAACTCAACAGACTCTAAGGATTTTCTCTGGATTTTTTCTCTCTGAGAATTCTCTGAAGATTGAGAGAGAAGGAGAGAGTGATCAATTGGGATGGTCAGGCGTGAGACTAGGGAGTTAAGATAACCACTCCCCTGACCACGTCTGATCTTTTAAAATATCAGATAACTGAAATATCAGTTATCTGATATTTTAAATAATTATAATTTGAAAAAAAAACATAAATTCAAATTACAATTAATTATCTTTTAATTAATCAAAATTAATTAAAATAACTTTAATTTAAATCCTATTTAAATTAACATCCCTCTTATCTTATAGTTTAATTAAATCAAATTTAATTAAACTAAATCAATTAATTAATAATAAATTAATTAATTAATAAAATAAAATTGAACATCACATATTCAATTACTATTTTCTCTCTCATAACTATAGTATTAATATACATCCAATGCATATTAATTTTAACCTATAGTTTTTAATATGAACCAAATTCATATTTTAGTATAATATTCGAACACCTTCGAATATTCAATCCATCCTTAGAATTTTACCTCAACGCCCCAAATGAGCTACCGGTGGGACCTAATGGACCTACAGATCAGAAGCTCCAACGATGTGAGATTAGTTGGTTAAACTCATTAACCAAGTTAATCAATATTCGTTAACTGTGGTTCACTCCACTAAAGAACCACAGCTGCACTCTTCTCACTGCAGATATATTTCTGTGTCCACGGATATTGACCGTCAGCAGCAAGTTAGCCCTTCACGTGTGTTCGTACCCCAGCTAGGTCAAATTACCGTTTTACCCCTGGGCTACCTCTTGGTCCTTAAGTACCAGTGCTCCTCTAATGAACAACCTGTTTGTGGTCCAACCACGAAACAGAAAACCCTCTCGTGCCATAAAGAGGGTAGGGCCCTTTGTTCAAGACCCAGAGACACCACTTAAGGGAACACACCTCTACTTACCCTCATATCAGGAAGGAGTGAATTCCATCTTGTAAGACTACGTTCCCAGCTCCCCATTCGGTCTTGTCCCCAAAATGGTAGGCTTATTGAGTCGGCGAACTGGCCACTCTCACCCGTACAAATCAAAGGACAATCCCTCATGGACAGGAGTCCATAATCCACTCAGGATTAAGGCCAAGTTGCCTAGGTCATCCTAGTGAAATAGAAACCGAGCTAACTAACGGTGTTAAAGTTAGTGGTTAACTATTTCGCGGTCCGGTCTTTGTGCAAACTCATTGCACAGGATACCCCCACTCGCATGTCAACCACATGAACGTGTTGGATCACTACGTTTGTATCAATATACAAAGCGGGCCGTATCCATAGTGTCACCAGGATAAGGTACCCAGCCTTATCCCTATACTACAGACCCTTTAGGCTAAAACTTGAACATTGATCCCCGCATGTCCCTACATACTAGTTCAAGTCTCATTCTATTAGCCATGGATGTTTAGTTTATTGGATTAGGGTTAGCAAGACAAGATATAATACAAACATTGAATAATACATCACTTTATTAATGTTCGGTCAGATGTACATTTACTATCTACGAGTTTTAGGGCATAAAACCCAACAACAATAACGGGCCTTAACCGTTATTAAAGCTCATGTTAGATGACGGGTCAAAACCGTCATTGAAGCTATCATTTAATCACGGTTTAAATCCGTCATCTATAGATTGATCCAATACTTTAATGAAATAGGACCAAAACCGACATAGAAGCCCATCATACGATAACGGGTCTGAACCGTTATTGAAGCCCACCATGGATGACACGTTAGATGACTGGCGAAAACCGACATTGAAGGTCTACCTTTGATGACGGTTTTAAACCGACATCGTTGAGAATTTTTTTTCGAAAATTTCCGCCTTTCTCCGAAAAACGCGGCGCCTTTTTTATACACATCTTTAATGACGGTCGATAACCGACATCGAACGTCTCCCTTTGATGACGGTTTCAAACCGACATCATTGAGAAATTCTTACGAAAAATTCCGTCTTTCTCCGAAAAATGCGGCGCCTTTTTTACACACATCTTTAATGACAGGTGATAAGCGACATCGAAGGTCTCCCTTTGATGACGGTTTTAAACCGACATCAATGAGCAATCTTTTCGTGCCCTTTTTAAATTACATATAATAATGGTTTAAAACTGTCATCGTAGATTTCCATTTTTTTACAAACGTTAGATGACGGGTAAGAACCGTCGTGGAAGGGCCTTCTTTAATTACGGTTAGAAACCTTCATTGTACCTCAAATTTTCGAAAGTTAACATTTTTTTCTGGAAAAAGTGGCGTTTTTTTCACAATTCGTCATCTTAGAGTCAATCCGTCATTGCTGTAAAAATACAATCCGACATCGTAGCCCCAAATTGTTGTAGTGACTGTTACTACTCCTGTTTCTTCCCATCGCCTTCAACCACATGTCTCGAGCCCCCCACCAGACCTCTGAACCCTAATCTTCCCCCCTTTCATTCCAATTTCGCCCATCAGCAAACCCTACCGCAATTTTTTCCCTCAAGTTCCGCCACTGGTTTTCAGTACCCCCCTCAAGCTGCACCTTCATTTCCGTTTGTTCCATCCTATAACCCCGTAAATCCTGTGTTTCCTCCTCATCAACCATCCCCTTTTCCTACTCTTACGCCTCCTCTGAATGTGAAACTTACTGACTCCAATTACCTCTTATGGAAGAATCAATTATTGAATCACATCATCGTCTTCGACATGGAATCTTTCATTGATGGGACTCCAGCTCCACCAAGGTACCTTGACGTGACTCAAACCCAGGTAAGTCCTCAGTTCTTTGTATGGCAGAAGTTTAATCGGACATTGATGAGTTGGCTTTACTCTTCTCTGAATGAGGATAAGCTTGGGGAGATAATAGGGTGTTCTACTGCTTTCGAGATATGGGAACATTTGTGTACTGTGTATGAGTCTTCTTCCACTGCTAGAGTTATGGGTCTCCAGTCTCAGTTGCAAAAGATTAGGAAGGAAGGTTTGTCTTTTTCTCAATACCTTGCCCAAATCAAAGATGTCGCTGATAAATTCTCCACCATCGGGGAACCTCTGTCCTACCGAGATCACCTAGGATATATTTTAGAAGGCTTGGGCACTGAGTATAACCCATTTGTCACCTCCATCCATAATCGAACCGATCGCCCCTCACTAGCAGATGTGCGTAGCTTGCTACTTGCCTATGAGGCTCGCCTGGAAAAACAGTCCTCCGTCGACAATATTAATTTGATCCAAGCTAATTTGGCAAACTTATCCATGATTAACTCTGCTAAACGCTCACCAAGACCTTCCTCTGCTCCTAAATCCTCCTCTTCCCCTCGGCCATCTCCTCCATTTCCTATTCAAAATAGTTTTCAGTCTCTGTTTCCTGGGCAAAGCATTCTTGGTCGCCCAAATTTCTCACCGCGCCCTTCCCGTTGGCCCACAAATCCTAATCCTCGTCCCCAATGTCAGATTTGTGGCAAAATGGGTCATATTGCCCTTGTTTGTTACAATCAGCACAACCCTCTATACCAAGCTCCACAAAACAATCAATCCCCTCAAGCCCTTTTTAATCAGCTCCTTCCTTCTAGTCCAGTTCCTCAATCCCCTTCCTCTACTTCCGCTGACCCAATACCCTCTACACAAACTATCACACACCCTGATGAGGCATGGTATATGGATTCCGGAGCAACTCACCACATGACACCTGATGTGAACACTTTGCAACAATCCACTCCTTACTATGGTGGTGAACAAGTCGTTATTGACAATGGTAAGTCTATTCCTGTTCAGCGCATTGGTTTCTCTTCTATTTCTTCTTATGCTTCGTCCTATCCTATTAGATTGAATTCTGTTCTCTATACTCCACATCTCTCTCACAATCTTATTAGTATTGCGAAATTATGTAATGATAATCGAGCATTTGTTGAGTTTTATCCTCATTATTTCCTTGTGAAGGATCAAATATCCAAGAAGGTTCTTCTCAACGGTTATCTTGAGGACGGCTTATACAAACTCTCGGCTCAGTCTACTTTTTCCTCAGTTCGTCAGCCTCCTACAGTTTTTCTGTCCAAGCTTCAAGATGCTTCCCTTTGGCATCAGCGTCTCGGCCACCCTTCCTTCCCTATCGTTCGACGAGTTCTTTCAGCTTGTGGTCTTTCTTGTAGCTCTTCTACAGAGCAATTTTGTGTTTCTTGTCCATTAGCTAAAGCTCACAGACTTCCCTTTCAATCCTCTGTATCTCAATCTAGTAGACCTTTTGATCTTGTTTACTCGGATATTTGGGGACCTTCCCCTTTGAAATCTATAAATGGTGCACGTTTTTTTATTCTATTCATTGATGATTATACTAGGTATACTTGGTTTTTTCTCTTACAATCTAAAAGTGATGTTGCTTCCATATTTTTAATCTTCAAAGCTATGGTGGAAAATCAATTTAATACCACTATTAAGTCTTTCCAAACTGATGGTGGGACCGAATATCGTCCTCTTGCTCCTCTTTTTTTGAAACATGGTATCATTCATCGTCTTTCATGCCCTTACACTCCCCAACAAAATGGTACGGTTGAAAGAAAAAATCGCCATGTAGTTGAGGTTGGTTTATCCCTTTTAGCTCATTCTTCGATTCCTCAAACTTATTGGTCTTTTGCTTTTCAAGCAGCCGTATACTTAATCAATTGGTTGCCTACTCCAATTTTGCACCTTAACAGTCCCTATTTTGCTTTGTTCGGCAAATCCCCTGATTATTCTCTTTTAAGAAGTTTTGGATGCTCTTGCTTTCCCCTTTTGCGTCCTTATAATGAGAATAAGTTGCAGTTTCGCTCAAAAGAATGTGTCTTCTTAGGGTATAGTACCTCTCACAAAGGGTACTTATGCCTTGATCAAAATGGTCGTTTATATGTCTCTCGACATGTCATATTCAATGAACTTTCTTTCCCTTTTTGTGGCTCCTCTTCTTTCCATTCCTCTTCAATCAAACAAGTCCATACAGATCCTTTTTATCCTCTTGGTTCTCTCCTTCAATCTGTGAGTACTTTCCCTTCATACTCTTCCTCCCTACCATCTCAATCATTGCCATTAACGACTGCGTCTGCCTCCCCAGTAGTGACTTCTTCGGGTCCATTGTCTCATGCCTCATCCCCTCATCCTTCACCCTCTCCTACCTTTCCATTACCTCTCCAGTCATCTCCATTAACCTCCCAACCATCACCATCTCTGCCATCACCTTCCCAGCCATCTCCATTAACCTCTCAACCAATCCTTTCCCCGCCATTTGCTACCAATGACTGTGCCACTCAGCCTTCCCATTCATCCTCACCTGTTCTCCCGCCTGCTTCTAGCGTTCTTTCTGCCCCCGTCTCTAACCCGTCACCAAACCGCAATGTTCATCCCATGACTACCCGTTCTAAAAACGGTATTTTCAAGCCTAAAGCATGGCTAGCCTCTACTGCTAGTGTACCTCCTGAACCACACAACTACAAGCTGGCTTTGCAAGACCCCAAGTGGAAAGCTGCCATGGAGGCCGAATATGAAGCTTTGCTAAAAAATGGGACTTGGTCTTTGGTTCCGTTGCCCCCTGATAGAAAATTAGTAGGTTGCAAATGGGTTTTTCGAGTTAAGCTCAAACCTACAGGTGAAGTGGATCGGTACAAGGCACGGTTGGTTGCTCAAGGATATACTCAAGCGTTTGGAATTGATTATTTTGAGACTTTTAGTCCCGTTGTCAAGCCAGCCACCGTCCGAATTGTCTTGTCATTGGCTGTCTCTTCCCACTGGCCCATTCGACAGCTTGATGTACACAACGCCTTTCTGCACGGTGATCTCAACGAAGAGGTTTATATGAAACAGCCTAGTGGTTTTGAAAGCTCATCTCATCCCCATCATGTTCTTCGCCATCATAAAGCATTGTATGGCCTCAAGCAAAGCCCGCGTGCTTGGTTCTCAAAACTCAGCTCTTGTCTAATGGGGTGGGGTTTTGTAGCTTCAAAAGATGATTCCTCTATGTTTGTGTACAAAGAAGGCTTGCATATTATCATTTTTCTTGTTTATGTGGATGACATCTTAGTGACTGGCTCTAGTTTTTCCCTTATTCAGCACTATATTTCTGCTCTTAATCTTCGATTCTCTCTTAAGGACATGGGTGATCTAGCTTACTTTCTTGGTATCCAAGTTGTTCGGCATAGCAGTGGGTTACATTTATCGCAGCAGAAATATATCAATGACATATTGTCTCGAGCAGATTTGGTTGCTTGTAAGCCACTGCCTTCTCCAATGGTTGTTGGTAGCCCCTTATCCATTTCCGATGGATCCTTGCTTGAAGATGCTTCTGCCTATAGAAGTTTGGTTGGCGCTCTACAATATTGCACATTAACTAGGCCCGACATCAGCTTCACTGTAAACCGTCTCTGTCAATTTTTACATGCGCCTACAACATCTCATATGCAGGCTGTGAAGCGACTACTGAGGTATTTGAAGGGTACTGCAGGCCTTGGCATTTTGTTTACTCCTTCACCAGCAACTTCGGTTACTTGTTTCACTGATGCCGATTGGGCAAGTTGCCCAGATGACAGAAGGAGTACCAGCGGTTTTTGTATCTTTCTTGGGTCCAACCTGGTTTCTTGGCATTCTTCAAAGCAGCGGGTAGTCTCACGATCAAGCGCCGAGTCTGAGTATAGAGGCATGTCAAATGCAGCTGCTGAACTTGCTTGGATTCAATCCATTCTCGATGAACTTGGTATTCGAACATCTCCTCCATTGCTGCTCTGTGACAACATCAGTGCGACTTATATCGCTGCAAATCCTGTTATGCACAACCGCACCAAACACATTGAAGTTGATCACCATTTTATCAGAGAACGGGTTGCTCGAAATCAGTTGATTGTTTGCTTCGTTCCTTCAGAAGACCAGCTTGCTGACATCTTCACCAATAGTTTGCATTCTCCTCGGTTTATTAGCTTAAGAACCAAATTAACTGTGGTCTCTAAGCCTTGTTTGATTGGGGGGGGATGTTAGCATAGTTAATTCAGCTTAGTATATAATCTGTTGTGGTTATTTCCTGATAGTTTATTTTGTATTTCTTCCTCTTATTTTGTGCCATGTGTCCCTATCATTGGCTATTTAATTCAATGATTGAGGCTCAGTATTATTAAGCTAATTATTCCATTCTCTCTCGTGTTTCTCTCTCTTTACAGGGACAAACCAGGCGGAACCGGGGCGATTCGGGGCATCAGGGACCGAAAAGAGGTCACCAGGCTCGGCCCACGCAAACGGGCCGAATGGTCGGCCTCGGCCTTTTGTCGAGGCTGACCATATGCTCGGCCTCGACAAAAGGCCGAGGCCGACCATATGGGTCGGGCCATGTTGGTCCGACCCTTTGGTCCGGTCTTCCTCTGGGTCGGTCTTTTGGTCCTACCTCTGCCCGATTATCCTCGTCAGCTCCTTGTGCATCTGTGTGGTCCAAAATCACCTATAACAATAGTTTTCTCCAAACTAGAAAAAAATTAATCAATTAAATCACTACAAGTTATCTCTTAATAAATGTTGAATGCATGGATTAAAAAATCCTCATGTCTCCCAAGTCCCAATCGTCACTAAATACCAATTCAAAGTACTTTTCACAATTTCTCTTTCATACATCTAATAATGCAAAATTTTCGGTCACATTGTGAGGGTCTCCTCTAATAATTTCTTTCAAACTAGAGACCAAATTTAATCTTTTGCAGTTGCAGGTTCAAACAAAAATATTGTGAAGATTACCATAGTCTCAAACGCTTGGAATGATTCTAACTATTTTCTCAACAAGGAAAATACTTACAAATCACTCCTCAAAGCTATCTAGCCCAAAAGTATGGATCATCACACATTTCTCTCTATCACTTGTTGTCTTTGAAAGGGAAAAACATCATTTAAACAAGAAAATCCCTAGGGTTCACATGCAATGGCTTTGTCTTCTGCAACACTTCTTGCTTACTACTTTTATTTATTTCCTTCCAACAAAATCCAACAAAAGTTCATCTTCCCAAACAACTCACTCATTTTATTTGAAACTCTCTTATCCGTTTGATTTCCTTCAATCTTTAGCTCAAGTTTGTCTCCTCTCGATCTCCTAAGCTCCATCTCGACTCCCCTTAGCCTCATTTATTTTGCTATTTAAAAAAAAAAAAAGACAATAAATAAAGGAGATTAATACGTAGGATTTAGATGAAGCATTTAAAAGTGGAAAATTTCGAAAAATAAGAGACCATTTGAAAATAAATAAATCTAGAGGGTGAATGAAATATGGTGAGAAACACTAATAGAATATGATGAGAAACATAGAAAATGAGGAAAAAAATCTCCACCGATATACAATCAAGTATCGTTCTTTTCAATATATATATCTTTCCAACCTCACTCTTGGCTGACTTGGAAAAATTATAGAGCAAAATTTTCATTTATCTTCAAAGTTTTTATTTATTTTATTTTATTTTATTTTTGTTCTCTCTTCTCACAAAGGTGTGGAATCATTTTCATCCTTTTAACATTTATATTTCACCCTTGATTTCATTCTTCTTTCTAAAATTACTAAGTCTTTTGTTTGGCAATGTCTATTATGTGGCTAAAACTTTTTAAAAAATGCTTTCATCCTGTCTCCAAGAGTCTAATTTCTTGTAGTGACATAAAAATTTTAAGCTTTGTTTTATTTTATTTTTTTTTTCCCTTCTTTTCGACAAGGATACAAGTGAGATGGAGTTGTTGTAAACTCTAGAATTTAATTAAACTCGAATTCTCTACTTAAACCATATTACCAATAGAGTGGCCTACATAGATTTGTAACATTATCATAATTCTAGTTTTATTCCATTATTAGAATGGATAATGATGATTATTCTCAAAAAAAAAAAAAAAAAAAAAAAAAAAGAAGGGATAATGATGACTACTAAAGTGTTTGTTTTAGTAGTTAAAATTATTTAGGATTAGTGCAAAATATCTTAAAGAGTGATTATTAACCACAAATTAATTAGTTAATTAAGGGTAGACAACCAAAGAGGCATCTTTTCCCTCAAAATAGTTGGTTGTGAATGTACAATTTTGAACCATAGATGAATTTGTGGTGATGGAGAGTTATTTTTAGGCATTTGAGAGTTTCAACCTATAAATAGATATTTGTTATTTTGAACTTGTTAAGCATCCAACAAGAAAGAGAATTCTAGGGAGCATTGGGTTCCCAATGGGGTTTTGACCAAATTCTTTAAGAGTTGTTTTGTTCATTGCAATTTGTTTATAATGATTTGAGAACCTTTGGCATAAAAGATTTAAAAGAGCTCGGAGAATTGAAGTATATATATATATATAGATAGGTATAGATATATAGATATAGAAAAATGGCGAACATTCGTATAAAAGAGCCACAGAAAGGGTCTCCAAGAGCAGCAGAGGTTGGGGAGATAGACACAAGAGCGCCATTTCAATCTGTGAAAGCAGCCGTGAGTTTGTTTGGAGAAGTTGCTGTTTCTTGTAAGGACAAACAGGACAAACGCATCATTAAAAGGACCAAACAACTTTCTTCTGAGGTATTTTTTACCTTTTTTTTTATTAGGATTTCATTTTTAATTCTCGATTTTTATAAATTAGGTTTACTTTCTCACAATTTTTTTGGCAAGGTTTCAAATTTATCATCGAAATATATTTTAATTTTAAGTCAAATTTAAAAACCAAAATAAGTGCATTCAATATTTTTTTTATATAGTTTTGAAAATTTGGCTTGGACTTTTAAAATGTTTTTAAAGAATAATAATAAAACAAGGAAATAGATAAGTGAAAGTGGTTTTCTATAAGCTTACTTTTTTAAAAAAAAATTAAAAAAAAAATTATTAATGATTATCAAGTGGAGCCCGGATGATTGAAATTATTTTAAGTTTTGCTTGGCGATTTTTTTTTTTTTTTTTTTTTTTTTTTTTTTTTTTTTTTTTTTTTTTTTTGCAAAACAGAACTTTCTTGTTTCAAATCTTGGGTTTTAAAAACGTTTACGAAATACAAAAGAAAATTGCTGAAAAATATTTATACGTAAGCAAAACAAAAAACTTATCAAACAAATTCTTAATAAATTTAGACTAAATCTTATAATTTAAAATCCTTCCAATATATTTTTATACCAAAATCCTTTTAATATTTTAAAGTTTTCTAATGTTCTAATAATCATTTGCGTGTTTTTTTTTTTTCTAACTTTATCTCTTGTTTTTTATTGATAAATCATACACATATCCATTTTGTAAAATCATTTTCATACAAACAAAAAATATTCAATCCAAATATAACTTAACAAATAAGAAACTTATTTATCAATATATATATTTCTTTTTTTAAAGCTGAAAATTAGATCAAAATATTATAAAAGGATAAAACTCTCATAAATTAGAAATCAGTTTTTTTTTTGAAAAATTAGAAATCAGTTTTAAACTTTAGGAATGGATTAAAAATTAAATTGAAATTTGAAGAATTAAAGTGGTGACTTTTGAAACAAAACAAAATAGAAACAAAATTCAAATATGTTTTAATTAAAAAAAAAAAAAAAAAAAATAGGTAAGAAATAAAAAAGTAAATTAGAAAGTAGAGGAAGAATGCATGGATGATATATATATATATATATATATATATATGTTTGAATTTGCATGAAATGAAATGGAACCCTAAAAGGAGATTTTGTGATGTTGGAAACAGAATGTATTGGAAAAGGAAACACAGCTTCTTTTGGCTCAGAAGGAGCTCAGCAAGATCAAGCAACAGCTCCAGAGTTCTGAATCCACCAAATCCAGAGCCCTTTCCGAGCTCGACAAGGCCAAGCGAACCCAGGAAGATCTCACCACCAACCTCTGCTCCGTCAACGAGTCCATGAAATCCGCCATGGACGCTGCTGAAGCTGTCAAGCTCCAGACCAAGAAGCTCGAGGTCGCCAAATCACACAAGGACGTCGCCGCCGCCACCTTCGCTTGGAAACAAGAGCTCGATTACGCCAGATCCGAGTACGCCATCACCGTTGCCGAACTCGACGCTTCCAAGCAGGAGCTCAATAAAATCCGCCAAGATTTCGACGCCTCATTGGAGGCCAAACTCGCCGCCTTTCAACAGGCCGCCGAGGCGCAACGATCCGCCAATCTCAACAGCGATCGCTTGGTTGAACTGTCCAAGCAGATTGCCGCAATGCAGCAGTCCATTGAACATCTTAAGGAGGTTTCAATCGAGGCCCAGCAAGAGCAGGTTAAGATTCTGACGGAGAAGGAAGCGTGTTTCAATGAGTACAAGACTGCCAGGGAAGAGGCCGAGAGGAATTTGATGATTCTTCAGAAGGAAATCGATCCTCAGATGACAATTTCTCTCGAGGAGAAGCTCAAAGAGACAACTGCAGAGATCGAGGTTTTGCAAGAGAAGATGAAGAAGGTCCACGCTTCTGAAATGGATACTGTGAGAGCTGTGACTGCTGAGCTTAACGAAGCTATGAGGACTCTGCAGCAAATTTCTGAAGAAGAGAGCTCTCTCCGGAGCTTAGTTAGTTCCTTGAAACTGGAAGTGGAGACTGTGAAGAGGGAGAGAGAGGAACTGAACAACAAGCTTGATGAAGAAGAAAAGATGTTAGAGGAAAGAAGAGAGAAGAGCTTGAAGCTCCAAAAACTTCTAGCTGAAGCTGCAACTGCAAAGCAAGAAGCTGAACAGATGAAGCAAGAAGCCATTGAGCTTAAGCGAGTTGCCGAAGCTAGCAGATGCTTCACAGAGGAAGCAGAGAGCAAACTAGAGATGGTTCAGAAAGAGGCTGAAGAAGCAAAAGCAGCAGAGAAGAAAGTCCTTGACGAGATGAAGAGTATGTCTGCAAAACACGACGATTCCGCTGAAGGTTCCGAGCCGACTTCGCAGATCAAACTGACAGTGGAAGAGTTTGAATCATTGAGCAGAAGGGTCAGAGAATCGAAAATGTTGGCAGAAAAGGAAGAGGCAAATAGCATTGTCGAGGTGGAGGTAATCACTGCCAGGCAAAGTGAAGCAATGAAAAAGCTAGAGGCCAACTTGAAATCGATCGAGGAGATCAAGATAGCAACAGAGATGGCGTTAAAGGGTGCAGAGATGGCGGAGTCGGCGAAACTGGTGGTGGAAGGTGAACTCCGGCGATGGCGACAGGAGGAACAGAAGGTGGCACCTCAAGTTACTTCTGGACATATTTACTTTTAGCTTTCAAAACCAAAAGTGCAACAAAAGTAGGATTTTAGAACTCTAAAAAGGGTCAATCAAAGCTGCTTCAGAATCTAAAGCTAAACTTCATCTCAGAGCATCTTGTTGGATGATCAAAAACGTCGGGTTCTTCTTGGAATGGTAGCCAGTCACATTTTGCCATCATAAAAAATGGGTGGCATAGATTTAAGCATTAACCCTCAACTTTTTATCTCTCGATAAGCTTGAGCAACTGTGTATATTCAGGCATCAATGGCTGTAAAATAAAAGACATAGCAGGTGCAAATTTAAGCAAATATATTCTTGATTCTAAAGGGATGGGGAGGAAAAGGAAAAAGAGAACCCATCAATGAAAAATGAAGCTTCATGTTCTACTCAAGTTGCAAACAACTGAATTTATGCCCAATTACAGTTAAAATATCTTATTTTGATGCTACCAACAGGAGAGAACTGTCAAAACAAATTATGGTAAAAGAAAATATTTATTATTATATCATTAGAGAAGCCTAGAAATTTAGTAGACAGCAGCATTTCAGTAATGAAATGGCCTGAGTTAACTTAAGAACAGAGACTAGGGACAAGAACATTGCATGCCTTATCTAGTGGGAAGGCTGCTCTTAGCCAGCCTATATGTAAAATTACATACAATATATTTTCTAATATGTGGATTTCTTGGGAACTATAGCCAACTGCAAATGAGTAGTAGTAATACATTAGCCATGTTGTGTAATGCCATTGGCAGGGCTATCAAAATGAACTCTCAGTTCAGCAGCCTTCAACATCTTGATTAAATGAAGAGTTAGCTTCTGTTGCTTCAAGCTGTAGAAGGCGACATCTTCTCTATTACCTCAATCTTCATATTTTCAGGCTGCCTAGCGAGTCGGATAATCCATTCCCGTTTCCGTTCCCATACTTGTGCAACTCTAACTCGATGGTTTTGACGATTTCAGTTCCTTCTGCAGCTGGTTCGGGTAGACTCACATGAACGGATCCTTGCTTGATTGGTCTTGAAGATTCCTGTACTGCTTGCTGCTTGATGTAGTTGTAGAGTTGTTGATGAAAGGGATGGTCCAAAGAGTAGCAACTTTCAGCTCCATCGGATGAATGGCGCGATGATCCAGAGCCTTCTCTTTTGCAGAAGTGTGGAAGAGATGAATAGTCCATTATCTACATAAAGCATAAGATTTTGACCTCTTTGTTATCGAACAAGAATGAATCAAAGACATTGAATCACACAGGCAGTATATAATTCGAACCCAGTTCATTTTCATCAAAATCGAATCTATACATGAGACATGAGACATTTGATTGAACCTTACATGAATTTTGACAAGAACACCTATTTGGAAATCGATATACTAATTGGGTGATATGTATATAGCTTTATTTTTGTTTAACTAAAACTCGATATACTAACCTTGAGGTTTTAACTACATTAAACAAATCATGAACTCATTTAAGTGATGACAAAAATAATGCCCTCAATCTGAGTTCACCTTCGTTTCTTCTTTTCGGGGGAGGGTACGCTAATCCGAGCATAGCTTAGTGGATAAGGTACCCATTACTATTTCAAAGGTCTGTAGTTCAATCTTTCCCTCCTAATTGTTGAACGTAAAAAAATAAGTAATCAATAACAATAAATTAAAACGCTCTTGGTTTCAGTTGCTGTTGTCCAGGAGATTTGTGGTTTGGTAGGCAAAGAGACTATTTATGGTTGTGTTTACGTTTTGAAGTTGTCTTTGAGCACTTAGTTAGTTGTTTGATTACGCGTTTAGCTATAGGTGTTTTGTGGCTCAGTTTGGCTATCGTTGTGCTTAAATTTTAGATATTTTGTTGGTTGAATTTTCACGTATTTATTAATTAAATTTTATAGACATTTTTCTAGGTTGGTTTTGAAGATCTTATATATATATATATAAGAAGATACTTATTTCACCACTTATTTGGGATTCAATTTCATCAAATTAAAATTCAGTGACCCAGCTAAGATTACCCCCTAATAATTTCAAAACATATAGCAATAATCAAAACCAACTTACCTTCAGCAGTTCATCTCTTCCACTACCTGATAAAACTTGTATTTTTTTCCTAGTTCTCTCCTGCAACAGAGGCTTGACTACCTGCAAGGGATATTAACAATTCAGAGAAGATACAAAGGAGAAGATGCAAATCACACACAAACATGAGATACCTTTTGTGTTTAAAGAGGTTATAGAACTATGTACAAATTAACAATTCAGTGAAGTTCTGTTAGAAACTTGGAAGTAGAATTTCAGGGGCCAAATATATTTCCACTTACCTTCCAACAAGATGAGAATATGTAAGGGACATTTACTATGAAATACGTATTCGTCTTCTCCGGGTAGTTCAAGTCGTCGATGGTTGATATGATTGTCAATAACTGCAAAACACAAGTACAGTTAGCAGCTGAAGATCAACGTATTCACAAGTTCCACAAAAAACTGAATAGGTAGTCAAGAAAGTTCTGCTCGAACTCTGAATCATCATTCTGAAGGAAAAATAAACTCGAACCCTAAGACATTAAGGTGTTTTTACCTTGATTTGGCTCAGTGCTGATAGCTTTAAACCGGTCATATCTAATACCTTCACGCAAGTTGTAATAGGCCGCCCATACTTTTTCGATGCAGAAGGCTACAAAGAGTATAAAGGTCAATACAGTCGGCAGTGGCTAAAGAAACGTAAATGAGATCTATAACTCTGAAGCTCACCAAGACTACGCGATCCCGATATTCATTGATTTGAATGTGTGATTGCACATAGTAGTTAACCTGAAACAGAAACAAAGAAGAATAAAAACCCAAACATGACACTTCCTGAATGTGCAAAAGATGGTCGATCAGCAAAAAAACTATATATTCCATAACAATACTCACAGATGCTTTATCAAATGTGCTGAGTCCAACACCAATGGCAAAGACTGGTAGGCCCTAGAAGAAAGGACAGGAAAATTACTCATGAAAAGGAAAAAAGAATGAAAAAGCAAGGATT
Organism: Luffa acutangula; assembly: GCA_036850905.1. NCBI lineage: Eukaryota > Viridiplantae > Streptophyta > Magnoliopsida > Cucurbitales > Cucurbitaceae > Luffa > Luffa acutangula. Next base: position 17,880,014 of record CM072096.1, read on the forward strand.
AAAAGTGTGGGTGTAGAGTTATCAGTAGTTATTTTGTAACTTTTAATTTGAGTTTGTGAATTAGTAGTTTATTAGTAACTTAATTTATTAGTGGGTTAACATTTCTTTTATTGGTAAGCCTTTTAGATATTAATGAAGACTTCTGAATAACTGTTCATGGATATTACTGTCCTAGATGCTAGATTGCATCAAGTTTTCTGCATAATCGCTTCCATTCATCTTCTCTAGTTTTGAATAATTCAATTGCGTGCTCTGAATCTTAGCAAGATCTTGGAATGAGAAAAAAAGTAATTTTCAGAACCAAAAGGCATTTTAAAGGAAATGTAGTATGCACCTCTCTTGAGTAACCCGAAAGCCCTATGAGCTGAGAATCACGAACTGCTCTGTAAACATCGATGGGAATTATGGGTTTCTGCAGAGGAAGAGCAATGGATGGATACAGCAAGAACTCAGGAACAATTGACCATGCAGAAATCTCAAGAGCTAAGCTGGATAAATTCTTACGGTTAACATCATGTCGATTTCATTGTCTACTCGCCAGTTTAAACAATCTACCAACTGCAACATCAGAAAGGTACATCAAGATGAGCACGACATGGATCAGTACTGCAAGAATATTATTAGTAAACCCTGTCTAACCATTTTGTGGGCTTTGTTAACGTTCCATTCCCGCGCCTTTAGAAATCGCTCCAAAGTTTCAACTAGATAGCCTTGATGAACATTCTGCAACCATACACAGAGATCATCATGAGCTGTTCATACTTGATAAAATAGCTAAATAAGCACATACTAATCATCCTGAGAAATGGAAATCTGAGAGTAAAAGGCAAATCCCATCTTAAATCCATTTAAAATTGGTTAATTTCATCAGACTCGTTAACAATTTGAGTTCCATCCCACAATTTACCCAACCCCAACCCCCCAATTTTCCTTGAATCCTTCACATGAATGACTTAAACGATTCCAGATCGTGCAAATCATTTCTAATAGAGATAAAGCTATCAAAATCAATTGGCAAGAGATCAACCAATTCCATGAGTAGCTAAAACAATCCCAAATCAAATGTCAACCAGGTCAACAAATTGCTAAACAGAACCAGCCGACAGGTCTCCTCCTCGCCATACAGCTTCAAACTTCTTACAAATCAGAACATAAACTTATAATCATCCTTTTTACAAAGAACCATCCAAATATTTTCCAATTTTTAATCCACTGATCTCTAAAAACAACAAATCCCAGCCAACGATGATTGAAACTTGAGTCAACAAACAGAGTCCAAAAAATGAACACTAAACCATCCATGTCTTCAAGTAAATGGAATTAGGGGGAAAACCCAGAAACCCACTTCAAGAACAAGTAACGAACTCAAAAAAATAAGAACCAACGCAACAATGGAGCAGTTGAAACTCGCAGAAAACACACAGATCGGACCCAAAAACAGAGGAAAAAGAGAATGCAAACCTGAAAAGTACACTTCAATCGCTCCTCAACTGGCATTAAGCGAAATCCCAGCAGGAAAAAGGGGGAAAGAGAGAGAAAAAGAAAAAGAAAAATTAAGCACAAGCTTGTAGGAAAAGGCAAAAGAGAAAAGAGAAGTTAAGAGTAGAGAATAAGAAAGAAAAATTAGGCGCTAACCCTGATCCATCAAAGCTCGGAGCTGGCGGATCGCCTCCTCGGAACCGATCCCCATTTCTTCTTCCCTCTTCTTCTTCGGTGGGAAAAATGGAGAAGGAAAATCAGAATGCAATATCCCACCAAATAAAAACGAAAAAAAAAACTTGGGTTTTTGTTCTTCACTCGAATTTCATTTGTAATAAATGGTTTTTTGGAAATAAAAATTGAAAATTGTCGTGTGACTTCTTCTTACAAGATTTTAAATACAGATGACAAATACCGTCGTTTGGTTTTAAAGAGAGACTCAGAGGACAAAGGGAAGAGAAGAGAAGGAGAGTGGTCAACACAAAGGGGGCAGGTCCACCTTCCAGTCCAACTTCTCTCTCTAAATAGGGTCAAAGGAGAGATAAAAAAAGGGTTTTTTTTTTAATTTTTTTCTTTTTCTATTTACGAGTGTAATTAAATTTTTAGGAAAAGAAAGCGAAACTGCCACGTTTTCCTGATCGAATATTACCTTTTTGAACGAGAGGTGAAACTCAAACTTTTCACATTTGAGAAAGATTATTGACGTTTTGACAAGCTAAGTTGAGGTTGACTAAAGGTAAATTTTATACATTTTTTTTATTATTTCAAATGAAATTCAGATTTACTATTTTAATTTTATACCTCTTAATTAGGTTTATTTTGAGTTTCATTATAAAATATTTTTTTTTACCTTTATCATGCACATAATTGGCTAAAGCAATTTGGGGTTTAACATAAAATATAGCCCTTTAAGATTACTAATTTTTCTTAACTAAATTTTAATTATGTATGCTTGATAATTATATTATTTTTTAGATGAAATATTTGATGTTATGTGTTCTCTCTTTAAATATTTAGTTTTTTCATGTAAAATACTATAAAATTACTTATATAAAATAAAAGTAAAAAGATTAGATTAATTCAAATTAAATTTAACATATCTATTAGACATGATTATATGTATATGACTGAATAAACATAAATGTGCATGATATAATTATTATAGGATGTGAGAGAGTAGGCTTGTCCCAAATGAGATGAGGCGTCATGATACTTTTCAAAATGAGGATCTAAAATATTTTATAACAAAGACAAAATTGTAAAATATCAAAATTCATAGTATTATACGATTGTTTCTTACCAAAAAAAAATAAAAAATAAAAACAAAATATATGAAATTAAGAAAATGTCACCAAGTAATTATATAAGAGTGATATTTTATTTAAAAAGTGACATCCTCCGAACTTTCTTTAAAGCAAAATTGTCAATCAATTCTTTATAGTCAAAGTTCTCTCCAAAATATCATTCTCAATCACTACCAAGGATTAAAATTGAATTTCTAATATGATAAGGGAGAAAATTAAAAGGTTTGATGCTTAATTTAGCCGGAAATTGACAAAAGGAGAAATTGGGAGGTTTTTTTTTGTTGAAGAGGAGAGAGGAATGAAAAGGTGAGGAGTTGATGAAGAGAGAAAAGTTTGGTCAACTTTTGTTTGTGTCCGAGGCATGCACGCCAACCACTAAAGAGTTTTTTTTTTTTTTTGGGTTAGGCAGCTTTTTCAATTTGGGACCCTTAAATTTTGAGGTATAGGTCACAATTTACACATGCTAAAAACGGCCGTATAAAGAGATTAGGAATAATTACTAGTCAATCACTCAAATTAACATGTTTATGTAAATTGGAGTATAGAAATGTTAAGAGATTTTTAGTCATTAATACTCCAATCATATTGTTATTCACACAATTTATTAAAAAAAAATAACTGTAGAAATCTTGCAGAGATACTTTCCTGCAGGAGAAAGAAACTATTTAATTTTGATTTGCATTTTGTGTGGTGCAATTTATCTACCATTTAACAAGACATGAATTGCATTAAAAAGTTTTGAAATTTTACAAAAATAACATAAATTTCAATTAAACTTGAATTCAAGTGTAATATTAAACACAATAAAAAAGAATCCACGCTTATGCTATATATATTTGAAAATTCGAAAAGTTAGGAACAGTTGTTTAGAACACATTATATTTATGCTATTTAATGAAATTTGTTTAAAAATTATATTTTATTGAAAGTTAAAATGTATTTATATGTTTAGAAAAAAAAATATTAATGTTTTATCAAATTTTAAGCATTTCTCACCTTCAAAAAAAAGAAAAAAAAAATAGTTAATTTGACTAAAAATAAAATATATAAATTTTTAGTATGCAAACATTCAAAATATTAAATAATATTACATATGGTGTACATATTATATAATTAAAACAAAATAAATTTACCTTTCACTAGTGTTCAAGATTGCTCAACAATAATATTTAAAAAAAAAAAAATGAATGACTAATGATCTATTGCGTTGTGGTTGAAAATGAGTGGAAGAGAACGCTTTTATAGTAGTAGAAAATGAAAGGCTTCTAAAACTTTTGAAACTCTAATAATTAAATATAATAAATAATAAAGATAATATTGTTCATGCTCCAAATTTTTAAATGATTTTAGTAAAGTGATAAAAAAAAATGAAAACAATCTTATTGAATTTATTTCTAAAATGAAAAACCATAAATAAGTGTGGAGTAAAAAGATTTTAAAAAAAAGTAAGGAGTAAAAAGACCACTCACGCTCGAATACATGAGATGAATACATCTATAATATATATAAAAGTACGAATGTGGAAGAAACTTTTTTAGACAATAATATCATTGATTTATTACTTAATACCTACATTGCCCTTCATTTAAAACTTTTTTGAAAATTACAAATTAAACCTTCATGGTACATCTACAAGATTGTGTTGAAAACTCATTTTCCATTTATTATATCATTTAAAACTCTTCTTGTCCTTTCTTTTCAATGTGGGATCCTCAACATTTAATGGGCTCTGATACCATATTATATTATATGTGTTATAGGTAATTTTGGACCATCATGGCGTACAAGAAGCTAACGAGGACAACCGGGCAGAAAAAGAGCTGAGGAATGGATCCAAGGGGCAAAATCGACAAGTGGGACGAGCCAAGACCGAAGGGGTAGGGCTTTTGGCCCGACCCCCTACTCGGCCTTCACCATACCCTCGGCCCGCTTGCGCGGGCCGGGCTTGTCCGGCTCCGCTTGGTCCCCACCGCCTCTGGCCGCCTCGGTTCAGCCTGGTTTGTCCCGAAACGCCTCTGAATCTCTAAAAACCCTAGGAGGATGAGCAGGTATTTATATCCCTCTTCGCCATCGAAGAAGGGGACTCAAACTCTAATCCCGAAACTCATTCTATATTCTCTACACTCTCTCCTCTTGCTCTTACTTTTCCACTCCCCACCGTTCAGCTTGCTGACTTAAGCATCGGAGCCGGTGTGGCGAGCACCACACCGGTGTGCAAGTTTACTGTCTTGCAGGCCATGTCTTCCCACTCTTCTACAAATTTTACCGTTGGTGGCACGTGAAGGTCAGGTGAGTTCCTCTGACCAAATTTGACCATCAACAGTTGGCGCCGTCTGTGGGGAAGAAAGCTTGCTAAGTCTGCACATCGATGATTCAATGAGTAAGAGGATGGAAAAGGGAAACCGAAATCCAAACCCTTCCGAAAATAACCATCAACCGCAGAAATCGAAAGAAGACTGACAGCATGAGCAGCAAGGTCAGGGGGGCTCAGACCTACAGATCGAGCAATTCTGAGGAGCCCAGAACCAAGTACCAGTCGTAGGACAGACCTGAGGAAACTGATCGAGGAGAAGCGCATAAGTGCCAAGGCTGCCGAGGTCGAGGCCAAAACTGCCGAAGCTGAACACAAGGCTGCCGAGGCCGTGGCCAAGAAGGACAATCTCCCTAGGAAAACTGGGCTTCTAAACACACTAAAAGAGCTCGAAAATCCTCAGGGAGACCTGCAGAAGCTAAATGACTCCAAGTCAAACAACGACTACCAGACGAACAGTGCGAAGGCTGAGGTCGAGGCCGACCAAAGATGTTCATCCAGACCGATTAGGAGGAAAGCCCACAAGAGATCAGAACCACCTTTGGAGGAGGACAAATCAACAACAAACACAAACTTTGATAAGATTGAAGACACCAGAAAAAGAATGTCGTCAAGGAGTTGGAAGTCATCCCATCTACATCCAAGACTAAGGCAACGAGTACCAGAACAAAGCCGGGGGCTAAGAGGAAGAATCCGAGGCCGAGGCCGACCAAAGCCATGGTTGTGACCAAAGTCAACCCTATTGATTCAAACGAAGATCGACACCATGCGAGCATGGACCAACAGGTCTACCTCGCCTCATCTGGATTTGAGATCACGCGAGCCTAGGCCCCCGGGTTTACCTCACCTCATCTAGTTGAATCCACGATTACTTGCGAGCCTAGGCTTTTCAGCTTAGTGCCCACGCTCATAGATGCGAGCCTATGGTGCCCACGCCTCCCCACCGTTCTGCTTGCTGACTTAAGCATCGGAGCCCACGCCTCCCCACCGTTCTGCTTGCTGACTTAAGCATCGGAGCCGACCATCTTCTACAAATTTTACCGTTGGTGGCACGTGAAGGTCAGGTGAGTTCCTCTGACCAAATTTGACCATCAACAATATGGACTTCCATCTCAAAACCAATTGGCAATGAGTGGAGTGACCCTTGTAGTTTATATATTGTGAGGTCTCCACCAATCTTTTCAATGTGGGATCCTCAACACTATATACATGAAACTTTAAGTAGAGTACCAAAACCATTTACAAATGCATTTTCTTTATTCATTTTTATATTCTCTTACTTTTTATTTTTGTGCATTTTTTTATATGCATGTATGTATTTTTTCTCATTGTTTTTTAAAGACAGATCAAGATTCGAATCGCCTTAACAGAATGCTGGGTATTTTTCCAACCACAACGACACAATCACAAAAAGTCTCAAGCTAGAAAGAACACCAAGTGCTCCATGATCGTCGATGTTTGGATGTCCACCCGTCATAATAACGTTGTTTATTATAGTAAATGTTATTGTATCAGAATGAACGAGAAAAATGTTCAATGTATTAGTTTTTTTTTCATATCGATGATTATTTTATAAAGTTTTTTTTTTAATTTATTTCATTTTCTTTGATTTTATTTTCGAGTGCTTATTTTTTTTCCAGTTTATGAAAGGTTTGTATCTAAATTTTTTTTGTTAATTTCTTTTTAAAAATTAAAAATACAGTTTCAAAAAGTTTTTTCTTATAAAAGTCAAATACGCTTTTAGAATGAATGAAATTCGAAAAATTAAAGTATGAAATGTATTATATTGTATAGATTTGGAAACATAAATAACATATCGACAAATATTTTTTTATACAAATCTAGAGCATTAACCATTAGAATAAGAAGAGTTTTAATATATAAAAAGGTTTGGTCAATTTAATTTTTAAAAATAAACTTCAAAACTTACTCTTTTACCTTTAGTTACAATTAATATTAGAATCTTAAAAGTGGTAGAAATTTAATAGTTGAAACATTTTTAAAATTAAAAGTATAAAAATACATCCAAATTATTAATAATTTAAATGAAAATAATTCACGTTAGAATATGTGAAAAGTTGGAATACGAAAAGATTAAAAATTTTTATCAATTTATTTATGAATATTGATTCTAAAATTGTTAACCACGTCCTTAATTATAATTAATTATAGAATTTCAAAAGTTTTGAAATAGTAATGATGTAACTTTCTTCCAACTTCTACCACTATAGAAAAAATACTCTCTTGTACTTCTTTTTACAAAGGAAAAGAAATTTGTTAGGTGTTTTTTTTACTCTCTCAATTGTCTTTGCCTAAAATTTGAAGGTTTACTATATACAACATAAAATTATGGGAACATTATTAAATTTAATTTAATATATAATTAAATAAAGATGGAAACATCACGTGCATCACACGTGTTAAAAACTAGTAAAGGAAAACGAAGAAAAAAAACTCACGCGTTTAATAAGAATTTATTATTCATATTCACGCATTTTCCTCCCAAAAATTATTTACTATTAATTAATGTTATTATTTAATTATACTTTTTAATAATCTAATTTATTAGAATTCACCCATTACACTAAATAAAAGAATACATTGTGTATTAGTGAAAAATAAAGAATAACTTTGTCTAAAAAGAGTTTCTTTCTAAGAATAACTTTGTCTAAAAAGAGGTCAAAATGAAAAATGTTCAACCTTTTTAGAATAAGAATATATATATTTTTTTTTGCTTACGTCATCATCTTAGCAAAATTACTATTTTACTCTCTATATGAAAACAAGCATTTAAGGCATTTAAGAGCGAGAAATTGGAACGAGAGCGAGATTGGAAAGAAAGCGAGAACGAGAGAGAGAAATTATAAGGAGAGTGTAAGAAATTGGAGAGAGAGAGCGAGAAGCGAGAAGCGAGAGAGAGCAAGAGATTGGAGAGAGAAATTGGAGAGAGAGTGAGAGATTGGAAGAGAAAAGGGAGAGAGAGCCAGAAGTTAGAACGAGAGTAGCGAAAGAGAGTGAGATTAGATTAGAGAGTAAAATGATAATTTTACTAGGATGTTGACACAAGCAAAATGACATATGATATATTCTTGTTTTGAAAAGGTGAGACATTTATCATTTTCGCTTATTTTAGAGGGTCATTCGTAAAAAATTCATTCTATATATATATTATATAGATGTTGATGAAAGGTGATTTTCTCACTTGCATTTACTTAAATCCATTGTTTAATTGATGATATTTTAAAATTGGTTTATAAAATGGTCGTTGACATTCTAAAATAATATGTCACTTATTATTCATTTAATTAATAATATTTTGTTACAATTTTAGAACCTGAATTATTATTTTTGACCGATTAATATTTGATAGTCACTCATAAACTATCTTGCCAATTCCAAATTTATAAGTGAAGTGTTTTTTTTTTCTTTTTTTTTTCTCTAAGATAAAAGACCATAAATGTTAAGATCAATATACCTACACATTCTTACTTAAATTTTGAGTTTAAATATCGAATCCTTTATTATTAAAATGCAAACCTAAAATAAATATTCAATATTACCACACATACAAATGTGTATGTTTGGCCTCCAGCCTACTACTCATATCAACAATTATTTATAATGTCATTTAAAATTTTCAAAATACATATTCTATATATTTAAAAAAAAAATTAATATGTACAATGAATGGATTATCACTAGTTAGTATTAAATATTTTAAAATGCTATTTTATAAAAAAGAAAATTTTCTCCTTCTTCCTTTGCACTCAATTTAATTATAATATTAAATATCAAATTAATTAAAAGTTGATTGCGTACTGATGTTGGTGGGTGTAGATAGAAATTAGCCAACTAAAGTCAGATAATTTGTCTTTATCACATACGGTATACCTACAAATATTTAAACATTTATTTTTTTTAATATTAATAAAAAGTTTAAAAATATTATTTGAATTTTTTTTTCTGTCCTTTTATTATTAATTATTATTATTATCGTCGAATTTTCTGTTTACTTCAATTCATTTTGTTCGAGTTAAATCCCAATATTCTGTTTTAGTTCACATTTCAAAGTCAAGAGAAAAAAAAAAGAATCATTTTGATCCAGGTTATTAACATTTTCTGTTTTAGTTTTCAAATTCAAAGATTCTATTTTAATCTTTGAATTTTGAATAATAATTATTTTAGTCACTTTTACTTTTAAAAAATTAATTAACAAAAAGTACAATTTTTCATCATTTAGTTCGTCAAATATCCAAATAGACATGAATTCTTATTAAATGATGAGTATAAAATTATCATAAATGAAATAGATTTTTTATAGAAGATTTGAAAGGTATATAAATATATGCATACATATTTGTATTCATTAGTGTTTTTTTTTTTTGAAAAGGTATTCATTAGTGTTTAAATAACTAAACAATACTTTTTCAAAAAAAAAAAAGAAAAAGTGAGGATATACTTAAAAAAGATATTTAAATTATTGTCGATATTCCAATTTAATAGAAAATGTAAAAAAAGTAAAAGTTAAAAAAGAAAAGAAAAGTGGAGATATGATATTGATGACTTTATCATCTTTAAAAGGAATCAAGATGGCCAAACATGTCAAAAGGAAGGGAAATAAAAGGAGAATTTAAGGTGTCCTCGTCTTGTGGGGCCCACATGCCACGTGGATTTCAAACTCCCATGTTTTCTTTTCCCCTTTTATCACAACATATTATAAATGACATGAAGGGAAAAGTACTTTTTTTTGTCCCTCAATTTTGGAAAATAAGTTTGTTTGTTTTAGAGTTTTCAAAATAAAGTTTTTTAGTCTATAAGTTTAGAAAAAATAGGTTCAAAAGGTTACTAAATTTTCAAAATTGATCTTTTTAGTCTTTGAATTTTGAAAAATAAGTTTAAAAGGTCTTTCATATTATTTTTTTCAACTTTTTTTTAAATTAATATATATATATATATTTTAATATTGAATGATTTTTTAATTATTTTTCAAAACTCAGAGACTAAAAAGGTCTATTTTGAAAACTCAAAGACCAAACGCACCTATTCCCAAAATTGAAGGATCAAAAAGATATTTTCCCCCTTTTTTTTGCATTCCACAATATTCTAGAGCAGAATTTTGAACCTTTGACTTTTCAATCGAAATTATAATGCCTTAACCAATTGAATTGTGTATCAAAGTAAATATAATTTAACGATAATTGACATATACGTTTGATTAAAAAGTTAGAAGTTCGAATCTCTTCACTCCAAATGTTGTTGAACTAAAAAAAACAATTGAATTATGTTTAGGTTGACATGAATGAAAAAAAATTATATTGTTTTTCAAAATATCACCATTTTAATAATGATTCAATAATGATTTATATAGTATGTAGTATACATGTGTACTAACTTGTGGACATAGGCATAAAAAAATAATCACAGCTAACCAAAATGAGTATTAGGTGGACAAATGTAAAGTGGTAAAATAATTAATAGCAAGAATAAGAACAATTATTTTAGAAAAATTAGAGACAGAAATAAACTTGTGGAGAATTTAAAATTCCAAAACAAAAAATTAATCATAAAAAATAATTTAGTATTAGAAAGTCAATCACTATGCTGATTGATGGATATTAAAATAAATAGATAGTTAAAGAAGATAATGTAATAATTATATATTATTATTTATTAGATACGTCATGTATTATTATGGTTATTTGAGTACAATTAATTATTTTTTTCTCTTTGGTATGCATATAACAATTAAATTTAAGGAAATGGCATACGTGTAATAAAAATAAAAAGGAAATATTTGAAGTAAATATAAAATATTTGATCCGGTTTGAGGAGCGGTTAGGGTTTTGGGAGGGGCGTGGTCCAATAAAATGTGACCACCGGATAAGTTTTTTGGTGGTTTGAACTTTGAATTCTACGTGGAGGGTTCAACGTCAAAAGGGTAGGCTTGGTTTGTTCAAATTCTATTTTGGTTTTGTAGTTTTTGGACTCTTCACCCTTCAACTTTTCATAGAGAAATTTAAATGTTGGCATAATATATTTTTCATTCGGTTTAAATAGTAAATATTTTATTTATAATATTTTCCAGTCAAAAAAGGAAAACATTGAATTTTTTTTTTCTCCATAGACTATGGAATTATAATTTTTAACATTTATTTGAATTTTTAATAAAACTTAATAGTATGTTTTTAATAAAATTTCTTCTTATTTTTTACAAAAGAGTTTGTAATATACATGGAATTGTATCCATACGTGAATGTATGCACGTATTTGATGTATAACTACCTTCACCAATAGTCGTGCCTCATCAATATTAATTGTATTCACTGGAATGAACAAACATACACTTGAACAATCACATTACATCAAGAAAGGTCAAAATATGAATTTACTAAAAAAGTAGGGGCAAAAGAGGAAACAAAAGATTCTCCCCTCTTAGCCCCATTTATATATACTAGTTAAAAGATTCGTGCAATGCACGTGAAATTTCATTGTTATTTTATATTAATTTATAATGAATATGAAAGCTTAGACTATATATATATATATATATTTTTCAACAGCCAAAACTATGTATATCTTGGTTTTTTATTTTGTTTGTTTTATTAACAATTGATTTGTTTTAACTATATAAATTTTAATTTAATTTGGTTATTTTGTTGGAAAAGAAAGCATAGGTAAACAATATAAAATTTTCAACATAAAATTTTGAAAAACAATAGCAAATATAATATATATGATCAAAAGTAAACCTTATTTATTTATCCTTCATTAGACATATTTTAAGGAATTTTTTGAAATATGACAATCATATCATGTCAATCACATCTGACAAAAGAAACAAATTAATTTTGGATATCTACGAAATATTTATTGAATGTAATAAAATTTTAATAAGGTTTCTTTATACAATTATTTTTTATTACTTTATTTTTTTACAACTTTTTTTTAGATCTATTTTGAAATTATGTAAAATATTTATTTTTAAAAATATGTTTTATTATTTATATATCTTTATGAACATTTCTCCCATCTATTTTATGATTTCTTTATCCTCTATCTACTAATTCACATATTTAAAAATGTTTTCTTTTCACAACTTTATTGCTTTCTTTTCTCTTCCATCTCCCATATCCATATACTCTTCATAATTTTACATTGTTTAAACATTTTGTTTCTATATTTAATGTAAAGGATTTGTAGAATTTAAGTGATAAACATGAAGATTCTACCAAATGAAATTGAAGGAAGGAGTTGTAGAAGATAAATTACAAAATTTTCAAAAAGAAATTAAAGCATTCATATGATTGAAGACTTATATTTTCATGTGATCATAGATTATTGTTGATTTTCCTTCATGAAGCGGCAGAAGTATAAGAGGAAACTTCTAAGAAAAAGTGAAAAAGAAAAAAACAAATTTTATTTTATATATATACGACGATTGATGCTTTTTGGAAAGATGTGACTAATGACCAGTTTTTTTAATACATTTTAATTTCAATCATTAAATGGATGCACCTATACACAAATAGATAAACTGATTCAACGTGTAACCACCTCCACTCGAATAATCGCATCTTATTAATTGCAACTATTCGATCTAATGATATAATTTTGCATAAAAATTCACTTTTTATCGAATAGTCATGTTTGAAAAACTACTTCGAAGTACAAATTTCTCTCAATGGACACCTTGACCCGAAGAGACACATCCCATCAACAAAGAGTGAAGGGCAAAACAGGAATTTATTAAAATTGTAAGGGCAAAAGAGGAAAGTAAAAATTCTCCTCTCTTAGCCCCTTTTATATATAGTATAGATATATACTAGTTAAGAACACTGCGATGCACGTGGAATCTTATAGTTTTGATTTAGAATTTTGGAAAAAAAATATTTGTAATCCTAAACTTTAGAGATTGTATCAATTTCAACTCCGAACTTTCAATTTCATCAAATTGAACCTTAAACTTGATAAGTATTTAAATGTGAAATTAAAATTGTGCTAATAATTAATTTATTGAATAAATATGTTATTGGTTTCGCATATAAATAGTATAATAATGTTTAGTTTGATGTTTTCATATTCTTACTCTAAAATGTACCATTTTTAAGTTAATAAATATAATTTTGAATTGTTTATTTAGTGATATCCTCTAATCTCTTTATATATTTTATATTTTTATCATGTAAGCGATAAAACAAAAAATTATATAATTATTTTACATTAAGTATTAATAAGTAAATTATTAGAATAATACAAATTCAAAGGGAAAAGGAATTGTTTAATGTCTATGTGGGCAAATAATATTTTTCATATTTCTAATAGTTCATATACTATTAAAAAAACTTGGAACAAAATTAGTAATTAATAATTAAATTAAAATATATCATTTTAGTAATACAAAGTACAAAAGGTTAAGAAAAAATGAGCTCAATTCGTTTGTCATAGTCCACTAATGCAACCCAATGTCTTAAATAAAATGAAAATAGAAAAAGAGGGAAGAAACTCTAGATGCTTCATCCTTTTATCTTCTTCTCATTGTCACAATTTTTTCGGTACTCACAATTTCATATACTCTTTTCCATTTTAACAGCTTGCACCACCTCCAATCCTCCCTTCGTTTAATGTATCGCCGCCTACTGCCATCGTTTCTTTTCGGTATCGCCCCTGTCGTCGTCATTTCCGATATCGTCACTGCATGTTGCTGTTGTTTTTCGTCTGATTTTGCAATCGATGTTACCGCCTACTATTGTTATCTATCTCTCATTCAATGTTGTTGTTGTCTCCCTCTCAACGGTTTGTACTTGTAGTGCAAGTTCTCTATATGGTTTTTTACTCTCTTGTAATTGGTAATTTTCAATGTCCATCTCCATCTTTCCTTCTCTTTTAAGCTGACTGGAACTCAAATTAGAACTTTCTTGATGAAAGAAAGAGTTTGTTTTGCACAACAATACCCACATAAAATTGTTAACAATCTCCACATATATATTTATAATGGTAGATTATTGTAAGTTTTTTTACTAAAAAAATGGTAAGTTTTGATTAGTTATTTGATTAAATTGTGGAAATGAATTCCATGAGTGATTAAATTTTCTGTTACTTTAAATTTATTTCGATAGAACATTTAAGTTCTCTTTAAATTCTCTTATTAACCAACCATTAATTGGACTCTTGGAATAAGAATAGTAATTTTGTTGAGTACGTCCTCCTCATTTTTTTTCTCTTTTTGTATGCATTTTCCTCTCCTATAAACCAACCATTAAAGTGTGAGGACAAAATAGGTATATGTTAAAGAGTTGGGGGTACTGAGCAACTACTTTGTGTGCATCGATGTCGGTCTTCTTACACTAATATTCTTCTCTTTCTGATTCTTAATTTCTATTATCTATCTTTATGTATAATTTCAGTTATGCAAGTGCAAGACCAATGCTTGAGTTAGAAATCAAAATTTCTAAAAAATTATAGAGAGATTATTTAAAAAGAAAACCAATATGCCCCTCCATTTTCCTTTGTCATCGCACAAAGGTTGTTCTTTTTTCCTTTTCATTTGATGCTAGAAGATCTCATCGAACTAAATCAAAATCAAAATCTAACCAATAACTTGTAACTAAAAGAGAAACCGCCAATGAAAGATGGATGTGTCTCGAACCTCACATCAATTTTTTTCGAAACAAAATCGGATTGAGGAGATGAATTGGCCTTGCACACCTCAAGCATTGACCTTGCATTTGCAGAACTGAAATAATACATAAAGATAGATAATAGAAATTAAGAATCAGAGAGTGTAAGAAGACCGATATCGATGCACACAAAGTAGTTGTGAGGAGATGAATTTATAGATATAAAGCTAACATTCAATTGAGAATATCAAAAGACAAAGTGAATTATTAATGATATTTTTCATTACAATACAGACAAAGTTCAAACGTTCCAATTTTCTTCCATTTAAGTATTTTTAAAACATACTTCTAAGTTGTATGAGTATCTTCAATGGAAATCATTATGACTTCTACGCTTTTTAAGAAACATTAATTAATCATCATGTATTCAAATATTTTTTTTTTGAAAGGCATATATTCAAACGTTTTTTTCCCAATTAAATGTTAAAAAAAATACTAACTTTTAAGTTTTAGGAAACCATTAATGTGCCATTTCAAAAAAAAAAAAAAAATTAAATTAATGTGGTACATTAACAAACAATTAATAGTCATGATTTAATTTAATTTCCAGAATTTTACAAAACAATTAATTGAAAAGATTAAGAAAACCTAGATTTCTAAACGATTATGATTTTTTAAATCTGTATTGCAATAAATCAACCATTAATTGGACTCTTAGAATAAGAATAGTCATTTCCCTAATATCATTTTTTCTCTTAAATAGGTATATGTTAAAGAGTTGGGGCTAAAACAGGAAGTTAAAGTTTCTCCTCATAGCAGCTTTTATATATATATATATATATATATATATATATATATATATATATATATATATATATATATATATATATAGATTATTATTATTATTATTTATTATTTTTTTATTTTTATAATAATACGTTTATTTTTTTTTTTTAACTCATTCAATTTTTTTAAGAGTGTCTAAGAAATTAAATTTGTAAGCATTACTTCCATGAATCAATTTCTTTGTTTTGTCAATTTATTTTTTCAAATTTTAAAAAATGTAGCCCATGTGGATTAACAATTATGCTGGTTTCTTTCTTCCTAATTTTATACTACTATTTCACAGTTCATACTCAAATTTCAAAAATAAAAATTCATTTTTTTTTAATTTTCAAATTTTCATTTGGATTATGAAAATGTTTTTAAGATAGATAAAAAAAATCGTAAGTGAGAATATGTTATAAAACAAGAACAACAACAAAAACAATACAAAGAAGAATGAAGATAAGAGCAAGGTAGGGAGAACAATTGTGATTCTATTCAATTGTGTATGTTCTTTTAAATGCTTCATACAACCTCTATTTATAATATTGCAATGAGATAGGTTACTACTTCAAATGACTTAAAATAGAAGGAAGACAAAGTCTCGTGACTATTCCTAACGGGGATGGAGAGTTATGGGGGAGAGTTACCAAAATGGAGTTGAATGAGCCCAAATGAGAGTAAAATGGATGTCTATACAATGTATTTACAACACTCCCCTTTAGATATTCATATAAATTATATGTCTCATTACCAAGAAAAACTCAATGGAAAAAATAGTACATTATTCATATACTTTAACAACAGTCTCATTAAAAACTTTGCTAGAAAAAAACCCAATGGAAAAAACCATAGCAATGGGAAAAAAGAGTGCAGTATATTTACTCGCTCTCATAGAAACATCATTTGAAATCTCTGAGTTGTCGTATTCCAATGTTATGCACCAACTTCTCAAATGTTGCAGTAGGTAATATGTGTCTTCATAAAAATAAGTTTGTCAAGTTGTCTTTTCTAGAAATTTGTTGAACAGTTGATGTCACCATTTTCTTCAAGATCTTGGGTGTAGAAGAGTTTTGGTGAGATATGATTCATTCTATCTTATTTAATATATCATCATTTGATTTGAGTTATACATGTTATATTGTCTTTATATAATGTTGTTGGACGATCTTTGTTAGAAGAAAATTCACATGTTTCACAAATGTGTTGAGTCATTGATCTTAGTCATACACATTCTCAACTAGTTTAATTTCATGAATTGTTAGGATCTCAACATGGTTTGAAGAAGTAACTGTTGTCTGCTTCATAGTTCCTCCACATGTAAATAAATAACTCGTTTGAGATATACCTTTATGTGGGTTAGATAAATAACATGCATATGCATAACGAACTAGGTAAAAATTTGATTTTTTAGAATAAAATAAACTCATATCAATTGTCCCTCGACTTGTTGGGATTTATGTCTAAGCCTCGTAATTAATGTTTTTATTATTATTTAACAATTATTCGATAATTTTTAATTGTAATTTACATTATCCATTATTTGAAAAATCCAAGCTAAGGTTATTAGTGTAATCTTGACAAAGTATGTGGTTAACATATAAGAGGATCATGTTCAAGAAATAACTTAAAGGGTCTATAGTATATAGATAAGGCGTTGGGTGTCTTATCTTGGTAACACTATTAATACGACCCACTTTGTAATAACTACAAATAATTTGATTTAAATCATTCATGTGGAGAGACATAGGAGTGGGAGTTTCATATGCCAGTTTGTATAAGTCTGGACCATGAAATATTCTATCTCTCTTTATAAACCTGTTCATTGAGAAGATTAATATTTCAACAAGATGATCATATGTGACTCGATCATCTTAATCCTGAGTAAGTTATGAACTCCTGCTTGTGAGAGCTCGTCCTTTGATTTTCATGGGTGAGAGTAGCTTTTGTAGTCGATTCAATAAGCTTATCATTTTGAGGACTTGACCAAACAGGAGCTAGGAACATAAATTTCACAAGATGAAATTCACTCATTCCCATGTAGGGAAAGTAGATGAGTAGTTCCCCTAAGTGCAAATTTTGGGACTTGACAAAACAATGGGCCTCACCCTCTTACTGGCTCGAGAGGGACTTGGTTTATGATTGGATCATAAACAAATTTTTCATTAGAGGATCAGTGATACTTAAGGTGTAAGATGTAATTATAGCGATAAAATGAACTTTAGACCCAACTGTAATTACGAACAACTTGTGAAGGATCGACTTGCATGTAATGGTTATATCCATGGACACAACTTGTCCTACAGTGCATAAGAGTACAACTCTAGGTCTATATAAGAGTGACCTATAATCAATTCACAACAAACAATAGAGTTTTAAGCCTAAAGAAATTAATGTCTAATAACTCTTATTTCTAAGATTATCATTGTCTCTCTTAGGAACGAGGCCGAGGAGGGTTTCCCTCCCATGTTTTTCGCAGATGGTAATCTCCATTTGAATCATCCCCATCTAGGTTTTGATTTCTCTTGTCCATCTTCTTGCTCGTTGTTCACAACAAATGTGCGAGTTTTGCAAGCAAGCATCTCTTCCCACAAACGACACCAACCGTTGTGCTAAATCCAGAAAGGAGAAAAACACATCAAACCTTCACGTGGCAACAACAATAAATTTGTTTGAGGGGAGAAGATGTGACCTGCAAGACAAGAAAAATTACTCACTTGTTTGGTATTTGTTGCACCAGTTTCAATATATGCTTAAGTTTGCTAGGAGGTTTTGAGTGTAACAAGCAAATTGAGAATGAGAAAGAAGCTTTACAAGGAAAAAAAAATGAGGACTCAATTGAACTACCCTCCTTTAGAGTTATCCTCTTCTATTTATTATCATCCTAGGATTCTCTGATTCCTTTTAGGACAGAGAATTGAAAGAGAGTTTCCCTCTCTTTCTAGGAATTGGATGTGAAAGAGATTGATTTGGACCGTTGGATTTGTTTCCACTTTGGACTCTTATCAATTTTTACTTTTCTTAAATTTTTGGGTATTTGATTAGGTTCAACTTCACCCATCACTTGTACAATTTCAATTTTAATCCAATGAAATTGAAAGTTGAAAATTAAATTTGAGTACCGGATAAATAAATGAGTTTTTGTATAAAAGTTAAAAGATTATATGTGATTTTTTTTAAATAAAAACTTTATGGTTTAAAAAAATAAGGGGCAATCAAAATGTGGTTTAATAACAATTTTAAAAGAATGGTTATTTATACTAATAATTAGTTTGAATCTTTAAAAAATAAAATAAAATTTGTTTGGTTAGACGGAAGTCATTTTAAAAAATTAGGACCTTTTAAATAACATTTTATTCTTTTAGGAAATAATCATTTTAATTATTAAAAATTGTTTGGGTCAAAGATATATATTTAATAAATTGTATTATATTTTTCCGAAGTACAAAAAAGTCTATGTATTAATTGAGGTAGGTGTCAACTAAAAACAAGAAAGTTGAGGTAGGTTTGGAAATTTTGATGATAGAAAATTTGGGGTTATAAACTCTAGAGTAGGGGTGAGCATCAGTTGGTTGGGGTTGGTTTTGGCCCCAAACCGACGTTGAACCGACCAAAATTGATTTTTTAGAAAAACCTATTTTCGCCTATTGACCGATCGATCGGTCGGTTTGGTCGGTTTAAACCGACTTTCGTTTTTCTTTTTTCTTTTTGTAATAATATGATTTAATTTAATTTTTTTTAAATCAAATTATCAATTATGTGTTGTGTAGTAGACATTTAGGAGTACAATAGACATTTTTATTTTTTAATCAAACTATGTGTGGTAGACAAAAAAATTTAAATAATTGTTCGATGTGTTTGATAAGATATTCAAGAAATCTTAAAAATGTCCACTATCGCCCGATTTTTTTAAAAATTTTAATTTTGATGTTTCCTTTTAAGTTTTAACAAAATTTGTAAGGAGTAAGTAATAATATGTTTTTAATAGACATTTTTAAAATTAATAATTTCAAATTATTACTATTGAACATATTAAATTAATGTAAACACCAAACATATAATAATTACCAAATAACAAAATAACAGTAATAGTCGGATCGAAAATTTAAAAAAAAATTACCATATAACTTTAAGTCTCTAAATTAAAAGTTTAAACATCAAATTCAAATATATAAAATCAAAGTACTCTTAATATATATTCTGATACAAAAGCAAATACTAAAATTTGAGATACATAGCATTCAAAGATCTTAGAAAAGTACAAAAATCAAATCTGCAACTTTGCAAACTTCTCCACTTGATCCATGTTCTTTTCTTCATCCACAATTGGTCTGAATCCTAAAAAATTAGAAAAAGAGAGAGAGAGAAAAAAAAAAAAAAAGAAATACAACATTATTAAGATTTAATATAAATAAAAAAAAAAACAAAAAGTAAAATCAATACCATCTTCAAACATTGAAGCTTCTGCTATGGCTATCAAATCATCAAGATCTAATGATATCAGTTTAGAGTTTAGCCAATTTTTAGCGCATATAAGAACCTCCACCGTCTTTGGAGTCAAAGAACAACGAGATGGGTTGACCACACATTCTCCAGTACTAAAAGCTGACTCAGATGTTATAGTAGACACTGGAATTGCCAATATATCTCTACTCATATGATTGAGAACCTCAAACCGATGACCATTCTGCTTCCACCAATAAAGTATGTCAAAAGAACTACTATCTTGAGCAAGAGTTTCCAACAAATATACATCAATCTCTGACTCCTTATCAAAACTTGTGGTCTCGACATTTTTGAACTGAAGTATTATATCATAGTTGAAGTTTTCATCCTCATCCAGGTCCATTCTTTCATCATCAAATCTCAAATCAACACTAGCACTAGCACTACTACTACCACCATCCTGTTGGGTTTTATGCCCTAAAACTCGTAGGTAGTGAATGGTGACAAATTGTTCACTTGTATCAATACGTCGTTATTGAGGTTTGTACAATAAAAAGTTATTGTTACTAAAATTGCACAATTTGACCCAAATCCAATAAACTAAGATCCTAGGTTGTTTAGATGAAACTTGAACTAGTATGTGGAGACATACGGGGATCAGTGTTCAAGTAACAACTTAAATGGTCTATAGTATAGGGATAAGGTTGGGTACCTTATCCTGGTAACACTATGTGATACGGCCCACTTTGTATTCGATACAGATGCAATGATCCAAAGCATCCATGTAGGAGACATGTGAGTGGGGGTATCCTGTGCAATGAGTTTGCATAAGACCGGACCGCGAAATAGTAACCACTAGATGTAACACCGTTGACTAGTTTAGGTTTCTATTTCAACAGGATGACCTAGGTAACTCAATCTCAATCCTGAGTCTGTTATGAACTCCTTTTCAGGAGGGATTGTCCTTAGATCTGTATGGGTGAGAGTGGCCAGTTCGCCGACTCAATAATCCTACCATTTCAGGGGCAAGACCGAATGGGGGCTGGGAACATAATAGTACAAGATGGAATTCACTCCTTCTCCTATTGGGGCAAGTAGATGTGTGTTCCCTTAAGGGCTGATTTCGGGTCTTGAACAAGGGCGCCCATCCTCTCCTGGCCCGAGAGGAACTGTTGTTTATTGATTGGATCATAAACAGATTGTTCATTAGAGGAATCAGTGGTACTTAAGGATCCAGAGGTAACCCAGGGGTAAAACGGTAATTTGACCCAGCTGGCGTTACGAACACTCGTGAAGGATTGACTTACTGTTATTGGTCGATATCCGTGGACACAGAAATATTCTACAGTGAGAAGAGTGCAGCTGTGGGTCTTTAGTGGAGTGACTCACAGTTAACGAATGTTGACTAACTTGGTTAATGAGTTTAGCCAATTAGTCTCGTATCGTTGGAGCTTCTGATCTGTAGGTCCATTAGGTCCACCTGCTAGCTCGTAAAGGGTTCTGAGATTAAATAGTCTTGAATAGAATTTGAAGTGTGTTCAAATTCGTTAAGGGGATTTTATTGTATTTGATACAATTAAAATAATGTATAAAGGTACATTATAATATAAGTTTAATTGGTGAATTGAACTTTATATTATAATTTAATTTTGGATATGATTCAAAATTAATTAATGGGAGAATTAAATATTTGAAGGAGTTCAAATATTAAATATGAATTAGATTCATATTGAAACTATAGGTTAGATTTAATGTGAATGGGATTCATATTAAAACTATAGTATATGAGAAAATTATTTGAATAATGATTCAAATAGTAAATTAATTAAATATATGATATTTAATTCATGAATTAATTAATTGGAGAATTAATTAATTTAATTTAATTAAATGTGATTTGATTAAATTAATTCTATAGTTAATATTAATGTACATTATGATGCACATTAAAACTATAGGTTAAATGAGAGAGATTAAAATTGAATATGATTCAATTGTAATTAAATATTGGATATTTAATTAATTTGGATTCAATTAATGAGATTAATTGAATGGCCAATTTAATTCAATTTAATATGATTCAAATTGAATTAAATACCTTATGTTATAATTGATTTAATTAATATTGTTTTAATTAAATTAATTATAATTAATTAATTAATTAAATGATTATTATTATTTAATTAATAGACGACCAAGATCGTTTGGATTAGATCCAACGATCGAGATCTAGTAGGGTAATAACTCCCTCCCCACTTATCGTACAGGGGAGAGGGAGTTGCCAAACTGACCGCTCATTCTCTCCTTTCTCACGCAGAATGACAGAGAGAAAATTCTCTCTCAACTCTCTCACTCTCTCAACCAAAATCACAGCAAGGTGATTCCCTTCCAAGATGTTTTTGGTTCCCACAAACCGAATCTCAGCGATCCCAAGAGTCATAGCGGGTGCTCTTTGATGGTGGTGTTCGTTGGAAGATCAAGAACGTGGATAGGAGCATTGTGCTGTTTTTCGCCTTCTATCACGTAAGTTTCTTACATCTAAAATTGTTTTAGATCTGTAAATGCATGCTTAATCTAGTGTAGAAATTGTTTCTTATTTTGCCCAACGTACCGGTATTCGAATAATTGAAATTAAATCACGCTCGATTTAATTCGCTTCCACTAGAGGATTCAATCCCTTCACATCCCACTACTAACACTTTAACGACTCGACTTCTTAAATAATATTTTCGAGACCATTACGACAATGCATGCTTTGGATACCTTTTTAAATAAAAATATTTTGAAATATAAACAATAAATTAAGCAAAAACTTTAAAACAAAACTTTTATTCGGGATCCCTAAATTTTAAAAGTTTTAAATAATTCCTAAAATATAAAGGTACATGGCCTCTAGAAAATTTCTCAAACAAATTTATAAATCAATAAAGTAAAACAGAGTTCTTAAAGCGGAAGAAAAATAAAATATGAAATTCAAAATAGTTCCCTCATGGCTGCTTTTCGGATTCTCATCAATCGCCTTTCACATGCACTTACCTATACCTGAAAAAAAAATATTTTTGAAAAGAATGAGTATTTTAAAATACTCAGTAAGTGACCCTACTGTTGAGGTTGGGTCATGCTTAAATACTTTAAAAAAATATTTCAAAAATACCATTGTCGTTAATTTTTGGATGGAAACAAGTAAAATTTTCAGTTTCATTAATACTCTTTAACTTTCAAAAGATTTTAAAAAATAACCTTATTAGGAAATGCTTTTTTTTTTTTTTTTTTCCTTATTCCACCGTAAATTTTTCTTCCATGAAAATTAATGAGAAACTTTACCTATTTTTCATGTATTCATACACTAGGAGATTTTCTTCTCTTTCAATATATCATCCAAGTGCTTGACTAGCTTTTCGGCAATGGTATCTTCAAAACATTTTTAACGGTTTTAACGGTTCCCATCCAAAAAATTAACTGCAAGGGTATTTTTGAAACGTTTTGTAAAGTTCAGGGGTATTTTTGAAAATTTTTAAAGTTTAGGGGCATTTTTTAAACAAACCCCATAGTTCAGGGGTTTTTATATATATATAATTTAGCCTATTTTTTTAAATAAAAAACTATTGCCACGTTAGCAATCAGTTAATGTTTAACGGAAAAATTGACTGAGGGACCAAGAGTGTAACAAAATCCAAATCTTAGAGGCTAAAATGTTGAGTTTGAAAACTCAGGGACCAAAATGAAAGCTAACCCAAATCTCAGGTACCAAAAGTATATTTTTTCCTAAAATTTAGTTTTTTCTCTAAAAATGCATGTATTTCTCATTAGTCAATGATCTCGACACATAAGATCAAAAAGGAAGAAAGAAAAAAAAAATATTCTTTTTGACCATTAATGGCAAATTAACATGAAATATTTTATCAATTAATTTATTTATTAAATAAATTAAAAGCCTACTGAAATTAACGAAAAATAATAGAGATTTAAATAGAAAATAATAACTAAAAACTCATGAATGAAAAGAGAAAAAAAAATAAAAGAGGAAAGATAAAGAAAATAACAGAAAAAAGAAAAAAGAGAAAAAAAGGAAAGAAAGAAATAACGAAAAAGAGAAAAAGAAAAAAAAGATAAGAAAGTGGTAAAAAATAGAGAGATGAAGAGGAGAAATGAGTGTAGGTATAGGAAGGGGGAGAGAGATGGGTAGATGAAAAAAAAAACTGAAACAAAATTTTGTTGGAATTTATTCATTAAATCTCAATTCATGATTATTCAAGAATAAATAAATATCATTCATAAAATTAATTAGAGATGTATAAATACCTAGATCCATGAAACGCTCTATTGTAAAACGTGCGTGATTTAGGTAATCCTCAACTATGCAACTTAGACCTTGAATGAGCAGTTCTCTCTATCAAATGGGGAATCGGAGACTAAAATGGCATAGTGTATTGGAGACCATAACCTTGTATTTATAAGTTGATCCTAGGGTTTCCCATAATCCACTAGGATCAACAGACATAGTTTTTGCTCAGCATGCCACACCTCTTTATGAGAAGTCATGGGCCCATAATCAAGACCACATAATATGCCTATTGAATATCCAAAATATAATTGTTATTTAATTTGTTACCCACATATGAATTAATTATTAAAATTAATTTCAACAATTTTTTCTCAAATTTTGCCTATTTTCTAGAAATTTAGAAACATAAGAAATAGAATGAATTATCAAACATGTTTTTTTTTTTTTTGGAAAAATACACTTTTAGTCCATGAGGGTTAGGTTTCATTTTGGTTCTTGAGTTTTCAAACTCAACAATTTAGCCCTTGAGGTTTGGTTTTAGTTTCATTTTGGTCCCTTCATCCATTTTTCCGTTAAAAACTAACGGAATAGTGGTTTGATACTAATTTTTTATTTAGAGAATTATTTTTGAATTTTTAAAATATAAATATATTAAAATAATAAAAATAAAATTATTTTTTATTATTTTTATTATTTCTTTTCCCACCATCTCTCCTGCCACCCTCCTTCTTCAAGAACACTGGCTACCGGCCGCCAACTTCTTTTTTTTTTTTCCTTTCTTTCTTTTCTCTTCTTCTCCAATTTTTTTTTTTTTAAAAAAAGAAAATCTGAAACTGGGAGGGACCTCCCTCCCCCAATTCCAGTGCTGAAAACGGGGGAAGGAGGTCCCTCCCTCCCTCCAATGACAGATCTATAACAGATCTGAGCTGAGGGCTTGAGAAATGAAATGGGTTTCGTGTAGATTTGGAGAAACGAAGGAGAAGAAAATCGCACAGATCTGGTATGGTTAAACGCGTGACGACCGACGATGTTTTAGTTCTTGGGTGGTCTGAGCGAACACGTGACGATCAACGATGTTTCAGATCAGAACGGGTGGTCTGGCTGAATGTGTGAGCAAATGGCACAAACGAGTGGGTTTGTCTGTCTCCGAGTGGACTGGTTTCTGGCTGGAAACGGAGGAGGGAGGTCCCTCCTCCCTCTCCAATGCCAGATTCGAAGGGGTCCCCTTCGATTTTTATTTAAAAAAAAACTAGTGAAAAGAGGAAAAGAAGAAGAAAGAAAGAACGGAAAGGAGGAAAGAAAGAAGAAGAAAGGAAGAGGGAAAAAAAGAATTTTTTTTTTACGGCTGCGGCTGGCAGGAGGAGGAGGAGGAGGAGGAGGAAGATGAAAAAGAAGAAGAAGAAATAAATAAAAATAATATAAAATATTATATTTTAAAAAGTTCAAAAATAATTTTTTAATAAAAAATTAGTGTCACATCAACATTCCGTTAATTATTAACGGAAAATTGGATGGAGGGACCAAAATGAAACTAAAACCAAACCTCAAGGACTAAATTGTTGAGTTTGAAAACTCAGGAACTAAAATGAAACCTAACTCAAACCTCAGGGACTAAAAGTATATTTTTTTCCTTTTTTTTTTAAAAAAAAATAAGAAATAAGAAATAGGTACGTTATCAAACCCGTCTTGTATTTTCAGATTCTAGATTTGGAAATAGATATAGATCATATGTGATCCAATATATATATCTCTTTTATATATACTAGGTTTTTACCACGTGCATTGCATGTATAATAATTTGAGGAAAATATTATGAACTAAAATGAATTTAAAACCAATTAAGATTAGTTCTATACATTCTTATAGAAGTTTCAATATTTAGCTAACGATTCATATTTTAATACGTACTTATTGTCCATCAATATAATCTTTTTTTTTTTTTTTATTGATTCTTATAGATATCAGTTTACCTTGGATTACTCCACTCACCACATCTATAAAATGAAATCAATATTAGTAAATAGTAGGATAATGCTAAGATAAGTAATGTATCTTTACTAACCTATCTGAGTTTTTGTTTGTTTATCATTCGTCGGGATTTGAAAATCAACCATATTTTGATTCTTTGTGTTGTATACTTCTCCTTCTAGTTCTTCTATCTCAGTCATCTGAGATTATGAGATCTGAAAGATTGGAATTCCCAATTCCGTTACAGCGGAAGCAATTGGACTGTTCGAAATTTAATTTCGTTTAACAAAATACCGAATACGTTGGCAAATAACAGAATTCATAATTCTACAAAATTTAAGGCTAAGCATTTAATTAAGAAGCATACTCACCGTCGTTGTCGACTCAGAATGATCAAGAACGACTTCTTGATTTACAGGGACTAAAAGCGAAATCTCCAACGATTTTTGAGACACCACCATGAGATTTCCCCGCTATATCTCTGAGTTTGGGAACTCAGTTGTGGGACTGAATGGTCTCTTGAACTTTTTGGGAGAGAATCACAGAAGAGTAAAAATTAACTCCTCTGTATTTTTGTTGAGAGAGAATGAGAGAGTTTGAGATCTTGAGTTAGAGAGAGATTTGGGGAATGAGGGATATCTATTAAGACCCCTACAACGTGATCTATGAGATTAAAATTGGTTATCAAAATAACCAATTTAATTAATAAATATATTAACTAAAATTTAATTAATTAACTATATGATAATCAATTAATCATATTAATCAATTAAGCAAATTTGCATTTAAATCATATTTAAATGCATTGCCCTCACATTTTATATAGTTTTAATTAATCTTAATTAAATCACATTTAATTAAATCAATTAAACTAATTAATTAATTAATTAACAATTAATTAATTCTTTTGACCAATTAAATATCACATATTTAATTAATCAAACATTTGAATCATATTCAAATGCACATCTCTCTTATAACCTATAGTTTTAATATGAATCATATTCTCATAAAAATTAATCTATAGATATTAATTTAATTAAATCACATTTAACTAAATTAAATTGGACAATTAATTAATTCAAAATTAATTAATTATTGTGATTAATTAAATATCACATATTTAATTAATTACATATTAGAATCCTATTCTAATTTATCTCTCATATAATATATAGTTTAATTAAATCACATTTAAGTTAAACTAAATTGAATAATTAATTAATTAATTATATATTTGAACTCCTTCAAATATATTATTCTCTCAATTTAATAAAGTTTAATCTCAAATTAAACTTTATATTATAATGTAGCACAATACATTATATTAATTGTATCTCATACAATTAACTTGATTCCCAAAATAAATTTGAACTATTCAAATTCTTTCAAGATAAATTGTTCCCAATTACTCTTTACGAGCTAGCAAGGGGACCTAATGGACCTACAGATTAGAAGCTCCAATGATATGAGGTTAACTGACTAAACTCATTAATCGAGTAAACCAATATTCATTAACTGTGGGTCACTCCACTAAAGACCCACAGTTGCACTCTTCTCACTGTAGAATATTTTTGTGTCCACGGATATTGACCAATAATCGGTAAGTCAATCCTTCACGAGTGTTCGTAACTACAGCTGGGTCAAATTACCGTTTTACCCCTGAGTTACCTCTGGCTCCTTAAGTACCAGTGCTCCTCTAATGAACAACCTGTGTATGGTCCAACCAATAAACAGAAAGTCCCTCTCGGGCCAGTGAGAGGGCGAGATCCCTTTGTTCAAGATCCGGAGTCACCACTTAAGGGAACACTCATCTACTTCTCCTAGAAGTGGGAAGGAGTGAATTCCATCTTGTGTTGTTATGTCCCCAGCCCCCCACTCGGTCTTGTCCCAAGAAGGTAGGCTTATTGAGTCGGCGTGCAGGCCACTCTCACCCGTACTAATCAAAGGACAATCCCTCGTGAGAAGGAGTTCATGACACACTCAGGATTAAGACTGAGTTACCTAGGTCATCCTATTGAAACAGTAACCTAACTAGTTAACGGTGTTACATCTAGTGGTTCACTATTTCGTAGTCCGATCTTATGCAAACTCATTGCATAGGATACCCCCACTCGCATGTCTCCTACATGGACGCTTTGGATCAATACGTCTGTATCGAATACAAAGCGGGTCGTATCACATAGTGTTATCAGGATAAGGTACCCAGCCTTATCCCTATACTATAGACCTTTTAAGTTGTTACTTGAACACTAATCCCCGTATGTCCCCACATACTAGTTCAAGTTACATGTCAACAACCTTGGATCTTAGTTTATTGGATTTGGGTCATATTGTGCAATTTTAAACTTAAAATGACAATAGCACTTTATTGCATACACCTCAATAGCACTTTATTGATACAAGTGTATAATTCGTTAACATTCACTATCTACGAGTTTTAGGACATAAAACCCAACAAGATCTCAACCCTTGCATGAACATTTTGATACCTAATATCTACTGGTTCTATATTACTATTATGGATCATATAGTATAGATATAGATAAAATTACATACTATTTTGATTTTTATTAAATTACGAAATTTGATTCTAGAATTTGAAAACAAATTATGTAATTATATGAAATTTCAAAGGGTATTCTGGTCTAAAAATGTTTTTCAAGAATCCTAGCCTTTTAATATAGTATAGATATAGATATAGATATATGTGTTGGGTTTTATGCCCTAAAACTCGTAGATAGTGAATGTAACCGTTGACCGGATATTAATGAAATAATATTGATATATTTTTCCATTAATTGTTATTAGTTATTTTATATTTGTCTTTGCCTAATAATAACCCTAATCCAATAAACTAGACATCCAAGGTTGTAATATGAGTCTTGAACAATATGTAGCGACATATGGGATCATTGTTCAAGAAACAGCCTAAAGAGTCTATAGTATAGGAAAGGGTCTATAGTATCGGGATAAGACTGGGTGCCTTATCCTGGTGACACTATGGATACGACCCACTTTGTATTTGATACAAACGCTGCGATCCAACGCGTTCGTGTAGGAGACATGCGAGTGGGGGTATCCTATGCAATGAGTTTGCATAAGACCGGACCGTGAAATAGTAACCACTGGTTATAACACCGTTAACTAGTTGGTTTTCTATTTCACTAGGACGATCTAGACAACTTAGTCTTAATCCTGAGTTGATTATGGACTCCTGCTCATGAGAGATTGTCCTTTGATTTGTATGGGTGAGAGTGGCCAATACGCCGACTCAATAAGCCTACCACTTTGGGGACAAGACCGAATGGGGAGCTGGGAACATAATCGTACAAGATGGAATTCACTCCTTCCCGACTTTAGGGAAGCAGATGAGTATTCCCTTAAGTGGTTACTCCGAGTCTTGAACAAAGGGCACTACCCTCTCAATGGCACGAGAGAGTTTTCTGTTTGATGGTTGGACCACAAACAGGTTGTTCATTAAAGGAGAATTGGTACTTAAGGAAATAGAGGTAACCCAGGGGTAAAACGGTAATTTGACCCAGCTGGTGTTACAGACACTCGTGAAGGACTAACTAGTCGATATTGGTCTAGATCCGTGGATACAGAAAATATGTCTGCAGTGAGAAGAGTGCAACTGTGAGTCTATAGTGGAATGTACACACAGTTAACGAATATTGATTAATGTGGTTAATGAGTTTGACCAATTAATCTTACATCGTTGGAGCTTCTGATCTGCAGGTCCATTAGGTCCCACTAGTAGCTCGTAAAGTAATTTGAGGCAACTAAGTAATAATAGTAAATTGAAAATGTTCAATTTATTAAGGGAAACAAATATAATATATATTGATATATTATTATGAGAGAAATTAATATTTGAAAAGTTCAAATATAAATTTACGGAAGTTTTGAAAGAGTTCAAATAATGAATTAATTAATTTAAGGCCTAAAATGTGTTTGGGCAAATTAATTAATTCTAGGCCGGGAATTAAATATGTGATATTTAATTGGTGGTTAATTAATTAAAGAATTCATTAACCAGGGATTAATCATTTATGGAAATGATCTAATCACTTATGGAAGTAATTAGTCATTTGTGGAAAAGATTAATCAATTATGGAATTGATTGATCATGATTGATTAATTAAGGAATAAGATTGAATCAATTTTGGAAAAGATTGATTTAATTGAATATTTTATTCATGACATCTCTTCTATAAATAGAACACTAGACCTAATTGGTCATGACACTTGACACTCTTGAAAGACAAGACCTAGAATTCTCTCTAGCCTCCCTCTTAGAGAAAGGCTCCCACAAGTCTTTTGCCTCCTAGACTCAGAGACATACCGGTGTAACCTCGGTGGTGATTGTGTCAATCAAAGAAGAAATTTCCAGCGAAGAAAAACCAAAGGCGGCTGCTGCGTTTTGATCGTTGGAGCTTCGTTGGCGAAGAACGGTCAAGTCTACAACGGAGGTTTGTAGCGGTTCTTCCTCTTTTCTTCAGAAAAGCATGAAAATAAATTTAGATTTATTTTTTAGCATGTTTAAACCAATTTTACAGCAGCTTTAAAGTTTGTTTAAAGTTTGTTTGAGTTTTCGTAATGGTATTTTAATGTTAATTAATATACGGCGTAAGGTCCAATCGATGCGCTTCCGCTGCGTGGGGACTTTTGTTCCCTTCAATATGTTAGGGGTAAATTTGGACCTAGCCCTAAGGAAGTCAGAATGATAGAAGCCTGGAGGAGAAACAAGCCCACGGAGGCCCAATGGGCCTAAATCAATCTCTAGGGCTACTCACTCCCCTAAAAGGAGGGGGAAAACCCTAATTTCAACTATAAATAGAAGAGGTTCACCCCAAGTCAAGGGGACTCCACTTGGTATCTATTTTCTTCATATTATTACTTATTTGCTTATGATCCCCCAACTGACTTAAGCACCGGAGTCGGTGTGGCAAGCACCACGCCGGTGCTTAGTTTTCTCTTGTTTCTCTTTTTTTGCAGGCCACGTCTTCCCCATCCAAATAAATTTTCCGTTGATGTCAGGTGAAGGTCAGGTGAGTCCCTTGGCCAAATTTTGGCATCAACAATATAGATATAGATATAGATATAGATATAGATATTAAATTAAAAAATTTGATTTTGGAATTTGAAAACAAATTATGTAATTATCTAAAATTTCAAAGGGTATTCAAGTCTAAAAATGTGTTTCAGGAATTCTGACCTTTTAATATATATTATATATATATATGAGCAAATATATCCCTTATATTTCCACAAGTTTATTATATCCCTTATTTTAGAAAAATAAAAATGGAAATAAATAAGATACCAACTCTTGAAATTCTAAGAGAGTAAATTTAAATATAGTTTAACTAGTCGAGGGAATGAACTCTACAAAAAAATTGTCGTAATAGTAATCTTCTTAAAAAATATTGACTTTGAATCAAATATTTGAATCATGATACTAAAAATACATTACACAATAAATGTATATATATATATATATATATATATATACACTATAATCTAATAAATATTTAGACGCAAAGAGCAACAAAGATCAAGTGGCAGTTGAACAGTCAAAACGAGCATAGCTTAGTGGTAATTGACATATACCATCGACTAAAAGTTGAGATGTTCGAACCTCCCACCCCAAATGTTGATGTACTAAAAAAAAGTGATAGTTGAGAAAATAGTGCAAATTGCAAAGGTAATTTAATCCCTAATTTTTTTTTAAAAAAAATAATTATTAAGTTAATATTTTGGATAATTGTAATGGGTGGCAACATGAAGGTAAATAATTACAAAGATAGAAATTTTTAAAAATATTTGCAAATATGGCAAAATTTTTGAATTAATTTTTTATATTCCTAAATTGTCCCTGTGTGTCCATCTTCTTCTTCCTCGTCAGTTTTTTTTTTTTTTTTTTTTTTTTTTTTTTTTTACTGATAGAAAGTCTTTTTATTACTGATAGATTCTATCAGTGGTATAAAAATTTTCTATCGGTGATAGAAAGTTTCTATCACTGATAGAATAAAGTTTCTATCACTGATATTTCTATCACTGATAGATTCTATCAGTGGTAGAAAAATTTTCTATCGGCGATAGAAAGTTTCTATCACTAATATTTCTATGACGGATAGATTCTATCAGTGGTAGAAAAATTTTCTATCAGTGATAGAAAGTTTCTATCACTGATAGAATAGAAGATTTTTATCACTAATTGAAACTTTTTCTATCAGTGATAAAAGATTTCTATCACTGAGATAGGTTCTATCAGTGATAAAAAAAACTTTTTTTTATAGAAAATCATAGAAAAACTTTTGATAAAAAAATCTTTCAATCTCTGATCACCCATAAAAATCTTTCTATTTCCGATAGAAATCTTTCTATCACCGATATAATCTATAAGTGATAGAAAAACTTTCTATCAGTGATAAAAGATTTCTATCACTGATAGAAATTTTTACTATTCTATTAGTGATAGAAAGATATTCTATCAATGATAGAAAACTCTTGATAGAAAATCTTTCAATCCCTGATAGAACCTATCAGTGATAGAAATCTTCTATCACTTATAGAAATTTTTTCTATGAGTGATAGAAAAAATTTCTATCATTCATAGAAAATCTTTCTATGAGTGATAGAAAAACTTTCTATCTCTATCACTGAGACTGATAGAAAAACTTTTCGTGAGTTATAGAAAATCTTTCTATCACTGATACTTTTCTATCAGTGATAGAAGATCCTTTGTTTCTATCAGCGATGGTGATACATGGTGAAATCAAGCATTGAAAAATAAAGCAAAAACGAACGATTATAGAAATCAAACACTGAAAAGCAAAAACCAAACACTGATAGAAAACCAAATAACAACAACCAAACACTGATAGAACACCGAACAAGTGATAGAAAAATATCTATCGCCGATAGAATCTATCAGTGAAAGAAAAATATCTATCGCCGATAGAATCTATCAGTGATAGAAAATTTCTATCACTGATAGAAAATCTTTCTATCACTGATAGAATCTATCAGTATAGAAAAACTTTCTGAAAGAAAATATGGAGGGATATTTTAGTAAATGCAACACACAAACTATTAGATTTTGCCATTTTTGCAATTTTTTTTGTGGGTTGCTAGATTTGCAATTATTTTGGCTCATATTGCTATCCTTGCAACCGGCCCTAATATTTTTTAATTACTTTAAAATGAGATATGCTCCCTAATAATTAATTTGGTTTTGACAAAATTCCTTATTAAAATCATAGTTTTGATTTTGGAAAGAAATAGGAGGTTGTCCTAGGCTAATATGGCCAATTGAAATAATTTTGTGATGAAAAATTCCCTTAATTTAAGGAAAGATGAGGAAGAGGAAAAAATTGATTTGGAAAACAAAATCAGAGCTGATTTGTTCTTGCCTCAAAATCATATTGACAACTCATCATTTTATGAACTATATATTTTGTAAGGCTGTCAAATTGAACAGTTATAAAAGTCAAGACACTCATAGCAAAAATCATGGAAAAGTTTCTTAAAAAAAAAAAAAATCATGGAAAAGTTTCTAGCACTCTCAAATCAACCTTGTTGTCTAATAAATACTTTTCTAGACCTCGGGTACAGATTTGAACTTCTAACTTTATAGAAAGAATTAAGATTCGATTACGTAAGAGATGAATTTATTTCACTTTTTTTTATTGATATTCATGACCAATATAATTTTTCTTTTTTCAAATTTGTCACTTTACTATTGTAATGACATGGAAACTTGAAAATGTCAACATGAGTATAACTTAACTGGCATAAGACTTGTACTAATGATCGAAAAATATGTGGTTCGGATACACCTCATCCCATATGTTGTCAGCAAAAAAAAAAAAAAAAAAAAAAAAAAACTTGAAATACACAAATTAAAAATTAGTTAAAAAAATATGAGTTATTTTAATTAAAATGGAGTAAATAGTCCTAGAAATGTTTAAATACTATTTTGAGATACTTTTGGTTTTAGTTCACTATGGTCCCTTCACTTTCAAAATGTCCATTATAATTTTTGTACTTTTGACTTTTGTTCATTTTAGTCTTTTCTGTCCCTATATTTTAAGAAGGTGATCAATTTGGTCCTTTCATTTTCATTTGTTCTCATTTTTTTCAATCATAATTGTAACATGATTCTTCACTTACTAAATTTCTTCAAATGTGGTTGTTGATGGTCGATTTTGGCCAGAGGATCTCACCTGACCTTCACGTGCCACCAACGGTAAATTTGTAGTTGAGGGGGGAAGACGTGGCCTGCAAGACAGTAAACCTGCACACCGGTGTGGTGCTCGCCACACCGGCTCCGATGCTTAAGTCAGAAAGCAGAACGGAGGGGCGTGGAAAAGTAAGAGCAAGAGCAGAAAAGAGAAAATCGATAGTAGAGTTTAGGGATGGAATTCGGGATCCCCTCTTCAGTGGCGAAGAGGGATATAAATACCTGTTCATCCTCCTAGCCTTTTTAGGGTTTCGGAGGCGTTTTAGGTCAAACCAGGCGAAACCGGGGCATCCAGAGGCGGTGGGGACCAGACGGGACCAAACGAGCTCGGCCCGCACGAGCGGGCCGAGGCCGACCATGTGCTCGGCCTCGGCCATGGGCCGAGGCCGAGCATGGGGTCGGGTCAAAAACCCGACCCCTTCGGCCTTGGCCCGTCCCGCTTACCGGCTCCGCCTCCTTGGCCCGGTTTCCAGCCCGATTTCTCCCCGATTGTCCTCGTCAGCTCCTCGTACATCGGGGTGGTCCAAAATTGCCTATAACAGTGGTTATAAATTAAAATATTTCTATTGTGTACAAAATTATCACTTTTTTAAAGTACAAAGACAAAATAAACATTTTGAAGACATATGGACCAAAACGAACCAAAATATTTTTTTTTTAAAAAAAAGAACCAAAATAAAAAGTATAAAGATCAAAATGAAAGTTTTGAGAGTATATGACCAAATAATCAATGTAAAAAATAAATGGTCTAAAATAGTATTTATTTCTTTTGAAAATAAGTGAAGTTTTTTTTTCCGACTATTAAAAAATAAGTGAAGTTAGAATCATAGAAATAGTTATATATATATATTAAGAAAGGTGTTAATCGCTTTTATAATTTTTTTGGTTAAACAACATTTAAAGGTAGAGAGACTCGAAATTCTGACATTTAAAAGTGGAGAGACTCGAAGTTCTGACATCGAAAGAATATGTCAATTTTCGTCGAGTTGCTCACGTTCCCGGCTTTTAAATATTCTAATACATTATGTGAATAAAAAAAATTTAAAAAAAAATCTAATACATTATTTTAGTGGCTCAAAATTCTTCCGAACATATTCGGATATTCCTTTTATCCCTTTGGCATACGGTATGAACCATGCGAACAATATATATTATATCATTTTCATAATATGTTTCCACTCTTATTAATTAAATCTGTGTGTCCCTCACACATACATCATGAATAATGCTCTATTTCTATGGTGCCATAAAATGAGAGTGAGAAACTTTTCAAAAAGAAAGAGAGAAAAAACAGAAAAATAAACGGAAAAAAAGAGTAGAATTTCGTTTTTTTTTTTTTTTTTTTTTTTTTTAATGAACGTTGTTAAATCTTCTAATACATTAATTGTTATTCGATCGTCAATTTTCACCCCACTCATTATCCATATCAACCAATCCAAATAACTTCAATACATATTGTATCAACTCATATATAAAAATTGTCACAAATACAAGATGGAGATTTGAGTCCACATCGAGAAGGTAAGAATTTATTAATCATTAAACTATGTTCATATTAGAATCACATTAACTATTTGTGAAACAATCAATAACAAACTATCGACAAAGACTTCGAATGTTTGTTTTTTGAATGTTAAGAAATTAATAGACATTTTGAACTTTTGAACGAAAATAGAAAAAATCTAAAATGTTGATGAACCCAAATTCATTTGAATCCTCTAGGAAATTTCCTTATGATTCATCTATATCGTCATATTCATGAACTCTTAATTATAAAACTAATAATAAAACCAATCATTATTTATTTATTTATTTATTTTTGTTAATTTTGAACTCAATTATTAACAATAAGGATTGAATTGAGAATTTATTAAAACATAAAATAGACTTCATACCAAATTAAAAACAATGATAAATTTTTAGGGATATATATTTTATCTTTAAAAAGAAAAGGTCGGCTTTCAGATTGCTGCATGCGAATCCCTGTTGCTTTGACTGAGTCTCCAAAACGAAAGTCAAATAGAAACCAACCGCCCATGGAAGTATTGAAATTCAACTGGTTCATGATCCTAATATCATCATCTTTCATGTTCGATTCAAACCCTTAAACGTCAGAAACTTAAATCCCACATGATAATCGAGTAGACGACTTTAATGAATTGAAGTCTTCTGTAAAATCGTTTACAAATTTGACTGGAAATTTTCAGTTTCCTCCTCGTTGTTCATGCCTTTCTGTTCTAGAATCCATAGTCGCTGTTTCGTGTTTCTTTATTTTTTTGGTTGTGGATCTCATCGTTCTCAAGAGTAAAGGGAAAACGACGGAGAAATTTAAGAAGTGGAAAGTGGAATTTGAGCATGTTGGCTTCGGGATCTTCGTTGATGGAAGGAGGTATTTATTCTGACGATCAAGGATCGACGAGGAAGCACTACTCCGGCAGTGATGATTTCCGTTTTGATCGAAGCTTCTGCGAGAATGAAGAGGAGGAATCGAGCGAGCTGTTCGAGATCGAGCTAGGGATTGAGGTGCAATCGAATCGTGAACAGGAGGATATTTGCGAGGAAAGTTGGTTTTCCTTTGATTTTCGCAAATCGAACCACTGCGTTTACGTCGGGATCGGCGATAACATCGATTCCAGTATGGACGTCTTGCAATGGACTCTCGATTTCGCTGTTATACCTTCTTCTATGGTCTATCTCTTTCATGTCTTCCCCGAGATTCGCTTCATCCCCAGCCCATGTATGTCCTCTCTCTCTCTCTCTCTCGAACAGAGTTCTTTCAGAGTTGCCCTGGTTTGTTATCAATGGCAGAGAAGAATCTCTTTCAGCTAACTAAATTCGTTGCGAATTTTGTTATCAAGTGGGAATGCTTCCAAGGAGCCAGGTTAGTCCAAAGCTAGTGGAGAAGTACATGGCTGAAGAGAGAGCAAAGAGGAGGGAGTTTCTTCATAAGTTCGTTGATACATGTTCTGTTGCTCAGGTACATCAGATTTCGTTCTGTGCATTTCAGTTGTTTGATATATAAACAAGTTTTTACATGAAAACTTCACAAAGTTGTTACAGGTTAATGTGGAGGTTGTAATCATTGAGAATGATACGGTGGTCAAGGCAATTCTTGATCTTATCTCTCTTCTCCAGATAAGGAAGCTGATACTAGGGAGCAGCAAAGCCAGGTCTCTCCTCTCTCTAAACAAACAAACTCATTCTCAGTTTCAAAACCCAAATGCTTAATGTTCTTATCTCTGTGCTGAATTTGTGAATTCTGGACCCTAGAAGAAAATGGAAGTCTAAGAGAGGAAAAGGAGTAGGCAGACAAGTACTGCGAAATGCAGAAGAATTTTGTGATGTGAAAATCATATGTGAAGGAAAGGAAACCACCTACCAAATGATTGAGTCGTCGTCGTCTTCATCACACACTCCCTCCTCTCCGAATTCGAGCGACAACAACAACATCAACATCGATTTCAAGAGCATGCAGAAAGAATATCGCCACAGTGGTTTCTTATCTTGGAGTTGTTTTGGTGGTTAAATCTCCTCATCTTCATGTCTCTTCCTAATCCACTGACCTTCCTTACTACCTACCTTTAGACACTCTTGGATTCACTTTCCAGTGAACTATTCTCAAGCTTTAGATGACAAAAAGTACATACAATAACTTATGCAAAGTGAAAATTGAAATTGTTGACAGGCAAAAACAAGTACAATTCATCAACCCATCTATCAATAACTGAACTTCGACTTCACCATGAACAACAGGCAGAATGATTCAAACCCATCTTCCGAGAGGAACGCGTTTGTCGTGTGTACCACATTACTACTAAAAGAAATCAAACTCAAGATAATTATCAGACGATTTGGAATCAGGACCAGGTCTAGCCATTACAGCTTTTCCACTGACTGGAGGTGCTGGCGATGGTATCCTCTCAATCTCAACAGGCTTCGGTACTTCTGGTGGCGAAGCACATCGTATCAATGCCCAGTTAACACCTTCAAAGAATGGGTGTTGCTTGATCTCAGTTGCCCCTCTTTTGTATGCTAATCTATGCTGTGGTTCCTTGACAAGCAATCCTCTGATGAGATCTCTTGCAGCAAAACTGACAACTGGTGATTCAGGAAACCGCAAAGGCTGACCAACGACATTGAACAGTGTGGCTCGATTTCCAGATCCCTTAAACGGGGTTTTACCAAACAACAGTTCGTATAGGAAGATTCCAAAAGTCCACCAGTCGACAGCACTTCCGTGACCTTCGCCTTTAATGATCTCTGGTGCCAAGTACTCATGTGTACCAACAAATGACATCGACCTCGCCTCTGTAGGCTCTGCGATGAGCTCTGGCAATGGCGTTACCTGGTTTCCTATTTCAGTCTTGGGTTTTCTATCTTTCTTTGACTTGCTAGAGAAAATTCGGGGAGAGAAGCACGTCGTGGGAACTACACAGGATGGCTGGATACAGGAAGGTTCGATACAAGCCGGCTGGACACAGTAAACTGGATTCTTTCTTAAGGGTTCAGACTCAGAACACGAGCCCTTCACCAACGTTGGACTAACAGCACATCTTAGGGAAAGATCAAAGTCCGAAAGCATTATGTGGCCATCTTCCCTCACGAGAACATTCTCAGGCTTAAGGTCTCTGTATACAATCCCAAGCATGTGAAGATACTCAAGTGCTAGGAGCACCTCTGCTACATAAAATCTGCATCAAAATACCATAATTCTAATAAGTTTTATGCAGGGAAAGAATATTCATGTAAAAGACAAAAGATTAGCAGGTTGAAATTTGTTCATGGCATTCTCAATGTATTGATCAGATGAATTCCCAATCGAACTATCACAACTGCAACTCATTTGTGATAGGTAATTGGAATTCATCTCTCATCCTATATGGTCTAACATGTAAGAGTAAAGCTAGTTTATATTGACTATACAGTCCCATAGAAATGTAATGGTGTCTTATGCTCAAAGCTAAATATTATCACAGAATCACATGTACTAACTTGAACTGAGCAGTAAAACACTTGTTTCTTCTACTAAAGAAACAAGGGCCACTCACTCCCCAAAAGAGAGAAATTATGCTGGTTTAATGTCTATGGAATCATGGGGAATCAAAATATGCAACTGGTTAGAATAGAACTATATATGCAAGTCAACAAAATTGAAAGAGATATTAATCAAGTTTGAGATCAATGAACATACTTCACCGCCTGTTCGGGAAAATGCTTCCCTGGCTGTCTCTGTCTTAGAGTGTGCAAGTCTCCGCCGGGGCAGAACTCCATCACCAAGCATGAGAACTTGTCAGTCTCAAAATGGGTATATAATGTAGGAAGGAATGGATGATCAAGAGACTGCAATATTTCTCTTTCGGTCTGAGCGCGAAGTAACTTCTTTCGACTTGCTAGAGACCCTTTGTCCATGACCTTCATTGCAAAATAACATTTGGTGCCACTCAATTCCGACAGGTAGACGCTTCCGATATCACCACAACCCAGTCTCTTCAATAGTCTAAAATGGCCTAATCCCAAAATCCCATCCCTTGAACGTACAGCTTGGATGGCCTCCCATCTCAAGTCATTTGCTTTGTGAGGCTTACTGATACTACTACTAAAGCTGCTACAGGTGCTTTCATCACTGATGTCGCTGCTTGTGCTTCCTCGGCACATACTGCTCTTGCCACTCTCAACCATCTCGACACGATCGCTGATTTTAGCACTTCCGCTGGTCTTGGCAAGACTGTTTGTTCCATCACTGACTTTGGCAGAAACAGAACTAT
The DNA here is from genome assembly GCA_036850905.1 of Luffa acutangula. Lineage (NCBI taxonomy): Eukaryota > Viridiplantae > Streptophyta > Magnoliopsida > Cucurbitales > Cucurbitaceae > Luffa > Luffa acutangula. The sequence goes on from CM072096.1 coordinate 17,920,265, forward strand.
CCTTCCCACTCCCACATTCTGATATTTTCTTCTCTTGATCTATAGAGTCCTCCGCTAAGCCCCGAGTGCCGCTAAGAGCAGGATCTCCCTCTGTCAATGTCTTAGAGCCAGGCTTCAAGGAATTTTCTTTGACTTTCTGATTACAGGACTCAGTGGACTCTTTAGGATTTAAACTTGAGGATTTGGTATTTGATGAATCAATCAAAGTAGACTGATTCAAAGATCTCTGTGTGGAGTTTGATACATCTCCAGAGATAACTGAACCAATTTTGTTTCCCAACGAAGTCTGTGAAGGTAAGGACTTCAGATCACTTGCATCGGTTGCTTTAACGCCGGTTATCCCCTTCGTTTGCTTTGCAGAAGGTTTCGAATTCGTCTTTGAGGCCATCAGATATAACAAAGAGCTTTAAAATAAACCAGATTTGAGAAAAATCATTAATCAGCAGTTTCAGCACACGTTATCAAGAGAACTCCTGTATTTTGGTCTTCCATCCAGAGAAGAATCTCCTGAGAACTGCATCAAAAATAATAACCAAACTTTTAAAATCCATCACCAATGACTGAAATTAACATCTTCACACACAAAAAGGTTACCATCGTCGACACCCGATCAGTGATCAGTATTTAAAATGGACAGAAATGAAATCCAACAAGCCATCCAAGGATTTGGGAAATATATACATGAAACATACTAGAAAATTAACAATACTGAGACATGAAAAATTACTTCATGATAACTAAATCCTCAGTTTTCACTGTTTGATCAGGAAGCTAAAACCACTTCCTGGCTTCTGTATTGACTATGAATGGATTTACAGCAAGCAAGTGCCATCCTGATCCTATTGGCTCAACTAAACTGACCTAAAATGGCAACTTCCTCTGCAAACTGTTCTGAGGCAAAACCCCAATTTGCAAAGCAAAATCAAGATGCATATTCACCCCAAAAATAGAAAGAAACAGTTTGACACAAAGCAGAAAACAGATATCACCAACAGACAATGAAGAAGTCATGGAAAAAACTTGAAAACAGACAGAAACAAAACAGAAAACACACGATGCACAGAGATTCAAACACTCAGTAACAGTAGAGCAGAGCAATCAAGAACCCTAGCCAACAAAAGAGATGCATCCCAGTAGAAGTTCCAATCAAACTAGACTCAAGAACAACTCAGAACCGAAAACCGTTTCAAAAAGGGGAAAACAAAGAAACCCCAGATCTTGAAATCGAAACCTCAAGCTTCTTGAGTGAAACCCCAGAACAGATCCAAGAGAAAAACGCAACCCCAGATGCAAAAAGCAGAAGAAGAAGTAGAAGAAGAAGAAGAAAGCAAAGGCAAAATGAAGAGGAAGAGAAAAGAATACCTAATTTGAAGGGATCGTGAGGGGAATCAGAGAAGGGAGGGTTGGTTGCTTTTGGTTCAGTGCTTGAGAATGGAAAAGGGAGAAGAGAAGCACTGTAGAAAGAAAGAAAGAAGGAAAGAAAGAAAGAGGAAAAGGGAGAGAGAATTGAAGAAAGAGAAAGAAAGAAGAAAGGAAGGGTCAAAGCTATAAAGCAAAGGCTTTTTTCACAAATCAATAATTTTCCATTCGGTATTTTGTCCCGAAACTAAAGGGGTCCGAATCACCAAACGACTCATGTCCAGCATCTGTCTCTCATGCCTCCAAACCAAAATCCTCCATTTCTGTGAAATCATTAAACCCTTCTTCCTTCCCATTGCCCTTCATTTCTCTTTTTCTCCCATTAAAAAGCTTGCCTTTGCTCACCCCATTAACTTTTTTTTTTTTTCTTTCTTTCTACTTTCATTTTATCCTCCATAATCCCATTCTAGTTTATGTATAAAGATATGGGGACTAAGCATAAAGTTCACTTATCCAATTTGCTTATTAAAAAAATCAAAAGGAGAAAGACTCTTTTTAGCTTGGCCTTTTATTGTAGTCTCAAATTTTTTTTTTTTTTTGGGTTGGGTATACTAAATTAAAAAAAGAGGAAAATCCTCAAAAATGGCCAGAAATTACAGGGTAATTTCGAAAAATGGCCAAACCGTATTTTTTAATAAAAAATGGTCAAACCGTATTTTTAACCTAGTGAATCTTCCAATTATACCCCTAAGTTAATTTTCACGCCCCACTCTATATTTGAGGAAGCCATTTAATTTTTTTTAAAAAAAAATCAATTATCCCATGAATCAAGCAAGGGTTAGTTACAACATATATATTATCTCTTATCATTTGAAATTCAAATCCAAATTGCTCCATCGTCCTTTCCAGGTAGACTTTTATTTTGTAATCAACAAACCAGATTGTTTCATCGTCTTTTCTGTAAAGCTATTGATCATAGGTATATTTCAACATTTTTGTTACTGCTTTCATGTTTTTTGTTACTCCAAAAGTAAGCGTACAGATTGATTATTGCTTTCATGTTTTCGTTGAGTTATTTTTTTCATTTGTTGAAAGCTCATTTGAACTTTCTTCTGCATCAGTCTCAATCACCTATGAATCTTCCGTCTCCTACAAAAGTAAATAATTTTTAGAAGAAACCCTTACCCGTTTTCATACACACTGTAATTGTGATTAAACAAAGATCACAACTGCAGTGATTTTTCTTCATTTTCTTCAATTTGCACGATAAATTCTAACTGTAACATGTATGTTTTTTTTTTTTTATCGATATATTGTATTTTGTTATGTTCTCCTATTTTTTCTCCATGAATAGTGATTTGAATTTAGTAACAAATTTCTTAATTAAAATTTTTGTTTTCAAATTATACTTTAAGATAAATTAATATTAGACTTATCTTTTTTATTTTGAAATTATTTTATTGAATTTAACATTAAATTAACCTGTAAATCCTAGATTCTCTCCTTTTTTTTTATAGTATATTTAATTTGCATGATGAATTCTAGCTGTAACATGTATGATTTTTTTTTGGGAAAAATACACTTTTAGTCCCTGAGGTTTGGGTTAAGTGACACTTTGGTCCTTGAGTTTTCAAACTCAACAAAAATACCCCCGAGGTTTGAGATAAGGAGCACTTTGGTCCCTGCCGTCAATTTTTCTGTTAACTTTTAACGGCTGCTGACGTGGCACTATTATTTTAATATAAAAATTATTTATTTTATTTTTTTAAATAAAAAATATTTAAAAAATATATAATATTAATATTTTTTTATTTTTTTTATTCTTTTTCACTTTCTCTCTTCTTCTTCTTCTCTTCCATCTTCTCCACCTTCTCAACCTTCTCCTTCCTCCTTCTTCTTCTTCCTATGTCCGGCGACCGGCGGCCGGCAGCCGGCGGCCACCGCTCGCCGCCGCCGCCGGCCGCCGGCGACCTTTTTTTTTTTTTTTTTTTTTCTCCTTTTTTCTTTTTCTCTTCTTCCTTTTTCTCTTCTTTCTTCACTGATTTAAAAAAAAAAAAAAAAAAAAAAAGAAAGGAATGGGGGAGGGAGGGAGGACCTCCCTCCTTCGATTTTCCGGCGAAAACGGAAGGAGGGAGGTCCTCCCTCCCTCCCCGTTTCGGATCTGAAACAGGGAGGGAGGGAGGACCTCCCTCCTTCGGTTTTCGCCGGAAAATCGAAGGAGGGAGGTCCTCCCTCCCTCCCCGTTTCAGATCCGAAACGGGGAGGGAGGGAGGACCTCCCTCCTTCGATTTTCCGGCGAAAACCGAAGGAGGGAGGTCCTCCCTCCCTCCCTGTTTCAGATCCGAAACGGGGAGGGAGGGAGGACCTCCCTCCTTCCGTTTTCGCCGGAAAATCGAAGGAGGGAGGTCCTCCCTCCCTCCCCCATTCCTTTCTTTTTTTTTTTTTTTTTAAAATCAGTGAAGAAAGAAGAGAAAAAGGAAGAAGAGAAAAAGAAAAAAGGAGAGAAAAGAAAAAAAAAAAAAAAAAAAAAAAAAAAAAAAAAAAAAAGTCGCCGGCGGCCGGCGGCGGCGGCGAGCGGTGGCCGCCGGCTGCCGGCCGCCGGTCGCCGGACATAGGAAGAAGAAGGAGGAAGGAGAAGGTTGAGAAGGTGGAGAAGATGGAAGAGAAGAAGAAGAAGAGAGAGAAAGTGAAAAAGAATAAAAAAAATAAAAAAATATTAATATTATATATTTTTTAAATATTTTTTATTTAAAAAATAAAATAAATAATTTTTATATTAAAATAATAGTGCCACGTCAGCAGCCGTTAAAAGTTAACAGAAAAATTGACGGCAGGGACCAAAGTGCTCCTTATCTCAAACCTCGGGGGTATTTTTGTTGAGTTTGAAAACTCAGGGACCAAAGTGTCACTTAACCCAAACCTCAGGGACTAAAAGTGTATTTTTCCCTTTTTTTTTTATCGATATATTGTATTTTGTTATGTTCTCCTATTTTTTTCTCCATAAATCGTGATTTGAATTTAGTAACAAATTTCTTAATTAAAATTTTTGTTTTCAAATTATACTGTTAAGATAAATTAATATTAGACTTATCCTTTTTATTTTGAAATTATTTTATTGAATTTCACATTAAATTAACCTGTAAATCCTAGATTCTCTCCTTTTTTTTATAGTATATTTAATTTAAATAATATGGATTTAGATTTCGGTTAGGGTCATTCTTATACATTTTGTTACTAACTGTAAAGATTATTCATATCATAAGTATGTTTCCACATATTTGTTATTGCTTTTATGTTTTATTTCATCCCCAAAGTAGCGTTTTTGGTTACTGCTTTTATGTTTTTGGCCATCCAGGATTTTTTCTCCCTTCGAATTTGAATTTGTTGTTTCAATTTTAATTTTCCAGATTTATTTGTTTAATTTGTAGGGTTGTTATTGATTTGGTTGTTGAATTAATGTGTAACAATACTAGATTTTCTCCCTTCTTTAGAGTGTATTTTAATTTAATTTATTTCTGAATTAAGATTTGGGTGGGGTATTTACGTCCACTTTGTTGCCAAAAAAATTTACTAAATTTAGCTTTTGGCCATATCTCAAAATGAACTCTTTTTCAAATCAACTATTTTAAAATGACCATTTAGAGTTGTCCATAGAATTTTTGGAAGGCTTATTTTAGACATTCAACTTTCAATTGCGAATTTGAATTTTTGGAGGATGAGATTCTTCGGGCTCTGAAGCAGTCTCATCCTCACAAGGCCCCAGGTCCAGATGGGCTATCTGGCAGTTTCTATAAGAACCACTGGTCGATAGTGGGGCCTTCAGTGGTACAGAGTTGCCTGGCTGTTTTAAATCACGGATGTTCCCCGGTTTCAATTAATGATACTATGATTGTTCTCATTCCGAAGATCAAGGTCCCTCGTCGAGTTTCTGACTTTCGACCCATCTCGCTATGCAATTTTAGCTATAAGTTGATTTCGAAGGCAGTGGTTAATAGGATGAAGCATATCCTTCCAAAACTTATTTCGCCCAACCAAAGTGCCTTTGTCGCTGGAAGGTGTGTGGTGGATAATGCCATCTTGGGGTTCGAATGCATTCATGAGTTAAGGCGACGGACTGGAGGAAAATCTAAATGGGCTGCTCTAAAACTTGACATGAGCAAAGCATATGACAGGATAGAGTGGTCGTTTCTACGGTCAGTTATGGATAGAATGGGTTTCGCTCAACAGTGGACTGATTTGATTCTTCGGTGCGTTAGCTCGGTCTCCTTCTCATTTAACCTGAATGGGGAGAGGTTGGGGAATGTGATCCCTTCCCGTGGGCTCAGGCAGGGAGACCCGCTGTCCCCGTACCTGTTTTTGCTTTGTGCGGAGGGTTTGTCGAGCTTGTTGCGGGGAGCTGAACGTCGAGCTTTGATATCTGGGTTCAGGGTTGCGCGGAGTAGCCCCTCGATTTCTCATCTATTTTTTGCGGATGATAGTCTCCTTTTCTTCAAAGCAAACGTTAATGAAGCAGTGACTATCCGGGACCTATTGATCTGTTATGAACGAGTCTCGGGTCAGGTGATTAACTATGAGAAGTCAGTGGTTGCATTCAGTCCAAACACTGGTGAGGACTCACAACAGTATATCAGTCATGTGCTCTCGGTATCTCGGTGTCCGTGTCATCAACGATATCTTGGGCTCCCCTCATTTATGCCTAAGAATCGGTCGGGAATGTTGATGTTTATTAAGGATCGTGTATGGAAGCAGAGAAGGGAAAGTTTTTTTCCTTGGGTGGTAAGGAAGTCCTTCTAAAATCTATCATTCAGGCCATCCCTTGTTACACGATGAATTGCTTTCGTCTGCCTCGTTGCCTGATTAGAGAAATCCATCGGGCCATGGCCAGGTTCTGGTGGAATGAGTCTGAGGAGGGGAAGAGGATCCATTGGGTGAGTTGGGACCACATGTGTCGTCCTAAGTGTATGGGGGGTTTGGGTTTCCGTAATATGGAGCTTTTTAATCAAGCGCTTTTGGCTAAACAGTGCTGGCGAGTAATCCAGGATCCTGAATCCCTTTTGGGTGCCGTTCTGAAGGGTAGGTATTTTCCTCACTCTGAGTTTTGGGAGGCGTCTCTGGGTCATCGGCCTTCGTTCATCTGGCGCAGTCTGTTGTGGGGTCGGGAGCTGCTGGTTCGAGGGTGCAGGTGGAGGATTGGGAATGGTCGATCTATTCCCATATATGGTTCGAATTGGGTGCCGGATAATCCGTCTCTGTGTGTGCAGTCTGCTCCTTCGCTTCCTTTATCAAGTAGGGTCTGTGATTTGTTTTCTCCGTCAGGACAGTGGGACGAGGCTAAGGTGCGTGCCCATTTTTTGGGGCCTGAGTGTGAGGCCATTCTAAGGATTCCCTTGCGCTCTGGACTGCTTGAAGATCGACTTATTTGGCATTTTGAGAAGCATGGTGTGTTCTCTGTGAAGAGTGGGTATAGGTTGGCTTTCTCCTTGGCGTCCCAGGTGTGTCCGTCTTCTTCTGAGTCTGAGCCCTGGCGGATTTGGTGGTCTAGTCTATGGAGACTTGGGATCCCGAATAAGCACAAGGTTTTCCTATGGCGTCTCGTCCTGGAACGGCTGCCCACCAAGGTAAATCTCCTTAAAAGAGGAGTTGAGGTGTCGCCTTTGTGTGTATTGTGTAGTTCTGTGGTGGAGGATGGTCTCCATCTTTTCTGGAAGTGCGCCGTGACTAGGGAAATGTGGCTCTGCTCGAAATTTTCTCAGCTATACCAGTCGTTATACCACCTGGATCTTGTTGATGTCATCTGGGCATTGAGGGAGAAGTTGGGCGTATTAGACTTTGAGCTTGTGACGGTGTTCTGATGGTCAGTTTGGAATTTACGTAACAATTTGTGTTGGAGGGGAGAATCTGATGGTCGAGATTTGTGGTCATGGTCTGAAGAGTATCTGAGGGCGTACTATGATGTTGTCGGGCGGCGGGAGTCTCGTTGTAGTTTGCAGCCTTGTCCCAGGCGGACGGCCGAGCAGTCTTCATGGACTCCCCCGGTGGGCGGCGGATTTAAGTTGAACACCGATGCCTCGGTTAGGCCTGATACGGGTGAAGCAGGGGGAGGTTGTGTTCTTCGGGATATGTCTGGTGCAGTGCTTTTAGCGGCATGTTTGGACCTGCCCAGGTGCTGGAGTGTGGATCTGGCGGAAGGTTGGGCATTGGTGAAGGGCGTGGAGCTAGCGTTACAGATGGGTTTCTTAAGTTTCTGTGTCGAGGTGGATTCATTAAGGCTGGTTCGAATTCTACATGGGGAGGTGATTGATTCTTCAGAAGTAGGCCTGTTGATGGATGATGTCCGACGTCTTCTCCATCCTTGTGGGAGGGGAGAGGTCCTTTTTACGCCACGGAATGGGAATAGAGTGGCTCATGCTCTAGCCTGTTTGACCTTCTCCTATTCGGGTTGCGTTTGGCTGGAGGAGTGGCCTATGGAAATCGCTGCGGTGCTGGCTGGGGATGTCGCGTTGTGTCATGAGGGGGCCCCTGTAGGGGAGAGTGAGCGCTCCATGCCGTCTCCAGTCAGTGTACATCCTCTATGCATGTAGTCGGGGAAGGCTTTCTGTTGCCCGTTACCTTGATTTTGGTTGTGCATGTCTGGGTTACTTTAACTGGTTTCTCTATGTGCTATTGTTTTGCAGGTGGCGGTTGAGTTTGAGCAGGTCGAGAGCGGGAGTGGTCCAAGGAATCAACTGTACTGGGATGCGATCAGACTGAGTAGCGGAAACCTCTACCCAATGTTGGGGTGCAGATAGCAGGGGGGTGTTGTTTCCCTGAATTTTGTGTTTCGTGGCAGTGCATGTTTAGGGTGCTATTGTGGGTGGGGTATGTTTGTAGTTAAGGAGGGGTTGCATTGTCTGGTATGGATGTGGTTTATTTGTGGGACTTGATGGGTTACCTGGGTTGATTTACTTTGTGATTTCGTCCGGTTTGCATGTTTAGTGGATGCTAGGTTGTGGCGGGGAGCATCTGAGCATTTGTTTTCTCTTATGTGTGCCTTTTGTGCTGTCTGAGTATGTTAGGCTTGTGGGCCTTGTAATTGTGTTGTGGCTGTGGTGTTGTGGTGAGGTTTTTAAGCTTGTCAGGGCTTATGTGTTTGTATGTATGCCCTTTGCCTGTGTTAAAATGAGGCGTGAGTAGCGGACTTCGAGTTGTTAAAGCTTCCCTTGAGGGTTCCTTGCATGTGTGAGGGTGGAGGCTCCCTTAGCTGTCTCGAAAGTCTAGGACGGTTTTATGGGGTCCATAAGTCTGTTGTCACTCCGATAGGATCAAGGCTGTGTGTGGAATATATCTCTTGCTTTCTAGTGTGTGAAGCTTGCCTAGGGTTGGTGGTAGGGGGTTTATATGTAGGGTTTTAGGGGTAACAAGAGCTACCTCCAGTGTGATCAGTTAGGCCGTCCAAGGATCTATTTGGGTATGGGTCCCTGCACTGTAGTGTGAAAGCTAGTACCCTGTAAATAAAGCCTAGGTTGGGTGAAGAAAAAAAAAAAAAAAAAAAAAAAAGGTTGAAGGATAAGGAAAAGAGGAAAGTGGGAGGAAATGGGAAAAGGAAAAGAAATGGTGAGGAAAGAAAGGGAGTATGGCCTTTTACCTGGCCCTATGTTAGGGGATAACATCCTAGTTTGGCTGTTTTAGTTTCTATATGGGGCTTTGGGTCCAGTGTAGGGGGAAGATGGGTGGAGGGTTCTATAAATTAGTTCTGGTCTAGTAGGGGTTGCTTTAGGTGAGGCTTTCTCTCCTGCGCGAGTTGTCCTTGGGAAGTTTTGACTTTTCTCTTTTATGTTTGCTTTCAATTGCTTCGCTTAGGTGTAAGGGCTAACATATGTAACTCTTGGCTTTGGGAATGTTAAATGCTATACGAGATGCTTGAACAGTTATTACCGGGTTAGTGTTTTAAGTTAAGGAGTAGGGTTGATTTGGAGGATGAGATTGAGTTTGTCTTGCGTTGGCAGTATCTTATCTCTGTTTCGTTTTATGTTAAGATGCTTTGATGGTCATTTTGGTGGCAGGTTCTGCATGGTGAAATAGGTTCCGTCCTGGAGTGGTTTAGTCTGGCATCCTGTTAGGATGACTTGGGGCGGAAGCGAGGGAGGAGCTTGGTGGCTAACTGGATCGTGGATGAAGTCATATGGTTGATTGCATGGGTCGGAGCTTGACTTCGTGTGGGGACGCGTGCTGTGTGGGGTGGTGTTGTTGGTTTTTGTAGTAGCTCCTCCGTGTGTGGAGGATGAGGCTTATATCTGATCTTCTTGGTTTTGGTTCCTAGGCGGCTCGTTTTTGGCTTGATGTAAGGTTCTGATGATCAAAAAAAAAAAAAAAAAAAACTTTACATTAAAAAAAGTAAGATGGCAATTTTAACCAAGACTCCATGTTAAAATCTGACACTTGACTAATGTGCAATTTTGAATACTTGTTCACATAATCACCTATTTATCAAGAAAACAATAAAAATGACGTATTTGTATCAAATTTCTATCAAGTAATTCACAAATTTAAATGTAAATTTTAAGGACGGGAGTAAAATGTATGGAAGTCTTTTTAGATGAAAACGCAACCAACATGTTATTATTTTATTTTAATTTTTTGAATTTTTCTACTGGTCAATGTTAATGTTACCATAGATTTCACTCATTTATGCCGATAGTTTACATCTTTTACATTCCCACAAATGGAAGGAAAAATACTTTTTTTTGTTAATGTATAAGGAAAAGTACTTTCACTCGTGTACATAAAATGATATTTCTATTATTTTATATAAAAAATTAAGACCCTTTATCAAAAATCAATTCACACCTATATTTTACATATATAAATTTATGTTTAATAAATAGTAGAATATATATAAATATCAATACGAATCATTGGAAGAATAAAACAAGTGAAAATAGGTTAAAAATACGGTTTGACCATTTTTCATTAAAAAATACGGTTTGGCCATTTTTCGAAATTACCCTGTAATTTCTGACCATTTCTGAGGATTTCCCAAAATTCTATAGATCTAAAAGAACAACTCAAAAACAAAATTCCCTAATTCCCAACACATAAACAAGTGGGTAGCTAACACTTAAACAACATAGAAGGATAAGATGAGAAACTAGAGTGTGTAAGAAAAAAATGTAGATGACAATGATGGATGATATAAACTTATGGAATGGATAACACAAAAATATAATAAAATATTTTTTTCAAGAGAAAGAAAGAGAGAGAAAAAAAATATTAAAGATAAGGACCAAACTAACCTTTTCATGAAATAAAGTTGGACAGAAATGAACATTTAAAAGCTAAGGGACTAAAGTTTAACCTTCAAAAAGTTTAAACATCTAAAACAACAACGATTCAAAACAAAACTCCCTAATTTCCTACACACAAACATGTGGGTAGCTAAGACTTTTGCAACATAGAGAGGTAAGAGAGGTAAGATGAGAGAATTAAATGTATAAAAATGTAGGTGGCAATGATAGATGATATACCTACTGAATGGATGACACAAAATACAATTTAATTTTTTTTCTTAAAAGAAAAAAAAAAGAATTAATGACAAGGACTAAACTAACTTTTTCAGGTAAAGTTCAAAACTAAAAAACATCTAAAAGTTGAAAAACTAAAATAGAATATTCAAAGAGTTTATAGATCTGAAATAGCAAATCACAAACAAAACCCCCTAATTCCCTACACACAAGCAAGTGGGCAAGTGACAGTTATGGAACATACAAAGGTAAATCATACAATTGAATGTGTAAAAATGTAGGTGACAACGATGGACAACATACATAATGAATGGATAACAACCCAATATATACTCTTAAAATGTTTTCCCAAAAGAAAGAAAAAAGAAAGTGGGTGTTAAATGGTAGTGGTCCAAATGAATGAATAAAGAGATTAGAAGCAAAGTGATGGAGGATTGATTGAAAATTAGCTTGGTGGGGGTTGGGCATATTTAAGATTGTGAATAAGGACACTTTATTTCTCTCTCTTTTCTAAATGCCCTAATTTGATGGACTGTAAAATAAGCTTCCATTTGATAGTTATGTTGGTGAAGCAGAAGCCAAGAAGGACCCATGGCCATGGCCCCTCTAATTGGCATTGGCATTGGCATTGGTTGATGGGACAGGGCATCCCATTTGGATCACTTAAACCCCATATCACATGTGCATGAGAGAGATTGACATAAAGCTTTTTGAGCTTTTTGCAAATGAAAATGTGTGACTCTATTTCTCTCATGCTTGGCTAATCTAAACAGCCTGTTTTTTACAACTGAACAGCCCATAAAGGGGATTAGGACATGCTGCATTCAGGTCCCAATTACTTTTTTTTTAAAAAAAAAAAAAAGTGATTGGTAATATTATTGTTATTGTTATTATTATTATTATTGCATATCCTTTTTGTATGAGGTCACAATCTGATGCTGACTTCTCATTTAAAAGCAAGAAAGAAAGAGGGTAAAATGAGCTTAAAGAATTAGTTAGGATTGAATCTAATTGCTACACTCCATGTTTCTCAAGTGGTTCAAAACTCCCCTTTTTAGAATTTTTTTAAAAAATATATATATTCAAAAAGGTTTTCTTTCTTTTTTAAGTTTTGATATAATCTAAAAATAATCTTTTGCCCTTTTTTACTTTTGTATGTGGAGCATCTATGTTGTTTTTTCTTTTGGAGTATTACACCATAAATATGAGAATGAAGATTTAAATCTAGATTTTTTTTAAACCGAGCTATATTCATGTTGCATTTGAGTAGATATCTTTATTTTCTCAAGTATTAAATTATATCATGCCTATGGTCATCCTTTGTGCTTATTTTCTTTTCTTAAGATCAATAACAAATAAAGTAAAATTTTGAATGCTCCATAATTGTTACTAATTTATGAAATTTTAAAATCCTGATTGTACAACAAAATAATTTATTACTGTGGGCAACCTACATTTATTGCCTTGAGTTTTATTTTTCTTGAGTCTCTTTTAATTTGGTCCTTGAGTTTATGAAATAGTTTGAAGTGGTCCCTAGGCTAACATAATTGTTGTCTCCCCCAATAGAAAGCAAACTAAACTAAACTATGTAATTAGGTGACATGTCAACACTGATGTGTACAACAAGCTAACATGGCAAACTTATTACATAACCCAAATATAGGTGAGATATTCAAATCGAAATTAGACAAAAGTAGGTCCCATCTAAGTTTATACACCATTTGTCCACCTCCCTCTCCCTCTTCCCATCATTCTTCTTTCCTCCTTCCATTCCCCATTCAATTTAGGTACGCTAGGGCACAAATCTCTTGTCAAAGGAACACCAAACAAAGATGAAAAACGTCGATCAACTTAATGGACATATTACCAAAAAGGTAAAAACCTAGACGAATTGTGTTCATTTATTGTCACAAGACAAATTACACAAAAATATAGTATAAAAGTGGAAAAATGAGCGAAATTGATCCCGAAACAATCCTAGTTATAAACAATTGTCTAGTTTATGATTAGTATGAGATACTACGAGCCATATAATGACAAGTAGTAGATAATGTTCCATCTATCAGTGTAACTTAAGAGGGAAGTATTCATACACTATAGACGATTATGACATTGTAAAAACAAGGAATTCAAATATGTGAAAGGAAAACGAGCATTAGAAATGTATGTTCGGATACTAGTGCAAGTTGTAGATTGTTTCTAAGGATGTCAAATACAAACCTAATATAAAGTTGAATATTATTCCCACAGGTCAATTTAATGATGCAAGTCACTAAAGTCACTAGAAGCTCCATGCTAATAGTTGCACAACACAAGAGCTCTACATTGTATGTGACAAAGATAAGGCTTGCCAAGAAAAAGAAAATTCCTCCAGACAAGGTGTGTATGTATATGCAGTGTGTTGCTAATATTCTCTCAAAAGGAGGATGTAAGCCAATGTTAGGATAAACTTTTGACCTCCTAAGATGTAGGCATGGTATAGAATGTTCTTATACTTTTTGGAAAGAGAAGCAATACTTGTAACCTTATCAAAATATAAAATGATACATAAAAAAATAGAAAGAAAATGGAAGAATATAATTCTTACACTAAAAAGATATTAGTGTCTCTCCCTTGCTTTGGTTTTTCAAAAGGATAAAAAACATCTCTCCAATATCTTCTATGTGGCAAGCACAACCTTGGAAGAATAAACTCCTTTTGGCTCAAGAAAAAATAAAAAAGATAAAGCAGTCTAAGCAAATGAAAAGGAAAAAGTGTTCTCTCTCCAAAACTTGTAGCCTTGCTCTGCTACACTCCTGCAGCCGTTTCTATTTCAATGGAAAAAAGTATATTCTCAATCCACCGCCATAAAACAAGACTTGTAGTTCCATGTTAGCTAGAAAGACAACTGGTTGTTATAATCAATCATTTGAACCTCAAAATTCAATAACGAATACTTAACTTTGTTGAGCAGGTGACTCGGGCTCCTGACACGAACAAATGGAAGAAACCGAATACAGTCAACAAGACATTACCTTATATCAAATACAGAAAAGACCACAGATTTTTAAAGGAAAACAATGAATGGTAAAGCCATTCCTTAAGATAGAATATCTGCCCAGATTTGGATCTGTCACCCTTTCGAAAATGGATGACAAAAAACCCCCAGATAATAATAGGACAAAAAGAGAGATCTACTAAGTATACAACGGGATCTTGGTATGAGTCAACGAGTCATACATGGATTCTATTAGTTCTACTATAGATGGATCATATAAATACATGACTGAAGAAACCTTTTAACCTTTAGTTCCTACGACCCCGTACGAGAAAAATGGCAAATGGTTAGATTAGCAGCTCACTAAGACGTGCTTCAAGCATCTTCCATTTTCACTTGATACTCATCGATGGTTTGTTTCATTCCATCCAACTTTGAAATCATGTATTCCAGTTTCTTGCAGGAAAGCTCATTAGTGATCCTTGAACTATAATCACACTTCTCAAACGGACGGTACTCACATGCACTTTTGATTTCATCCCGCAATGTAACTTGGATATCCTGATTTCAAGGTGGAGAAAATGTTGCACATTATTCTTCAGATACAATTCAAGGAGATTTAGGTGAAATATAGGAGCGCATTTAGATGGCTTCAAATGAACCATTTACTTAACTAGTGAGAGAGAAACACTATCATGCGCTTCTTCCACAAAGTGAAAGGGAGTGCTTTTGAGATTTTTGAAAATATTTTTGACATATAGCCAATTAGATAACTATTTTTGACGCATGGAATATTAAAAAATATCCAAACATACTCTGATACTCTTCACTTGTAATTAAATATGAAAGGTTATCGTTGTTACTTATGGAACACCAAATCCTGACAATGATGCCCCATCTTTAACAATGCTAAAAAATAAGCATACCAACCAAACCACAAAACAATTATATTCTAGTTATTCTCTACAATCTAATAGGATTGCAATTACGAGAACCAAATGGTAGCAAATTAATATTATTCAGAAATAATACCCCTCCTCTACACTCCCCAACTCCCAACCAACTCACCCTAAAAAACTACCAACAAATTACCATTATGTCACTACCAATATCCCAGTATATTCCCAGTGATACCCTAACACAATCATTCCATATTTTTCCTGTGCAGGAAAACTAGATACAAGGGAGAACACTTTTTGTAAGAAAATTTTATTTGGACTTCTGATAGGATTAAATTTTCATATAATAACATTCTGTGAGGACCCCAGTTATCATTACCTATACACGAATGGGTATCATTACGTATACAAGGATGGACAGAGGTGGAAATTCACCACCATCTTAAGAATTAGTATTTATATATGTCTTATGTACTTTGGTATGTTATATGCTTATTTTGAGTTAGTTTGTCTCGGTCAAGGAGGATAGAGTGGGAGAGAACCACCCTCTCGAAAGGTGGAGTTTCTAAAGTTATTGTATGTTTGGTGGACTATTATTCTGTATTTTGGTATCATTCAGTGTAGATCTATTAAGAAGTATCTTAACAAAGTGGTGTCAGAGCGTTCATCCTGGGAAAGACCAAGGATAAAAAAATCGGCGATATTGGTCAATATATCGCCGATATATCTCTATTTTCATAGGTTCGATAAAAGATATGAGAGGTAAAATCTTTTTTACCCAAATATCGTCGATATCGGCGATATATCGGCAAATATCGCCGATTTTGGCGATATATTACCGATTTTAGTTGAATATCGGCGATATGTTGGGTATATATTTTTATTCTATTACTTTCTAACACAAGAGCGGGCGTGGTTCGTCGGCTGAATCCGTGCAGTTGTAAATGAACCAGCTTGAGGGTCATGGGATCGATCCCAAACTTGGGCAGGTTTTTTATTTCATTTTTTTTCTTCCCTATCTCTCCTCCATTCCTCAACCCCACCTCTTCCTTTCACTTTCTTTTTAAATTCACTGCTTTGTTTTCTCTTTTTTGAGTTTTTATTTCTATTTAAAATTTTCTCTCACTTTCTTTTTAAATTCACTCTTTTTTTTTCTTCTTTTAAGTTTTTATTTCTATTCAAAATTTATTCACCTTTACTTTTCTTTTTAGTTCTTATTTTATGTTTTATATTTTTACATATTTAGTTCATAAAATTTACATTTTTTTAAAAAAATCTATGACATGTTTAATCTATAAAATGCAAGCATTTTTTTAATATAATCTTTAATTTATTAACTATGGTATAAAAATCATCTCTTTCAAAAAAAAAAAAAAAGAAATTAACAAGATATCTTTGAAAATTTTGATTTTTGTGTCTTGATAATTTTTTTTTAAAAAAATATTGATATTATTTTTATATTAAAGGAAAAGAAAATTGTCCCAAAAAAAAAACTTTGAAAATAGAATGAATTAGAAAGAATACTATCATTGCCAAATCAATTACATTAATGTTGGTTTAATAACTAAAACACATCATGTTATTATTGAATTATGAACCATTTATTTGCTGACTAAATTTTAAAATTATTGATGTTTATACTTAATTTACAATCTTTAATACTATTTATTATTGTATTAATGTATATATTAATCTTATAATTATTGATATATGCTTAAACTAATAGTTTGTTACATAAATAAACTTATTATAAAGTTTTACAAAAAAATATACAATATTTTTATAAGTTTCCGTGATATCCGTGATTTTTTCCGGAATATCGTCGATATATCCGTAAATTTTAATTACCGATATTACTACCGATTTCGATATTTTCATCCTTGGGAAAGACATGGACAATGTTGCAAGGACAGTTAGAAGAGAGAATGTCCGAATCAGAAAAAAGTGTAGAAGCCATGAAAGACAAGATCCCTGAAATCGAACGGACAATGGCAGAAATTAATAAGAGCATAGAGAGACTTTTTAACAACCTAGAAGATCAAAGACAGGCAACCGTGGAGACCCATAGGGCCTTGGCGAACCTAGTTACAAGTCGGTCACAAAACGGTCTGCGAGAGATGGACAACACAAGACACCAGAACTTGATATAGGGTCATTTAGCAACAACTAAAAGCACCAAGGAGAGTTACTTTGAAAAACATAAACTCAAAAAGATTGAAATGCCCATACTCGAAGGGGGACCCAAATGACTGATAATTCCAGGCACAACGGTACTTCACCATCCAACGTTTGATGGATGAATAGAAGGTTCAAGCTACTGCCGTTTGCTTCATCGACGCAACTTTACGATGGCTGTAGTGGGAAGAAGGAAGGGAACCATTTCAAGGATGGTCAAACCTCAAAGACAAGATTCTAGAATGTTTTCAACCTACTCTAGAGGGGTCTCTGTGCGCTAGGTTTTTGGCACTACTACAAGACGACACGATGGTTGAATACTTAGAGAAATTCAAGGAATTATCAGCCCCCTTACCGCATCTTTCAAATGAACTTATGGAAAGTACTTTTATGAATGGGTTGGATCCAGAAGTCAAGGCAGAAGTTTTATGTTTTGAATCGATGGGGTTGGTTGAGATGATGAAAGCGGCCCAATGTGTGGAAGACAAAAATATGGCCTGAAACCAAAAGAATGACCCAATTGCAAGTAAAATCCCTAAAACCTACCGCCCAATTGCTCCCACTAACAAACCCAAAGCCATTGAAGCTACCCCCATCCGATCAATCACTTTGCCAAGTAACCTATCACCTCAACGCAGGGAACTACCCTACAAATGCCTAACTGACACTGAGCTTCAATCTCGTAAAGAGAAAGGGTTATGTTACCAGTGTGATGAGAAGTTTCACGTGGGACACAAGTGCAAAAGCAAAAAACTCAGGCTGGTGGTGGTAGGGGTGAGCAAAAAAACCCCAAAAACCGAGCCGACCGAACCGACGTCGGTCAATCGATTTTTTGGTAGGGTCAATCGGAGGTCGGTTTTACACATGGTAAAACCAACCTGTCGGTCAGTCGGCTCATCCAAATGAGCGAAAACCGCTCAAACCGACCGACATTAAAAAAAAAAACAAAAAAAAAAGTTCAAGTCACACGTCAATGCACGCTGCAACCCATTAATGGGGCTGCAGCCTTGCCTTGGGAAGACCATCATGATGGTCTTCCCAAGATTAATTTTATTAAAAAAAAAAATTATTTTTTTTTCAAATTTTCTCAATCTCCATCCGTTGATTCTTCTTCTCTTTCCCATTTCTTTTTCCCATATTCTTTCTTTTCTTCCTCTCTTCTTCTCTCTGCATTTTTTCTTCTTCTTCTTCTTCTTTTTTTCCATTTCTTTCTTTTTCCTTTTCTCATTTTTCGTTTTTTCCTTCTTCTTTTTCTTTTTTTCTTCTTTTTTTTTTATTTCTTCCTTTCTTCTTCTTCTTCTTCTTCTTCTTCTTTTTTGTTTTTCTTACTTTTTCTTCTTTCTTTTTGTTTCTTCTTATTCTTCTCTATTTTCATCTCTTCATTTCTTCTAACTATTTTATCTTCCTTTTTTCTCCGTTCTTTCTCTTCTTTTTATCTTCTTTGCGGATTCAAACTTTTTTTTACCTTTTTTGTTGATCTTCTTCTTTTCACTTCGCAGGAGTTTTTAAACCGATGGATACCGACCGATCACCGGTGTAGTCGGTTGACCGGCGTGGCCAACTTCTTCTAAACCGACCGCCAAAAACTGACGTGTTGGTGGTCGGCGTCAATTTGAGCCCAAAACCGACGCCGATCGACTGATGATCATCCCTAGGTGGTGGTTGATGATGAAGTAGCCGTAGAAGAACTTTTTGAAGCAACGAGAGAATCTAACACTAAGTTAGACAAAGCTAAGAAACCTGAACCAATGAGCATGGCAGAACTATCCCTGAATACCGTGGTCAGATTTTCCTCCCTTGGAACGATTAAAGTGAGAGGCCATATCGAAACAAAAGAGTGATCATCTTAGTCGACTGCGAGGCCACGCATAATTTCATCTCAACTAGGTTAGTTGAACAGCTCAAGCTTCCAATTTTGGAAACCCTTCATTACGGCATAGTGATGGGCACTGGAGAAGCGATGAAGGGCAAGGGTGCAAAAGGGTAATAGTAACCATGGTGACCCAGAGGATTTCTTACCTTTAGAACTGGGCAATATCGACCTAATCTTGGGCATGCAATGGTTGAAAACACTCAAAGTCACAATAGCGGGTTGGAAATTGTTAGCGCTGACCATAGGAGAGGGAGATTCAAAGATCCTTATTAAGGGCGACCCCTCCCTAACCTACACAAAGGTGACCCTCAAATACCTAAAGCGTACATGGGACGAGCAAGATCAGGGTTTTCTCGTGGAGCTTCGCATAATCGCTCAGATAGAGGATGAACAGACTTTAGCCGCAGTGCCACCGTCCTACCTCCCGCTAATAGTCGATCGACTCCTAGATGATAATTCTGATGTGTTTGAGAAACCAACTCAGTTACCTCCGAGCCGTGAAGTGGATCATTGAATCACCCTATGATAGGGTCAAAAACCAATCAACGTCGGGCCCTATCGTTACCCCTACTTGCAGAAAGGGGAGATGGAGAAGCTAATTGAAGAAATGTTGATGGCAAGGATAATTCGTCCGCTTTCCGAACCCATGAAGGTCAATACAAGTTCATGGTCATGCCATTCGACCTCACCAATGTGCTGTCAACGTTCCAAGCGCCAATGAATCGGATATTCCGTCCTTTCTTAAGACACTGTGTTTTGGTGTTCTTTGATGATCTTTTAATATACGGTCCTGATTTAGCTACTCACTTAACGCACTTGGGTATGGTTTTCAATGTGATGCGAGATAATTCTCTGAAAGTTGATCTAAAGAAATGTCAATTTGCCAAGGACCATGCGGAGTATCTAGGCCATTGGTTATCGACGGAGGGTGTGGAAGCCGATCCCGAGAAAGTTAGATCCATGATTGAATGGCCCATAACGACCAATGTGAGAGAAGTGCAAGGTTTCTTAGGGCTCACGGGTTACTATCGACGATTTGTGGAGAATTACAGGGCCAGAGCATTCCCATTAACTTCGGTCACTTGCAAGGATGCCTCCGAGAGGAATGATGTTGCCCAAAATGTGTTTGAAGAATTAAAGAAAGCTATAATTACTTTGCCCGTGTTGGTGCCACCCAACTTCACACGACTATTTGTTGTTGCGGCGGATGCTTCCGGGTCTAGTTTGGGGTTCATGCTATCACAAAACCAACACCCCATAGTTTACTACACTCATACCCTATCTCTGAGAGCAAAGGTGATTCAAAGGTGGATAGCGATTTATTATCAGAACCGATCAGCAAGCCCTCCGCTTCTTAGTGGGCCAAATGATCATCCAACCAAAGTATCAGAAATGGGTATCCAAGCTTCTGGGATACAACTTTGAAATTCAGTCCAAGTCGAGATTTGAGAACAAAGCAGTGGATGAGAGACCCCTTACAGCCCACTTGGCGTTCCTTACCGCCCCAACAATTTTGGATGTGGCCATTGTGAAGGAAGAAGTGGCGAAAGATCCTAAACTATAGCAAATAATTCATGAGCTTGAAGCTAACCCTACCAGCCATCCTAAATTTCTTGATACATCAAGGTACATTGTTGTGTAAAGGGCGTTTGGTCCTTGTGGCAAATTCTCAGCTCATACCGGTAATCTTGCATACCTATCATGATTTCATGTTAGGGGGACATTCCGGATTCCTTAGAACCTATAAGAGATTGATAGCGAAAGTGTACTAGCAAGGAATGAAAGGTTTGGTGAAGAGATATGTAAAGGAATGTGAAGTGTACCAACGTAACAAGACTCTAACTCTATCTCTAACCAATTTGCTTCAACCATTGCCCATCTCGAAGCGTATCTGGGAGGATGTTTCGATGGATTTCATGGAAGGGTTACCAAAATCTCATGAGGTTGATAAGATTCTAGTGGTGGTTGACCGTTTGAGCAAGTATGCTCACTTCATCATGGCCTTGAGCCATCCAGTCACGGCCAAATCAGTGGCTATGCTATTTGTGAAAGAGATTGTCCGCTTGCATGGTTTTCCCTGCTCCATTATATTTGATCGGGATAAGGTATTCATTGGCCACTTCTGGGCTAAAAGTTTTCGAATTCTGAGAACACAACCTACCACCCTCAAACCGACAGCCAAACGGAAATAGTGAATAGATTCCTTGAAACATACTTACGATGCTTCTGTGGAGAGAGGCCGAAGCAATGGGCCAACTGGTTATCGTGGGTCAAATATTGGTACAACACGACATACAACTCCTCTATTAACACAACCTCATTTCAAGTCGTCTGTGGTCGGCCACCTCCGCTGCTATTTTATGGATCGCAAAAGACCACCAATGCAACTCTGGACCAACAATTGATGGAGAGGGATGCCACACTGGTTCATATTCGGTCCCACCTTGTCCTAGCCCAAGAGAGAATGAAGAAATTCGCAAATTTGAAGCGAAGGGAGAAGGAGTTCCAAAATGGGGATTGAGTTTTCTTGAAGTTGCAGCCCTACCACCAAGCCTTTGTGGCCCGAAAGAGAAATGATAAATTGGGCCCAAAGTACTTTGGCTCGTACCAAATAGTGGAGCAAATTGGCCAAGTGCCCTACAGATTGGATTTTCCAGCCAGATCTTCTATCCACCCTGTCTTCCATATATCCCAATTAAAACAGGTAGCAAGTGACCAACAACCAATGGAAGTTGAACCTCCTAGCTTGACAGAGGTTGAATGGCGGGCAATTCCAAAGGATATTATGGCCTATCGATGAATGAAGGAACCAGCGAATGGGAAGCAGAAGCACTCATCGAATGGCAAGGGCTACCCAAGCACGAAGGAACATGGGAGAGTGTTGACTACATCTGCCATCAATTTCCCGAATTCCACCTTGAGAACAACATGGATGTCCGGGGTGAAGTGAGGACCCCAATTATCATTATGTATACAAGGAGGGGCAGAAGTGGAAATTCACCACCGTCTTAAGAATTAGTATTTATATATGCCTTATGTACTTTTGCATGTTTTATGCTTATTTTGAGTTAGTTTGTCTCTGTTGAGGAAGAAAGAGTGGGAGAGAACCACCCTCTCGAATGGTGGAGTTTCTGAAGATGTTGTATGTTTGGTGGACTGTTATTCTGTATTTTGGTATTATTCAGTTTGAATCTATTCAGAAGTATCTTAACACACTCTCTAGAAACAACAATTAATCAAAGTCCAAAATTTTTGTGAACCAGTTGGTTGAATGCCAGCTTTTCATGATAATTCCAAGTGAAGTTACCATGAATATCTATTACATGCTCAAATTGTCAAATAATCTAATTCTACAATGAGCTAATATATCAATATCAATTTTCAAATCCAAACAAAACTCAAAAATTGAAAGATTATTTGATCAAAGAACCAAACTTTCATTGGAAAAAATGACAAAAAGATGGAAGGGTCGACCAAAATTTAAAAAAAAAAAAATTGCAAACAAAAAAAAGTCTGGACTACTACAAACTTGAAACATCACTTGACGTGAAGAACCAGTAACAAACATAGAGGGTACACTTTGAGTCATCTCGATTAAAAGCTTCCTCTTGGTCTTCTCTTTCAAAGCCTTTTGATGGGTTTTCTTTTCAAGATTTTTTTTTTTAATTGAGATGTTTCCCTTTTATTTTCTTTATTATTCTTGTTTCACTCCCTAGTGGAGTTTGTATCTTTTTTTTTGACAATATGTGGGGAGGGGGATTCGAACCACAAACCTTGTGGATCTCAGTACAACTTTATGCCAATTGAGCTAAGCTTTTGCTGGCAATGGAGTTTGTATCTTTTGAGCATTAGTCTCTTTTCATTTGATCAATGAAAATTTTCATTTCTTGTTAAAAAAAAAAAACAGAGAGCTCACCTTGATGAATTGCATGAACTCACTGCAATGGTTGTTGACAAATTCCTTTCTTGGACCAGCAGGATTGGCAAGCTCTTCCATGACTCCACCTGCTAGCTCCAAAACCCTCACAATTCTCTGCAAGAATAGAACACGATAATTGGTCAAGAGAAATGTTGTGCTTCAATAAACGGCCATGCAAAGAATTAGAAACAAAAATTTTAGGGGTATGGAAAGTTATTCCAACCTTTTCCACATTTTGAAGACGTTGCAATGAAGTATTCTGGGTCAGTGGATCCATCAAGAGCTGTCCTGGCTGTGATAAATCTCACAGCAATGAAGGATTTTAAACTTACTAATCTCTGAACAAAATAAAATGAAAAGAATAAATAAATAAAGCTAAAATAGTGTCCTCATAACCGTTAACATCTCACTAAAAACTTAAATCATTGAGACCCGAAATGAAATTATTTACATAAAACTAACATTCTTTGAATGTTTTAGTATATCAGTTAACTTCAGAAATTTTGCCTCAAACATTTTTTTGAATAAATGAAAAAAGTGTAATCACACAAAACGGCTCTGTAAACCTATGGGGTAAGATGAACAGATTCCTATCAAGTAGTGAAAAAATTGTTTTTGGTTCAATCATAGCATCATTGGTCAAGGCTATTGAGCTACCAATGACGTGGCATCAAACATGCCTCAAGCAATTTTAATGTAAATTGTTAAAATAACGATTTATAAGTCAAGTTTCCATGATTGGCGGCATTTCGTAATCAAATGAATTCAAATAAACTTTTGGAATGAACATCAAATTAGGAGCCACAACCAATCACAGGTTTCAGATGTAATTGGACATCTTATAAGATGAGATTCTTTACAAAAAGGAAGATAATAAAAAGTGAAATAAAGAATCATAGATAAAGTGAAAATAAAATATGAAAGAAATAAAAACAGATCAGCTCTGAAATGAAAATGTCAGAAATTACATGAGCAATTTGTTTATGCTCTGTGATATCTAGCATCTTCATCTCCAATGCCCCCAAAAAAGATTACAGCTGCCCATTTGTGTTGATCATATGAACTATTTTAATTGATACTACAGAAATAAAAGGCATAGTAGAACGCGGGCACACAACACAAAATTCAAAGGAAATATCCTGAAACTCATAGATCCATATAGTAATATACTTTTACTTTCAGCCAATACTAGCTTAAGTTCACCAGCATACATATAAAAAAAATACTTACAAAGCATATTAATTTCATGTATTGAGAATAAATATATATCATATAGAATTAAAAATTTTGAGAAAGAGTTCTTGCACATGGATTCACCAAAGCATGCTTTCACGCCAACCTCATTCTCCTCGTTCATACTCATCAAAATTATATCTCCCATCTCCCTGGTCTTTCTCTTGCTACGGACCCTTCTTGCTTTGGTTGAATCACTTCACCTAACTCGTCTTCAATTCATTTTATCTCTCTTTCCTTTTGGACAACCCACTGATATTTCTCCACAGAATGCTCTCCCCTTCCCCCAGCAAACAGAAAAGTAAAAAGTGGCTATAATGAGAAACTTTATCTTCCCATTTTGCCATCCAAATTTTAAATATATGCCTATTGTACCTCATTAAGTACATCCATTGAATGTATTGGAATTGGCACAAAAATATTGCAAAAGGGAAAATGAGTTGTAACCTACGTTTCTACGGTTCATGGGAGAATGTCTAGAGACATCTTCAGTTCTCAAAAAATGACTCATCAGCTTCCTACAAATAATTTTAATTCAATAACTCATCAAAATCTACTATAGTCTACTATTATAAATATTCAGAGCTTGTTCAGTCAAACAAAGGATCTTCATCAAACTAAGTCCTAATTTGAGTTGTCCGATGGAAGGAAGGAAGGACAATTCATAATCAAAAGACAATACCTTCGATCTGGTTTGGTTCTTTTTTTTCAACCCAATTCCTTTTCTCTCTGTCAGAATGCAGTAGAAATATCTCTTAGTCCGAGTGTTGGATCCTCCAAAATATCCATCTCAAAACCATTCTTGTCGTCTCTGCCCCAATTGTGTCCTCGAAAACAGTCTCTCCCGTTTCTGTCCCCTTTTTTCAGTTGCTATTCGGATAATGTTATTATAAAAAATCAAACTCCTCCACTCTTTCATTAGACAAGTTCTGATTCTTGTTTTTTTTTTTTTTATTGTGAAGACATAGGTGGAGATTGAGAGAATACCTCAACGGAGTAGAAATTAAGTGCAAAATCGCTAGGACGGAGGCTGCGGCGGCACGAACGGAAGAACTACGACGGTGGGAGCGGCCCGAGTCGAAGAAAGATGACGGCGGCGACAGCAGTGAACGGGAGAGAAGCGGCGGCAACAATCTGCTGACAAACGGAGGAAACGGCACAAAGAAGACGAAAAAATAAGTGGCGTGGAAACGCAATATTAGCGTTAGGTCTTCCCTCTTTTTCTTTTTCATTCTTATTTTATTTTTACAAATTTTGTATTAATTTAGTTTTTATTTTGTTAGATAATACTAGATTTGAAATGATTTTAAAAAAAAAAAAAAAAATTGAAATGAATTTTGTTGTTTGTTATGTCAAGAAAGAGAATGAAATCATGTTTTTAATTTTCCTTACTAAAATGATCTGTAGGATTTCATGGGAGTAGGAGTTAAACTACTTGGGGCTTATTTATCCTTAGCATATTTTAATTTTCTATTAATTAATAACTCAAATTAAAAGTGTATATTAGTATATTATTTTACTTTCTTTTCTTTTCTTGTTACCATCCAAATACAAATTTTAAATGCATCTATTTTAAATCTTTTTTTTTTCTTAAAAAAAAAACTTTTTTCGTTCCAAACGACACAAAGAATTTAAAATCATTTCTCGAATTTCAAATCACAAGATTTAAAATCAATTCTCGAACTTTCCTGATTCTAAATAGATGATTAAATTTTGCTCCTACTTTAGTAGATTATTAAATTTTAAATTAACTATTGATTATTGATAAATATAATAAACTTGGAATGTTGAGCAAAATGACATTTTTTTAGACAAAATCATAACATTTTCATTAATCAAGGCAATCAGAATTCAAAGTACATTTACAATGGGCAGAGTTTCCATTGACATCAACCATTGTGAAAAGTTTGATAACCACAACATGGATCTTCTACGAGCTAGTGCATCTTTTTCTAAATAATACCCCCTAAGAGAAAGATATAAATCTAAAATTCTTACTCATATCTTGGATTTGTACAATTCAATGGTACCCGTCATGCGTAATCTGTTGCTCCCATTTGATCATTTTTATAGCTTGATGGAATCTAAATAAACACAGGCTTCGATTATTTGCAAGCGTTTAAATAATCGAACACCTTGAAGAATTACTTGAAGCTCTGTTGCCAAAGATGAGAAATTGTGAATGATGTTTGGTCTATCATTAACATCGCACCTTTAAGTTGATGTCTGGTCTATCATTTCCATTGCACCTTTAAGTACTCCGTCAAATCCAAGGACTGCCACTCCATATCCTGATCCTTCATCGTAAGGATGAACCACTGCATCTGTGAATAGTTTTGTGGCATGAGCATTAACTAAATGTACCCCTCCTCCATGAGCTAAACTAGTACTATTCTCCTTCTTTTTAGTTCTAGCTTCCTCCCAATAATTGTTAATCCAATCACAACAATGTTGCTAATCCACAATAGGCATGTCATTACAAAAAATGTTCCTATCATTCCAAATAGTCCAAATGTTCGCTTTTTGAACTCCGCATCAACTAAATGGGCTACTAACCATGTAATTCGGTCTACAAAAGTTATTTGCAACCTTGATGTTGCTATCAGCACAAGAGAAAATATCATCACATATCTTCGTAGAATGCTTACACCCACATAAAGCGTGATCAATCGTTTCCTGTTTATTCAAACATATCTTGCAGATAGGAGATACATCAATTCTCCATTTCCAAAAACAAAAATTTGTTGGTAAACATGCATGGTAGACCTTCTAGATAAATAACTTAATTTTAGAAGGAATCTTTGATTTCCATAATGTATAATGTTCCCCACCATTTTCGCTGATTGTTGACGCTCGAAGACACCTGACCCACTGATTGTTGGGTTTTATGCCCTAATAGCTTTGCGTTTCTATTTTCCTTTCAATTTCAGTTGTAAGTTTGTTATTCTTATACTAAATTCTTTTATTTAATATGAGTTCAAGTTTTTTTTTTTCTATTTTGTACTCTCTTTATTTTTTGTCTTGCACTTTATTTTTATCTATGAGCTAAGCTTCTTCTCGAGGGTTCATATTAT
Source organism: Luffa acutangula (assembly GCA_036850905.1). Taxonomy (NCBI): domain Eukaryota; kingdom Viridiplantae; phylum Streptophyta; class Magnoliopsida; order Cucurbitales; family Cucurbitaceae; genus Luffa; species Luffa acutangula. Next base: position 17,947,274 of record CM072096.1, read on the forward strand.
GTGGATACCTTGAGTAGAAGAAAGCCCCAACTATGCAAAAACAATTTTTTTAACACTGTTTGTTTTTGTTGAAGTTTAAGTTTCATTGTTAGCTTAAACTGATCACTTAAGTTAGCATAGTTTGTATTTATCTGATGGCTGAAAGGTTGGAGTTGAATGTGCGGGTTCGCAAAAACAATAGTGGAAAAGATCCTAGAAGTAGGACTTTGTTTTCTTGCATCCTAGAAATAGGACTAGAACCATTAGAGTTTTAAGAGTCGTGACTGTGGGTACACTCCACTATAGACCCACAACTGCACTTTTCTCCTTACTGCAGACATATTTTCGTGTCCACGGATATAAACCAATAACGGCAAGTTAGTCCTTCACGAGTGTTCGTACCTCCAGTTGGATCAAATTACCATTTTACCCCTAGGTTACCTCTACATCCTTAAGTGTTAGTGTTCCTCTAATGAACAACCTGTTTGTGGTCCAACCACCTGTTGGGTTTTATGCCCTAAAACTCGTAGATAGTAAATGTAACATTTTACCGAACATTAATAAAATGGTTTATCTTGTTTGTATTAAGTGAATCTTGTCTTATTAACCCTAATCCAATAAACTGAACATCTTAGGCTGTTAGTATGAGGCTTGAACTAGTATGTAGGGATCAATGTTCAAGATACAGCCTAAAGGGTCTATAGTATAGGGATAAGGTTGGGTACCTTATCCTGGTGACACTATGGATACAACCCGATTTGTATTATGATACAAACGCAATGATCCAACACGTTCATGTAGTGGACATGTGAGTGAGGGTATTTTGTGCAATGAGTTTGCACAAGACCGGACCGCGAGATAATTAACCACTGGCTCTAACACCGTTAGCTAGTTAGGTTTCTATCTCACTAGGATGACCTAGGCAACTCGGTCTCAATCCTGAGTGGATTATGAACTCCTGTTCGCGAGGGGTTGTCCTTTGATTTGTATGGGTGAGAGTGGCCTGCACGTCGACTCGATAAGCCTACCATTTTGGGGACAATACCGAGGGGGGCTGGGAACATAATCACACAAGATGAAATTCACTCCTTCTCGACTCTAGGGTAAGTAGAGGTGTGTTCCCTTAAGTGGTGTCTTCGGGTCTTGAACAATGGATCATACCCTCTCTATGGCAGAGGGACTTCTGTTTGTTGGTTGGACCTCAAACAAGTTGTTCATTAGAGGAGCACTGGGGACTTAAGGACAAAGATGTGACCCAAGGGTAAAACGATAATTTGACCTAGTTGGGGTCAAGGATGAAAATATCGATATCGGTACTAATATCGGTAACTCAGATTTACGGATATATCCACGGATATTTGAATATCGACGGATATTCCGGTAAAAATGACGGATATCACAGAAACTCATAAAAATATTCTGAATTTTCTTATGAAACTTTGAACTAAGCTTATTTAAGTAATAAACTATTAGTTTAAGCATATATATCATTAATTATAAGCTAAATATGAATAGTAATACAATAATAAATAACATTGAAGATCGAACAATGAAAGATAAAAGAAATTGAAGATGAATTAAATCAAAATTTAAGGAAAATGAGGATAAAATTTTTATCTATAAACAAAATTTAAAATTATCAAAGATAAACAAAATTGTTACAAATATGCTATTTATTTATTAAAAAATAAAAATAATAAATATTCTATATAAATTAAATTTAAAGTTATATTATAGTATTAAAAAATTATAATATAAAGTACAAATGTGGTTTTAAACTATTGTAATATAAAGTATACTTTAATGTAAACTTTATATTACAATAACCAATTCAATAATTTAAAATTATAACAAATGTGGTTTTAAATTATTGTAATATATTTTTCTAAAAAAAAATTATTGTAATATAAAGTATAATATAAAGTAAAATTGTGGTAATATACTTTATATTATACTTTACATTAAAATTGTGGTTTTACCATAATCTGAGAATATGGTTTTACATTAAAATCATATTTAAAATTATAACGAATGTGGTTTTGCAATATTTAAAATGATGAAAGAGAGAAGAGGGAAAGAAAAAAAAAATAAAAAAAATGTAAAATATCATATTCGAACTCATGCATTGAAGGATCCTAGATGTGCTAGCAAGCCAATGGAGCAAAATTTCTCATGTTAATTAAGAGATCCTATTAAATAATAATCTTCGATTCTCGGCCGAAATATCTGCGATTTTATACCGATATATCCGCGATATATCCGCCAATCTCCGTGTTTTTCATTGGTTCCATCCGATATATCGATATATCCACGATATATAGACGGTATTCCCGATATATCCACGATATTTTGGTAAAAACGATCTTACCCCCATATCCATATCGCACCCTCGAGAAATTGGATATATCGGCGATATATCGCCGAAATATCGCGATTTTTTCATCCTTGGCTGGGGTACGAACACACGTGAAAGACTGACCTACCATTACTGGTCGATATCCGTGGACACAGAAATATTTTGCAGTGAGAAGAGTGCAACTGTGGGTCTTTAGTGGAGCAACCCACAGTGAACGAATGTTGACTAACTTGGTTGAGTTTAGCCAATTAGTCTCGTATCGTTGGAGCTTCTGATCTGTAGGTCCATTAGGTCCCACTGGTAGCTCGTAAAGAGACTTGAGGCAATTAAGTATACATTGTAAATTGAAAGTGGTCAATTTGTTTAGGGGAATCGTATAATGTATGTTGATACATTATAATATAAAGTTTATGAAACTTTATAATATAATTTTTGAATTAATTTCAAAAATTAATTCTTGAGAGAAAATATTTGAAAGAGTTCAAATAATTAAATATGAATTGGATTCATATTAATTTAAATTTTAATAAAATCTCTAAGATTAAATATGTGACATTTAATTGGGTAATTAATTATTTATTTATTAAAATTAGATATGAATAAGATAATAGATTTGAACTTTTTCATAGACCTTTTCTTATTAGGAAAAGGTCTTGGTCTTTACCTATAAATAGGACCCCTGGGTTGGGGTGAAAGGCATCTCATTCATTCTACTTCTCTAAGCGATCTCTCCCAAAAGACTCTCATCAGTCTCCTGCCTCCAGTAGTCTCGGAGATATACTGCGTAACCAATTGGTGGTGTTCGCACAAGAAGGTTGCTACGTTTTCGATCTCATAAGCAAGAAAAGGCAAATCGATCAAGGCTTCCTACGAAAGTAAGCTTCCTTTGTAAACCTTGATCACTAGGATCATCTAAATTAGATCTAGACAATTATTTAGCATGTTTATAGCCGTTGTACAGTGATGTGCAAATTGCTAACCGCAAGTGTACGAGCCCAAATAATAATATAGTGTTTTCGTGATTAAACGAGTGTCGTCCTCTGGATTAGTTTTCTAGCAAATTAAGTACCGTGAATAATGTTGTCCAATTTTATTTAGGGAGCAAAACTTAAACATAAAGATAAATCTAAAGACAAAAAAAAAACATAAAATAAGGGTGGAGACTCAAATGAAAGACTCTTAGGGAATTGATTTCATTGTTGAGATTGAAGATTAATTAATGGGATGAATTTAGCATGCAAATATTCTGCCAAGTCTAGGAACCTTTTATCACAACTATCTCTCCCGAGCATAATTGATTCTCATGCATGCAACCAACTTGATATCCCTATCTAAGTTCATTAACATGCAAGGCTTTGGGTTTAGTTCTTCAAGCAACTTCTAAAGTTATTCCAAATCCCGTCACAAACTTAGAATTTCTACTTTAGTCATGCAATTAAATAAAGTAAGTCTTAGGCCAAATCTCCTCTCCCGAACAAGATTCAACACTCAAATCATTCAACTCGTGATCAAGTAATTGAAAGCATTCAACCATAATTGCATAGGTAAAATAAATCTATATTCATACCACAAATCAATCCAACAAACTAAAACAACTACATCAATCCCTAAGACAAACAACTAGCAATTCATAGTCTTTAAACTACAAACACTAATTGAAAGAAAAGCCATAAAAACTACAAGAGGTAAGGGAAAGAGAAAGGAAAACTCGAATCCGTCGAAACCGACACGTCCCCATCACGATCTCCACGTCTTCTCGCTTGATTCCCGCTCCTTGGCCTTGCTTTAGCTCCCACCAAAGGTCTCTAGTCGAAATTAGGGCTAAAATCTAACCAATTGGACTCCCCTTGGCCGTGCAAGAAAGTGTTGAATTTATAGAAAGTCTACCGACAGCGTCGAGACGCTACCCCAAAATCCACCATTATGTTTAGAAAAATATCGATAGCGTCGAGACGCTCTTGTCACAGCGTCGCGATGCTACAGGCAGCGTCGAGACGCTCTAGGGCAGCGTCGTGAGGCTGTGCCAAATTCCAGCATACTGCATTCTTGGATTGGACAACTTCTAATTCCTTTCTAATTAATTTCCTTTGCCTCCTTTTAGCGTTCCGAGCACCCGATTGACTCCAAATTCTCGTTTTAGCTCAACATAATAATTTCCTACAAAATAAACATTAAAGTGCGATAAAATGACTACGGATTACTCAAAGACTAACTATAATAAATAGGGAAAAATAGCTAGCTATGCTCGCTATCATACAACACCTTAAATATAGTTTTATTGTTGTATTCTTTTGCAAATTGTATTGGTATTTCAATTAGAATCTAAGACTCTGAGTACGTTCTGTCCACGCGCCCACGTCTTCCACTACGCCGAGGGCTCTCATTCCCTTTACCACCAAACAGAAATCGTGAGAGGGTAGGGTCCTTTGTTCAAGACATGGAGACACCACTTAAGGGAACACTTATCTACTTCCCTAAAGCCAGGAATGAGTGAATTCCTTCTAGTGTGATTATGTTCTCAGCTCCTCATTCGATCTTGTCCCCAAAATGATAGGCTTATTGAGCACCCGATGAACTTCCTAATTTAACATTTCCTCCAAGAAGTCATTTCCTACAAAATAAACATTAAAGTGCATAAAAACGACCAAATAATACTCAAAGACTAATTAAAATAAATCCAAAAGAATAACTCGTTATGCGCGCTATCAAAAGAAGAGCAAACATAATTAGTTGCTCCTGAATAAAGTATCCATGCAAACTCATCATCCTCCACTAGGCATGTTTCTAAAACAAGTAAATCAAATTACCTTCATTTTCCTTTTTTTTTTCTTAGCGAGATACTTTGGACAGTTCCTTTTCCAGTGTCCATCTACATTGCAGTGGAAACATTTGGCCTTGTCAGCCACAACTTTGGCTTTTCCCTTGCCTTGAACAGCAACAGTGGGAGCCTTCCCCTTGTTTCCTTTCCTCTTATATGAATCTTCTTCAAAGAAGAGGCTACAACTTTGGTTCCAGAAGTTGATCCCTTCTCAATCTTTCGTTTTGAATGGACAACGTTTGCCTCTCCTTCCACCTATCCCTTGCTTTTTAGAAGAGACTGATAGAGTTATAGTTGAAGGAATTGAATCTTCAGCGGAAGCGAATTAAATCGAGCGTGATTGAATTTCAATTATTTCGAATACCCGTACATTGGGCAAATGATAACAACACAGAAACATTTTCTCTATATCTCTAGATTAAGCATGCTGTCCGCTGTAAATTTAAGCCAAGAAACTTACATTTTGAAGATCAAATTTACAGCACAATGCTCCTCAACGAACAAGGATGGAATTGGACACGACCACTAGTAAACACCCACTAATCTCTGAGTTCTTGAGGCTTGGATTGTGGGATCCATTCTTGAACTTGGGAATAACAAATTCACAACATGATTACACTTGCTGTGATCTTCTCTTTGAGAGATCCTTGTTGAGAGAACTTTTGAGAGAGCTTGTGAGAGAGAAAAAACTTCACTTCACCCACAAAAATGTAAGAATGAATGTGTGTCCTCCAAAACCCCTCACTGATACGTGGGAATAAGGGAGGTTAACCTCCCTATGCGATCTCCACCGTTGATCATAATCAACGTGATCCAGACTGTTAATTAAATAACAAATAATTATTTAATTAATTATAATTATTTTAATTAAACAAATTTTAATTAAATCAATTATAATATAAAGTTTTAATTCAATTAAATCATATTCAATTACATTAAATAGGTCATACAATTAATTCTCAATTAATTGTTCCCACATTAATTAAATATCAAATACTTAATTAATTTCACAGTTGAATCATATTCAAATAAATCTCTCTCATTTTAATCTATAGTTTTAATGTGCATCAAATGTACATTAATTATTAACTATAGTTTTAATTTCGATTAAATCATATTTAACCAAATTAAATTAAAAATAAATTAATTCTCCAATTAATTAAATATCACATATCTAATTAATTTCATTTTCTCTCTTATACTATAGTTTTAATATGAATCCTTATTCATATTAATTTTAACTTATAGTTTAATATGAATCTAATTCATATTTAATATTTGATTTCCTTCAAATATTTAATTCTCTCATTAATTAATTTTGAATCATATCCAAAATTAATTTATAATATAAAATTTAATTCACCAATTAAACTTATATTATACATTATCTTAATTGTATCAAATACAATATAATTCCCTTGAATTTGAATGCACTTCAAATTCTATTCAAGACTATTTAACCTCAGAACCCTTTACGAGCTAGTAGGTGGACCTAATGGACCTAAAGATCAGAAGCTCCAACGATACGAGACTAATTGGCTAAACTCATTAACCAAGTTAGTCAACATTCGTAAACTGTGAGTCACTCCACTAAAGACCCACAGTTGCACTCTTCTCACTATAGAATATTTCAGTGTCCACGGATATCGACCAATAACGGTAAGTCAATCCTTCTCAAGTGTTCGTAACGCCAGTTGGGTCAAATTACCGTTTTACCCCTAGGTTACCTCTGGATCCTTTGATGTGGACTTTTCCTTACCGCAAGCGCACGGGTCAAGTAATAATAAAGAGTTCGTATAAACGAGTGTCGTCCTCTAGATTGGATTTTTAAGCAAATCAAGTATTGTGAATTATCTTGCTCAATTTTATTTAGGGATCAAAAAGTGATGATTGAATAATAAGAAAACTAAATCAAAACACGTAGAAAGTGTGGAATTTCAATTGGGAAAACTACTTAGGGAATTGATTTCGCTGATTTAGTCTAGGATTGATTTTAAGGAATAAGTTATTATGGTCAATGGAATTATGAGCCAAAGACCCTTTAATCACAACTACCTCTCCCGAGTATAATTGATTCTCATGCAAATTAACCAACTTGATATCCCTATCTAAGTTTATTAATCATGCAAGACAATGAGATCTTTTAACCAATTCTAAAGTTAATCTAAAACCGTCATGAAATAGAAACTAAACTTTAGTCATGCAATCTTGAGTAAGTCTAAATCAAATCCCCTCTCCCGAGCTAGATTCGAAACTTAAATCATCCAACTGATGGCCAATTAATTGAAAGCATTAAATCAAGATTACAAACATAATAACATTGCACAACTTAAACCATAAATCAATCCATAAACACAATCAACTACATCAATCCCTAAGCTTACAAGTTTAGCTACTCATGATTAAAATTACAAGCTCAACTAAACATGAAAAAGCCATAAAAATCTAACTAGAGTGAGGGAAAGAAGAATTAAACTCGTTGTAGGCCGAGACCCAACGTCCCCGTCACGATCCCCACGAACATTGGGTTTATTTCTGAATTTTCCCCTTTGCTTCAGCCTTGAATTCCTTTGATTTTGCTCTGTTTACGGCTCCAAGAAGTCCCCAAAATTGGCTCCCCCAAAAACCTAGCCGAAAAGAACTATTTATTCTGAAATTTCATCGTAGCGTCTCGACGCTGCCTCTGAACACGCGCGTTCTGGAAAGGAAATTACGGTAGCGTCGAGACGCTAAGGTCACAACGTCTCGACGCTGCGACGATTTCGCGCCTATCCGAATAAGGAATGCTAGCGTCGAGACGCCTAAGGGCTAGCGTCGAGACGCTAGTCACCTTTTGACCGAATTTTGACTTTTTTCCCATTTGATTCTTTTCCTTCCTTTGCATCTTTTCGCGTCCCGAGCACCCGATTACTTCCACTATTGCATTTTAGCTCCAATCAACCTTTTCCTACAAAATAAACATTAAAGCACAATAAAATGACCCAAAAATCATAAAAGACTGGCTAAATTAAATAATTAAAGATAGCTAGCTATGCTCGCTATCATCCTTAAGTACCACTGATTCCTCTAATGAACAATTTGTTTATGATCCAATCAATAAACAGTAGTTCCTCTCGGGCCAGGAAAGGATGGGCGCCCTTATTCAAGACCCGAAATCAGCCCCTAAGGGAACACACATTTGCTTACCCCAATAGGGGAAGGAGTGAATTGAAGGGAATAAAAGTCCCAACGCAGTGGAAGCGCATCGATTGGACCTTACGCCGTATATTAATTAACATTAAAAAACCGTTACGAAAACTCAAACAAACTTTAAACTCTCTTTAAATAAACTCTCTTTAAAGCTGCTGTAAAATTGGTTTAAACATGCTTAAAAATAAATCTAAATTTATTTTCATGCTTTTCTAAAGAAAAGAGGAAGAACTGTTACAAACCTCCGTTGTAGACTTGACCGTTCTTCGCCAACGATGCTCCAACGATCAAAACGCAGCAGCCGCCTTTGGTTTTTTCTTCTCTGGAAATTTCTTCTTTGATTGACACAATCACCACAGAGGTTACACCGGTATGTCTTTGAGTCTAGGAGGCAAAATACTTGTGGGAGTCTTTCTCTAAGAGGGAGGCTAGAGAGAATTCTAGGTCTTATCTTTCAAGAGTGTCAAGTGTCATGACCAATTACGTCTAGTGTTCTATTTATAGAAGAGAGGCCATGAATAAAATATTCAATTAAATCAATCTTTTCCAAAATTGATTCAATCTTATTCCTTAATTAATCAATCATGATCAATCAATTCCATAATTGATTAATATTTTCCACAAATGACTAATTACTTCCATAAGTGATTAGATCATTTCCATAAATGATTAATCCCCGGTTAATGAATTCTTTAATTAATTAACCACCAATTAAATATCACATATTTAATTCCCGGCCTAGAATTAATTAATTTTCCCAAACACATTTTAGGCCTTAAATTAATTAATTCATTATTTGAACTCTTTCAAAACTTCCATAAATTTATATTTGAACTTTTCAAATATTAATTTCTCTCATAACAATATATCAATATATATTATATTTGTTTCCTTTAATAAATTGAACATTTTCAATTTACTATTATTACTTAGTTGCCTCAAATTACTTTACGAGCTACCAGTGGGACCTAATGGACCTGCAGATCAGAAGCTCCAACGATGTAAGATTAATTGGTCAAACTCATTAACCAAATTAATCAATATTCGTTAATTGTGTGTACATTCCACTATAGACTCACAGTTGCACTCTTCTCACTGCAGACATATTTTTTGTGTCCACGGATCTAGACCAATATCGACTAGTTAGTCCTTCACGAGTGTCCGTAACACCAGCTGGGTCAAATTACCGTTTTACCCCTGGGTTACTTCTATTTCCTTAAGTACCAATTCTCCTCTAATGAACAACCTGTTTGTGGTCCAACCATCAAACAAAAAACCCTCTCGTGCCATTGAGAGGGTAGGGCCCTTTGTTCAAGACTCGGAGTAACCACTTAAGGGAACACTCATCTGCTTCCCTAAAGTCGGGAAGGAGTGAATTCCATCTTGTACGATTATGTTCCCAGCTCCCCATTCGGTCTTGTCCCAAAAGTGGTAGGCTTATTGAGTCGGCGTATTGGCCACTCTCACCCATACAAATCAAAGGACAATCTCTCATGAGCAGGAGTCCATAATCAACTCAGGATTAAGACTAAGTTGTCTAGGTCGTCCTAGTGAAATAGAAAACCAACTAGTTAACGGTGTTATAACCAGTGGTTACTATTTTGCGGTCCGGTCTTATGCAAACTCATTGCGTAGGATACCCCCACTCGCATGTCTCCTACACGAACGTGTTGGATCGCAGCGTTTGTATCAAATACAAAGTGGGCCGTATCCATAGTGTCACCAGGATAAGGCACCCAATCTTATCCCTATACTATAGACCCTTTAGGCTATTTCTTGAACAATGATCTCATATGTCGCTACATATTGTTCAAGACTCATATTACAACCTTGGATGTCTAGTTTATTGGATTAGGGTTATTATTAGGCAAAGAAAAATATAAAATAACTAATAACAATTAATGGAAAAATATATCAATATTATTTCATTAATATCCGGTCAACGATTACATTCACTATCTACGAGTTTTAGGGCATAAAACCCAACAAACTCTCACTTGAACTAAAACACTAGTTAGTGAGATGTAAATGCAATAATCTAAAGCTGGAAATGTCACATATATAATACAATGAACTAGGGCATCCTTATACCCATTATACATTTCTCCCACTTGCCCTAGATTAGATGGCATACATATCTCGTAGACCTAGACCCTCTAGATGACCCTCAAACACTTTAGTCGTGAGAGCCTTCATAAATGGATCAGCGATGTTGTGCTCCGAGGCGATCTTAGTGACGATCACATCTCCTCGTTGCACAATCTCTCGTATCAGGTGATACTTCCTCTCGATGTGTTTACCCCGTTTGTGGCTACGAGGTTCTTTTGAGTTGGCTACAGCCCCACTGTTATCACAATATAGTGTTATGGGCACGTTCATATTCGAAACCACTTCCAAATCAGTCAAGAACTTTCTGAGCCATACTGCCTCCTTAGCTGCTTCGCAAGCTGCTACATACTCAGCCTCCATGGTTGAGTCTGCTATGCATCCTTGTTTGATGCTTCTCCACACTACTGCTCCTCCATTGAGGGTGAATACTGACCCTGATGTGGATTTCCTTGAATCCTTATCAGCTTGAAAGTCAGAGTCAGTGTATCCAGTAAGAATCAAATCCTAAGCTCCATACACAAGCATGTAGTCCCTCGTTCTCCGAAGATACTTGAGGATGTTCTTAACCGCTCCCCAGTGGTCCAACCCTGGATTAGACTGATACCTACTGACTACTCCCACTGCATAACATATGTCAGGCCTAGTGCAGAGCATAGCATACATTAAGCTGCCCACAACTGAGGCGTAGGGAATGTGTCTCATGTTCTCAATTCCTTGAGGTGTCTTAGGAGACTGTTCCTTAGACAGGTGTACCCCATGTCTGAAGGGTAGTAGTCCCTTCTTGGAGTTTTGCATCGAATATCGAGACAACATCTTGTCAATATACGTTGCTTGAGACAGAGCTAGCGTTTTGTTCTTACGATCCCTAATGATTTGGATTCCCAGAACGTATTGAGCCTCTCCCAGATCTTTCATTTGGAATTGGGCTGCTAGCCATTTCTTAATGTCAGTGAGGTATCCTACATCATTCCCAATGAGTAGGATATCGTCTACATAAAGTATTAGAAAAGCTACTTTCTTTTTGTTGACTTTCTTGTTCACACAAGGCTCATCAACGTTTTGGTCAAAGCCAAAAGATTTGATTGCAGTATCAAATCTAATGTTCCATGATCTGGATGCTTGTTTCAATCCATAAATGGATAGATTGAGCTTACAAACCTTTTGTTCCTGACCTTGGGCTATGAACCCTTCGGGTTGAGACATGAAGATATTCTCTTCAAGATTACCATTCAGAAAGGCAGTCTTGACGTCCATTTGCCATATTTCATAGTAATAATATGTGGCTATGGATAAGAGAATTCTTATGGACTTTAACATGGCTACAGGAGAAAAGGTTTCCTCATAGTCAACCCCTTCCTTTTGGGTATAACCTTTTGCCACTAGTCTAGCTTTGAAGGTCTGTACCTTTCCAGCTGCATCTCTTTTTCTCTTATAGATCCATTTGCACCCTATGGGTTTTACCCCATTTGGTAGATCTGTAAGTTCCCATACAAAATTGGAGTACATTGACTCCATTTCCAGGTTTATGGCTTTGACCCATTCATCCTTATCCTCGTCATTCATTGCCTGTCGATAGGACAATGGATCCTCAATGCCATCATTAGGTATGACAACCTGAGTTTTAGTTAAACCCAAGTAGCGGTCAGGTTGTAATACAACCCTCCCACTGCGTCGAGGCATTCCCAATGTTTGAGATGGACGAGATGGATCTGAAGAACTAGTTCCTTCATCAACCCTTGTTGAAGGTCCAATTTCATCAACAACTCTTGATGATTCTTCAGTAGCTTCTCCTAATATTATTTTGCTGCGTGGTTTATGATCTCTCATGTGGTCTTCCTCTAAGAAAGTGGCGTTTGCCGATACAATCACCTTATTTTCTTGTGGGTCATAGAAATAACCACCTTTCGTTTCTTTAGGGTAACCAACAAATTGGCACAGTTTTGAACGAGGTTCCAGTTTCTTAGGATTTGTCACAAGCACGTGTGTTGGACAACCCCAGATGCAAAAGTGATGCAAACTAGGTTTACGCCCCTTCCATAATTCGAAAGGTGATTCAGAAACACTTTTCGAGGGAACATTGTTCAAGATGTATACTGCAGTCTCTACTGCATACCCCCAAAACGAGCTAGGACATTGAGCATAGCTCATCATTGATCGAACCATGTCTAACAAGGTTCTATTTCTCCTTTCTGACACACCATTCTGCTGAGGTGTACCAGGGGCTGAGAGTTGAGATTGGATTCCATGTTCTATCATATAATCTTGGAATCTTTGATCCATATACTCCCCTCCTCAATCAGATCGAAGTACTTTAATAGATTTACCTAATAGGTTTTCAACTTCAACCTTAAACTCCTTAAACTTTTCAAGGGCTTTAGACTTATGTCCCATTAGGTATAAGTAACCATATCTTGAATAATCATCTATAAATGAGATGAACTATTCGTACCCTCCTCGAGCTTTTACACTCATTGGACCACATAGATCCGAATGTATTAACTCTAAGGGTTCTTTGGCTCTGTAACCCTTTCCAGTAAAGGGTCTCTTGGTCATGTTTCCCTTGAGACAAGATTCACAAGGTGGTAGTGAATCATCTTCTAACTTGCTTAGAAGTCAATTCTTTACCAAACGACCGATCCTATCGATGTTTATATGACCAAGTCTGAGATGCCAAAGATGAGTATTGTTACTTGATGGAGAAATCTTTTGCCTTTTACTTTGAGTTTCAGCAGTTTAAAATAATTCGTGATTTAAAAGTGCTTTGTTTTCGGTTGGTATTAAAACATACAAGTTATTTTCCAATTTGGCTGAACAAATAAGTACACCATTTTTATAAATGAACGCTTCAATCATATCAAAAGTAACTGTATACGATTGTTCAATCAAACATGAAATAGAAATTAAGTTCCTCTTAATCTTGGAAACGATTAACAAACTTTCTAAAAGTAAGAATCTATTTCTAAAAAATAACTTCGCAGCTCCCACTGCTTTAGCTGAAACGACTTCTCCAGTTTCGACCCTGAGTGTCATTTCCCCATCGTTCAATTGCCGAAAGGAACTATTTTCCTGAAAAGAAGAGCAAACATGATTAGTTGCTCCTGAATCAAGTATCCAGGTTAACTCATCATGTTCTACCAGGCATGTTTCTAAAACAAGTAAATCAAATTTACCTTCATTTTCCTTATTTTCTCAGCAAGGTACTTTGGGCAGTTTCTCTTCCAATGTCCATCTACATTGCAGTGGAAACACTTGCCCTTGTCTGCCATAGCTTTGACTTTTCCCTTGCTTTTAGCAGTAGTACTGGGAGCTTTCCCCTTGTTTCCTTTCTTCTTATGAGTTTTCTTTGAAGAAGTGGCTACAAATTTAGTTCCAGAGGATGAACCCTTCTCGAACTTTCTTTTAGAGTGAACAACGTTTGCCTCTCCTTCTATCTGTCCCTTGTTCTTAAGAAGAGACTGATAGAGTTGTAGCTCATTCAGGAGGCTAGTCAGGTTGAATGTTATTTTATTCATCATTGCATTGCTTCGAAACTGCAGAAAACTCTTCGGAAGAGATTCTAAGATGAATGCAACCTGACTATGCTCATCTATGACCGCCCCGTTTGCTTCTGCCACGTTGAATTGGACCATCATATCTAGGACATGCTCCCGAACAGACGTGCCCTCTTTCATGCGATAGCTATAAACGTATTTGAGAGTGTCATGGTGGAGTTGGTAGGACGGTTGTCCAAACATCTCCTGGAGAGAGTTCATAATCTCCCTTGCTGTTACCATGCCCTCATGCCTTTTAGCCAAAACTTCAGATAAGCTGGCTAGGATATAGACGCGAGTCTTATCATTGGTCTTTGACCAGCGGTCATAAGCATCCTTAACTGCTTGGGATGCATTACGAGCAGGGGCTGGAGGACAATCCTCCGTTAAGACGAACCGTAGATCATCGACAACAAGAATCGTATTCAGGTTCGATTTCCACGTAGCATAGTTTTCGCCGGTTAATTTCTCATTTTTAAGCAGAGAGACAATTGAGGAAGGCATTGCTGAAATTTAAACAAACAATGACCGTATTAGTTATCTTTGCCTTAACCCATCATACAAGCAAACAATTGCACACAATCCAATCAATTTAGCAAAACAGACAATCATAGAACCCTAAACCTATCGATTTAGTTTTGCAACGATGTTTCAGAGGTTTAGAATGTCAGCCACCTAAGGGTGATCAGGCACTCCTCATTTGAAATGAGACACCTCTCAGCTAATTCTAATTCCAGAATAACTCATATTCCTATAGACATTAGCCACCGTTGTTCGGTCAAGGATTTGTTAACACTTTTAACTCATCCTCGTAAGTGTAACCCTCTCACTTTCAGATCTCAGAGGCACGCACCAACAGGCTACCGAAGGGAAAGACAACTGTTGGTGATTAGCCTAAGAGCTCATATCCTTTTCAGGAGTTCACGATGTTCCGAATCCTATGATCAGGCCCTCCGAAGGGATGGTTGCGCCAGGACAACCTGCAGGCGGATCATAGGACTCTCATGGTGTGAACTATGGGCGGAGACCGAGGGATACGTTGACACGTGTCCCGCTCCCACTTACTCTAGACATTTTTCCCATTCACCTTGATATTGATTCATGCAAACACTTTCCGAAGGGAGGCCGCTCCTAAGGCGACTCGAAGCCGAGCATGAATCTCACGTTGTGAATATAGGGACATAGGAGCAAAACTTGATTTAAATCTCGTTTTGTAACTTTCCTCCCACTGAAAATGTCATACGGTTAATTTAGGGTTGTTTAACTTAGATAGTATTTGGCTAAGTCAATCTATCTAAGTCGGATCCTATTATAACAATTATGGAAATGATTCAACTGCAATCTCTTGGGTGAATTAAACTTCTTTTAATAAACCCAACATTGCAAGTCAACATTACTATGGTTAATTCAACTCAATGTTCGGGTCAGTTCCCAGGTAGGAGGTGTTCCGTAAACCGTCAACTTAAATACCCCCAGCCTTAGACAGAACTTTACCGAGAGAGCTCCCTTATAACCTCAGTAATGTAGGGTCTTTACTCTAAAGATCTAGGTGCATTAAACACTTTTAATAAACCTAGTGACATTGCATGCTAACATTTAACTATGATTAATTCAACTCCGGTATTCCAGGTCAGGTAGGAGGTGTTCCGTAAACCGTCAACTTAAATACCCCTAGCCTTAGACAGAACATTACCGGTGGAGTTCCCTTATAATCATAGCAATGTTTTTCCCACTTAGTCAATTAAAACTATTTTTAATTCTAAGTAAGAAAAGATTCTAATCCTATTAGAAATCGATCTAGGTCTAATTAATTTTAAACAATTTAAAATTAATCCAATTCATCCTATGATCTTATGTTTGCATGCAAATCTTGATTATAGATTGACGGTTTCTAATCATTAATATTAAAGAACTATTTCAAATTTTAATGATTAATCCTATAATCAAGAATCTAGGGTTTAATTCATTTAACAATCTCATTCAAATTAAATAATTAAACCATACTAATTGCATGAATAATATAACAATTATATTATTAACTATGGATGTTTCATGCTTCATGCAATTTTGATTTTCTTTTATTATAACAATTATAAGCCAATCAAGAAAATCAATCAAGCATGCTTCATTCATTACATTAAACATAACTATTTATATTTAATTTAAGTAATGACATGCTTCATGCTTTCCAATTTTTCATATAATTAATATACACTTATATTAAAAAATATGAAAACAAATCCATGCATTTAAACATACATAATAACAATTTATAATATATAAAAAAATGCATGAGCATGTTTATAACCTAAGGTGGGATTAAATATTCTATATGACATCCATAAAGCATATAAATAACAATTGAACCGGTTAATTTTGGCCCCTAGGATAAAATAAAGCATTAAATTACATTAATTTAGCTAAATTCTATCCTAAAAAACCCTTGTACAGCTCCGGAGTTGGTCTAGACAGCACGAACCGCCTCGAACCACCTCGAACCGGCCTCCAAAATCACGAACCATGCCAAAAATTGGCTGAACCGGACCAAATAGGTCCCAGGCCAGTCGAACCGGTCCGAACCGGATCGGCCACGCCTTGAACCGCGCCTTTTGAAACCCTAATGCGCGTCTCCATCGTGACAGCGTCTCGACGCTGTGTTGATAGCGTCTCGACGCTGTGCGCTTTCCATGTCTGGCTCCTGCATAATCGAGACAGCGTCGAGCGCTGTTGAGGTAGCGTCCCGACGCTGTGTGCTTTCCTTACCGAGCGCCTTCGGTATCGAGACAGCGTCTCGACGCTGTTGAGGTAGCGTCTTGACGCTGTTGCGTCTGGAGGCAGAATCTGGGCGACAACAACATCGATTCTCCGATTTTGGCCCCGATTTCAGCGGCGATTGCTCCGTTTTTCATCTCATGAAAACCTATTCTAGACCGGGACTTACATAGGACTCGATTTTACATAAAATACCCGAAACACCGGGCCTTACATGATCAAAATCACATAAAAATAAAATCTATGGCCATAAAATTAACCAAAACAGTTCAATGCAAACCGAACATACATTATGCATAAACCCCACCTATTAGAGCTTATCGCAACTTTTAAAATTAATTAATAGGGACAGCGATGTCTCTGATACCAATTGAAGGGAATAAAAGTCCCCACGCAGTGGAAGCGCATCGATTGGACCTTACGCCGTATATTAATTAACATTAAAAAACCGTTACGAAAACATAAACAAACTTTAAACTCTCTTTAAAGCTGCTGTAAAATTGGTTTAAACATGCTTAAAAATAAATCTAAATTTATTTTCATGCTTTTCTAAAGAAAAGAGGAAGAACCGTTACAAACCTCCGTTGTAGACTTGACCGTTCTTCGCCAACGATGCTCCAACGATCAAAACGCAGCAGCCGCCTTTGGTTTTTTCTTCGCTGGAAATTTCTTCTTTGATTTACACAATCACGACAGAGGTTACACCGGTATGTCTCTGAGTCTAGGAGGCAAAAGACTTGTGGGAGTCTTTCTCTAAGAGGGAGGCTAGAGAGAATTCTAGGTCTTATCTTTCAAGAGTGTCAAGTGTCATGACCAATTAGGTCTAGTGTTCTATTTATAGAAGAGAGGCCATGAATAAAATATTCAATTAAATCAATCTTTTCCAAAATTGATTCAATCTTATTCCTTAATTAATCAATCATGATCAATCAATTCCATAATTGATTAATCTTTTCCACAAATGACTAATTACTTCCATAAGTGATTAGATCATTTCCATAAATGATTAATCACTTCCTTAAGTGATTAATTATTTCCATAATTGATTAATTCCCGGTTAATGAATTCTTTAATTAATTAACCACCAATTAAATATCACATATTTAATTCCCGGCCTAGAATTAATTAATTTGCCCAAACACATTTTAGGCCTTAAATTAATTAATTCATTATTTGAACTCTTTAAAAACTTCCATAAATTTATATTCGAACTTTTCAAATATTAATTTCTCTCATAATAATATATCAATATATATTATATTGGTTTCCCTTAATAAATTGAACATTTTCAATTTACTTTTATTACTTAGTTGCCTCAAATTACTTTATGAGCTACCAGTGGGACCTAATGGACTTGCAGATCAGAAGCTCCAACGTTGTGAGATTAATTGGTCAAACTCATTAACCACATTAATCAATATTCGTTAACTGTGTGTACATTCCACTATAGACTCACAGTTGCACTCTTCTCACTGCAGACATATTTTCTGTGTCCACGGATCTAGACCAATATCGACTAGTTAGTCCTTCACGAGTATCCGTAACACCAGCTGGGTCAAATTACCGTTTTACCCCTGGGTTACCTCTATTTCCTTAAGTACCAATTCTCCTCTAATGAACAACCTGTTTGTGGTCCAACCATCAAACAGAAAACCCTCTCGTGCCATTGAGAGGGTAGGGCCCTTTGTTCAAGACTCGGAGTAACCACTTAAGGGAACACTCATCTGCTTCCCTAAAGTCGAGAAGGAGTGAATTCCATCTTGTACGATTATGTTCCCAGCTCCCCATTCGGTCTTGTCCCCAAAGTGGTAGGCTTATTGAGTCAGCGTATTGGCTACTCTCACCCATACAAATCAAAGGACAATCTCTCATGAGCAGGAGTCCATAATTAACTCAGGATTAAGACTAAGTTGTCTAGGTCATCCTAGTGAAATAGAAAACCAACTAGTTAACGGTGTTATAACCAGTGGTTACTATTTCGCGGTCCGGTCTTATGCAAACTCATTGCATAGGATACCCCCACTCGCATGTCTCCTGCACGAACGCGTTGGATCGCAGCGTTTGTATCAAATACAAAGTGGGCCGTATCCATAGTGTCACCAGGATAAGGCACCCAGTCTTATCCCTATACTATAGACCCTTTAGGCTGTTTCTTGAACAATGATCCCATATGTCGCTACATATTGTTCAAGACTCATATTACAACCTTGGATGTCTAGTTTATTGGATTAGGGTTATTATTAGGCAAAGACAAATATAAAATAACTAATAACAATTAATGGAAAAATATATCAATATTATTTCATTAATATCTGGTCAACGGTTACATTCACCATCTACGAGTTTTAGGGCATAAAACCCAACAAACTCTCACTTGAACTAAAACACTAGTTAGTGAGATGTAAATGCAATAATCTAAAGCTGGAAATGTCACGTATATAATACAATGAACTAGGGCATCCTTATACCCATTATACATTTCTCCCATTTGTCCTCATGAAAGGGGTTCATAACATACTCAAGATTGAGATTGAGTTACCTAGGTCATCCTATTGAAATAGAAACCTAAACTAGTTAACGGTGTTACATCTAGTGGATACTATTTTGCGGTTCGATCTTATGCAAACTCATTGCACAGGATACCCCCACTCGCATGTCTCCTACATGGATGCTTTGGATCATTGCATCTGTATCGAATACAAAGTGGGTCGTATCACATAGTGTTACCAGGATAAGGTACCCAGCCTTATCCCTATACTATAGACCATTTAGGTTGTTACTTGAACACTGATCCCCGTATGTCCCCACATACTAGTTCAAGTTTCATCTAAACAACCTAGGATCTTATTTTATTGAATTTGGGTAAAATTGTGCAATTTTAGTAACAATAACTCTTTATTGTACAAACCTCAATAACAACGTATTGAGACAAGTGAACAATTTGTCACCATTCACTATCTACGAGTTTTAGGGCATAAAACCCAACAGTAGCTCATTCAGAAGACTAGTCATATTGAATACTATCTTGTTCATCATTGCATTGCTGTGAAACTGTAGGAAACTCTTCGGAAGAGATTCCATGATGAATGCAACCTGACTTCACTCGTTTATGACCGTCTTGTTTGATTTTGCCACGTTAAATTGGGCCATCATGTCTAGGACTTGTTCCCGAACAGATGCGCCCTCTTTCATGTGCGACAGTTATAAACGTACTTAAGAGCGTCATGGTGGAGTTGATAAGACGGTTGTCCAAACATCTCTTGGAGAGAGTTCATAATCTCCATCATTGTAGCCATGTTTTCATGTCTCTTAGCCAAAACTTCAGATAACTTGGCTAAGATATAGACGCGGGCCTTATCATTAGCCTTTGTCCAACAGTCATGAGCATCCCTTATTGCTTGGGATTCATTACGAGCAAGGCCAGAAGACAATCCTCCGTTAAGACGAATAACAGATCGTTGACGACAAGAATCGTATTCAGGTTCAACTTCCATGTAACGTAATTTTCGCCGGTTAATTTCTCATTTTTAAGCAGAGAGACTATTGAGGAAGACATTGTTGAAATTAAACAAATAATGACTGTATTAGTTATCTTTGCCTTAACCCATTATTTGCAAACAATTGCCTACAATCCAATCAATTCAGCAAAACAAGCAATCAAAAAACCCTAAGAAACTATTGATTTAGTTTTGCAACGATGTTTTAGAGGTTTAGAGTAACAACCACTGAAGGGTGATCAACTACTCCTCCTATGAAATGAGACACTTCTCAGCTAATTCTAATTCCAAAATAACTCATATTCCTATAGACATTAGCCACCGTTGTTCAATCAAGAATTTGTTAACACACTTAACTCATCCCTATAAGTGTAAAACCCTCCCACTTTCAGATCTCAGAGGTTTGCACCAACAGACTACCGTTAGGAAAGACAACTGTTGGTAATTAACCTAAGAGTTTCTATCCTTTTCAGGAGTTCACGGTGTTTCGAATCCTATGATCGGACCTCCAAAGGTGATTTTAAGGAATAAGTCATTATGCACAATGGAATTATGAGCCAAAGACCCTTTAATCACAACTATCTCTCCCGAGTATAATTGATTCTCATGCAAATTAACCAACTTGATATCCCTATCTAAGTTTATTAACAAGCAAGGCAATGAGATCTTTAAACCAATTCTAAAGTTAATCTAAAACCGTCATGAATTAGAAAGTAAACTTTATTCATGCAATCTTGAGTAAGTCTAGATCAAATCCCCTCTCCCGAGCTAGATTCGAAACTTAAATCATTCAACTAATGGCCAATTAATAGAAAACATTAAATCAAGATTACAAACACAATAACATTGCACAACTTAAACCATAAATCAATCCATAAACTTAATCAACTACATCAATCCCTAAGCTACAAGTTTAGCTACTCATGAATGTAAATACAAGCTCAACTAAACATATGAAAGCCATAAATCTAACTAAAGGAAGAAAAGGGAAAAGAAAACTCAATGTAGGCCGAGTCCCGACGTCCCCGTCACGATCCCCACGAACAATGGGTTGATTTCCAAGTCTCCCCCTTTGTTTCAGCCTCCAAAGTGCTCTGTTCTGCTCTGTTTACGGCTCCAAAAGGTCCCAAATCGAACTCCCCTCAAACCTAGCCGAAAATAAGCTTTTATTCTGATTTTTCGTCTTAGCGTCGAGACGCTGTCAAGACAGCGTCGCGACGCTGCCTCTTATACGCGCGTTCTGAATAAGGAAAAACGGTAGCGTCGGGACGCTTCCTATCATAGCGTCTCGACGCTGTGAGCTTTACGCGCTTAATCTGATATGGAATGTGAGCGTCGAGACGCTCAAGAGCTAGCGTCTCGACGCTAGCCTGCTGTTGACCGAGATTTGACTTTTTTCCACTTTTACTCTTTTCATTCCTTTGCATCTTTTCACGCCCCGAGCACCCGATTAACTCTGATATTGTATTATAGCTCCAATCAACCATTTCCTACAAAATAAACATTAAAGCACAATAAAATGGCCCAAAAATCATAGAAGACTAGCTAAATTAAATAAGTAAAGATAGCTAGCTATGCTCGCTATCAAATACCCCCAAACTTAAGCTTTTGCTAGTCCTCGAGCAAACTCTAAATCAGACATACAATGGAAGAATGGATGCAACAATCATAACTCAATCCTCAAGGCTCAAAAGTCAATAACCAAGCAAGCAAGAGACATGCACACAAGGACCAATGAGGGAGACAAATTAAAATTTTCCAAAATTAACTTGCACAAGCGAGATCTAACTCAGCAAGATCAGACTCTACTAGCTCGGGATTGGATTATTAAACTCTCAGCTCATCTTCCCTCTACACTGGCACTAAGGCTTCACTAATGAGTTAATGCAACAAATTAGCTTGTTTTCCTCCATACTTAGGTGCTTAAAATTAACAATCAAATTAAGCATGTATATGTGGCACTAGCTTTCACACGCCCATTGCAGGGACCCTTAACCTGAGATTTCTCTGGTTGGCCTAACTGATCACAACAGGGGTAGCTCTTTTTGCCTAAACTTTATTAAACATTGCAAACTGTGCACAGGCCATGACATAATAATTTTTCTTTTCAACAATAACAACAAGAATGATTTTTCTTTATGAGCATAAATAGCAGATATTCTTTTCTTTTCTCCTAAGCAAGATCAAACATGCTAATTTGCAAAAAATTAACTCTTTAGCTCTACCCTACACCTATCGAGGTGACAACAAGCATATGAACCCAATAATTCGCTCCTAAGCATTCAAATCCAAGTCTAGCTAAGACAAATACTCTACTCATGCAAGCCATCTCCTAGAAAAATTTTAAAAAGTCTCCCTTTTTGGGCACTTATGCTTACATCTCATCACAAGCTTGAAAATTGACAAGAAAGCTTATCCTAGGAAATCATAGTCATGCAAAAATAACATCCAGAAAACAACCATATGCTCAAATCAAAGAAAGCTCAAAACTATAGCCCGAACTCAGATGCTCAAGGGCTCCACAAACATGATATTCCACCCCCAAACTTAAAACATGCATTGTCCTCAATGTATAACGAAGATAAGGCATAAACAAGCATGAGAACAATAAAAGAATGATAGGAGTGAATAATACTGGCCTGGAATGATGATGACTTCTTGCTTGAGAGCTTGGACTCTTGAAAGCTTGAAAGCAAAGGAGAGAAAGAAAACAAGACCTACAAAACAAAAACAAACAATAAATCACAAACAAAAAAAAAACACACTAACTTACTTGGGTTGCCTCCCATAAGCACTTGTTTAACGTCTTTAGCTCGACGTGTTGAACGTGCTTCAAGGGGGCTTTTGTTCTGTGAATCCAACAGAGGTGCTCTTTCTTGCACCTTTCCTGTAGCCCATGAAAAGCACTTCATCTTTAGAGTCTTCAACTGCTTTAAAGATTTCTTTTTCGTTCTTGACTCTAATAGTGAGCTCCCTGCTCTCAATATCTATAATCACTCGCCCAGTAGCGAGGAATGGTCTTCCTAATATGACAGGCATTGAAGGATTTTCTATCATGTCCATAACATACAAGTCAATAGGGAGGAAAAATCTACCTACTCTGATTAACACATTCTCTACAATACCAACTGGTCTCACCACAAATTGATCAGCCAATTAGAGCTTTACAGGGGTAGATTTAATCTCACCTATGTCTAACTTCTTACACAAGGACAATGGGATAATATTAATGCTAGCACCTAAATCACATAATGCTCTGAAAGAATAGGTACCAAAACTACAAGGAACAGAAAAACTCCCTGGATCTGCTACTTTTTCAGGTACTTTCTGTTGTACTCTGGTGCTGCATGTGGAAGCAAGATAAACAGTGTCAACCTTCTTTTCTTTTCGCTTCTTCGCTAACCACTCCTTCATAAACCTGTTGTATTGGGGCATCTCTAATGCCTCTGCAAAAGGAATATTAATATTCAGATTCATAAAAGCATTCATAAATTTATCAAACTGAACCTGATTATTCTTTTTCTTCTTTTTCTTTTTCTTTTCCTTGGGAACCATCAGTGTGGGAGAAGGAATAGGAGGCTCAAGGTTAGGCTGTTCAGCCTCATCAGATGATGTGTCCTCCATAGCTTCCCCTGTAGGCGTTTCATAGTCCTCAGATTCAGGTTCCTCTTCAGATTCCTCCTGGTGCACAGTGATTGCCTTACAATACTCCATCTGGGGTTTCTCTTGCTCAGCTGGGGCCTTACCTTTATTCATGGTGCTTACAACATTCACCAACTGTCCCAGTTGAGTCTCAATGTTCTTTATAGCTGTACTGTGGCCATTCACTGTTGAGTTGATGGCAATGACTGCCTCCTCTAATTTGGTTGTCCTGTTACTAGACTCTGCAATGAAAGCTCCAACAAGATCTTCTAACTTTTTATTATCTTGAGTTTGAGGGGCAAAACCAGGAGGATTAAGAACATTCTTAGTATTAGCATAAGAGAAATTTTCATGGTTCCTATTGTTAGGGTGATAATGTGTAGGTGTAGAACTATTATTATATCCCCTAGAATTAAAATTTGATACATACTGAACCTGCTCGATGGTCTCCTCCTGAGGTCTAGATGCTAAAGCAGCAGCGGATTCAATTGACTGTGCACTCCCTGTACCTGAAAATTTCATAAAAGCATTAGCGAGGGAAGTCATCTAGGCCTGGAGTGCACTTACTTTATCAACCTCAAACACTCTAGCAGCAATCTTTTTAGGTGTAGACCGCTCAGATGGCCACTGATAGCTGTTGGTGGCCATATCCTCTAGAAGTGTGCGAGCGTTTTCCACGGTCTTGGACAACAGAGTCCCACCTGCCGCTGCATCAACAATCGTTTTTGTACTAGGAGTTAAACCATTATAAAACAACTGTACCTGAAGCCAATCGGGGTAACCATGCTGAGGACACTTCCTCAGTAGCTCTTTGAATCGCTCCCAAGCTTCGAACAGCTGCTCATCATATTGTTGTTGGAATGTCCCAATCTCGGTCCTCAGCTTGACCGTCTTTGCAGGAGGGAAAAATTTCTTTAAAAAGGCCTGGACCAAAGCATCCCAGGTGGTGATGCTCCCAGGAGCAATAGACTGCAACCAATCACGTGCTTTATCCTGCAAAGAAAAGGGAAATAAACGTAAGCGAATAGCATCCTCAGAGACACCATTAATTTTTACCGTCCCACAAATATCCAAGAATGATTTAAGATGAGAATTTGGATCCTCAGTGGGCGATCCTCTGTATGCACAGTCTCGAGCCATCTGAATGAGACCGGTCTTCAGCTCAAAGTTGTTGGCATTAATCGGGGCATAGACAATTCCCGATTGCTGTCCCTGAATCACAGGCTGAAAATAATCTCTAATAGGCCTAGGCTCCTCAGGTGGATTTTGATATGCCATTTGAATAATTTCTCTATTTTCCGTTCGAAGCCTAAGAATTGTTCTTTCTATCTCGGGATCAAATGGTGCTACTTCTCTACTATTACGCATGCAAAAATCAAAACTACCCTAAAAAGAAAAGAAAAACAATTATGGAAATAAATAAAGAAAAGAAAACAACTAATTTAAGAATGGAAAATATAATCTAGAAAAGAAAACAAAGTAACCTAATATGGAATGCAAAAATAAATATGGCAAAATGCAAATAAGGAAACTAATCTAGAGAGGAAAAACAAGAACAAATAAAGAAAAGATTACTCAACTAAAAGAAAACTAACATAGAAAATCAAATATGGAAAGAAAAACAAATAAGGAAAAAAAAATGCAATAAACTAAAAAAGTAACAATACACCCTAAATTAAGATCAAGCAATTTTTTCACAATATCAATCTAGCTAAATGTGCCAATCCCCGGCAACGACGCCAAAAACTTGATGTGGACTTTTCCTACCGCAAGCGCACGGGTCAAGTAATAATATAGTGAATAGTAAATTCGAATGTCGTCCTCTGGATTGGATTTTTAAGCAAATCAAGTATTGTGAATAATCTTGCCCAATTTTATTTAGGGATCAAAAAGTGATGAATAGGTGATATGAAAACTAACTCAAAGCAAGTAAAAAGAATGAAAATTCAATTGGGAAAACTACTTAGGGAATTGATTTCGCCGATTTCGTTTAGGATTGATTTTAAAGAATAAGTTATTATGCACGATGAAATTATGAGCCAAAGACCCTTTAATCACAACTACCTCTCCCGAGTATAATTGATTCTCATGCAAATTAACCAACTTGATATCCCTATCTAAGTTTATTAATAAGCAAGGCAATGAGATCTTTTAACCAATTCTAAAGTTAATCTAAAACCGTCACGAATTAGAAAGTAAACCTTATTCATGCAATCTTGAGTAAGTCTAGATCAAATCCCCTCTCCCGAGCTAGATTCGAAACTTAAATCATCCAACTAATGACCAATTAATTGAAAGCATTAAATCAAGATTACAAACACAATAACATTGCACAACTTAAACCATAAATCAATCCATAAACTTAATCAACTACATCAATCCCTAAGCTACAAGTTTAGCTACTCATGAATGTAAATACAAGCTCAACTAAACATGTGAAAGCCATAAATCTAACTAAAGGAAGAAAAGGGAAAAGAAAACTCAATGTAGGCCGAGTCCCGACGTCCCCGTCACGATCTCCACGAACAATGGGTTGATTTCCAAGTCTCTCCCTTTGTTTTCAGCCTCCAAGTGCTCTATTCTGTCCTCTTTACGGCTATCCAAGGTCCCAAATCGAACTCCCAAAAAACCTAGCCGAAAATAAGCTTTTATTCTGTTTTTTCGTCTTAGCGTCGAGACGCTGTCAAGACAGCGTCGCGACGCTGCCTCTTATACGCGCGTTCTGAATAAGGAAAAACAGTAGCGTCGGGACGCTTCCTATCATAGCGTCTCGACGCTGTGAGCTTTACGCGCCTAATCTGATATGGAATGTGAGCGTCGAGACGCTCAAGAGCTAGCGTCTCGACGCTAGCCTGCTGTTGACCGAGATTTGACTTTTTTCCACTTTTACTCTTTTCATTCCTTTGCATCTTTTCACGCCCCGAGCACCCGATTAACTCTGATATTGTATTATAGCTCCAATCAACCATTTCCTACAAAATAAACATTAAAGCACAATAAAATGGCCCAAAAATCATAGAAGACTAGCTAAATTAAATAAGTAAAGATAGCTAGCTATGCTCGCTATCAATGGTTGCTCCGGGTCAACAAACAGGCAGATCATAAGACTCTCACGGTGTGACCTAGGGTTAGAGACCGAGGGATACGTTGACACATGTCCCGCTCCCACTTACATAGACATTTTCCCCATTCACCTTGTCATTGACCCAAGCAAACACATTCCGAAGGGAGGGCGCACCTAAGACGACACGAAGCCGAGCGTGAATCTCACGTCGTGAATATAGAGACGTAGGAACAAAACTTGATTTAACTCCCGTTTTGTAATTTTTCTCCCACTAAAATATCCTACCATATATTTTTAGGGTTATTTAACTTAGATAAATTAGGCTAAGTCAATCTATTTAAGTCTAATCCTATTATAACTCTTATAATAAGAATTTTACACTATCTTTTAGGTGAATTAAACACTTTCAATTAACCTAGTGACATTGCATGCTAACATTAAACTATGATTGATTCAACTCAAGTATTCTGGGTCAAATCCTAGGTAGGAGGTGTTCTGTAAACTATCAGCTTAAATACCCCCAACCTTAGACAGAACTTAACTGGTAGAGTTCTCTTACAATCATAGTAATGCTTTTCCTACTTAGTTAATTAAAACTATTTTAAATTCTAAGTAAGAAAAATTCTAATCCTATTAGAAAACGATCTTAGGTCTAATTAATTTTAACCAAATTAATTTAAACCTATGATCCTATGTTTGCATGCAATTCTTGATTATAGATTGACGGTTTCTAATCATTAATTTTCAAACTATTTCAAATTTTAATGATTAAACCTATAATCATGCTTCTAAAGTTTAATTTAATCAACAATCAAATTCAAGTTAATTAATTACAATAATTCTAGCTAAATTCTATCCTAAAACCCTACTGTAGCTCCAAAACTTGGTCTAGACTGCACGAACCGACTTGAACACCTTTGAACCGACCTCTAAAATCACGAACCATGCCAAAATTGGGTTGAACCGGATCAAAGCGACCCCAACTCAACCTTAATCATCGAATTAGATCAGTCTGGGACACTGAACCGCTCGTTTTGAATCCCTAATTTGCGTCGTACATCGAGACAAGTGTCTCAACACTGAGTTTTCTCAGTACCGCCTTGGAATTGAGAGAGCGTCAAGATGTCGATAAATAGCGTCTCGACGCTGTTACGTCTGGAGCACGATCTTCGTAAAAACAGTGGTTGTTCATCGATTTTTGGCTTCGATTCCAACAGCGATTTCAACAATCTTCATCTCATAAAGACCTAATCTAGACCCGGACTTACATAGGACTCGATTTTACATTTAAATGCCCAAAACACAGGGGGCCTTACATGATCAAATCACATGAAATAGTAAAATCTATGACAAAAAATTAACCTAAATAGTCCAATGCAAATCATGCATACATTATGCATTAATCCCACAGGAGCCTACCGCAAATCTTAATTTTGACTAAAAGGGACAGCGAGACTCTGATACCAATTGTAGGGATGAAAACCCTAGCGTAGTGGAAGAACATCAAAGGACCTCACGCAGTATTTTAATCAAAATCAAAGAACCATTGCGAACGTTGAATTTACAGCATGTATTAACAATTAAAGCGTTGTAATAAAGCTATAAAACATGCTGAAAAGTAGAAAATAAAATCCCTATTTTATTCACATGCTTTTCGAAAGAGTATAGAAAGAACCGTTACAAACCTTCATTGTAGACTTGAACGATTCTCACCAACACCACCCTTTTGTTGAAAACGCAGCAGCAGCCCCCGAAGTTTTTTTCGCTAGAACTTTTCTTCTCCAAGACACACTACCACTAAGATTACACCGGTATGACTCTAGTAATTGTGGAGACAAGGAGGTGGAATCCTTTTCACTAAGAGGGAGGGCTTGAGAGGCTAGAATGAGGTTCTTCTTAAACCCTAGGTTTAGTGACCTATTTATTGGGGAGAGCCATGAATTAAAATATTATTTAAAAAATAATATTAAATTCATATTTTATTTAACAAATAAATAATTAATTCTATAATTAATTAATTACTCAATTAAATATCATATATTTAATTTTAGGCCTTTTAAATCATACGAATCAAATTCATATTATCATTTGAACTTTTTCAAATTCTCTCATATCCTATAAATTTAATATGAATCAAATTCTCATGTTGATATTTGAACTCCTTCAAATATTTATTTCTCTCATAATTTTGAATTTAATTCAAAATTATATTATAATGTATCTGAAGGATTTGGAATTCCCTAATTCTGTAAAGCGGAAGCGTAATTGGGACCGATTCGTAGTTAATTTTGTTTATACAAAAATACTATTACATTGGCAAAACTTCATAGAACAAATTCTATAGAAACTTAAGGCTAAGCATACAAAAATATTAGATCTAAATCTAATAGGGAGAAGCAAACATACCGTCGTTGTCGTCTCTGAAATATCAAGAACGTCTTTCTTGATTTCATAGGGACCAAGCATCAACAATTGGGGCACCACCAATTGATCTTCCCTACTATGACTCTAAGATTAAAAACGTAGTTGTGGGACTACCTATCTTGAATGGGAAAAACTCTAGAGAGAATATTCTCCCTAGAGTTCTTGGGTTGAGAGAATATGAGAGGGAGGTTAGAGAGGATGCAAGAGTACATTCTTGTGGCCTTGTGTTATAGTACCTAAACCCTAGGTTTAGTGTTCTATTTATAGGAGAAAGACCATGAATAAAATATTCATTTACAATCAATTATTTTCATAATTGAATTAATCTTTTCCATAATTAATCAATTCCATAATCAATCAATTCCATAATCAATCAATTTCATAATTGATTAAGCTTTTCCATAAATGATTGATCACTTCCATAAGTGATTAATCATTTCCATAATTGATTAATTTCCAATTAATTAATTAATCACCAATTAAATATCATATATTTAATTTCAGACCTTCTATTAGTTAATTAATTAATTATCCAATTAAATATCATATATTTAATTTCAGCCTTTCAATTAATTAATTTTATAATATGAATCAAATTCATATTAAAATTTGAACTCCTTCAAATTCTCTTATATCCTATAAATTTAATATGAATCAAATTCATATTAATATTTGAACTTCTTCAAATATCTATTTCTCTAATAATAATAAAGTTTAATTTCAAATTAGACTTTATATTTTAATGTATCACTATACATTATATTAATTTGTATCTCATACAATTAACTTAATTCCCAATATGAATTTGATCTATTCAAATTCTCTCAAGATATAATTGTTCCTAATTACTCTTTACGAGCTAGCAGGAGGACCTAATGGACCTACAGATCAGAAGCTCCAATGATATGAGGTTAACCGATTAAACTCATTAATCAGGTTAACCAATATTCATTAACTGTGGGTCATTCCACTAAAGACCCACAGTTGAACTCTTCTCACTATAGAACATTTCTTTGTCCACAGATATATACCTATACTAGTAAGTCAATCCTTCATGAGTGTTCGAAATCACAACTGGGTCAAATTACCGTTTTACCCATGTGTTACATCTGTCTCCTTAAGTACCAGTGCTCCTCTAATGAACAACCTGTTTATGGTCCAACCATTAGACAGAAAGTCCCTCTCGGGCCAGTGAGAGGGCGGGATCCCTTTGTTCAATTCCCGGAGTCACCACTTAAGGGAACACTCATCTACTTCTCCTAGAAGTGGGAAGGAATGAATTCCTTCTTGTGTTGTCATGTCCCCAGCCTCCCACTCGGTCTTGTCCCCAAAAAGGAAGGCATATTGAGTCGGCGTATTGGTCGCTTTCACCCATGCTAATCAAATTCATTGCATAGGATACCCCGCTCGCATGTCTACTACATGGACGCTTTGGATCAATATGTCTGTATCAAATACAAAACGAGTCGTATCACATAGTTTTACCAGGATAAGGTACCCAACCTTATCCTTGTACTATAGACCTTTTAGGTTGTTACTTGAACATTGATCCCCGCATGTCCTCATATACTAGTTCAAGTTACATACAAACAACCTTGGATCTTAATTTATTGGATTTGGGTCAAATTGTGCAATATTTAACAATAACACTTGTCGCAACGTCATCGCGACGTGGAGCAGGCGATATCCTCTTTTGGGTTTTTTAAGAAGAAAATTAGAGTCGCCATCAATCATTGAAGGTGTGATTGGTCACCTTTAAAATAAAATAAAAACAAGTCTTAGAAAACCAGAAATTAGGTTCGGGAGTCATTTGAGTGTAGGGAAGGTATTAGCACCCTACAACACCCGTTTAAAAAAACGATTACCACAATATCTTAAATTGTCCAATTAAATAAATAAAAACAGTCCTTCATTTTTATTTTTCTTAAAAAAATGATAAATATGAAAATAAAAACTCAAAATGCAATAATAAACACAAGATGTCTCATTCGTTTTTACCTTGACTTTAGAAATAAAGTAAGGATTAAACATTATGAGTTGGATTATCCAATTTAATATAAACCATGCCTAATTTTCCTTTTAATTAAAGGAAACATGGGAGATACATGATTATGTTTATTAAAAATAAAATTAAAAAAATTTTAAAAAAACAAATAGATGTAAAAGAAGAAAATTATTCAGAGAGTAAATCCTTTTAAAAGGGAAAATGAGAATTTTCATACGCCTGCACGGGAGTTGAACTCCACGAAGACACATTACTCAATTTCCATAATCCCTTTCAAAAGAAAATTAATTTCAAAACAATTATAATAACAATAATTGAAATTGACCAAATTGGATTAAAGCAAATTGGAGAATGAAAGGAAAAAAAAAAACAAATAAATTAGAAAGTTAAAAAAAATGAAGTTGGCAAAGTGCAAAAGTGAACTAAATGAGAGGGAAATTAATAATGATGATGATGATAATAATAATAATAATAATAATAATAATAATAATAATAATAATAAGGGTAAAATACCTTTTTGGTCCCTCATGTTTCAGGTTCGTTTCCAATAGGTCCCTAGGTTTCAAAATTGAACAATCAAGTCCCCACTATTTGGGAAATGTTTCTATTGAGTCCCTGGGACGTTAATTTTCTTAACGGTGCTGACGTGGCAGTAACGTATGCTGACGTGGCACGTTTAAAAAAATAAAATAATATTTATTAATTAAAATAAATAATTAAAAACTAAAACAATATAAAAAAAAATAATAAATAATATAATAATATTAAAAAAAAAGTAAAATCTCTTCTCTCTCCCCCGATTCCCCTTTTCTCTCTTCTCCTCCTCGATTCCTCTTTTCTCTTTTCTCTCTCTCTCTCCTCTTTTTTCCCTATCCTTCATCTTCTCGGCGGCCACTTCTCGGTGACCATGGCCACCGCCGCCCTCCAACACCTCTCTCTCCTCTCTCCCCCACTTCACTCTCTCTCCTCTCTCCTTTTCTTCTCTTCGTCGAAGAAATCGTCCACCGCGGAGGAGCAACCGGAGAACGACGGATCTGTTTCGCCACCGGAGCCCTGTTTCAAGACGCCCGTTCCGGTCATGGCTCGAAGCAAATGGACGAGAACCGACGACTGAGTTTGGTGCCTCGCTTCACCGTCGTTGGTCGAGTCTTCCTCCAGTCCCACAACTTCCTCCTCTTCCTCGTTGCCGACGGGTCCTTGGCTTATAATTTCCGACCGATTCGAATCGGAAATTTCGGTAACCAAGAAAACAGTATTATCATCGTCATTGAAGCAGCAGCGACGGCGACGGGAAGGGTGGCAGCGACAAGGGAAAGAATGGAGAAAGAAAGGGAAAGAAAGAGAAGGGGTACCGTGGGGTGGGGGAGAGGAGAGAGAGAGAGATT
Organism: Luffa acutangula; assembly: GCA_036850905.1. NCBI lineage: Eukaryota > Viridiplantae > Streptophyta > Magnoliopsida > Cucurbitales > Cucurbitaceae > Luffa > Luffa acutangula. The sequence goes on from CM072096.1 coordinate 17,980,044, forward strand.
TTTTGGGTGGGTAAGAAGAAGAAGAGAGGACGAAGGCGGCGGTGGCGGCGACGGAGGCTATCGTCGGACGCCGGCGAGAAGGAGAAGGGTGGGGGAGAGAGAAGAGAGAAAGAGAAGAAGAGAGAGGGGAAGAAAATTACAGAAGAGAGAGAGAGGAAGATGAGGAGAGAGAAAAGAGGGAGGAAAAGGGGAATCGGGGGAGAGAGAAGAGATTTACGTTTTTTTTAAAAAAATATTATTATATTATTTATTATTATTATTTTATATTTTATATTTTTAATTATTTATTTTAATTAAAAAATATTATTTTAGTTTTTTAAACGTGCCCCGTCAGCATCCGTTACTGCCACGTCAGACTGTTAAAAAAATTAACGTCCCAGGGACTCAATAGAAACATTTTCCAAACAGTGGGGACTTGATTGTTCAATTTTGAAACCTAGGGACCTATTGGAAACGAACCTGAAACTTGAGGGACCAAAAATGTATTTTACCCTAATAATAATAATAATAATAATAATATTAATCGTAAAAAAAAAAACTCATCTTTTTGACTTTTCTCTTTCTTTTTTTCCTTCTTTCTTACTCAATGTTTTTCTCTCTCCCCGTATACTCCTTCCTCCCCCTCTATTTTCCTCTTTTCCTCTTCCACTTTATTTTTCTCTCTTTTTCTATCACTCTCTTTAAACTCTTTTTCCTTTTCCTTCTTTAATCTCTCTTCCTTTCTCTCTTAAAAAAAATCTTCTAAAAAACTCTCTAAGCTAAACTCACTTCCTAAAAAACTCTCTCAACTAAGCTTATGCTCAAATCTTCTTCTTCTCCTTTCTCCCTCAAAAAAATTCTTCTAAAAACTCTCTAAACTAAGCTCTTGCTTAAATGCCTTGTTTTTTCTTCTTTCTCACCCCCTCCTATTTATACTAAAAGGCCTAACTATTTTGGGAGGAGTGATGGGTGAGAGATTGGTGGTTGGCCATGCATAACTTCCCTTTGAATAGGAATGAGAGAAAGAATAGGGGAAGAATGAGAGTGGGGTGGAGAAAAAAAAGGAAAAAGAAAAGAAAAAGAAAAGAAAAAGAAAACAATAATAATAATAAATAAATAAACAATAAATGAATAAATAACAAAACTTAAGATTACAACTAAACTTAAAAAAAAAATAAAAAATGAAATTAAAACTTTTTATACTATGGTTTCATTTTAAAATTAACATTACATATTAGAGGTACTCGAACATTATTAAAAACTTGTCGGACCAAGTACGGTGTCTACAGTTTGCTTCCCTTTGTGTATCCTTGAAGGATTGAAAGGGTAGACAAAGGAAAGAGACTAAGTACTGAGGAGGCAAAGATTTGTTTGGTAAAATCTCGAATTTAGAAAGGAAAATGAACTTGACTTAATTAGGTATCGACCACAATTCAATAGTCAGGTTTGGTTTTAACGAGAGAAAAATTGAAAACGGATCTGGATTGACATAGGCTTCGATCTCGACTGAATAGTCGGGTTCGATTTAACTGAGAGAAAAACTTAAAACGGACCTGGATTGACGCAGGCTTCGACCTCGACTGAAAAGTCGAGTTCGATTTAACCGAAAGAAAAACTTAAAACGGACCTGGATTGACGCAGGCTTCGACCTCGACTGAATAGTCGAGTTTGAGTTAACCGAAAGAAAAACTGAAAAACGGACCTGGATTGACGGAGGCTTCAACCTCGACTGAATAGCCGGGTTCGACTTAACCCAGAGAAAAATTGAAAACGGACCTGGACTGACACAGGCTTCAACCTCAACTAAATAGTCGGGTTCGATTTAACCGAAAGAAAAACTAAAAACATACCTGGATTGACAGAGACTTCGACCTCGATTGGATAGCCGAGTTCGATTTAACCGAGAGAAAAAACTGAAAATGGACCTGGATTAACACATGCTTCGACCTCGACTGAATAACCGGGTTCGATTTAACTGAGATAAAAAACTGAAAAACGAAAAATAAATTTTCTTAGCAATGCACGCTAAACTTGACCGCTTGAATGCATAGGATGTGGATTTAGCACTATTTGAAAACAATGATACAAATTTCTTTAAAAGATATTTGATAGCACGGGCACCCCATTCACATCACCCTTGGTAATAGACCTTAATTAGATCATGTATTCGCTAAACAACCTGTTCTTTGCTTGAGGAGCAGAAATATATCCAGAACGACTTTTCCCCTTGTGATAATAATGGTTTTGCCCCAGTTTGAGAATACGAAAATAATGGTTTTGCCCTAGTTTAAGATTTTGTCATGTTGAAATGACGATTTTGTCTTCCATGATGACATTCCATCAACCTTCATGATCATGGCGCTCTTGGAAAGTTATTGCCTTTGGATTCTTTCTTTAGACATATGTATTTTGCATCGAATCGTTTAAGTTACATCCATTGATTTGAAATATCGCGTTTATGTAACTTTTTGTTTATGCAATTATAATGATAATAAAGGTAAACATGTGAAACATTCATAGTTAAGGAAATATTATGGAGAGTGAGGGAGAAAAATGGGCAAGATATGTCATGCTTTGAGAAAGGACTTCGGTTTATGACTGAAATTCAATAGACATATGTGTCAATGCTACGGTTTTAGGACTTGAGACAAAAGTAACCTTTTAAACATGATATAGAAATTAAAGCGTAATTCTCCTAGACACTTGTTGAATTCCCGCAACTTTGCCAAATCCTTTGATACACAAGTAGCCTATGCGTAATATCTTCGAACCTGATCTGAATTAACAGGACTTGGTAGCTCATTACCATCCATGTTAGTCAAGACTAAAGCTCCTCCAGAGAAAGCTTTCTTCACCACAAATGGTCCTTCATAGTTTGGGGTCCACTTGCCTCAGTGATTGTTGGTGTGTGAACGATTATCCGCAAGCGCACGGGTCGTGACAAGTAATATAAAACGGTAGTAATACCGAGTATCGAATCCATAGGGAGGCGAAGCGAAACTTAAGGAAATAATTAAAATTTTCTTGAGCACTGAAAATACATAGGCGAAATAATATTTAGGGACCACTTCATGCAATAAAAAGATTTAAATTCAAGATGATTAATGAAAACAAATTGATCAATCAAAAATAAAATGTGGAGAAAGAGTTTTCTTTAAATGGGAAGAGGGGTCTTGAAAATCAATGATTAGCTAAATAATTGCTATAATTATCCTATCTCATTGCCCAACTAATTATAAACCTAGAATCTCCGTTAATCACATAGGTTCTCCTGTCGGTTTCCCCTAATTGTAATTAATTCATTTTAACAACCTAAGTGTCCTTAGCGCTATTAAAAATCATTAATTAATACGCTCTGATTCATTTTAGGAATCTAAGTTTAATCAACTAATCCCGGTGTCACAACGGGCAATTAAACTAGTTGCATGGATTATGATCTATCCTAATTTCTCTCCGTCGAGTTTCCATTAAGAATCGAATCATTACACAATTGGCCAGATTGAGTAAAGCATTAAACACATCCATACAAATAATTAGGACATGGGCAAGAGACAAGGAATTATAACAATATTTGGACTATCATTTCATTTCAAGACCCCAAATTGGGGTTTAGCTACACATAATATCCACAATAATTACAAGGGAAAGCATATTAAAGTAAAAGGAAAGGAATTGACCGTTGAAAAACCCCTCGCTGACGCTTGGAGCCCCGCTGACTACTCCTTGAGCCTTTTAGAGCCTTTTAGATGCTCCCCAAAATTCCCCAAAATATTTCCCACTAAAGAATTCTCTCAAAAAGGCTAGAAAGCCTTGAGAGAGGCTCCCAAGGAGCCAAAGGAAGGAAAGAAAGGATTGAAGAATGATTTGATTGATGAGGAATGAGGCACCCAAGGGTGCCTTTTTATAGGCCTGGAATAGGGGTAGCGTCGTGACGCTGCCTTGCTAAGCGTCGCGACGCTGCCTTGCTAAGCGTCGCGACGCTGCCTTGCTAAGCGTCGCGACGCTGCTGCGCACGCGGCTTGGGCAACACGAAAGGGCAGCGTCGCGACGCTGCCTTACTTAGCGTCTCGACGCTGTCCAAATTTCCAGATTTTTCAGCTTCCTTTTGGGCTGATTTTTGGGCCTTATTCTTCATTTCTCTTGGTCTTTTCTTTATAGTTGGCTTCTTTGGGCTTCCAATTACATCAAGCTAGGATTTGGGCTTTTAATTGCTTCAATTTTGGCTTTTTTTCTCCAAAAAACACCAACTTAGCTCCTAAGGACCAAATAACAAAATTCATTAAATATATTCATTAAAAACACGATTAACGCACCCAAAAGCTTAATAAATTGAGACTAAAGTAGCGACATTTCTGCTCGCTATCACACCCCCAAACTTAAGCTTTTGCTAGTCCCGAGCAAAATAAATTCTCAAGATGCATGAAATAGAATCGCTCAACCCTCAATGATTTTGGAATTCTTAGGATCAAATGGAGAACATGCAAGTGGAATAAGCAAGCACCGCATACTCTTGAAGAAATCTTAAACTAGTTTGAACTTAAGATTAATGAATAACATGCTCAAGACTTATCTATTGATTCTTTTACTAACCTAGATTAGTCTTATGACTTTCTCCATTTGTTTTCCCCCTACACTGGCTAAGAGCCCCTAATACTTCGGAGTCCTTCTATCATGCAAAAAAAAAAAGAAACTAGGGTGCCTGTCATCTTTTTTGTTTTTTTCATGGGGGAGCAGACTTCTCACATGATTTTTCTTTTTCTCTTCTTTTTCTTTTCTTTTTCTTTTCTTTTTTGCTCCTCCCCCAAACTTGCATTTTGATATCTAATGGAAATAGCTTTCACACTACGGTGCAGGGACCCTTAACCCGAATTTTATTCTCTGGTTGGCCTAACTGATCACACCGCAGGTAGCTCTTTTTACCCCTAGGCTTTTTTTCTTTTGAGCAAGCAAAAATTCTTTTCCAACAGATATTCTTTTTCTCACATTTTCTTTTGTTGCTTTTGCTTTTCTCTCAGCAAGCATAGCATTTTTTCCTACCTAGTTCTTTAGAGCAATCAAGCATGAACTTCCTAATATTAGAAACTAAGCCTATCGGGGTGACAACAACTTTGAAAACCATAATAAGAATCTAGATTTTCAAAGACGTCATTAGATAAGACTATTGCATGCTTTAGACATCAAAACTAAGTATCAAAAAATTTTAAAATTTCACAATTTCTGCCGTGCTCCCAGATTCCACAACATATAAACAATTTTCTCCCAAAATTTCAAAAATCACATCCTTGGCTATCATGGCTATCTATTCATGCATCCAACAGAATTTAAATATGCTCAACAGAGCGGAAGCCTCCCCCCCAAACTTAAACTAAACATTGTCCCCAATGTTTTAAAACAGAAAAGCATAAAGAGAGATACTGAGACTTCCCTGAGCTAGGAGCGCTTCATCCTCTTCCTTTGAATCCATGAAAAATGGGAAATGTGGAATTTTGGGATTTGCTAAGGTGATCCTGCAAAACAAAATTGGATCACGGAGCAAAGAAAATTATTTACCGCAAAAACAACTAACTAAACTTTAATCCTTGGGTTGCCTCCCAAGCAGCGCTTTCTTTAACGTCTTTAGCTAGACTAGGCTCGGCACGCTTACGGAGGCTCAAAATAAAAATTTTCATCATCCTCCGGGCCCTGCAAGAAATCACGCACCGAATTGCATACTACAAACAGGGGAGAAAAAAAACTTTCCCCTGGCCCATCTTCACTAAAGAGATTCTCATAATAACATTTCAGAAAATAATCAGCTGCATCAAATCTCTTTTCTAAATCTCTATTCTCAAAACAATTGTTAACAGAGTCATCAAGCATTATAATATCTACTGGTCTAGGATCTAGAGGTGGCCTATCAATCATGCCAGTCCATTCATCAGAAAAAATATCTACATGTTCTGCAGATCCTTCAGACTCAGAATTAAAAAATGATTCAACTAAGCTGTCACATGACTCATCATCAAAAGATTTAAAGAATTCAAGAATTTCAAGATCAGATTCTATACTATGCACAGATTCGAGTTCTTCTGGGTCAGATTCTATGCTATATACATCATCAGGACATGAGAAGAAAGTATTCACATTGTCAGGATTCATGCATTCAGGAATGTCAAGATCAGACTCAATAGATTCACTGTAATCATGATCAGACTCAAAATTATCTATCAAGCAATCTTTCTTATGCATTTCATGTTCATGCTCAATGTCAGGTAATTCAATATCATCATCAAAATTATCCATTTCAGGCAAATCTAATTCATTTTCAAAGGAAGGTAAATCATCAACTGCAGATCTTTCATTATCACAAGCAGGCAAGTCTAATTCATTTTCAAAGTCAGGTAGATCCAAATCATTTTCAAACAGAGGATTGTCCATATATGCATCATGATCAAAATTCACATTATCAATAAGCATTTCTCCTAAGCCTAGGCCAAGATTATAGTCTACCTCTTCATCGTCATCAGTCAAGTATTCAGGCCCAACAGAAAAACATGTATGCAAACTACAAACAGATTCATCTTGGCCAAAAATACTAAACACTACTATTTCATCATCAATGTTCAAGGTAAGCTTACCTGTATGCACGCTAATCTCAGCCTTACCAGTGGCTAGGAAAGGTCTGCCTAAGATAATTGGCACCTCTTTGTCCTCTTTCATGTCCAGTACCACGAAATCTACAGGGAAGATGAATTTGTTGACTTTCACCAACACGTCCTCCACAACACCCATCGGGTGGGTAATCGATCTGTCAGCAAGCTGGAGAGTGACGTCGGTGTCTGTCATACCTGATAAACCAATCTTCCTGTACACAGAGTAGGGCATCAAATTTATACTCGCTCCTAAATCACATAAAGCCCTATCGAAGGATACTTCTCCTATGGTGCAGGGAACAGTAAAACTCCCTGGATCTTTCTGCTTAGAGGGTATCCTACCAGAAATAATGGTACTGCTACTCTCAGATAAATTAAAGACTTCTTTTTTCAGACTTTTCTTTTTAGAAAGCATTTCCTTCATGAATTTTCCATAATTTGGCATATTATACAAAGCTTCTACCAATGGAATATTCACAGACAACTTTTTAAACATTTCTAAGAATTTTTGAAACTGTTCATCTAATTTGACATTTTTAAATCTTTGAGGAAAAGGTAACTCCCTGAAATCAAAGGTTGGACATTCGCCCCTCCGCTTGGGCGGGCTAATATGCGAACCTCTGTCATGGTGGTTGCATGGAACCACTTCTTCCTCAGTCAGCTTCTTATTGTCATTCTGCCTCTCATCTTCTTTTCTACCTGCAAGTTTGTTAGAAAAATCACATTTTAATTCAATAGAGTTGGGAGGATGTTGGAACCTTTCAGAGGAGGCTTTTTGTGCCTCAGCCCTTTCATCTTCATCCCTTCTCTTTTCTTCTTCCTTTTTCTTCTCTGAACTGTCTTCCAGTCTTCTGCCACTTCTCAGAACCACCATCTTACACTGTCGGGTTAGGCTCAGTATCACTTGGAAATTTTCCCTTTTGAAGGGCATTTACTGCTGAAGCAATCTGACCTATCTGTACTTCCATATTCTTTAGAGCTGCGTCGTGGTTGTTTACTGATGTCTGGAGACTCACATTCAATATTCTCTGTTCTTTGATGAATAAAGCCACCATCTCCTCCATATTATTTTTCTTTTCAGGAGTACTAGATGATGCAAAACCTGGGGGTGGCTGCAAAACATTCTTCGTATTCGCATAGGAGAAGTTCTCGTGATTGCGCAGACTGGGGTGGTAGAAGTTTGGTACTCCTTGAGTATATGATCTATTTCCTATGTATTGAACTTCTTCCACATCTTGACCTTCCTTCTTTGAATGACCTTCAGCTAAGGTGGAAATGGACTTAACCACCTCAGATGACGTCAATTTGTTTAGTGCATTGGTCAGAGATGCCAGTTGCGCTTTCAGTGAACTTGACTCATCCAATTCATATAATCCAGCCTTCTTTGTAATTGTTCCTCTCTCCGTCGGCCATTGATAACTTGTTGCCGCCATTTCCTCAAGCAGGTCTTTGGCTTCTGTCACTGTTTTTGAAAGAAAACTCCCTCCTGCTGATGTGTCAAGGACTGTCTTTGTGGAGAGGTTTAATCCATTATAAAATAAATGTACCTGAAGCCAATCAGGATATCCGTGTTGGGGGCATCGCCTAAGCAATTCCTTATATCTTTCCCACGCTTCGTACAACTGCTCCTCGTCAAGTTGCCTGAATGTTCCAATTTCAGTCTGGAGCTTGGTAGTCTTAGCCGGTGGAAAAAATTTTGTCAGAAAAGCCTGGGCAAGCTCGTCCCAAGTACTGATGCTGCCCGTCTCGACTGATTCGAGCCAATCTTTTGCTTTATCCTGTAGAGAAAATGGAAACAGCCTCAATCTGATCGCGTCGGCCGGAACTCCGTTCATCTTTACCGTCCCACATATTTCTAGGAATGATTGCAGATGAGAGTGGGGGTCCTCGGAAGGATGTCCCTTGAACGAGTTATCGCGTGCCATCTGAATCAACCCTATTTTTAGCTCAAAATTTGTAGCTTGGATAGGGGCGTAGACAATTCCAGAATTCTCGGTAGGAAGAACTGGCTGCAGAAAATCTCTAATTGTCTTGGGAGCTTCTTCTTGGTGGGCCATCGCCTCTGCTAATCTTTTTTCTCTTCTAATGAATCTAAGAGTCCTGTTAATCTCAAGATCTAGCGGAAACAAATCAACCACCTTGTTTCTTCACATACAATGCTCCCAGACAACAAAAAGAACCAAACAAAAATAAAAATAAAATAATATTCACAAAATGATGAAAGAAAAATATTTACACCTAAATTACCATTTATCATTTTCTCTTCGATGTCAAGAAAAATTAATTTTTGCTTAAAAATCAAGCTTCCCCGGCAACGGCGCCAAAAACTTGTTGGTGTGTGAACGATTATCCGCAAGCGCACGGGTCGTGACAAGTAATATAAAACGGTAGTAATACCGAGTATCGAATCCACAGGGAGGCGGAGCGAAACTTAAGGAAATAATTAAAATTTTCTTGAGCACTGAAAATACATAGGCGAAATAATATTTAGGGACCACTTCATGCAATAAAAAGATTTAAATTCAAGATGATTAATGAAAACAAATTGATCAATCAAAAATAAAATGTGGAGAAAGAGTTTTCTTTAAATGGGAATAGGGGTCTTGAAAATCAATGATTAGCTAAATAATTGCTATAATTATCCTATCTCATTGCCCAACTAATTATAAACCTAGAATCTCCGTTAATCACATAGGTTCTCCTGTCGGTTTCCCCTAATTGTAATTAATTCATTTTAACAACCTAAGTGTCCTTAGCGCTATTAAAAATCATTAATTAATTCGCTCTGATTCATTTTAGGAATCTAAGTTTAATCAACTAATCCCGGTGTCACAACGGGCAATTAAACTAGTTGCATGGATTATGATCTATCCTAATTTCTCTCCGTCGAGTTTCCATTAAGAATCGAATCATTACACAATTGGCTAGATTGAGTAAAGCATTAAGCACATCCATACAAATAATTAGGACATGGGCAAGAAACAAGGAATTATAACAATATTTGGACTATCATTTCATTTCAAGACCCCAAATTGGGGTTTAGCTACACATAATATCCACAATAATTACAAGGGAAAGCATATTAAAGAGCATAAAAGGAAAGGAATTGACCGTCGAAAAACCCCTCGCTGACGCTTGGAGCCCCGCTGACTACTCCTTGAGCCTTTTAGATGCTCCCCAAAATTCCCCAAAATATTTCCCACTAAAGAATTCTCTCAAAAAGGCTAGAAAGCCTTGAGAGAGGCTCCCAAGGAGCCAAAGGAAGGAAAGAAAGGATTGAAGAATGATTTGATTGATGAGGAATGAGGCACCCAAGGGTGCCTTTTTATAGGCCTGGAATAGGGGTAGCGTCGCGACGCTGCCTTGCTAAGTGTCGCGACGCTGCTGCGCATGCGGCTTGGGCAACACGAAAGGGCAGCGTCGCGACGCTGCCTTACTTAGCGTCTCGACGCTGTCCAAATTTCCAGATTTTTCAGCTTCCTTTTGGGCTGATTTTTGGACCTTCTTCTTCATTTCTCTTGGTCTTTTCTTTATAGTTGGCTTCTTTGGGCTTCCAATTACATCAAGCTAGGATTTGGGCTTTTAATTTCTTCAATTTTGGCTAAATTCTCCAAAAAACACCAACTTAGCTCCTAAGGACCAAATAAAAAAATTCATTAAATATATTCATTAAAAACACGATTAACACACCCAAAAGCTTAATAAATTGAGACTAAAATAGCGACATTTCTGCTCGCTATCAGTGATCTTTCAGAAAAGGAAGAATTGTTTCAAGACTAAATCTCTTTCTCTGAATACTCTAGGACACACTTTCTTATCATAGGCTTTCATCATTCGTCTTTGGTAAAGTTGACCCCTGCACAATGCTGTCAATCACTTTTCTTCAACAAAGTTGAGCTGCTCATAGAGTTTTTGGACCCATTCAGCCTCTTCTAAATTAGTCTCCATGAGGACTCTTAATGAAGGAATTTCCACTTCAATAGGAAGAACAACTTCCATACCATAAACTAATGAAAATGGTGTTGCCCCAGTTGAAATGCTAATCGATGTGCGATATCCATGTAATGAAAAAGGAAGCATTTCATGCCAATCTTTATACATCACCGTCATTTTTTGCACGATCCTTTTTATGTTTTTATTGGCAGCTTCCACTGCTCCATTCATCTTTGGCCTATACGGAGTTGGGTTGACATGTTTGATCTTGAATTGCTCACATAACTCATTCATCAATTTATTGTTCAGATTTCATGTATTATCAGATATTATGGTCTCAGGAAGTCTATAACGACATATAATGTCCTTCTTGATGAATTTGATTACAACATCTTTCGTCACCTCTCGATAGGACATTGCTTCTACCCATTTGGTAAAATAATCTATTGCCACCAAGATGAATCGATGTTCGTTTGAGGCTTTTGGGTCAATATGGCCTATAACGTCCATTCCCCACATGGAAAATGGCCATGGTGTTGTCATAACGTCCATTCCCTACCCTCTCAATGGCACGAGAGGTTTTTCTGTTTGATGGTTGGACCACAAACAGAATGTTCATTAGAGGAGAATTGGTATTTAAGGAAATAGAAGTAACCCAGGAGTAAAACGGTAATTTGACACAGCTGGTGTTACAGACACTCATGAATGACTAACTAGTCGATATTGGGCTATATCCGTGGACACATAAAATATGTCTGCAGTGAGAAGAGTGCAACTGTGAGTCTATAGTGGAATGTACACACAATTAACGAATATTGATTAATTTGGTGAATGAGTTTGACCAATTAATCTCACATCGTTGGAGCTTCTGATCTGCAGGTCCATTAGGTTACTCTGGTAGCTCATAAAGTAATTTGAGACAACTAAGCAATAAATGTAAATTGAAAATGTTCAATTTACTAAGAGAAACAATATAATATATATTGATATATTATTATGAGAGAAATTAATATTTGAAGAAATTCAAATATTAATATAAATTTGAGTCACATTAAATTTATGGAAGTTTGAAAGAGTTCAAATAATAAATTAATTTTAAGGCCTAAAATCTATTTGGGCAAATTAATTAATTCAAGGGCGGAAATTAAATATGTGACATTTAATTAGTGGTTAATTAATTAAAGAATTCATTAACTGGGGAATTAATCAATTATGGAAATAATTAATCACTTAAGGAAATGATTAATCATTTATGGAAATTATCTAATTACTTATGGAAGTAATTAGTCATTTGTGGAAAAGATTAATCAATTATGGAATTGATTGATCTTGGATTGATTAAATAAGGAATAAGATTGAATCAATTTTGATAAAGTTTGATTTAATTGAATATTTTATTCATTACCACTCTTCTATAAATAGAAAACTAGACCTAATTGGTTTGGTACTCCTCTTGCTCTTAGACTCACAAGATAAGACCCTAGAATTCTCTTTCGCCTCCCTCTTAGAGAAAGACTCCCACAAGTCTTTTGCCTCCTAGACTTAGAGACATACCGGTGTAACCTCTGTGGTTATTGTGTCTTTGAAGAAGAAATTTCCAGCGAAGAAACTACAAGAAGGCTGCTGCGTTTTTGTTCGTTGAAGCGTCGTTGGCAAAGAACGGTCAAGTTTACAACGAAGGTTTGTAACGGTTCTTTCCCGTTTCTTTAGAAAAACATGAAAATAAATTTAGATTTAATTTTCAAGCATGTTTATAGCAATTTCCAGCAACTTTAAAGCATGTTTAAAGTTTATTTTGCCTTTTCGTAACAATATTTTAATGTTAATTAATATACGACGTAAGATCCAATCGATGCGCTTCCACTGCGTAGGGGCTTTTATTCCATTCAGATGGGTTGTACCTCATGATTGGGGTCTATGTTGATGCTGGGGCGATTATCGCAAGCGCACGGGTCGTCACAAGTAATATAAAACGGTAGGTAATACTGAGTATCGAATCCACAGGGAGGCGAAGCGAAATTTAAGCAAAGCAAAAATCTCTTGAGCACTAAAAATAATTGGGAGAAATAATATTTAGGGAACAACTCATGCAATTAAAAAGGATTAAAAAAATCAAAGCAATTAAAGAGAAAATTTGATCAATCGAGAAAAATAAAATATGGAGAAAGAGCTTTTAATGAGAAGAGGGGTTTTGAAATTTAATTATTAGCTAAACATTTATTATAATTATCCTATCTCATTGCCCAACTAATTATAATCCTAGAATCTTCGTTAATCACATAGGATCTCCTGTCGGTTTCCCCTAATTGTAATTAATTCATTTTAACAACCTAAGTGTCCTTAGCGCCATTAAAAATCATTAATTATTACGCTCGGATTCATTTTAGGAATCTAAATTTAATCAACTAATCTCGTTGTCACGACGAGCAATTAAACTAGTTGCATCGATTACGATCTTTCCTAACTTCTCTCCGTCGAGTTTCCATCAAGAATCAAATCATTACACAATTGGTCAGATTGAATAAAGCATTAAGCACATCCATACAAATAATTAGGAAAAAGGGCAAGAGACAGGTAATTATAACAACATTTTGACTATAATTTCATTTCAAGACCCCAAATAGGGGTTTAGCTATACATAGCTAAAATATCCACAACATTTACAATGGAAAGCATAATTAAGAGCATAATAAAAGGAAAGGAATTGACCGTCGAAAACCCCCTTTGCTGAGCTCAGAGTCCCGCCGAATGCTCCTTGAGCCTCCTAGGATGCTCCCTAAAATTCTCCAAAATTTTTCCACTAAAGAAAGCTCTCAAAAAGGCTAGAAAGCCTTGAGAGAGGCTCCAAAGGAGCCAAAGGAAGGAAGGAAAGAATGGAGAAAATGGTGAAATGAGGCACCAAGGGGCGCCTTTTATAGGCTTGGACAGGGGGTAGCGTCGCGACGCTGATTGGCATAGCGTCGCGACGCTGTGACGCAATCAGCTTGGCGCCCAAGAAATGGACAGTGTCGCAGTTGGGTTTTATGCCCTAAAACTCGTAGATAGTAAATGTAAACAAATTGTATACTTGTTTCAATAAAGTGTTATTGAGTTTCAACAATAAAGTGTTATTGTTAAATATTGCACAATTTGACCCAAATCCAATAAACTAAGATCCAAGGTTGTTTGTATGTAACTTGAACTAGTATGTGGGGACATACGGAGATCGGTGTTCAAGTAACAACCTAAAAGTTCTATAGTATAGGGATAAGGCTGGGTACCTTATCCTGGTAACACTATGTGATACGACCCGCTTTGTATTCGATACAGACGTATTGATCCAAAAAGTCCATGTAGTAGACATGCAAGTGGGGGTATCCCATGCAATGAGTTTGCATAAGACCAGACCACGAAATAGTCAATCATTAGTTATAACATCGTTAACTAGTTAGGTTACTATTTCAATAGGATGACCTAGGTAACTCAGTCTTAATCCTGAGTGTGTTATGAACTCCTTCTCATGAGTGATTTTCCTTTGATTAGCATGGGTGAGAGTGGCCAATACGCCGACTCAATATGCCTTCCTTTTTGGGGACAAGACCGAGTGGGAGGCTGGAGACATGACAACACAAGAAGGAATCCACTCCTTCCCGCTTCTAGGAGAAGTAGATGTGTGTTCCCTTAAGTGGTGACTCCGGGATTTGAACAAAGGGATCCCGCCCTCTCACTGGCCCGAGAGAGACTTTCTGTTTAATGGTTGGACCATAAACAAGTTGTTCATTAGAGGAGCGCTGGTACTTAAGGAGACAGATGTAACACAGGGATAAAACGGTAATTTGACCCAGCTGTGATTACGGATACTTGTGAAGGATTGACTTACCGGCATAGGTCTACATCCATGGACACAGAAATGTTCTACAGTGAGAAGAGTTCAGCTATGGGTCTTTAGTGGAATGACCCACAGTTAATGAATATTGGTTAACTTGATTAATGAGTTTAATCAGTTAACCTCATATCATTGGAGTTTCTGATCTGTAGGTTCATTATGTCCCCCTGCTAGCTCGTAAAGAGTAATTAGGAACAAATATATCTTGAGAGAATTTGAATAGTTCAAATTCATATTGGGAATTAAGTTAATTGTATGAGATACAAATTAATATAATGTATAGTGATGCATTAAAATATAAAGTCTAATTTGAGATTAAACTTTATTATATTGAGAGATTGATATATTTGAAAGAGCTCAAATATATGTCTAATTAAATATATGGTATTTAATTAGAAGATGAATTAATTAATTATTCAATTTAGTTTAAATTAAATGAGATTTAATTAAACTATAGTCTATGAGAGAAATAAATATTTGAAGAAGTTCAAATATTAATATGAATTTGATTCATATTAAATTTATAGGATATAAGAGAATTTGAAGGAGTTCAAATTTTAATATGAATTTGATTCATATTATAGAATTAATTAATTGAACGCCTGGAATTAAATATATGATATTTAATTAATTAACTAATAGAAGGTCTGAAATTAAATATATGATATTTAATTGGTGATTAATTAATTAAAGAATTAATTAATTAGAAACTAATCAATTATGAAAATGATTAATCACTTATGGAAGTAATTAATCATTTTCGGAAATGATTTAATCACTTATGGAAGTGATCAATCATTTATGGAAAAGATCAATCAATTATGGAATTGATTGGTTATGAAATTGATTAATTAAAGGAAAATATTAAATCAGTTATAGAATTGATTGATTTTAAATGAATATTTTATTCATGACCTTTCTCCTATAAATAGAACACTAACCCTAGGGTTTAGGTGATACAACATATGGCCACCATAAGGCCTTCTCATATTCTCTCAACTCAAGAACTCTAGGGAGAATTTTCTCTCTAGAGTCTTTTCCCATTCAAGATTAGGTAGTCCCAAAACTACGTTCCTAATCTCAGAGTTATAGCGGGGAAGATCAAATTGGTGGTGTTCTTCGTTGTTGCAGTGCAATCAAGAATCATCCGTTGAAGTATTCAGAGTCGTCAACGGAGATATGTTTTTTCACCGCTTAACCTTTTGACAATGTATTGGTATTTTGTAGAACAAAATTAATTTACGAACGGTCCAATTGCTTCCGCTGTAACAGAATTGAAAATTCCAATCCTTCAGTCGCGACGCTGTCTTCACAGTGTCTCGACGCTGTGCCATTTTCCAGATTTTCCAGCTGCGGTTTGGGCTTCTTTTTGGGCCTTCTCTTCATTTCTTTTGGGCTTTTTTCACATGATTGATCTCTTTTGACTCCCCTTTTGATCCAAGCATGGAATTTGGGCTTGATTGGCTTCATTTTGGGCACTTTTTCCCCAAAATCCACGACTTTGCTCCTAAAGACCAAATGACAAATTACATTAGATATTTTCAATAAACACACAATTAAAGCACAAAAAAGCCTAATAAATTGAGACTAAAATAGCGACATTTCTGCTCGCTATCATACCCCCAAACTTAAGCTTTTGCTAGTCCCGAACAAAATAAATTCTAAAGATGCATGAAATAAAATCGCTCAAGCCTCAATGATTTTGGAATTCTCAAGATAGAATGGAAAACATGCAAGTGGAATAAGCAAGCATCACATACTCTTGAAGAAATCTTAAACTAGATTGAACTTAAGATTAATGAATAGCATGCTCAAGACTTATCTATTGATTCTTTTACTAACCTAGATTAGTCTTATGGCTTTCTCCATTTGTTTTCCCCTACACTGGCTAAGAGCCCCTAATAGGTCGGAGTTCTTCTATCATGCAAAAAAAAGAAACTAGGGTGCCTGATATTTTTTTTTCATGGGGGAGCAAAACTCACAAGTGTTTTTTCTCTTTTCTTTTTCTTTTGCTACTCCCCCAAACTTGAATTTTGATATCTAATGGTACTAGCTTTCACACTACGGTGCAGGGACTCTTAACCCGAATTTTATTCTTTTGTTGGCCTAACTGATCACACCGCAGGTAGCTCTTTTTACCCCTAGGCTTTCTTTTGTGCAAGCAAACATTTTCTTTTTTTCAACATATTTTTCTTTTCTCTCATTTTCTTTTGTTGCTTTTGCTTTTCTCTCAGCAGACATAGCATTTTTTTCTACCTAGCTCTTTAGAACAATCAAGCATGAACTTCCTAATATTAGAAACTATTCCTATCGGGGTGACAACAAACAATAAAAATCATAATAAGAATCTAGATTTTCAAAGACGTCATTAGATAAGACTATTGCATGCTTTAGACATCAAAACTAAGTATAAAAAAATTTTAAAATTTCACAATTTCTGTCGTGCTCCCAGATTCCACAACATATAGATCATTTTCTCCCAAAACTTCTAAAATCACATCCTTGGCTATCATAGCTATCTATTCATGCATCCAACAGAATTTAAATATGCTCAACACAACGAAAGTTTCCCCCCAAACTTAAACTAAACATTGTCCCCAATGTTTTAAGAACAGTAAAGCAAGTAGAGGGATACGAGACTTCCCTGAGCTAGGAGCGCTTCATCATCCTCCTTTGGATCGAGAAAAATGTTTTTTTTGGAATTTTGGGATTTGCTAAGGTGATCCTGCAATACAAAATTGGATCATAGAGCAAAGAAAATTATTTACCTAAAAAACAACTATCTAAACTTTAATCCTTAGGTTGCCTCCCAAGCAGCGCTTTCTTTAACGTATTTAGCTAGACGAGGCTCGACACGCTTACAGAGGCTCAAAATAAAAGTTTTCATCATCCTCCGGGCCCTGCAAAAAATCACGCACTGAATTGCACACTACAAACAGGGGAGAAAAAAAACTTTCCCCTGACCCATCATCACTAAAGAGATTGTTATAATAACATTCCAGAAAATATGTAGCCGCATCAAATCTCTTTTCTAGATCTCTATTCACAAAGCAATTGTTAACAAAGTCATCAAGCGTTATGATATCTACCGGTCTGGGATCTAAAGGTGGCCTATCGATCATGCCAGTCCATTCATCAGATTCAATATCTACACGCTCAGTAGATTCCTCAGACTCAAAATTAAAAAATGATTCAACTAGGCTGTTGTTGGGCTCCTAGAGTGAGTAGAAATATGATATAAAAAAACTCTAGAATTCCTGTGCAAGCATACACAGTCTGCAACAAGTAATATTATCAATCCGAGTCCTGAATTAGCTTCCACTTTATCTATTTTGTATGAATCTTTTAATAGTTTCAAGGTAATAAAAATGATTGGGTTTTATAAGAATTATGCTGAAGCAAAGTAAATAACAGAACAACAAGTAAACAAATAGGCAGACAGATTAGAGACAGGCTCTGGTTAGAATTTTGTGATTGTTTTAAAAGATGCTCTAGCAATATTATTGATCATGCATTTCTCGCAGTATTATTAGCGGATTCCTCCCAGAACTCCAAATCTTTTGGGATGTGTTTCAACTCCAATGAAGTACGACCGATCGAGCACTAGGCAACTGGCTATCCCTAGCTCAGTCACTGGCGTTCACCAATACACATTGATCGTAGTGTGGATAATTGCCACACACTCTCTAAATCATCCCTGAAACTAGAGAGAGGTATTCACACCGGCTGGCCAGACGGGCATAAAATGGAAATAAGCACAACAATTAACCAAAATGCGATAGTCAATATATTACTAAAGATGAAGCACAACAATCACATTATTCCTAACCAACACCTAAGCTACTTAGTTCATAATAGGCATGGAAACACGAATTACAATCTGAGTAGGCATGCCCATAATCACAAGATAATAAAGAAAAAAATAATCTCCTTAATCAACTTGCGGATGATGGTCTTCTAGTGGTCTCCAACCTCTCTATACTACTCGGCGTCCAAGGAAACATGGAATAGTTTTGACTTGGACGACTACTTCCTTTTATAGAAGGATAGGAGGCTTGAATTAGGTCAACTTGGACACGTGTAGGGCTCTCCTTGCTCCTCTATCCCGAAAATAACTCAACAGAAGTCGGTTCATGAAGTTGGCTAACGAGCTGTGATGTGGTAGTTCTGCTCCCAGTTTTGATGCAGCACAGAATTTGCTTCCTCAAGTCGCCCAACAGCATAATCTGCACAAAGTAATTTCCAAGGCTTTCATTCTTCCAAATGGGTTAAAACATATAATATATATCTAAAACCAACCCTATTAAGCACAAAAGACACACAAATCCCTATATAAATGAGGCCTAAATAACTACCTTTTGGGCAGTTATCACACCCCCAAACTTGAACTATTGCGCGTCCCGAGCAATACTAACCAACCTTCCTTCAAGAATTCAAAACATTAGACAGAGAATAGCTTAATCAAACCAGACAGTCCAACACTACCTTAGACCTTTACCTGAGCACTCTGCAAAACCAAGCTGTGCTGCAGCAAAATGATTCCTCCGACATGGACAAATAATCACCACTTTTTAACTCAATTCTAAGAACTTACCACAACCTAGCTGTATTATCAGACACATTAGAACACATATTTTCAAGGGGTTTATATTCTTGTTTTTCAGACTTTAAGCAGCCCTACAGTCATAAGCTCTTAAGCATGGGATGACCCACTTTATGGTGCAGTATACCCTTGCCTCAAACTCATCACCAACTAGGCTCAATACTCTTTATAAAGCTCAAGAATCCTTAGTTATTCTATCTCTTGCCCCTCAGAATGGCGACATTTTGTGATGAAGCTCACCTAAGTTCTGGGAGACAGAAAAACCGCTAGATTTTCATTCATCCTTCAAAACTTTTGCTCCATGAATTTTTTCAGAAAAATTTCCAACAAATAATTTTTTAGCAAATAATAATTTCCAACAACTAGGCTCACTTTTGCTCAAAGCTTCAAAAATTCAGAAGAAACTTGTTAAGTTAGATTTACTCAGTGCATATAGAATAAAAAACATCTGGAAATTTCATTAAAAACCTAAAAAGATATTACAAAAGCAAAGATATTTTTAAAGCAGAAAAATTAAAAAGCAACAGCCAAAACAACAGAAATAGAAGAAAAATGTAGTCAGGAATGCACGAGCAAACAAAATATTTCAACAAAAACACTGCGCGCTCAAATTCTCCTCCTTTAATCTTCTCGACCAGGCTCTTCTTCTTCATCACCTTCTTGTTCCACAGGCGACGACGGGATCCAGGGGTTCAGTAAGTCCTCAGGGAATATGGGTAAGACCGGATATGGTTTGGAAAAATTCGATTGCAAGGCCACCCTTAAAGCGACATCCCTCCTCTTTACATAATCCCAGAAAGTCTGAAATTGCCTTTCAGCGAATTCCGTTCTGCTGGAATGCAGTTGCAACAGCTCCTGAATTTGTTGGATGCCGCACACCAAACCTCCTTGGCGTGCTTCTTGCGTTCTCTGAAGCCTAGCCAAATTTGGCGTGTCTATTATTCCCTTATCTGGCAATATCATATCATCCTCACTCTATGACACCCCTGCCCTTCGACATAGCATCGTGATAGTGTTGGGGAAAAACAACTTCCCCACATTTTTCCGCCAGTAATCAAGAATCTCAGAAGAAATTATTTTTCCTACGTTAATACTCATCAAGCGAAGAATAGCAAAGGCAAGCAATACCCGGTCCCGAGATACTGTGGAGTCGTGATTTGTCGGCAGTAAGCATAGCCTAATAAAACCCATCCAGGTGTTGGCCTCGCTTTTCAAATAAGCAGCCTGAAACGTGCGCTTCTGCGTCTGCGACAACCTCCATTGGTCCCCCTCATTGCCAACCTCTCGGACAACCGCATTTAGATGGTCGCTAGATGGTGCAACCACCATCTCATTAAAGGCTGCATGCAGAAAATCTTGAAGATCGAACAATTCATTGACAGCTACTAGGCTCCAATCCACGCGGACTCCTCAAACTATAGCCTGAAATTCTTCCTTATCATCAAGATTTGCGTAAAATTCTCGAACAAGGTTGGAATTAACAGACACTGGTTTTGCACAAAATTGGCTCCAGCCAAGGTTCTCTATTCCAATCCTCAAGAACCGTGGCAAATCATTGCCAAATCCTCGTTCAAACAGGAGATCCCGTTTCAACATCTCCTGGTATTTTGCTTGAGCAAGGTTGTTGAGGAAGTGAATAAAAGGTAACCTTTGCTCCTCAACCTCGTCAGCCTCACCTGATGCCTCGACAATACCTTTGCCTTTGTCTTCTCTTCGCTTGCGCAAAATCTCTTCCTCAGCCTTTTTTGCTCCTTCTTCCCTTGCTTTGTCTTCAACTTCCTTCTCCTCTTTTTCCCTTCGCTCTTCCTCAGAATCCGACGATGGAGGCAATGGGGTATTTTGAATCACCCTGACGTGACCCGCCTTCCGTTTGATGCGGCGATGCTTTGGTACCTCAGGCATGATTACCTCCACCTGAGCCTCCTGCACCGGTTCCTGTTCATTCCCTTCTTCAGGCACAACCGTGTCCTGTTCGTCTCGAACCTCAACAGACTCTGTTTCTTGAATCTTTTCAATATTCTCTTCTTGAACCGTTTCTGGGGCTATCGGTTCTTCTTCAGGATTTTGAACTCTCTCCGTTCCTGTGACATTTGCTGGTTCTTCTTGGACAATTTCTTGGCCTTCAACCCTCTGCTGTTTCCTTCGCCGCTTGGCTTCCTTCTCTTCGGGTGTTCTCTTCTTCTTTGTCTTTGCTTTCGGTACCTCTGGCACTGTTTCCTCCTCATTATCTCTCTCTCTATTCGCTCTCGTTTTTGCCATGGAAAACACAGGAGTTTCCAGAGAAAAGCAACGAAGGAAAAAGAGGAAGACAAACGAATAGGGAAGGAAGTAAATGCAAAGTGGAAGTGAAAAGAAACTTACCACTGTCCGTAAATAAATAAGGCGCCAGCAACATCAAATCCCAACTGAAAAGATTTGCCCTGCATTTAATATTATTCCCGTTTAATTTAAACTCATGCAAATAGGAAATTCAAAACCATCAACGATAACGTGGTGAATTTTAATCGCCCATAGTAAATCAGTATGCGCTGTCAAATAATCAAACCGTCGGATGATCGCTGTGTGACACGTGGCTTCATCAGACGACGCATGCAAATTTACCTTCAAAATTCAAAGAAAATCCCAACGGTAAAAATAATAAATTTCCAACGAAATCCCTTCTAGTTCGAGTGATTTTGCTTCAGCCATAACCTTGCCGCAACAACTTGTTGAACCTGAAAAATCTTGGATACGGAATTCAAATTTCAAAATAAAAACCAAATCTTCTAAATTAAAAAATAACCAATCAAATCAAATTTAATCTTTCTTGAAGCCGAATTAAATTAGAGAAAATCTGTATTAACTAAACAAAATTCAAATAAATAAAATTTAGATAAAATCTAATAATTTAATTAATTCACAGATAATTCAAAGATAATCCAAATAAATAACCCGAAAATCAAATCAAATTCAAAACAAAATATATAAAAATTGAACTACCAAAAATAATAAAAATACTTAAAGATAAAATCTAATAAATCATGCAAAATTAAATCTAACCTATCGAAATTAAAAACAAATAAGCGAAAAATAAAATCAATATAAACACTGGGAGCTCAAAATTTTGCTCTTGTAAAATGCTCCCGCAAACATCTTGCTCTTTCAATCATCAATCAATCTCAGGGAAGGATATTTCGTCTGAAACTCCTCTCCCCAATAATGCTTCACACGCTGTCCATTCACCTTGAACACTCTCCCATCTTTTTCATCCTGCAAAGTAATTGCTCCATGGGGGAAATCCTCAACCACAGTAAATGGTCCTGACCATTTAGATTTTAGCTTCCTAGGAAATAATTTTAATCTAGAATTATAAAACAAGACTTTTTGACCTTTGCCAAACTCTTTAGATTTAATTTTCTTGCCATGCCATAGCTTAGTCTTTTCTTTATACATTTTAGCATTCTCATAAGAAAATTGGCGAAATTCCTCTAATTCATTAAGCTGCAACATTCTTATTGCTCTTGCACAACTTAGATCAAAATTTAACTTTTTCAACTCCCAAAACGTTTTATGCTCTAGCTCCAATGGTAAATGGCAAACTTTCTCATATACTAACCTATAGGGAGACATGCCTAGAGGAGTCTTATAGGTTGTCCTATAAGCCCAAAGAGCCTCATCCAACCTAAAAGACCAATCTGATAGCGAGCATAGCTAGCTATCTTTACTTATTTAATTTAGCTAGTCTTTGATGATTATTAGCCATTTTACTGCACTTAATTGTTTATTTTGTAGGAAATGGTTGATTGGAGCTATAGCGCAATAATGGAGTTAATTGGGTGCTCGGGACGCGAAAAGATGCAAAGGATTGAAAAAGCTTCAAAGAGAAAAAAGTCAAAATTGGGTCAAATGCAGGCTAGCGTCGAGACGCCAGCCCTTGAGCGTCTCGACGCTGGCATTCCATATCAGAATAGGCGCGAAATCGTTGCAGCGTCGAGACGCTGCGACCTTAGCGTCTCGACGCTAGGACGAAAATTTGCTATATAATGATCCTTTCGGCTAGGATTTTGGAGGAAGGAATTTTGGGACTTTTTGGAGCCGTAAACAGAGCTAAAACAGAGGATTTGAAGGCTGAAGCAAAGGGAGAAAATCGGAAATCAACCCATTATTCGTGGGGATCGTGACGGGGACGTCGGTCTCGGCCTACATTGAGTTTTCTTTTCCCTTTCCTTTTCTTTAGCTAGAGTTTATGGCTTTATTATGTTTAGTTGAGCTTGTATTTATATTCATGAGTAGCTAAACTCATAGCCTAGGGATTGATGTAGTTGATTTTGTTCATGGATTGATTTATGGTTTAAGTTGTGCAATGTTATTTATGTTTGTAATCTTGATTTAATGCTTTCAATTAATTGGCCATTAGTTGAATGATTTAAGTTTTGAATCTAGCTCGGGAGAGGGGATTTAATATAGACTTACTCAAGATTGCATGACTAAAGTTTACTTTCTAATTCGTGACGGTTTTAGATTAACTTTAGAATTGGTCCAAAGATCTCATTGCCTTGCATGTTAATAAACTTAGATAGGGATATCAAGTTGGTTAATGTGCATGAGAATCAATTATACTCAGGAGAGGTAGTTGTGATTAAAGGGTCTTAGGTTCATAATTTCATTGTGCATAATAACTTACTCCTTAAAATCAATCCTAGACTAAATCGGCGAAATCAATTCCCTAAGTATTTTTCCCAATTGAATTTCCACACTTTTTACTTGTTTTGATTTAGTTTTCATATCATTCAATCATCACATTGTGTTCCCTAAATAAAATTGAGCAAGATAATTCACAATACTTGATTTGCTTAAAAATTCGATCCAGAGGACGACATTCGAATTACATTCACTATATTATTACTTGACCCGTGCGCTTGCGGTAGGAAAAGTCCACATCAAGTTTTTGGCGCCGTTGCCGGGGATTGGCACATTTAGCTAGATTGATATTGTGAAAAAATTGTTTGATCTTAATTTAGGGTGTATTTTTACTTTTTTAGGTTGATTGCATTTTTTTCCTTATTTGTTTTCTTTCCATATTTTTTTTTCTAGCTCAGTTTTTCTTTTAGTTGTTAGTTTCCTTTTTTGTGTTTTGCCATATTTATTTTTGCATTCCATATTAGGTTATTTTGTTTCATTTTCTAGATTATATTTTCCATATTTAGATTAGTTGTTTTCTTTTCTTTATTTCTTTCCATAATTGTTTTTCTTTCCTTTTTAGGGTAGTTTTGCTTTCGTATCCGTAGTAGTAGAGAATTGCTACCGTTGGATCCCGAGATTGAAAGAACAATTCATAGGATTCGAAGAGAAAACAGAGAAATTATTCAAATGGCTGACCAAAATCCACCTGAGGAGCCTAGGCCTATTAGAGACTACTTTCAGTCCGTGTTTCAGGGGCAACAGTCGGGGATTGTCTATACCTCGATCAATGCCAACAACTTTGAGCTGAAGATCGGTCTCATTCAGATGGCCCGAGACTGTGCATATAGAGGATCGCCCACCGAGGATCCAAAAATTCTCATCTAAAATCATTTTTGGATATTTGTGGGACGGTAAAAATTAATGGAGTCTCTGAGGATATTATTCGCTTACGTTTATTTCCTTTTTCTTTGTAGGATAAAGCACGAGATTGGTTGCAGTCTATTCCCCTTGGAAGTATCACCACCTGGGATGCTTTGGTCCAGGCATTTTTAAAGAAAATTTTCCCTCCTACGAAGACGGTCAAGCTGAGGACCGAGATTGGGACATTCCAACAACAATATGATGAGCAGCTGTTCGAGGCCTGGGAGCGATTTAAAGAGCTACTGAGGAAGTGCCCTCAGCATGGATACCCCGACTGGCTTCAGGTTCAGTTGTTTTATAATGGTTTAACTCCTAGTACAAAGACGATTGTTGATGCAGCTGTAGGTGGGACTCTGTTGTCCAAGACCGTGGAAAATGCTCGCATACTTCTAGAGGATATGGCCACCAACAACTATCAGTGGCCATCTGAGCGGTGTACACCAAAAAAGATTGCTGCTGGAGTGTTTGAGGTTGATAAAGTAAGTGCACTCCAAGCCCAGATGACCTCCCTTGCTAATGCTTTTATGAAATTTTCAGGTACAGGGAGTGCACAGTCAATTGAATCAGCTGCTGCTTTAGCATCCAGACCTCAGGAGGAGACCATCGAACAGGTTCAATATGTATCAAATTTTAATTCTAGGGGATATAATAACAATGCCACACCTACACATTATCACCCTAACAATAGGAACCATGAAAATTTCTCTTATGCTAATACTAAGAATGTTCTGAATCCTCCTGGGTTTGCCCCTCAAACTCAAGAAAATAAAAAGTTAGAAGATCTTGTTGGAGCTTTCATTGCAGAGTCTAGTAACAGGACAACTAAATTGGAGGAGGCAGTCATTGCCATCAACTCAATGGTGAATGGCCACAGTGCTGCTGTTGGGTTCCTAGAGTGAGTAAAAATATAGTATAAAATACTCTAGAATTCCTGTGCAAGTATACACAGTCTGCAACAAGTAATATTATCAATCCAAGGTCTGAATGAGCTTCCACTTTATCTATTTTGCGTAACTTCCTAATGGTTTCGAAGATAATAAAAATGTTGGGTTTTATAAGAATTATGCTGAAGCAAAATAAATGACAGAACAACGAGTAAACAAATAGATAGACAGATTAAAGACAGGCGCTGGTTAGGCTTTAGTGATTGTTCTAAGATATGCTCTAGCAATATTATTGATCATGCATTTCTCGCAGTATTATTAGCGGATTCCTCCCGGAACTCCGGATCTTTTGGGATATGTTTCAAACCCAATGAAGAGCGACCGATCAAGCACTAGGCAACTGGCTATCCCTAGCTCAGTCACTGGCGTTCACCAATACACAATGATCGTAGTGTGGATAATTGCCACACACTCTCTAAATCATCCCTGAAACTAGAGAGAGCTATTCACACCGGCTGGCCAGGCGGGCATAAAATAAGAATAAGCACAACAATTAACCAAAATGCGATAGTCAATTTATTACTAGAGATGAAGCACAGTAATCACATTATTCCTAACCAACACCCTAAGCTACTTAGTTCATAATAGGCATAGGAATACGAATTACAATCTGAGTATGCATGTCCATAACCACAAGTTAACAAAGAAAATAAACTCCCTAATCAGCTTGCGGTAGATGGTGTTCTTGATGATCTTCAATCTCTCTATACTATTCGGTTTCCAAGGGAAAACATGGAATGACTTTGACTTTGACGGCTACTTCCTTTTATAGAAGGATGGGAGGCTTGAATTAGGTCAACTAGGACACGTGTAAGGCTCTCCTTGATCCTTTATCACAAAAATAACTCAACAGAAGTCGGTTCATGAAGTTGGCTAACGAGCTGTGATGTGGCAGTTTCTGTTCCCAGTTTTGCTGCAGCATAGAATTTGCTCCCTCCAGTCGCTCAGCAGCATAATCTGCACAAAATAATTTCCAATGCTTCCATTCTTCCAAATGGGTTAAAACATGTAATATCTCTCTAAAACCAACCCTATTAAGCATTAAAGACACACAAATCCTTATATAAATGAGGCCTAAATAACTACCTTTTGGGCAGTTATCATACCCCTAAACTTGAACTATTGCGCGTCCCGAGCAATACTAACCAACCTTCCTTCAAGAATTTCAAAACATTAGACAAAGAATTAGCTTAATCAAACCAGACAGTCCAACACTACCTTTAACCTTTACCTGAGCACTCTGCAAAACCAAGCTCTGCTGCAGCAAAATGATTCCTTCAGCAGGGACAAATAATCACCACTTTTCAACTTAATTCTAAGAACTCACCACAACTTAGCTCTATTATCAGACATTTCAAAACATATTTTTTAAAGGGGTTTATATCATTATTTATCAGACTCAAAGCAGCCTTACAGTCATAAGCTCTTAAGCATGGGATGACTCACTTTATGGTGCAGTATACCCTTGCCGCAAGCTCATCACCAACTAGGCTCAAAACTCATTTTAAAGCTAAAAAATCCTTAGTTATTCCATCTCTTGCCCCTCAGAATGACGACATTTTGTGATGAAGCTCACCTAAGTTCTGGGAGACAGAAAAACTGTTGGATCATCATTCATCCTTCAAAACTTTTGCTCTGTCAATTTTTTTCAGCAACATCTTCAACAAATATTTTTTTTTCAGCAAATAATTTTTCTTATTTTTTCTCTTTTTTTCACATTTCCTAGGTCATCTTTTGACGCGAAGACAAACTGTGGGTATCACAAATGTCCCCGGTTACTCAATAACCTAGTAAATTTTAATTTTGAAGGAGAGGAATGCTCGAGCAAAATAGTTGGAGTAGCAAAAAGTCCCCCAAACTTGAATTATTCATTGTTCCCAATGAATCATTAATTAAGCAATTATACCCCTAAACTTAAATTTTTCTATCTGAATTTTTAAACTAAACATGGGACTCAGATTAAGCTTAAAGTGGATCATATAAGTCAATACTACCGTCAAAATCTTCTTTGCCGCAGCAACAGTCCAGGCTAGAAGAAATTCTCAAGCAAAAGGTTTCTGGAGATCATAATACCTTGATCTAATTAAGCGTAACCAGTCCAAGCTTCAAAAATTCAGAAGAGAATTAGTTAAGTTAGAGTTAGTCAGTGCTCATGGAATAGAAACATTCAGAAATTTCATTTAAAAACATAAGAAAAGAAATTACATAGCAGAGATATATTTTTAAAGCAGAAAAATTAAAAAGGAACAAGCAAACATATTTAGCAAACGGGGTCAGATATGCGCGAGCAAACAAAATAATAAGAACAAAAATAATGCTCGCTGAAGATCATTCCATCCATCAATCTTCCTGACCCTGCTCTTCATCAACATCCTCTTCTCGTTCAACAGGCGAGGGTGGTATCCAAAGATTAAACAAATCATCGGGAAACACTGGAAATGCCTGATATGGTCTTGAGAAATTGGTTTGCAAGGCCCCCCTGAGCGCATCATCTCTCCTTTTAGCATAAGTCCAATAGGTCTGAGCTTGCCTTTCAGCAAATTCTAACCTACTGGTCAACACTGTCAGATGCTCTAGGATCTGATTAACGCCATACACCAGCCCTCCCTGGCGAGCCTCTTGCGTATGCTGAAGTCGCGCTAGATTAGGTGTGTCAATGATTCCCTTATCAGTCATGATCATATCTTCTGGAACCGTGGGCACTCCTGCCCTGCTGCATAACATTGTGATAGTGTTTGGAAAGAACAGCTTCCCCACCTTCTTTTTCCAGCAATCAACAATCTCAGAAGAAATAATTTTTCCTACATCAATACTCATCGAGCAAAGAATGGCAAAGGCAAGCAATACCCTGTCCCGAGATACTGTGGAGTCGTGTGTTTTCGGCAGCAAGCGTAGCCTGATGAAACCCCTCCAAGTGTTGGCTTCACTCTTCAAATAAGCAGCTTGAAACGTATGCTTCCGCGTCTGCGACACCCTCCATTGAGCCCCCTCAATGCCTACCTCCCGGACAGCCGCACTCAGTTGATCACTAGATGGTGCAACCACCATCTCATTAAAAACGGCATGCGGAAAATCCTGGTGATCGAACAATTCATTAATGGCCTCAGGACTCCACTGTACAGGCACTCCTCGAACGATAACCTCAAAATCATTCTTAACGTCAAGATTGGCATAAAATTCTCGAACAATGTTGGAATTGACAGGTTCTGGTTTCACACAAAATTGCCTCCATCCGAGGTTCACTATTCCAGACTCCAAGAACCTGGGCAAATCACTGCCAAATCCTCGTTCGAACAAGAAGTCCCGTTTCAGCACCTCCTGGTATTTTGCTCGAGCAAGATCGTTGACAAAGAAAATGAATGGTGCCCTCTGCTCCTCAATTTCTCTCGATGCTTCGGCAATTCCTTTGCCCTTGCTTTCTCTCTGTTTGCGCAAGCGCTCTTCTTCTGCCTTTCTTGTCTCTTCTTCTTTTTCCTTATTCTCAGCTTCCCTTTTTTCTTCCTCAGAGTCCGACGTCGGAGGTGATGGAGTGTTCCGAATCACCCTCACGCGACCCGCCTTCCACTTGATGCGGCGGCGCTTGGGCGGTTCAGGCATAATGATTTCAACATGAGCCTCCTGCACCGGCTCTGGTGTTTTCTCTTTTTCAGGCATACCTGCGACTCGTCTTTCGACCTCTGTCTCATGTTCCTTCTCAGTATTCCCTTCCTGAACCGTAGCAGAAACTATCGGTTCTGTCTCAAGATTCTGAACAGCCTCTGTTTCTTGGATAACTTCTTATTCCGCAGCCCTCTGCTGCCTCCGTCTTCGCTTCGCCTCCTTCTCTTCTGGCGTTCTTTCCTTCTTAGTTTTCCCTTTTTGCACTTCCGGTGTGACCGATACCTCCTCCTCTGCACTCTCCCTCTCTTTCCTAGCTCTAGTCTTAGCCATGGAGGTATGAACGGTTTTGACAGAGAAAAAAGAATGCAGATGGCAAAAAATGGGATTAAGAAGACGAAGTGGGAGAAGCTTACCAGCGTTTGTGAATAAATAAGGCTCCAGCAAATTCAAATCCTAACGAAAAAGATTTTCCACATTAATTATATTACCGTTTAAATTTAAAAATGCAAACCTTAAATTCAAAGATTATCAACGGTAAATTCGTGGATTCCAAATGCCCATGGTAAAAATCAATGTGCTGTCATCATTGAAGCCTTCGGATAATTGCTCTGCGACACGTGGCCTCATCAGATGATGCACGCCCATTTACCTGCGAGAATTCAAAACCAAATCCAACGGTAAAAATAATAAATTCCAACGGAAACCCTTTTAATTCGGAATATTTTGCTCCAGCCATATCTTTGCCGCAACAATCTGCTGAACCTGAAGAATCTTAGATACGGAATTCGAATTTCAAAACAAGAAAAATCAAAGATTCAAATTAAATTTTAACCAATCATTCCAATCTTTTATTTTCAAAAGAAGCCGAATAAATTAGATAAAATCTCTATTAACTAACAGAATTCAAATAACTGAAAATAAAATCTAATAAAATCAAACCAATTAAAAGATAATTGAAAGATAATCTAAATAAATAACCCGAAAATAAAATAAAATCAAATAAAAAATAGATCAAATCTAACCTACCAAAAATAATAAAAATACTTAAAAGATAAAATCTAATAAATCATGCAAAATTAAATCTAACCTAACCGAAATTAAAATCAAATCAACGAAAAATAAAATCAATACAAATCCTGGGAGCTCAAAATTTTGCTCTGTGAAATGCTCCCGCAAAAATCCTGCTCTCTCAATCATCAACCAACCTTAGGGAAGGATATTTCGACTGAAACTCCTCACCCCAATAATGCTTCACACGCTGTCCATTCACCTTGAACACTCTCCCATCTTTTTCATCCTGCAACGTAATTGCTCCATTGGGAAAAACCTCAATCACAATAAACGGTCCTGACCATTTAGATTTTAATTTTCCAGGAAATAATTTTAATCTAGAATTATAAAGCAAAACTTTTTGACCGTTGACAAACTCTTTAAATTTAATTTTTTTGTCATGCCACAACTTAGTCTTTTCTTTATACATTTTCGCATTTTCGTAAGAAAATTGACGAAATTCTTCTAACTCATTAAGCTGCAGCATTCTTATTGCTCCTGCGCGACTCAGATCAAAATTCAATTTTTTCAAAGCCCAAAATGTTTTATGCTCAAACTCTAATGGTAAATGGCAAGCTTTCCCATATACTAACCTATAGGGAGACATACCTAGAGGAGTCTTATAAGCTGTCCTATAAGCCCAAAGAGCCTTATCCAACCTAAAGGACCAATCCTTTCGAAATGGATGGACTACTTTCTCTAAAATAGCTTTAATTTCCCTATTACTAATTTTAGCTTGACCATTTGCTTGTGGGTGATAAGGGGTAGCTATCCTGTGCTTGATTCCATACTTAGCTAAAAGCTTAGTTAAGATATTATTAACAAAATGTGTACCCTTATCACTCACTAGAGCCCTAGGTGTCCCAAACCGCGCAAAGATGTGCGATTGAAGAAACCTTGCAACTGTCTTGGCATCACTCTGATGGCATGCAATGGCCTCCACCCACTTGGACACATAATCAACTGCCAATAAGATAAAAACATTGCCATTAGAAGGGGAAAATGGCCCCATAAAGTCAATACCCCATACATCAAATAATTCAACTTCTAAAATGTAAGTAAGAGGCATTTGATCTCTAGGTCCCAAGTTTCCTCTCCTTTGGCAAGCATCACATTGCTTGTAAAACCAATGGGCATCCTTAAATAACGTAGGCCAGAAAAATCCACAATGCAAAATCCTCATAGCTGTCCACTGACCGCTGAAATGACCTCCATACGGCGAAGAGTGACATTGCTCCAGGATTTCCTTTGCTTCATCACCTGAAACGCACCTACGAATAATACCGTCAGAGCACTGCTTATACATAAGTGGCTCATCCCAATAGAAAAATTTTGCATCATGCTTAAACTTTTTCTTCTGCCTCCAATCCATATCAATAGGGGTGACTCCCTTCACTAAAAAGTTGGCAATATCAGCATACCAAGGGACATCCCTGACTACCTTTACCTGAACAGCAAAAAGCTGTTCATCTGGAAAAGAATCGGAAATTGCAGATTGCTCCAGCAAAGATGATGATGGATCAAGACGAGACAAGTGATCTGCAATGACATTCTCTGATCCCTTCTTGTCCTTTATCTCCAAGTTGAATTCCTGCAATAGTAAAATCCAACGAATTAGTCTAGGCTTTGCATCCTTCTTAGTCATTAAATACCTTATTGCTGCATGATCCGTGAAAACCGTGACTTTGGATCCAACCAAATATGGCCGGAATTTCTCAAAAGCAAACACAACAGCTAACAACTCCTTTTCAGTAGTTGTATAGTTGACTTGTGCCTCATTTAAAACCTTGCTTGCATAATATATAAGATGAATAAATTTGCTTTGCTTTTGCCCCAGCATCGCACCTACCGCAGCATCACTCACATCACACATTACCTCGAATGGTAAATTCCAATTAGGTGCGCAGAGAATGGGTGCTGAGATTAAAGCAGCCTTCAATGTTTCAAAAGCCTTCCTACAATTTGCATTAAAGTCAAAAACATGATCAGTGCATAATAAGTTACAAAGAGGTTTACTGATTTTGGAAAAATCCTTTATGAACCTCCTATAAAATCCAACATGTCCTAAAAAACTCCGAATTCCCTTCACTGAACTCGGTGGCTCTAGTCTTTCAATAACCTCAACTTTTGCTCTATCAACTTCTAGACCATTCTTAGAAATCCTATGACCTAACACTATGCCCTCCTTCACCATGAAGTGGCACTTCTCCCAATTAAGAACTAGATAGGTATCCTCACATCTTTTTAACAC
The DNA here is from genome assembly GCA_036850905.1 of Luffa acutangula. Classification (NCBI taxonomy): domain Eukaryota; kingdom Viridiplantae; phylum Streptophyta; class Magnoliopsida; order Cucurbitales; family Cucurbitaceae; genus Luffa; species Luffa acutangula. The sequence continues at coordinate 18,012,484 of CM072096.1, forward strand.
CTTACCTAAATTATCTAAACAACTCTGAAAAGACCCTCCAAAAACTGAAAAATTGTCCATAAAGACCTCAACAGTGGACTCAATCATATCAGAAAAAATTGCTAGCATACACCGCTGAAATGTTGCTGGAGCATTGCAAAGGCCAAAAGACATTCCCCTAAAAGCGAATGTCCCATGAGGGCAGGTGAAAGTGGTTTTCTCCTGATCTTCAGGAGCAATAGTAATCTGGTTATACCCAGAATAACCATCCAAGAAGCAGTAATAGGCCTGACCAGCCAATCGATCCAACATCTGGTAGATAAATGGCAGAGGGAAATGATCCTTTCGGGTAGCTTTATTAAGCCTTCTGTAATCCATACAAACCCTCCAGCCAGTTATTGTTCTTGTGGGGATCAACTCATTATCTTTATTGCTCACCACAGTGACACCTCCTTTCTTAGGAACACATTGAACAGGGCTTACCCAATTGCTATCGGCAATTGGATAAATGATCCCAGCATCCAACCATTTAATTACCTCCTTTTTAACAACCTCTTTCATTGCAGGGTTAAGCCTTCTTTGTTGCTCAATACTCCTAAAGGATCCCTCCTCTAGAGTGATTTTATGCATACAAAAAGATGGGCTAATCCCCTGAATATCAGCCAATGTCCAACCTATAGCTTTGCGGTATTGCTGCAACAACTTTATTAAGGCCTCCTCATGCTCCGACATTAAATCTAGTGCAACAATAATGGGCAACGTCTCACTTTCCCCAAGATACACATACTTTAGATGATCCGGTAAAGGCTTCAAATCTAAAGTGGGTGCCTCAATTAGGGATGACTTAATTGGGGGAGCCTTTCTTTGATCTAAATCTAAAGACTCAAAAACATTCTCACACCTAAACAATTCTTTTTCATTTTTTCTATCTAAAGAACAAAATTAAAAATCTTCTACACTAACCTCTCCATGTTTTTCCGAATGCTTATCAGCCGAATCCTGTATTGCTGTCTCAATAACTGTGCTCTCCAGAATCCTGATGAAGGAACAATCCTCCATTTCGTCTGGATATTTCATGGCTTTAAAGACATTAAATTTCACTTCCTCATTACAGACTCTCATTGTTAATTCTCCTTTTTGAACATCTATTAATGTCCTACCAGTAGCCAAAAATGGACGACGTAGAATAATTGGGACATCTTTATCAGCCTCATAGTCTAAAATAATAAAATCAACAGGAAATACGAATTTGCTCCCTCCAGTCGCTCAGTAGCATAATCTGCACAAAATAATTTCCAATGCTTCCATTCTTCCAAATGGGTTAAAACATGTAATATCTCTCTAAAACCAACCCTATTAAGCATTAAAGACACACAAATCCTTATATAAATGAGGCCTAAATAACTACCTTTTGGGCAGTTATCAGCTGCCATCAAGAATATTGAGACTCAACTGGGACAGTTGGTGAGTGTTGTAAGCACCATGAATAAAGGTAAGGCCCCAGCTGAGCAAGAGAAAACACTGATGGAGTACTGTAAGGCAATCACTGTGCACTAGGAGGAAGCTGACGAGGAGCCTGAGTCTGAGGATTATGACACACCTACAGGGGAAGCTGAGGAGGACACATCATCAGATGAGTCTGAAAAGCCTAACCCTGAGCCTCCTATTCCTTCACCCACACTGATGGTTCCCAAGGAAAAGAAAAAGAAAAAGAAGAAAAAGAACAATCAGGTTCAGTTTGATAAATTTATGAATGCTTTTATGAATCTGAACATTAATATTCCTTTTGTAGAGGCATTAGAGATGCCCCAATACAATAGGTTCATGAAGGAGTGGTTAGCAAAGAAGCGAAAGGAAAAGAAGGTTGACACTGTATATCTTGCTTCCACATGCAGCACCAGAGTACAACAGAAGGTACCTGAAAAAGTAGGGAGTTTTTCTGTTCCTTGTAGTTTTGGTACTTATTCTTTCAGAGCATTATGTGATTTATGTGCTAGCATTAATATTATTCCTTTGTCCTTGTGTAAAAAGTTAGACATAGGTGAGATTAAATCTACTCCTGTAAAGCTCCAATTGGCTGATCAATTTGTGGTTAGACCAGTTGGCATTGTAGAAAATGTTTTAATCAGAGTAGGTAAATTTTTCCTCCCTATTGACTTGTATGTTATGGACATGATAGAAAATCCTTCAATGCCTGTCATATTAGGAAGACCATTCCTCGCTACTGGGCGAATGATTATTGATATTGAGCGCAGGGAGCTCACTATTAGAGTCAGGAACGAAAAATAAATTTTTAAAGCAGTTGAAGACTCTAAAGATGAAGTGCTTTTTATGGGCTACAGGAAAGGTGCAAGAAAGAGCACCACTGTTGGATTCACAGAAAAGAAGCCTCCTTGAAGCACGGTCAACACGTCGAGCTAATGACGTTAAACAAGCGCTTATGGGAGGCAACCCAAGTAAGTTTAGTGTGTTTTCTTTTTGGTTTTTGGTTTTTGATTTATTTTTTTGTTTTTTGTTTTGTAGGTCTTGTTTTCTTTCTCTCCTTTGCTTTCAAGCTTTCAAGATTCCAATCTTTCAGTCAAGAAGTCATCATTATTCCAGGCCAGTATTGTTCATCCCTTTCATTCTTTTATTGTTCTCATGCTTGTTTATGCTTTATTTTCTTTATACATTGAGGACAATGCATGTTTTAAGTTTGGGGGTGGATTAGCATGTTTGTGGAGCCCTTGAGCATCTGAGTTCGGGCTATAGTTTTGAGCTTTCTTTGAATTATGCATATGGTTGTTGTCTGGATGTATTTTTGCATGATTATGATGTCCTAGGATAGGCTTTCTTGTCAATTTTCAAGCTTGTGATGAGTTGTAAGCATGAGTGCCCAAAAAGGGAGACTTTTTAAAATTCTTCTAGGAGATGGCTTGCATGAGTAGAGTATTTGTCTTGGCTAGATTTGGATTTGAATGCTTAGGAGCAAATTATTGGGTTCATATGCTTGTTGTCACCTTGATAGGTGTAGGGTAAAGCTAAAGAGTTAATTTTTTGCAAATTAGCATGTTTGATCTTGCTTAGGAGAAAAGAAAAGAATATCTGCTTATCATGTTCATAACGAAAAATCATTCTTGTTGTTATTGTGGAAAAAAGAAAAGAAAATAGTCATGACTTATGCGCGCAATATGCAATGGTTAATAAAGATTAAGGCAAAAAGAGCTACCCCTATTGTGATCAGTTAGGCCAACCAGAGAAAACTCAGGTTAAGGGTCCCTGCAATGGGTGTGTGAAAACTAGTGCCACATATACATGCTTAATTTAATTGTTATTTAAAAGCACCTAAGTATGGAGAAAAACAAACTAATTTGTTGCATTAACTCATTAGTGAAACCTTAGTGCCAGTGTAGAGGGAAGATGAGCTGAGAGTTTAATAATCCAATCCCGAGCTAGTAGAGTCTGATCTTGTTGAGTTAGATCTTGCTTGTGCAAGTTAATTTTGGAAAAATTTTAATTTGTCTCCCTCATTGGTCCTTATGTGCATGTCTCTTGCTTGCTTGGTTATTGACTTTTGAGCCTTGAGGATTGAGTCATGATTATTGCATCCATTCTTCTACTGTATGTTTGATTTGTAGTTTGCTCGAGTACTAGCAAAAGCTTAAGTTTGGGGGTATTTGATAGCGAGCATAGCTAGCTATCTTTACTTATTTAATTTAGCTAGTCTTTGATGATTATTAGCCATTTTACTGCACTTAATTGTTTATTTTGTAGGAAATGGTTGATTGGAGCTATAGCACAATAATGGAGTTAATCGGGTGCTCGGGACGCGAAAAGATGCAAAGGATTGAAAAAGCTTCAAAGAGAAAAAAGTCAAAATTGGGTCAAATGCAGGCTAGCGTCGAGACTCCAGCCCTTGAGCGTCTCGACGCTGGCATTCCATATCAGAATAGGCACGAAATCGTCACAGCTTCTCGAGGCTGCGTAATTCCCTTTTCAGAATACTCGTGTTTTGAGGCAGCGTCGACAGCGTCTCGACGCTAGGACTAAAATTTGCTATATAATGATCCTTTCCGCTAGGTTTTTGGAGGAAGGAATTTTGGGACCTTTTGGAGTCGTAAACAGAGCTAAAACAGAGGATTTGAAGGCTGAAGCAAAGGGAGAAAATCGGAAATCAACCCATTGTTGATAGCGAGCATAGCTAGCTACTTTTACTTATTTAATTTAGCTAGTCTTTTATGATGTTTGGGCCATTTTATTGTGCTTTATTGTTTATTTTGTAGGAAATGGTTGATTGGAGCTATAATGCCATATTAGAGTTAATCGGGTGCTCGGGGCGTGAAAAGATGCAAAGGAATGAAAAGAGTAAAAGAGGAAAAAAGTCAAATCTCGGTCAACAGCAGGCTAGCGTCGAGACGCTAGCTCTTGAGCATCTCGACGCTCACATTCCATATCAGATTAGGCGCGTAAAGCTCACAGCGTCGAGACGCTGTGATAGGAAGCGTCCCGACGCTACCGTTTTTCCCTTATTCAGAACGCGCGTATAAGAGGCAGCGTCTCGACGCTAAGACGAAAAAACAGAATAAAGGCTTATTTTCGGCTAGGTTTTGGGGGAGTTCGAGTGGGGACCTTTGGGAGCCGTAAACAGAGGAGAACAGAGCACTTGGAGGCTGAAAACAAAGGGAGAGATTTGGAAATCAACCCATTGTTCGTGGGGATCGTGACGGGGACGTCGGACTCGGCCTACATTGAGTTTTCTTTTCCCTTTTCTTTCTTTAGTTAGATTTATGGCTTCCACATGTTTAGTTGAGCTTGTATTTTACATTCATGAGTAGCTAAACTTGTAGCTTAGGGATTGATGTAGTTGATTAAGTTTATGGATTGATTTATGGTTTAAGTTGTGCAATGTTATTGTGTTTGTAATCTTGATTTAATGCTTTCAATTAATTGGCCATTGGTTGGATGATTTAAGTTTCGAATCTAGCTCGGGAGAGGGGATTTGATCTAGACTTACTCAAGATTGCATGACTAAAGTTTATTTTCTAATTCATGACGGTTTTAGATTAACTTTATAATTGGTTAAAAGATCTCATTGCCTTGCATGATTAATAAACTTAGATAGGGATATCAAGTTGGTTAATTTGCATGAGAATCAATTATACTCGGGAGAGGTAGTTGTGATTAAAGGGTCTTTGGCTCATAATTTCATTGTGCATAATAACTTATTCTTTAAAATCAATCCTAAACTAAATCGGCGAAATCAATTCCCTAAGTAGTTTTCCCAATTGAATTTCCATTCTTTTTACTTGCTTTGATTCGGTTTTATTATCATTCATTCATCACAGTTTAATCCCTAAATAAAATTGAGCGAGATTATTCACAATACTTGATTTGCTTAAAATCCAATCCAGAGGACGACATTCGAATTTACTTTCACTATATTATTACTTGACCCGTGCGCTTGCGGTAGGAAAAGTCCACATCAATTGTTCGTGGGGATCGTGACGGGGACGTCGGTCTCGGCCTACATTGAGTTTTCTTTTCCCTTTCCTTTTCTTTAGCTAGAGTTTATGGCTTTATTATGTTTAGTTGAGCTTGTATTTATATTCATGAGTAGCTAAACTCAAAGCTTAGGGATTGATGTATTTGATTTTGTTCATGGATTGATTTATGGTTTAAGTTGTGCAATGTTATTTATGTTTGTAATCTTGATTTAATGCTTTCAATTAATTGGCCATTAGTTGAATGATTTAAGTTTTGAATCTAGCTCGGGAGAGGGGATTTAATATAGACTTACTCAAGATTGCATGACTAAAGTTTACTTTCTAATTCGTGACGGTTTTAGATTAACTTTAGAATTGGTCCAAAGATCTCATTGCCTTGCATGTTAATAAACTTAGATAGGGATATCAAGTTGGTTAATGTGCATGAGAATCAATTATACTCGGGAGAGGTAGTTGTGATTAAAGGGTCTTAGGTTCATAATTTCATTGTGCATAATAACTTACTCCTTAAAATCAATCCTAGACTAAATCGGCGAAATCAATTCCCTAAGTATTTTTCCCAATTGAATTTCCACACTTTTTACTTGTTTTGATTTAGTTTTCATATCATCCAATCATCACATTGTGTTCCCTAAATAAAATTGAGCAAGATAATTCACAATACTTGATTTGCTTAAAAATCCAATCCAGAGGACGACAATCAAATTACATTCACTATATTATTAGTTGACTCGTGCGCTTGCGGTAGGAAAAGTCCACATCACAATCATTTCTAGATGGATGGACTACTTTCTCTAAAATCGATTTTATTTCCTTATTACTAATTTCCGCTTGACCATTTTCTTGTGGGTGATAAGGGGTAGCTATCCTATGCTTAATCCCATACTTAGCTAATAGCTTAGTTAAGATATTATTAACAAAATGTGTACCCTCGTCACTCACTAGAGTCCTAGGTGTCCCAAACCGCGCAAAGATGTGCGATTGAAGAAACCTTGCAACTGTCTTGGCATCACTCTGATGGCATGCAATGGCCTCCACCCATTTGGACACATAATCAACTGCCAATAAGATAAAAACATTGCCATTAGAAGGAGGAAATGGCCCCATAAAATCAATACCCCACACATCGAATAATTCAACTTCTAAAATGTAAGTAAGAGGCATTTCATCTCTAGGTCCCAAGTTTCCTCTCCTTTGGCAAGCATCACATTGCTTGTAGAACCAGTGGGCATCCTTAAATAAGGTGGGCCAGAAAAATCCACAATGCAAAATCCTCATAGTTGTCCTTTGACCGCTGAAATGACCTCCATACGGCGAAGAATGACATTGCTCCAGGATTTCCTTTGCTTCAGCACCTGAAACACACCTACGAATAATACCGTCAGAGCATTGCTTATACATAAATGGCTCATCCCAATAGAAATATTTTGCATCATGCTTAAACTTTTTCTTCTGCCTCTAATCCATGTCAATAGGAGTGACTCCCTTTACCAAAATGTTAGCAATATCAGCATACCAAGGGACATCCTGACTACTTTTACCTCTACAGCAAACAACTGTTCATCTGGAAAAGAATCTGAAATGGCAGATTGCTCCAACAAAGATGATGATGGATCAAGACGAGATAAATGATCTGCAATGACATTCTCTGATCCCTTCTTATCCTTTATCTCCAAGTCGAACTCCTGCAATAATAAAACCCAACGAATTAGTCTAGGCTTTGCATCCTTCTTGACATTAAGTACCTTATTGCTGCATGATCCGTGAACACCGTGACTTTGGATCCAACCAAATATGGCCGGAATTTCTCAAAAGCAAACACCATAGCTAACAACTCCTTCTCAGTAGTTGTATAGTTGACTTGTGCCTCATTTAAAACCCTGCTTGCATAATATATAGGATGGATAAATTTGCCCTGCTTTTGCCCCAGCATAACACCTACCGCAGCATCGCTTGCATCACACATTACCTCAAATGGTAAATTCCAATTAGGTGCACAAAGAATGGGTGCTGAAATTAAAGCAGCCTTCAAAGTCTCAAAAGCCTTCCTACAATCTGCATTGAAGTCAAAAGCATGATCAGTACACAATAAGTTACAAAGAGGTTTACTGATTTTGGAGAAATCCTTTATGAACCTCCTATAAAATCCAGCATGTCCCAAAAAACTCTGAATTCCCTTCACTGGATTCGGTGGTTCTAGTCTCTCAATAACCTCTATTTTTGCTCTATCAACTTCTAGACCATTCTTAGAAATCCTATGACCTAACACTATGCCCTCCTTCACCATGAAGTGGCATTTTTCTCGATTAAGGACTAGATGGGTATCCTCACATCTTTTTAATACCTTACCTAAATTTTCTAAGCAACTCTGAAAAGACCCTCAAAACACTGAAAAATCGTCCATGAATACCTCGACAGTGGACTCAATCATATCAGAAAAAATTGCCAACATACACCGCTGAAATATTGCTGGAGCATTGCAAAGGCCAAAAGGCATTCGCCTAAAAGCAAACGTCCCATACGGGCAGGTGAAAGTGGTTTTTTCCTGATCCTCAGGAGCAATGGTAATCTGGTTATACCCAGAATAACCATCTAAGAAACAGTAGTAGGCCTGACCAGCCAATATATCCAACATCTGGTCAATAAATGGTAGAGGGAAATGATCCTTACGGGTAGCTTTATTAAGCCTCCTGTAGTCCATGTAAACCCTCCAGCCTTTCCTGGTTGGGATTAACTCATTGTCTTTATTGCTCACCACAGTGGCACCTCCTTTCTTAGGAACACATTGGACAGGGCTCACCCAATTGCTATCGGCAATTGGATAAATGATCCCAGCATCCAACCATTTAATCACCTCCTTTTTAACAACCTCTTTCATTGCAGGGTTAAGCCTTCTTTGTTGCTCAATACTCCTAAAGGATCTCGCCTCTAGAGTGATTTTGTGCATACAAAAAGATGGGCTAATTCCCTGAATGTCAGCCAACGTCCAACGTATAGCCTTGCGGTATTGCTGCAACAATTTTATGAAGGCCTCGTCATGCTCCGACATTAAGTCTGATGCAACAATAATGGCAACGTCCCACCTTCCATAAGATACACATACTTTAGATGATCCGGCAAGGGCTTCAAAGCTAAAGTAAGTGCCTCACTCAGGGATGGCTTAATAGGAGGAGCCTTCCTTTGATCTAAATCTAAAGACTCAAAAACATCGTCACACCTAAATAAATCTTTTTCATTTTTTCTTTCTAACAAACAAACTTCTAAATCCTCTACACTAACCTCTCCATGCTCTTCCGAATGCTTACTAGCTGAATCCTGTATTGCTGTCTCAATAACTGTGCTCTCCAGAATCCTAATGAAGGAGCAATCCTCCATTTCGTCTGGCTACTTCATGGCTTTAAACACATTAAATTTTACTTCCTCATTACAAACTCTCATCATTAACTCCCCCTTCTGAACATCTATTAATGCCCTACCAGTAGCAAAAAATGGACGACCTAGAATAATTGGGACATCTTTATCAGCCTCATAGTCTAAAATAATAAAATCAACTGGAAATATGAATTTATCCACTTTTACTAAGACATCCTCAATTTTACCCTCTGTATATGTGATAGACCTATCAACTAATTGGAGTGTGACTGTGGTAGGCCTAGCTTCACCAATACCAAGCTTTCGTTAGACCGAAAGAGGCATAAGGTTAATGCTTGCACCTAAATCATAGAGTGCTCTACCTAATTCTTTTCCACCTATAGACACGGGTATGGTAAATGACCCTGGATCCTTAGCCTTGGGTGGTAGCCCATTTTTAAGAATAGCACTACACTCCTCAGTAAGAGATACAGTTTCAAACTCACCTAACCTCTTCTTTTTAGTTAAAATATCCTTAAGAAATTTAGCACAATTAGGCATTTGCTCTATAGCTTCTACTAAAGGGATATTTATATGCAACTGCTTAAGAATCTCTAAAAACTTTTTAAATTGACTGTTCTGATTCCTAGGCTTTTGCCTTTGTGGAAAAGGTAGAGGTGGTACATAAGGTGGGGGCGGCACATAAGGTGGTTCCACATCTGGAACAGAACTAGATGCTCCAACATCTTTCTTGCTGCCTCCAGCACCCTGACCAATCTCCAACTCTTTCTCAACTACAACATCACCATTTTTATCACTATTTACACTCTGGGCTCTACTAGGCTCTTCTAGTGGCTTACCACTCTTAAGAGTCACTGCCTTTACCTGCTCCTTACCTTCCCTTCGAGGGTGTTCAGTATCTGAGGGAAGTTTCCTTGAGGCCTTGCCTTCAGCTCATTAGCTAGCTGACCCACTTGTAATTCCAGGGCTCTCATCGAGGCTTGATTACTTTGAATTGTGACATCTGTATGAGCCATAAATTCTTTCATCATCGCCTCGAGAGAACTTCCCGAATTTTGCTGGGGCAAAACCTGCTTATTTTGCTGGGGCAATACCTGCGCTTTAGCAAATCCCGACTGGTTCACCTTTTGTTGTGCTTGCGCACTGCTTCCTTGTCCTCCCCATGCGAAGTTGGGGTGGTTGCGCCAACCTGGATTATAAAAGTTAGAATAAGGGTTATTCCTCTAATTACCTACAAAAAACACAGAAGCTGGATTGCTGAGGCAAAACTCGTAGTTGTGATTTTCACCACAATAGACACATGCTTCTTCTGCCACTTGGTTCACCACTGCAGTAGGCTCCATAGCTGGTGGCCGCTGATGACTAATCACTGTCACATTCTTAAGAGCATTAGCAATCATAGCAAGATCAGCCCTAATGGTGGACACACCATCAACCTCTAATACACTCCTAACCTTTTTATTTGTGCCTCTAACATCTGACCACTGACAACTATTAGTAGATATTCTTTCTAAAATTTCATAGGCTTCATCAAAAGTCTTTGCCAAAAGGGCCCCTCCAGCTGAAGCATCAACCATACCTTGGGCACTCCATTTAAACCATTGTAAAATGTTTCCATTTGAATACAATGAGGTAAACCATGGTGGGGACACTTTCGCAAAAGCTCTTTAAACCTCTCCAAAGCCTCACTAAAAGTCTCATCTTCAAGTTGCCTAAACCCTACTATTTCACTCCTTAATTTAGCATTTCTATTAGGTGAGAAATATTTACTCAAAAAATTTTCAGCTAACTCATCCCATGTCCTAATTGATCCTGGAGCAAAAGAGTTTAACCATGCCTTTGCTCCATCTCTAAGAGAATACAGGAACAAAGTTAATCTAAGGGCATCCCTAGGTACTCCTTGAATTACAAAAGAATCACTAACTCCTAGAAAAGACTTAAGATGTAAATGAGGATCTTCAGATGACAAACCATGGAATTGCCCCACGGTTTGCAACATCTAAAACATTACCGGTTTCATTTCAAAATTCGCCGCTTGAATTTGGGGACATGCAATCCCTGAATTCAACTCATTAAACATTGGGACAACATACCCTCGAATGGCTCTGGTCCTATCGTTCGCTATCAAGATAGGATTCTCAGCCTGATTATTTTGCTACTCATTTTGTTCAAATAGTGGGTTTTGCTGCAGCAAACGATTCTGGGGGTCTGCTGGACCTTCAAGACCCTGCAGAAGACGCGACACGTTCTCCATCTGGTTTCTGCGCTGCTCTCTCCTTCTAATCCTCAATGTCCTCTCAATTTCTGGATCAAGCTCGAACCTTACCCCAGGCGGATCGCTCATGCACCAAGCTCACACCTGCAAAAAAAAAATAAAAAAACAATCAAAAAGTTCTAGCACCAAACCACTAAAACACATACACAAAACAAATCAAATAAAAACTTATTCAAGTCCGCGACAACGGCGCCAAAAACTTGTTGGGCTCCTAGAGTGAGTAGAAATATGGTATAAAAAGAATCTAGAATTCCTGTGCAAGCATACACAGTCTGCAGCAAGTAATATTATCAATCAGAGTCCTGAATTAGCTTCCACTTTATCTATTTTGTATGAATCTTTTAATGGTTTCAAGGTAATAAAAATGATTGGGTTTTATAAGAATTATGTTGAAGCAAAGTAAACAATAGAACAACAAGTAAACAAATAGGCAGACAGATTAGAGACAGGCGCTGGTTAGGATTTTTTGATTGTTTTAAAAGATGCTCTAGCAATATTATTGATCATGAATTTCTCGCAGTATTATTAGTGGATTCCTCCCAGAACTCCGAATCTTTTGGGATGTGTTTCAACCCCAATGAAGTACAACCGATCGAGCACTAGGCAACTGGCTATCCCTAGCTCAGTCACTAGCGTTGACCAATACATATTGATCGTAGTGTGGATAATTGCCACACACTCTCTAAATCATCCTTGAAACTAGAGAGAGGTATTCACACCGGCTGGCCAGGCAGGCATAAAATGGAAATAAGCACAACAATTATCCAAAATGCGATAGTCAATATATTACTAAAGATGAAGCACAACAATCACATTATTCCTAACCAACACCTAAGCTACTTAGTTCATAATAGGCATGGAAACACGAATTACAATCTGAGTAAGCATGTCCATAATCACAAGATAATAAAGAAAATAATAATCTCCTTAATCAACTTGCGGATGATGGTCTTCTAGTGGTCTCCAACCTCTCTATACTACTCGGCTTCCAAGGAAACATGGAATAGTTTTGACTTGGACGACTACTTCCTTTTATAGAAGGATAGGAGGCTTGAATTAGGTCAACTTGGACACGTGTAGGGCTCTCCTTGCTCCTCTATCCCGAAAATAACTTAACAGAAGTCAGTTCATGAAGTTGGCTAACGAGCTGTGATGTGGCAGTTCTGCTCCCAGTTTTGCTACAGCACAGAATTTGCTTCCTCAAGTCGCCCAGCAGCATAATCTGGACAAAGTAATTTCCAAGGCTTCCATTCTTCCAAATGGGTTAAAACATATAATATATATCTAAAACCAACCCTATTAAGCACAAAAGACACACAAATCCCTATATAAATGAGGCCTAAATAACTACCTTGTGGGCAGTTATCAGCTGTCATATGACTCACTATCAGAAGAATTAAAGAATTCAAGAATTTCTGGATCAGATTCTATATTATGCACAGATTCGAGTTCCTCTGGGTCAGATTCTATGCTATCTACATCAGTGGGACACGAATCAAAGTTATTAACATTATCAGGGTCCATGCATTCAGGAATATCAAGATCAGACTCGATAGATTCAGTGTTATCATGATCAAACTCAAAATTATCTATCAAGTAATTTTTTTTATGCAATTCATGCTCATCCTCAATGTCAGGTAAATAAATATCATCATCAAAATCGTCGATTTCAGGCAAATCCAATTCATTTTCAAAAGAAGGTAAGTCATCAACTGCAGATTTTTCATTCTCACAAGCAGGCAAATCTAATTCATTTTCAAAGTCAGGCAATTCTAAATCATTCTCAAACAGAGGGTTGTCAAAATATGTATTATGATCAAAATCCCCATCATCCATAGACATTTCTCCAAAGCCTAGGCCAAGATTATGTTTTACCTCCTCATCATCGTCAGTCAAGTATTCAGGACCAATAGAAAAACATGTATGCAAACTACAAACAGACTCATCTTGGCCAAAAATACTAAACACGACTTTTTCATCATCAATGTTCAAGGTAAGCTTACCTGTATGCACACTAATCTCAGCCTTACTAGTCGCTAAGAAGGGTCTGCCTAGAATAATGGGCACCTCTCTGTCCTCCTGCATATCCAGTACCACAAAGTCTACGGGGAAGATAAATTTGTTGACTTTGACCATCACGTCCTCCACAACACTCATCGGGTGGGTAATCGATCTATCAGCAAGCTGGAGAGTGACGTCGGTGTCCTTCATTCCTGTTAAACCAATCTTCCTGTAAACAGAATAGGGCATTAAATTTTTACTTGCACCCAAATCACATAAGGCCCTATTGAAAGATACTTCTCCTATGATGCAGGGAATAGTAAAACTCCCTGGGTCTTTTTGTTTAGAAGGCATCTTTCCAGAAACGATGGTACTACTACTTTCAGACAATTTAAAAACTTATTTTTTTCAAACTTTTCTTCCTGGAAAGTATTTCTTTCATGAATTTCCCATAATTAGGCATGTTATACAAAGCATCTACTAAGGGAATATTCACAGACAAATTCTTTAATATTTCTAGGAATTTCTGAAACTGCTAATCTAATTTAACGTTTTTAAAGCGTTGAGGAAAAGGTAACTCCCTGTAATCAAAGGTTGGACATTCTCCCCTCCGCTTGGGTGGGCTAATGTGCGAGCCTCTGTCATGATGGTTGCATAGAACCACTTTTTCCTCGTTCTGTTTCTCTTTATGCCTGTCATCCTGCTTTTCGTCTTCTTTTCTTCCTGCAAAATTGTTAGAAAAATCATAATTCAAATTAATAGAGTTAGGAGGATGTTGGGACCTTTCAGAGGAGGCTTTTTGTGCCTCAACCCTTTCATCTTCATCCTTGCTCTTTTCTTCTTCCTTCTTCTTTTTTGAATTGATCTCCAGCTTCCTACCACTTCTTAGTGTCACCATCTTGCACTGCTCTCATGGGTTAGGTTCAATGTCGCTTGGAAATTTTCCGTTTTGAAGGGTATTCACCGTTGAAGTTATCTGTCCTATTTGAACTGCCATATTTTTCAGAGCTGTGTCGTGGTTATTAACTGTCGTCTGGAGATTCACGTTCAACACTTTCTGCTCTTTTATAAACAGAGCCACCATCTCCTCCAGGTTATTCTTCTTTTCAGGCGCACTGGATGATGCAAAACCTGGCGGTGGCTGAAAAACATTCTTCGTGTTCGAGTACGAGAAGTTCTCATGATTGCTCAGACTGGGGTGGTAGAAGTTCGGTACTCCTTGAGTGAATGGTCTGTTTCCTATGTACTGGACTTCTTCCACATCTTGACCTTCCTTCTTTGAATAACCTTCAGCTAAGGTAGAAATGGATTTGACCACCTCAGATGAAGTTAACTTGTTCAGGGCGTTGGTTAGAGATGCCATCTGTGCCTTCAATGAACTCGACTCATCTAATTCATAAATTCCAGCCTTCTTAGAAATTGCTCCCCTCTTTATCGGCCACTGATAACTGGTTGCCGCCATTTCCTCAAGCAGATCTTTGGCTTCCGTTACTGTCTTGGAAAGAAAACTTCCTCCTGCTGATGTGTCTAGAACTGTCTTGCTGGAGGGATTCAATCCATTGTAAAACAACTGCACTTGGAGACAATCCGGATATCCATGTTGGGGGCACCACCTAAGCATCTCCTTGTATCTCTCCCATGCCTCGTACAACTGCTCCTCGTCAAGCTGCCTAAATGTTTCGATCTAAGTCTGAAGCTTGGTAGTCTTGGCAGGCGGGAAAACTTTCGTCAGAAAAGCTTGGGCAAGCTCATCCCATGTACTAATACTACCCATCTCGACTGATTCGAGCCAATCTTTTGCCTTGTCTTGTAGAGAAAATGGGAACAACCTCAATCTTATAGCGTCGACCGGAACTCTGTTCATTTTCACCGTCCCACATATTTCCAAGAATGATCGCAGATGTGAGTGTGGGTCCTCAGAAGGATGTCCCTTAAAAGAGTTATCGCGCGCCATCTGAATCAATCATGTCTTTAACTCAAAATTGGTAGCTTGGATCGGGGCGTAAGCAATTCCAGAATTCTCGATGGGAAGAACTGGCTGTAAAAAGTCTCTGATTGCCTTGGGAGCTTCATCTTGATGAGTCATTGCTTCTGCTAATCTTTTCTCTCTACGAATGGTTCTAAGAGTCCTGTCAATTTCAAGATCTAGTAGAAACAAATTAACCACCTTGTTGCTTCGCATACAATACTCCCAACCAATCAAAAGAACCAAAAAAAAAAAAACAAAAATAAATTGATATTCACAAATTAATGAAAGAAAAATATTTAAACCTAAATTACTATTTATCCCTTTCTTTTCGATGTCAAGAAAAATTGATTTGCTTAAAAATCAAGCTTCCCCGGCAATGGCGCCAAAAACTTGTTGGGGCGATTACCGCAAGCGCACGGGTCGTCACAAGTAGTATAAAACGGTAGGTAACACCGAGTATCGAATCCATAGGGAGGCGAAACAAAATTTAAGCATTGCAAAAATCTCTTGAGCACTAAAAATAATTGGGAGAAATAATATTTAGGGATCAGCTCATGCAATTAAAAAGGATTTTAAAAAAATCAAAGCAATTAAAGAGAAAATTTGATCAATCGAGAAAAATAAAATATGGAGAAATAGCTTTTAATGGGAAGAGGGGTCTTGAAATTCAATTATTAGCTAAACATTTATTATAATTATCCTATCTCATTGCCCAACTAATTATAATCCTAGAATCTTCGTTAATCACATAGGCTCTCCTGTTGGTTTCCCCTAATTGTAATTAATTCATTTTAACAACCTAAGTGTCCTTAGCGCCATTAAAAATCATTAATTATTACGCTCTGATTCACTTTAGGAATCTAAGTTTAATCAACTAATTGTTTGATGTACTGGTGTGTACGATGATTATCCGCAAGCGCACGAGTCGTCACAAGTTATATAAAACGGAAAGTATTCCGAGTATCGAATCCTCAGGGAGGCGAAGCGAAACTTAAGCAAATAATTAACATTCTCTTGAGCACTGAAAATACTTAGGTGAAATAATATTTAGGGACTACGCTCATGTGATAAAAAGAACTTGAATTCAAAATGACTAATGAAAACAAATTTGATCAATCAGAAATAAAATGTGGAGAAAGAGTTTTCTTTAAGCGGGGGAGAGGGGTCTTGAAAATCAATGGTTAGCTAAATAATTGCTATAATTATCCTATCTCATTGCCCAACTAATTATAAACCTAGAATCTCTGTTAATCACATAGGTTCTCCTGTCGGTTTCCCCTAATTGTAATTAATTCATTTTAACAACCTAAGTGTCCTTAGCGCTATTAAAAATCATTAATTATTACGCTCTGATTCATTTCAGGAATCTAAGTTTAATCAACTAATCCCGGCGTCACAACGGGCAATTAAACTAGTTGCATGGATTATGATCTATCCTAATTTCTCTCCGTCGAGTTTCCATTAAGAAACGAATCATTACACAATTGGCCAGACTGAGTAAAGCATTAAGCACATCCATACAAATAATTAGGACATGGGCAAGAGACAGGAAATTATAACAATATTTCCACTATCATTTCATTTCAAGACCCCAAATTGGGGTTTAGCTACACATAATATCCACAATAATTACAAGGGAAAGCATATTAAAAAGCATAAAGGAAAGGAATTGACCGTCGAAAAACCCCTTGCTGACACTTGGAGCCCCCGTTGATTACTCCTCGAGCCTCTATGATTGCTTCCCAAAATTCCCAAAATTTCCCCACTAGAAGAACCCTCTCAAAAAGGCTCAAAAGCCTTGAGAGGGGCTCCAAAAAAGGAGTCTTAAGGAAGGAAAGAAAGGATTGAGTGATGGGTTGATTGATTGATGAGAAATGAGGCACCAAGGGCGCCTATTTATAGGCCTGGAATAGGGGTAGCGTCGCGACGCTGCCTTGCTAAGCATCGCGACGCTGCTGCGCACGCGGCTTGGGCAACAAGAAAGGGCAGCGTCGCGACGCTACCTTGCTAAGCGTCTCGACGCTGCTGCGATTTTCCAGATTTTTCAGCTTCCTTTTGGGCTGATTTTTGGGCCTTCTTCTTCATTTCTCTTGGTCTTTTCTTTATGAATGTCTTCTTTGGGCCTCCAATTGCATCAAGCTAGGATTTGGGCTATAATTACTTCAATTTTGGCTCTTTTTCTCCCAAAATCACCAACTTAGCTCCTAAGGACCAAATAACAAAATTCATTAAATATATTCATTAAAAACACGATTAAAGCACCAAAAAGCTTAATAAATTGAGACTAAAATAGCGACATTTCTGCTCGCTATCACACCCCCAAACTTAAGCTTTTGCTAGTCCCGAGCAAAATAAATTCTAAAGATGCATGAAATAGAATCGCTCAACCCTCAATGATTTTGGAATTCTTAGGATCGAATGGAAAACATGCAAGTGGAATAAGCAAGCACCGCATACTTTTGAAGAAATCTTAAACTAGTTTGAACTTAAGATTAATGAATAGCATGCTCAAGACTTATCTATTGATTCTTTTACTAACCTAGATTAGTCTTATGGCTTTCTCCATTTGTTTTCCCCCTACACTGGCTAAGAGCCCCTAATACTTCGGAGTCCTTCTATCATGCAAAAAAAAGTAACTAGGGTGCCTGTCATCTTTTTCTTTTCTCATGGGGGAGCAGAATTCTCACATGATTTTTCTTTTTCTCATCTTTTTCTTTTGTTGCTCTTTTGCTCCTCCCTCAAACTTGCATTTTGATATCTAATGATACTAGCTTTCACACTACGGTGCAGGGACCCCTAACCCGAATTTTATTCTTTGGTTGGCCTAACTGATCACACCGCAGGTAGCTCTTTTTACCCCTAGGCTTTTTTTCTTTTTTTGAGCAAGCAAAAATTTTTTTTCAACAGATTTTCTTTTTCTCACTTTTTCTTTTATTGCTTTTGCTTTTCTCTCAGCAGGCATAGCATTTTTTTCCTACCTAGTTCTTTAGAGCAATCTAGCATGAACTTCCTGATATTAGAAACTAAGCCTATCGGGGTGACAATAACTTTGAAAACCATAATAAGAATCTAGATTTTCAAAGACGTCATTAGATAAGACTATTGCATGCTTTAGACATCAAAACTAAGTATCAAAAAATTTTAAAATTTCACAATTTCTGCCGTGCTCCCAGATTCCACAACATATAAACCATTTTCTCCCAAAATTTCAAAAATCACATCCTTGGCTATCATGGCTATCTATTCATGCATCCAACAGAATTTAAATATGCTCAACACAGCGGAAACCTCCCCCCAAACTTAAACTAAACATTGTCCCCAATGTTTTAAAACAGAAAAGCATAAAGAGAGATACTGAGACTTCCCTGAGCTAGGAGCGCTTCATCCTCTTCCTTTGGATCCATGAAAAATGGGAAATGTGGAATTTTGGGATTTGCTAAGGTGATCCTGCAAAACAAAATTGGATCACGGAGCAAAGAAAATTATTTACCGCAAAAACAACTAACTACTTTAATCCTTGGGTTGCCTCCCAAGCAGCGCTTTCTTTAACTTCTTTAGCTAGACTAGGCTCGGCACGCTTACGGAGGCTCAAAATAAAAATTTTCATCATCCTCCGGGCCCTGCAAGAAATCACGCACCGAATTGCATACTACAAACAGGGGAGAAAAAAAACTTTCCCCTGGCCCATCTTCACTAAAGAGATTCTTATAATAACATTTTAGAAAATAATCAGCTGCATCAAATCTCTTTTCTAAATCTCTATTTTCAAAACAGTTGTTAACAGAGTCATCAAGCGTTATAATATCTACTGGTCTAGGATCTAGAGATGGCCTGTCAATCATGCCAGTCCATTCATCAGAGAAAATATCTACATGCTCAGTAGATCCTTCAGACTCAGAATTAAAAAATGATTCAACTAAGCTATCACATGACTCATCATCAGAAGAATTAAAGAATTCAAGAATTTCAGGATCAGATTCTATACTATGCACCGATTCGAGTTCTTCTGGGTCAGTTTCTATGCTATACACATCATCAGGACATGAAAAGAAGGTATTCACATTGTCAGGATTCATGCATTCAGGAATGTCAAGATCAGACTCAATAGATTCACTGTAATCATGGTCAGACTCAAAATTATCTATCGAGCAATCTTTTTTATGCCTTTTATGTTCATGCTCCATGTCAGGCAATTCAATATCATCATCAAAATTATTTATTTCAGGCAATTCTAATTCATTTTCAAAGGAAGGTAGATCATCAACTGCAGATCTTTCATTTTCACAAGCAGGCAAGTCTAATTCATTTTCAAAGTCAGGCAGATCCAAATCATTTTCAAACTGAGGATTATCCATATATACATCATGATCAAAATCCATATTATCAACAAGCATTTCTCCTAAGCCTAGGCCAAGATTATAGTCTACCTCTTCATCGTCATCAGTCAAGTATTCAGGCCCAACAGAAAAACATGTATGCAAGCTACAAACAGATTTATCTTGGCCAAAAATACTAAACACGACTTTTTCATCATCAATGTTCAAGGTAAGCTTACCTGTATGCACGCTAATCTCGGCCTTACCAGTGGCTAGGAAAGGTCTGCCTAAGATAATTGGCACCTCTTTGTCCTCCTTCATGTCCAGTACCACGAAATCTACAGGGAAGATGAATTTGTTGACTTTCACCAACACGTCCTCCACAACACCCATCGGGTGGGTAATCGATCTGTCGGCAAGCTGGAGAGTGACGTCAGTGTCTGTCATACCTGATAAACCAATCTTCCTGTATACAGAGTAGGGCATCAAATTTATACTTGCTCCTAAATCACATAAGGCCCTATCGAAGGATACTTCTCCTATGGTACAGGGAACAGTAAAACTCCCTGGGTCTTTCTGCTTAGAGGGTATCCTACCGGAAATAATGGTACTGCTACTCTCAGATAAATTAAAAACTTCTTTTTTCAGACTTTTCTTTTTAGAAAGCATTTCTTTCATGAATTTTCCATAATTTGGCATATTATACAAAGCTTCTACCAATGGAATATTCACAGACAACTTTTTAAACATTTCTAAAATTTTTTGAAATTGTTCATCTAATTTGACATTTTTAAATCTTTGAGGAAAAGGTAACTCCCTGAAATCAAAGGTTGGACATTCGCCCCTCCGCTTGGGCGGGCTAATATGCGAACCTCTGTCATGGTGGTTGCATGAAACCACTTCTTCCTCAGCCATCTTCTCTTTGTCATTCTGCTTCTCTTCTTCTTTTTTACCTGCACAGCTGTTAGAAAAATCACATTTTAATTCAATAGAGTTGGGACGATGTTGGAACCTTTCAGAGGAGGCTTTTTGTGCCTCAGTCCCTTCATCTTCATCCCTTCTCTTTTCTTCTTCCTTTTTCTTCTCTATACTGTCCTCCAGTCTTCTGCCACTTCTCAGAACCACCATCTTACACTGCTCTTTCGGGTTAGGCTCAGTATCGCTTGGAAATTTTCCCTTCTGCAGGGCATTTACTGCTGAAGCAATCTGACCTATCTGCACTTCCATATTCTTTAGAGCTGCGTCGTGGTTGTTTACTGATGCTTGGAGATTCACATTCAATATTCTTTGTTCCTTGATGAATAAAGCCACCATCTCCTCCAGATTATTTTTCTTCTCAGGAGTACTCGTTGATGCAAAACCTGGGGGTGGCTGCAAAACATTCTTTGTATTCGCATATGAGAAGTTCTCGTGATTGCGCAGACTGGGGTGGTAGAAGTTTGGTATTCCTTGAGTATATGATCTATTTCCTATGTATTGAACTTCTTCCACATCTTGACCTTCTTTCTTCGAATGTCCTTCAGCTAAGGTGGAAATGGACTTCACCACCTCAGATGACGTCAATTTGTTTAGAGCATTGGTCAGAGATGCCAGTTGCGCTTTCAGTGAACTTGACTCATCTAATTCATATAATCCAGCCTTTTTTGTAACTGTTCCTCTCTCCGTCGGCCATTGATAACTTGTTGCCGCCATTTCCTCAAGCAGGTCTTTGGCTTCTGTTACTGTTTTTGAAAGAAAACTCCCTCATGCTGATGTGTCAAGGACTGTCTTCGTGGAGGGGTTTAATCCATTATAGAATAACTGTACCTGAAGCCAATCAGGATATCCGTGTTGGGGGCATCGCCTAAGCATTTCCTTATATCTTTCCCATGCTTCGTATAACTGCTCTTCGTCAAGCTGTTTGAATGTTCCAATTTCAGTCCGCAGCTTGGTAGTTTTAGCTGGTGGAAAAAATTTTGTCAGAAAAGCCTGGGCAAGCTCGTCCCAAGTACTGATGCTGCCCGTCTCGACTGATTCGAGCCAATCTTTTGCTTTATCCTGCAGGGAAAATGGAAACAGCCTTAATCTGATTGCGTCGGCCGGAACTCCGTTCATCTTTACTGTCCCGCATATTTCTAGGAATGATCGCAGATGAGAGTGGGGGTCCTCGGAAGGATGTCCCTTGAACGAGTTATCGCGCGCCATATGAATCAACCCTGTTTTGAGCTCAAAATTTGTAGCTTGGATGGGGGCGTAAACAATTCCAGAATTCTCGGTAGGAAGAACTGGCTGCAGAAAATCTCTAATTGCCTTGGGAGCTTCTTCTTGGTGGGCCATCGTTTCTGCTAATCTTTTTTCCTTTCTAATGAATTTTAGAGTCCTGTTAATCTCAAGATCTAACGGAAACAGATCAACCACCTTGTTTCTTCGCATACAATGCTCCCAGATAACAAAAAAAGAACCAAGCAAAAATGAAAAAATAATATTCACAAAATGATAAAAGAAAAATATTTACACCTAAATTACCATTTACCCTTTTCTTTTTGATGTCAAGAAAAATTAATTTTTGCTTAAAAATCAAGCCTCCCCGGCAACGGCGCCAAAAACTTGTTTGCTGTACTGGTGTGTACGATGATTATCCGCAAGCGCACGAGTCGTCACAAGTTATATAAAACGGAAAGTATTCCGAGTATCGAATCCTCAGGGAGGCGAAGCGAAACTTAAGCAAATAATTAACATTCTCTTGAGCACTGAAAATACTTAGGTGAAATAATATTTAGGGACTACGCTCATGTGATAAAAAGAACTTGAATTCAAAATGACTAATGAAAACAAATTTGATCAATCATAAATAAAATGTGGAGAAAGAGTTTTCTTTAAGCGGGGGAGAGGGGTCTTGAAAATCAATGGTTAGCTAAATAATTGCTATAATTATCCTATCTCATTGCCCAACTAATTATAAACCTAGAATCTTCGTTAATCACATAGGTTCTCCTGTCGGTTTCCCCTAATTGTAATTAATTCATTTTAACAACCTAAGTGTCCTTAGCGCTATTAAAAATCATTAATTATTACGCTCTGATTCATTTCAGGAATCTAAGTTTAATCAACTAATCCCGGCGTCACAACGGGCAATTAAACTAGTTGCATGGATTATGATCTATCCTAATTTCTCTCCGTCGAGTTTCCATTAAGAAACGAATCATTACACAATTGGCCAGACTGAGTAAAGCATTAAGCACATCCATACAAATAATTAGGACATGGGCAAGAGACAGGAAATTATAACAATATTTCCACTATCATTTCATTTCAAGACCCCAAATTGGGGTTTAGCTACACATAATATCCACAATAATTACAAGGGAAAGCATATTAAAAAGCATAAACGAAAGGAATTGACCGTCGAAAAACCCCTTGCTGACACTTGGAGCCCCCGTTGATTACTCCTCAAGCCTCTATGATTGCTTCCCAAAATTCCCAAAATTTCCCCACTAGAAGAACCCTCTCAAAAAGGCTCAAAAGCCTTGAGAGGGGCTCCAAAAAAGGAGTCTTAAGGAAGGAAAGAAAGGATTGAGTGATGGGTTGATTGATTGATGAGAAATGAGGCACCAAGGGCGCCTATTTATAGGCCTGGAATAGGGGTAGCGTCGCGACGCTGCCTTGCTAAGCGGCGCGACGCTGCTGCGCACGCGGCTTGGGCAACAAGAAAGGGCAGCGTCACGACGCTGCCTTGCTAAGCGTCTCGACGCTGCTGCGATTTTCCAGATTTTTCAGCTTCCTTTTGGGCTGATTTTTGGGCCTTCTTCTTCATTTCTCTTGGTCTTTTCTTTATGAATGTCTTCTTTGGGCCTCCAATTGCATCAAGCTAGGATTTGGGCTATAATTACTTCAATTTTGGCTCTTTTTCTCCCAAAATCACCAACTTAGCTCCTAAGGACCAAATAACAAAATTCATTAAATATATTCATTAAAAACACGATTAAAGCACCAAAAAGCTTAATAAATTGAGACTAAAATAGCGACATTTCTGCTCGCTATCACTAATCCCGTTGTCACGACGGGCAATTAAACTAGTTGCATGGATTACGATCTATCCTAACTTCTCTCTGTCGAGTTTCCATCAAGAATCAAATCATTACACAATTGGCCAGATTGAATAAAGCATTAAACACATCCATACAAATAATTAGGAAAAAAGGGCAAGAGACAGGTAATTATAACAACATTTTGACTATAATTTCATTTCAAGACCCCAAATAGGAGTTTAGCTATACATAGCTAAAATATCTACAATATTTACAATGGAAAGCATAATTAAGAGCATAATAAAAGGAAAGGAATTGACCGTCAAAAAACCCCTTTGCTGACGCTCGGAGTCCCGCCGAACACTCCTTGAGCCTCCCAGGATGCTCCCCAAAATTCCCCAAAATTTTCCCACTAAAGAAAGCTCTAAAAAAGGCTAGAAAGCCTTGAGAGAGGCTCCAAAGGAGCCAAAGGAAGGAAGGAAAGAATGGAGGAAATGGTGATTGATGGTGAAATGAGGCACCAAGGGGCGCCTTTTATAGGCTTGGACAGGGGGTAGCGTCGCGACGCTGTGGCGCAATCAGCTTGGCGCCCAAGAAATGGACAGCATCGCGACTGTCTTCACAGCGTCTCAACGCTATGCCATTTTCCATATTTTCCAGCTGCGGTTTGGGCTTCTTTTTGGGCCTTCTCTTCATTTCTTTTGGGCCTTTTTTCACATGATTGATCTCTTTTAACTCCCCTCTTGATCCAAGCAAGGAATTTGGGCTTGATCGGCTTCATTTTGGGCACTTGTCCCCCAAAATCCACGACTTTGCTCCTAAAGACCAAATGACAAATTACATTAAATATTTTCAATAAAAACACAATTAAAGCACAAAAAAGCCTAATAAATTGGGACTAAAATAGCGACATTTCTGCTCGCTATCAGTTGAACATGACTGCAAGTGTAGCCAAGGCGTCTGCTATCTGATTACTTTCTCTTGGTAAATAGTTAAAAGTGGTTTCTTCAAACTTATGAGACAAGTCTAATATAAGCTTTTTGTAGGGTAGTAGCTTAGTGTCTCTTGTTTCCCATTCTCCTCTCAATTGGTGAATCATTAGCATAGAATCTCCCAAGACTCGAAGTTTCCTTATCTTCATATCCAATGCAGTTTGGATACCCATAGAACAAGCTTCATATTCAACCATATTATGAGTACAATCAAAACTTAGTTTGGCGGTGAGAGGGAACAACTTTCCTTCAGGTGATATTAATACAACACCTATCCCATGACCTAACTCATTGGAGGCCCCATCAAACAACATAGTCCATGTTTCCAAGTCTGATATTTTTTTCTACCATTATAGTGGAGACAAATTCATCAGGAAAATCACATTTCATTGGTTCATAGTCGTCTATAGGTTGCTCGTCCAAATGATCGGCTAGTGCAATTCCTTTTATTGACTTTCGAGTAACATAGATAATATCATACTCGGATAAAAGAACCTGTCGTCTAGCAATTCTACCAGACAAAGACGGCTTTTCAAAGATGTATTTGATAGGATTCATCTTTGAGATGAACCATGTTGTGTAATACAACATATATGGTCTCAAACGGCAAGCGACCCAAGCTAGAGCACAACAAGTTCTTTCTAAAAGAGAATATCTGGTTTCACAATCAGTGAACTTTTTGCTTAAATAATATATGACTTGCTCTTTTCTACCTGAAATGTCATGCTGTCCTAGTACACACCCCCATTGAATTTTCCGTCACTGTAAGATATAGGATAAGTGGACGATTTGAAGTTGGAGGTACAAGAACAGGAGGGTTTTGTAGGTATTGCTTGATCTTTTCAAATGCTTTTTGACAATCGTCATTCCATATGCCTGTATTGTTCTTACGAAGTAGCTTGAAGATTGGTTCACATGTTGCTGTAAGATGTGATATGAATCTTGCAATATAATTCAATCTTCCTAAGAAACCTCTAACTTCTTTTTTAGTACGTGGTGGTGGCATTTCTACAATGACTTTGACTTAACAATCATGTCATCAACATACACTTCGATCTCCTTATGCATTAGGTCATGGAAGAGAGTAATCATAGCCCGTTGGTAGGTTGCCCCAACATTTTTCAATCCGAACGACATGACCTTATAACAAAAGGTTCCCCATAATGTGATGAATGTAGTTTTCTCTTGATCTTTAGGTGCCATCTTGATTTGATTGTAACCTGACAATCCATCCATGAAGGAAAAAGTTGAGAATCCAACTGTATTATCTACTAGTACATCAATATGAGGAAGTGAGAAGTTATCCTTTGGGCTTGCTCCATTCAAATCTCTATAATCAACACACATTTGAACTTGTCCATTCTTTTTAGGTACTGGCACAATTTTAGCTACCCATTCTGGATAATTAGCAACTGTTAAGAATCCTGCATGAATCTATTTCATGACTTCCTCTTTTATTTTGATTAACATGTTTGGCTTCATCTTGCATAACTTCTGTCTCACTGGCCTGCTGATAACTGCCCAAAAGGTAGTTATTTAGGCCTCATTTATATAAGGATTTGTGTGTCTTTAATGCTTAATAGGGTTGGTTTTAGAGAGATATTACATGATTTAACCCATTTGGAAGAATGGAAGCATTGGAAATCACTTTGTGCAGATTATGCTGCTGAGCGACTGGAGGGAGCAGATTCTATGCTGCAGCAAAACTGGGAACAGAAACGGCCACATCACAGCTCGTTAGCCAACTTCATGAACCGACTTCTGTTGAGTTATTTTCGTGATAAAGGATCAAGGAGAGCCTTACACGTGTCCTAGTTGACATAATTCAAGACTCCCATCCTTCTATAAAAGGAAGTAGCCGTCAGCCGGTGTGAATAGCTCTCTCTAGTTTCAGGGATGATTTAGAGAGTGTGTGACAATTATCCACACTACGATCATTGTGTATTGGTGAACGCCAGTGACTGAGCTAGGGATAGCCAGTTGCCTAGTGCTTGATCGGTCGCTCTTCATTGGGTTTGAAACATATCCCAAAAGATCCGGAGTTCCGGGAGGAATTCACTAATAATACTGCGAGAAATGCATGATCAATAATATTGCTAGAGCATATCTTAGAACAATCACTAAAGCCTAACCAGCGCCTGTCTTTAATCTGTCTATCTATTTGTTTACTCGTTGTTCTGTCAATTATTTTGCTTCAGCATAATTCTTATAAAACCCAACATTTTTATTATCTTCGAAACCATTAGGAAGTTACACAAAATAGATAAAGTGGAAGCTCATTCAGACCTTGGATTGATAATATTACTTGCTGCAGACTGTGTATACTTGCACAGTATTTTGGAGCCAATTTATCTTATATTTTTAACCACTCCAGAATTACAACAAGTTTTTGGCGCCCTTTTGGCAAAAACTTTTGATGAAGCCTATGAAATTTTAGAAAGAATATCTATTAATAGTTGTCAGTGGTCGGATGTTAGAGGCACAAATAAAAAGGTTAAGAGTGTATTAGAGGTTGATGGTGTGTCCACCATTAGGGCCGATCTTGCTATGATTGCTAACGCTCTTAAGAATGTGACAGTGATTAGTCATCAGCAGCCACCAGCTATGGAGCCTGCAGCAGTGGTGAACCAAGTCACGGACGAAGCATGTGTCTATTGCGGTGAAGACCACAACTACGAGTTTTGCCCCAGCAATCCAGCTTCTGTGTTTTTTATAGGTAATCAGAGGAACAACCCTTATTCTAACTTCTATAATCCAGGTTGGCGCAACCACCCCAACTTCTCATGGGGAGGTCAAGGAAATAATGTACAAGCGCAACAGAAGATGAACCAGCCGGGATTTGCTACAGCGCAGGTAATGCCCCAACAAAATAAGCCGGCTCTGTCCCAGCAAAATTCGGGAAATTCTCTCGAGGCGATGATGAAAGAATTTATGGCTCGCACAGATGCCACAATTCAAAGTAATCAAGCTTCGATGAGGGCCCTGGAGTTGCAAGTGGGTCAGCTAGCTAATGAGCTAAAGGCGAGGCCTCAAGGGAAACTTCCCTCGGATACTGAACACCCTCGAAGGGAAGGTAAGGAGCAGGTAAAGGCAGTAACCCTTAGGAGTGGTAAGCCACTAGAAGAGTCTAGAAAGACCCATGATTTAAATAGTAATAGTGATAATAATGTTGTTGTTGAGAAAGAGTTGGAGTCTGGTCAGGGTGCTGGAGGCAGCAAAGAGAATGCTGGAGCATCTGGTTTTGTGTCAGATGTAGAACCACCATATGTGCCGCCCCCACCTTATGTACCACCTCTACCTTTTCCACAAAGGCAAAAGCCTAAGAATCAGGATGGTCAATTTAAAAAGTTTTTAGAGATTCTTAAGCAGTTGCATATAAATATCCCTTTAGTAGAAGCTATAGAGCAAATGCCTAATTATGCTAAATTTCTTAAGGATATTTTGACTAAAAAGAAAAGGTTAGGTGAGTTTGAAACTGTATCTCTTACTGAGGAGTGTAGTGCTATTCTTAAGAATGGGCTACCCCCAAGGCTAAGGATCCAGGGTCATTTACTATACCTGTGTCTATAGGTGGAAAGGAATTAGGTAGAGCACTCTGTGATTTAGGTGCAAGCATTAACCTTATGCCTCTTTCGGTCTATCGAAAGTTAGGTATTGGTGAAGCTAGACCCACCACAGTTACACTCCAACTAGTTGATAGGTCTATCACATATCCAGAGGGTAAAATTGAGGATGTCTTAGTAAAAGTGGATAAATTCATATTTCCTGTTGATTTTATTATTTTAGACTATGAGGCTGATAAAGATGGCCCAATTATTCTAGGTCGTCCATTTTTGGCTACTGGTAGGGCATTAATAGATGTCCAAAAAGGAGAATTAACAATGAGAGTCTGTAATGAGGAAGTGAAATTTAATGTCTTTAAAGCCATGAAATATCCAGACGAAATGGAGGATTGTTCTTTCATTAGGATTCTGGAGAGCACAGTTATTGAGACAGCAATACAGGATTCGGCTGATAAGCATTCGGAAAATCATGGAGAGGTTAGTGTAGAAGATTTTTAATTTTGTTCTTTAGATAGAAAAAATGAAAAAGAATTGTTTAGGTGTGAGGATGTTTCTGAGTCTTTAGATTTAGATCAAAGAAAGGCTCCCCCAATTAAGCCATCCCTAATTGAGGCACCCACTTTAGATTTGAAACCTTTACCGGATCATCTAAAGTATGTGTATCTTGGGGAAAATGAGACGTTGCCCATTATTGTTGCATCAGATTTAATGCCGGAGCATGAGGAGGCCTTAATAAAATTGTTGCAGCAATACCGCAAAGCTATAGGTTGGACATTGGCTGATATTCAGGGGATTAGCCCATCTTTTTGTATGCATAAAATCACTCTAGAGGAGGGATCCTTTAGGAGTATTGAGCAACAAAGAAGGCTTAAACCTGCAATGAAAGAGGTTAAAAAGGAGGTAATTAAATGGTTGGATGCTGGGATCATTTATCCAATTGTCGATAGCAATTGGGTAAGCCCTGTCCAATGTGTTCCTAAGAAAGGAGGTGTCACTGTGGTGAGCAATAAAGATAATGAGTTGATCCCCACAAGAACAGTAACTGGCTGGAGGGTTTGTATGGATTACAGAAGGCTTAATAAAGCTACCCGAAAGGATCATTTCCCTCTGCCATTTATCGACCAGATGTTGGATCGATTGGCTGGTCAGGCCTATTACTGCTTCTTGGATGGTTATTCTGGGTATAACCAGATTACTATTGCTCCTGAAGATCAGGAGAAAACCACTTTCACCTGCCCTTATGGGACATTCGCTTTTAGGAGAATGCCTTTTGGCCTTTGCAATGCTCCAGCAACATTTCAGTGGTGTATGTTAGCAATTTTTTCTGATATGATTGAGTCCACTATTGAGGTCTTTATGGTCGATTTTTCAGTTTTTGGAGGGTCTTTTCAGAGTTTCTTAGATAATTTAGGTAAGGTGTTAAAAAGATGTGAGGATACCCATCTAGTTCTTAATTGGGAGAAGTGCCACTTCATGGTGAAGGAAGGCATAGTGTTAGGTCATAGGATTTCTAAGAATGGTCTAGAAGTTTATAGAGCAAAAGTTGAGGTTATTGAAAGACTAGAGCCACCGAGTTCAGTGAAGGAAATTCGGAGTTTTTTAGGACATGCTAGATTTTATAGGAGGTTCATAAAGGATTTTTCCAAAATCAGTAAACCTCTTTGTAACTTATTGTGCACTGATCATGTTTTTGACTTTAATGCAGATTGTAGGAAGGCTTTTGAAACGTTGAAGGCTGTTTTAATCTCAGCACCCATTCTCTGCGCACCTAATTGGAATTTGCCATTCGAGGTAATGTGTGATGCGAGTGATGCTGCAGTAGGTGCAATGCTGGGGCAGAAGCAGGGCAAATTTATTTATCCTATATATTATGCAAGAGATGTTTTAAATGAGGCACAGGTCAACTACACAACTACTGAAAAGGAGTTGTTAGCTGTTGTGTTTGCTTTTGAGAAATTCCGGCCATATTTGGTTGGATCCAAAGTCACGGTGTTCACGGATCATGCAGCAATAAGGTATTTAATGTCAAAGAAAGATGCAAAGCCTAGACTAATTCGTTGGGTTTTATTACTGCAGGAATTCGACTTGGAGATAAAGGACAAGAAGGGATCAGAGAATGTCATTGCAGATCACTTGTCTCGTCTTGATCCATCATCATCTTTGCTGGAGCAATCTGCCATTTCCGATTCTTTTCCAGATGAACAGCTTTTTGCTGTTCAGGCAAAGGTAGTCAGGGATGTCCCTTGGTATGCTGATATTGCCAACTTTTTAGTGAAGGAAGTCACCCTTATTGATATGGATTGGAGGCAGAAGAAAAAGTTTAAGCATGATGCAAAATTTTTCTATTGGGATGAGTCATTTATGTATAAGCAATGCTCTGACGGTATTATTCGTAGGTGCGTTTCAGGTGATGAAGCAAAGGAAATCCTGGAGCAATGTCACTCTTCGCCGTATGGAGGTCATTTCAGCGGTCAGAGGACCGCTATGAGGATTTTGCATTGCGGATTTTTCTGGCCTACGTTATTTAAGGATGCCCATTGGTTTTACAAGCAATGTGATGCTTGCCAAAGGAGAGGAAACTTGGGACCTAGAGATGAAATGCCTCTTACTTACATTTTAGAAGTTGAATTATTTGATGTATGGGGTATTGACTTTATGGGGCCATTTCCCCCTTCTAATGGCAATGTTTTTATCTTATTGGCAGTTGATTATGTGTCCAAGTGGGTGGAGGCCATCGCATGCCATCAGAGTGATGCCAAGACAGTTGCAAGGTTTCTTCAATCGCACATCTTTGCGCGGTTTGGGACACCTAGGGCTCTAGTGAGTGATGAGGGTACCCATTTTGTTAATAATATCTTAACTAAGCTGTTAGCTAAGTATGGAATCAAGCACAGGATAGCTACCCCTTATCACCCACAAGCAAATGGTCAAGCTGAAATTAGTAATAGGGAAATTAAAGCTATTTTAGAGAAAGTAGTCCATCCATCTCGAAAGGATTGGTCCTTTAGGTTGGATGAGGCTCTTTGGGCTTATAGGACAGCTTATAAGACTCCTCTGGTATGTCTCCCTATAGGTTAGTATATGGGAAAGCTTGCCATTTACCATTGGAGCTAGAGCATAAGACGTTTTGGGCTTTGAAAAAGTTAAATTTTGATCTGAGTCGCGCAGGAGCAATAAGAATGCTGCAACTTAATGAGTTAGAGGAATTTCACCAATTTTCTTATGAGAATGCGAAAATGTATAAAGAAAAGACTAAGTTATGGCATGACAAAAAAATTAAATCTAAAGAGTTTGTCAAGGGCCAAAAAGTTTTGCTTTATAATTCTAGATTAAAATTATTTCCTGGAAAATTAAAATCTAGATGGTCAGGACCATTTATTGTGATTGAAGTTTTTCCCCATGGAGCAATTACTCTGCAGGATGAAAAAGATGGGAGATTGTTCAAAGTGAATGGACAGCGTGTGAAGCATTATTGGGGTGAGGAGTTTCAGTCGAAATATCCTTCCCTAAGGTTGGTTGATGATTGAGAGAGCAGGACTTTTGCGGGAGCATTTCACAGAGCAAAATTTTGAGCTCCCAGACTTTGTACTGATTTTAAGTTTTTCTGATTTGTTTTTAATTTCGGTTAGGTTAGGTTTGTTTTTTGCATAGTTTATTAGATCTCAGTATTTTTATTATTTTAGATTTTATTTCGTTTTGAATTTGATTTTATTTTATTTTCGGGTTATTTATTTAAATTATCTTTCAATTATCTTTTAATTGGTTTGATTTTATTAGATTTTATTTTCAGTTATTTGAATTCTGTTAGTTAATAGAGATTTTCTCTAATTTATTCGGCTTCTTTTGAAAATAAAAGATTGGGATGATTGGTTAAAATTTAATTTGAATCTTTGATTTTTCTTGTTTTGAAATTCGAATTCCGTATCTAAGATTCTTCAGGTTCAGCAGATTGTTGCGACAAAGATATGGCTGGAGCAAAATATTCCGAATTAAAAGGGTTTTCGTTGGAATTTATTATTTTTACCGTTGGATTTGGTTTTGAATTCTCGCAGGTAAATGTGCGTGCATCATCTGATGATGCCACGTGTCGCAGAGCAATTATCCAAAGGCTTCAATGATGACAACACACCAATTTTTATCATGGGCGTTTGGAATCCACGATTTTACCGTTGTTGGTTTCAAATTTTAAAAAAGCATTTACTTCAAATTAAACGGTGAAATGATTTAACAGGAGCAAATCTTTTTGGGAGATATTTCAAATTGCTGAAGCCCTATTTATTCGCAATCTCTGGTAAGCACGTTTCACTTCGTCTTCATGATCAAATCTTTGTGCGTGTATTATTCTTTCTTTCTTTGCATTCTCTGTCAAAACCCTATTACACCTTCAATGGCTAAAACAAGAGCTCGAAAAGAGAGGGAGAGTGAGGAGGAAGAGATACCCGTGACCCCCGAAGTTCAGAAAGTAAAAACCAAGAAGAGAAGGACACCGGAGGAGAAAGAAGCGAAAAGAAGAAAACGACAGCAGAGAGTTGAAGAACAAGAAAAAGCGAGAGAGGATGAGGTTGTTGCGGAAGAAGAAGGAGACCCAAAAGAATCTGACAAACAGAATCAAGAAGAGGATGAAAAGGAAATGGCGACTACAGAAGAAGCTCGAGAAAAAATTTAGAAGAAGCAGAGTGAGAATGTGCAGACGGAGGCTGTAGAGGCAGAAGGCAGAGAGCCAGTTCAGGAGGCTCGTGTGGAGGTTATCATACCTGAACCTCCGAAACGTCGCCGCATTAAGCGGAAGGCTGGGTGCACTCCAATGATCATGACTGATACCCCATCGCCTCCATCATCACATTCCGAGAGAGAAAAGGCAGAGCGAGAGGAAAGAGAGAAAAAAGAGGCTGAGGAAAGAAGGCGAGAAGAAGCAGAGAAACAGGCAGAGGAGGAACAATTGCTAAAGCAGAGAGAAGAAAAGGGCAAATATATTGCTGAAGCATTGGAGGAAAACGATGAAATAGCAGAGCGACAGGTGCCACACGATCGCTTTGTCAATAAGTTTGCTAAAGCAAAATACACTGAGCTCCTGAAAAGGGATTTTCTGTTCGAAAGAGGTTTCAGCGGTGATCTCCCGCCATTTCTGAGGACCGGAATAGCTGACCACGGCTGGGAGCTGTTTTGTGCTAAGCCAGAGGCTGTGAACGCACAGGTGGTGCGTGAATTTTATGCCAACATTGATAAAGAAGAGGGTTTCCTGGTAATTGTCAGAGGAGTCGAGATAGATTGGAGTCCAAGTGCGATCAACGCACTGTACCATCTTCAAAACTTCCCCCATGCGGCATTCAATGAGATGGCAGTCGCGCCATATGAGGAGCAGTTAAGTAATGCTGTGAGGGAGGTAGGAATCAAGGGGGCGCAGTGGCAACTATCTAAGACTCAGAAAAGGACATTCCAGTCGGCTTATTTGAAAAAGGAAGCGAACACGTGGATGGGTTTCATCAGGCAGAGGTTGCTTCCGACAACGCACGACTCGACAGTATCCAGGGAACGAATTCTTTTAGCTTTTGCTATCTTAAGATCTCTCAGTATTGACGTAGGAAAAATTATTTGTAATGAAATTGCTTGCTGTTGGAAGAAAAAGGTGGGGAAGTTGTTCTTCCCGAACACAATTACTATGTTATGCAGACAAGCAGGGGTTCCAGTGGATGAGAGTGATGCAATTTTATTTGATAAAGGGATCATTGATACGCCCAATTTGGTGCGACTCCAACGCACGCAGGAGATACGACAAGGCGGGCTAATCTACGGCATGAATACGATTCTAGAACAACTGGCACTGTTGGCCAGTAGGCAGGAGTTTGCTGAGAGGCAAACTTTAACCTTCTGGACTTACGTTAAGAATCGTGATGCTGGTTTGAAGAGGGCGCTGCAAGAAAATTTTTCAAAACCTTATCCAGCCCTCCCTGCATTCCCCAAAGACCTGCTGAACCCCTGGATTCCACCGCCGCCTGCTGAGAAAGAAGATGAAGAGGAAGATCTGGGTCAGGAGGATTGAAGAGGGATCTGAGCGCACAAGCTTTTTGATGAGATATTTTGTTTGCTGGCGCATTCCTGACCCCATCTTTTATATGATTGCTTGTCTTGTTTCTTTTTAATTTTTCTGCTTTAAAAATATATCTCTGCTATGTAATTTCTTTTCTTATGTTTTTAAATGAAATTTCTGAATGTTTCTATTCCATGAGCACTGACTAACTCTAACTTAACTAATTCTCTTCTGAATTTTTGAAGCTTGGACTGGTTACGCTTAATTAGATCAAGGTATTCTAATCTCCAGAAACCTTTTGCTTGAGCATTTCTTCTAGCCTGGACTGTTGCTGCGGCAAAGAAGATTTTGACGGTAGTATTGACTTATATGATCCACTTTAAGCTTAAATCTAAGTCCCATGTTTAGTTTAAAAATTCAGATAGAAAAATTTAAGTTTGGGGGTATAATTGCTTAATTAATGATTCATTGGGGACAATGAATAATTCAAGTTTGGGGGACTTTTTGCTACTCCAACTATTTTGCTCGAGCATTCCTCTCCTTCAAAATTAAAATTTGCTAGGTTATTGAGTAACCGGGGACATTTGTGATACCCACAGTTTGTCTTCGCGTCAAAAGATGACCTAGGAAATGTGGAAAAATGAGAAAAAATAAGAAAAATTATTTGCTGAAAAAAAATTATTTGTTGAAGATTTTGCTGAAAAAAATTGACAGAGCAAAAGTTTTGAAGGATGAATGATGATCCAGCAGTTTTTCTGTCTCCCAGAACTTAGGTGAGCTTCATCATAAAATGTCGCCATTCTGAGGGGCAAGAGATGGAATAACTAAGGATTTTTGAGCTTTATAATGAGTATTGAGCCTAGTTGGTGATGAGCTTGCGGCAAGGGTATACTGCACCATAAAGTGAGTCATCCCATGCTTAAGAGCTTATGACTGTAAGGCTGCTTTGAGTCTGATAAATAATGATATAAACCCCTTTAAAAAATATGTTTTGAAATGTCTGATAATAGAGCTAAGCTGTGGTGAGTTCTTAGAATTAAGTTGAAAAGTGGTGATTATTTGTCCCTGCTGAAGGAATCATTTTGCTGCAGCAGAGCTTGGTTTTGCAGAGTGCTCAGGTAAAGGTTAAAGGTAGTGTTGGACTGTCTGGTTTGATTAAGCTAATTCTTTGTCTAATGTTTTGAAATTCTTGAAGGAAGGTTGGTTAGTATTGCTCGGGACGCGCAATAGTTCAAGTTTGGGGGTATGATAACTGCCCAAAAGGTAGTTATTTAGGCCTCATTTATATAAGGATTTGTGTGTCTTTAATGCTTAATAGGGTTGGTTTTAGAGAGATATTACATGATTTAACCCATTTGGAAGAATGGAAGCATTGGAAATCACTTTGTGCAGATTATGCTGCTGAGCGACTGGAGGGAGCAGATTCTATGTTGCAGCAAAACTGGGAACAGAAACTGCCACATCACAACTCGTTAGCCAACTTCATGAACCGACTTCTGTTGAGTTATTTTCGTGATAAAGGATCAAGGAGAGCCTTACACATGTCCTAGTTGACCTAATTCAAGACTCCCATCCTTCTATAAAAGGAAGTAGCCGTCAAAGTCAAAGACATTCCATGTTTTCCCTTGGAAACCGAATAGTATAGGGAGATTGAAGATCATCAAGAACACCATCTACCGCAAGCTGATTAGGGAGTTTACTTTCTTTATTAACTTGTGGTTATGGACATGCATACTCAGATTGTAATTCGTATTCCTATGCCTATTATGAACTAAGTAGCTTAGGGTGTTGGTTAGGAATAATGTGATTACTGTGCTTCATCTCTAGTAATAAATTGACTATCGCATTTTGGTTAATTTTTGTGCTTATTCTTATTTTATGCCCGCCTGGCCAGCCGGTGTGAATAACTCTCTCTAGTTTCAGGGATGATTTAGAGAGTGTGTGGCAATTATCCACACTACGATCATTGTGTATTGGTGAACGCCAGTGACTGAGCTAGGGATAGCCAGTTGCCTAGTGCTTGATCGGTCGCTCTTCATTGGGTTTGAAACATATCCCAAAAGATCCGGAGTTCCAGGAGGAATCCGCTAATAATACTGCGAGAAATGCATGATCAATAATATTGCTAGAGCATATCTTAGAACAATCACTAAAGCCTAACCAGCGTCTGTCTTTAATCTGTCTATTTATTTGTTTACTCGTTGTTCTGTCAATTATTTTGCTTCAGCATAATTCTTATAAAACCCAACATTTTTATTATCTTCGAAACCATTAGGAAGTTACACAAAATAGATAAAGTGGAAGCTCATTTAGACCTTGGATTGATAATATTACTTGTTGCAGACTGTGTATACTTGCACAGTATTTTGGAGCCAATTTATCTTATATTTTTAACCACTCCAGAATTACAACACCTGCATTCAGGCTTAAGTGGCAAATGATGCACCACAATACTTGTGTCTCAACCAAGCATATCTTGATAAGACCAGACAAAAACATCAATGTATTCATGAAGCAAAGTTATTAACCTTTGACGACTTTCAGTAGACATGTTGGTCCCGATTTTAACTTCTTTAATCTCTACTTGAGATCCCAAGGTAATCGTCTCTATCAACTCTTCATGTGGTCCCAATATCCTCTCTTCTTCTTCAATCATTCTCAACAATTCAGGAGTAAGTTCTAGATCTTCTTCATTACCACCTGTTCTCTCATCGGACTCAACATCGTATGTAGGAGAATCAAGTTCGTATTTAAGATCATTAATGCTTTCAATCCCAATATCGCTTTTTAAGAGAGCGATTATTCAGTGTGATGAAAGAAGGCAAAAGGAAGGAATGGAATAAATGAAATCAATGCTAAAAGAAGTAGAGACAAGAGAGATTCATTGGATGATAGGAAAGAAAAAACATGCTTCTTCATTAACAAATGAAATATTGACATAGAACACATAAATCATCAAAACAAAAAACAAACAAAAAGTTTAACAATTACTTTGATATCTCATTAACAAATGATGGTAGCTCCATTACAGTCCAATTATTGACTTCAAAGTCTTCTGGGCACAGATAAACCAAAGGACCAGCTTCTTTCTTCTCTTCGATTATAGCCATAACTGCAAGATCTTGAGATTTCAGATGAATTATTCCAACAAAGATGAAGGTATCATGAAGATGAGGAATGATATTCATTTGATACTTCGGCTCACAGTTCTCCAATCTAGCCAGTCGTTTTCTCTCTCCTGCCTGTGTGCTTTAATCATATCTTTTTTGCTTGGTTTATATCCCAAACCAAACCTCTTCATATTTTTCGACATATTCAGCAAATTGTCGAGGCTTTGGTTGTTTCCTGTTAAGGAGAGTTTTGAAAGTTGCAGCTCCATTTTCCCTATCTCTCCGTATAAAGTTGTGGCATTTGCAATCTCAAAAGCTTGAAATGATGACTCAAAAACCTCTCCTGCTGCTTCTATGTAGGGCATTGAGGAGGGTCTTGACACTAAGATATACTCTTGTCCAGATATGATCACTAGTTTGCGGTCGACCACAAATTTAAGTTTTTGGTGTAATGATGATGGGACTGTTTGGGCGATTTTCCATTCCGCAAGCGAACGGGTCGTCACAAGTAATATAGTGATTTTGAGTATAGAGTATCGTCTCCACAGGGATTGGATTTATTCAATTAAGTACCACAAATAATCTTGCTTAGCTTTATTTAGAGAACAAAATCTAATGCCAAAAAGAATAATAAAAAGCTAATCTAGAAAGCAAAAGATAAATGGTGACACAATTTGGAGGGTTAATTCTAGAGTGGTTGATTTTATCAATTGAACCTTTAATGCGTAATCAATTAACCAATATGGATTAACAAATCATTTGATTCATAAGTCTAGAAGCCTAATTTCAAGGATTCTCCTGTCGGTCTCCTCCTATCTCATACCGTTCAATAAAGAATCTCCTTTCAGTCTCATCTTTATTTACTTAGTATGGCATTACGACCCTTCAGTACAACCTCTAACGTTATTTATTTTATCCCGTGTCACCCGGGTAAATAACCGTTAGTCATGCATTCAGTTCTAGTCTAAGCTTCTCTCCGTCGAGTTTCCACATAGTAACGATTCATTTAATCAGTGATCAATTGATTAAAAGCATTACGGACAAAATGCACAAATGAACAATAATGACAATTAAACCACATCAATTCATTAATTCAGCAGAGGTTCAACATCTAAATCAATCTCATAGAATTTAGGAATTTACTACTCATAATCACTAAAATTCAATAATTCCTAATCACAACAATTCTAGAAACTAAAACATAAAGGAAAAGGGAAGAGAAATGCTCATAAAAGTGTCGATCTCCTCGATCCCGCGCCGACCTCCTTCGATCCCGAGCTCCAAAGATCTTCAACAAAGCTCCAAAACTCTCCCAAAAATCCCAAATTTTAGTGTAAACTCTAGAATGGGGTGAAAACCCACAAATTGGCACATCAAATATGGATGCAAAAGGCTCCTTTTATAGGCTCCCAGCAGGCTCAGCGTCGAGACGCTCTGACGTCATCTTTTCTTGGGCTCCAAGACGTCTCAGCGTCGAGACGCTACTTGGACAGCGTCGCGACGCTCTCGCGATTCCAGATTTCACCACGCAGCTGCCTAGCGTCGGGACGCTCCAGGCTTAGCGTCGAGACGCTAGGCCCTAAATTTCCAATATAGGCCCGATTTTGACTCAATTTTTGGGCCTCCAACTTTCTTTTGGCCCAAATACTTCTTGTAATGGATTTTGGGCACTTTTCTTAACCCAAATTGATAATTTTAAGGCTTGGACTTCATGAATTTGGGCTTCTAATTCATTCTTCTTGGCTTTTTGGACTCGGATCTTCAATGTAATTCTTCAAATTGCTCCAAAAGCCTCCAAAATCATCCAAAATCTCTCAAAATTCCGGTTTTTCTTCTTTGACTCGGTTTTCTGAAATTTAAATAGAAAATAGCATTTAAGTACACAATTCAAGCATAAAACTAGCTAAAATTAATAGGAAAATGATGACATTTTTGCATGTCATCACACCCCCAAACTTAAACATTTGCTAGTCCCGAGCAAAGCTAAAACCTTATGTATGAATCAACTATTGCAAATGCATGACTCTAAGCTCAATGATCTAAATAATGAACTCTAACAATTAACGAAAATATTAAAACATATTCTGTCATCACGAAATTTAAATTTAAACTCTTCATCCCTTGCGTGTGTGTGTGCGAGCCTCCTTATTAGGTCTTTACTAGCCTAGAAAAGGTTTATAGAATCCTCAGTTCATCTTCCCCCTACACTGGCCCTAAGCTCTAATTATCCAGCTTTCCTACAATCAAGAAAGCAATATCCCACCAAGGTGCCTGAAACAACGAGGTATGCCTCCCCGAAACTAGCATTTTTTTTTTTTTTTTTTTTTTCATTTTTTTTTCACACTTTTCTTTTCTTTGCAGGCTAATAAACATGATTTTTCTCCCAAGTAAAACATTACAGACTCTCATGTCGTTCATCTTTCAAATTAGATCTTACGCCTATCGGAGTGACAACAAACATCTAGATAATATAATCCAGTTCTAAGCATTCAAAACCATATAAGTAGGCTAAGTGCTCAACATGTGCAAGGAAATCAAAGAAAAAATTTAAATTTACATGAATCTTGAACATGCTTTCATATTTCACAAAAATTGAACAAAATTCATTATCTAGATCATATCATAGACCGTCCTCATCAAAACAGATGCAATAGAATCATCATGAAAAAATTTTCGCTCAGATCAGAACATCAAAGCCTCTCCCCCAAACTTAAATCATACATTGCCCTCAATGTATCAATTATTCAGACTAATTAAGCATGCTTAAGGACAATTAAAAAGATAAAGGGAGAATTGTACTGCCCTGAAGTGTGAGAGAAACCATGGATGTCAGCCTTCAACATTCATTGGGGTTGTTTTTGGAAGAAAATGTGGTCTCGAGCTCCTTCAAAAATTGATCAACGGGAACGAAAGATCAACATGCTCTAACTACAAAAAACTAAAAAACAAAGAAAAAGGAAATTAACAGAAAAATAAACTTGGGTTGCCTCCCAAGAAGCGCTTGTTTAACGTCTCTTAGCTAGACGAGTTTGTGCGGGCTTTCAAGGCACATAAAAATTCTCGTATTTCTTCAGGCCCTTCTTCCTTGAATCAATGAAGCAAACTATTGCTAGTAAGCTTACTAGCTTTTCATGGGCCCCTGAAGCAGAAATATTTTTGGGATTTTCTTTTAATAAAAGCATAAAAGGAGAAAGATCAAAATAAATGGACTCTGACTCTGACTCTGACTCGTGAGAACAAGAAAAAGAACACTCATTATCAAGAGAGGATGGACAGGATAGAACAGACAAAGGCCTTTCAACCTTAAACTCTACCTCTAGAAACTCCTCAAACACTATAGGCTCATTTTCTTTTTCTTCCTCACAAACTTGTTCTTGATGGGTGCTAGAACTATCCAATTCTTCTTCACTATCTATACAGCTCACCCCTATGTGCTCATCTCTAGCCAAATCGAAAGAATTATGCCCCAGAATTGGCGCTAATGAATCAGTGGCCACATAACTCACTAGACACTCTATGGAAGTGGATCCTACTTCCCTATCTTCCCTTTGGGTTTGGAGTCTCTCCATAGATTTTTCTAATTCTAAATTCATGGCTCTCGACTCTTGGATAAAATTTTCAAGCAAGCTCTCTAAGGAAGATTTTTCTTCTTTGGAAGCGGATTGCACTTCACTCTCATCCTCTTGGGGATGTAATCTCCCTAGGGATTTTTCTAGAGCTAAATTAATGGCTCTAGTATCCTCAATAAAATCTTGAAGCAAACTTTCTAGGGGAGATTTTTCTTCTAAAGGGGGATAATTTGAATAAAAAAAATTGGATGATGGTGTTGGTTCTTCGGGCTCAGATTCCCTAAAGGGCCACCCAAAACTATTAAAAGCCATTTAAAATAATTAAATCAACAATAATAAGGCTTTCAGTCAGATGCAAACACTAATTAAATGCACAACAAGAACAATGGACCAGGATAAAAATAAAACAAAGAAAGCAAAATAAAATCTCTAATCTAAAGCAAGCAATTTCTTCACAATATTAATTGAATGAAATTAACCAATCCCCGGCAACGGCGCCAAAAACTTGTTTGGGTGATTTTCCATTCCGCAAGCGAACGGGTCGTCACAAGTAATATAGTGATTTTGAGTATAGAGTATCGTCTCCACAGGGATTGGATTTATTCAATTAAGTACCACAAATAATCTTGCTTAGCTTTATTTAGAGAACAAAATCTAATGCCAAAAAGAATAATAAAAAGCTAATCTAGAAAGCAAAAGATAAATGGTGACACAATTTGGAGGGATAATTCTAGAGTGGTTGATTTTATCAATTGAACCTTTAATGCGTAATCAATTAACCAATATGGATTAACAAATCATTTGATTCATAAGTCTAGAAGCCTAATTTCAAGGATTCTCCTGTCGGTCTCCTCCTATCTCATACCGTTCAATAAAGAATCTCCTTTCAGTCTCATCTTTATTTACTTAGTATGGCATTACGACCCTTCAGTACAACCTCTAACGTTATTTATTTTATCCCGTGTCACCCGGGTAAATAACCGTTAGTCATGCATTCAGTTCTAGTCTAAGCTTCTCTCCGTCGAGTTTCCACATAGTAACGATTCATTTAATCAGTGATCAATTGATTAAAAGCATTACGGACAAAATGCACAAATGAACAATAATGACAATTAAACCACATCAATTCATTAATTCAGCAGAGGTTCAACATCTAAATCAATCTCATAGAATTTAGGAATTTACTACTCATAATCACTAAAATTCAATAATTCCTAATCACAACAATTCTAGAAACTAAAACATAAAGGAAAAGGGAAGAGAAATGCTCATAAAAGTGTCGATCTCCTCGATCCCGCGCCGACCTCCTTCGATCCCGAGCTCCAAAGATCTTCAACAAAGCTCCAAAACTCTCCCAAAAATCCCAAATTTTAGTGTAAACTCTAGAATGGGGTGAAAACCCACAAATTGGCACATCAAATAT
Source organism: Luffa acutangula (assembly GCA_036850905.1). Taxonomy (NCBI): domain Eukaryota; kingdom Viridiplantae; phylum Streptophyta; class Magnoliopsida; order Cucurbitales; family Cucurbitaceae; genus Luffa; species Luffa acutangula. The sequence continues at coordinate 18,054,571 of CM072096.1, forward strand.
GGATGCAAAAGGCTCCTTTTATAGGCTCCCAGCAGGCTCAGCGTCGAGACGCTACAAGGACAGCGTCGAGACGCTCTGACGTCATCTTTTCTTGGGCTCCAAGACGTCTCAGCGTCGAGACGCTACTTGGACAGCGTCGCGACGCTCTCGCGATTCCAGATTTCACCACGCAGCTGCCTAGCGTCGGGACGCTCCAGGCTTAGCGTCGAGACGCTAGGCCCTAAATTTCCAATATAGGCCCGATTTTGACTCAATTTTTGGGCCTCCAACTTTCTTTTGGCCCAAATACTTCTTGTAATGGATTTTGGGCACTTTTCTTAACCCAAATTGATAATTTTAAGGCTTGGACTTCATGAATTTGGGCTTCTAATTCATTCTTCTTGGCTTTTTGGACTCGGATCTTCAATGTAATTCTTCAAATTGCTCCAAAAGCCTCCAAAATCATCCAAAATCTCTCAAAATTCCGGTTTTTCTTCTTTGACTCGGTTTTCTGAAATTTAAATAGAAAATAGCATTTAAGTACACAATTCAAGCATAAAACTAGCTAAAATTAATAGGAAAATGATGACATTTTTGCATGTCATCAGGGACCACTCCAGCTGAGTGAATCCAGGGACGCCCTAACAAGAAGCTGTAGGTCGAATTAATGTTCATAACCTGAAAGGTTATATCGAAGGTGCATGGACCTACTTGGATGGGCACTTCTATGTCTCCAACAACTTCACTACGTGCTCCATCAAATGCTCGTACGATCATAGTGTTGGGTCTTACATGAGACATATCAACAGACAATTTCTCCAACGTGGATTTAGGCATTATGTTCAAGGAGGAACCATTATCAACTAGGACTTTTGCCACATCAAAATTTTTGCACTTAATTGTAATAGGCAAGGTTTTAGTGTGTCCTGTGCCTTCTGGTGGTAACTCATCATCTGTGAAAGTTACTGAACTGGATGCAGATATGTTTTCAATGATGTTATCCAAGTTGTCCACCGTAATATTCTGCGGAGCATAAGTTTGATTCAATATGTCCAACAAAGTCTTACGATGCGTATCTGAAGCCAATAAAAAAGCCAGTATGGAAATCTTTGCAGGGGTTCGACCTAACTGTTCAACCACTTTATAATGACTTTGTTTAACTAACTTAAAAAATTCTTGGATGTCCTCTTCAGATGATGGTTGTTTAACATCCAGGTTTTTCACTAAAATGGGCTCTTCTGTCTTTTCCTTGATATCTTCAGTGATCTTCGCTTTTCCTTTTTCTTTACCCTTGGGTTTCAATAGGTCTTCTAGTGTATAACACTTCTCGCTTCGTGTTATACCTCCTATCCCACTGATATTATGGACTGGGAGGGGTTCAGAACCAACAGTTACCTTATATTTATAGTTCTAAGGTACTGCTTTTGAACTTTTATATTTAAAGGGAGTCGGAATCTGGATGGTAATCGGTCTTGGCTTGGAATTTGGGGTACTGGGCTTCTCGCGATAAGAAATTGTTAAAGGTTTTGGCTTGAGAGAAAACCTTGAGCATTTTTCTATAATATCAACTTCCCCATACTGAGGGAGTTGAACCATCTTTTGAGAAACTGTTAAAAAATGTGAATCTAACAACTCCTGGACCTTCAGACGAAAACGAGAACATTGGTCGATAGAATGCCCTTTTGCCCCAGTGTGATAAGAACACATCAAACTGTCATTGTATGCTCTGACACCCAAATCCGATTGGAGGCGTTCTACTCCAATGTATCTTATGGTTCGTCAGTATGCTTAACAAATTAATAACAAATTGTCGTACATATTTATCAATCAAAGTATAAATTGACAAAATCAAGTAATACCTGGTGAGTCTAGGGTCGAATCCACAGGGAAAGGAATTTGCAAAGTTTTTAATGATATTTACTGATCTAAACTCGAAAACGTGTGATATTATATAAAGAAATAAATAAGAGATCTGGTAAGCTTGAAAAATAAAACTTACAGAAAGCAAAACATGCGACAATAGTGAAAGGAAAAGTATTGAGGAGATTAGTATCAAGGCTGTTACGGTTGCAACCTCATGCGTTTATAAGAACCTTGTAGCGCATACTTTGGTTAATTGATCCATTAATGCCGAAGTGAGAAAAAATCATAAGTTTCCCTTCCAGTACTCCGGCGTTTGGCATAAAACTATCAACTGGTTATTTGTCTAGTTCATGCATGAGGCTTAGTTCTCTAAAACTTACAAGGGATTGCGTTAGTCTCAACGCAATCAAAGCTCATGCATGCACTATCTTTTAGCGGTAGAGTTTTAAGGCTACCAAGACTACATGTCATGCGTTAACTTGTTCTACTTAGAGATGTCCGCATACATTACCTGTCAGGGATTTAGCATACTGCTACCACATCCGGCTGGCCAAACGAGAATTAGCAATGAAAATAGTATCGCAACTAAGAAAAAGGCAATTAATGTTTCATTTACATCAAAATATGCACTTACAAAATATACTTATCACCGCATGAGGTGCTTGCAAAAAGCCTTGAAGAAGAAAAATAGTACATTGCCAACGCAAGTCTGCTCTTAATCATAGCTCTCAGTGATTTCTCTTTCTCCTTGATCTTCGTCCTCTCCTCTCGTCCCTCAATTCTTGTGAATTGTGAGTTCTCTGATGATCTTTCCTTGAGCATGTGGCTTCTATTTATAGGCGAGGATGTAGGGTTTTATGCCCTAAAACTCGTAGATAGTGAATGTAACCGTTGACCCGATATTAATGAAATAATATTGATATATTTTTCCATTAAATGTTATTAGTTATTTATATTTATCTTTGCCTAAAAATAACCCTAATCCAATAAACTAGACATCCAAGGCTGTAATATGAGTCTTGAACTATATGTAGCGACATATGGGATCATTGTTCAAGAAACAGCCTAAAGGGTCTATAGTATAGGGATAAGACTGGGTGCCTTATCCTGGCGACACTATGGATACGACCCACTTTGTATTTGATACAAACGCTATGATCCAACGCGTTCGTGTAGGAGACATGCGAGTGGGGGTATCCTATGCAATGAGTTTGCATAAGACCGGACCGCGAAATAGTAACCACTGGTTATAACACCGTTAACTAGTTGGTTTTCTATTTCACTAGGACGACCTAGAAAACTTAGTCTTAATCCTGAGTTGATTATGGACTCCTGCTCATGGGAGATTGTCCTTTGATTTGCATGGGTGAGAGTGGCCAATACGCCGACTCAATAAGCCTACCATTTTGGGGACAAGACCGAATGGGGAGCTGGGAACATAATCGTAAAAGATGGAATTCACTCCTTCCCGAATTTAGGGAAGCAGATGAGTGTTCCCTTAAGTGGTTACTCCGAGTCTTGAACAAAGGGTCCTACCCTCTCAATGGCAGGAGAGGGTTTTCTGTTTGATGGTTGGACCACAAACAGGTTGTTCATTAGAGGAGAACTGGTACTTAAGGAAATAGAAGTAACCCAGGGGTACAAGGGTAATTTGACCCAACTGGTGTTACAGACACTCGTGAAGGACTAACTAGTCATTATTGGTCTAGATCCGTGGACACAGAAAATATGTCTGCAGTGAGAAGAGTGCAACTGTGAGTCTATAGTGGAATGTACACACAATTAACGAATATTGATTGATGTGGTTAATGAGTTTGACCAATTAATCTCACATCGTTGGAGCTTCTGATCTGCAGGTCCATTAGGTCCCACTGGTAGCTCATAAAGTAATTTGAGGCAACTAAGTAATAAATGTAAATTGAAAATGTTCAATTTACTAAGGGAAACAAATATAATATATATTGATATATTATTATGAGAGAAATTAATATTTGAAGAAATTCAAATATTAATATAAATTTATGGAAGTTTGAAAGAGTTCAAATAATGAATTAATTAATTTAAGGCCTAAAATCTATTTGGGCAAATTGATTAATTCAAGGCCGGAAATTAAATATGTGATATTTAATTGGTGGTTAATTAATTACAAAATTCATTAACCGGGAATTAATCAATTATGGAAATAATTAATCACTTAAGGAAGTGATTGATCATTTATAGAAATGATCTAATCACTTATGAAAGTAATTACTCATTTGTGGAAAAAATTAATCAATTATGGAATTGATTGATTAAATAAGGAATAAGATTGAATCAATTTTGGAAAAGATTGATTTATTTGAATATTTTATTCATGGCCTCTCTTCTATAAATAGAACACTAGACCTAATTGGTCCATGACATTCTCCTCTTGCTCTTAGACTCTCAAGACAAGACCTAGAATTCTCTCTAGCCTCCCTCTTAGAGAAAGACTCCCACAAGTCTTTTGCCTCCTAGACTTAGAGACATACCGGTGTAACCGCTGTGGTTATTGTGTCAATCAAGAAGAAATTTCCAGTGATTAAAAGACAAGGAGGCTGCTGCGTTTTTCGTTCGTTGGAACGTTGATGGCGAAGAACGGTCAAGTCTACAACGAAGGTTTGTAACGAATTTTTCCATTTTCTTTAGAAAAACATGAAAATAAATTTAGATTTATTTTTCAGCATGTTTAAACAAATTTTCCAGCAACTTTAAAGTGTGTTTAAAGTTTGTTTGCATTTTTCGTAACGATATTTTAATGTAATTAATATACAGCGTAATAGGGGTGTTCATCGGTCGGTCGGTTTTAGTTGTTGTCGGTTTTTTAGAGGTTGGTGACGCCGACCGACCAAACTCATGGTCGGTCGGTCGGTTTCGGTCGGTTTACTCCAGCGAACTAAAGTACAGTGAAAGGGAGAGAAAGGAGAAAGAAAAAAAAAGAGAAGAGAGAAATATGGAGAAGAAAGAAGAAAGAAAGATCCATGGTCGGTTTTATGACTCCAATGAACTAACCCAAAAGAGGAAAGAAAAGAAAAAAATAAGAGAAGAGAGGAGAAACGGACGACGGTCTTCGCTGGTGGGAGGAGGGAAGAGAAGAGAAAAAATGAGGAAGAAGAGTTGGGAGAGAAGAGGGGGGAAAGAGAAAGGAAGAGAGAGATGAAAGTTGAATTTTGAAATGAAAATGGGAAGGTAACGTGGGAAAGGGAAGAGAGAGGAGAAAGATAAAAAAAGGTAATCATTACTATGGCAAAACCACGAGTGGTTTTGAGAAAACCATGGACACCCATGGTTTTCTCATTAATGCATTTGTGGGAAATCTGAAAAGTCACTTCTTCTTTTTTTTTTACTTTTTTTGTTTTTAATTAATGCATTTACATGGGAAAACGAACAGGTTGTTTTATGTGCTCATACCTTCGGTCGGTCGGTCAAAAATTGTCAATTTTTTCCTCCGACCGACCGACCCCTGACCGATTCACTCTCTAAACCGACCGACCAACATCGGTTCGGTCGGTTTTGGTCGGTCGAGTCGGTTTTGAGAGTTTTCTTGAACACCCCTACAACATAAGGTCCAATCGATGCGCTTTCACTACGTGGGGACTTTTATCCCCTTCAATTGGTATCAAAGCCAGGTTGTCCCTATTAATTAATATTAAAATTTGCGATAGGCTCGAATAGGTGGGATTTATGCATAATGTGTGTTCGGTTTGCGTTGAACTGTTTAGGTTAATTTTATGGCCATAGATTTTATTTTTATGTGATTTTGATCATGTAAGGCCCGGTGTTTCGGGTATATTATGTAAAATCAAGTCTTATGTAAGTCCGAGTCTAGAATAAGATGAAAATTGGAGAAATCGCCGCTGAAATCAAGGCCAAAACCGAAGGAACGTTGCTGTTTTCTGCCCAGAAATTCTTCCAGACGCAACAACGTCGGGACGCTACTCCAACAGTGTCTTGACGCTGTCTCGATACCGCAGGCGCTCAGGTAAGGAAAGTGCACAGCGTTGGGACGCTGTCACGATAGCGGCGCGCGTTAGGGCTTCACAAAGGCGCAGTTCAGAGGCATGGACGGTCTGGTTCGGACCGGTTCGGTTGGTCTGGGACCTATTTGGTCCGGTTCAGCCAATTTTTGGCATGGTTCGTGATTTTGGAGGTCGGTTCAAGGCTGTTCGGGGCGGTTCGTGTTGTCTAGACCAAGTTTTGGAGCTGCAAAAGGATTTTAGGATAGAATTTAGCTAAAATTATTGTAATTTAATGCTTTATTTTATCCTAAGGGCCAAAATTAACCGGTTCAATTGCTATTTATATGCTTTATGGATGTCATATAGATTGTTTAATCCCACCTTAGGTTATAAACATGCTCATGCATTTTTTTATATATGATAAATTGTTATAATGTATGTTTAAATGCATGGAATTGTTTTCATATTTTTTAATATAAGTGTATATTAATTATATGAAAAATTGGAAAGCATGAAGCATGTCATTACTTAAATTAAATATAAATAGTTATGTTTAATGTGATGAATGAAGCATGCTTGATTGATTTTCTTGATTGGCTTATAATTGTTATATTAAAAGAAAATCAATATTGCATGAAGCATGTGAAACATCCATAGTTAATAATATAATTGTTATATTATTCATGCAATTAGTATGGTGTAATTATTTAATTTGAATGAGATTGTTGAATGAATTAAACCCTAGATTCTTGATTATAGGATCAATCATTAAAATTTGAAATAGTTCTTTAGTATTAATGATTAGAAACCGTCAATCTATAATCAAGATTTGCATGCAAACATAAGATCATAGGATAAGCTGGATTAATTTTAAATTGTTTAAAATTAATTAGACATAGATCGATTTCTAATAGGATTAGAATTATTTCTTACTTAGAATTAAAAATAGTTTTAATTAATTAAGTAGGAAAAACATTGCTATGATTATAAGGAAACTCCACCGGTAATGTTCTGTCTAAGGTTGGGGGTATTTAAGTTGACGGTTTACGGAACACCTCCTACCTGGGAACTGACCCGGAATAGCGGAGTTGAATTAATCATAGTTAAATGTTAGCATGCAATGTCAGTAGGTTTATTAAAAGTATTTAATGCACCTAGATCTTTAGAGTAAAGACCTTACATTACTAAGGTTATAAGGGAACTCTCTCGGTAAAGTTCTGTCTAAGGTTGGGGGTATTTAAGTTGACGGTTTACAGAACACCTCCTACCTGGGAATTGACCCGAAAATTGAGTTGAATTAACCATAGTAGTGTTGACTTGCAATGTTGGGTTTATTAAAAGAAGTTTAATTCACCTAAAACATTGCAGTTGAATCCTTTCCATAATTGTTATAATAGGATCAGACTTAGATAGATTGACTTAGCCGAATTCTATCTAAATTAAACAACCCTAAATTAACCATAAGACATTTTCAGTAGGAGAAAAATTACAAAACTGAAGGTGTACATATTACACATGCGGAAACAATTGAAGATCGAAAGCACTTAAGACATTCAATTTTACTCCTAAAGCATGCATGTTCTAGAAAAGACAGAATAGAGAGTTTAGAAAACACCAACCTTTGTAGCTCACTTATGTTGAACTCCTTGTGGTGTTTGCCTCTCCTATGCTCCTTGGACAACCTCTAGAGTCTTCCCTACTATACTCCGGGCCAAGAACGACTTGTGGGAGTCTATATAAGATAGGGAATGGGAAGGGAATGCTTGAAGCATCAAGCAATGGAGAAGAATGAGAGATGAGAGAACTTTGAGTCCAAATTCCATCAGCATAAAATTAATGAAAATGACTCTCTTGTGTTTGAATATGATTCAAACTCCTTTTAAAGACATTCTCCATGCAAAGTTGTTGGGCTCCTAGAGTGAGTAAAAATATGATATGAAATACTCTAGAATTCCTGTGCAAGTATACACAGTCTGCAACAAGTAATATTATCAATCCAAGGTCTGAATGAGTTTCCACTTTATCTATTTTGTATAACTTTCTAATGGTTTCTAAGATAATAAAAATGATTGGGTTTTATCGGAATTATGCTGAGGCAAAATAAATGACAGAACAACGAGTAAACAAATAGATAGACAGATTAAAGACAGATGCTGGTTAGGCTTTAGTGATTGTTATAGAATATGCTCTAGCAATATTATTGATCATGCATTTCCCGCAGTATTATTAGCGGATTCCTCCCGGAACTCCGAATCTTTTGGGATGTGTTTCAACCCCAATGAAGTGCGACCGATCAGGCACTAGGCAACTGGCTATCCCTAGCTCAGTCACTGGCGTTCACCAATACACAATGATCGTAATGTGGAGAATTGCCACACACTCTCTAAATCATCCCTGAAACTAGAGAGAGCTATCCATACCGGCTGGCCAGGCGAGCATAAAATGAGAATAAACACAACAATTAACCAAAATGCAATAGTCAATTTATTACTAGAGATGAAGCACAGTAATCACATTATTCCTAACCAACACCCTAAGCTACTTAGTTCATAATAAGCATAGGAATACGAATTACAATCTGAGTATGCATGTCCATTACTACAAGTTAAATAAGAAGGTAAACTCCCTAATCAGCTTGCGGTTGATGGTGTTCTTGATGACTTCAATCTCCCTAACTATTCGGCTTCCAAGGGAAAACATGGAATGCTTTTGACTTTGACGGCTACTTCCTTTTATAGAAGGATGGGAGGCTTGAATTAGGTCAACTAGGACACGTGTAAGGCTCTCCTTGATCCTTTATCAAGAAAATATCTCAATAGAAGTCGGTTCATGAAGTTGGCTAACGAGCTGTGATGTGGCAGTTTCTGCTCTCAGTTTTGCTGCAGCATAGAATTTGCTCCCTCCAGTCGCTCAGCAGCATAATCTGCATAAAGTGATTTCCAAAGCTTCCATTCTTCCAAATGGGTTAAATCATGTAATATCTCTCTAAAACCAACCCTATTAAGCATTAAAGACACACAAATCCTTATATAAATGAAGCCTAAATAACTACCTTTTGGGCAGTTATCATACCCCCAAACTTGAACTATTGCGCGTCCCGAGCAATACTAACCAACCTTCCTTCAAGAATTTCAGAACATTAGACAAAGAATTAGCTTAATCAAACCAGACAGTCCAACACTACCTTTAACCTTTACCTGAGCACTCTGCAAAACCAAGCTCTGCTGCAGCAAAATGATTCCTTCAGCAGGGAAAAATAATCACCACTTTTCAACTTAATTCTAAGAACTCACCACAGCCTAGCTCTATTATCAGACATTTCAAAACATATTTTTAAAGGGGTTTATAACATTATTTACCAGACTTAAAGCAACCTTACAGTCATAAGCTCTTAAGCATGGGATGACCCACTTTATGGTGCAGTATACCCTTGCCTCAAGCTCATCACCAACTAGACTCAATACTTATTATAAAGCTAAAAAATCCTTAGTTATTCCATCTCTTGCCCCTCAGAATGGCGACATTTTATGATGAAGCTCACCTAAGTTCTGGAAGACAGAAAACTGCTGGATCATTATTCATCCCTCAAAACTTTTGCTCTGTCAATTTTTTTCAGCAAAATCTTCAACAAATATTTTTTTTAGCAAATCATTCCATTATTTTTTTTCATATTTCCTAGGTCATCTTTTGACGTGAAGACAAACTGTGGGTATCACAAATGTCCCCGGTTACTCAATAACCTAGCAAATTTTAATTTTGAAGGAGAGGAATGCTCGAGCAAAATAATTGGAGTAGCAAAAAGTCCCCCAAACTTGAATTATTCATTGTCCTCAATGAATCATTAATTAAGCAATTATACCTCCAAACTTAAATTTTTCTATCTGAATTTTTAAACTAAACATGGGACTAGGATTAAGCTTAAAGTGGATCATATAAGTCAATACTACCGTCAAAAATCTTCTTGCCGCAGCAACAGTCCAGGCTAGAAGAAATGCTCAAGCAAAAGGTTTCTGGAGATCAGAATACCTTGATCTAACTAAGCGTAATCAGTCCAAGCTTCAAAAATTCAGAAGAAAATAGTTAAGTTAGAGTCAATCAGTGCTCATGGAATAGAAACATTCAGAAATTTCATTAAAATCATAGAAAAATATTACAAAGCAGATATTTTTTTTTCAAAGTAAAAATTAAAAAGATTAGAAAGAAACAAGATAAGCAGTTATAACAGTGAGCAGGGTCAATATGCGCGAGCAAACAAAAATGGAAAAACAAAAGTAATGCTCGCTCCAGGTCATCCCATCAGTCAATCTTCCTGACCCTGCTCCTCATCAACATCCTCTTCTCGTTCAACAGGCGGGGGTGGTATCCAAAGATTAAACAAATCATCGGGAAACATTGGAAAGGCTGGATACGGTGTTGAGAAATTGGTTTGCAAGGCCCCCCCTGAGCGCACCATCTCTCCTCTTAGCATAAGTCCAGTAGGTCTGAGCTTGCCTTTCAGCAAACTCTAACCTACTGGTCAACACTGACAGTTGCTCTAGGATTTGATTGACGCCATACACAAGCCCACCCTGGCGAACCTCTTGCATACGCTGAAGCCGCACCAGATTAGGTGTGTCAATGATTCCCTTATCAGTCATGATCATATCTTCTGGAACCGTGGGCACTCCTGCCCTGCTGCATAACATCGTAATCGTGTTCGGAAAGAACAGCTTCCCCACCTTCTTTTTCCAGCAATCAACAATCTCAGAAGAAATAATTTTTCCTACATCAATACTCATCGAGCGCAGAATGGCAAAAGCAAGCAATACCCTGTCACAAGATACTGTGGAGTCGTGTGTTGTTGGCAGCAAGCGTAGCCTGATGAAACCCATCCAGGTGTTTGCTTCACTCTTCAAATAAGCAGCTTGAAATGTACGCTTCCTTGTCTGCGACACCCTCCACTGGGCCCCCTCAATGCCTACCTCCCGGACAGCCGCACTCAGTTGATCACTAGATGGTGCAGCCACCATCTCATTAAAAACGGCATGCGGAAAATCTTGGAGATCGAACAGTTCATTAATGGCTTCAGGACTCCACTGTACAGGCACTCCTCGAACGATGACCTCAAAATCATTCTTAACGTCAAGATTGGCGTAAAATTCACGAACAATGTTGGCATTCATAGGTTCTGGCTTCGCACAAAATTACCTCCAACCGAGGTTCACTATTCCAGACTCCAAAAACCTAGGTAAATCATTGCCAAATCCACGTTCGAACAAGAAGTCCCGTTTCAGCACCTCCTGGTATTTTGCTCGGGCAAGATCGTTGACGAAGCGAATGAATGGCGCCCTCGGCTCCTCAATTTCTCCTGATGCTTCGGCAATTCCTTTGCCCCTGCTTTCTCTCTGGATGCGCAAACGTTCTTCCTCTGCCTTTCTCGCCTCTTCTTATTTTTCCTTATTCTCAGCTTCCCTTCTTTCTTCCTCAGAGTCCAACGTCGGAGGTGATGGCGTGGTCCGAACCACCCTCACGCGACCCGCCTTCCTTTTGATGCGGCGGCGCTTGGGCAGTTCAGGCATAATGATTTCAACATGGTCCTCCTGCAGCGGCTCCGGTGTTTTCTCATTGTTATGCTCATCTTCATTCTCTGTTTCTTGATTTTTCTCAGCAATCTGTTCTTGAACCATATCTGAGTTTTGTATTGCAGGTTCTTGAGTACTTCCTTCCTCCACAGTAGTGGCAACAACGTCCGCCACCTCCTGAACTTCCTTCTGTTCTGTAGCCCTCTGTTGCCTTCTTCTTCTCTTTGCTTCCTTTTCCTCTGGCGTCCTCTTCTTCTTAGACTTTCCTTTTTGAACTTCCGGTGTGACCGGTATCTCTTCCTCCTCACTCTCCCTTTCTTTTCGCGCTCTCGTCTTAGCCATGGAAGGTATAATAGGGTTTTGCAAAGAAAGAAAGAATAACACACGCACAAGAATTTGATCAAGAAAACGAAGTGAAATGTACTTACCAGAGATTGCGAATAAATAGGGCTGCAACAAACAAGAATCCTAATCGAAAGGATTTGCCCGGTCATAACTAATATTACCGTTGCAATTAAAAATGCAAACCTGAAATTCAAAAATTACCAACGGTAAAATTGCAAATTCCAAACAGCCATGGTAAAAATTAATGCTCTGTCATCATTGGAGCTGTTGGATAATTACTCTGCGCCACGTGGCCTCATCAGACGATGCACGCACATTTACCTGCAAGAATTCAAAGTCAAACCCAACGGTAACAATAATAAATTCCAACGGAAACCCTTCTAACTCGGCATATTTTGCTCCAGCAATATCTTTGCCGCAACAATCTGCCGAACCTGAAGAATCTTAGATACGGAATTTGAATTTTAAAATAGACAAATCAAATCCTTTCAAATTAAACCAATCAAAGCAAACTTAACCTGTTATTCTCAAAAGAAGCTGAATAACTTAGAGAAAATCTCTATTAATTAAAACTAGAATTCAAATAACCGAAAATAAAATCTAGATAAAATAAAATCTAACTAACTAAAAGATAATTGCAAGATAATTTAAATAAAAAACCCGAAAATCAAATCAAATAAAAAAAAATAGATCAAATCTAACCTACCAAAAATATAAAAATACTTAAAAGATAAAATCTAATACATCATTCAAAATTACATCTATCCTAACCGAAATCAAATTAACGAAAAATAAAATCAATTCAAACTTCGGGAGCTCAAAATTTTACTCTGTGAAATGCTCCCGCAAAAGTCCTGCTCTCTCAAACATCGACCAACCTTAGGGAAGGATATTTCGACTGAAACTCCTCACCCCAATAATGCTTCACACGCTGTCCATTCACCTTGAATACTCTCCCATCTTTTTCATCCTGCAAAGTAATTGCTCCATTGGAGAAAACCTCAATCACAATAAACGGTCCTGACCATTTAGATTTTAATTTTCCAGGAAATAATTTTAATCTAGAATTATAAAGCAAAACTTTCTGACCCTTAACAAACTCCTTAGATTTAATTTTTTTTGTCATGCCACAGCTTAGTCTTTTCCTTATACATTTTCGCATTTTCGTAAGAAAATTGACGAAATTCTTCTAACTCATTAAGCTGCAGCAATCTGATTGCTCCTGCACGACTCAGATCAAAATTTAACTTTTTCAAAGCCCAAAATGTTTTGTGCTCAAGCTCTAATGGTAAATGACAAGCTTTCCCATATACTAACCTATAGGGAGACATACCTAAAGGAGTCTTATAAGCTGTCCTATAAGCCCAAAGAGCCTCATCCAACCTAAAGGACCAATCCTTTCTAGATGGATGGACTACTTTCTCTAAAATAGCTTTAATTTCCCTATTACTAATTTCAGCTTGACCATTTGCTTGTGGGTGATAAGGGGTAGCTATCCTATGCTTAATCCCATACTTAGCTAAAAGCTTAGTTAAGATATTATTAACAAAGTGTGTACCATCATCACTCACTAGAGCCCTAGGTGTCCCAAACCGCGCAAAGATGTGCGATTGAAGAAACCTTGCTACTGTCTTGGCATCACTCTGATGGCATGCGATGGCCTCCACCCACTTGGACACATAATCAACTGCCAATAAGATAAAAACATTGCCATTAGAAGGGGGAAATGGTCCCATAAAGTCAATACCCCATACATCAAATAATTTAACTTCTAAAATGTAAGTAAGAGGCATTTCATCTCTAGGCCCCAAATTTCCTCTCCTTTGGCAAGCGTCACATTGCTTGTAGAACCAATGGGCATCCTTAAATAACGTAGGCCAGAAAAATCCGCAATGCAAAATCCTCATAGCCGTCCTCTGTCCGCTGAAATGATCTCTATACGGCGAAGTGTGACATTGCTCCAGGATTTCTTTTGCTTCAGCACCTGAAACACACCTACGAATAATACCGTCAGAGCATTGCTTATACATAAACGACTCATCCCAAAAGAAAAATTTCGCATCATGCTTAAACTTTTTCTTCTGCCACCAATCCATATCAATAGGGGTGACTCCCTTTACTAAAAAGTTGGCAATATCAGCATACCAAGGGACATCCCTGACTACCTTTACCTGAACAGCAAAAAGCTGCTCATCTGGAAAAGAATCGGAAATGGCAGATTGCTCCAGCAAAAATGATGATGGATCAAGACGAGATAAATGATCTGCAACGACATTCTCTGATCCCTTCTTGTCCTTTATCTCCAAGTCAAATTCCTGCAGTAATAAAATCCAACGAATTAGTCTCGGCTTTGCATCCTTCTTAGACATTAAATACCTTATTGCTGCATGATCTGTGAACACCGTGACTTTAGATCCAACCAAATATGGCCGAAATTTCTCAAAAGCAAACACAACAGCTAACAACTCCTTTTCAGTAGTTGTGTAGTTGACATGTGCTTCATTTAAAACCTTGCTTGCATAATATATAGGATGAATAAATTTGCCCTGCTTTTGCCCCAGCATCGCTCCTACCGCAACATCACTCGCATCACACATTACCTCGAATGGAAAATTCCAATTAGGCGCGCAGAGAATGCAGCCTTTAATGTTTCAAAAGCCTTCCTACAATCTGTATTAAAGTAAAAAACATGATCAGTGCACAATAAGTTACAAAGAGGTTTACTGATTTTGGAAAAATCCTTTATGAACCTCCTATAAAATCCAACATGTCCTAAAAAACTCCGAATTCCCTTCACTGAATTCGGTGGCTCTAGTCTTTCGATAACCTAAACTTTTGCTCTATCAACTTCTAGACCATTTTTAGAAATCCTATGACCTAACACTATGCCCTCCTTCACCATGAAGTGACACTTCTCCCAATTAAGAACTAGGTGGGTATCCTCACATCTTTTTAACACCTTACCTAAATTATCTAAACAACTCTGAAAAGACCCTCCAAACACTGAAAAATCGTCCATAAAGACTTCAACAGTGGACTCAATCATATCAGAAAAAATTGCTAGCATACACCGCTGAAATGTCGCTGGAGCATTGCAAAGGCCGAAAGGCATTCTCCTAAAAGCGAATGTCCCATAAGGGCATGTGAAAGTGGTTTTCTCCTGATCTTCAGGAGCAATAGTAATCTGGTTATGCCCAGAATAACCATCCAAGAAACAGTAATAGGCCTGACCAGCCAATCGATCCAACATCTGGTCGATAAATGGTAGAGGGAAATGATCCTTTCGGGTGGCTTTATTAAGCCTTCTGTAATCAATACAAACCCTCCAGCCAGTTACTGTCCTGGTTGGAATCAGCTCATTATCTTTATTGCTCACCACAGTGACACCTCCTTTCTTAGGAACACATTGGACAGGGCTTACCCAATTCCTATCGGCAATTGGATAAATGATCCCAGCATCTAACCATTTAATTACCTCCTTTTTAACAACCTCTTTCATTGCAGGGTTAAGCCTTCTTTGTTGCTCAATACTCCTAAAGGATCCCTCCTCTAGAGTGATTTTATGCGTACAAAAAGATGGGCTAATCCCCTGAATATCAGCCAATGTCCAACCTATAGCTTTGCGGTATTGCTGCAGCAATTTTATTAAGGCCTCCTCATGCTCCGACATTAAATCTGATGCAACAATAATGGGCAACGTATCACTCTCCCCAAGATACACATACTTTAGATGATCCGGTAAAGGTTTCAAATCTAAAGTGGGTGCCTCAATTAGGGATGGCTTAATTAGGGGAGCCTTTCTTTGATCTAAATCTAAAGACTCGAAAACATCCTCACATCTAAACAATTCTTTTTCATTTTTTCTATCTAAAGAACAAAACTCAAAATCTTCTATACTAACCTCTCCATACTTTTCTGAATGCTTATCAACCGAATCCTGTATTGCTGTCTCAATAACTGTGCTCTCCAGAATCCTGATGAACGAGCAATCCTCCATTTCATCTGGATATTTCATGGCTTTAAACACATTAAATTTCACTTCCTCATTACAGACTCTCATTGTTAATTCTCCTGTTTGAACATCTATTAATGCCCTACCAGTAGCCAAAAATGGACGACCTAGAATAATTGGGACATCTTTATCAGCCTCATAGTCTAAAATAATAAAATCAACAGGAAATATGAATTTATCAACTTTTACTAAGACATCCTCAATTTTACCCTCTAGATATGTGATAGACCTATCAGCTAATTGGAGCGTAACTGTGGTAGGTCTAGCTTCACCAATACCTAACTTCCGATAGACCGAAAGAGGCATAAGGTTAATGCTTGCACCTAAATCACAGAGTGCTCTACCTAATTCCTTTCCACCTATAGACACAGGTATAGTAAATGACCCTGGATCCTTAGCCTTGGGGGGTAGCCCATTCTTAAGAATAGCACTACACTCCTCAGTAAGAGATACAGTTTCAAACTCACCTAACCTTTTCTTTTTAGTCAAAATATCCTTAAGAAATTTAGCATAATTAGGCATTTGCTCAATAGCTTCTACTAAAGGGATATTTATATGCAACTGCTTAAGAATCTCTAAAAACTTTTTAAATTGACCATCCTGATTCTTAGGCTTTTGCCTTTGTGGAAAAGGTAGAGGTGGTACATAAGGTGGGGGCGGCACATATGGTGGTTCTACATCTGACACAAAACCAGATGCTCCAGCATTCTCTTTGCTGCCTCCAGCACCCTGACCAGACTCCAACTATTTCTCAACAACAACATTATTATCACTATTACTATTTAAATCCTGGGTCTTTCTAGACTCTTCTAGTGGCTTACCACTCCTAAGGGTTACTGCCTTTACCTGCTCCTTACCTTCCCTTCGAGGGTGTTCAGTATCCGAGGGAAGTTTCCCTTGAGGCCTCGCCTTTAGCTCATTAGCTAGCTGACCCACTTGCAACTCCAGGGCCCTCATCGAAGCTTGATTACTTTGAATTGCGGCGTCTGTGCGAGCCATAAATTCTTTCATCATTGCCTCGAGAGAATTTCTCGAATTTTGCTGGGGCAAAGCCGGCTTATTTTGCTGGGGCATTACCTGCGCTTTAGCAAATCCCGACTGGTTCACCTTTTGTTGCGCTTGTACGTTATTTCCTTGACCTCCCCATGAGAAGTTGGGGTGGTTGCGCCAACCTGGATTATAGAAGTTAGAATAAGGGTTGTTCCTCTGATTACCTACAAAAAACACAGAAGCTGGATTGTTGGGGCAAAACTCGTAGTTGTGATCTTCACCGCAATAGACACATGCTTCGTCCGTGACTTGGTTCACCACTGCTGCAGGCTCCATAGCTGGTGGCTGCTGATGACTAATCACTGTCACATTCTTAAGAGCGTTAGCAATCATAGCAAGATCGGCCCTAATGGTGGACACACCATCAACCTCTAACACACTCTTAACCTTTTTATTTGTGCCTCTAACATCCGACCACTGACAACTATTAATAGATATTCTTTCTAAAATTTCATAGGCTTCATCAAAAGTTTTTGCCAAAAGGGCCCCTCCAGCCGAAGCATCGACCATACCTTGGGTTACTCCATTCAAACCATTGTAAAATGTTTCCATTTGAATACAATGAGGTAACCCATGGTGGGGACACTTTCGCAAAAGCTCCTTAAACCTCTCCCAAGCCTCACTAAAAGTCTCATCTTCAAGTTGCCTAAACCCTACTATTTCACTCCTTAATTTAGCATTTCTATTAGGTGGGAAATATTTACTCAAAAAAATTTCAGCTAACTCATCCCATGTCCTAATTGATCCTAGAGCAAAAGAGTTTAACCATGATTTTTCTCCATCTCTAAGAGAATACGGGAACAAAGTTAATCTAATAGCATCTCTCGGCACTCCCTGAATTACAAAAGAATCATTAACTCCTAGAAAAGACTTAAGATGTAAATGAGGGTCTTCAGATGACAAACCATGGAATTGCCCCACGGTTTGCAACATCTGAAACATTATCGGTTTCATTTCAAAATTCGCCGCTTGGATTTGGGGACGTGCAATCCCTGGATTCAACTCATTAAACATCGGGACAGCATATGCTCGAATGGCTCTGGTCCTATCGTTCGCTATCAAGATAGGATTCTCAGCCTGATTATTTCGCTGCTCATTTTGCTCAAACAGTGGGTTTTGCTGCAGCAACGGATTCTGTTGGGGGTTCACTGCTACTGGACCTTCAGAAACCTGCGGGAGTTACGACACGTTCTCCATCTGGTTTCTGCGCTGCTCCCTTCTTCTGTTCCTAAATGTCCTTTCAATTTCTGGGTCAAGCTCAAACCGTACCCCAGGCGGATCGCTCATGCACCACAATCACACCTGCAAAAACAAAAGAAACAATCAAAAAGTTCTAGCACCAAACCACTAAAACACATCCACAAAACAGATCAGATAAAAACTTATTCAAGTCCCCGGCAACGGCGCCAAAAACTTGTTGGGCTCCTAGAGTGAGTAAAAATATGATATGAAATACTCTAGAATTCCTGTGCAAGTATACACAGTCTGCAGCAAGTAATATTATCAATCCAAGGTCTGAATGGGTTTCCACTTTATCTATTTTGTATAAATTTCTAATGGTTTCTAAGATAATAAAAATGATTGGGTTTTATCGGAATTATGCTGAGGCAAAATAAATGACAGAACAACGAGTAAACAAATAGATAGACAGATTAAAGCAAGGTGCTGGTTAGGCTTCAGTGATTGTTATAGAATATGCTCTAGCAATATTATTGATCATGCATTTCCCGCAGTATTATTAGCGGATTCCTCCCGGAACTCCGAATCTTTTGGGATGTGTTTCAACCCCAATGAAGTGCGACCGATCAGGCAATAGGCAACTGGCTATCCCTAGCTCAGTCACTGGCGTTCACCAATACACAATGATCGTAATGTGGAGAATTGCAACACACTCTCTAAATCATCCCTGAAACTAGAGAGAGCTATCCATGCTGGCTGGCCAGGCGGGCATAAAATGAGAATAAACACAACAATTAACCAAAATGCAATAGTCAATTTATTACTAGAGATGAAGCACAGTAATCACATTATTCCTAACCAACACCCTAAGCTACTTAGTTCATAATAAGCATAGGAATACGAATTACAATCTGAGTATGCATGTCCATTACTACAAGTTAAATAAGAAGGTAAATTCCCTAATCAGCTTGCGGTTGATGGTGTTCTTGATGACTTCAATCTCCCTAACTATTCGGCTTCCAAGGGAAAACATGGAATGATTTTGACTTTGACGGCTACTTCCTTTTATAGAAGGATGGGAGGCTTGAATTAGGTCAACTAGGACACGTGTAAGGCTCTCCTTGATCCTTTATCCCGAAAATATCTCAATAGAAGTCGGTTCATGAAGTTGGCTAACGAGCTGTGATGTGGCAGTTTCTGCTCTCAGTTTTGCTGCAGCATAGAATTTGCTCCCTCAAGTCGCTCAGCAGCATAATCTGCATAAAGTTATTTCCAAAGCTTCCATTCTTCCAAATGGGTTAAATCATGTAATATCTCTCTAAAACCAACCCTATTAAGCATTAAAGACACACAAATCCTTATATAAATGAAGCCTAAATAACTACCTTTTGGGCAGTTATCAAAAGCCAAGCCTCAAGACACAAGACACATGGTGTATTTGCAAGCTCAAGTGGATTCTAGGTGTACATTACACAAGACATGCAACAATGCATGAGTGAGTTGTCTTTCCACTTTGAATGATCATGCATTAAGTGGATTTCCAACTAAATCCACTAAATTCAAATTGAAATCAAATTTCAAGCTTGCAAATTACCCCCAATTTCAATTCTAAATTGAAATTGATTGCTTGGTAATTAATTTGAAAATTTTCAAATTAATTTTGATATGATTAATCTAATTAATCTTTGTTATCTTGTGCAATTCCATATATATGATTCCTAATACATATATATAGTATTCAAAAACTTTTTAAATACTTCATCTCTCATTTTCTAATTTAATTCATAATTAAATTATTGTGTCAAACACAATTTACAATAATACCCTTTTTCCCGATTTTGAACGATTCAAAGCTTCCTATCTTTTGTTCTAGGCTTAATTCCGATATGAGCTAGTAGGGGGACCTAATGGACCTATAGACCATGGGCTCCAACGATTCGAGGCTAACCGACTAATCTCATTGTCCAAGCTAGCCAACATTCGTTAATTATCGGGACACTCCACTATAGCCCGATAGTTGCACTCCCCTCACTATGGATATATTTCCGTCCACTTGATTTAACCATGATTAGTAAGTCGATCCTTCACAGGTTGTTCGTAGCTATAGCTAGGTCAATAAGCCGTTTTACCCCTATAGTACATCTAGTTTCTTAAGTCCCACTGATCCTCTAATGAACAATTGGTTTATGGTCCAACCAATAAACCGAGTCCCTCTCGGGCCAATGAGAGGGCGGGATCCCTTTGTTCAAGCCCCAGAGTCAGCACTTAAGGGAACAACCTCTCTACTATCCCTTATTCGGGTAGGAGTGAATTCCTTCTTGCACGACTATGTCCCCAGCTATCTACCCGTTCCTATCCCTGAAATGG
This sequence comes from Luffa acutangula, assembly GCA_036850905.1. Classification (NCBI taxonomy): domain Eukaryota; kingdom Viridiplantae; phylum Streptophyta; class Magnoliopsida; order Cucurbitales; family Cucurbitaceae; genus Luffa; species Luffa acutangula. Next base: position 18,074,904 of record CM072096.1, read on the forward strand.
GAGGCTTATTGAGTCGGCGATACTGAGCCACTCTCACCTATGCAGATCTAAGGATAAGCCCGAATAAACAGGAGTTCATAGTTAGCTCAGGATTAAGATCGAGTTACCTAGGTCATCACATGAAATAGTCAGTCTCGTCAGTAAACGGTGTTATAAAGCGAGAGCGACTTATTTCTCGGTCCTAGTCTTATGCAAACTCATTGCATAGGACACCCCCACTCGCATGTCTCTACGTGGACGATTTAGGATCACATCGTCTATACCATCTATAAAGTGGGCCGCGTCTCATAGTGTCTCCAGAATAAGGTACCCAACCCTATTCCTATACTATAGACCGTTTTGGCTATTACTCAAGCTTGATCCACTTTTATGTCTCTACATAAAGCTCAAGTGTTCATCCTATAGCCATGGATCTTAGTTTATTGGATTTGGGTTATATATGTGCAATTTAATTTATTCAGTAATGACTTTTACTGAATCAATCTCGATAACACCTTTATCGAATAAGTATATAATTCGTTTAACATTCATTATCTACGAGTTTTAGGGCACCAATCCCAACAATCTCCCACTTGAACTAAAACTCTAGTTTAGTGGGATGTACTATAATCTATAACAGCAGTGGATGAATAAATACTTGTATTAATAACGGAGTAAAAATACAATAAACTAGGGCATCTAAATAGCCAGTATACTAAGGTATCGATATACCGGTTACAATTCTCCCACTTGACCTAGATTATTTCTCGTACATATCTCGCAGACCTAGTCCTTCTAGATGACTCTCGAACACTTTAGCCGTGAGAGCCTTCGTGAATGGATCAACAATGTTGTGCTCCGACGCTATCTTCGTGACGATCACGTCTCCTCGGTGCACAATCTCCCTAATGAGATGGTATTTCCTTTCGATGTGCTTGCCTCTCTTATGGCTGCGAGGTTCCTTTGAGTTTGCAACTGCGCCGCTATTATCACAATACAAGGTGATAGGCAGATGCATATTTGGAACGACTTCCAAGTCAGTTAGGAACTTCCTGAGCCATACTGCCTCTTTTGCTGCTTCGCAAGCGGCTACATATTCGGCCTCCATGGTCGAGTCTGCAATGCATCCTTGCTTGATGTTGCGCCATACTATTGCTCCTCCATTTAGAGTGAATACTGACCCCGATGTAGATTTCCTCGAATCTTTATCAGTTTGAAAGTCAGAATCAGTGTATCCTGTAAGGATCAAATCCTTCGAACCATACACGAGCATATAGTCCCTCGTTCTCCTTAGATATTTGAGGATACTTTTAACGGCTGTCCAATGATCAAATCCTGGATTGGATTGATATCTACTGCATAACAAATCCCTACTGCATAACAAATGTCAGGCCTTGTACACAACATGGCATACATTAGGCTACCTACTGCAGAGGCATAGGGAAAACGTCTCATGTCCTCAACTTCTTGAGGTGTCTGAGGACACTGTTCCTTAGATAAGTTAATTCCGTGCCTGAAAGGTAATAGTCCTTTCTTGGAATTTTGCATTTTATATCTAACCAACAATTTGTCGATATAAGACGCTTGAGACAGGGCTAGTGTTTTGTTCTTTCGGTTTCGAACAATTTGGATTCCTAGAACAAATTGTGCCTCACCCAAATCTTTCATTTGGAATTGAGTTGCTAGCCATAGTTTAATGTCAGTTAGATAACCTACATCATTCCCGATGAGTAGGATATCATCCACATACAGTACTAAGAAAGCTATAGAGCTGTTGATGATCCTTTTGTAAACACAAGGCTCATCAACGTTTTGTTCAAAGCCATAAGATTTGATCGCAGTATCAAATCTTATATTCCAGGATCTAGACGCTTGTTTTAATCCATAAATGGATCGTTTAAGCTTTCAAACTTTTTGCTCTTGATCCTGAGCTATGAACCCCTCTGGCTGAGACATGTAGATACTTTCTTCAAGATTACTGTTCAGAAAGGCAGTCTTGACATCCATTTGCCATATTTCATAATCGTAAAACGTGGCAATGGATAAAAGTATCCGGATCGACTTTAGCATGGCAACAGGGGAGAAGGTTTCTTCATAGTCAATCCCCTCCCGCTGGGTAAAACCCTTTGCCACAAGTCGTGCCTTAAAGGTCTGTACCTTTCCAGCAGCGTCTCGTTTTCTCTTGTAGATCCATTTGCACCCTATGGGTCTAACCCTTTCAGGTTGATCTACAAGATCCCATACTGAATTAAAATGCATGGACTCGATCTCTAAGTCCATGGCTTTAATCCACTCGTTCTTGTTAACGTCATCCATTTCCTGTTTAAAGGTTAATGGATCATCGATCCCGTCATCAGGTATGACGACTGGAGTTTCAGTTAAACCCAAATAGCGATCAGGCTGTCTAACAACCCTCCCACTACGTCGAGGTCCTCTTATTTCTTGAGAAGGACGTGATTAACTCGAGGTGCCAGTATCATCAACAACTCTTGTTGATGTTTCTGTAGCTTCGTTAGATAGTTCACTTCAAACGACTTTACTACGTGGCTTGTGATCTCTGAGGTGGTCTTCTTCTAGGAATGTAGCATTTTTCGATACAAGTACTTTATTTTCCTCTGGATCGAAGAAGTATCCACCTCTCGTTTCTTTGGGATAGCCTATAAATAGGCAAAATCTAGAACGAGGCTCCAATTTCTTTGGGTTTGCTTCTAGCACGTATGCAGGACATCCCCAAATTCTGAAATGTCGTAAACTAGCTTTACGACCTTTCCAGAGTTCAAATGGTGTTTCAGAAACACTCTTTGAGGGAACTACGTTCAAGATATAAACTGCAGTCTCTACTGCATAACCCCAAAACGAGTTAGGCAACTGAGCATAACTCATCATCGAACGAACCATGTCCAACAAGGTTCTGGCTCTCCTTTTTGATACACCGTTTTGCTGAGGTGTACCAAGGGCTGAGAGTTGAGACGTAATTCCATGCTCTATCAAATAGTCTTGAAAACTTAAGTCCATATACTCTCCACCTCGATCGGATCGAAGTGTTTTTATCGTCTTACCTAATAGGTTCTCAACCTCGGCCTTATTCTCCTTTAACTTTTCAAAGGCTTCGGACTTATGATGCATCAGGTAGAGATAGCCATACCTCGAATAATCATCAATGAAACTGATGAAATATTCGTACCCTCCTCGAGCTCTAATGTTCATTGGTCCACAGAGGTCTGAATGAATGAGCTCTAAGGGCTCTTTGGCACGATAACCTTTTCCGGTAAAAGGTCGTTTTGTCATCTTGCCCTCAAGGCATGATTCACAAGGAGGCAACGAGTCGTCTTCTAACTTGTTTAGAAGTCCACTCTTGACCAATCTCCCAATCCTATTGAGGTTGATATGGCCTAACCTCAAGTGCCAGAGATAGGTATCTTGAGAAACTCTTCGCTTTTTAGGTTGAGTCTCAGCGGTTTTAAACATCTCGTGATTTAAAATAGCTTTAGACTCAATTGGTCTCAAAACATATAATTTATTCTTCAAGTTTGCAGAGCAAACATCAATACCTCTTTTAGTTATGAACGCTTCATTAACAGAAAAAGAAATTGAGTAACCTTGTTCTAATAAACAAGATAAAGAAATCAAATTTCTTTTAATCTTCGGAACTATGTACACGTTATCTAATATCATGTAGCGTTCCTTGGTGAAGAATAATTTTATGTCTCCCACTGCAATAGCCGAGATGACTTCTCCTGTTCCAACTTTAAGAGTCATCTCTCCAACTATGAGTTGTTGCCAGGAACTCATTCCTTGAAATGAAGAACATACGTGATTAGTGGCACCTGAATCGAGTTTCCTGGTAGAATCGTCGTTTTCCACTAAACATGTTTCCAAGACTAATAAATCACATTTAGAGTCGTGGATCATGTTTTTCTTGGCTACGCAGTTAGTTTGAGGACATTCCTCAGTTGAGACCAAACCTAAATTCTTTGCCACGTGTTTAGCGTTTAGGCAAGTATTCATAGTCGAATGTACTAAACCGTTTAATTGGGCATTTGACAAAGCACATACGTTTTTCGACATATTGCTGAAACAAACAAATTAATCTCACCCATTAATCACATTTATCCAATCAGATTTAGCAAAAGCAATCATCGACCCATATATACAATTGATTTATTTTGCAACGATACTTCAGGGGTTTAGAATAACCGCTACCGTAGGGCAGTCAGCTACTCCTCCTCTGAATCGAGACAATCTCGGCCAAATACTATTCCCAGAATAACTCTTACTCCAATAGTTATTAGCTAACGTTAATTTGGTCAAGACCATCTTGTAAGTGTTACCCATCATTTTCAGATTGCAGAGGGCGGCCCCAACAATGCCACCGTAGGGAAGAGCTAATGTTGGGAATGGCCCTAGGAAATCCTATCCATTTCTGGAGTTTGCGTTGTTCCAAATCCCATGCACAAGCCCTCCGTAGGGTGATCGCTCCCAGGGCGACTCACAGGCAGCGCATAGGAATCTCACGGTGCAACCTAATGATGGAGACCGCAGGATACGTTTGACACGTTTCCTTCTCCCACTAACTATGAACACTTTCCCCATTCATCTTGATATTAACCCATGCAAATACCATCCGTAGGGGGACGCTCCTAGGGCGCCTCGAGGCCAAGCATGGATCTCACGGTGTGAACTCAGGGGGACGTGAGAGTAGAAACTTAATATGAATATTTCGTTTCTATACTTTTCCTCCCAGTAAAGTGTCGTAAAGTTTTAGGGTCTATTACTTAGGTAAATTCCGGCTAAATGAATCTATCTAAGTCTATGCATTATTAAACAAGGTCTTTACACTAAATATCTAGGTGAATTAAACTCTTTTAATAACCTAGTGACATTGCATGCTAGTAAGACTTTGGTTAATTCAACTCAGGTTCCAAACCATTTGCCGGGAGAGTTCCCTTATAACCAAGGTCTTATGTCCTACTTACTCAAATTTTAAAACTATTTTAAAAAAAAACTAAGTAAGACATATTTCTAATCCTATTAGAAAAGGCAATCTTAGATCTATTTCATTTTAAACCATTTAAAGAATGATAAGATCCTAAGATCCTATGTTAGCATGCAACTCTTTGTTATAGGTTTTATGGATTCTATTCATTAACTATTATAACTCTTATAACTTTTAATGAATTAACCCTATAACATGCTTTCTAATGGTGTTTAAAAGCATATAACAATCAATCATTCAAGTTATAAGAAAAGCACCATTTAGAAACAACCTATGTCTAGGTTTGTATAACGCTTTATACTACGATGTCTAGGTGATAACACATTAAAACCTCACACCACTCACGCATGCTCATAAAACTCGAGTTAACTTAACTCAAGAACCGACTCGATGCCCAGGTAGGAGGTGTTCCGTAAACCGTCAACTTAAATACCTCCAGCCTTAGACAACATCTTGTCGGGTGAGTTCTCTCGTAACCATTGTTTTACAAGATATCGACCTAAACTATGCAAGTTGATCGAATCGTTGAAGGTTCATTAACCTAAGTGAGCATGCACTTAATCTTGTTATAGATTTTAGATTTCTATCTCTTTTTATAACAATTATAAAAACAATCCATAACAAGCCTAATTTGAGAATAACACTTATAATCAAACTAATGAATTTTCATGCTTCATGCTTGGTTAATTTTATCAATTAATAATTATAACTATTATAAGAATAATCAATTTTAATTAACCATTCAAGCATGAATCTCCCTAAATTAATACAACACTTATATTAATTAAACATGAAATTTCCCTCATGCATTTGAATTAATCAATAACACTTATTCAAATTAAACAAATGCATGAACATGCTTTCCTATGGTGAGATTTTAATCTATATGGCATGCTCATAATGCACATACATCCATTTAATTAAATCATACATTCACAATGCATAAAGTAATTAAATCAAGCTAAAATGGAATGGTTTGGCAATTTAAAAAAAAAAAACACAAGCAATTTCACTAATTATTACAATAATAATTAATAAATAAACTTGCAACACGCCCGAGCTTCACGAACCATCCCGAACCGCTCATCCAAGCAATGAACCGGCCATGCAATGAGTGAAATGAGGCTGCGACAGACCGAACTGGACCAAAAGGCAGCAGCTGAACCGGACAAAAAATCTGGAATAGAAGAAGAAAAAAAACTGCTTGCTGGAATTTTCATTTTCTGCTGCGTCTTCTCCGGTTTTTCTTCGATTTTACAGCCTATATGGACTCTAATGACTCTATAAAAATTACAGACTATAGTACACACATTAACGCTCTTACATATCCGAGCAATTACAATTTCATGAAGGTTTGAATGCTCAAAAAATTGCCAAACCAGAACACTTCCATTTTAGCACACAGAAAATTCAATTTCAAAATGGTACCCACCAAAGCAAAATTAAAACGAATGAAGTGCTCTAATCATGCTCTGATACCAATTGAAGGTGTACATATTACACATGCAGAAGCAATTGAAGATCGAAAGCACTTAAAATATTCAATTTTACTCCTAAAGCATGCATGTTCTAGAAAAGACAGAATAGAGAGTTTAGAAAACACCAACCTTTGTAGCTCACTTATGTTGAACTCCTTGTGGTGTTTGCCTCTCCTATGCTCCTTGGACAACCTCTAGAGTCTTCCCTACTATACTCCGGGCCAAGAACGACTTGTGGGAGTCTATATAAGATAGGGAATGGGAAGGGAATGCTTGAAGCATCAAGCAATGGAGAAGAATGAGAGATGAGAGAACTTTGAGTCCAAATTCCAGCAGCATAACATTAAGGAAAATGGCTCTCTTGTGTTTGAATATGATTCAAACTCCTTTTAAAGACATTCTCCATGCAAAGCCAAGCCTCAAGACACAAGACACATGGTGTATTTGCAAGCTCAAGTGGATTCTAGGTGTACATTACACAAGACATGCAATAATGCATGAGTGAGTTTTTCTTTCCACTTTGAATGATCATGCATTAAGTGGATTTCCAACTAAATCCACTAAATTCAAATTGAAATCAAATTTCAAGCTTGCAAATTACCCCAATTTCAATTCTAAATTGAAATTGATTGCTTGGTAATTAATTTGAAAATTTTCAAATTAATTTTGATATGATTAATCTAATTAATCTTTGTTATCTTGTGCAATTCCATATATATGATTCCTAATACATATATATAGTATTCAAAAAACTTTTAAATACTTCATCTCTCATTTTCTAATTTAATTCATAATTAAATTATTGTGTCAAACACAATTTACGATAATACCTTTTTTCCCGATTTTGAACGATTCAAAGCTTCCTATCTTTTGTTCTAGGCTTAATTCCGATATGAGCTAGTAGGGGGACCTAATGGACCTATAGATCATGGGCTCCAACGATTCGAGGCTAACCGACTAATCTCATTGTCCAAGCTAGCCAAGATTCGTTAACTATCGGGACACTCCACTATAGCCCGATAGTTGCACTCCCCTCACTATAGATATATTTCCGTCCACTTGATTTAACCATGATTAGTAAGTCGATCCTTCACAGGTTGTTCGTAGCTATAGCTAGGTCAATAAGCCGTTTTACCTCTATAGTACTTCTAGTTCCTTAAGTCCCACTGATCCTCTAATGAACAATTGGTTTATGGTCCAACCAATAAACCGAGTCCCTCTTGGGCCAATGAGAGGGCGGGATCCCTTTGTTCAAGCCCCGGAGTTAGCACTTAAGGGAACAACCTCTCTACTATCCCTTATTCGGGTAGGAGTGAATTCCTTCTTGCACGACTATGTCCCCAGCTATCTACCCGTACCTATCCCTGAAATGGGAGGCTTATTGAGTCGGCGATACTGAGTCACTCTCACCTATGCAGATCTAAGGATAAGCCCGAATAAACAGGAGTTCATAGTTAGCTCAGAATTAAGATCGAGTTACCTAGGTCATCACATGAAATAGTCAGTCTCGTCAGTAAACGGTGTTATAAAGCGAGAGCGACTTATTTCTCGGTCCTGGTCTTATGCAAACTCATTGCATAGGACACCCCCACTCGCATGTCTCTACATGGACGATTTAGGATCACATCGTCTATACCATCTATAAAGTGGGTCGCGTCTCATAGTGTCTCCAGAATAAGGTACCCAACCCTATTCCTATACTATAGACCGTTTTGGCTATTACTCAAGCTTGATCCACTTTTATGTCTCTACATAAAGCTCAAGTGTTCATCCTATAGCCATGGATCTTAGTTTATTGGATTTGGGTTATATATGTGCAATTTAATTTATTCAGTAATGACTTTTACTGAATCAATCTCGATAACACCTTTATCGAATAAGTATATAATTCGTTTAACATTCATTATCTACGAGTTTTAGGGCACCAATCCCAACAAATACGAGATTTAAATCAAGTTTTGCTCCTACGTCCCTATATTCACAATGTGAAATTCATGCTCGACTTCGAGTCGCCTTAGGAGCGGCCTCCCTTCGGAAAGTGTTTGCATGAATCAATATCAAGGTGAATGGGAAAAATGTCTAGAGTAAGTGGGAGCGGGACACGTGTAAACGTATCTGTTGGGTTCCTAGAGTGAGTAAAAATATGGTATAAAAAGACTCTAGAACTTTGTGCAAGTATACACAGTCCGCAACAAGTAATAAGTATTATCAATCCAAGGCCTGAATTAGCTTCCACTTTATCTATTTCGTGTAACTCTTTAATGGTTTCAAAGTTGGTAAAAATGATTGGTTTTTGTAAGAATAATGCTGAAGCAAAATAAATGAAAGAACAAAGCATAAACAAATAGGCAGACAGATTAGAAACAGGCGTTGGTCAGGATTCAGTAATTGTTTTAAAAGATGCTGTAGCAATATTATTGATCATGCAAACTCTCGCAGTATTATTAGCGGATTCCTCCCAGAACTCCGGATCTTTTGGAATGTGTTTCAACCCCAATGAAGCACGCCTGATCAAGCACTAGGCAACTGGCTATCCCTAGCTCAGTCACTGGCGTTCACCAATACACAATGACCGTAGTGTGATTAACCGCCACACACTCTCTAAATCATCCCTGAAACTAGAGAGAGGTATTCATACCGGCTGCCCAGGCGGGCATAAAATAGAAATAAGCACAACAATTAACCAAGATGCAATAATCAATATATTACTAAAGTTTAAGCACAACAACTACATGTTCCTAACCAACGCCTAAGCTACTTAGTTCATAATATGCATGGAAACGCACACTACAATCTGAGTAGGCATGTCCATAATTACAAGATAATAAAAGGGAATGTTAATCTCCTCAATAAGCATGCAATGATGGTCTTCTAGGTGGTCTCCAATCTCTCTTCACTATTCGGCTCCCAAAGATGGAAGGAACTTTCCAAGAATGGAATGTTTTCTTCCAAAAGTGGAATGATTTTGACTTGGACGGCTACTTCCTTTTATAGAAGGATAGGAGGCTTGAATTAGGTCAACCTGGACACGTATAGGGCTCTCCCTGCTCCTTTATCCCGAAAATAATTCAACAGAAGTCGGTTCATGAAGTTGGCTAACGAGCTGTGACGTGGCAATTTTTCTCCCAGTTTTGCTGTAGCACAGAATTTGCTCCCTCCAGTCACCCAACAACATAATCTGCACAAAATAATTTCCAAGGCTTCCATTCTTCCAAATGGGTTAAATTATATAATATCTATCTAAAACCAACCCTATTAAGCACTAAAGACACACAAATCCCTATATAACTGAGGCCTAAATAACTACCTTTTGGGCAGTTATCAGTATCCCTCGGTCTCCAACCCTAGTTCACACCGTGAGAGTCCTATGATTCGCCTGCAGGTTGTCCTGGCGCAGCCATCCCTTCGGAGGGCCTGATCATAGGATTCAGAACATCTTGAACTCCTGAACAGGATAGGAACTCTTAGGCTAATTACCAACAGTTGTCTTTCCCTTTGGTAGCCTGTTGGTGCGTGCCTCTAAGATCTGAAAGTGGGAGGGTTACACTTACGAGGATGAGTTAAAAGTGTTAACAAATCCTCGACCGAACAACGGTGGCTAATGTCTATAGGAATATGAGTTATTATGGAATTAGAATTAGCTGAGAAATGTCTCACTTTAGAGGAGGAGTGCCTGATCACCCTTCGTTGGCTGATATTTTAAACCTGAAACATCGTTGCAAAACTAAATCAATAGTTTTAGGGTTCTGTGATTGTCTGTTTTGCTAAATTGGTTGGATTGTATGAAATTGTTTGCTTGTATGATGGGTTAAGGCAAAGATAACTAATACGGTCATTGTTTGTTTAAATTTCAGCAATGTCTTCTTCAATTGTCTCTCTGCTTAAAAATAATAAATTAACCGACAAAAATTACGTTACGTGGAAGTTGAACCTGAATACGATTCTTGTTGTCGATGATCTGTGGTTCGTCTTAACGGAGGATTGTCCTCCAGCCCCTGCTCGTAATGCATCCCAAGCAGTTAAGGATGCTTATGACCGCTAGACAAAGGCTAATGATAAGACTCGCATCTATATCCTAGCCAGCTTATTTGAAGTCTTGGCTAAAAGGCATGAGGGCATGGTAACAGCGAGGGAGATTATGAACTCTCTCCAGGAGATGTTTGGACAATCGTCCTACCAACTCCACCATGACGCTCTCAAATACGTTTATAGTTGTCGCATGAAAGAGGGCACGTCTGTTTGGGAGCATGTTCTGGATGTGATGGTCCAATTCAACATGGCAGAAGCAAACGGGGCGGTCATAGATGAGCGTAGTCAGGTCGCATTCATCTTAGAATCTCTTCCGAAGAGTTTTCTACAGTTTCGAAGCAATGCAATGATTGTTGGGATTGGTGCCCTAAAACTCGTAGATAGTGAATGTTAAACGAATTATATACTTATTCGATAAAGGTGTTATCGATATTGATTCAGTAAAAGTCATTACTGAATAAATTAAATTGCACATATAATAACCCAAATCCAATAAACTAAGATCCATGGCTATAGGATGAACACTTGAGCTTTATGTAGAGACATAAAAGTGGATCAAGCTTGAGTAATAGCCAAAACGGTCTATAGTATAGGAATAGGGTTGGGTACCTTATTCTGGAGACACTATGAGACGCGACCCACTTTATAGATGGTATAGATGATGTGATCCTAAATCATCCATGTAGAGACATGCGAGTGGGGGTGTCCTATGCAATGAGTTTGCATAAGACCAGGACCGAGAAATAAGTCGCTCTCGCTTTATAACACCGTTTACTGACGAGACTGACTATTTCATGTGATGACCTAGGTAACTCGATCTTAATCCTGAGCTAACTATGAACTCCTGTTTATTCGAGCTTATCCTTAGATCTGCATAGGTGAGAGTGGCTCAGTATCGCCGACTCAATAAGCCTCCCATTTCAGGGATAGGAACGGGTAGATAGCTGGGGACATAGTCGTGCAAGAAGGAATTCACTCCTACCCAAGTAAGGGATAGTAGAGAGGTTGTTCCCTTAAGTGCTGACTCCAGGGCTTGAACAAAGGGATCCCGCCCTCTCATTGGCCCGAGAGGGACTCGGTTTATTGGTTGGACCATAAACCAATTGTTCATTAGAGGATCAGTGGGACTTAAGGAACTAGAAGTACTATAGGGGTAAAACGGCTTATTGACTAGCTATAGCTACGAACAACCTGTGAAGGATCGACTTACCAATCATGGTTAAATCGAGTGGACGGAAATATATCTATAGTGAGGGGAGTGCAACTATCGGGCTATAGTGGAGTGTCCCAATAGTTAACGAATGTTGGCTAGCTTGGACAATGAGATTAGTCGGTTAGCCTCGAATCGTTGGAGCCCATGATCTATAGGTCCATTAGGTCCCCCTACTAGCTCATATCGGAATTAAGCCTAGAACAAAAGATAGGAAGCTTTGAATCGTTCAAAATCGGGGAAAAGGGAATTATCGTAAATTGTGTTTGACACAATAATTTAATTATGAATTAAATTAGAAAATGAGAGATGAAGTATTTAAAAGTGTTTTGAATACTATATATATGTATTAGGAATCATATATATGGAATTGCACAAGATAACAAAGATTAATTAGATTAATCATATCAAAATTAATTTGAAAATTTTCAAATTAATTACCAAGCAATCAATTTCAATTTAGAATTGAAATTGGGGGTAATTTGCAAGCTTGAAATTTGATTTCAATTTGAATTTAGTGGATTTAGTTGGAAATCCACTTAATGCATGATCATTCAAAGTGGAAAGACAACTCACTCATGCATTGTTGCATGTCTTGTGTAATGTACACCTAGAATCCACTTGAGCTTGCAAATACACCATGTGTCTTGTGTCTTGAGGCTTGGCTTTGCATGGAGAATGTCTTTAAAAGGAGTTTGAATCATATTCAAACACAAGAGAGCGATTTCCTTAATGTTATGTTGCTGGAATTTGGACTCAAAGTTCTCTCATCTCTCATTCTTCTCCATTGTTTGATGCTTCTAGCATTCCCTTCCCATTCCCTGTCTTATATAGACTCCCACAAGTCGTTCTTGGCCCGGAGTATAGTAGGGAAGACTCTAGAGGTTGTCCAAGGAGCATAGGAGAGGCAAACACCACAAGGAGTTCAACACAAGTGAGCTACAAAGGTTGGTGTTTTCTAAACTCTCTATTCTGTCTTTTCTAGAACATGCATGCTTTAGGAGTAAAATTGAACGTCTTAAGTGCTTTCGATCTTCAATTGCTTCCGCATGTGTAATATGTACACCTTCAATGATGAATAAAATAACATTCAACCTGACTAGCCTCCTGAATGAGCTACAACTCTATCAGTCTCTTCTTAAGAACAAGGGACAGATAGAAGGAGAGGCAAATGTTGTTCACTCTAAAAGAAAGTTCGAGAAGGGTTCATCCTCTGGAACTAAATCTATAGCCACTTCTTCAAAGAAAACTCAGAAGAAGAAAGGAAACAAGGGGAAAGCTCCCGGTACTGCTGCTAAAAGCAAGGGAAAAACCAAAGTTGTGGCAGACAAGGGCAAGTGTTTCCAGTGCAATGTAGATGGACATTGGAAGAGAAACTGCCCAAAGTACCTGTTTGAGAAAAAGAAGGAAAATGAAGGTAAATTTGATTTACTGGTTTTAGAAACATGAATGGTAGAACATGATGAGTTTCCCTGGATACTTGATTCATGAGCAACTAATCATGTTTGCTCTTCTTTTCAGGAAAATAGTTCATTTCGGCAGTTGAACGATGAGGAAATGACACTCAGGGTCGGAACTGGAGAAGTCATTTCAGCTAAAGCAGTGGGAGTTGCGAAGTTATTTTTCAGAAATAGATTCTTACTTTCAGAAAGTTTGTTAATCGTTCCCAAGATTAAGAGGAACTTAATTTCTATTTCATGTTTGATTTAACAATCGTATACAGTTACTTTTGATATGAATGAAGCGTTCATTTATAAGAATGATGTACTTATTTGTTCAGCCAAATTAGAAAATAACTTGTATGTATTAAGACCAACCGAAAACAAAGCACTTTTAAATCACAAATTATTTAAAAATGCTGAAACTCAAAGAAAAAGGCAAAAGATTTCTCCAACAAGTAACAATACTCATCTTTGGCATCTTAGACTTGGTCATATAAACATCGATATAATCGGTCGTTTGGTAAAGAATGGACTTCTAAGTAAGTTAGAAGATGATTCACTACCACCTTGTGAATCTTGTCTCGAGGGAAAGATGACCAAAAGACCCTTTACTGGAAAAGGTTACAGAGCCAAAGAAACCTTAGAGTTAATACATTCGGATCTATGTGGTCCAATGAATGTAAAAGCTCGAGGAGGGTACGAATATTTCATCTCATTTATAGATGATTATTCAAGATATGGTTACTTGTACCTAATGGGACATAAGTCTGAAGCCCTTGAAAAGTTTAAGGAGTTTAAGAAAACCTGTTAGGTAAATCTATTAAAGTACTTCGATCTGATCGAGGAGGGGAGTATATGGATCAAAGATTCTAGGATTATATGATAGAACATGGAATCCAATCTCAAATCTCAGCCCCTGGTACACCTCAGCAGAATGGTGTATCAGTAAGGAGAAATAGAACCTTGTTAGACATGGTTTGATCAATGATGAGCTATGCTCAATTGCCTAGCTCGTTTTGGGGGTATGCAGTAGAGACTGCAGTATACATCTTGAACAATGTTCCCTAGAAAAGTGTTTCTGAAACACCTTTCGAATTATGGAAGGGACGTAAACCTAGTTTGCATCACTTTCGCATCTGGGGTTGTCCAGCACACGTGCTTGTGACAAATCCTAAGAAACTGGAACCTCGTTCAAAACTATGCCAATTTGTTGGTTACCCTAAAGAAAGTAGAGGTGGTTATTTCTACGACCCACAAGAAAATAAGGTGATTGTATCGACAAACGCCACCTTCTTAGAGGAAGACCACATGAGAGATCATAAACCACGCAGCAAAATAATATTAGGAGAAGCTATTGAAGAATCACCAAGAGTTGTTGATGAAGCTGGACCTTCAACAAGGGTTGATGAAGGAACTAATTCTTCAAATCCATCCCGTCCATCTCAAACGTTGAGAGTGCCTCGACGCAGTGGGAGGGTTATATTACAACCTGATCGCTACTTGGGTTTAACTGAAACTCAGGTTGTCATACCTAATGATGGCATTGAGGATCCATTGTCCTATCGACAGGCAATGAATGACGAAGATAAGGATGAATGGGTCAAAGCCATGAACCTGGAAATGGAGTCAATGCACTCCAATTCTGTATGGGAACTCACAGATCTACCAAAAGGGGTAAAACCCATAGGGTGCAAATGGATCTATAAGAGAAAAAAAGATGCAGCTGGAAAGGTACAGACCTTCAAAGCTAGACTAGTGGCAAAGGGTTATACCCAAAAGAAAGGGGTTGACTATGAGGAAACCTTTTCTCCTGTAGCCATGTTAAAGTCCATAAGAATTCTCTTATCCATAGCCACATATTATGACTATGAAATATGGAAAATGGACGTCAAGACTGCCTTTCTGAATGGTAATCTTGAAGAGAATATCTTCATGTCTCAACCCGAAGGGTTCATAGCCCAAGGTCAGGAACAAAAGGTTTGTAAGCTCAATCGATCCATTTATGGATTGAAACAAGCGTCTAGATCATGGAACATTAGATTTGATACTGCAATCAAATCTTTTGGTTTTGACCAAAACGTTGATGAGCCTTGTGTATACAAGAAAGTCAACAAAAGGAAAGTAGCTTTTCTAATACTTTATGTAGACGATATCCTACTCATTAGGAATGATGTAGGATACCTTACTGACATTAAGAAATGGCTAGCAGCCCAATTCCAAATGAAAGATCTGGGAGAGGCTTAATATGTTCTAGTAATCCAAATCATTAGGGATCGTAAGAACAAAACGCTAGCACTGTCTCAAGCAACGTATATTGACAAAATGTTGTCTCGATATTCAATGCAAAACTCCAAGAAGGGACTACTACCCTTCAGACATGGGGTACACCTGTCTAAGGAACAGTCTCCTAAGACACCTCAAGAAATTAAGAACATGAGACACATTCCCTACGCCTCAGTTGTGGGCAGCTTAATGTATGTTATGCTCTGCACTAGGCCTGACATATGTTATGCAGTGGGAGTAGTCAATAGGTATCAGTCTAATCCAGGGTTGGACCACTGGGGAGCAGTTAAGAATATCCTCAAGTATCTTCGGAAAACGAGGGACTACATGCTAGTGTATGGAGCTAAGGATTTGATTCTTACTCGATACACTAACTTTGACTTTCAAGCTGATAAGGATTCAAGGAAATATACATCAGGGTCAGTACTCACCCTCAATGGAGGAGAAGTAGTGTGGAGAAGCATCAAACAAGGTTGCATAGCAGACTCAACCATGGAGGCTGAGTATGTAGCAGCTTGCGGAACAGCTAAGGAGGCAGTATGGCTTAGAAAGTTCTTGACTGATTTGGAAGTGGTTCCGAATATGAACGTGCCCATAACACTATACTGTGACAACAGTGGGGCTGTAGCCAACTCAAAAGAACCTCGAAGCCACAAACGAGGTAAACACATCGAGAGGAAGTATCACCTGATACGAGAGATTGTGCAACGAGGAGATGTGATCGTCACTAAGATCGCTTCAAAGCACAACATCGCTGATCCATTTACGAAGGCTCTCACGACTAAAGTGTTTGAGGGTCATCTAGAGGGTCTAGGTCTACAAGATATGTATGCCATCTAATCTAGGACAAGTGGGAGAAATGTATAATGGGTATAAGGATGCCCTAGTTCATTGTATTATTTTAATATACATGACATTTCCAACTTTAGATTATTGCATTTACATCCCACTAACTAGTGTTTTAGTTCAAGTGGGAGTTTGTTGGGTTTTATGCCCTAAAACTTGTAGATAGTGAATGTAACCGTTGACCGGATATTAATGAAATAATATTGATATATTTTTCCATTAAATGTTATTAGTTATTTTATATTTGTCTTTGCCTAAAAATAACCCTAATCAAATATACTAGACATCCAAGGTTGTAATATGAGTCTTGAACTATATGTAGCGACATATGGGATCATTGTTCAAGAAACAGCCTAAAGGGTCTATAGTATAGGGATAAGACTGGGTGCCTTATCCTGGCGACACTATGGATACGACCCACTTTGTATTTGATACAAACGCTATGATCCAACGCGTTCGTGTAGGAGACATGCGAGTGGGGGTATCCTATGCAATGAGTTTGCATAAGACCGGACCGCGAAATAGTAACCACTGGTTATAACACTGTTAACTAGTTGGTTTTCTGTTTCACTAGGACGACCTAGACAACTTAGTCTTAATCTTGAGTTGATTATGGACTCCTGCTCATGAGAGATTGTCCTTTGATTTGCATGGGTGAGAATGGCCAATACGCTGACTCAATAAGCCTACCATTTTGGGGACAAGATCGAATGGGGAGCTGGGAACATAATCGTACAAGATGGAATTCACTCCTTCCCGACTTTAGGGAAGCAGATGAGTGTTCCCTTAAGTGGTTACTTCGAGTCTTGAACAAAGGGCCCTACCCTCTCAATGGCACGAGAGGGTTTTCTGTTTGATGGTTGGACTAGAAACAGGTTGTTCATTAGAGGAGAACTGGTACTTAAGGAAATAGAAGTAACCCAGGGGTACAACGGTAATTTGACCCTGCTGGTGTTACCGACACTCGTGAAGGACTAACTAGTCAATATTGGTCTAGATCCGTGGACACAGAAAATATGTCTGCAGTGAGAAGAGTGCAACTGTGAGTCTATAGTGGAATGTACACACAATTAACGAATATTGATTGATGTGGTTAATGAGTTTGACCAATTAATCTCACATCGTTGGAGCTTCTGATCTGCAGGTCCATTAGCTCCCACTGGTAGCTCATAAAGTAATTTGAGGCAACTAAGTAATAAATGTAAATTGAAAATGTTCAATTTACTAAGGGAAACAAATATAATATATATTGATATATTATTATGAGAGAAATTAATATTTGAAGAAATTCAAATATTAATATAAATTTATGGAAGTTTGAAAGAGTTCAAATAATGAATTAATTAATTTAAGGCCTAAAATCTATTTGGGCAAATTGATTAATTCAAGGCCGGAAATTAAATATGTGATATTTAATTGGTGGTTAATTAATTAAAGAATTCATTAACCAGGAATTAATCAATTATGGAAATAATTAATCACTTAAGGAAGTGATTAATCATTTATGGAAATGATCTAATCATTTATGGAAATGATCTAATCATTTATGGAAGTAATTAGTCATTTGTGGAAAAGATTAATCAATTATGGAATTTATTGATCATGGATTGATTAAATAAGGAATAAGATTGAATCAATTTTGGAAAAGATTGATTTAATTGAATATTTTATTCATGGCCTCTCTTCTATAAATAGAACACTAGACCTAATTGGTCCATGACATTTTCCTCTTGCTCTTAGACTCTCAAGACAAGACCTAGAATTCTCTCTAGCCTCCCTCTTAGAGAAAGACTCCCACAAGTCTTTTGCCTCCTAGACTTAGAGACATACCGGTGTAACCTCTGTGGTTATTGTGTCAATCAAGAAGAAATTTCCAGCGATTAAAAGACAAGGAGGCTGTAGCGTTTTCGTTTGTTGGAGTGTTGTTGGCGAAGAACGGTCAAGTCTACAACAAAGGTTGGTAACAGTTTTTTCCCTTTTCTTTAGAAAAGCATGAAAATAAATTTAGATTTATTTTTCAGCATGTTTAAACAAATTTTCCAGCAACTTTAAAGTGTGTTTAAAGTTTGTTTGAGTTTTTCGTAACGGTATTTTAATGTTAATTAATATACGGTGTAAGGTCCAATCAATGCCCTTCCGCTGCGTGGGGACTTTTATCCCCTTCAGAGGAAACTAACTTCACCAAGAAATTGGCAACTTGTTCCAGTCATTTCAGCCCAATTGCACCTTTTCAACTTCTTTTTAGCCCACTTGCGTTAGTTGCGTCAGTTGTGACAACGTGGTCCTTTCATCCATCTTGTCTGTCTCGTGATCATCTTGGGATGTGTGTCTGCGCTGAGAAGAAACTTGGAAAACAACTGAATTAGCTGTGTTAGCGTCTTATATTTTATAATTTTTCACCGCATACATGAATATAGCCTACCGCATAAAATTATCTCATTTTCCTTTCTTATTCCGCGAAAGCAACCCATCATTGTTTCTTTTTGGCCTTGTTTTAGCTTAAGTTTAAAGGACATATAACTTGCTTTTTGCAAGTTATCAGTATCCATTACTGAATAATATTTCGAATAGTTCTCCAATGGGAGTCACTACGCTCTCAGCATTCTTTTTCAAATCAGCTCCATGAACCTCTATCACATTTACTTGTGCATTCTGATGGTTTGGCAGAGGATTGTTGTTGAAATCTGGACCATTTTCTTTCTTAAAGTTCAACCATCCTGCCTTGATCAATGCTTGCACCTTATGCTTGAGTGTAGTATAGATTTTAGTGGAATGTCCAATTGCTCTTGTATGGTAATCGCAACGGGCATTTGGGTCATACCACTTTGGGTAAGGTGGCTGTACTGGGTCCATTGGCATAGGTGCCAACTGATTGTTTTGGAAAAGTTGGTGTTAGAGTTCAGTATACGTCATTGGAATCGGATCAAAAGGAGTCTATCTACGGACCCCTTTATTGTTTTGGTGTCCCTGGACATAAGAAGATTTTTGTTGATTCCAAGGTTGGTAGCTTTGAGAGGACGAGGATTTTGAACGTAAAGAGAGGAATATTGGGCTGTCGTATTATTGATATAGGGTTGAGGGTAAGCATATGGAAGTGGATAATGGCATTGTGACACTCCAACATTAGGGTATGGTTGTTGTCTTGAATTGAAACCAATCATCTGAACTTCTCCCTCTTTTTTCTTTGATGGAACCCCCTTCTTCACTGTTGATGATCCGGTTGTATCAGTTATCTTTCCATGTTTAATTTCGTACTCGATTCTCTCTCCAATTGTCATTATGTCAGAGAAATTGGTAGAGGCACTCCCAATCATCTTGTCATAGAAAGGAGATTTGAGAGTATTAATAAACATGGTCGATAACTCCTTATTAGTTAAAGGTGGCTGCACCTGAGCAGCAGTATCCCTCCATCTTTGGGCATACTCTTTAAAGCTTTATGTGCTCTTCTTTTCCATCCTCTGGAGGTCTAAGCGGTCAGGAGTCATATCTATGTTGTGCTTATATTGCTTTAAAAATGAATCAACTAGATTCTTCCATGAACATATATGAGTGTTGTCTAACTGCATATACCATCGAGATGCTGGACCAGTAAGACTGTCTTGGAAGCAGTGAATTAACAACTTGTCATTTTGGACGTATGCTGCCATCTTCCTACAATACATGATGAGATGGTTTTTAGGATAGGATGCTCCATCATACTTTTCAAACTTGGGCACCTTGAATTTTGGAGGGAGGATTACATCTGGTACCAAGCATAGCTTGGTCGCATCTATATTTCTGAAGACGTCTGTTCCCTCTACTGCCCTTAATATTTCCTCCAGGACTTCAACTTTTTCACTAGAAGAGACTTTCTCACCTCCCGTTAGCTCTTTCTTTATTTCAGGATCATCTAAATTGGGAACCGTAATGGTCACCTTGGGAGGTGCCTCCTTGGGCAGTGAAAATCAAGGTTGATGGTGCACAGGCACTTGCTCATTCTTGAAAAATGGAAATGGGTGCTGCTCTACTGAAATATTGTACAATGGATGATATTTTGGAGTAGTACTCTCTGTTGGTTGCCGGATTGGAGGGTCATTCATTGTATTGTTGGACTGAGCAATATCAGCTATTATTTTGCCTTTCTCCAAGGCGACAAGAATGACATCCATTTTTTCTTGTAACTCCTCAATATCTTTTCTCGTTTTCTCCAGCTCAGTACTTTGCTCTTCCATGATCCTTGTCCTGTATCTTGTGACGTAGGTGCGGTGGATTCGAGGTGACCGAGCTATCTTATTATTCTGTTTATATTTTTAATGAAAGCAAAAAAATAAAAAGAGATTTTAGTGTAAGAAAAAAGAAAGAAAGAGGAAAAAATGAAACTTAAAAACAATTGAAGAGGAAAAAAAACTTTGATAGTAAACTGGAGAATGATAAAACAATGTAGTAGCAAAATTTGTGCAAAAATGAATTACAAGATATTTCAACTATCTAAAAAAACATAAAACTAAAGTAAAAAGTTAATAAAATTGCCCCCAATACTCTAAACCTATACGAAGCTTTCCCAGAAACTTGAGCACATTCTTGTTATTCGGCTCTGTAGGTGCAATGACTTTAGAGAGAGTACGTGCATCTTCTTCTAGTTCATCTGCCCTTCGAGTGACTCTCCTAATCTGAGTGAGCATATGTTCCGTTTTACTTTGCAATGTTGCATGATTCTGTCTCACAAACCTGAAATTATCGCTCAATCTGTCGTATTGCTCCTTTAGATAGGTATAGTCTTTCATTAATCTGTCAGTGGCATCTTGATACTTACTGAGGCGGACATTGAGTGATTGAACAGACTCTCTCAGACCCTTGTTGTCGTTGATGAGCTCTCCTAGTTGATCCTCTCTAATCCTGAGTGTTAACTGCAAGTCATCAACTGTTTGACATAGCGTTCCATTTTTTCCTTCTACCTCAGTAATCGTTTGGTTCCTCAAACTAATACAATCTTCGAGCTTTTTCATCAACTCATGGAGTGAAGCCATCTCAGATTGTTGCTTCTAAACTTGGTCATTCCTTGACTTGAGAGTTGTTTGGGAGACTTTATTATCTCTTCTCAATCGATGCATTCTTCTGTTCAAGTCCCAGGCCTCTGTGTCTAATGCTGAAATTTCTTTTTCTAACTGTTCGTGTTTGCTGACACTGGCCTTTAATTGGTTCAACTCTTTTTCTAGTTCAACATTGCGCAACAAACCTTGCTTTACCTCTAACTGCAATCTTTCATTTTCTTAAACCAGTGATGAATTTTCTTTTCTCAACTCATTACATTCTTTTTCACGTGCTACTTGTTTTGTCTGTTGATCTTGTATCACCTTTGCATTAAGTTTTATCTTGGTTTTAATGTTTGGTGACACAAGCACAGTTTTAGCTCTGTTCGCATGCCATGTTTTATACGCCTCCGTGGTATCATCATGAAACTGACCACTCTTGATTTTAGTGATCATTTTCCATGCTTTCATGATTTTCTGAATTCTATCTTTACAGAAGCCTTTATCTTAAGCAAATTCGAAATCCTTCAACTCATGCGTAGCAGGGATGAATTATCAGACCCAAATTTGGCGTACTACCAATAAAGGAGCATAGGCTATACATCCCCAAGGACCCAAAAGAGGTAAACTTTGAAATTTACCACATTTATAGATCATTGGCCTAGTTGACATCCAAGGGGTTCTCCATATTACCTCTTCTACCTTTAATTCTGAGAAAAAGGCTTCCCAAGCGCTCCTTTCAAGGGAGGATGAACTCCAACCTAATTGCACAAACTCTGAAATGAGATTTTGCAGCTTATTCTAGGAACTTGAAATTTTGATCTCTGGACATTTGAATTCTGGTAGACACTTCACATGACTAAGGATCCAAATGTACAATAATGTTGCACACCCTATAAATCTTCCTATTCCTTTTGTTCTGCAATAATTTAATGAGCGAAAAGTTTCTGCCAATACAGGAAAAATGGGATCAACTCCTATTTCTATCTTAGCAAACAACTTGACCACACGTTCCTCAACATATCCGCACACTTTAGGAAACAAAACAACATCAAAGATGCACAACGCTAGTAAAGTTATTTCCTTGTCTTCATTTGCAAATTTTTGTTGAAGAGTAAGGATGTAGTCCAAGGGTAGGCATGTGTTCTCTCCCTTTATCTTTACTTGTTTCTCAATGCCGCTTGTGCGAATCTTGCCCAGAAGAGTAGATAATGCTCTTTTCATTGTAAGCTCTTCATCGTAAGAGTAAGCTTCAACCTCTGTTCGTGCTGACATATGCAGAAGGGATTGATATTCCTCTATTGTAGGAGTCATGTCGATTGAGCCAAATGTGAAACATCTGTAGGCTGGATCCTAATGTCGAACCAAAGCTTTTAATACAAAATAATTAACGTGTACATACATGAGTTGAGTTAGATGGCCATATTTGCTTGTAAATTTAGCCTTTCTATTTATAGTTAAATTTTCCCAAGCCTGTTTCACTGTTTCTAATTGACTTTCTGGAAAATTGAAATCCTTAAATTAAGAAATAACATTTTCTACTAAAGAATCTCCATGGATTTGTTGTACATTTTCTGACCATTGACGTACTGTTGCTTGATCTTCTATACCCATTTCTTGTATTGGAGGAGGTGATTTTATTTTACTCATACTATAGTTTCTACCAATGTAAATAATCGAAAATTCTGTTAATTTATTTTGCACAATTTTCTTAACTACATTAAAAGAGATTTTAAAGGATATTTTCAATGAGCGAAAATTGAAAATTGATATAAGATACAAGGGAAAGAAGAAAAACAAATAAATAAATAAATAAACTTTGAAAATAATGCATGTAATAAGTCAAATCCTAGAACTATATGAGTGGAGTTTAGCTCTAAGGCATCCTAGAAAAGGTCCCCAAGCTTACTCACCGATTTAACGATGTAGTAGGCTTGAGTGGAGAATTTCATGCGCCTGCATGGGAATCGAAATTCCACGAAGGTCACACTACTCAGTCTCTAAGTCTAGTCGTAAGGTAGAACCCAAGTAGGAGGCTAGTGAAAATGTGTGTAGTGCATGATTAACAAGATGACATGCAAATAAATGACATAAATAAGATAAAGTACAATTACAACATACAAAGATGGTAATAGACAAGGGAATAACAATATGACAAACAAATCTGATTATAAAGTTAGGAAAAAAAATAAATAATAAAAATAAAAAAATAATAATAACGAAGGGACCTAAAGAAAAGTTCAATTTAAAGGACAATAAAGATATTCATGGCTTGACCCTAAAAAAAGTCCCCAGTGGAGTCGCCAAGCTGTCGCAACGTCATCGCGACGCAGAGCGGCCGACATCCTCTTTTGGGTTTTTTTAAGAAGAAAATTGGAGTCGCCACCAATCATTGAAGGTGTGATTGGTCACCTTTAAAATAAAATAAAAACCAATCTTAGAAAACCAGAAATTAGGTTCAGGAGTCATTTGAGTTTAGGGAAGGTATTAACACCCTACAACACCCGTTTAAAAAAAAACGATTACCACAGTATCTTAAATTGTCCAATTAAATGAATAAAAACAGCCATTCATTTTTATTTTTCTTAAAAAAAATGATAAATATGAAAATAAAAACCCAAAATGCAATAATAAACACAAGATGTCTCATTCGTTTTTACCTTGACTTTAGAAATAAAGTAAGTGTTAAACATTATGAGTTGGATTATCCAATTTAATATAAATCATGCATAATTTCCCTTTTAATTAAAGGAAACATGGGCGATACATGATTATGTTTATTAAAAATAAAAATAAAAAAAATTTAAAAAAAAAACAAATAGATGTAAAAGAAGAACATTATTCAAAGAGTAAATTCTTTTAAAAGGGAAAATGAGAATTATCATACGCCTGCACGGGAGTTGAACTCCACGAAGGCACATTACTCAGTTTCAATAATCCCTTTCAAAAGAAAATTAATTTCAAAACAATTATAATAACAATAATGGAAATTGACCAAGAAGAATTAAAGATTGGATTAAAGCAAATTGGAGAATGAAAGGAAAAAAAAAAACAAATAAATTAGAAAGTTAAAAAAAAAATGAAGTTGGCAAAGTGCAAAAGTAAACTAAATGACAGGGAAATTAATAATGATAATAATAATAATAATAATATTAATAATGTTAATTATAATATTAATAATAATATTAATAGTAAAAAAAAAAAAAAAAAAAAAAAAAAAAAAAAAAAACTCACATTTTTTACTTTTCTCTTTCGTTTTTTTTTTTTCCTTCTTTCTTACCCAATGTTTTTCTCTCTCCCCCGTATAATCCTTCCTCCCCCTCTCTTTTCCTCTTTTCCTCTTCCACTTTCTTTTCTCTCTTTTTCTATCACTCTCTTTAAACTCTTTTTCCTTTTCCTTCTTTAATCTCTCTTTCTTTCTCTCTAAAAAAAAAACTCTCTGAGCTAAACTCACTTCCTAAAAACTCTCTCAACTAAGCTTATGTTCAAATCTTCTTCTTCTCCTTTCTCCCTAAAAAAAATTCTTCTAAAAAATCTCTAAACTAAGCTCTTGCTTAAATTCCTTGTTCCTTCTTCTTCCTCACCCCCTCCTATTTATACTAAAAGGCCTAACTATTTTAGGAGGAGTGATGGGTGAGAGATTGGTGGGTGGCCATGCATAACTTCCCTTAGAATAGGAATGAGAGAAAGAATAGGGGAAGAAGGAGAGTGGGGTGGAGAAAAAAAAGGAAAAACAAAAGAAAAAGAAAACAATAATAATAATAAATAAATAAAACAATAAATGAATAAATAAAAAAAACTAAGATTACAACTAAACTTTAGAAAAAATAAAAAATGAATTAAAACTTTTTATGCTATGGTTTCATTTTAAAATTAACATTACATATTAGAGGTACTCGAACATTGTTAAAAACTTGTCGGACCAAGTACGGTGTCTACAACACTTTATTGTAGAAACTCAATAACACTTTATTGAAACAAGTATACAATTTGTTTACATTCACTATCTACGAGTTTTAGGGCATAAAACCCAACAGTATCACCATACATTATATTCTTCCCTTTAGATTTGGTTGTCTCAAATCACTTTACGAGCTACCAGTGGGACCTAATGGACCTGCAGATCAGAAGCTCCAACGATATGAGATTAATTGGCTAAACTCATTAACCAAAATAATCAATACTCGTTAACTGTGGGTACACTCCACTATAGACCCACAACTGCACTCTTCTCATTGCAGACATATTTTTGTGTCCACGGATATAGACAATAACAACAAGTTAGTCCTTCACGAGTGTTCGTAACTCCAGTTGGGTCAAATTACAGTTTTACCCCTAGGTTACCTCTACATCCTTAAGTGTTAGTGCTCCTCTAATGAACAACTGGTCTGTGGTCCAACCACCAAACAGAAATCCCTCTCGTGTTAATGAGAGGGTAGGGCCTTTTGTTCAAGACCCGGAGACACCACTTAAAGGAACACTCATCTACTTCCCTAAAGCCAGGAAGAAGTGAATTCCTTCTCGTGTGATTATGTTCCCAGGTTCGTACTCCGTCTTGTCTCCAAAATGAATAAGCTTATTGAGTCGGCGTACTGGCCCCCCCACCCTTACAAATCAAAGGACAATCCCTCATGAACAGGAGTTCATAACCCACTCAGGATTGAGACTAAGTTGCCTAGGTCATCCTAATGAAATGGAAACCTATTTAGTCAACGGTGTTAGGACTAGCTGTTACTATTTCGCGGTCCGGTCTTATGCAAACTCATTGCATAGGATGACCCTACTCGCATGTCTCTACACGAACGCATTGGATCAATGTGTTTGTATCAAATACAAAGTGAGTTGTATCCATAGTGTTACCAGGATAAGGTACCCAACCTTATCCCTATACTATAGACCCTTCAGGCTGTATCTTGAACAGTGATCCCCGTATGTCTCCACATACAGTTCAAGACTCATACCACAACCTAGGATGTTCAGTTTATTGGATAAGGTTATTTAGGCAAGACAAACATAATATAAACAACAATACTTTATTGAATAATACATCAATATCATTTTATTAATGTTCAGTCAATTGTTACATTTACTATCTATGAATTTTAGGGCATAAAACCCAACACCCAGGAACTCATTCCTTTAAACGAAGAACAAACGTGGTTTGTGGCCCCTGAATCAAGTATTCAGGCAGAACTATCGTTCTCCACTAAGCACGTTCCCAAGACTATTAAGTCTTTGGTAGCATTCTAGTAAGCTAAGCAATTTGGTCGAGGACGTTCCTGTTTTAAGACCAATAAATCGTTTGCCGCTCGTTCAGTGTTTAAACACATATTCTTAGTACGATGTTCTAAATCGTTTAATTTGGCGTTAGACAAAAGCACATACGTTTTTCGACATATTGCTAAAACAAACAAATAAATTGTATTAATAATGTTGCACTAAGCCCATTATACATATCCAATCAATTTAGCAAAAGTAATTAAGCACCCTATATTTCATAAATCTTTTGCAACGATACTTCAGAGGTTTAGAGCAACAACCACCGAGAGGTGATCAGCTACTCCTCCCCTAAACTGAAACGTTCTCAACCAAACTCTAACACCAAAATAACTCATATTTAGTTAGTGTTTAGTTACAGTTGTTTGGTCAAGAAATTATTAACAATTTAATAATTCTCTGGAAGTGTGACCCGCCATCTTTCAGATCCCAGAGGTCCGCCCCAATAAGCTACGATCAAGAAAGACAATGTTAGGGCAAAACCTAAGGAACCCTATCCATTACGGAGTTCGTCCTGCTATCCCATGCTCAAAGCCCTCCGAAGGGATGGCCACACTCTTGGCAACACGCAGGTGGAACATGAAATCTCAGAACGTACCAATGGAGGAGACCATAGGATTTGTTGACACACTTGAAACCTCACATCGCTCACACATGCTCATAAAACTTGGGTTAACCTAACTCAAGTACCAACTCGATGCCCAAGTAGGAGGTGTTCCGTAAATCGTCAACTTAAATACCTCCAGCCTTATACAACATCTAACCGGGTGAGTTCTCTTGTAACCTTAGCTTTACAAGATATCGACCTATTCAATGCAATTTGATCGATTTGGAGGTTCGTTAAACCTAAGTGAGCATGCATTTATCTTGTAATAATTTTTAACGTCTATCTCGGTTTATAACGATTATAAAAGACGATAATTATAACGTACTTTATTTTGAATATAACTTTTATAATCAAGCTAAGGAAGTTTTATGCTACATGCTTCGTTTATTTTCTATTAATTAATATAATGTTTATATTAACTAATAATTAAAGAAAATAAACATTCTAACATGCATCTCCCAAAATTAATATAACATTTATACTGATTTTAATGAAACTTTACTCATGCATTTAATTTATATCATAACAGTTACAAATATACTAATTAATGCATGATTCATGCTTTCCTATGGTGGGATTTTAAATCTATATGGCATACATTATGCACATAAAATTCTATTCAATTAAAACATACATTCACTAATGCATAATTAATTGTTTGGTTTTGGCATCTAAATCAAACAAACACTAAAATTATTACATTAATAATTTAAAATCGAGCTTGGACCGCTCTCGAACCATTCGAATCGACCCAAACCACATTGATTTTCCTTGAACTGAACCCAAATGGCTTGGAATCACACTAAACCAGCTTGAATCAGCTTGAACCGAACCAGATGGATGTTGAACCATTGGACTGATGGATTCAAATCACACTGGGATGAATTTGTTCATCAGCGTCTTGACGATGAAAAACAACGTCTAGACAACAGTTCTGCTTCTTGGCCAGCTTGAACATTCTCTGAATCTCTTCAGATTGATAGCCTAAATGGACTCTATTGACTCTCAAATTTTATAGACTCCATATGCACTCATTAATGCCCATAAACATGTAGGTAATTACAATTAATTTCAACGAATTGAATAAGAATTTATGCCAATCCCAAAACTAATCCACTTTAGCTATCAACACAGATTCATCTCATGAAAAGCAACCCACCAAGCTAAAATTAATGCATGTTAGGTGCCTTAATCATGCTCTGATACCAATTGAAGGTGTTCATATAACACGTGTGGAAATAATTTAGGATTAGAGGCACTTAACTACATTAATTTTAGAAAAACAAAGCATGTTGTCCAGTGAACCGAAAAACAGAGAGCAAAAGAGTACCAACCTTTTGGAGACCAATTGAACAACTCCGTTTGGTTCCTTTGATCACGAACTTTATGTGGACGACCTCTAGTGTCTTTCCCGCTATCCTTCGGCCTTAAAACAGATTGTGGGATCCTTTAGTGATAGAGATTGGAAGGGATATGCTTGAAGGTTCAAGCTCTTGAGAGTATTGAGAGAGTGAGATTGAGAGTAAAATTCAGCAGCATAACTCTACTTTAGAAACTCTAATTTCTCCATATTTTAATCCTCTACATATAGAGAATTTTCATGCATCTTAGATTCACCAAGGTAAGACACATGGAGAGGAGAATTGGTAAGTGGATTCTAGGTGTATCAAGGAGAAGCCATGCAACTTTGAGGTGTCTCAAGAATACTTGTTGCATAGATGTGGTGTATCAAGAGGATGAAAGCCCCGGCGTAGCGGAAGCGCATCGAAAGGACCTTGCGCCGTATATTAATTAATATTAAAATGTCGTTACGAAAAGGCAAAATAAAACTTTAAACACACTTTAAAGCCGCTGAAAACGCTATAAACATGCTGAAAAAGGTTTGAAAATAAAACTATTTTTATTCTCATGCTTTTCTAAAGAAAAGGGGAAAGAACCGTTACAAACCTTCGTTGTAGACTTGACCGTTCTTTGCCAACGATGCTTCAACGAACGAAAACGCAACGACTCTTTCTTGATTTCTTCGCTGGAAA
The DNA here is from genome assembly GCA_036850905.1 of Luffa acutangula. NCBI lineage: Eukaryota > Viridiplantae > Streptophyta > Magnoliopsida > Cucurbitales > Cucurbitaceae > Luffa > Luffa acutangula. The sequence goes on from CM072096.1 coordinate 18,104,093, forward strand.
TTTTTCTTCAAAGACACAATAACCACAGAGGTTACACCAGTATGTCCCTAAGTCTAGGAGACAAAAGACTTGTGAGAGTCTTTCTCTAAGAGGGAGACTAGAGAGAATTCTAGGGTCTTGTCTTGTGAGTCTAAGAGCAAGAGGGCTACTCAATCAATTAGGTCTAGTGTTCTATTTATAGAAGAGTGGCCATGAATAAAATATTCAATTAAATCAATCTTTTCCAAAATTGATTCAATCTTATTCCTTATTTAATCAATCCAAGATCAATCAATTCCAAAATTGATTAATCTTTTCCACAAATGATTAATTACTTTCATAAGTGATTAGATCATTTCCATAAATGATTAATCACTTCCTTAAGTAATTAATTATTTTCATAATTGATTAATTCCTGATTAATTAATTCTTTAATTAATTAACCACCAATTAAATATCACATATTTAATTTCCGGCCTTGAATTAATTAATTGTCCAAATAGATTTTAGGTCTTAAAATTAATTAATTCATTATTTGAACTCTTTCAAACTTCCATAAATTTAATGTGACTCAAATTTATATTAATATTTGAATTTCTTCAAATATTAATTTCTCTCATAATAATATATCAATATATATTATATTGTTTCCCTTAGTAAATTGAACATTTACAATTTACATTTATTACTTAGTTGCCTCAAATTACTTTATGAGCTACCAGTGGGATCTAATGGACCTGCAGATCAGAAGCTCCAACGATGTGAGATTAATTGGTCAAACTCATTCACCAAATTAATCAATATTTGTTAACGGTGTGTACATTCCACTATAGACTCACAGTTGCACTCTTCTCACTGCAGACATATTTTCTGTGTCCACGGATATAGACCAATATCGACTAGTTAGTCCTTCACGAGTGTCCATAACACCAGTTGGTTCAAATTGCCGTTTTACCCATGGGGTTACTTCTATTTTCTTAAGTACCAGTTCTCCTCTAATGAACAACCTGTTTGTGGTCCAACCATCAAACAGAAAACCCTCTCGTGCAATTGAGAGGGTAGGACCCTTTGTTCAAGACTCGAAGTCACCACTTAAGGGAACACTCATCTACTTCCCTATAGTTCGGAAGAAGTGAATTCCTTCTTGTATGATTATGTTCCCAGCTCCCCACTCGGTCTTGTCCCCAAAATGGTAGGCTTATTGAGTCAGCTTATTGGCCACTCTCACTCATACAAATCAGCGGACAATCCCTCATGAGCAAGAGTCAATAATCAACTTAGGATTAAGACCAAGTTGTCTAGGTCGTCCTAGTGGAATAGAAAACCAACTAGTTAACAGCGTTATAACTAGTGGTTACTATTTCGCAGTCCGGTCTTAGCAAACTCATTGCATAGGATACCCCCACTCGCATGTCTCCTACACGATCACGTTGGATCATAGCGTTTGTATCAAATACAAAGTGGGTCGTATCCATAGTGTCACCAGGATAAGGCACCCAGTCTTATCCCTATACTATAGACCCTTTAGGCTGTTTCTTGAACAGTGATCCCCATATGTCATATAGTTCAAGACTCATATTACAGCCTAGGATGTCTAGTTTATTGGATTAGGGTTATTTTAGGCAAAGACAAATTTAAAATAACTAATAACATTTAATGGAAAAATATATCAATATTATTTCATTAATATTCGGTCAACAGTTACATTCACTATCTACGAGTTTTAGGGCATAAAACCCAACAGTGTAATCCACTAACTCCTTCCATGCAAGAATCAATTTCATTCTTGGATTACAATTTAAAAGCTAATTCTCAATTGTTTTTAAATTATCAATTAATTGAACAATTTCAATTAATTATATGATATTAATTTAATATCAAAATATTAAATTAATTAATTTCACCTAATTTAATCCACTAATCTTGAATTTCCATAAATCCAAGATTGAATTCTTTATCTCAATTTGAATTAAAAACAATTCATAATCATTTTTAAATTAAAACAATAATTAATTAAACAATTTAATCAATTATGTAATATTAATTTAATATCAAATATTAAATTAATACTTTGCACCGAACATGAATCCCTATTCACGTGAATCGTATTTAAATCATATTTAAATACGTTACTCTCTCAATTAATAGTTTAATTCATAATTAAACTATTTTGTCGTTAATATCGTATATAGTTGACACTAATTACCTAAACCGAATTTGAACAATTCAAACTTTCTCATCACTATGTTCTAAGGTATAATCCACATGAGCTAGTAGGGGAACCTAATGGACCTACAGATCATGGGCTCCAACGATATGAGATTAACTGGCTAAACTCTTTTAACCTAGTTAACCAACATTCATTAACTACCAGGACACTCCACTATAGCCCTGTAGTTGCACTCCCCTCACTGCAGATATATTTATGTCCACCCGATATAACCATGATTAGTAAGTCGATCCTTCACAAGTTGTTTGTAACTACAGTTGGGTCAAATGTCTATTTTACCCCTGAAGTTACTTCTTGTTCCTTAAGTCCCACTGTTCCTCTAATCAACAATTGGTTTGCGGTCCAACCACCAAACCAAGTTCTCTCTTGGGCCAATGAGAGGGCAGGATCCCTTTGTTCAAGTGATAACTTGAAAATATCAAGTTATAAGGTGTCTAATTTAAGCTTATTGTGAGCATCAAGAGAGTGGAAAAGCCCAAGTTTTAACTAATTTAGATGCTAGATGCAGTAATATTGATTTATTGTATTAATCTGCTCATATTGATTATTATCTTTGAAATTCATACAAAAATGCACTAATTCTAATCTATTGATGCATTATGAAAAGCTAGAAGCATGATGAGCTAGAAGCTAGGAGCATGACGAGCTAGAGCCTAGCGCATGGAAGCTTGATTAGATAGAAGCTTGGCGCATGATGAGCTAGAAGCTTGTTGCTTTAGAGGCTTGATGCATTGGTGAATAGTGTTGAGTAGGGAGCAAGTTTCAATCCATATGATGATCCTTTGACTCCAAGTATGATCCTTTGGCTCAAAGTATTCCCATTTGACTCAAAGTAAGAGGAGATTATCAATAGAGGGGAGATGAAATGAGAAAAACCATCCAAGGATCCAAGGCATTCTTACATTTTTATGTTTTATTGTATGCTTTATTTTGTAGCATGAACTAATTTATTTTTATCAAGGCTTAGCCTAGGCGCCCATGAGGTATTAAGATTATTTTTGTATGCAATGTAATGAATAAATGATATTGATGTTTTCTACTTAGATGTGATAATTCTTTCATTACTGATACTTGTCTGATCAATCGATAGAGGTAGCAGCATGATAAATAACCAGGGGGGTAACGCATGTTGAAATATCTAAGTAGAGCAGGATAACACATTACATGTAGTATGGTTGCGTTAGGAGTAACTCAACCGCTTAAGATATTTCATGAATGTGTTTGGGTTGCTTTCGAGATAATTCAACTGCTTGCATGCATAAAGAGAATTGAGTAAACACATGAATTAAGCAATGTGAATATTCTTAGTTCATCGCATGTGTAATACCGAGAGGGAAACCATGATTATTTCTCGCTTAGGCATCAACAGTCTGTCGATTCATTGTTATGTGCTACATTAATATCTTATCTGCGCATGTGGTTGTTGTGGTGAAAGTTGTTGGGTTCCTAGAGTGAGTAAAATATGATCTAAAAAGACTCTAGAATTCCTGTGCAAGTATACACAGTCTACAGCAAGTAATATTATCAATCCGAGTCCTGAATTAGCTTCCACTTTATCTATTTTGTGTAACTTTCTAATGGTTTCAAAGATGGTAAAAATGATTTAGTTTTATAAGAATTATGTTGAAGCAAAATAAAAGACAGAACAAAGAATAAACAAATAGGCAGACAGATTAAAGACAGACGCTGCTTAGGCTTAGTAATTGTTTAGAAAGATGCTCTAGCAATATTATTGATCATGCAACTCTCGCAGTATTATTAGCGAATTCCTCCCGAAACTCCGGATCTTTTGGAATGTGTTTCAACCCCAATGAAGTGCGACCGATCAAGCACTAGGCAACTGGCTATCCCTAGCTCAGTCACTGGTGTTCACCAATACACAATGATCTTAGTGTGGATAATTGCCACACACTCTCTAAATCATCCCTGAAACTAGAGAGAGGTATTCATACCGGCTGGCCAGGCGGGCATAAAATGGAAATAGGCACAACAATTAACCAAGATGCAATAATCAATATATTACTAAAGTTTAAGCACGACAACTACATGTTCCTAACCAACACCTAAAGCTACTTAGTTCATAACAAACATGGAAACATGAATTACAATCTTAGTAGACATGTCCATAGTCACAAGATAATAATAATCTCCTCAACCAGCTTGTGAACAATGGTGTTCTTGGTAATCTCTAATCTCTCTATACTACTCGGCTTCCAAGGAAAGTTGGAATCCCCCTTTTGACTTCGACGGCTACTTCCTTTTATAGAAGGATAGGAGGCTTGAATTAGGTCAACTTGGACACGTGTAGGGCTCTCCTTGCTCCTTTATCCCAAAAATAACTCAACAGAAGTCGGTTCATGAAGTTGGCTAACGAGTTGTGATGTGGCAGTTCTGCTCCCAGTTTTGCTGCAGCACAGAATTTGCTCCATCAAGTTGCCCAGCAACAGATTTTGCACAAAATGATTTCCAAAGCTTCCATTCTTCCAAATGGGTTAAAACATGTAATATCTATCTAGAACCAACCCTACTAAGTACAAAAGACACACAAATCCTTATATAAATGAGGCCTCAATAACTACCTTTTGGGCAGTTATCACACCCCCAAACTTAAACTATTGTGCGTCCCGAGCAATACTAATTCACCTTCCTTTAAGAATTTAAAACATTAGACAAAGAATTAGCTTAATCAAATCAGACAATCCAATACTGCCTTTAACCTTTACCTGAGCACTCTGCAAAACTGAGCTCTGCCGCAGCAAAATGATTCCTCCAGCAGGGACAAATAATCACCACTTTCAACTCAATTCTAAGAATTCACCACAGCTTAGCTCTATTATCAGACATTCAAAACATATTTTCAAGGGGTTTATATTTTCATTTTTAAACTTTAAGAAGCCCTACAGTCATAAACTCTTAAGCATGGGATGACCCACTTTATGGTGCAATATACCTATGCCTCAAACTTATCACCAACTAGGCTCAATACTCTTTATAAAACTCAAAAATCCTTAGTTATTTCATCTCTTGCCCCTCAGAATGGCAACATTTTATGATGAAGCTCACCTAAGTTCTGGGAGACAGAAAAACTGCTAGATCATCATTCATCCTTCAAAACTTTTGCTCCATCAATTTTTCTCAGCAAAATTTTCAACAAATAATTTTTTCAGCAAATAATTTTTCTCATTTTTTCACATTTCCTAGGTCATCTTTTGACGCGAAGACAACCTGTGGGTATCACAAATGTCCCCAGTTACTCAACAACCTAGCAAATTTTTACTTGAAGGAGAGGAATGCTCGAGCAAAACAATTGGAGTAGCAAAAAGTCCCCCAAACATGAATTATTCATTGTCCCCAATGAATCATCAATTAAACAATTATACCCCCAAACTTAAATTTTTCTATCTGAATTTTTAAACTAAGTGTGGGACTAGAACTAAGCTTAAAATGGATCATATAAATCTACACTACCTCCAAAATCTTCTTTACCGCAGCAACAGTCCAGGCTAGAAGAAATGCTCAAGCAAAAGGTTTTTGGAGATCAGAATACCTTGATCTAATTAAGCCTAATCAGTCCAAGCATAAAAAATTATGAAGAAAATTAGTTAAGTTAGAGTTACTCAGTGCTCATGGAACAGAAACATCTAGCAATGTCATTAAAAACAAAAGAAAGGAAATTACATAGCAGAGATATATTTTTAAAGCAGAAAAATTAAAAAGAAACAGTCATAACAAGCAAGTATAGAAGAAGATGCGGTCAGGAATGCGCGAGCAAACAAAATATTTCAACAAAAAGACTGCGCGCTCAAATTCTCCTCCTTCAATCTTCCTGACCATGTTCTTCTTCTTCATCACCTTCTCTTTCCACAGGCGGCGGAGGGATCTAGGGGTTCAACAGATCTTCAGGGAATGCAGGAAGGGTTGGATACGATTTGGAAAAATTCTCTTGCAGCGCCCTTCTTAAGTTGGCATCCCGATTCTTAACATAGTTCCAGAAGGTTAAAGTTTGCCTCTCAGCAAACTCTTGCCGACTGGCCGAAAGTGCCAGTTGTTCTAGAATCGAGTTGATGCCGTGGATAAGCCCACCTTGACGTACCTCCTGCATGCGCTGGAGTCGTGCCAAATTGGGCGTGTTTATGATTCCCTTGTCAAACAGAATCACATCCCCCTCTTCCACTGGAACCCCTGCTCTTCTGCATAGCATCGTTATTGTGTTTGGAAAGAATAGTTTCCCTACCTTTTTCCACCAGCAGTCAACAATCTCAGAAGAAATTATTTTTCCTACATCAATACTCATCGAGCGAAGAATAACAAAGGCAAGCAGTACCCTGTCCCGAGATATTGTGGAGTCGTGAGTTGTCGGCAGTAAGCGTAGCCTAATGAAACCCATCCAGGTGTTGGCTTCACTCTTCAAATAAGCAGCTTGAAACGTGTGCTTTCGCGCCTGCGACAACCTCCATTGGGCCCCCTCAATGCCTACCTCTCGGACAGCCGCACTTAATTGGTCGCTAGATGGTGCAACCATCATCTCATTAAAAACTGCATGCGGAAAATCCTGGAGATTGAACAAATCATTAATGGCTTCTGGGCTCCACTATACAGGCACTCCTCGAACTATAATCTCAAATTCGTCCCGAACATCAAGATTGGCATGAAATTCCCAAACAATATTGGAATTAACAGGCTCTGGTTTCGCACAAAATTGCCTCCAACCAAAGTTCGCTATTCCAGACTCCAAGAATCGTGGCACATTATCGCCAAATCCTCACTCGAACAAGAAGTCTCGTTTCAGCATCTCCTGATATTTTGCTCGAGCAAGGTTGTTGACGAAGCGAATAAAAGGTATTCTTGGTTCCTCAATCTCATCAGCCTCAACCGATGCCTCAGACATCCCTTTGCCCTTGTCTTCTCTTCGCTTGGGCAGAATCTCTTCCTCAGCCTTTTTCGCTTCTTCTTCTCTCGTCTTGTCTTCAGCCTCCTTCTTCTCTTGTTCCTCTCTCTCTGTATTGTCTTTTTCAGAGTCAGTAGTTGGAGGCGAGGGGGTATAAGTTCGAACTACCTGAATACTGTCAGCTTTTCGCTTAATGCGGCGACGCTTAGGTACCTCCGGCATGATCACCTCCATTCGAGCCTCTTGAACTGGCTCATTCTCAGTCGCAACCTCGGTCTGCACATCCTCATTCTATTTTTCTTGAATTTCCACTCGAACTTCCTCTGTATCCGCAACTCTCTACTCAGCCTGTTATGGGTTCTGTTCTTCTGGTTCTTTCGGGTCTTCTTCAACTACTGTGGCAGCAACCTCATCTGCTGCCTCCTGGACCTCTTCTTGTTCCGCAGCCCTTTGTTGCCTTCTCCTTCTCTTCGCTTCTTTTTCCTCCGGCGTCCTCTTCTTTTTCGTTTTCGCTTTTTGAACCTCGGGGGTAACGGGTATCTCTTCTCCCTCATTATCTCTCTCTTTTCTCGCTCTCGTTTTAGCCATCGAAGATTTTGAAAAGGAATTCTATAACGCACACAGAAAACGAAAGAAAAATGCAAATGATAAGGGATGGATCAAGAAGATGAAGTGGGAAGAACTTACCGAAGGTTCTTGAATAAATAGCTGCAGCAAATCAAATCATAACTAAAAGATTTTGCTCCGTATTAAATGGGTTTACCGTTCACATTTAATTTTCAAATCAAATTCCCAACGGTAAAATCTTTGAATTTCAATTAACCATGGTAAATAACTGCACGCTGTCAACGGCTAAACCGTTGGATAATCCCTGCGTGACATGTGGCAGCATCCCGAAAATTTACCTGCTCACAGAAATTCAAAAATCCCAACGGTAAAAATAATTAACTTACAATAAAATCTTTTTCTTCTCGGACGAAATGCTCCAGCCAGACCTTTGCCGCAACAATCTTCTGAACCTGACGAATCTTGGATACAGGATTCAAATTTCAAAATAGAAAACCAAATCTTCTAAATTTAAAAATAACCAATCAAATCAACTTTAATCTTTCTTGAAGCCGAATTAATTTAGAGAAAATCTTTATTAACTCAAATCAAACAGAATAAATAAAATCTAGATCTTAACCTAATAAAATCTAATTAATTCAAAGATAATTCTAAGATAATCCAAATAAATAATCCTAAAATCAAATCAAATTCAAAACGAAATAGATAAAATCTAAACAAATACTTAAAGATAAAATCTAATAAACCACGCAAAATCAAATCTAACCTATTCGAAAATAAATCAGTGAAATATAAACCAAATACAAACATTGGGAGCTCAAAATTTTACTCTGTGAAATGCTCCCGCAAAAATCCTGCTCTCTCAATCATCAACCAACCTTAGGGAAGGATATTTTGCCTGAAATTCCTCTCCCCAATAATTTTTCACACGCTGTCCCTTCACCTTGAATACTCTCCCATCTTTTTCATCCTGCAAAGTAATTGCTCCATGGGGGAAAACCTCAATCACAATAAACGGTCCTGACCGTTTAAATTTTAGTTTCCCAGGAAATAATTTCAATCTAGAATTATAAAGCAAGACTTTCTAACCTTTGACAAACACTTTAGATTTAATTTTCTTGTCATGCCACAACTTAGTCTTTTCTTTATATATTTTTGCATTCTCATAAGAAAATTGGCGAAATTCCTCTAATTCATTAAGCTGCAGCATTCTTATTGCTGCTGCACAACTCAGATCAAAATTTAACTTTTTCAAAGCCCAAAACGTTTTATGCTCTAGCTCCAATGGTAAATGGCAAGCTTTCCCATATACTAACCTATAGGGAGACATACCTAGAGGAGTCTTATAGGTTGTCCTATAAGCCAAAAGAGCCCCATCCAACCTAAAAGACCAATCCTTCCTAGATGGATGAACTACTTTCTCTAGAATCGATTTAATTTCCCTATTACTAATTTCAGCTTGACCATTTGCTTGTGGGTGATAAGGGGTAGCTATCCTATGCTTAATCCCATACTTAGCTAACAGCTTAGTTAAGATATTATTAACAAAATGTGTACCCTCATCCCTCACTAGAGCTCTAGGTGTCCCAAACCGCGCAAAGATGTGCGATTGAAGAAACCTTGCAACTGTCTTGGCATCACTCTGATGGCATGCAATGGCCTCCACCCATTTGGACACGTAATCAACTGCCAATAAGATAAAAACATTGCCATTAGAAGGGGGAAATGGCCCCATAAAATCTATACCCCATACATCAAATAATTCAACTTCTAAAACATAAGTAAGAGGCATTTCATCTCTAGGCCCCAAATTTTTTCCTCTCCTTTGGCAAGCATCACATTGCTTGTAGAACCAATGGGCATCCTTGAATACGGTGGGCCAGAAAAATCCACAATGTAAAATCCTCATAGCTGTCATCTGACCGCTGAAATGACCTCCATACGGCGAAGAGTGAAATTGCTCCAGGATTTCCTTTGCTTCAGCACCTGAAACACACCTACGAATAATACCATCAGAGCATTGCTTATACATAAATGGCTCATCCCAATAGAAAAATTTTGCATCATGCTTAAACTTTTTCTTCTGCCTTCAATCCATGTCAATAGGAGTGACTCCCTTTACCAAAAAGTTGGCAATATCAGCATACCAAAGGACGTCCCTGACTACCTTTACCTCAACAACAAAAAGTTGTTCATCTGGAAAAGCATCTGAAATGGCAGATTGCTCCTGCAAATATGATGATGGATCAAGACGAGATAAATGATCTGCAATGACATTTTCTGATCCTTTCTTGTCCTTTATCTCCAAGTTGAACTCCTGCAATAATAAAATCCAACGAATTAGTCTAGGGTTTGCATCTTTCTTAGACATTAAATACCTTATTGCTGCATGATCCGTGAACACCGTGACTTTGGATCCAACCAAATATGGTTGGAACTTCTCAAAAGCAAACACAACAGCTAACAACTCCTTTTCAGTAGTTGTATAGTTGACTTGTGCTTCATTTAAACCCTTGCTTGCATAATATATAGGATGGATAAATTTGCCCTGCTTTTGCCCCAGCATAGCACCTACCACAGCATCACTCACATCACACATTACCTCAAATGGTAAGTTCCAATTAGGTGCACACAGAATGGGTGATGAGATTAAAGCAGCCTTTAAAGTCTCAAAAGCCTTCCTACAATCTGCATTAAAGTAAAAAACACGATCAGTGCACAATAAGTTACAAAGAGGTTTACTGATTTTGGAAAAATCTTTTATGAACCTCCTATAAAATCCAGCATGTCCTAAAAAACTCCGAATTCCCTTCACTGAATTCGGTGGTTCTAATCTCTCAATCACCTCAATTTTTGCTCTATCAACTTCTAGACCATTCCTAGAAATCCTATGACCTAACACTATGCCTTCCCTCACCATGAAGTGGCATTTTTCCCAATTAAGAACTAGATGGGTATCCTCACATCTCTTTAATACCTTGCCTAAATTATCTAAACAACTCTAAAAAGACCCTCCAAAAACTGGAAAATCATCCATAAATACCTCAACAGTGGACTCAATCATATCAGAAAAAATTGCTAACATACACTGCTGAAATGTTGCTGGAGCATTGCAAAGGCCAAAAGGCATTTGCCTAAAAGCAAACGTCCCATAAGGACAGGTGAAAGTGGTTTTCAACTGATCCTTAAGAGCAATAGTAATCTGGTTATACCCAGAATAACCATCTAAGAAACAGTAATAGGCCTGACCAGCCAATCTATCCAACATCTGGTCAATAAATGGTAGAGGGAAATGGTCCTTACGGGTGGCCTTATTAAGCCTTCTGTAGTCCATACAAACCCTCCAGCCAGTTACTATCCTGGTTGGAATCAACTCATTGTCTTTATTACTTACCACAGTGACACCTCCTTTTTTAGGAACACATTGGACAGGGCTCACCCAATTGCTATCGGCAATTGGATAAATGATCCCAGCATCCAACCATTTAATCACCCCCTTCTTAACAACCTCTTTCATTGCAGGGTTAAGCCTTCTTTGTTGCTCAACACTCCTAAAAGATCCCTCCTCTAGAGTAATTTTGTGCATACAAAAAGATGGGCTAATTCCCTGAATGTCAGCCAACGTCCAACCTATAGCCCCGCGGTATTGCTGCAGCAATTTTATTAAGGCCTCCTCATGCTCTGGCATTAAATCTGATGCAACAATAATGGGCAACGTCTCACCTTTCCCAAGATACACATACTTTAGATGATCCTGCAAGGGCTTCAAATCTAAAGTAGGTGTCTCAATTAGGGATGGCTTAATAGGAGGAGCTTTCCTTTGATCTAAATCTAAAGACTCAAAAACTTCCTCACACCTAAACAATTCTTTTTCATTCTTTCTTTCTAACAAACAAACTTCTAAGTCTTCTACACTAACCTCTCCATGCTCTTCCGAATGCTTACTAGCCGAATCCTGTATTGTTGTCTCAATAAATGTGCTCTCCAAAATCCGAATGAAGGAGCAATCCTCTATTTCGTCTTGATATTTCATGGCTTTAAACACATTAAACTTCACTTCCTCATTACAGACTCTCATTGTTAATTCCTCTTTCTAACATCTATTAACGCCCTACCAGTAGCAAAAAATGGACGACCTAGAATGATTGGGACATATTTATCAGCCTCATAGTCTAAAATAATAAAATCAACAGGAAATATGAATTTATCTACTTTTACTAAGACATCCTCAATTTTACCCTCTGGATATGTGATAGACCTATCAGCTAGTTGAAGTGTGACTGTGGTAGGCCTAGCTTCACCAATGCCAAGCTTCCGATAGACCGAAAGAGGCATAAGGTTAATGCTTGAACCTAAATCACAGAGTGCTCTACCTAACTCTTGTCCACCTATAGACACAGGTGGATCCTTAGCCTTGGGTGGTAGCCCATTCTTAAGAATAGCACTACATTCCTCAGTAAGAGATACAGTTTCAAACTCACCTAACCTCTTCTTTTTAGTTAAAATATCCTTAAGAAATTTAGCATAATTAGGCATTTGCTCTATAGCTTCTACTAAAGGGATATTTATGTGCAACTGTTTAAGAATCTCTAAAAACTTTTTAAATTGACCGTCCTGACTCTTAGGCTTTTGCCTTTATGGAAAAGGTAGAGGTTGTACATAAGGTGGGGGCGGCACATAAGGTGGTTCCACATCTGAACAGAACCAGATGCTCCAGCATTTTTATTGCTGCCTCCAGCACCCTGACCAGACTCCAACTCTTTCTCAACAACAACATTATTTTTATCACCATTTTTATTTATTTCTTGGGTCCTACTAGGCTCATTTTTTTCTTCTAATGGCTTACCACTCCTTAGAGTTACTGCTTTTACCTGCTCCTTACCTTCCCTTCGAGGGTGTTCAATATCCGAGGGAAGTTTCCCTTGAGGCCTTGCCTTCAACTCATTAGCTAGCTGACCCACTTGCAATTCCAGGGCTCTCATCGAAGCTTGATTACTTTGAATGGCGGCATCTGTACGAGCCATAAATTCTTTCATCATCGCCTCGAGAGAACTTCCCGAATTTTGCTGGGGCAAAGCCTGCTTATTTTGCTGGGACAATACCAGCACTTTAGCAAATCCCGGCTGGTTCACCTTTTGTTGCGCTTGCGCACTGCTTCCTTGTCCTCCCCATGAGAAGTTGGGGTGGTTGCGCCAACCTGGATTATAAAAGTTAGAGTAAGGGTTATTCCTCTGATTACCTACAAAAAACACAGAAGCTGGATTGCTAGGGCAGAACTCGTAGTTGTGATTTTCACCACAATAGACACATGCTTCCTCTACCACTTGGTTCACCACTGCAGCAGGCTCCATAGCTGGTGGCTGCTAATGACTAATCACTGTCACATTCTTAAGAGCAATAGCAATCATAGCAAGATCAACCCTAATGGTAGATACACCATCAACCTCTAATACACTCTTAACCTTTTTATTTGTGCCTCTAACATCAGACCACTGACAACTATTAATCGATATTCTTTCTAAAATCTCATAAGCTTCATCAAAAGTCTTTGCCAAAAGGGCCCCTCCAGCAGAAGCATCGACCATACCTTGGGTTACTCCATTTAAACCATTGTAAAATGTTTCCATTTGAATAAAATGAGGTAAACCATGGTGGGGGCACTTTCGCAAAAGCTCCTTAAACCTTTCCCAAGCCTCACTAAAAGTCTCATCTTCAAGTTGCCTAAACCCTACTATTTCACTCCTTAATTTAGCATTTCTATTAGGTGGGAAATATTTACTAAATTTTTTTTCAGCTAACTCATCCCATGTCCTAATTGGCCCTGGAGCAAAAAAGTTTAACCATGCCTTCGCTCCATCTCTAAGAGAATACGGGAACAAGGTTAATCTAAGAGCATCTCTAGGCACTTATTGAATTATAAAAGAATCGCTAACTCCTAGAAAAGACTTAAGATGCAAATGAGGGTCTTCAGATGACAAACCATGGAATTGCCCCACGGTTTGCAACATCTGAAACATTACCGGTTTCATTTCAAAATTCGCCGCTTGGATTTGGGGACGTACAATCCCTGGATTCAACTCATTAAACATTGGGACAGCATACGCTCGAATGGCTCTAGTCCTATTGTTCGCTATCAAGATAGGATTTTCAGCCTGATTATTTTGCTGCTCATATTGTTCAAACAGCGGGTTTTGCTGCAGCAAACGATTCTGGGGGTCTGCTGGACCTTTAGGACCCTCCGAAAGGCGCGGCGCGTTCTCCATCTGGTTTCTGCGCTGCTCTCTCCTTCTAATCCTGAATGTCCTCTCAATTTCTGGATCAAGCTCGAACCTTACCCCAGGCGGATCGCTCATGCACCAAGCTCACACCTGCAAAAACAAAAGAAACAATCAAAAAGTTCTAGCACCAAACCACTAAAACACATACATAAAACAAATCAGATAAAAACTTATTCAAGTCCTCGGCAACGGCGCCAAAAAATTGTTGGGTTCCTAGAGTGAATAAAATATGATCAAAAAGACTCTAGAATTCCTGTGCCAGTATACACAGTCTGCAGCAAGTAATATTATCAATCCGAGTCCTGAATTAGCTTCCACTTTATCTATTTTGTGTAACTTTCTAATGGTTTCAAAGATGGTAAAAATGATTTGGTTTTATAAGAATTATGCTGAAGCAAAATAAAAGACAGAACAAAGAATAAACAAATAGGCAGACAGATTAAAGACATGCGCGGGTTAGGCTTAGTAATTGTTTAGAAAGATGCTCTAGCAATATTATTGATCATGCAACTCTCGCAGTATTATTAGCGGATTCCTCTCGGAACTCCGGATCTTTTGGAATGTGTTTCAACCCCAATGAAGTGCGACCGATCAAGCACTAGGCAACTGGCTATCCCTAGCTCAGTCACTGGCGTTCACCAATACACAATGATCTTAGTGTGGATAATTGCCACACACTCTCTAAATCATCCCTGAAACTAGAGAGAGGTATTCACACCGGCTGGCTAGGCGGGCATAAAATGGAAATAGGCACAACAATTAACCAAGATGCAATAATCAATATATTACTAAAGTTTAAGCACGCCAACTACATGTTCCTAACCAACACCTAAAGCTACTTAGTTCATAACAAACATGGAAACATGAATTACAATCTAAGTAGGCATGTCCATAGTCACAAGATAATAATAATCTCTTCAACCAGCTTGTGAACAATGGTGTTCTTGGTAATCTCTAATCTCTCTATACTACTCGGCTTCCAAGGAAAGTTGGAATCCCCCTTTTGACTTCGACTGCTACTTCCTTTTATTGAAGGATAGGAGGCTTGAATTAGGTCAACTTGGACACGTGTAGGGCTCTCCTTGCTCCTTTATCCCTAAAATAACTCAACAGAAGTCAGTTCATGAAGTTGGCTAACGAGTTGTGATGTGGTAGTTCTGCTCCCAGTTTTGCTGCAGCACAGAATTTGCTCCATCAAGTCGCCCAGCAACAGATTTTGCACAAAATGATTTCCAAAGCTTCCATTCTTCCAAATGGGTTAAAACATGTAATATCTATCTATAACCAACTCTACTAAGCACAAAAGACACACAAATCCTTATATAAATGAGGCCTCAATAACTACCTTTTGAGCAGTTATCAAAAGTCTAGATAGCTCATCGTCCATTGTTTTTCCTCTAACACATTAGTTTCTGTTTTTATATCATCGCATGTTCATACTGCATCTCAACTTCTTTAAAAACTTTCAGCACCGCTGCATTAGGATAGGATTTAAAGAAATGCATTTTCACAACTCGCCCCTTCCTTATGTTCTAACCCTGGAATATGATAGCGCACATAACGAGCTATTTTTCCCGATTAATTACAGTTAGTCTTTGAGTATTATTTCAAAGAAGGAACTTAAGGTGCAATTCGAAGGACTCTTGGACAAGGGATTTATTTGCCCCAATGTATCTCCACAATTTTCTTTGTAAAGAAAAAGATTGATTCAAAGCTTTTCATTGGACATTGAGATCAAGGGATGTGTCAAGTGAGGGTTATGTATTCTCTCCCTCGCTTGGGTAGTTTTTGACTAGCTTCAAGGGGCAAAGGTCTTCACAAGTGAGATTTTGATCAAGCTACTATCAATAGGGATTAAGGAAGTTGGCGAAGATTAACTTCAAAACCAAGTGTGGACATTACAAGTGTACTGTGATGTATTTGAACTTACTAATGCTCCTACAGGTTGTGTGGACTTCGTGATCCAAGCCTTCAAGATCGTTTTGGAATTGCTTGTGATAATGTTCTTTGATGATTTTTTTGGTTATTCAAAGACTAAGAAAACTCGTAATGAACATCTTAAGCAAGTTGTCGCAGTTTTCAGAGGTGGCAAGTTGTACTCAAAGTTGTTAAAAGTTGAGTTTTGGTTAGACAAGGCTTCCTTTCTCGAACATTAGAATGCTAATGATGGTACTATGGCTGACTAAGCAAGATAGAAGCAAATTGCAATTGGTCTGGACCCAGTTCAGTGGCTTAGATTCACAATTGTCTTGGATTGACAAGTACTTTTGGAAGTTTGAGTTTGTTAAGAATTTTTCCAGTTGGGTAGCATCATGGACTCATATGACTTTCAAGATTCAAGAATATCACTTTTGCCGCGGATAAGGATTGTAAAGAGTATTTATAGGAATTAAAGGAACAACTGATTCTGGTCTCTCAATGTTCTATTTCTGATGGTTCATAAGGTTTAGTGGTCGACAAATGACGCTTCAAGAAAAAAAAAGAGACAAGGTTGCAAACTAATGCAATAGGGAAAAGGTTGTGTTTACACCTTGTGTCAACTAAGGAGATATGAACGTAGCTATTTCACTCACGACTTGGAACTCGCAGTGCAATATTTTCTTTAAATACCTGAAAGCATTTCGTTATGAGGAAAGGATCCAAACTCACAGGTCAAAAGAGATTGAGTATTTCTTTATATAAAAAGGAGCTTAACTTTGGACAGGAGAATTGTTTGGAAATGGTAAGGAGTTATGACTACAAAATCGATTGTTGTCATGGCAAGGCTATTGTTAGGTTTCCAAAGTGAGTAAAAATGTAGTATAAAAAGACTCTAGAACTCTGTGCAAGTATACACAGTCCGCAACAAGTAATAAGTATTTATCGAATCCAAGGTCTGAATTAGCTTTCACTTTATCTATTTTGTTTAGTTTTTCAATGGTTTCAAAAGTGGTTAAAATGATTGGTTTTTATAGAAATGCTGAAGCCAAAGAAATGGCCGAACAGAAAGTAAACAAATAGGCAGACAAATTAGAAACAGGCGTTGGTCAGGATTTAGTAATTGTTTTAAAAGATGCTCTAGCAATATTATTGATCATGCAAAACTCTCGCAGTCTTATTAGCAGATTCCTCCCGGAACTCCGGATTTTTTGGAATGTGTTTCAACTCCAATGAAGCACTACGGATCACACACTAGGCAATTGGCTATCCCTAGCTCAGTCACTGGCATTCACCAATACACAATGATCTAGTGTGATTAAATGTCACACACTCCCTAAATCATCCTTGAAACTAGGAAGTGATATTCATACCGGCTGACCAGGCGGGCATAAAATAGAAATGAGCACAACAATTAATCAAGATGCATCAAATCAATATCTATTGCATGGAAATTAAGCACAACAACTACATGTTCCCTAACCAACGCCTAAAGTTACTTACTTCATAAAGTGCATAGAGACACACATTACAATATAAGTAATTGCATCATAACTAAAAAGTATTACAAGAAAATATTAATTCCCTTGATCAGCTTGCAATTGATGGTCGTCTTGTAGGTCTCTAATCTCTCTCCTCTATTTGGCTCCCAACGGTGGAAGTAAACTTTCCAAGAGTGGAATGTTCCTCCCAAGGATCGATTGAATTTGACTTGGGCGGCTATCTCCTTTTATAGAGTGATAGGAGGCTTGAATTAGGTTGACCTAGACACGTGGATTGCTCTCCTTGCTCCTTTATCCCGAGAATAGCTTAACAGAATTGAGTTCATTAAATTGGCTAATGAGTTGTGACGTGGCAGTTTTGCTCCAAGCTTTGCTCCAGCACAGATTTTGCTCCCTATAGTCGCTCAACAATACATTCTGCACAAAATAACTTTCAAAGCATTCATTCTTCCAAATGGGTTAAAACATGTAATATCTATCTAAAAGCAACCCTATTTAGCACAAAAGACACACAAATCCCTATAGAAATAAGGACTAAATAATTCCCTTTTGGAGAGTTATCATACCCCCAACATTGAACTATTGCGCGTCCCGAGCAAAACTAACCAACTTTCCCTTAAGAATTCAAAACATTAGACAAAGAATAGCTTAATCAAAACAGACAATCCAACACTACCTTCAACCTCCACCTGAGCATTCTGCAACACCAAGCTCTGTTGCAGCAAAATAATTCTTCCGGCATGGACAAATAATCACCACTTTTAACTCAATTCTAAGAACTTGCCACAGCCTAGCTCTATTATCAGACATATTAAAACATATTTTTAAGGGGTTTATATTTTTTTTTTAGACTTAAAGCAACCCTGCAGTCATAAGCTCTTAAGCATGTGATGACCCACTTTATGGTGCAGTATACCCTTGCCTCAAACTCATCACCAACTAGGCTAAATACTCTTTGTAAAGCTAAAAAAACCTTAGTTATTCTATCTCTTGCCCCTCAGAATGGCGACATTTTATGATGAAGCTCACCTAAGTTCTGGGAGACAGAAAACTATTGGATTATCACTCATCCTTCAAAACTTTTGCTCCATGAATTTTCTCAGCAAAATTTTCAACAATCAACTTTTTTTCAACAAATAATTTTTTTCATTTTTTCATATTTCCTAGGTCATCTTTTGACGCAAAGGCAAACTGTGGGTATCACAAATGTCCCTGGTTACTCAACAACCTAACAAATTATTTAATAAAGGAGAGGAATGCTCGAGCAAAACAATTGGAGTAGCAAAAAGTCCCCCAAACTTGAATTATTCATTGTCCCCAATGAATCAATAATTTTGTGAGGTATACCCCCAAACTTAAATTTTTCTATCTGAATTTTCAAACTAAGTGTGGGACTAGAACTAAGCTTAAAGTGGATCATATAAATCAGCACTACCTCAGAATCTTCTCGCCACAGTAATGATCAGGCTAGAAGAAATGCTCAAGCAAAAGGTTTCTGGAGATCAAAATACCTTGATCTAATTAAGCATAACCAGTCCAAGCTTCTAAAATTCAAAAGAAAATTAGTTAAGTTAGGAATGCTCAGTGCTTATAGAACAAAAGTAACTTCGTAAATTTCATTAAAAATAAAGCAAAACGGTTACAAAGCAAAATATTTGATGGCCTAAAAAAAACGATAACATAGAAAAAGAAATTGCAAATATTCAAAGAAAATGAGGTTAGAAAATCCGCGAGCAAACACAAATTTCAGAACAAAAATCATGCTCGCTCAGGGTCACTTCATCCGTCAGTCCTCCTGACCCTGCTTATTCTCATCATCCTCTTCTTCTCTTTCCATTGGTGGGGGCGGAATCCAGGGGTTCAATAAATCATTAGGGAACATTGGAATGCTTGGAAATGGTTTGGAAAAATTTTCCTGCAGCGCCTTCTTCAGGTTGGCATCACGACGTTTAACATAGTTCCAGAAAGTTTGAGATTGCCTATCGACAAACTCTTGTCTGTTGGCCGACAGTGCAAGTTGTTCTAAAATGTTGTGAATGCCAAAAACAAGTCCACCCTGGCGTGCCTCTTGCGTATGCTGAAGTCGTGCCAAGTTAGGCGAATCAATGATCCCTTTGTCAAATAAAATAACATCTCTTTCATTCTCTAGAACCCCTGCACGCTTGCAAAGCATTGTAATTGTATTCGGGAAAAACAACATCCCCACTTTCTTCCTCCAGCATCCAGATATCTCACTTGCAATAATCTTACCCACATCAATACTGAGAGACCTTAGAATCGCAAACGCCAGCAGAACACGTTCCCTAGAAACCGTGAGTCGTTGGAAGCAATCTCTGTTTAATAAACCTCATCCATGTGTATGCTTTCTTCTTAAGATAGGCTGACTGAAATGTCATTTTCTCTATTTTTGAAAGTCTCCACTGTGCCCCTTCAACACCAACTTTCCTCACAGCATCACTCAATTGCTCATTTGATGGTGCCACAGCCATCTCATTGTATCCTGCATGGGGGAAATCTTGAAGCTTATACAGTGTGTTAATAGCACCAGGACTCCAGTCGACTTCTACACCTCAAACGATCACTTGGAAACCTTCCTCTTCGTCAATATTCGCATAAAACTCGTGCACTACCTGTGCGTTCACAGATTCAGGCTTTGAACAGAATAATTCCCAACCGTGGTTCGTAATGCCAGCCCTCAGAAAATGTGGAAGATCACCACTAAATCCTCTCTCAAACAGGAAGTCTCTCTTCAGCAGCTCAACATATTTTGCTCTGGCAAGATTGTTGACGAAGCGCACATACGGCAACTGTGGCTCTTTTATCTCGTCAGGGTCCTCCGATGCTGCAGCAACACTATTGCCCCTTTCTGCCATTTGCTTGAGCAACCACTCTTCTTCAGCCTTTTTCTCTGCTTCCTCTCTTGTTTTTTCCTCGGCCTCCTTTTTCTCTTGCTTCTCTCTCTCTGCATTTAATCTTTCTCTCTCGACATAACACACACCCAGTCGCACCCGCCCCTTCTACATTAGTTGGCTTCCTCTCACCTCCGGCCATCTCCGGCCATCTCTAACGACAGCAACTGCTGCCGGTGCAACGCTCCTTCAACAGCAACGGTGCATGAAAAGACGCGTGGAACATGTTTTCTCCCTCGTTTAATCTCTCTCTCTCTTGCTCGGTATCTCTTTCTCTCTCATCTTTAGCGAGTTGCAGTAACATTGGTGTGTCATTCACGATCAGATCGACATGACAATGATAATTTTTCTTCGATTTTTGATTTCTTTTATGGTTTTTCGGAAATCACTGCTCGAGAGCTGATGGATTGTGGGTTCCGTGTCCTCTAGACCTGTCACAGTAAGTTCAATTACTATCTTCTTTCTCATATGTGTACATGGTGTTCATTAACTTTGGTCTATTATGTTCTCTGTATTTAATTATTTAGTTGTGTGCTTTGAAAAAATCTCGAAGGGCATGTAAAGAGGTGTCTATTGTTGAAGCAAACTCAATCCTTGGCTGTTTAATCGTTCTATCAAAAGGGCATCAATGCTGGGGAGGAGGATTTGATATCTTCCGATGAACTGACTTGGGTTTATCAGATAGCATTTCCTCTTAAATGAAGAGGAATATCATTTATGGCATGTTTGGAGTTGAGTTTCATCGGCTTCTTGGAAAGATTAGAGCTCTTCATGGTCTTATATGCAAGGATATTCAAGACTCTTATAGGATAAAAGAAGCTTGCAATATGTGGATTAAAGGGGAAATAGATATGTACTTGTGTTGTTAGGAATTACTTGCTTTCATGGATTTAATGAGTTTAGTAAAATGTGTTACATTTTCTTTCGGGTAGGAAAATTCCATTTCAAGAGAATACATGTTCTGCAGTAGGCGTTGATTCTTGGAAACTTGGAAGAATCTGGACTGCTAAGGAATTATGATGGAGGGGAACAATGTGAGGGTAACAGTGTTGGGATTGGTGCCCTAAAACTCGTATATAATGAATGTTAAACGAATTATATACTTATTCGATAAAGGTGTTATCGAGATTGATTCAGTAAAAGTCATTACTGAATAAATTAAATTGCAAATATATCACCCAAATCCAATAAACTAAGATCCATGGCTATAGGATGAACACTTGAGCTTTATGTAGAGACATAAAAGTGGATCAAGCTTGAGTAATAGCCAAAACGGTCTATAGTATAGGAATAGGGTTGGGTACCTTATTCTGGAGACACTATCAGACGCGACCAACTTTATAGATGGTATAGACGATGTGATCCTAAATCGTCCATGTAGAGACATGCGAGTGGGGGTGTCCTATGCAATGAGTTTGCATAAGACCAGGACCGAGAAATAAGTCGCTCTCGCTTTATAACACCGTTTACTGACGAGACTGACTATTTCATGTGATGACCTAGGTAACTCGATCTTAATCCTGAGCTAACTATGAACTCCTGTTTATTCGGGCTTATCCTTAGATCTGCATAGGTAAGAGTGGCTCAGTATCGCCGACTCAATAAGCCTCCCATTTCAGAGATAGGAACGGGTAGATAGCTGGGGACATAGTCGTGCAAGAAGGAATTCACTCCTACCCGAATAAGGGATAGTAGAGAGGTTGTTCCCTTAAGTGCTGACTCCGGGGCTTGAACAAAGGGATCCCGCCCTCTCATTGGCCCGAGAGGGACTCGGTTTATTGGTTGGACCATAAACCAATTGTTCATTAGAGGATCAGTGGGACTTAAGGAACTAGAAGTACTATAGGGGTAAAACGGCTTATTGACCTAGCTATAGCTGCGAACAACCTGTGAAGGATCGACTTACTAATCATGGTTAAATCAAGTGGACGGAAATATATCTATAGTGAGGGGAGTGCAACTATCGGGCTATAGTGGAGTGTCCCGATAGTTAACGAATGTTGGCTAGCTTGGACAATGAGATTAGTCAGTTAGCCTCGAATCGTTGGAGCCCATGATTTATAGGTCCATTAGGTCCCCCTACTAGCTCATATCGGAATTAAGCCTAGAACAAAAGATAGGAAGCTTTGAATCGTTCAAAATCGAGAAAAATGGTATTGTCGTAAATTGTGTTTGACACAATAATTTAATTATGAATTAAATTAGAAAATGAGAGATGAAGTATTTAAAAGTGTTTTGAATACTATATATATGTATTAGGAATCATATATATGGAATTGCACAAGATAACAAAGATTAATTAGATTAATCATATCAAAATTAATTTGAAAATTTTCAAATTAATTACCAAGCAATCAATTTCAATTTAGAATTGAAATTGGGGGTAATTTGCAAGCTTGAAATTTGATTTCAATTTGAATTTAGTGGATTTAGTTGGAAATCCACTTAATGCATGATCATTCAAAGTGGAAAGACAACTCACTCATGCATTGTTGCATGTCTTGTGTAATGTACACCTAGAATCCACTTGAGCTTGCAAATACACCATGTGTGTTGTGTCTTGAGGCTTGGCTTTGCATGGAGAATGTCTTTAAAAGGAGTTTGAATCATATTCAAACACAAGAGAGTCATTTCCTTAATGTTATGCTGCTGGAATTTGGACTCAAAGTTCTCTCATCTCTCATTCTTCTCCATTGTTTGATGCTTCAAGCATTCCCTTCCCATTCCCTATCTTATATAGACTCTCACAAGTCGTTCTTGGCCCGGATTATAGTAGGGAAGACTCTATAGGTTGTCCAAGGAGCATAGGAGAGGCAAACACCACAAGGAGTTCAACATAAGTGAGCTACAAAGGTTGGTGTTTTCTAAACTCTCTATTCTGTCTTTTCTAGAACATGCATGCTTTAGGAGTAAAATTGAATGTCTTAAGTGCTTTCGATCTTCAATTGCTTCCGCATGTGTAATATGTACACCTTCAATTGGTATCAGAGCCTGATTAGAGCACTTAATTCGTTTTAATTTTGCTTTGGTGGGTACCATTTTGAAATTGAATTTTCTGTGTGCTAAAATGGAAGTGTTCTGGTTTGGCAATTTTTTGAGCATTCAAACCTTCATGAAATTGTAATTGCTCGGATATGTAAGAGCGTTAATCTGTGTACTATAGTCTGTAATTTTTATAGAGTCATTAGAGTCCATATAGGCTGTAAAATTGAAGAAAAACCGGAGAAGACGCAGCAGAAAATGAAAATTCCAGCAAGCTGTTTTTTAATTCGAGCAGCAGTTTTTTTTTAATTCCGGTTCAGCTGCTGCCTTTTGGTCCGGCTCGGTCTGTTGCAGCCTCATTTCACTCATTGCATGGCCGGTTCATTGCTTGGATGAGCGGTTCGGGATGGTTCGTGAAGCTCGGGCGTGTTGCAAGTTTATTTATTAATTATTATTGTAATAATTAGTGAAATTGCTTGTGTTTTTTTAAAAATTGCCAAACTATTCCATTTTACCTTGATTTAATTACTTTATGCATTGTGAATGTATGATTTAATTAAATGGATGTATGTGCATTATGAGCATGCCATATAGTTTTAAAACCCCACCATAGGAAAGCATGTTCATGCATTTGTTTAATTTTAATAAGTGTTATTGATTAATTCAAATGCATGAGGGAAATTTCATGTTTAATTAATATAAGTGTTGTATTAATTTAGGGAGATTCATGCTTGAATGGTTAATTAAAATTGATTATTCTTATAATAGTTATAATTATTAATTGATAAAATTAACCAAGCATGAAGCATGAAATTTCATTAGTTTGATTATAAGTGTTATTCTCAAATTAGACTTGTTATGGATTGTTTTTATAATTGTTATAAAAAGAGATAGAAATCTAAAATCTATAACAAGATTAAGTGCATGCTCACTTAGGTTAATGAACCTTCAACGATTCGATCAACTTGCATAGTTTAGGTCGATATCTTGTAAAACAATGGTTACGAGAGAACTCACCCGACAAGATGCTGTCTAAGGCTGGAGGTATTTAAGTTGACGGTTTACGGAACACCTCCTACCTGGGCATCGAGTCGGTTCTTGAGTTAAGTTAACTCGAGTTTTATGAGCATTGCTTGAGCGGTGTGAGGTTTTAAAGTGTTATCACCTAGACATCGTAGTATAAAGCGTTATACAAACCTAGACATAGGTTGTTTCTAAATGGTGCTTTTCTTATAACTTGAATGATTGATTGTTATATGCTTTTAAACACCATTAGAAAGCATGTTATAGGGTTAATTCATTAAAAGTTATAAGAGTTATAATAGTTAATGAATACAATCCATAAAACCTATAACAAAGAGTTGCATGCTAACATAGGATCTTAGGATCTTATCATTCTTTAAATGGTTTAAAATTAAATAGATCTAAGATCGCCTTTTCTAATAGGATTAGAAATATGTCTTACTTAGTTTTTTTTTTTAAATAGTTTTAAAATTTGAGTAAGTTTGACATAAGACCTTGGTTATAAGGGAACTCTCCCGACAAATGGTTCGGAACCTGAGTTGAATTAACCAAAGTCTTACTAGCATGCAATGTCACTAGGTTATTAAAAGAGTTTAATTCACCTAGACATTTAGTGTAAAAACCTTGTTTAATAAGGCATAGACTTAGATAGATTCATTTAGCCGGAATTTACCTAAGTAATAGACCCTAAAACTTTCCGACACTTTAGTGGGAGGAAAAGTATAGAAACGAAATATTCATATTAAGTTTCTACTCTCACGTCCCCCTGAGTTCACACCGTGAGATCCATGCTTGGCCTCGAGGCGCCCTGGGAGCATCCCCCTACGGGTGGTGTTTGCATGGGTTAATATCAAGGTGAATGGGGAAAGTGTTCATAGTAAGTGGGAGAAGGAAACGTGTCAAACGTATCCTGCGGTCTCCATCATTAGGTTGCACCGTGAGATTCCTATGCGCTGCCTGCGAGTCGCCCTGGGAGCGATCACCCTACGGAGGGCTTGCGCATGGGATTCGGAACAACGCAAACTCCAGAAATGGATAGGGTTTCCTAGGGCCATTCCCAACATTAGCTCTTCCCTACGGTGGCATTGTTGGGGCCGCCCTCTGCAATCTGAAAATGATGGGTAACACTTACAAGATGGTCTTGACCAAATTAACGTTAGCTAATAACTATTGGAGTAAGAGTTATTCTGGGAATAGTATTTGGCCGAGATTGTCTCTATTCAGAGGAGGAGTAGCTGACTACCCTACGGTAGCGGTTATTCTAATCCCCTGAAGTATCGTTGCAAAATAAATCAATTGTATATATGGGTCGATGATTGCTTTTGCTAAATCTGATTGGATAAATGTGATTAATGGGTTTAGTGCATGTTTCTAATAGAGATTAATTTGTTTGTTTCAGCAATATGTCGAAAAACGTATGTGCTTTGTCAAATGCCAAATTAAACGGTTTAGTACATTTGACTAAGAATACTTGCTTAAACGCTAAACACGTGGCAAAGAATTTAGGTTTGGTCTCAACTGAGGAATGTCCTCAAACTAACTGCGTAGCCAAGAAAAACATGATCCACGACTCTAAATGTGATTTATTAGTCTTGGAAACGTGTTTAGTGGAAAACGACGATTCTGCCTGGATACTCGATTCAGGTGCCACTAATCACGTATGTTCTTCATTTCAAGGAATGAGTTCCTGGCAACAGCTAATAGCTGGAGAGATGACTCTTAAAGTTGGAACAGGAGAAGTCATCTCGGCTATTGCAGTGGGAGACATAAAATTATTCTTCACCAAGGAACGCTACATGATATTAGATAATGTGTACATAGTTTCGAAGATTAAAAGAAATTTGATTTCTTTATCTTGTTTATTAGAACAAGGTTACTCAATTTATTTTTCTGTTAATGAAGCGTTCATAACTAAAAGAGGTATTGATGTTTGCTCTGCAAACTTGAAGAATAAATTATATGTTTTGAGACCAATTGAGTCTAAAGCTATTTTAAATCACGAGATGTTTAAAACCGCTGAGACTCAACCTAAAAAGCGAAGAGTTTCTCAAGATACCTATCTCTGGCACTTGAGGTTAGGCCATATCAACCTCAATAGGATTGGGAGATTGGTCAATAGTGGACTTCTAAACAAGTTAGAAGACAACTCGTTGCCTCCTTGTGAATCATGCCTTGAGAGCAAGATGACAAAACGACCTTTTACAGGAAAAGGTTATCGTGCCAAAGAGCCCTTAGAGCTCATTCATTCGGACCTCTGTGGACCAATGAACATTAGAGCTCGAGGAGGGTACGAATATTTCATCAGTTTCATTGATGATTATTCGAGGTATGGCTATCTCTACCTGATGCATCATAAGTCCGAAGCTTTTGAAAAGTTCAAGGAGTATAAGGCCGAGGTTGAGAACCTATTAGGTAAGACGATAAAAACACTTCGATCCGATCGAGGTGGAGAGTATATGGACTTAAGTTTTCAAGACTATTTGATAGAGCATGGAATTACGTCCCAACTCTCAGCCCCTGGTACACCTCAGCAAAACGGTGTATCAGAAAGGAGAAACAGAACCTTGTTGGACATGGTTCGTTCGATGATGAGTTATGCTCAGTTGCCTAACTCGTTTTGGGATTATGCAGTAGAGACTGCAATTTATATCTTTAACGTAGTTCCCTCAAAGAGTGTTTCTGAAACACCATTTGAGCTCTGGAAAGGTCGTAAAGCTAGTTTACGACATATCAGAATTTGGGGATGTCCTGCATACGTGCTAGAAGCAAACCAAAAGAAATTGGAGCCTCGTTCTAGATTTTGCCATTTATAGGCTATCCCAAAGAAACGAGAGGTGGATACTTCTTCGATCCATAGGAAAATAAAGTACTTGTATTGACAAATGTTACATTCCTAGAAGAAGACCACCTCAGAGATCACAAGCCACGTAGTAAAGTCGTTTTAAGTGAACTATCTAACGAAGCTACAGAAACATCAACAAGAGTTGTTGATGATACTGACACCTCGAGTCAATCACGTCCTTCTCAAGAAATAAGAGGACCTCGACGTAGTGGGAGGGTTGTTAGACAGCCTGATCGCTATTTGGGTTTAACTGAAACTCCAGTCGTCATACCTAATGACGGGATCGAGGATCCATTAACCTTTAAACAGGCAATGGATGACGTTGACAAGAACGAGTGGATTAAAGCCATGGACTTAGAGATCGAGTCCATGCATTTTAATTCAGTATGGGATCTTGTAGATCAACCTGAAGGGGTTAGACCCATAGGGTGCAAATGGATCTACAAGAGAAAACGAGACGCTGCTGGAAAGGTACAGACCTTTAAGGCACGACTTGTGGCAAAGGGTTTTACCCAGCGGGAGGGGATTGACTATGAAGAAACCTTCTCCCCTGTTGTCATGTTAAAGTCGATCCGGATACTTTTATCCATTGCCACGTTTTACGATTATGAAATATGGCAAATGGATGTCAAGACTGCCTTTCTGAACGGTAATCTTGAAGAAAGTATCTACATGTCTCAGCCAGAGGGGTTCATAACTCAAGATCAAGAGCAAAAAGTTTGCAAGCTTAAACGATCCATTTATGGATTAAAACAAACGTCTAGATCCTGGAATATGAGATTTGATACTGCGATCAAATCTTATGGCTTTGAACAAAACGTTGATGAGCCTTGTGTTTACAAAAGGATCATCAACAGCTCTATAGCTTTCTTAGTACTGTATGTGGATGATATCCTACTCATCGGGAATGATGTAGGTTATCTAACTGACATTAAACTATGGCTAGCAACTCAATTCCAAATGAAAGATTTGGGTGAGGCACAATTTGTTCTAGGAATCCAAATTGTTCGAAACCGAAAGAACAAAACGCTAGCCCTGTCTCAAGCGTCTTATATCGACAAATTGTTGGTTAGATATAAAATGCAAAATTCCAAGAAAGGACTATTACCTTTCAGGCACGAAATTAACTTGTCTAAGGAACAGTGTCCTCACACACCTCAAGAAGTTGAGGACATGAGACGTTTTCCCTATGCCTCTGCAGTAGGTAGCCTAATGTATGCCATGTTGTGTACAAGGCCTGACATTTGTTATGCAGTAGGGATTTGTTATGCAGTAGATATCAATCCAATCCAGGATTTGATCATTGGACAGCCGTTAAAAGTATCCTCAAATATCTAAGGAGAACGAGGGACTATATGCTCGTGTATGGTTCGAAGGATTTGATCCTTACAGGATACACTGATTCTGACTTTCAAACTGATAAAGATTCGAGGAAATCTACATCGGGGTCAGTATTCACTCTAAATGGAGGAGCAATAGTATGGCGCAACATCAAGCAAGGATGCATTGCAGACTCGACCATGGAGGCCGAATATGTAGCCGCTTGCGAAGCAGCAAAAGAGGCAGTATGGCTCAGGAAGTTCCTAACTGACTTGGAAGTCGTTCCAAATATGCATCTGCCTATCACCTTGTATTGTGATAATAGCGGCGCAGTTGCAAACTCAAAGGAACCTCGCAGCCATAAGAGAGGCAAGCACATCGAAAGGAAATACCATCTCATTAGGGAGATTGTGCACCGAGGAAACGTGATCGTCACGAAGATAGTGTCGGAGCACAACATTGCTGATCCATTCACGAAGGCTCTCACGGCTAAAGTGTTCGAGAGTCATCTAGAAGGTCTAGGTCTGCGAGATATGTACGAGAAATAATCTACGTCAAGTGGGAGAATTGTAACTGGTATATCGATACCTTAGTATACTGGGTATTTAGATGCCCTAGTTTATTGTATTTTTACTCCGTTATTAATACAAGTATTTATTCATCCACTGCTGTTATAGATTATAGTACATCCCACTAAACTAGAGTTTTAGTTCAAGTGGGAGATTGTTGGGATTGGTGACCTAAAACTCGTAGATAATGAATGTTAAACGAATTATATACTTATTTGATAAAGGTGTTATCGAGATTGATTCAGTAAAAGTCATTACTGAATAAATTAAATTGCACATATATAACTCAAATCCAATAAACTAAGATCCATGGCTATAGGATGAACACTTGAGCTTTATGTAGAGACATAAAAGTGGATCAAGCTTGAGTAATAGCCAAAACGGTCTATAGTATAGGAATAGGGTTTGGTACCTTATTCTGGAGACACTATGAGACGCGGCCCACTTTATAGATGGTATAGACGATGTGATCCTAAATCGTCCATGTAGAGACATGCGAGTGGGGGTGTCCTATGCAATGAGTTTGCATAAGACCAGGACCGAGAAATAAGTCGCTCTCGCTTTATAACACCGTTTACTGACGAGACTGACTATTTCATGTGATGACCTAGGTAACTCGATCTTAATCCTGAGCTAACTATGAACTCCTGTTTATTCGGGCTTATCCTTAGATCTGCATAGGTGAGAGTGGCTCAGTATCGCCGACTCAATAAGCCTCCCATTTCAGGGATAGGAACGGGTAGATAGCTGGGGATATAGTCGTGCAAGAAGGAATTCACTCCTACCCGAATAAGGGATAGTAGAGAGGTTGTTCCCTTAAGTGCTGACTTCGGGGCTTGAACAAAGGGATCCCGCCCTCTCATTGGCCCGAGAGGGACTCGGTTTATTGGTTGGACCATAAACCAATTGTTCATTAGAGGATCAGTGGGACTTAAGGAACTAGAAGTACTATAGGGGTAAAACGGCTTATTGACCTAGCTATAGCTACGAACAACCTGTGAAGGATCGACTTACTAATCAAGGTTAAATCAAGTGGACAGAAATATATCTATAGTGAGGGGAGTGCAACTATCGGGCTATAGTGGAGTGTCCCGATAGTTAACGAATGTTGGCTAGCTTGGACAATGAGATTAGTCGGTTAGCCTCGAATCGTTGGAGCCTATGATCTATAGGTCCATTAGGGCTACTAGCTCATATCGGAATTAAGCCTAGAACAAAAGATAGGAAGCTTTGAATCGTTCAAAATCGAGAAAAATGGTATTGTCGTAAATTGTGTTTGACACAATAATTTAAGGGAAAAATACACTTTTGGACCCTGAGGTTTGGGTTAAGTGACAGTTTGGTCCCTGAGTTTTCAAACTCAACAAAAATACCCCTGAGGTTTGAGATAAGGAGCATTTTAGTCCCTGCCGTCAATTTTTCTGTTAAATCTTAACAGTTGCTGACGTGGCACTATTATTTTAATAAAAAAAAATATTTATTTTTATTTTTTTAAATAAAAATAGTAAAATAATAAAATATTAATATTTTATTCTTTTTTTATTCTTTTTTCTCCCACCCTCTTTCTTCTCTTTCTTTTTCTCCATCTTCTCCATCTCCTTCATCTTCCTTCTTCTTCTTCCTACCTCCGGCGCCCGGCGCCCCCCCCCCCCCCCGCCGGTCGCCGGTGACTTTTTTTTTCTTTTCTTCTTCTCTTTTCTTCTCTTTTCTTCTTCTCTCTTACCCCATTTTTCTTCTCTAATTTTTTTTTTAAAATAAACAAGAGGAGGAGGGAGGAGGTTCTCCCTCTCTGTCCAGATCATATATATTTTTAATCTTTCTCTCTTTCACTTATTCTCTTTCTTCTTCATCAACTTCGGCATTTGGTCTTCTTCCTAAACTCCGTCTGCCGGCCGCCGGCTGCCGTTGACCGCGCCGGCCAACAGCCGACATTTTTGTTTTCCTCTCCTTCCTTACTCCTTTTTCTTTCTGTTATTTTAAAAAAAGACCAGATCTGGTAGCAACATGTTGAAGACTGTATCTCTCAATTCATAATGATCTTTGTTGTGTCTCTCTCTCACCGTCTGAAACCAAGGAGGGTGTTCGATTTCTGGGCATGAGGGTCCGATTTCTGGGCGTGAGGGTTTGAAACTGAGGAGGGCGTTCGATTTCTGGGCGTGAGGGTCCGATTTCTGGTCGTGAGGGTCTGAAACTGAGGGCGTTCGATTTCTGGGCATGAGGGTCCGATTTCTGGGCGTGAGGGTCTGAAACCGAGGGCGTTCGATTTCTGGGCGTGAGGATTTGAAATCGAGGAGGGTGTTCGAGATCTGAAACCGAGGAGGCACGAAATTGAGTGTGTCTGGGCGTGAGGATTTGAAACCGATTTCTGAGTCTTCGATTCTGAGCGTGACTGGGTCTCCGATCTGGGCGACGTGGATTGGAGAGCGAGGGACGGTGAGGGAGAGAAAGAAATCTAGGCGTGAGGGACGTTCAGTCCTCGATTTCCAACGAGATCTAAGCGTGTGTGGAGTGGGTGGCGAGATATTTCTTTCCGGTGTGAGTGGGGATTTTTCCAGCGAGAGGGACGGTGAGAGAGAATGAGATGGTGAGGGAGAGAGAAAGGAAAAAGAAGAAAGAGGAAAAAAATAGTCACCGGCGGCAGTTGGCCGCCGGCGAGCAACGGCAGCCGGCCACCGCAGCCGGGCGGTGTGCTTGAAAAAGAAAAATTGAGGTGTGCTTGTTGGAGAAGAAGAAGACACGATGAAAAGAAAATATGTAGAAAAAGAAAAAAGAAATAATAAAATATATTAAAATAATAATTTTTATTTTTATTTTTATTTAAAAAAAATTCAAAAAAATTTTTTTTAATAAAAAAATAGTGCCACGTCAGCAAACCGTTAGTTTTAAACGGAAAAATGGATGGAGGGACCAATAGTGTAACGAAATGCAGACCTCAGGGGTGAAAATGTTGAGTTTGAAAACTCAGGGACCAAACTGTAACCTAACCCAAACCTCAGGGACTAAAAGTGTATTTTTCCCATAATTTAATTATGAATTAAATTAGAAAATGAGAGATGAAGTATTTAAAAGTGTTTTGAATACTATATATATGTATTAGGAATCATATATATGGAATTGCACAAGATAACAAAGATTAATTAGATTAATCATATCAAAATTAATTTGAAAATTTTCAAATTAATTACCAAGCAATTAATTTCAATTTAGAATTGAAATTGAGAGTAATTTGCAAGCTTTAAATTTGATTTCAATTTGAATTTAGTGGATTTAGTTGGAAATCCACTTAATGCATGATCATTCAAAGTGGAAAGACAACTCACTCATGCATTGTTGCATGTCTTGTGTAATGTACACCTAGAATCCACTTGAGCTTGCAAATACATCATGTGTCTTGTGTCTTGAGGCTTGGCTTTGCATGGAGAATGTCTTTAAAAGGAGTTTGAATCATATTCAAACACAAGAGAACCATTTCCTTAATGTTATGCTGCTGGAATTTGGACTCAAAGTTCTCTCATCTCTCATTCTTCTCCATTGTTTGATGCTTCAAGCATTCCCTTCCCATTCCCTATCTTATATAGACTCTCACAAGTCGTTCTTGGCCCGGATTATAGTAGGAAAGACTCTAGAGGTTGTCCAAGGAGCATAGGAGAGGCAAACACCACAAGGAGTTCAACATAAGTGAGCTACAAAGGTTGGTGTTTTCTAAACTCTCTATTCTGTCTTTTCTAGAACATGCATGCTTTAGGAGTAAAATTGAATGTCTTAAGTGCTTTCGATCTTCAATTGCTTCCGCATGTGTAATATGTACACCTTCAATTGGTATCAGAGCCTGATTAGAGCACTTAATTCGTTTTAATTTTGCTTTGGTGGGTACCATTTTGAAATTGAATTTTCTGTGTGCTAAAATGGAAGTGTTCTGGTTTGGCAATTTTTTGAGCATTCAAACCTTCATGAAATTGTAATTGCTCGGATATGTAAGAGCGTTAATCTGTGTACTATAGTCTGTAATTTTTATAGAGTCATTAGAGTCCATATAGGCTGTAAAATTGAAGAAAAACCGGAGAAGACGCAGCAGAAAATGAAAATTCCAGCAAGCTGTTTTTTAATTCGAGCAGCAGTTTTTTTTTAATTCCGGTTCAGCTGCTGCCTTTTGGTCCGGCTCGGTCTGTTGCAGCCTCATTTCACTCATTGCATGGCCGGTTCATTGCTTGGATGAGCGGTTCGGGATGGTTCGTGAAGCTCGGGCGTGTTGCAAGTTTATTTATTAATTATTATTGTAATAATTAGTGAAATTGCTTGTGTTTTTTTAAAAATTGCCAAACTATTCCATTTTACCTTGATTTAATTACTTTATGCATTGTGAATGTATGATTTAATTAAAGCGATGTATGTGCATTATGAGCATGCCATATAGTTTTAAAACCCCACCATAGGAAAGCATGTTCATGCATTTGTTTAATTTTAATAAGTGTTATTGATTAATTCAAATGCATGAGGGAAATTTCATGTTTAATTAATATAAGTGTTGTATTAATTTAGGGAGATTCATGCTTGAATGGTTAATTAAAATTTATTATTCTTATAATAGTTATAATTATTAATTGATAAAATTAACCAAGCATGAAGCATGAAATTTCATTAGTTTGATTATAAGTGTTATTCTCAAATTAGGCTTGTTATGGATTGTTTTTATAATTGTTATAAAAAGAGATAGAAATCTAAAATCTATAACAAGATTAAGTGCATGCTCACTTAGGTTAATGAACCTTCAACGATTCGATCAACTTGCATAGTTTAGGTCGATATCTTGTAAAACAATGGTTACGAGAGAACTCACCCGACAAGATGCTGTCTAAGGCTGGAGGTATTTAAGTTGACGGTTTACGGAACACCTCCTACCTGGGCATCGAGTCGGTTCTTGAGTTAAGTTAACTCGAGTTTTATGAGCATGCGTGAGCGGTGTGAGGTTTTAAAGTGTTATCACCTAGACATCGTAGTATAAAGCGTTATACAAACCTAGACATAGGTTGTTTCTAAATGGTGCTTTTCTTATAACTTGAATGATTGATTGTTATATGCTTTTAAACACCATTAGAAAGCATGTTATAGGGTTAATTCATTAAAAGTTATAAGAGTTATAATAGTTAATGAATACAATCCATAAAACCTATAACAAAGAGTTGCATGCTAACATAGGATCTTAGGATCTTATCATTCTTTAAATGGTTTAAAATGAAATAGATCTAAGATCGCCTTTTCTAATGGGATTAGAAATATGTCTTACTTAGTTGTTTTTTAAAATAGTTTTAAAATTTGAGTAAGTAGGACATAAGACCTTGGTTATAAGGGAACTCTCCCGGCAAATGGTTCGGAACCTGAGTTGAATTAACCAAAGTCTTACTAGCATGCAATGTCACTAGGTTATTAAAAGAGTTTAATTCACCTAGACATTTAGTGTAAAGACCTTGTTTAATAAGGCATAGACTTAGATAGATTCATTTAGCTGGAATTTACCTAAGTAATAGACCCTAAAACTTTCTGACACTTTAGTGGGAGGAAAAGTATAGAAACGAAATATTCATATTAAGTAAGCAGTTACATATTCTTTGAAGTATTAAACTTAAATGAAATAAAGGAATACTTAGAAAGTGAAAAGCTGGATGCTAAACTAATTATCTTCTATACATAGTTATTGAATACTCAAGACATTCACTACCTAGAATTAGATAGTATTGTAACTTTAGTTTTCTTTGAGAAATTAGGTAGTATATTTTGAGTTAGTGTTTACTTTACTTTCTATTATTGGAAGTGACTGTGTGTAGATGACCTTATCACTCATTGTTCTTGAAAGCACTATTTAGTGCTTGGGAAGGAGAATGATATTAAACTACCAAGTTCATTGCTATTTGTGAGGAGTCTTTTCTTGCTTGATTTTTTTTTTTTTAATGTTTGTTCATATAGCTAGTATACTAAAGACTTGATAGATTAATGGAAAGAAATAAGCCATGGCTTGAAATAAACCTTTGAAAGGATAATAAATTTTTAGAGGAAAAGAAGTGTTGTACTTCACCACAAAATAAGTTACAAAACCTTTTTTTTTTTCATTTGAATTTCTTTTCCCTTTTAGTCCATCATTCTTGGGGACTTTTGCTATTTTCATTCAAATTTAGTTTTCAAGTCTTTGATAGGCCTTTTTCTTAGTTTATTGATGGGAGGAGGAAGGAATGACAGCATAGGGTATTTTTTGGTAGTTGAGATGGCACCCTTGGGATTAAGATATTTAGTCAGTAATGTAGTAATAATTTTTTTTTTTTTTTTGTGGAAATAGTTTGAACAGTAGAATGACTAGAATTGAATTTAAGAGAAGTGTACTATGAGGAAAGGATTTAATTGAAAATCTGAGATATGAGTCCATCTTGTTGGAAGTGAGTTGGGGGTAGACACTTTAAATGTTTTTCCAACCTTTTACTTCCATTCAGTCTTTTGATTTCTCTCAAAGCTTTCTCAGACTTTTCTATAGTAACCATTAATATATCCATATCTTTAAATTTGCAAAGAAATTAGTTATGTAATATGGTTTGATAGAGTTATGTGAGTGAAATTAGCTAATGTAAGGGTTGTATATCTAAATATCAGTTGGCAAATAATTTGCTCATATTTTTTAAGCTTTTTGAAGCTTTTAAGTCATTTGCATTATTATTTGCTTCAATTAAGCCTTTAATATGGCTTGTGTCGGCTAGGTTGAATTGGAGGATCTAGTTGAGAACATTGGTGTGAAGCTAGTCAGACCAAATGCTGCAAAAACCAATGACTTGGCTAAGTAATGGAACTACACAATTTCATTTGTTTTGGCTCAGGGTCTTATTATTGAAGGCATCAAGGTATTATTATGTTTATGCATCCCTACCTAGAATTTTACTAACTAATTTGAACATATTTTAGGTAGTATCACCTGGAGCAGACTCTATCCTTATCACAAGAGGCATTGAAAAAACAACCAAAGCTAGCATTGGTCTCTGAACTTGAAAAAAATGCCAAAAGAGGTACAATTGTCTGGTTTAACGATTATGTCATTTGATGGTTGTGTGAACTGTTTCTTCATAGGCCATTGTATTTTGTGAATGTTTAGATCATTTTCTTACTTCCTGTTGTGCATAGTTTAATAAATTGAGATTGATAGAACATGGATAGTTAAATAATCTATTCTGGTTGTGTTTAAATTGTATTTGATCCAAGGTCTGACTCACTTTGTTTTGTGGAAGTTCGGAGTCTGTTTGTTGACCTGAAGTTTTGTAGAAGTTTGTAATTGTTGTTGGTTTGGATTGCCTCTTTCTGTGTGAAGTTCAAGTTCTCTATGGCTCTCTTACTTCTCATGCTTGTGAAAATCTTGGTATTACAGTTCTACTCCAGAGTTAATTTGTTTGCTCTCTGAATTCAATGAAGTAGTGGATCAACTTGAGAGCATAGTTAATCCAATTTTAAACAAGGTATGCTTTTGTCAAGTTTCCCCTATAATCGAGCATCATTCATCCTTATTAAAAGGAATCATTTTAGTTAGAATTGTGGATAGAAAGGTAGGCAAGTTTGAAGTTAAAGTTGGATTCTTAAATATTTCCTATGTATTTGGTGAGTTCTCTTATACTTATGTTTAGTTAACTAGCTATATGGTTTTCATTTTTCTTTGGCTGTTATTTTATTTCATAACTCTAAGAGAAACATATCCTACACTATTCTGATGGTTGTAATGAGTAATCAAATTATGGCAAGATTCTTTCACCATTTGGAACATAGCACAAGTTTTTTTTTTTTTTTTTTTTTGGAGGGGGTGAGATATTGTTCAGTTTACTCTCACTTGGCATAGATTGGCATAGATTGGTGTCAAATAGTATCTTGTGAAAGCTATGAACTTTAGCTTCCATCAGGTATAAAATTTATGAAAACAAATCTTGTTTGTTGTTTTTTAACACACTACAACAAATATCCCTTTTTATAGCTTTTCAAGGTAGCCATGATTTGGAAGCTGCAACTACAACCTTGTTGCTAAGTTGAATATCGTACATTTGACTTAAAATGATAGTTCGAATTAGTCACCTTTCAGTTTTTGTGTTTCAAATTAGTACCACTCTGTTTCATATGATTGCTAAATTACCATGGTGATTTTGATATTGTGGGATGTTAACCTTGAGAATGACTTTAATTTAACTTTACACTATTTCCTTTTGTTTTCTGAAGATAAACCTTTTTGGGTACACATTTTTCATTTTTAGTTTTTTTTTCAGCCTATTACTGTGGCTGCTTTTGCTTTGTCAATGTGATGAAATTACTTACTTTTACTATTCTATTGAACTTCTTTTTCTACTAGTTATAGGGTATATTTGCTCTATTATCTTTTTTGTGACATACTGTAGTGTTATAATCTTGATTAAATTTGTTTTAGGTTAAAAATGAATGAGTTGCAGATACTTTCTTAAATTTGTCTTTGCTATTTCCTTTTTCTTTTGCAGCATATTCAAATGGAATTATAGTATTAGGACAATGATGAATGATATAAGATCGATAGTTGATATATCATGTATGGAAAAATCTTTGTTTTGTAATCTTCGTAGAGCTTCTTTGCTTCTCAGATCTTTGTCTCTAAACCAAACGTCTGGCAGATACTATTCAACTAAATTCTTCCATTTTCTTTACCAGAATATCCATGTTTCTTACTTTTAAATAGCCATTTCCTTTCCTTTTTACTTTTGTTGTCCAAGTTAGTTTTGAAACTTCTTTGTTGATCTGTGCCCTCTTCTTTTGATGATTCTAAAATTTATCCTCGCTTATCAGGTTTGAGATTGGAAGAAAATGGCTTGTGTTTGGATTTGAAAGATATAAATAGTGTAGATTCTTTACCAAGATATTAGTTTTTGATGAACTTTCTGGTTTCATTATTGTGTTCCTGCCATATATTCTTTACCAAGATATATTCTACCATGAATTTTATGGTTTGAGATTGGAAGAAAGTGGCTTGTGTTTGGCTTTTGATCCTCGCTTATCAGGTTTGAGATATTAGTTAGTGAAACTTAGGAATGGACTTTTCCTGTACTAGGTTTATCTACAAAAGAGGTTCAAGATTGCTTCTAGAAAGGTAAGAATATCTAAGTGTATTGAAGAGCCATTTGGAATTCCTTATGCAAATTAGGAGGATATTTAATCAATTTCATCAAATTTAGTTCCTTCAAAGTGAAATAAAACTAAAAGTTTTAGATGCATCATAAATGCTAGTAGACTAGTTGATTAATTTGACAACTAACACCTCTCTATTTGTTATAACTTCTAAAATATAACATTGTCCCTAAATTAGGTTGCAGTTTTTCGAAAGACATCACTTGATTATTTCTAAGTCTTCCTCTAAGATAACTCAAAAGTTTGATGAAAATATGATTCGACATCTGTGTTTTACAAGTCTTGAGGTGTTATAAGGCAAACAAAATATCAATTTAGTTTTTATACTTTTCATAAACTCTTTTTAAAATCGTTCTTAGTTTGAGTTCAACTACTTTCCACCCGGTTGCTCGAACAATAAAGTATCATTGTTTTTTAGTTGATCCCAAAGGTGCCACTTTGCACAATAAGCATAGTGAATGAAAGTTTTAGGCTATGGTGCTTTTGTAGCTCCTATAAAAAGTTGTCTTATTAAGTGCTTTTCTTTTTCTTCTTTCTGACTTATTATTTATGTGAGTTTGTACTCTTGGTTATATTAAATGTTTTGTTGTTTCTCTTCGGACTCTCAAATTTGAAGATAGGAGAAACATATTGCTGGATGTAGCTGAAAATATGATTATCGCTGAGAACTATGTTGATATTAAAGCTACTAAGGATGCTGGTTTTGGAAGGAGCCTAGTAATTGTATCTGGTCAGGAGGATATCTTGGTTTCTAGGCCAGCTTCAATGCCATATATTGATGCAGCAGAGGAAGCTTTCGGGTCATCATTTCAAACATTTGAGGTAGCAAGTGCTACGACACTATATGGGGAAGGCAAGAAATCTAAATCTCGATCTGTAGTCAAGGCGTTCAAAGAAAGCAACAGTCGTTTAGATGACGTTTTAAGCCTATCGAAAAATACAAAAAGATTTGGGCTTGGGTATAAGCCGGATAAAGAAGATATGATCAGGGTACAGAAGCGAGAAAAAGATAGGCGTTTGGCCAGATTTGGAAGTCGCGAACCAGAATATGGAGAAAAAGTCATCCCTCATCTCTACCACTCGTTTGAAAGTGTTGGTATAATTCGTCCAGGAGATTTTGCAGTTGCAGTAGTGACTAAAGAGGAAGAAATGGGTCCGTGGATCTACCCGTGCCCAGAAAACTTCGAGCTCAACAATTGGAGTACTATTGAATTACCGTCATTTGCTGTTAAGATGTCAAAGTAATTGACCACTTTTTTTTATTGTTTTTTGCAATTTCAATTTTCAATTTCAAGTTAGGTTAGTCATTTTACTCATTTCATTTTCCAGACTTTTTTCTATGTGTTCAAGTAAATTTCATCATTCAATAGTAAATTTCATCATTCAATGAAGGTTTTAGTTCATTTCCTTTTGCTATTGCATATTACACTCTCCAGGGCAAAATATTTACTCTTATTTTCTTCTTTTTTCCAAATTATCAACATCTTAAGCAGTAATACTGAGATTGAATGTGCAAACGATTCTCAATACGAACATGATATTTCTATACACAATGTTGAGTCTGACGAGGAAGAAGAAGATTTTGAACCTAATGCTGAGTTGTTAGAAATGATAGAGGAAGGGGAAAAAGCGTTGGGCCCCCATGAAGAGTTAACAGAGATAATTAACCTGGGATCACAAGCAGAAGTCAAGGAGGTTCAAATTGGCACTAATGTCTCTACAGAAACTCGCAAAAAGCTTATTGATTTGCTCACAGAATATGTCAATATCTTTGCTTGGTCCTATCAAGACATGCCTGGACTAGACACGAATATTGTAATGCATCATTTACCACTCAAACCTGAGTGCAAACCAGTAAGGTAAAAGTTGCGAAAGATGAAGCCAGATATGTTAATTAAGATAAAGGATGAAGTCATGAAACAAATTGATGCTGGATTTCTGACTGTGTCCAATTAGCCTGAATGAGTTGCAAACATTGTTCCTGTGCCAAAGAAGAATGGGCAAGTTAGGATGTGTGTGGATTATAGGGATTTAAACAAAGCAAGCCCTAAAGATAATTTTCCACTCCCTCACATTGATGTGTTGGTAGATAACACTGCTGGGTTTTCTACCTTCTCTTTTATGGATGGTTTTTCAGGCTACAATCAAATAAAATGGCACCTGAAGACCAAGAAAAAACTACATTTATTACATTGTGGGGAACATTTTGCTACAAAGTTATGCCGTTTGGTTTGAAAAATGCTGGGGCCACCTACCAGCGAGCCATGGTTACTTTATTCCATGATTTGATGCACAAGGAGATTGAAGTGTATGTAGATGATATGCTTGCCAAGTTGAAAGAGGAGGAAGAACACACAATCGTTCTCCACAAGTTGTTCGATCGATTGAGAAAGTTCCAGCTCAAGCTCAATCCGAGCAAATGTATATTCGGGGCAACCTCTGGTAAATTGTTAGGATTTGTGGTTAGCCAAGAAGGTATCAAGGTCGACCCTGACAAAGTTAAGGCAATTCTGGAAATGTCGCCTCCGCAAACACAGAAAGAAGTTAGAGGATTTTTGGGTCGGATAAATTATATTGCCAGGTTCATAGTGCAATTGACCACAACATGTGAGCCTATTTTCAAGTTGCTTCGCAAAAACAATGATGGCATTTGGAATGAAGATTGTCAAATAGCATTTGATAAAATTAAGCAGTATTTACGAAATCTACCGATCCTCGTACCACCAGTGCCTGGACGTCCGCTCATTTTGTATCTCACTGTAACAAAAAGTGCAATGGGATGTGTACTGGGGCAGCATGATGACTCTGGTAGGAAAGAGCGAGCTATATACTATTTGAGCAAAAAGTTCACCAGTTGTGAAACCAGGTACTCCTCGATGGAAAAAACTTGTTGTGCTCTTGCTTGGGCTGCACGTCGCTTAAGCCAATACATGTTGTATTACACGACATGGCTTATTTCAAAAATGGATCCTGTGAAATACATCTTCGAGAAGCCATCTTTATCGGGACGAATTGCAAGGTGGCAAGTTCTTTTATCCGAGTATGACATCACATATGTGACTCGAAAGTCAGTAAAGGGGAGCGCTCTAGCTGATTATCTGGCACAACAACCTATAGAGGACTATGAGCCGATGAAGTTTGACTTCCCTGATGAGCATATCCTTACTGTAGCTACAGAGAAAGAAATATCGAATCCAGATATGTGGACCATGTTCTTTGATGGGGCTTCAAATGAATTGGGTCACGGAATAGGCGCAATATTAATATCGCCTCGAGGAGAATTATTCCCTCTCACTGCTAAGCTGTGTTTTGATTGCACGCACAACATGGCTGGATACGAAGCTTGTTCAATGGGCATTCAAGCTGCTCTAGATATGAAGATTGAAAGGCTTCAGGTCTTGGGGGACTCTTTGCTAGTGATTCATCAGCTAAGAGGAGAATGGGAAACCAGAGATGCTAAATTATTGCCTTACAAGCAACTTATAACAAGATTATCTCAACAGTTTAATCAAATTACTTTTGATTATTCCCCAAGAGAGAATAATCGAATAGCAGATGCATTGGCTACTCTAGCAGTCATGTTTAATGTGGATTTTGATGAAGGGGCCCAGCCAATTAAAATCGAAAAGCGAGATGTTCCCGTCTCCTGCATGAATATTGAGAATGAGTCAGATGAAAAGCCATGGTTTCAAGACATCAAACAATATCTGAAATGTGGAACCTATCCTCCTAATGCATTAGAAAATGACAAGCAAACTCTAAGAAGATTGGCAATGAAATTCTTCTTGAATGGGGAGATACTTTACAAAAGAAACTATGACATGGTAAGATGTGTGGACGCCACAGAGGCTAACCAGATTATGAAAGAAATCCATGAGGGAATTTGTGGTACCCATGCAAATGGGCATATGATGGCTAGACAAGTTTTGAGAGCTGGTTATTATTGGCTGACTATGGAAACAGATTGCATTAAGTATGCAAGAGAATGTCATAAATGTCAAATTTATGCAGACAAGACTCATGCTCTTTCATCCGAGTTACACATTTTAACTGCTCCTTGGCCTTTCTCTATGTGGGGAATAGATGTGATTGGACCCATTGATCCTAAAGCTTCAAATGGACATCGATTTATCTTGGTGGCCATAGATTACTTCACCAAATGGGTGGAGGCAGCCTCTTATCGTGATGTGATAAAAGGGGTCGTGATCAAATTCATCAAGAGGGAGATCATTTGTCGATATGGCCTCCCTGAGACCCTAATATCAGATAACGCTAGAAACTTGAACAATAAGATGATGAGTGAGCTATGTGAACAATTCAAGATTAAACATCTCAATTCCGCCCCCTACAGACCAAAAATGAATGGGGCTGTTGAAGCTGCAAACAAAAACATAAAAAGAATTGTTGAAAAGATGACTATAACGTACAAAGATTGGCATGAAATGCTCCCCTTCGCTCTACACGGCTATCGCACGTCAGTTCGTACATCAACTGGGGCAACACCTTTTTCCTTAGTATATGGTATGGAGGTTGTGCTCCCAATTGAGGTGGAAATTCCATCACTAAGAGTTCTTATGGAAACTAAGTTGGAAGAGGCTGAATGGGTCAAGAATCGTTATGAACAACTCAATTTCGTTGAAGAGAAGAGATTAACAGCATTGAGTAGAGGTCAGCTCTATCAAAGAAGGATGATGAGAGCATATGATAAGAAAGTTCGCCCAAGAAGATTTAGAGAGGGAGATCTGGTGCTGAAAAGGATCCTTCCATTTCAAAAGGATCATCGAGGAAAATGGACTCCAAATTATGAAGGACCATTTGTGGTGAAAAAGGCTTTCTCTAGTGGGGCATTAATCTTAACCAATATGGATGGCTGTGAATTATCAAGCCCAATCAATTCAGACTATGTTCGGAAGTATTATGCATAGATTGCCTGACTACCCTTCCTAAGAAGGCTAAACAAAGTTGCAGAGTACTCAATAAGTGTTTTGGAAAGTTTCATTTCAGTCTCAGTATTTTGTTTAAAAAAGGGTTGTTTATCCCTCACCATCTCCACCCTCTCAATTTGGAGATATTTCTTTTCTTCATTGTGTACGTTATTGATTAATAAAAGATTTGCTTCCTCCATTTTGACCAGTATAGTTATTATTTTTATGTCAATCACAAATGCAAATTATGCATGTTACACCTCAAGTTCGGGTATTTCATTGTCCAGCCTCTCCACTCTCTTTCAAAAAAAAAAAAAGAAAGAAGAGAAAAGAAAAAGAGAAAAATAAAAAGAAAGAAAATAGATGCTTTCACTATAATCGTTGAGGAAAATTGGTCAATTCTTGCCTATTTTACCCTTTTCATGGAAAGTATGTTCGTTGTTATCAGCTATACTCCCAATCAACTACAACCTTTATTTTGACCGTCGTTCATGTGCAAAGTTTCAAATTACCATTTCTTCCCAGACAAGGTTCCAATTATCATATTGGGGCAAAGCACCCCCTCATGAAGAAAGAATTCGAAATTACTTACTATGAAACCTTGAGCCTAGCCCACCACGCGTGATTTTTGTGGTAGGCCAACATGAATTATTGATTCACAATTGAACCCTTTGCTAAACTTATCGCGTATAACTGCGTTGAATCTCCATATTTGTCTACCCACTTGAGAGCCTTTTGCTAAGCCTGTCACATCTAACCATGTGGCAAACATTTCAAAATATCCACCCAATATTACCAAGGGACCTTCAGTAGTAATGAAATAGGGATTAAACTCTTATGATTTAATGCTTTATAATTAAGACTTGTAGTTCTTTGAGTATTCCTATATTTCAACTTTGTTCAGTCTACATTTTTCCTACCATTTCTATCGTTTATCTTCTCTCCTTTTATTGGAAGGTGACTCCAAGACTAAAGACGATAATCTTGAGAATTTGGACTTAGTAACTTGAGAAGGGGTCTCGAAGTCTCAAATCCTTTCAATAAGTTTTGCGTGAGAAATAACTCTATCATGGTACCAAGGAGCGCTGACAAAGAAACAAAATGGAGTGATGACTTAACAAATGGTTGATCTTCTACATGTGATTGTATCATCTGCTAGTCATGAAAGCATGTATTTGGCCTAAAAAAAAGAGTTATGAAAAACAGAAAAAAGAAAAAGAAAAAGAAAAAGAAAAAAGAAAAAAGAAAAAAGGAAAAAATGTACAAGGCCAAGATAATTCTTGAAATGCATGATTGGGGCAATCAATGTAGATCAAGAGGTCACACCTCCAAACGATTTGGAGATTTTCTTTGTCAATTATCATTTGGAGCAAGAATCTTCATTGCTACACTGGGGCAAAGCTTTCATCATTATACTGGGGCAAAACCGTTATTATTAAATTGGGACAAAGGGTCTTCACCACTATACTACAGTAAAGTCATTTTACCATTTATGTAAACTGTTTTAGACTGGGGCAAGAGCCAAGTTAAGAGAATCACGCTTCTCTTATGAAGAATCTTCCAATCTCGAGCAGTTCTCTACATTCAAGAATAGAAAGCTGAATCACATTTTCATAGAAGAATCACATGCAGATAAATGACAATCACAGTAATGTGGGTTTTTCATCAAAGATTTCGAGCTGACTTAAAGAAACAAAGAGATATATGAGATAATCCCTTGAGGAGCTACTCC
Source organism: Luffa acutangula (assembly GCA_036850905.1). Lineage (NCBI taxonomy): Eukaryota > Viridiplantae > Streptophyta > Magnoliopsida > Cucurbitales > Cucurbitaceae > Luffa > Luffa acutangula. Next base: position 18,148,921 of record CM072096.1, read on the forward strand.
TTGTTCTCGTAGTGGTTGTCCAAGGAATTGGGGTCACCTTTAAAGGAATTGAATCCTCTAGCGGAAACGGTTTTCACCGTTTGTGATTTAATTTCTAATTAGAATACCGATACATTGGGCAAAAATAAAAACAGAAACGATTTCTATTTAGATCTATGTTAAGCATGCTGAAAAAATTACTCTAAACCACTTTAGAGTTGAAGAAACTTACGTGAATTGTAGTGGCCAAACTCCTCAGCACAATGCTCCAACTTGAAATTCAGGTATAGCCTTTTTGCTCCAAGAACACTACCAAATCGATTCACCTGCTATGACTCTTGGGACTCAAGATTGGCTTGTGGGAACCCAAAGATCATCTTGGAAGGGAAAATTACAGCAAGGAAGTGCTGGAATTTTTTTAGAGATGAAGAGACGAAAAAAACCAGAGCGTTTTCTTTCTCTGTTTTTTGTGAAAATGAGAGAGTGAACCACTGTTGTGGAAACTCCCTCCCAACTTTACGATAAGTGGGGAGGGAGTTATTCCCTACTTGATCTCTACCGTTGATCATAATCAACGCGATCCAGGCCGTCAATTAATTAAATAATAATTATCATTTAATTAATTAAATAATTATAATTAATTTAATTAAATCAATATTAATTAAGCCAATTATAACCTAAGGTATTTAATTCAATTTGAATCATATTCAATTGAATTAAATTGGCCATTCAATTAATCTCATCAATTGAATCCACATTAATTAAATATCAAATATTTAATTAATTTTATAATTGAATCAGATTCAATTTTATCTCTCATTTAACCTATAGTTTTAATGTGCATCAAAATGTACATTAATATAAACTATAGTATTAATTTGATTAAATCACATTTAACCAAACTAAATTAAATTAATTAATTCCTAATTAATTAATTCATGAATTAATCAAATATCACATATTTAATTAAATTCATAATTCTCTCTTTAATTAATTTTGAATCATATCCAAAATTAATTATAAACTTTAATTCTATAATTAAACTTTATACTATAATATATCTCGATACATTATATTAATTCCCTTTAATATCAAGACTAAATCATCTGAGAACCCGTTATGAGCTAGCAGGTGGACCTAATGGACCTACAGATCAGAAGCTCCAACGATACGAGATTGATCAGCTAAACTCATTAACCGAGTCAATCAACATTCGTTAACCGTGGGTCACTCCACTAAAGACCCACAGCTGCACTCTTCTCACTGTAGAATATTTCTGTGTCCACGGATGTCGACCAATTGCAGTAAGTCAATCCTTCACGTGTGTTCGTAACACCAGTTGGGTCAAATTACCGTTTTACCCCTAGGTTACCTCTGGATCCTTAAGTACCACTGATCCCTCTAATGAACAACCTGTTTAGGGTCCAACCACTAAACAGAAATTCCTCTCGGGCCAAGAGAGGACAACGCGCTTTTGTTCAAGCCCTGGAATAAGCCCTTAAGGGAACACACATCTACTTGCCCCAATAGGGGAAGGAGTGAATTCCATCTTGTACTGTTATGTTCCCAGCCCCCATTCGGTCTTGCCCCTGATATGGTAGGAATATTGAGTCGACGAGCAGGCCACTCTCACCCATACAAATCTAAGGACAATCCCTCCTGAAAAGGAGTTCATAACAGACTCAAGATTGAGATTGAGTTACCTAGGTCATCCTATTGAAATAGAAACCTAAACTAGTTAACGACGTTACATCTAGTGGTTACTATTTCGAGGTCCGGTCTTATGCAAACTCATTGCATAGGATACCCCCACCCGCATGTCTCCCACATGGATGCTTTGGATCATTGCATCTGTATTTGATACAAGGTGGGCCGTATCACTTAGTGTCACCAGGATAAGGTACCCAGCCTTATTCCCTATATTATAGACCATTTAGGTTGTTACTTGGACACTGATCCCCGTATGTCCCTACATACTAGTCCAAGTTTCATTTAAACAACCTCGGATCTTAGTTTATTGGATTTAGGGTTTATTAATGCAAACTCGATTTATTCAATAACCAAATTACTGAATCACTCAAATAACGACTTATTGAGATCGATTAATTTGTTTCATTTACTATCTACGAGTTTTAGGGCATAAAACCCAACAACTCCCATTTGAACTAAAACTCTAGTGGGCAATGTACATCAACAATAAGAATTGAATAAATAATCATTGAAGTAGGAATAATTGTTTGTATTAATACTGTATAATACATGAAAAGTACAAATACAGATAAATACAATAAACTAGGGCATTTAAATACCCATTACACTTCTCCCACTTGCCCTAGATTATTCTATGTACATATCTCGCAGACCTAGACCATCTAGATGACCCTCGAACGCTTTAGCCGTGAGAGCCTTCATAAATGGATCAACAATATTGTGCTCCGAAGCTATCTTCGTGACGATCACATCACCTCGTTGCACGATCTCTCTGATGAGATGATATTTGCGCTCTATGTGCTTGCCTCTCTTGTGACTGCGAGGTTCTTTAGAATTTGCCACTGCACCACTATTACCACAATAAAGGGTGATTGGCAAGTTCATATTTGGAACAACTTCCAAATCCATCAAGAACTTCCTAAGCCATACAGCCTCCTTTGCTGCTTCACAAGCAGCGACATATTCGGCCTCCATGGTGGAGTTTGCAATGCATCCTTGTTTGATGCTACGCCAGACTACAGCGCCCCCATTTAGGGTAAACACTGACCCCGATGTGGATTTCCTAGAATCCTTATCAGTCTGAAAGTCAGAGTCTGTGTATCCTGTAAGGATCAAATCCTTAGCGCCATACACAAGCTGATAGTCCCTCGTTCTCCTAAGATACTTGAGGATGTTTTTCACTGCAGTCCAGTGGTCTAACCCTGGATTAGACTGGTATCTACTAACTATCCCAACTGCATAGCATATGTCAGGCCTAGTACACAACACGACATACATAAGGCTGCCCACTGCTGAAGCATAAGGGATCCGTCTCATATCCTCAATTTCTTGAGGTGTCTTAGGACACTGTTCCTTAGACAGATGAACTCCATGCCTGAAGGGGAGTAAACCCCTCTTGGAATTCTGCATCTTATATTTAGACAACATCTTGTCTATATAGGATGCTTGAGACAGGGCTAACGTTCTGTTCTTACGATTCCTGATAATTTGAATCCCTAGAACATATTGAGCTTCACCCAAATCTTTCATTTGGAACTCAGTTGATAGCCAAGTTTTAATTTCAGTTAGATATTCTACATTATTCCCAATAAGCAGAATATCATCTACATACAACACTAGAAAAGCTACTGAACCGCTGATAATCCTTTTGTAAACACAAGGCTCATCAACATTCTGATCAAAGCCATAAGATTTGACAGCAGTGTCAAACCTTATATTCCAAGATCTGGAAGCTTGCTTCAACCCATAAATGGATCGTTTAAGCTTGCAAACTTTTTGCTCTTGATCTTGAGCGATGAACCCTTCTGGTTGAGACATAAAGATGCTCTCTTCAAGATTGCCATTCAGAAAAGCAGTCTTGACATCCATTTGCCAAATTTCATAATCATAAAACGTGGCAATGGACAAGAGTGTCCTTATCGACTTTAACATGGCAACTGGGGAGAAGGTTTCTTCATAGTCCACCCCTTCCTTTTGGGTATAACCCTTTGCCACAAGTCGAGCTTTGAAAGTCTGTACTTTCCCAGCTGCGTCTCGTTTTCTCTTATAGATCCATTTGCACCCTATGGGTTTTACCCCTTCAAGTAGGTCTACAAGATCTCAGACTTGATTGAAGTACATAGACTCCATCTCTAGGTCCATAGCTTTGACCCACTGGTCATGATCCACATCATTCATTGCCTGTCTAAAGGTCAATGGATCCTCAACACCATCATCAGGTATGACAGCTGGAGTTTCTGCTAAACCCAGATAGCGTTCAGGTTGAATAACAACCCTCCCACTACATCGAGGCATTCTCAACTCTTGAGAAGGATGGGCTTGACCAGATGTACTGGGCTCATCCACAACTCTTGTTGAAGGTCCAGCCTCTGAACTGGGCTCATCAACAACCCTTGTTGAAGGTCCAGCCTCATCAACAACTCTTGTTGATTCATTTGTAGCTTCCCCAGAAAGTTCACTCAACACAATTTTACTACGTGGTTTGTGTTCTCTAACGTGGTCTTCTTCCAAGAAAGTAGCATTTGTCGATACAAACACTTTATTTTCTTGTGGATCGAAGAAATATCCACCTCGTGTTTCTTTTGGGTAGCCTACGAATAGGCATAATTTTGAACGTGAATCCAATTTCTTTGGATTTTCCACTAGCACATGTGCAGGGCAGCCCCAAATTCTGAAATGACGTAAACTAGCTTTACGCCCTTTCCAGAGCTCAAATGGTGTTTCAGAAACACTCTTTGAGGGAACAACATTCAAAATATAAACTGCAGTCTCTACTGCATAACCCCAAAAAGAATTAGGCAACTGAGCATAGCTCATCATAGATCGAACCATGTCTAACAAGGTTCTGTTTCTCCTTTCAGATACACCATTCTGCTGAGGTGTACCTGGTGCTGAGAGTTGGGACGTGATTCCATGTTCTATCAAATAGTTTTGGAATTCTAAGTCCAAATACTCTCCTCCTCGATCAGATCGAAGTGTTTTAATGGTCTTACCTAATAAGTTCTCAACTTCAGCCTTATACTCCTTGAACTTTTCAAGGGCTTCAGACTTATGACTCATTAGGTATAAATAACCATACCTTGAATAATCATCAATGAAAGAGATGAAATATTCATACCCTCCTCGAGCCCTAACATTCATTGGACCACAGAGATCCGTATGTACGAGCTCTAAGGGCTCCTTGGCACGATAACCTTTTCCAGTAAAAGGTCGTTTGGTCATCTTACCTTCGAGACAAGACTCACACGGAGGTAAAGTACCATCTTCTAACTGGCTTAGAAGTCCGTTCTTAACCAATCTCCCAATCCTATTGAGATTTATGTGGTCAAGTCTCAAGTGCCAAAGATAGGTACTTTGAGAAACTCTCTGCCTTTTAGGTTGAGTCTCAGCTGTTTTAAACATCTCATTGTTCAAAATAGCCCTAGACTCTATTGGTCTTAAAACATATAAATTGTTCTCCAAATTTGCAGAACAGATATCAGCACCCCTTTTAGTAATGAGAGCTTCATTTACAGAAAAGGACATTGAATATCCTTTTTCAAGCAAACAAGATACAAAAATCAAATTTCTTTTTATTTTAAGAACTATATATACATTATCTAATAACATATAACGTTCCCTGGAGAAGAAAATTTTAATGTCTCCCACTGCTTTAGCTGAAATGAACTCCCCAGTCCCAACTCTGAGAGTCATTTCCCCAGCATCTAATTGTTGCCAGGAGCTCATTCCCTCAAAGGAAGAGCATACGTGATGAGTGGCACTTGAATCAAGGATCCAGGCTGTACCATCATTTTCCACTATACACGTTTCAATGATCAATAAATCACATTTATTTTCATTGAGTTTTGCTAAGCAGTCTATGTCATATTTATCATGAACAATTTCAGATGAATTAGACACTTGGGCCTGAGGACAGTCCTCAGTTAAGACCAAATCCACGCAATTAGTGTTTGAGTGCCTTTCCTTGGTTGTATTAGCAATACCAGTTTTATTACACACGGCGTAATTTGAGGCATACAAAGAACGATTCATGCTAAAACAAACAAATTAATTTAATTAGTGATGTTGCATTAACCCATTACACAAAATAATATCATTATTATTAATCCAATCAATTTAGCAAAAGTAATGATCGACCCAAAGAATAAACATTCATTTTGCAACGATACTTCAGAGGTTTAGAGCAACAGCTACCGTAGGGCAGTCAACTACTCCTCCCCTGAATTGAGACAATCTCAGCCAGTCCCTATTCCCAGAATAACTCATATTCCAATAGTTCTTAGCTATCGTTATTCGGTCAGAAAATTATTAACATCTTAACAATTTCGCGTAAGTGTGACCCTCCATTTTCAGATTTCAAAGGTCGGTCCCAACAATGCTACCGTAGGGAAAGTCAAAGTTGGAAATGGACCTAAGGAACCCTATCCATTTCTGGAGTTTGCGTTGTTCCGACTTCCATGATCAAGCCCTCCGTAGGGTGATCGCTCCCAGGGCGACTCGCAGGCAGATCATGGGGATCTCACGGTGCAACCGAATGGAGGAGACCGTAGGATACGTTGACACGTGTCCTACTCCCACTTACTATAAAATACTCCCTCATTCACCTTGATATTGATCCATGCAAACACCATCCGTAGGGGGTCACTCCCAGGGTGACTCGAGGCCAAGCATGGACCTCACATTGTGAACTATTGAGGACGTGAGAGCAAAACATTGATTTATGAAAATCTTGTTTTGATATATTTCCTCCCACTAAGTATTTTTATAATTAAAGGGTCTATTACTTAGGTAAATTCCGGCTAAGTGAATCTATCTAAGTCTAAGCCTGTATATAACTCTTATATAAAGGTCTTTACACTAATGTCTAGGTGAATTAAACCCTTTTAATTACCTAGTGACATTGCATGCTAACATTAAACTATGATTAATTCAACTCAGGTTCTGGGTCAGTTCCCAGGTAGGAGGTGTTCCGTAAACCGTCAACTTAAGTACCCCCAGCCTAGACAGAACCTCACCGGGAGAGTTCCCTTATAATCATAGTAATGTTATTCCTACTTAGTAAATTAAAACTATTTTAATCCTAAGTAAGAATATAATTCTATAAAAGGATGAGCTTAGGTCTAATTAATTTTAAACATTTTAAAATTAATTCAATTTTAACCTAAGGTCCTATGTTTGCATGCAACTCTTTGTTATAGGTTGACGGTTTCTAATCAATTTTATAACTATTATAAAATTTTAATAATTAGCCCTATAACATGCTTCTATGGTGTTTCCTAATAACAATCTAATTCAAATTATTAAACACCATAATGCCCATGACGCCGATAACGATAATATAACGATTATACTAAAGTGGTGTCATGCTCAATGCTTTTCCATTTTCATATAATTAATATAACATTTTATATTAAATCATACAAGAAAATAAGCATTGAAATTTATTTTCATTCATAATATAACTTATTATATTAATACTCATGAAAATAAATCTAAGCATGCATGCTACATTAATAAAATATAACATCTTATATTTATCTAATTAATGTTATGCATCATGCTTTTCCAATTTCATATATTTAATATAACAATTATACTAAATAACTTATGAAATTTAAATTCATGCATAATTGTCATATATTATAACATTTATAACATAAAAATGCATGAAACATGCTTAACCTATGGTGGGATCTAGCTAAATGACATTCATAAAGCAATAAATAGCTGAAAGCATAACCGCTGGAGCCACGTCTTGGATTCGAACTTCACCAGACAAGAAAAAATCTTATTTCGATTTTCGTTTTGTTTTTTTTTTTTCGAATTATCTGGGCAATTCTGGGTAGATCCTCCTCTGTTCTTCGTTCCAGCAACGAAAAAACACAAAAAACATCCCGATCCGAGCACCAATTCAACAATTGAATCCTAATTTATTGACACGGACTTACATGACTCTATTTACAACAATTTGCCCCAAAAACATGGGCCCTTACATGATCAAATCAAGAAGAATTTGTAAATCTAAGGCCAAATACCTAAACAATTTATCAGCAAAATTCTCATTCAAAATGCAGAATAAATCCCACCAACAGCCACAACGCAAATTCTAAAATCGAAATTAAAATCACGAAATGGCTCTAATACCATTTAAAGGAATTGAATCCTCTAGCGGAAGCGGTTTTCACCGTTTGTGATTTAATTTCTAATTAGAATACCGATACGTTGGGCAAAAATAAAAACAGAAACGATTTCTATTTAGATATATGTTAAGCATGCTGAAAAGATTACTCTAAACCACTTTAGAGTTGAAGAAACTTACGTGAATTGTAGTGGCCAAACTCCTCAGCACAATGCTCCAACTTGAAATTCACGTATAGCCTTTTTGCTCCAAGAACACTACCAAATCGATTCACCCACTATGACTCTTGGGACTCAAGATTGGCTTGTGGGAACCCAAAGATCGTCTTGGAAGGGAAAATTACAGCAAGGAAGTGCTGGAATTTTTTTAGAGATGAAGAGAGGAAAAAAACCAGAGCGTTTTCTTTCTCTGTTTTTTGTGAAAATGAGAGAGTGAACCACTGTTGTGGAAACTCCCTCCCAACTTTACGATAAGTGGGGAGGGAGTTATTCCCTACTTGATCTCTACCGTTGATCATAATCAACGCGATCCAGGCCGTCAATTAATTAAATAATAATTATCATTTAATTAATTAAATAATTATAATTAATTTAATTAAATCAATATTAATTAAGCCAATTATAACCTAAGGTATTTAATTCAATTTGAATCATATTCAATTGAATTAAATTGGTCATTCAATTAATCTCATCAATTGAATCCACATTAATTAAATATCAAATATTTAATTAATTTTATAATTGAATCACATTCAATTTTATCTCTCATTTAACCTATAGTTTTAATGTGCATCACGTGTGTTCACGGATGTCGACCAATTGCAGTAAGTCAATCCTTCACGTGTGTTCGTAACACCAGTTGGGTCAAATTACCGTTTTACCCCTAGGTTACCTCTGGATCCTTAAGTACCACTGATCCCTTTAATGAACAACCTGTTTAGGGTCCAACCACTAAACAGAAATTCCTCTCGGGCCAAGAGAGGACAACGCGCTTTTGTTCAAGCCCTGGAATAAGCCCTTAAGGGAACACACATCTACTTGCCCCAATAGGGGAAGGAGTGAATTCCATCTTGTACTGTTATGTTCCCAGCCCCCATTCGGTCTTGCCCCTGATATGGTAGGAATATTGAGTCGACGAGCAGGCCACTCTCACCCATACAAATCTAAGGACAATCCCTCCTGAAAAGGAGTTCATAACAGACTCAGGATTGAGATTGAGTTACCTAGGTCATCCTATTGAAATAGAAACCTAAACTAGTTAACGGCGTTACATCTAGTGGTTACTATTTCGAGGTCCGGTCTTATGCAAACTCATTGCATAGGATACCCCCACCCGCATGTCTCCCACATGGATGCTTTGGATCATTGCATCTGTATCTGATACAAGGTGGGTCGTATCACCTAGTGTCACCAAGATAAGGTACCCAGCCTTATCCCTATACTATAGACCATTTAGGTTGTTACTTTGACACTGATCCCCGTATGTCCCTACATACTAGTCCAAGTTTCATTTAAACAACCTCGGATCTTAGTTTATTGGATTTAGGGTTTATTAATGCAAACTCGATTTATTCAATAACCAAATTACTGAATCACTCAAATAACGACTTATTGAGATCGATTAATTTGTTTCATTTACTATCTACGAGTTTTAAGGCATAAAACCCAACAACCTTAACAAATATTTTCATTTGAATTATGTTCAATCTCTTATTGTTCAAGAGATTTCTTATGAAGGCATTTGTGACCCATGTTTTCTTCCTTCAGTCATTTCTCTCTTTCTTTGTTGACTACCATTCCCATTTGTCTCTAGGTCAAATTCATCTTCTTGTATCGAACCTTTTTTGTCCACTACATGGCTAAGGTTATGAAGCGTTTGAATCAGGTAAGATGTTTAATGCTATGAATTACCATTGATAGCTCTCTAAGCTAGCACATGAGACACTTCTAAAAAACCTACCATACTCTATATGATTGAGCAATCTTTGATTAACATACATGATCTCTTTTAGGTCGAGCAACTTTGATTGACACATACAATTTCTCTCGAGTGTTGGAAGCATCAAAAAGAAAAGAAAAAGAAAAGAAAAAGGAAAAGAAAGAGAAAGAGAGGCAATCAAAATCCGAAGATGTCTATTGTTATATATTTTGAAAGCTTCCTTGACTAATAAATCTTTATTTCCTCTCATTAGATTCATGGGTGGCTTAATGTTTTTATTGTCAATGTAATACCAATTGAAAGTTTTCAATGTCTGCGACATCTAAAGCAATGTCATTTATTCAATAGACTTCGATAGAAGAGAATCCGAAGTGCAAAGGGTTTAGTGGGAGGAGCATTGGAAAATTCCACTCACAGGACGTTTTGCTATGAGACGTTCGGAAGTCTTTAAATCAAGACCTCAAAGTGTTTTGGTTCATCGTCAGCAAAACAACTTCACTTCATCTATGTCTCAATCTATAAAGGCGGAACGCAAGAAATGAGCTACTTTATAGTTCTGGTTTTCAAAACTCGCTAATTTTGAAGTTTGTGTTTTTTGAAACTTGTGCCCTACACATTTTCATGTTGCATGTAAATTTGAATCTTATACATTTAAGCATACTCTACATTTTGAGATTTTGCAAGTCTATGATTCACTTCTTTGATGGTTAAATCGAACCCTGCTAGTTAGTGGAGGTCGAAGCCTGGTTGGAGTCAGGTCTGTTTCATGTTTTATTTGGTTGGTTAAATCGAACCCTGCGAGTTAGTGGAGGTCGAAGCCTGGTTGGAGTCAGGTCCATTTCATGTTTTATTTTTTTGGTTAAATCGAACCCTGCTAGTCGGTGGAGGTCGAAGCCTGGTTGGAGTCAGGTCCATTTCATGTTTTATTTGGTTGGTTAAATCGAACCTTGCTAGTTAGTGGAGGTCGAAGCCTGGTTGGAGTCAGGTCCATTTCATGTTTTATTTGGTTGGTTAAATTGAACCCTGCTAGTCAGTGGAGGTCGAAGCTTGGTTGGAGTCAGATCCATTTCATGTTTTATTTGGTTGGTTAAATCGAACCCTGCTAGTTAGTGGAGGTCGAAGCCAGGTTGGAGTCAGGTCCATTTCATGTTTTATTTGGTTGGTTAAATCGAACCCTGCTAGTCAGTGGAGGTCGAAGCCTGGTCGGAGCTAGGTCCATTTCATGTTTTATTTTGGTTGGTTAAATCGAACCCTACTAGCTAGTAGAGGTCGAAGCCTGGTCTGAGCTAGGTCCATTCCCCTTTTCTTTTGGTTAAATCGAACCCTATTCTTGTTTAGAGGTCGAAGTCTGGTCATAGTCAGGTCCATTTTGTTTCCTTTTGGTTAAATCAAACTTTATCTTTGATTAGAAATGAAAGTCTGGTCAAAGTGAGGTTCATTTTCCTTTTCCAATTATAGGTTATGTTTGGTTTAAGCATGAAGCCCTTTCTTTTATTTTTAACGAAAAATCTTCGCCTTCCCAATACTTTGTCTTTTTCCTTTGTTTACCCTTTCAATCCTTCAAGGATACACAACGGGGGGCAAACTGTAGACATCGTATTTGGTCCGACTTGATTTTTAGTAATAATGTTTGAAGTTTTCAGTATTTGGTGGTCAATTTGTTTTTTAGTATGTTAACAAGAGTTTGGCTCAATTGGCATAAAGTTTGTAACCTGATCAAAAGGTCGAAGGTTTGAATCTCCCTCCCCTATATTATCAAAAAATTTGTTTTTTGGTTTTCATTTTTTATTTTCATTTTCATTTTACTTTCTTTTTTTTCTTTATCTTTTTATTTATTTTATTTCATTTCATTTTATTTCTTTATTTTATTTTATTTCTTTATTTATTTTATTATGTTTTATTTTTATTTTTTGTTTATTTTTATTTTATTTTTATTTTTATTTACTTCATATTTTATTTTCATTCTATTTTTATTTTATTATTTTATTCATTTATTATTTATTTTTTTTATTTATTTATGTCTTTATTATTTATTTTATTTATTATTATTATTTTTATTATTATTATTTTTTTTTTCTTCTTCCCCCACGTTTCCCTCTCCCATCTTTCCTCCAACTCTCCCATTCTTTCTCCCTCTCCCTTTTTCTTCTCCATTCCCCTTCCTTCTCCCAACCTCCCATTCTTTCCCCATCTTTCTCAACTCTCCCCCTTCCCTCTCCCAACCTCTCATTCTTTCCCCATCTTTCTCAACTCACTCCTCCTCTTTCTCCCAACCTCCCATTCTTTCCCCATCTTTTTCAACTCTCCCCCTTCCTTCTCCCAACCTCTCATTCTTTCCCCATCTTTCTCAACTCACTCCCCCTCTTTCTCCCAACCTCTCATTCTTTCCCCCTTTTTCTCAACCACTTCCTCCAAGCTCTACTATATAATGAGAGCTTATGGAGGATGGAGGGGGAAGGAGGAACAACAAGGACACAAGAAAAAAAGAGAAGAATAGTGAGAAAGCTTAGAGAGAGAAAGTGAGTTTGAGAGGGAAAATAGAGTTTGGAGAAGGATTTTCCAAAAACCAAAGCTACCGTCGCCACTCACCGCCGTACCGACGCCGCCACTCACTGCCGTACCGTCATTGCCGCCACCACTGCCGCCGCCACCACTGCCGTGCCGCCACCGTGCCGCCGCTTTCCGTTGATTCCAACAAAGTTCCTAAGTGAGAACTAAGTGGAAAAGGGAGGGAAAGTGGAAGAGAAAAAAGAAAAAGGGAGGGAAGGAAGTTGGGGAAGAAGAAAAAGGAAAGTGAATAAGGTGGGTCCCACATTTTAAATTCTTTATTCTTTTCACTTCTCTCTCTTATTATTTGTCTTATTATTATTATTATTATTACTATTATTATTATTCCTCTTAAAACAAGAAAAGAAAATGATTTTTTTTTTATCCAAAATTTTTCCATTTTTCATTTTTGGCTATGAATTTGAGTTTTCAAATCAATTGCAATTTATTTTATTTCATTTATTTATTTATTATTATTTTTTCCCTTTCCTTCTTCTTTCTTTTCAAAATTAAAGTCTCTAATTGGCTGTAGTTTGGTTCTAATTTGAAATTTCTAAATAAAATTCTTTCCCTTTGATGATTTAATTTGATGTTTTCAAATTGGATTTCAATTTCCCTTCATTTTCCAAACAAGTTTCAAATTGATTTTAGATTAAACAAAATGGAAAGAGAGAAAAGGTAAGTGGGTCCCTCCCCATTTAATTGTCTTCACATTTTTTTTATTTTTTTTATTTTTCCCTTTTAATTTTATTTTTGGTATATATTTTGCTTTCATGTCTTTTCCTCATTTTCTTTATTCTCTTTTATTAGTTTTCTAATCCTTATTTGTCATTTTAATTGACTTATAATTGAGATTTCGAATTGGAGTTTTATCTCAAATTGACTTTTACTTTGAAGTTCTTAAATCATGTTCAAATTTGCTTTAAAATTGAACTTTTTATCTATTTCAATTAAATTCTAATTTGAGGGTTAATTTAATAATTGCTTACCGAATTTAATTTGAAATCTCAAATTAGATGTCAATTTTCCCTCAAATGGTTTTAATTTCAAGTTCCAGTGAATTTCAAGGTGATATTGGATTTTTTTTTTTCAAATGAATTTCAAATTGTATCTAATTAATTTGGAATCTCTAAGTAAAATTCAAAATAAGTTTTAATGTAGAATTTCAAAATCAATGTCAATTTGGTTTAATTTGGATTTCAATTCAATTTCATTATTGGTTTTAAATTAACTCAATTTCAATTTAGTTTTGGTTTGAAATTTTCAAATAAGAATTTTAATTTTCCTTTGATTGATTTTAATTTGAATAAAATCTTAAATTGGTTCCATTTGTAGTTTTGATATTCAAAAATGAATTTCAATTTGATTTTTATTTTAGATTTTCAAAATTGATTTCAATTGGATGTAAATTGGTTTTCTTAAATAAATTTCAAAATAGGTTTTGATTGAAAATTTTGAAGTCAATCTTAATTTGGTTAATATTTGAGTTCCTTCAAACGATTTAAATTTGAAATACCCATAATTTCAAAGTGAATTAAATTTGGTATTTAAATTTGAACTATTTAAATGAATCTCAAATGGAATTTAATTTAGTTTTAAATTGGATTTCAAGAAAAGTTTTTTAAAGTTGATTATGGAAACTTTAGGCTAATTTTGTCTAAGAACGGGTATTTAAGCTGACCGAAAGGGAACACCCTGCCTGGAAATTAGCCTAGATATTTTTGCAATCAACTTTTAATTTAGAATTTTTGAAATCAACTTCCATTTGACTTTAAATTGGAATTCTCAAAACAATTTCAAAATGACTTTTAAACTAAGATTTCCAATTGAATTTTAATTTGGTTTTAGTTCGAATTTCTAAATTATTTAACCTTCTTTCAATTGATTTCAAATTCTTTATTTTAATTTTTAACTTTGAAATTTCTAATTAGTTTTTTTATTTGGAAAATAAAAAAATGATTTCTTTTTGTTGAATGGTGTCATACCACTCATAATTATTAATTCACATTTTATTCCTAAAATGTGAAATAATAGACATGAGACAAATAATATCATGTAAAACCTATGACGGAGTTGAAATAATTTTCAAATTCTTGAGGTGAAAGATTTTCTTTAATTAGGAAATTTTTACATGATAATAAAGTCATGGGTTAACCTCACTCACAAAATTAAATCCTTACTTTATTTAAAGATAAGGTGAAATTAGTGAGACAATTAATTTTCAATTTTCATTTTTTTTTTGTTTATTTTCGTTAAGACACGAACCTTTTGTTTAATGAATTCGAGTAATAAAATAAAATGTTTTCAAACGGGTGTTGTAGGGTGCTAACACCTTCCCTACACACAACTGATCCCCGAACCTAATTTTTTGTTTTCAAAGACCATTTTTTTAAAATGGGTGACCAATCACACCCCAAGATGATTGGTGGCGACTCCAAACCTCTCACCTCGAAAGAGACCCTTAGGAAAGGACGTCGGCCGCTCCGCGTCGCGATGACGTTGCGACACTCTTTATAACGTCATTTACTGTAGAAACTGACTATTTCACATACATGACCTAGGTAACTCGTTCTTAATCCTGAGCGAGCTATGAACTCCTGTTTATACGAGATTATCCTTTGATCTGCATGGGTGAGAGTGGCCAGCATCGCCGACTCAACAAGCCTACCATTTTGGGGATAAGATCGAATAGATAGCTGGGGACATAGTTTCGCAAGACGGAATTCACTCCTACCCTTTTCAGGGATAGCAGAGAGGTCGTTCTCTTAAGTACTAACTCCGGGACTTGAACAAGGGGCCCCACCCTCTCGTTGGATCGAGAGGGACTTAGGTTTGATGGTTGGACCACAAACCGATTGTTCATTAGAGGATTAGTGGAACTTAAGGAACAAGAAGTACTATAGGGGTGAAACGGTTATTTGACCTAGCTATAGCTACGAACAACCTGTGAAGGAACGACTTACTAAACATGGTTAAATCAAGTGGACGGAAATATATCTATAGTGAGGGGAGTGCAACTATCGGGCTATAGTGGAGTGTCTCGGTAGTTAACGAATGTTGGATAACTTTGATAATGAGATTAGTCGGTTATCCTCGAATCGTTGGAGCCCATGATCTATAGGTCCATTAGGTCCCCCTACTAGCTCATATCGGAATAAAGCTTAGAATATTTTGATAGGAAACTTTGAATCGTTCAAAACGGGAAATAAGGTTTTATCGTAAAACGTGTTCGACACAATGATTTAATTATGAATTAAATTAGGAATTGAGAGATGAGGTATTTAAAAATGTTTTAAATACCATATATATGTATTAGGAATCATATATAATTCATAGCATTAGGTGATAAAGATTGATCGGATCAATCATATCAAAATTACTTGGAAATGTCTCAATTAATTGCCTAGAAATCAATTTCAATTTTGAATTGAATTTGAAATGAATTGAAAGCTGAAAATTCACAATTAGGATTCAATTCATAGTGGATTTAGTGGTTTTTCCACTCTTGCATAATGATACATAGTGGAAAACAACACAAACATGCATTAGATGCATGTGTTGTAAAGTAGACACCTAGAATCCTATTTGAGTTGCATCTTGACCATTTGGCTAAGTGTCATGAAGCTTGTCTTTGCATGGGAGAGGTCTATAAAAGGGGCTTGAATTAGATTCAAGAGAGCAAACTTTCATTTAGTGTTATGCTGAAAATTTTCTCCCTCAAATTCTCTCTCATTTCATCTCCTTCCAAAAGCTTGTACCATCAAGCATTCCTTTCCTATTTCTTTCTTCTATAGACTCCCACAAGTCTTTCTAGGCTCAAGAGAATAGTAGGGAAGACACTAAAGGTTGTCCAAGAGAAGTTGGAGAAAGATAATATCACAAGGAGTTCCTTACAAGTGAGCATCAAAGAGGTTGGTACTCATTTACTCTATTTTCTACCCTTTCTAGAACATGCATGCTTTAGGTACAAAATTGAATGTCTTAAGTGCTTTCGATCTTCAATTGCTTCCGCATGTGTAATATGTACACCTACAAGCTATCCTATGCTTAATTCCATACTTAGCTAATAGCTTAGTTAAGATATTATTAACAAAATGTGTACCCTCATCACTCACTGGAGCTCTAGGTGTCCCAAACCGCACAAAAATGTGCCATTGAAGAAACCTTGACACTTTCCTGGCATCATTCTGATTGCATGTGATAGCCTCCACCCACTTGGACACGTAATCAACTGCCAATAAGATAAAAACATTGCCATTAGAAGGGAAAATGGCCCCATAAAGTTAATACCCCACACATCGAATAATTCTACTTCCAAAATGTAAGTAAGAGGTATTTCATCTCTAGGCCCCAAGTTTCCTCTCCTTTGGCAAGCATCACATTGCTTGTAGAACCAAGGGGCATCCTTAAATAAGGAAGGCCAGAAGAATCCACAATGCAAAATCCTCATAGCTGTCCTCTGACCACTGAAATGACCTCCATACGGCGAAGAGTGACATTGCTCCAGGATTTCCTTTGCTTCATCACCTGAAACACACCTACGAATAATACCATCATAGCATTGCTTATACATAAATGGTTCATCCAAATAGAAAAATTTCGCATCATGCTTAAACTTTTTCTTCTGCCTCCAATCCATATCAATAGGAGTGACTCCCTTGACCAAAAAGTTTGCAATATCAACATACCATGGGACATCCTTGACTACCTTTACCTCAACAGCAAAAAGCTATTCATCTGGAAAAGAATATGAAATGGCAAATTGCTTAAGCAAAGATGATGATGGATCAAGACGAGACAAATGATCTGCAATGACATTTTCTGATCCCTTCTTGTCATTTATCTCCAAGTCGAATTCCTGCAATAATAAAACCCAACGAATTAATCTAGGCTTTGCATCTTTCTTAGACATTAAATACCTTATTGCTGCATGATCCATGAACACTGTGACTTTGGATCCAACCAAATATGGTCGGAATTTCTCAAAAGCAAACACAACAGCTAACAACTCTTTCTCAGTAGTTGTATAGTTGACTTGTGCCTCATTTAGAACCCTGCTTGCATAATATATACGATGGATAAATTTGCCCTGCTTTTGCCCCAGCATAGCACCTACTGCAACATCACTCGCATCACACATTACCTCAAATGGTAAATTCCAATTAGGTGCACAAAGAATGGGTGCTGAGATTAAAGCAACCTTTAAAATTTCAAACGCCTTCCTACAATCTGCATTAAAGTAAAAAACATGATCAGTGCACAATAAGTTACAAAGAGGTTTACTGATTTTTGAAAAATCCTTTATAAACCTTCTATAAAATCCAGCATGACCTAAAAAGCTCTGAATCCCTTTCACTGAATTCGGTGGTTCTAGTCTCTCAATAACCTCAATTTTTTCTCTATCAACTTCTAGACCATTGTTAGAAATCCTATGACCTAACACTATGCCCTCCTTCACCATGAAGTGGCATTTTTCCCAATTAAGAACTAGATGGGTATCCTCACATTTGTTTAACACCTTATCTAAATTATCCAAACAATTCTGAAAAGACCCTCCAAAAACTGAAAATGTGTCCATAAATACCTCAACAGTGGACTCAATCATATCAGAAAAAATTGCTAGCATACACTGCTGAAATGTTGCTGGAGCATTGCAAAGGCCAAAAGGCATTTGCCTAAAAGCAAACGTCCCATAAGGGCAGGTGAAAGTAGTTTTTTCTTGATCCTCAACAGCAATGGTAATCTGGTTATACCCAGAATAACCATCTAAGAAACAGTAATAGGCCTGACCAGCCAATCTATCCAACATCTGGTCAATAAATGGTAGAGGGAAATGGTCCTTACGGGTAGCTTTATTAAGCTTCCTGTAATCCATGCAAACCCTCCATCCAGTTATTGTCCTGGTTGGGATCAACTCATTGTCTTTATTGCTCACCACAGTGACACCTCCTTTCTTAGGAACACATTGGACAGGGCTTACCCAATTGCTATCTACAATTGGATAAATAATGCCAGCATCCAACCATTTTATCACCTCTTTTTTAACAACCTCTTTCATTGCAGGGTTAAGCCTTCTCTGTTGCTCAACACTCCTAAAGGATCCCTCCTCTAGAGTGATTTTGTGCATACAGAAAGATGGGCTAATTCTCTGAATGTCAGCCAATGTCCAACCTATTGCCTTACGATATTGCTGCAGAAATTTTATTAAGGCCTCCTCGTGCTCCAGCGTTAAATCTGATGCAACAATAATGGGCAACGTCTCACCTTCCCCAAGATACACATACTTTAGATGATTCGGCAAGGGCTTCAAAACTAAAGTGGGTGCCTCGATTAGGGATGGCTTAATAGGAGGATGATTGCTTGCGAAATGCAAGCTATTTACCCTCTAAATTTAGGCTAAAAAAAGGCAAAAAGAACCTCCAATGCGTTATCTTAGCGCATAAAGAAAAGGAAAAGTGCTTTGATATAAGCGGCATGCTATATTTGTGTATGCAATAAGAAATTATAAATACAAAGCGCCAACGCAACTAATCTGGACATTTTAAGTATCTTTTCAACGCAGGCACACTTTCCAAGATGATCAAAAGACAGAAAAAGATGGGTGAAAAGACAAGCGCTGGCGCCAGAGCAAGTAGGCGAAAAAAAAGATTAAAAAGGCGCAAGTGGCCTAATGATGATTAAGCGCTGACACAACTAACGCAAGTGGACTTGCAAGTTGGTCGTTGGTGACTTGAAGAAGTTTGCTTCCCTCAGGAGAGAATGATAGCAGGTGAGCGTGGAAATGTTTCAAACTTTAAATGAAAGCTCGAAATTTTCCGATGCCCTTTGATTACAAGATGGAAGTCTTTTATAGACTCCGGATTTGAAACTACAATAGAATGCAAAAAATTAAAAGATAACAATCAATCCGACAGGACAGGACCCCTAACTAGATTGATGTGACAAAAGATAAAATTATTAAAGGTATAATAATTACAAAACGACAAAACAACAAATAATTACACAACGACGAAACAACAAAGTGATAAGATTACAAAACGATATGATATGATATGCTGTGTTCCCCCTCCATCTTTTGTCATATCACTTTATTAAAGTAGCTTTAATAAAGTTTTCAATTATTGTCCTTGTCTGATGGCTTTGAATATTATGTCTTCTCACTTTATCAGGCGTGAAGGCAAGGTATGCTGACCAACGGATTTACTGCACATCTCGTGACTTATAACCGGGACCACACACCGCAACAGTCCTCCGCAACAGTCCTTTACAATGAGTGTTCATAATTTTCTTCAGCTAGGAGACTTGGACCTTATCTTTATGCTCTGAGGTGGAGTTTTATGATAATTTACAACAGATTTTAATGTACACACACTTATAATTTACACCTTATTTTGCACACTCTTATAATTTACACTTTTTTTTTTTTTGAAAATTATAGACTCACAGGGGTTGTGAATCTAGAAATGGATCATTGAGGTCATATTCATCCTCTTCTTCTTCATTTTCTACGTCGGAGTTGTGATGAGAGGATGAGGATGCTATTGATGTTGCTTGATTAAGGATCTTTTGAAAGTCTGCTTCAGTCGTCGTCTGCGCCAAAGCAGCTATGAGCTTGGATTTTGAATTTAAGAATTCTTCATTTTTCTTCTTTGAAAGGTCTTGAAGGTAGTCGTTGTCGGCGAACCATT
Source organism: Luffa acutangula (assembly GCA_036850905.1). Taxonomy (NCBI): domain Eukaryota; kingdom Viridiplantae; phylum Streptophyta; class Magnoliopsida; order Cucurbitales; family Cucurbitaceae; genus Luffa; species Luffa acutangula. The sequence continues at coordinate 18,168,922 of CM072096.1, forward strand.
GTTTAATTTCTTTGATACCGACGTGAGAAAAATTATATTTATCCCACCATTTGATTTGGAGAATTTTTACAAGTTGTTTGAAATATGGATATGAATTTGTCTGGAAATTCCAACAGAAAATCCAGGGAATTTGGAAGTATAAACAAAAACGCATATTAAGAGGAAATGCATTTTTGTATATCGTTTGAGAGAAATAATGAAAAGATTCTTGGATGGGAACGGGAAAAATTTCTTCGGAGGATCCGAAGGTTTTCCACCATTTGATGAACCAAAAAGGAAATTGACATTTGTAAGCATTTTGACAAAATTGAATGAACCAAGAATGGTCATAATTTTTGTACCACATAACTTTATACCAGGCTTCGATATAGTCCCGGTATGAGTATGTTTGGGGATTGAAAGGTTTTGAAAGAGTTCTTTCTGTAAGGATATTTTGATTCCAATGAGTAGGGTTTATGACCCTTTTGATTTTAGCTTTGAATAAGCTATGATTGATGGATCATTTCTGTCTGGGATATGGGTTATTTCGACAGATTTTGAATCTACCAGAATGAATTCATAATATTTTCTGGTTTTGAGCAAGGATTCTGGAATGAAATAGAATCCTTGAGGATAAATATTTTGAATAATTTCAATAATTGAAGACCCGTCCAATTCGGGTTCAACTATTGGTTCTGATAATTGAAGTGATTTTTCAAAATAATTTTTTATCTCGGGTTTTGGAATAAATCTTTTGGGAGGCTGAACAGCATCCACAAAAGTTGTAGGGATAGATGATCCCTGTTGAGAAGAAGCTTGAGTAATTGGGGAGACCGTAGGTCTCGTTTGAGTTACAGAGGTTGGAGAGACAGTAGGTCTCATTGAAGGAATGGCAGAAGGTCGTGCAAGAGAGGCGGATGGCCTCGTAGGTGGAGTTAAAGACTCCATTGAATCACGAATTTGAAGAGATGCACTTCTGGTTCTTGGACGATTCACAGGAGTGAAGCCAAGATCCATTGCATATTGTTCTGCGCTCATAGGAGCTGGAGATTTTGAAGATGAAGCTGGGCTTTTGCCCTTTGAAGAAGATGAAGAGGCTTTGCCTCGCTGATCACTCATTTTTAGAAAGAGAGAGAAGGAGTTTTTCTTATAAGGAACTCCCTTGAGAGATAATCAGCCAAGGGATTTTGAACTCCTTTTATAGGCAAAATTTTGAAATAAAAGCATGACAAGATTGCTTGCCACCTTGCAAATATTTGTTTTGAAACAAGATTTTTTACATCCTTTTCTAAAATAAATTTTGAGGCTCTTGAATCCGTTTTTATTGTAAAACTCTTATTAATTAAATCTCCTTGAAACTTTTGAACACATAAGACTATTGCTAAGATCTCTTTTTTGACTGTTGAATAATTTTTCTGAGTACTATTCCAAACTCCATAATGAAATATGATAATTGATTCTTTGTTATCAACACACTGTTTTAGGATTCCTCCATATCCTATATCGAATGCGTCAGACTCCACTATTAATTCAGCTTTTGGATTGACAAGACTCAAACAGGGAATTGATTTGACTAAAGTTTTAATAGACTTGACAGCCCTTGTATGTTCATCCGACCAGGGCTTTGGATTCTTTTTAGTCGCTCATAAAGTGGTTTGCAAATGATTCTTAGATTTTGAATAAAGTCAGATACATAATTGAGGCATCCTATAAATCGCTGCAATTGAATTTTATCAAGAATTTGATCAGAAAAATTTGAAGTAAACTTTATTGATCTTTGAATAGGTTTTATTAAAGCTAAATGAATATCAAGTCCTAGAAATCGAATTTGAGTTTGAAATAGTTTGATCTTTGGAAGTGATACCACTAAACCATTTCGTTTAACGATATCTAAAAATATATTGAGATGTTTAAAATGTTGATCCAGGTTTTGAGAAAATATTAACACATCATCAATATAAACAATTGAAAATTCTTGAAATGGATTGAAAATATCATTCATAATTTTTTGAAATTCTGATGGAGCATTTTTTAATCCGAATGGCATAACATTCCATTCATATTGACCGAAAGGAACATTAAAGGCAGTTTTGTAACGATCTTTTTCTGAAATTTGAATTTGCCAAAATCCTGACTTCATGTCAAATTTTGAGAAAATTTTTGAATTTGAAATTCTTTTTAGTAAATCTTGTTTATTCGGAATTGGATATTTAATCCATTCCAAAACTCTATTAAGAGGTTTGTAATTGATAACTAACCTTGGAACTCCTCGTTCTTTTTCAGCTTGATTATTGACATAGAATGCTGCACAAGACCAAGGGCTCTTTGAAGCTCGAATGAGACCTTTCTGCAAAAGATCATCTATTTCTTTTTTGCAATGTGTTAGTAATTCAGGATTCATTTGTATTGGTCTAGCCTTCGTTGGAATTTTCTCTTCATTGAAATATTTGATATAAGGGAGATTGACAATATGTTGCTTTCTTTTCCAAAAGGCGTTTGGAAGATTTGAACAAATTTCTTTTTCTAATTTTGATTTGAAATAGATTATTTTATTTTGTATTGATTTCTTTTTTAAATCTTCTTCTATTCTTTTGTAAGAAATCTCTTCTTTCAAAAATTGTATTTGTTTTTCTTTGCTTTCTATGACATTAATAGAATTTTGAATTGTTTCCTTTTGAAGATTATGGATTTCATGACGGGTTATTGGACTTGTAAATTTAAATATTATCTCTTGTCGTAAGACGTCAGAGATTATTCCTTCTTCTGAGATCGTTATTGGATATAATTGAGTAAGGAATGGTGTACCTAGGATCAATTCTTGTCCTAAATCTTTGACTAAAAGAAAAGAGTTTACAAAGCAAACTCCTTTATTGCAAACATGGACTTTTGATAATTTATAATTGATTATAAGTTGATTATTATTAGCACCGCGAAGGGATTCAGAAGTTTTCTCGAAGTATATTGAAGGTATTAATCCTTCTCGAATACAATTTTGATCTGCACCTGAATCAATTAGTGCATGGAGCGTGATTGTAAAATCATGGATCTTTAGAGTTACTAAAGAATACCACTTTTGAAATCGTATACTTGAAATGGCTCCAACGAAAGACTCTTCCTCTTCGTTGGGAACTGTTTCTACTTCGGTTTTGATTTCAGATATTTCTTGACGGAGATGAAAAATTTCTTGATCAGTGTTTCTTTTGAGTTCTGAGACTTCTCTTTTTAGAATATTAATCTCAGCTTGAAGATCTTGAATGGTAACTGGTTTTGGTTCTTCAAATTTTTTGACAACATTTTCCCATTCATAAGGCTGAAAGTTATTTGGTTCTTCTTCATCTCTTTTTTCGAGAATCGAGTTTTTTAGACTGTGTAAAATTGATTTTTGGAGTTCGACATTGTCTATTTTGTCAACAACATTGAGTAGAGTTTTGATAGCGAGCATAGCTAGCTATCTTTACTTATTTAATTTAGCTAGTCTTTTATGATTTTTGGGCCATTTTATTGTGCTTTAATGTTTATTTTGTAGGAAATGGTTGATTTGAGCTATAATGTCATATTAGAGTTAATCGGGTGCTCGGGGCGTGAAAAGATGCAAAGGAATGAAAAGAGTAAAAGTGGAAAAAAGTCAAATCTCGGTCAACAGCAGGCTAGCGTCGAGACGCTAGCTCTTGAGCGTCTCGACGCTCACATTCCATATCAGATTAGGCGCGTAAAGCTCACAGCGTCGAGACGCTGTGATAGGAAGCGTCCCGACGCTACCGTTTTTCCTTATTCAGAACGCGCGTATAAGAGGCAGCGTCGCGACGCTAAGACGAAAAAATCAGAATAAAAGCTTATTTTCGGCTAGGTTTTTGGGGAGTTCGATTTGGGACCCTTTGGAGCCGTAAAGAGGACAGAATAGAGCACTTGGAGGTTGAAAACAAAGGGAGAGACTTGGAAATCAACCCATTGTTCGTGGGGATCGTGACGGGGACGTCGGGACTCGGCCTACATTGAGTTTTCTTTTCCCTTTTCTTCCTTTAGTTAGATTTATGGCTTTCCCATGTTTAGTTGAGCTTGTATTTACATTAATGAGTAGCTAAACTTGTAGCTTAGGGATTGATGTAGTTGATTAAGTTTAAGGATTGATTTATGGTTTAAGTTGTGCAATGTTATTGTGTTTGTAATCTTGATTTAATGCTTTCAATTAATTGGCCATTAGTTGGATGATTTAAGTTTCGAATCTAGCTCGGGAGAGGGGATTTGATTTAGACTTACTCAAGATTGCATGAATAAAGTTTACTTTCTAATTCGTGACGGTTTTAGATTAACTTTAGAATTGGTTAAAAGATCTCATTGCCTTGCATGTTAATAGACTTAGATAGGGATATCAAGTTGGTTAATTTGCATGAGAATCAATTATACTCGGGAGAGGTAGTTGTGATTAAAGGGTCTTTGGCTCATAATTTCATTGTGCATAATAACTTATTCTTTAAAATCAATTCTAAACGAAATCGGCGAAATCAATTCCCTAAGTAGTTTTCCCAATTGAATTTCCATTCTTTTTACTTGCTTTAATTTAGTTTTAATATCATTCATTCATCACTTTTTAATCCCTAAATAAAATTGAGCGAGATAATTCACAATACTTAATTTGCTTAAAAATCCAATCCATGGGACGACATTCGAATTTACTTCCACTATATTATTACTTGACCCGTGCGCTTGCGGTAGGAAAAGTCCACATCAAGTTTTTGGCGCCGTTGCTGGGGATTGGCACATTTAGTTAAATTGATATTGTGAAAAAATTGTTTGATCTTAATTTAGGGTGTATTTTTATTGTTTTGGTTGATTGCATTTTTTTCCTTATTTGTTTCTCTTTCCATATTTGATTTTCTAGGTTAGTTTTTCTGTTAGTTGTGTAATCTTTTCTTTATTTGTTCTTGTTTTTCCTTTCTAGATTAGTTTCCTTATTGGTTTTTTGTCTTATCTATTTTTGCATTCCATATTAGTTTATTTTCTTTCCTTTTCTAGATTATATTTTCCATATTTAAATTGAGTCTTTGTCATGTGTTCTTGTTAGGTTATTGTTTGATTGAAAGCCTAATTATTATTGTTGCTTTAATTGATTTGAATGGCTTTTTATTCAACACCATATTCCAATTTTTCATCTTCAAGTTATACACCTTTAAATGAAAATTCTTCCTTGGAAAGCATAGTTCAAAAGTATATTGAGGAATCTAGAGCGAGGAGTCTAAAAATTGATGAAATCATAAGAGGACTTCAAGCTCCACAGGAAGTTAGTGAGGTGGGATCCACTTCCATAAGTTGTCTAGTGAGTCAAGTAGTCGATGACTCATTGGCACTCATTCATGAGCGTAGTTCTTTCGATCTTGATGAGGATGAACAGTTGGGGGTGAGTTGCATGAATAATGGGGACGAATTGGAGAGTTGGAGCACCTTTCAAGAACATGGTTGTGAGAAAAAAAAAGAAAATGAGCTTGTAATGTTAGAGGAAGTTCAGGAGGTAGAGTTTGAGGTTGAAAAACCTTCATCTGTTTTATCTTCTCCATCCTTTGTAGATTTTGATTGTTCTTTTTTCTATTCTCACGAGTCAGTTTTAGAGTCGGAGTCTCTTTATTTTGATATTTCTCCTTTTATGCTTCTTTTATTCAAAAATACCAAAAATAATTCTGTTTCAGGGGCCCATGAGAAGCTAGTAAGTTTACTAGCGATCGTTGGTTATATTGATTCAAGGAAGAAGGGCCCAAAGAAATACGAGAATTTTTATGTGCCTTGACAGACTGGACAAACACGTCGAGCTAATGACGTTAAACAAGCGCTTATGGGAGGCAACCCAAGTGAGTTAGTTATTTCTTTATTTTGAGTTTTATTTATTTTTTGTGTCTGTTATGTAGGTCTTGTTTTCTTTCTCTCCTTTGCTTTCAAGCTATCAAGATTCCAAGCATTCAGTCAAGAAGTCATCATCATTCCAGGGCAGTATTGTTCACTCCTTTCATTCATTTATTGTTCTCATGCTTGTTTATGCTTTATTTTCGTTATACATTGAGGACAATGCATACTTTAAGTTTGGGGGTGGATTAGCATGTTTGTGGAGCCCTTGAGCATCTGAGTTCGGGCTATAGTTTTGAGCTTTCTTTGAATTATGCATATGGTTGTTTTCTGGATGCTACTTTTGCATGATTATGATGTCCTAGGATAGGCTTTCTTGTCAATTTTCAAGCTTGTGATGAGTTGTAAGCATAAGTGCCCAAAAAGGGAGACTTTTTAAAATTTTTCTAGGAGATGACTTGCATGAGTAGAGTATCTGTCTTGGCTTGACTTGGATTTGAATGCTTAGGAGCAAATTATTGGGTTCATATGCTTGTTGTCACCTCGATAGGTGTAGGGTAGAGCTAAAAAGTTAATGTTTTGCAAATTAGCACGTTTGATCTTGCTTAGGAGGAAAGAAAAGAATATATGCTATTTATGCTCATAGAGAAAAATCATTCTTGTAGTTACTGTTGAAGAAAAAAATATTATGCCATGGCCTGTGCACAGTTTGCAATGTTTAATAAAGTTTAGGCAAAAAGAGCTACCCCTGTTGTGATCAGTTAGGCCAACCAGAGAAATCTCAGGTTAAGGGTCCCTGCAATGGGTGTGTGAAAGCTAGTGCCACATATAAATGCTTAATTCATTTGTTAATTAAAAGCACCTAAGTATGGAGATAATCAAACTAATTTGTTGCATTAACTCATTAGTGAAGCCTTAGTGCCAGTGTAGAGGGAAGATGAGCTGAGAGTTTAATAATCCAATCCCGAGCTAGTAGAGTCTGATCTTGTTGAGATAGATCTCGCTTATGCAAGTTAATTTTGGATAAATTTTAATTTGTCTCCCTCATTGGTCCTTATGTGCATATCTCTTGCTTGCTTGGTTATTGACTTTTGAGCCTTGAGGATTGAGTTATGAGTGTTGCATCCATTCTTCCATTGTATGTTTGATTTCAAGTTTGCTCGAGGACTAGCAAAAGCTTAAGTTTGGGGGTATTTGATAGCGAGCATAGCTAGCTATCTTTACTTATTTAATTTAGCTAGTCTTTTATGATTTTTGGGCCATTTTATTGTGCTTTAATGTTTATTTTGTAGGAAATGGTTGATTTGAGCTATAATGCCATATTAGAGTTAATCGGGTGCTCGGGGCGTGAAAAGATGCAAAGGAATGAAAAGAGTAAAAGTGGAAAAAAGTCAAATCTCGGTCAACAGCAGGCTAGCGTCGAGACGCTAGCTCTTGAGCGTCTCGACGCTCACATTCCATATCAGATTAGGCGCGTAAAGCTCACAGCGTCGAGACGCTGTGATAGGAAGCGTCCCGACGCTACCGTTTTTCCTTATTCAGAACGCGCATATAAGAGGCAGCGTCGCGACGCTAAGACGAAAAAATCAGAATAAAAGCTTATTTTCGGCTAGGTTTTTGGGGAGTTCGATTTGGGACCCTTTGGAGCCGTAAAGAGGACAGAATAGAGCACTTGGAGGTTGAAAACAAAGGGAGAGACTTGGAAATCAACCCATTGTTCGTGGGGATCGTGACGGGGACGTCGGGACTCGGCCTACATTGAGTTTTCTTTTCCCTTTTCTTCCCTTAGTTAGATTTATGGCTTTCCCATGTTTAGTTGAGCTTGTATTTACATTAATGAGTAGCTAAACTTGTAGCTTAGGGATTGATGTAGTTGATTAAGTTTATGGATTGATTTATTGTTTAAGTTGTGCAATGTTATTGTGTTTGTAATCTTGATTTAATGCTTTCAATTAATTTGCCATTAGTTGGATGATTTAAGTTTCGAATCTAGCTCGGGAGAGGGGATTTGATTTAGACTTACTCAAGATTGCATGAATAAAGTTTACTTTCTAATTCGTGACGGTTTTAGATTAACTTTAGAATTGGTTAAAAGATCTCATTGCCTTGCATGTTAATAGACTTAGATAGGGATATCAAGTTGGTTAATTTGCATGAGAATCAATTATACTCGGGAGAGGTAGTTGTGATTAAAGGGTCTTTGGCTCATAATTTCATTGTGCATAATAACTTATTCTTTAAAATCAATTCTAAACGAAATCGGCGAAATCAATTCCCTAAGTAGTTTTCCCAATTGAATTTCCATTCTTTTTACTTGCTTTAATTTAGTTTTAATATCATTCATTCATCACTTTTTAATCCCTAAATAAAATTGAGCGAGATAATTCACAATACTTAATTTGCTTAAAAATCCAATCCAGAGGACGACATTCGAATTTACTTTCACTATATTATTACTTGACCCGTGCGCTTGCGGTAGGAAAAGTCCACATCAAGTTTCTTGGTCTTTTGTCAGGACACATATGCATCCTGAGCAGACTCGTTTGCCATCGTATTCTTCGTCATTATAATCACTACTAGAATACGAATCTGTTTCTTCTTGTAATTCAAGAATTTGACCTTCATCCGAACTATAAATTATTGACTCTTCTGAATCAGATTGAATGATACTCAAAAGTTGTTGCTTTGTATCATTATCAATTTCTAATTCGTTGATCTTCTTTTTCATTGGACATTTATTGACATAATGTCCATTTGATCTACATTTGTAACATTGGACGTTTCTTTTGGAACTTCCTCCTTTGTAGAAGGGTCGTTTTTTATTGTAAGAATTATACGGCTTTCTATAATTCTTTCTTTGAAATTGCCTATATGGTTTATAGTTTTGTCGTTCTTGATACTTTCGATATCTTTTGATAGAATATTTTCTGATTGTGGATGGCGGACGAATTTTTCCATATCCATATCGATCGCAAAAAATCCCTAACTCGGCTCGTCTTGACCCGAAGGATTTATTAAGTTTTGATTGAACTTTTGACTCATTGCAGAGACGAAGACCTTCACCTATTATAAAGGAAGTTAGATTCCCATAGGTTATGGTGTCCCATGGAATTTTCCCGTCATATTTTGCGTTTAAATTGATCTTGACTCTTTCAGCAAAATAACTAGGAAGACCCTTAATGAATTGTTCCTTCCAGATTGGAGAAGAGCAATCGGCTCTAATAAGGACTTTGCTTAAAAACATATCTTTGTACCATCTAAAATCTCCTAGTGTTGGACATTTGAGGTTTAAAAGGATATCAGCTGATCTGGCCTGATATTGAGCTGGATCGCCTACAAAGGCATTTGTAAGGGTATATACGAGGGTATTGACAGCGTCTTCTATACTTTCTTCTCTTTTAACAGTTTGAGGTAATTGACCCTCGAGTTTGATTGTCTGTTTTTTCTTTTCAATAGTTGTGTGGGTTAATATGTACTGACGATCATAATCTGTCAGATATTGATCCCACCATTGTTTCAATTGCCCTGTAAATCCTGCAACAAGCAGTTGGGCTATTTCATGATCCTTTTTGCCTCTTTGTCGATAAGTGTTTGAGGCAATGAACATTTCATTGAGCACATTGAGGATAAGATAATCATATATGCCATCTATATTCCATTCATGGATGGCTAATCCGTCATAAACGACTTGAGTCATTTGTGCTTTTTCTTCCAATTGGACATCTGGGAAAGAAGGTTGTGGATACCAATTTCGCATTAACATTGGTTTTGACGCTTTTGATCTTGTTCCTACTTTTAGGACTTCGTTTGGTAGTTCAGTCGCTTCTTCCTCTAAGGAAAGATTTCTTGTTTTTTGAATAATTTGATCAATAACAGAATCATTTAGGACGTTGATTGTAGGGGTTGACTTCGAAGTTGATGGTTTTGAGATATGAAGACTACTTAGCTTTTCTTCAATTAAAGCTAGGGCTTCTTCTTCTTTGGACATTATTTTAATCTTGCTGTCAATTACTGTAGGTTTGAATAATGGAATTGACTCATCAATGGGAGGTATAAAGATTTCTTTGTTTGAAGACGAAGTAATTGAAGGCTTTGATATTTTCCCTTCAATCTTTTCTACTTGGTTAGCTATAGTAGAAAGGATTTTATTGGAAAAATTGTTTTGAAGCTGGATATTTTTTATATCCTTAAGAGTAGGAACGTTCTTCTCGTCTTTTTCACTAATATTTTTGAATGGACTAGCTTTGACCTTTTCCCCGTAAATTGTTTCAAATTCAATTTCTTCTAAGGGAGGATGAGTAGAGTGTATGCTCCCTCTTTGAGTGGTTTTCCATGATTCTTGAAGCATATTGATTTCATTCTCGGATTCTTTCATCCAAGTAAAAAATGGAATATTTCGTTCGGTTTCTTCCATGAATGAATACCATTTTGATCTTATCTCAGATCTTTGGTCTTTATCATAGTTTTTGAAAAAGGATTCTCTTTTTGCCTTATTTTTGCGGGACAGAAAATCCTTTTTTAAGGTTTCTTTATCGATTGAAAATTCTTGGATAAGGACATTCAATTGACTTTCGAACACAGATCTACCATCCATGTCCGTTTGAGTCGGTGATTGAGGTTGATCCTCGTATTGAACATTTGCTACATTTTGTTCTATATTTACAGACTTTACTCTTAACGAGTTAGATCTATTCATATAGAATTTTGATCCATCTTCTGAAGTTGATCCGGAAGTACTAGGTCGTGAAGACATGAAGTCTTTGACCTTTGACCTCTCTGGTTCATCAGAAAATTGAACTTCTACTGATCCATCTGGATGTTCGATAATTTGAGCAAGGTTTGAATTCTTTTTTGGAGGTGTGAAAGCTTCTGTAAGCCTCCATGTTGGGTTTCTGGTAATCTGTTCCCATGATAGACTTTTAGGAACAGTGACTGATGATCTCTCTAGATTTGCCTCTAAAAGGACGGTGGATCCTTTTGGAGAAGACCTTAAAGCCCTAGGAGAGATATTTGTATTCATCAATTTGTAATAGATTCTAAAGATCATTACAGCAGAATGAGTTTGATCTTGTATATTAAGATTTTGAGCATAAACATCGGCTATTAAAGAAGATAGGATGTTTGGATCTTTCAGAGAGAGGGTAAAATTTGGATAACAATTGAAGAAGATAGGTCCTCCTTCAAGGTTAGATTGAACGATTCCTAATAAGGAGTTTGAAAAATTTAGATGTCTTTTGTCTCTTAAAGAAACAAGGACTGGAATATCTAACCCAAGTTTGAATAAAGGTTTAATGGCTATTTGAACTAGTCCTATGTGAAGATAATTAAATTCTTCACGGTGATGAAGGATAAGCTTTTTTGAAAAAAGATTTATTGTTTCACGATCATTGTTGATTGGAATATTCTTTTCTGAAATCTTGATACAATTTTTTTGAGTAAAATTGAAAGTACTATGGTAGTAGATTGTTTTGGGATCTACCTTTGGAATATTCCATTGGTGGGGTTTATCTTCTATCTTTGCTATAGATAGTTCTTGATTGGTGGTGTTTGAAAGTTTTGAATCTAAATTACCTTTGTGATCTTCATGATCTTCGGAAATTGAAATCGCTTTCCCTTTGCCTCTAGAACTTATCATTCTTTTCAAGAGTTTAGACATATTTTATCTTCTTTGATTCATATCACAATATAAACAGAGAATAATTTTCTTTCTTTCTAAAAACTTTAAAAACACAACAATTTATCAAGTACTAGTTACTGGGGAACAGGAGCTTACCAACGGTCTTACTCTTTCTGCCGGGAACACAACCTTTACCAACCAGCAGACGACTAGCGAACGCAAGACGTAATTCCTGAATCCTTAAAGATTTGAAGATAGAAAGAGAAATTGTTCTTTCTTTAAATTGTTATATGAATGCAAGAGGGTAAGATTTGAATAAACTCTTTATTGAATCAAGGCTCTGATACCAATTGCTCCTCGGTTAACCGCGAAGAGAATTAGGATCGATTACAAGGGAGAGAATGATAGCAGGTGAGCGTGGAAATGTTTCAAACTTCAAATGAAAGCTCGAAATTTTCCGATGCCCTTTGATTACAAGATGGAAGTCTTTTATAGACTCCGGATTTGAAACTACAATAGAATGCAAAAAATTAAAAGATAACAATCAATCCGACAGGACAGGACCCCTGACTAGATTGATGTGACAAAAGATAAAATTATTAAAGGTATAATAATTACAAAACGACAAAACAACAAATAATTACACAACGAGCGCAAGGAACCTGCTTTAAGCAATGAAGAAAATTTGACAAAAGTCAAATCTACTGGAGTAATGCTTACAAGAAAAAGAGGTAGAAGGACGCCAAGATCGCAAGCAATAGAGAGTTAAGTAATTCTCGCAAAGTAGATAATAGGCATTGCTTGGGGACAAGCAATAGTTTAAGTTTGGGGGTTTGATTGCTTGCGAAATGCAAGCTATTTACCCTCTAAATTTAGGCTAAAAGAAGGCAAAAAGAACCTCCAATGCGTTATCTTAGCGCATAAAGAAAAGGAAAAGTGCTTTGATATAAGCGGCAGGCTATATTTGTGTATGCGATAAGAAATTATAAATACAAAGTGCCAACGCAACTAATCTGGACATTTTAAGTATCTTTTCAACGCAGGCACACTTTCCAAGATGATCAAAAGACAGAAAAAGATGGGTGAAAAGACAAGTGCCGGCGCAGCCAGAGCAAGTAGGCGAAAAAGGAGATTAAAAAGGCGCAAGTGGCCTAATGATGATTAAGCACTGACACAACTAACGCAAGTGGACTTGCAAGTTGGCCGTTGGTGACTTGAAGAAGTTTGCTTCCCTCACCTATAAATAGAAGTCACATGTTCGAAAGAAGGGAGATCATTAGCAGACCATTGAAGAGAGAAGAAGAACCTCACAAAGGAGCTGCAGAAATCTGTAAATGGGAGTACACTTGTGTGTAATGTATCACTTCATGTATATCTGTTTTGCTTTCATGAGCTAAATCTTCTCTTCAAGGCTTAGCGCAAGCGCCTCATGCGGCGATAAGTGCCACTTGTAAGCGTATTTTTGGTTTATTTGAAACATTGTTTGCTTTCTACTTAGTTGTGTTAATCTTTTCATTGCTAAGTCCCGCTTGGCCAGCCGGATGCGATATCAGTATGATAAATCCTTGACAGGTAATGCATATAGATCTCTCTAAGTAGAACAAGCTAGCGCATGTCATGTAGTCTTGGTAGCATTTAATTATTACCACTAAAAGATATTGCATGCTTGAGCTTTGATTGCATTGTGACTAACGCAATCCCTTGTAAGTATTAAGAGAACTAAACTTCACGCATAAACTAGGCAAAGAGTCATTTGCTAGTTGATTGCTAAAACGCATAAGGAGTACCGGAAGGAAAACTTAATGATTTTTTCTCACTTAGGCATTAATGGATCAATTAATCAAAAATTAGCGCTACAAGTCTCTTATAAACGCATGAGGTTGCTACCGCAATAGCCTTGATATTTTTCGCATTAAACCCCTTTCCTGAATTTATATTATTTTCTTCCCGCAATACATCTATTATTTAAACTACACCAGTCAATTTTCTTTACTTACCTAGCATGTTGAGAAATTAAATCAGTGAATATATAATTTTTGTTCCATTTCCCTGTGGATTCGACCCTGAACTCATCAGGTACTACTTGAATTACTCAGTTTATACTTGGATTGATTTAAATCTGCGACTATTCTACCAACTATACTGATAACCAATCAGAGGAGCTTTCCTTTGATCTAAACCTAAAGACTCAAAAACATCCTCACACCTAAACATTTCTTTTTCATTTTTTCTTTCTAAAGAAAAAACTTCTAAATCCTTTACACTAACCTCTCCATGATCTTCCAAATGTTTGTTTTTCGAATCCTACATTGTTGTCTCAACAATTGTGTTCTCCAGAATCCTAATGAAATAGCAATCTTCCATTTTGTCTGGATACTTCATGGCCTTAAACACATTAAATTTCACTTCCTCATTATAAACTCTCATTGTTAACTCCCCTTTTTGAACATCTATCAATGCCTATTGGGTTCCTAGAGTGAGTAAAAAATATAGTATAAAATACTCTAGAATTCCTGTGCAAGTATACACAGTCTGCAGCAAGTAATATTATCAATCCAAGGTCTGAATGAGTTTCCACTTTACCTATTTTGTATAACTTTTTAATGGTTTCAAAGATAATAAAAATGTTGGGTTTTATCGGAATTATGCTGAAGCAAAATAAATGACAGAACAACGAGTAAACAAATAGACAGACAGATTAAAGACAGGCGCTGGTTAGGCTTTAGTGATTGTTCTAAGATATGCTCTAGCAATATTATTGATCATGCATCTCTCGTAGTATTATTAGCGGGAACTCCGGATCTTTTGGGATATGTTTCAAACCCAATGAAGAGCGACCGATCGAGCACTAGGCAACTGGCTATCCCTAGCTCAGTCACTGGCGTTCACCAATACACAATGATCGTAATGTGGAGAATTGCCACACACTCTCTAAATCATCCCTGAAACTAGAGAAAGCTATCCATACCGGCTGGCCAGGCGGGCATAAAATAAGAATAAGCACAACAATTAACCAAAATGCAATAGTCAATTTATTACTAGAGATGAAGCACAGTAATCACATTATTCCTAACCAACACCTTAAGCTACTTAGTTCATAATAGGCATAGGAATACGAATTACAATCTGAGTATGCATGTCCATAGCCACAAGTTAAGAAGGAAAATAAACTCCCTAATCAGCTTGCGGATGATGGTGTTCTTGATAATCTTCAACCTCTCTAACTATTCGGCTTCCAAGGGAAAAACATGGAATGACTTTGACTTTGACGGCTACTTCTTTTTATAGAAGGATGGGAGGCTTGAATTAGGTCAACTAGGACACGTGTAAGGCTCTCCTTGATCCTTTATTAAGAAAATATCTCAATAGAAGTCGGTTCATGAAGTTGGCTAACGAGCTGTGATGTGGCAGTTTCTGCTCCCAGTTTTGCTGCAGCATAGAATTTGCTCCTTCCAGTCGCTCAGCAGCATAATCTGCACAAAGTGATTTCCAAAGCTTTCATTCTTCCAAATGGGTTAAATCATGTAATATCTCTCTAAAACCAACCCTATTAAGCATTAAAGACACACAAATCTTTATATAAATGAGGCCTAAATAACTACCTTTTGGGCAGTTATCATACCCCCAAACTTGAACTATTGCGCGTCCCGAGCAATACTAACTCACCTTCCCTTAAGAATTTCAAAACATTAGACAGAGAATTAGCTTAATCAAACCAGACAGTCCAACACTACCTTTAACCTTTACCTGAGCACTCTGCAAAACCAAGCTCTGCTGCAGCAAAATGATTCCTTCAGCAGGGACAAATAATCACCACTTTTCAACTTAATTCTAAGAACTCACCACAGCCTAGCTCTATTATCAGACATTTCAAAACATATTTTTAAAGGGGTTTATAACATTATTTATTAGACTTAAAGCAGCCTTATAGTCATAAGCTCTTAAGCACGGGATGACCCACTTTATGGTGCAGTATACCCTTGCCTCAAGCTCATCACCAACTAGGCTCAATACTCATTATAAAGTTCAAAAATCCTTAGTTATTCTATCTCTTGCCCCTCAGAATGGCGACATTTTGTGATGAAGCTCACCTAAGTTCTGGGAGACAGAAAAAACTGATGGATCATCATTCATCCCTCAAAACTTTTGCTCTGTCAATTTTTTTCAGCAAAATCTTCAACAAATAATAATAATTTTTTTTTTCAGCAAATAATTTTTCTTACTATTTCTCATTTTTTCATATTTCCTAGGTCATCTTTTGACGCGAAGACAAACTGTGGGTATCACAAATGTCCCTGGTTACTCAATAACCTAGAAAATTTTAATTTTGAAGGAGAGGAATGCTCGAGCAAAATAATTAGAGCAGCAAAAAGTCCCCCAAACTTAAATTATTCATTGTCCCCAATGAATCATTAATTAAGCAATTATACCCCCAAACTTAAATTTTTCTATCTGAATTTTTAAACTAAACATGGGACTTAGATTAAGCTTAAAGTGGATCATATAAGTCAATACTACAGTCAAAAATCTTCTTGCCGCAGCAACAGTCCAGGCTAGAAGAAATGCTCAAGCAAAAGGTTTCTGGAGATCAGAATACCTTGATCTAACTAAGCGTAATCAGTCCAAGCTTCAAAAATTCAGAAGAAAATAGTTAAGTTAGAGTCAGTCAGTGCTCATGGAATAGAAACATCTAGAAATTTCATTAAAATCATAGAAAAATATTACAAAGCAGATGTATATTTTTGTCAAAGAAGCAGAAAATTAAAAAGAAAGACAAGCAGTTATAACAATGAGCAGGGTCAATTATGCGCGAGCAAACAAAAATGAGAAAACAAAAGTAATGCTCGCTCCAGGTCATCCGATCAATCACTCTTCCTGACCCTACTCCTCATCAACATCCTCTTCTCGTTCAACAGGCGGGGGTGGTATCCAAAGATTAAACAAATCATCGGGAAACACTGGGAAGGCCTGATACGGTCTTGAGAAATTGCTTTGCAAGGCCCCCCTTAGCGCATCATCTCTCCTTTTAGCATAAGTCCAATAGGTCTGAGCTTGCCTTTCAGCAAATTCTAACCTACTAGTCAACACTGTCAGTTGCTCTAGGATTTGATTAACGCCATACACCAGCCCTCCCTGGCGAACCTCTTGCATACGTTGAAGCCGCGCCAGATTAGGTGTTTCAATGATTCCCTTATCAGTCATGATCATATCTTATGGAAC
Organism: Luffa acutangula; assembly: GCA_036850905.1. Classification (NCBI taxonomy): domain Eukaryota; kingdom Viridiplantae; phylum Streptophyta; class Magnoliopsida; order Cucurbitales; family Cucurbitaceae; genus Luffa; species Luffa acutangula. The sequence continues at coordinate 18,185,570 of CM072096.1, forward strand.
CGTGGGCACTCCTGCCCTGCTGCATAACATCGTAATCGTGTTCGGAAAGAACAGCTTCCCCACCTTCTTTTTCCAGCAATCAACAATCTCAGAAGAAATAATTTTTCCTACATCAATACTCATCGAGCGAAGAATAGCAAAGGCAAGCAATACCCTGTCCCGAGACACTGTGGAGTCATGCATTGTTGGCAGCAAACGGAGCCTAATGAAGCCCATCCAAGTGTTGGCTTCACTCTTCAAATAAGCAGCTTGAAATGTATGCTTCTGCGTCTGCGACACCCTCCATTGGGCCCCCTCAATGCCTACCTCCCGGACAGCCGCACTCAGTTGGTCACTAGATGGGGCAACCACCATTTCATTGAGAACTGTGTGTGGAAAGTCCTGAAGATCAAACAAATTATTAATGGCCTCTGGGCTCCATTGGACAGGCACTCCTCGCACTATGACTTCAAAATCATCCTTCACATCAAGATTAGCATAGAATTCCCGAACGATATTGGCATTGACAGGATCAGGCTTCGCACAAAACTGTCTCCACCCAAGGCTCGCTATTCCGGACTCCAAGAACCTGGGCAAATCAGTGCCAAATCCTCGCTCGAATAAGAAATCACGCTTCAGTACTTCTTGATATTTTGCTCTGGCAAGTTCGTTGACGAAGCAAATGAATGGTGCCCTCGGCTCCTCAATTTCTCCTGATGCTTCGGCAATTCCTTTGCCCTTGCTTTCTCTCTGTTCGCGCAAACGTTCTTCTTCTGCCTTTCTTGCCTCTTCTTCTTTTTCTTTATTCTCAGCTTCCCTTTTTTCTTCCTCAGAGTCCGATGCCGGAGGCGATGGCGTGTTCCGAACCACCTTCACGTGACCCGCCTTCCTCTTGATGCGGCGGCGCTTTGGTGGTTCAGGCATAATGATTTCAACATGAGCCTCATGCTCCGGTGTTTTCTCCTCGCCAGGCTCACCTTCGACCTGCTCTTCACCCTCTATTTCTTGATTTTTCTCGACATTCCCTTCTTGAACCGCAACAGAAATTATCGATCCTGTCTCAGGATGTGTAGTTCCCTCTGTATCCGCGACATTCACCGTCTCTTCTTGAATCGTTTCTTGCTCCGCAGCCCTCTGCTGCCTCCTTCTTCGTTTAGCCTCTTTTTCCTCCGGCGTTCTCTTTTTCTTCATTTTTCCTTTCTGCACTTCCGGTGTAACCGGCACCTCCTCCTCTTCACTTTCTCTCTCTTTTCGAGCTCTTGTTTTAGCCATTGGAGGTGTAAAAGGGTTTTGACAGAGAATGCGAAGAAAGAAAGAATAACACTCACACGAAGATTTGATCAAGAAGACGAAGTGGGAGAAGCTTACCAGCGTTTGCGAATAAATAAGGCTCCGACAAACAAGAATCCTAACCGAAAAGATTTGCCCTGCCATAACTAATATTACCGTTGTAAATTTAAAAATGCAAACCTGAAAGTCAAAAATTACCAACGGTAAAATTTCGGATTCCAAACGCCCATGGTAAAATCGACGTGCTGTCATCATTGAAGCCTTCGGATAATTGCTCTGGGACACGTGGCCTCATCAGACGATGCACGCAGATTTACCTGCAAGAAATTCAAAGCTAAATCTAACGGTAACAATAATAAATTCCAACGGAAACCCTTTTAACTCGGAATATTTTGCTCCAGCAAAATCTTTGCCGCAACAATCTGCTGGTCCTGAAGAATCTTAGATACGGAAGTCAAATTTAAAAAAAAAAAAACAAAAAAAATCAAAGATTTTTTCTTTAAATTAAATTTAACCAAACATCCCAATCTCTTATTTTCAAAAGAAGCCGAATATATTAGAGAAAATCTCTATTAATTAAAACTAGAATTCAAATAACTGAAAATAAAATCTAGATAAAATAAAATCTAACTAACTAAAAGATAATCCAAAGATAATTTAAATAAAGAACCCAAAAATAAAATCAAATCAAATAAAAAATAACTCAAATCTAATCTACCAACAAAAATGCTTAAAAGATAAAATCTAATAACTCATGCAAAATTAAATCTAACCTAACCGAAAAATAAAATCAATACAAATCCTGGGAGCTCAAAATTTTGCTCTGTGAAATGCTCCCGCAAAAGTCCTGCTCTCTCAATCATCAACCAAACGTAGGGAAGGATATTTCGACTGAAATTCCTCACCCCAATAATGTTTCACACGTTGTCCATTCACCTTGAATACTCTCCCATCTTTTTCATCCTGCAAAGTAATTGCTCCATTGGAGAAAACCTCAATCATAATAAACGGCCCTGACCATTTAGATTTTAATTTTCCAGGAAATAATTTTAATCTAGAATTATAAAGCAAAACTTTTTGACCCTTTACAAACTCCTTAGACTTTATTTTCTTGTCATGTCACAGCTTAGTCTTCTCCTTATACATTTTCGCATTCTCGTAAGAAAATTGGCAAAATTCCTCTAACTCATTAAGCTGCAGCATTCTTATTGCTCCTGCACGACTCAGATCAAAATTTAACTTTTTCAAAGCCCAAAACGTCTTATGCTCTAGCTCTAATGGTAAATGGCAAGCTTTCCCATATACTAACCTATAGGGAGACATACCTAGAGGAGTCTTATAAGCTGTCCTATATGCCCAAAGAGCCTCATCCAACCTAAAAGACCAATCCTTTCTAGATGGATGGACTACTTTCTCTAAAATAGCTTTAATTTCCCTATTACTATTTCAGCTTGACCATTTGCTTGTGGGTGATAAGGGGTAGCTATCCTATGCTTAATCCCATACTTAGCTAAAAGCTTAGTTAAGATATTATTAACAAAATGTGTACCCTCATCACTCACTAGAGCCCTAGGCGTCCCAAACCGCGCAAAGATGTGCGATTGAAGAAACCTTGCTACTGTCTTGGCATCACTCTGATGACATGTGATGGCCTCCACCCACTTGGACACATGATCAACTGCCAATAAGATAAAAACATTGCCATTAGAAGGGGGAAATGGCCCCATAAAGTCAATACCCCATACATCGAATAATTCAACTTCTAAAATGTAAGTAAGAGGCATTTCATCTCTAGGCCCCAAATTTCCTCTCCTTTGGCAAGCGTCACATTGCTTGTAGAACCAATGGGCATCCTTAAATAACGTAGGCCAGAAAAATCCGCAATGCAAAATCCTCATAGTCGTCCTCTGTCCGCTGAAATGACCTCCATACGGCGAAGAGTGACATTGCTCCAGGATTTCTTTTGCTTCAGCACCTGAAACACACATACGAATAATACCGTCAGAGCATTGCTTATACATAAACGGCTCATCCCAAAAGAAAAATTTCACATCATGTTTAAACTTTTTCTTCTGCCTCCAATCCATATCAATAGGGGTGACTCCCTTTACTAAAAAGTTGGCAATATCAGCATACCAAGGGACATCCCTGACTACCTTTACCTGAATAGCAAAAAGCTGCTCATCTGGAAAAGAATCGGAAATGGCAGATTGCTCCAGCAAAGATGATGATGGATCAAGACGAGATAAATGATCTGCAATAACATTCTCTGATCCCTTCTTGTCTTTTATCTCCAAGTCGAATTCCTGCAGTAATAAAATCCAACGAATTAATCTAGGCTTTGCATCTTTCTTAGACATTAAATACCTTATTGTTGCATGATCCGTGAACACCGTGACTTTTGAGCCAACCAAATATGGCCGAAATTTCTCAAAAGCAAACACAACAGCTAACAACTCCTTTTCAGTAGTTGTGTAGTTGACTTGTGCTTCATTTAAAACCTTGCTTGCATAATATATAGGATGAATAAATTTGCCCTGCTTTTGCCCCAGCATCGCACCTACCGCAGCATCACTCGCATCACACATTACCTCGAATGGCAAATTCCAATTAGGCGTGCAGAGAATGGGTGCTGAGATTAAAGCAGCTTTTAATGTTTCAAAAGCCTTCCTACAATCTGCATTAAAGTCAAAAACATGATCAGTGCACAATAAGTTACAAAGAGGTTTACTGATTTTGGAAAAATCCTTTATGAACCTCCTATAAAATCCAGCATGTCCTAAAAAACTCTGAATTCCCTTCACTGAATTCGGTGGCTCTAGTCTTTCGATAACCTCAACTTTTGCTCTATCAACTTCTAGACCATTCTTAGAAATCCTATGACCTAACACTATGCCCTCCTTTACCATGAAGTGGCATTTTTCCCAATTAAGAACTAGATGGGTATCCTCACATCTTTTTAATACCTTGCCTAAATTATCTTAAAAACTCCAAAAAGACCCTCCAAAAACTGAAAAATCGTCCATAAATACCTCAACAATGGACTCAAAGATATCAGAAAAAATTGCTAACATACACCGCTGAAATGTTGTTGGAGCATTGCAAAGGCCAAAAGACATTCGCCTAAAAGCAAACGTCCCATAAGGACAGGTGAAAGTGGTTTTCTCCTGATCCTTAGGAGCAATAGTAATCTCCATACCCAGAATAACCATCTAAGAAACAGTAATAGGCCTGACCAGCCAATCTATCCAACATCTGGTCAATATATGGTAGAGGGAAATGGTCCTTACGGGTGGCCTTATTAAGCCTCATGTGGTCCATACAAACCCTCCAGCCAGTTACTGTCCTGGTTGGAATCAACTCATTGTCTTTATTACTTACCACAGTGACACCTCCTTTTTTAGGAACACATTGGACAGGGCTTACCCAATTGCTATCGGCAATTGGATAAATGATCCCAGCATCCAACCATTTAATCACCCCCTTCTTAACAACCTCTTTCATTGCAGGGTTAAGCCTTCTTTGTTGCTCAACACTCCTAAAAGATCCCTCCTCTAGAGTAATTTTGTGCATACAAAAAGATGGGCTAATTCCCTGAATGTCAGCCAACGTCCAACCTATAGCCCTGCGGTATTGCTGCAGCAATTTTATTAAGGCCTCCTCATGCTCTGGCATTAAATCTGATGCAACAATAAAAGGCAACGTCTTACCTTCCCCGAGATATACATACTTTAGATGATCCGGCAAGGGCTTCAAATCTAAAGTAGGTGCCTCAATCAGGGATGGCTTAATAGGAGGAGCTTTCCTTTGATCTAAATCTAAAGACTCAAAAACATCCTCACACCTAAACAACTCTTTTTCATTTTTTTTCTTTCTAAAGAACAAACTTCTAAATCCTCAACACTAACCTCTCCATGCTTTTCCGAATGCTGACTAGCCGAATCCTGTATTGCTATCTCAATAACTGTGCTCTCCAGAAACCTAATGAAGGAGCAATCCTCCATTTCATCTGGATATTTCATGGCTTTAAACACATTAAATTTTACTTCCTCATTACAGACTCTCATTGTTAATTCCCCTTTTTGAACATCTATTAACGCCCTACCTGTAGCCAAAAATGGACGTCCTAGAATAATTGGAACATTTTTATCAGCCTCATAATCTAAAATAATAAAATCAACAGGAAAGATGAATTTATCTACCTTTAATAAGACATCCTCAATTTTACCCTCTGGATATGTGATAGACCTATCAGCTAGTTGGAGTGTGACTGTGGTAGGCCTAGCTTCACCAATGTCAAGCTTCCGATAGACCGAAAGAGGCATAAGGTTAATGTTTGCACCTAAATCAGAGAGTGTTCTACCTAACTCTTTTCCACCTATAGACACAGGTATAGTAAATGACCATGGATCCTTAGCCTTGGGTGGTAGCCCATTCTTAAGAATAGCACTACACTCCTCAGTAAGAGATACAGTTTCAAACTCACCTAACCTTTTCTTTTTAGTTAAAATATCCTTAAGAAATTTAGCATAATTAGGCATTTGCTCTATAGCTTCTACTAAAGGGATATTTATGTGCAATTGATTAAGAATCTCTAAAAAAATTTTAAATTGCCCATCTTGATTCTTAGGCTTTAGCCTTTGTGGAAAAGGTAGAGGTGGTACATAAGGTGGGGGCGGCACATAAGGTGGTTCCACATCTGGAACAGAACCAGATGCTCCAGCATTTTTATTGCTGCCTCCAACACCCTGACCAGACTCCAACTCTTTCTCAACAACAACATTATTTTTATCACCATTTTTATCTATAACCTGGGTTTTACTAGGCTCTTCTAATGGCTTATCACTCCTAAGAGTTACCGCTTTTACCTGCTCCTTACCTTCCCTTCGAGGGTGTTCAATATCCGAGGGAAGTTTCCCTTGAGGCCTTGCTTTCAGCTCATTAGCTAGCTGACCCACTTGCAATTCCAGGGCCCTCATCGAAGCTTGATTACTTTGAATTGCGGCATCTGTACGAGCCATAAATTCTTTCATCATCGCCTCGAGAGAACTTCCCGAATTTTGCTGGGGCAAAGCCTGCTTATTTTTCTGGGGCAATACCTGCGCTTTAGCAAATCCCGGCTGGTTCACCTTTTGTTGCGCTTGCGCACTACTTCCTTGTCCTCCCCATGAGAAGTTGGGGTGGTTGTGCCAACCTGGATTATAGAAGTTAGAGTTAGGGTTATTCCTCTGATTATCTACAAAAAACACAGAAGCTGGATTGTTGGGGCAAAACTCGTAGTTGTGATTTTCACCACAATAGACACATGCTTCCTCTACCACTTGGTTCACCACTACAGCAGGCTCCATAGCTGGTGGCTGCTGATGACTAATCACGGTCACATTCTTAAGAGCATTAGCAATCATAGCAAGATCAGCCCTAATGGTAGACACACCATCAACCTCTAATACACTCTTAACCTTTTTATTTGTGCCTCTAGCATCCGACCACTGACAACTATTAATCGATATTCTTTCTAAAATCTCATAAACTTCATCAAAAATCTTTTCCAAAAGGGCCCCTCCAACCGAAGCATCGACCATACCTTGGGTTACTCCATTTAAACCATTGTAAAATGTTTCCATTTGAATACAATGAGGTAAACCATGGTGGGGACACTTTCGCAAAAGCTCCTTAAATTTCTCCCAAGCCTCACTAAAAGTCTCATCTTCAAGTTGCCTAAACCCTACTATTTCACTCCTTAATTTAGCATTTCTATTTGGTGGGAAATATTTACTCAAAAATTTTTCAGCTAACTCATCCCATGTCCTAATTGATCTTGGAGAAAAAGAGTTTAACCATGCCTTTGCTCCATCTCTAAGAGAATACGGGAACAAAGTTAATCTAAGAGCATCTCTAGGCACTCATTGAATTACAAAAGAATCACTAACTCCCAGAAAAGACTTAAGATGTAAATGAGGGTCTTCAGATGACAAACCATGGAATTGCCCCACGGTTTGCAACATCTGAAACATTACCGGTTTCATTTCAAAATTCGCTGCTTGGATTTGGGGACGTGCAATCCCTGGATTCAACTCATTAAACTTTGGGACAGCATACGCTCGAATGGCTCTGGTCCTATCGTTCGTTATCAAGATAGGATTTTCAGCCTGATTTTTTTGCTGCTCATTTTGTTCAAACAGCGGGTTTTGCTGCAGCAAACGATTCTGGGGGTCTGCTGGACCTTCAAGACCCTCCGAAAGGCGCGGCACGTTCTCCATCTGGTTCTGGTTCCTGCGCTGCTCTCTTCTTCTGATCCTGAATGTCCTCTCAATTTCTGGATCAAGCTCGAACCTTACCCCAGGCGGATCGCTCATGCACCAAACTCACACCTGCAAAAACAAAAGAACAAATCAAAAAGTTCTAACACCAAACCACTAAAACACTTACACAAAACAGATCAGATAAAAACTTATTCAGCTCCCCGACAACAGCGCCAAAAACTTGTTGGCTTCCTAGAGTAAGTAAAAATGTGGTATAAAAACTAGAATTCCTGTGCAAGTATACAGAGTCTGCAGCAAGTAATATTATCAATCCGAATCCTGAATTAGCTTCCACTTTATCTATTTTGTGTAACTTTCTAATGGTTTCAAAGATGGAAAAAATGATTTAGTTTTATAAGAATTATGCTGAAGCAAAATAAATGACAGAACAACAAGTAAACAAATAGGTAGACATATTAAAGACAGGCGCTGGTTAGGATTTAGTGATCGTTTTAAAAGATGCTCTAGCAATATTATCGATCATGCATTTCTCGCAGTATTATTAGCGGATTCCTCCCGGAACTCCAGATCTTTTGGGATGTGTTTCAACCCCAATGAAGTACGACCGATCGAGCACTAGGCAACTGGCTATCCCTAGCTCAGTCACTGGCGTTCACCAATACACAATGATCGTAGTGTGGATAATTGCCACACACTCCCTAAATCATCCCTGAAACTAGAGAGAGGTATTCACACCAGCTGGCCAGGCGGGCATAAAATGGAAATAAGCACAACAATTAACCAAAATGCGATAGTCAATATATTACTAAAGATGAGGCACAGCAATCACATTATTCCTAACCAACACCTAAGCTACTTAGTTCATAATAGGCATGGAAACACAAATTACAATCTGAGTAGACATGTCCATAATCACAAGACAATAAAAGAAATAATAATCTCCTCAACCAGCTTGTGAACAATGGTGTTCTTGATAATCTCTAATCTCTTTATACTACTCGGCTTCCAAGGAAAGTTGGAATTCCCTTTGACTTCGACGGCTACTTCCTTTTATAGAAGGATAAGAGGCTTGAATTAGGTCAACTTTGACACGTGTAGGGCTCTCCTTGCTCCTTTATCCCGAAATAACTCAACAGAAGTCGGTTCATGAAGCTGGCTAACGAGTTTTGATGTGGCAGTTCTGCTCCCAGTTTTGCTGCAGCACAGAATTTGCTCCCTCCAGTCGCCCAGCAGCATAATCTACACAAAATAATTTCCAAAGCTTTCATTCTTCCAAATGGGTTAAAACATGTAATATCTATCTAAAACCAACCCTATTAAGCACAAAGGTCACACAAATCAATATAGAAATTAGGCCTAAATAACTACCTTTTGGGCAGTTATCAGTGGTACATAAGGTGGGGGCGGCACATAAGGTGGTTCCACATCTGGAACAGATCCAAATGCGCCAGCATCATTATTGCTGCCTCCAGCACCTTGACCAGTTTCCAACCCTTTCTCAACAACACCATTTTTATCACAATTCTTTTCTATATCTTGGGTTTTACTAGGCGCTTTCCTTTCCTCTAGTGGCTTACTACTTCTAAGAGTCACTGCCTTTACTTGCTCCTTACCTTCCCTTCTAGGGTGTTCAGTATCTGAAGGAAGTTTCCCTTGAGACCAAGCCTTCAGCTCATTAGCTAGCTAACCCACTTGCAATTCCAGGGCTCTCATTGAAGCTTGATTACTTTTAATTGTGGCATCTGTACGAGCCATATATTCTTTCATCATTACCTCAAGAGAACTCTCCAAACTTTGCTGGGGCAAAGCCTACTTATTTTACTGGGGCAATACCTGCGCTTTAGCAAATCCTGACTGGTTCACCTTTTGTTGTGCTTGCACATTACTTCCTTGTCCTCCCCATGAGAAGTTGGGGTGGTTGCGCCAACCTGAATTATAAAAGTTAGAATAAGGGTTATTCCTTTGATTACCTACAAAAAAACACAAAAGCTGGATTGCTGGGGCAAAACTCGTAGTTGTGGTCTTCACCACAGTAGACACATGCTTCCTCTACAACTTGGTTCATCACTGCAGCAGGCTCCACAGCTAGCGGCTGTTGATGACTAAACACTGTCACATTTTTATGAGTGTTAGCAAACATTGCAATATCAGCCCTAATGGTGGACACACCATCAACCTCTAACACACTCTTAACCTTTTTATTTGTGCCTCTAACACCTGACCACTGACAACTATTAGTTGATATTCTCTCTAAAATTTCATGGGCTTCATTAAAAGTTTTTGCCAAAAGAGCCCCTCCAGCCGAAGCATCAACTATACCCTGGGTTGCTCCATTTAACCCATTGTAAAATGTTTCCATTTGGATACAATGTGGTAAACCATGGTGGGGACACTTTCGCAAAAGCTCCTTAAACCTTTCCCAAGCCTCACTAAATGTTTCATCTTCAAGTTGCCTAAACCCTACTATTTCACTCCTCAATTTAGCATTCCTATTTGGTGGGAAATATTTACTAAGGAATTTTTCCTCTAATTCATTTCATGTCCTAATTGATCCTGGAGCAAAAGAATTTAACCATGTCTTTGCTCCATCTCTAAGAGAATACGGGAACAAAGTTAATCTAAGGGCATCCCTAGGCACTCCTTGAATTACAAAAGAATCACTAACTCCTAGAAAAGACTTAAGATGCAAATGAGGATCTTCAGATGACAAACCATGGAATTGACCCACGATTTGCAACATCTGAAACATTACCGGATTCATTTCAAAATTTGCTGCCTCAATTTGAGGACGTGCAATCCCTGGATTTCACTAATCAAACATTGGAAAAGCATACGCTCGAATGGCTCTGGCCCTATCGTTTGCTACCAAGATAGGATTCTCAGCCTGATTATTTTGCTGCTCATTTTGCTCCAGCGGCTGGTTTTGCTGCAGCAAACGATTCTGCTGGGGGTTCGCTGGATCTTCAGGACCTTGAGGGAGACGCGGCACGTTATCCATTTGTCTATGCTACTCTCTCATTCTTCTCCTGAATGTCCTCTCGATTTCTGGATCAAGCTCGAACCTTACGCTAGGCGGATCGCTCATGCACCAAACTCATGCCTGCAAAAACAAAAGAAACAATCAAAAAGTTCTAGCACCAAACCACTAAACACACATACACAAAACAGATCAGATAAAAACTTATTCAAGTCCCCGACAATGGCGCCAAAAACTTGTTGGGTTTCCAGAGTGAGTAAAAATGTAGTATAAAAAGACTCTAGAACTCTGTGCAAGTATACACAGTCTGCAGCAAGTAATAAGTATTTATCGAATCCAAGGTCTGAATTAGCTTTCACTTTATCTATTTTGTTTAGTTTTTCAATGGTTTCAAAAGTGGTTAAAATGATTGGTTTTTATAGAAATGTTGAAGCAAAAGAAATGACAGAACAGAAAGTAAACAAATAGGCAGACAGATTAGAAACGAACGCTGGTCAGGATTTAGTAATTGTTTTAAAAGATGTTCTAGCAATATTATTGATCATGCAAAACTCTCGCAGTCTTATTAGCAGATTCCTCCCGGAACTCTGAATTTTTTGGAATGTGTTTCAACTCCAATGAAGCACTACCGATCAAGCACTAGGCAACTGGTTATCCCTAGCTCAATCACTGGCGTTCAGCAATACACAATGATCAAGTGTGATTAAATGCCACACACACTCCCTAAATCATTCCTGAAACTAGGAAGTGATATTCATACCAGCTGGCCAGAAGGGCATAAAATAGAAATGAGCACAACAATTAATCAAGATGCATCAAATCAATATCAATTGCATAGAAATTAAGCACAGCAGCTACATGTTCCCTAACCAACACTTAAAGTTACTTATTTCATAAAGTGCATAGAGACACACATTACAATATAAGTAATTGCATCCATAACTACAAAGTAATACAAGAAAATATTAATTCCCTTGATCAGCTTGCAATTGATGGTCTTCTTGTAGGGCTCCAATCTTTCTCCTCTATTAGGCTCCCAAAGGTGGAATTAAACTTTCCAAGAGTGGAATGTTCCTCCCAAGGATCGATTGAATTTGACTTGGGCGGCTATCTCCTTTTATAGAGTGATAGGAGGCTTGAATTAGGTTGACATAGACACGTGGATGACTCTCCTTGCTCATTTATCTTAGAATAGCTTAACAGAATTCAGTTCATTAAATTGGCTAACGAGCTGTGACGTGGCAGTTTTGTTCCCAGCTTTGCTCTAGCACAGATTTTGCTCCCTCCAGTCGCTCAGCAATACATTCTGCACAAAATAACTTCCAAAGCATCCATTCTTCCAAATGGGTTAAAACATGTAATATCTATCTAAAATCAACCCTATTTAGCACAAAAGACACACAAATCCCTATAGAAATAAGGCCTAAATAACTCCCTTTTGGAGAGTTATAAGCTATTATGGTATGCTTAGCAAGAGAACTTCGAGCATGTCATTCATGGTATGATTGAAGGGATAAAAGCCCCACGCAGCGGAAAGTATTACCGAACCTACTCAGAGTCTTAGATTCTAATTGAAATACCAATACAATTTGCAAAATATTACAGCAATAAATCTATATTTAATGAGTTGTACATAGGCTATAAACATGCTAAAAGATCAACTAGATTGATCCTAGTGATCAAGGATTTCATAGAAAACTTACTTTTGTAGAAAGCCTTGATCAATTCGCCTTTTCTTACCAATAAGATTGAAAATGCAGCAACCCTCTTGTGCAAACACCACCAATCGGCTACACCGGTATATCTCTAAGTCTTCTTGAAGTAGGAGACTTGTGGGAGTCTTTTGGGAGAGATCTCTAAGAGAAAGAGAGACAATGGGATGTCTTTCACCCCACCCCAAGGGTCCTATATATAGTAAAGGCCAAGACCTTTTTCCTAATAGGAAAAGGTCTCTAATTTTAATAAATAATTAATTAATTCCATAATTAATTAATTTTCCCAATTAAATATCATATATTTAATTTTAGGGATTTTATTAAAATTAAAATTAATATGAATCCAATTCATATTAAATTTATTTGAACTCTTTCAAATATTTTCTCTCAAGAATTAAATTTTGAAATTAATTCAAAAATTATATTATAAAATTTCATAAAATTTATATTATAATGCATCAATATACATTATATGATTCCCAAAATAAATTGAACACTTTCAATTTAAATTTATATTTATTTGCTTCAAGTCTTTTTACGAGCTACTAGTGGGACCTAATGGACCTACAAATCAGAAGCTCCAACGATACGAGACTAATCGGCTTAAACTTATTAACCAAGTTAGTCTCCATTCGTTAACTATGGGTCACTCCACTAAAGACCCTCAGCTGCACTCTTCTCACTGCAGAATATTTCTATGTCCATGGATATCGACCAATACTACAAGTCAGTCCTTCACGTGTGTTCGTATCCCAGCTGGGTCGAATTACCGTTTTACCCGTGGTCTACATCTTTGTCCTCAATTCCTCAGTGCTCCTCTAATGAACAACCTGTTTGAGGTCCAACCAACAAACAGAAGTCCCTCTAGTGCCATAGAGAGGGTTGGGCCCATTGTTCGAGTCCCGGAGACACCACTTAAGAGAACACACCTCTACTTACCCTAGAGTCGGGAAGGAGTGAATTCCATCTTGTGTGATTATGTTCCCAGCTCCCCACTCCGTATTGTCCCCAAAATTGTAGACTTATTGAGTCGGTGTGCTGGCCACTCTCACCCATACAAATCAAAGGACAGCCCCTCGTGAACAAGAGTCCATAATCCACTCAGGATTGAGACTGAGTTGTTTAGGTCATCCTAGTAAAATAGAAACCAAGCCAACTAACGGTGTTACAGATAGTGGTTAACTATTTCGCGGTCCGGTCTTATGCAAACTCATTGCATAGGATACCCCCACTGGCATGTCAACTACATGAACGTGTTGGATCATAGCGTTTGTATCATAATACAAAGTGGGTTGTATCCATAGTGTCACCAAGATAAGGTACTGATAACTGCCCAAAAGGTAGTTATTTAGGCCTCATTTATATAAGGATTTGTGTGTCTTTAATGCTTAATAGGGTTGGGTTTAGAGAGATATTACATGATTTAACCCATTTGGAAGAATGGAAGCTTTGGAAATCACTTTGTGCAGATTATGCTGCTGAGCGACTGGAGGGAGCAAATTCTATGCTGCAGCAAAACTGGGAACAGAAACTGCCACATCACAGCTCGTTAGCCAACTTCATGAACCGACTTCTGTTGAGTTATTTTTGGGATAAAGGATCAAGGAGAGCCTTACATGTGTCCTAGTTGACCTAATTCAAGCCTCACATCCTTCTATAAAAGGAAGTAGCCGTCAAAGTCAAAGTCATTCCATGTTTTCCCTTGGAAGCTGAATAGTATAGGGAGATTGAAGATCATCAAGAACACCATCTACCGCAAGCTGATTAGGGAGTTTATTTTCTTTATTAACTTGTGGTTATGGACATGCATACTCAGATTGTAATTCGTATTCCTATGCCTATTATGAACTAAGTAGCTTAGGGTGTTGGTTAGGAATAATGTGATTACTGTGCTTCATCTCTAGTAATAAATTGACTATCGCATTTTGGTTAATTGTTGTGCTTATTCTTATTTTATGCCCGGCTGGCCAGCCGGTATGGATAGCTCTCTCTAGTTTCAGGGATGATTTAGAGAGTGTGTGGCAATTATCCACACTACGATCATTGTGTATTGGTGAACGCCAGTGACTGAGCTAGGGATAGCCAGTTGCCTAGTGCTTGATCGGTCGCTCTTCATTGGGTTTGAAACATATCCCAAAAGATCCGGAGTTCCGGGAGGAATCCGCTAATAATACTGCGAGAAATGCATGATCAATAATATTGCTAGAGCATATCTTAGAACAATCACTAAAACCTAACCAGCGCCTGCCTTTAATCTGTCTATCTATTTGTTTACTTATTGTTCTGTCATTTATTTTGCTTCAGCATAATTCCAATAAAACCCAACATTTTTATTATCTTCGAAACCATTAGGAAGTTACGCAAAATAGATAAAGTGGAAGCTCATTCAGACCTTGGATTGATAATATTACTTGATGCAGACTGTGTATACTTGCACAGGAATTCTAGAGTATTTTATACTATATTTTTACTCACTCTAGGAACCCAACAAGTTTTTGGCGCCGTTGCCGGGGACTTGAATAAGTTTTTATCTGATCTGTTTTGTGTATGTGTTTTAGTGGTTTGGTGCTAGAACTTTTTGATTGTTTCTTTTGTTTTTGCAGGTGTGATTTTGGTGCATGAGCGATCCGCCTGGGGTATGGTTTGAGATTGATCCAGAAATTGAAAGGACATTTAGGAATAGAAGGAGGGAGCAGCGCAGAAACCAGATGGAGAACGCCCCGCAACTTCCACAGGTTCATGAAGGTCCAGCAGCAGCAAACCCTCAGCAGAATCCGTTGCTGCAGCAAAACCCACTGTTTGAGCAAAATGAGCAGCGAAATAATCAGGCTGAGAATCCTATCTTGATAGCAAACGATAGGACCAGAGCCATTCGAGCGTATGCTGTCCCGATGTTTAATGAGTTGAATCCAGGGATTGCACGTCCCCAAATCCAAGCGGCGAACTTTGAAATGAAACCGGTAATGTTTCAGATGTTGCAAACCGTGGGGCAATTCCATGGTTTGTCATCTGAAGACCCTCATTTACATCTTAAGTATTTTCTAGGAGTTAGTGATTCTTTTGTAATTCAATGAGTGCCTAGAGATGCTCTTAGATTAACCTTGTTCCCGTATTCTCTTAGAGACGGAGCAAAGTCATGGTTAAACTCTTTTGCTCCAGGATCAATTAGGACGTGGGATGAGTTAGCTGAAAATTTTTTAAGTAAATATTTCCCACCTAATAGAAATACTAAATTAAGGAGTGAAATAGTAGGGTTTAGGCAACTTGAGGATGAGACTTTTAGTGAAGCTTGGGAGAGGTTTAAGGAGCCTTTACGAAAGTGTCCCCACCATGGGTTACCTCATTGTATTCAAATGGAAACATTTTACAACGGTTTAAATGGAGTAACCCAAGGTATGGTCGATGCTTCGGCTGGAGGGGCCCTTTTCGCAAAAACTTTTGATGAAGCCTATGAAATTTTAGAAAGAATATCTATTAATAGTTGTCAGTGGTCGGATGTTAGAAGCACAAATAAAAAGGTTAAGAGTGTATTAGAGGTTGATGGTGTGTCCACCATTAGGGCTGATCTTGCTATGATTGCTAACGCTCTTAAGAATGTGACAGTGATTAGTCATCAGCAGCCACCAGATATGGAGCCTGCAGCAGTGGTGAACCAAGTCACGGACGAAGCATGTGTCTATTGCGGTGAAGACCACAACTACGAGTTTTGCCCCAGCAATCCAGCGTCTGTGTTTTTTGTAGGTAATCAGAGGAACAACCCTTATTCTAACTTCTATAATCCAGGTTGGCGCAACCACCCCAACTTTTCATGGGGAGGTCAAGGAAATAACGTACAAGCGCAACAGAAGATGAACCAGCCGGGATTTGCTAAAGCGCAGGTAATGCCCCAGCAAAATAAGCAGGCTTTGCCCCAGCAAAATTCGGGAAATTCTCTCGAGGTGATGATGAAAGAATTTATGGCTCGCACAGATGCTTCAATTCAAAGTAATCAAGCTTCGATGAGAGCCTTGGAATTGCAAGTGGGTCAGCTAGCTAATGAGCTCAAGGCAAGGCCTCAAGGGAAACTTCCATCAGATACTGAACACCCTAGAAGGAAGGTAAGGAGCAGGTAAAGGCAGTAACCCTTAGGAGTGGTAAGCCACTAGAAGAGTCTAGAAAGACCCAGGATTTAAATCGTAATAGTGATAGTAATGTCGTTGTTGAGAAAGAGTTGGAGTCTGGTCAGGGTGCTGGAGGCAGCAAAGAGAATGCTGGAGCATCTGGTTCTGTGCCAGATGTAGAACCACCATATGTGCCGCCCCCACCTTATGTACCACCTCTACCTTTTCCACAAAGGCAAAAGCCTAAGAATCAGGATGGTCAATTTAAAAAGTTTTTAGAGATTCTTAAGCAGTTGCATATAAATATCCCTTTAGTAGAAGCTATAGAGCAAATGCCGAATTATGCTAAATTTCTTAAGGATATTTTGACTAAAAAGAAAAGGTTAGGTGAGTTTGAAACTGTATCTCTTACTGAGGAGTGTAGTGTTATTCTTAAGAATGGGCTACCCCCCAAGGCTAAGGATCCAGGGTCATTTACTATACCTGTGTCTATAGGTGGAAAGGAGTTAGGTAGAGCACTCTGTGATTTAGGTGCAAGCATTAACCTTATGCCTCTTTCGGTCTATCGAAAGTTAGGTATTGGTGAAGCTAGACCTACCACAGTTACACTCCAACTAGCTGATAGGTCTATCACATATCCAGAGGGTAAAATTGAGGATGTCTTAGTAAAAGTGAATAAATTCATATTTCCTGTTGATTTTATTATTTTAGACTATGAGGCTGATAAAGATGTCCCAATTATTCTAGGTCGTCCATTTTTGGCTACTGGTAGGGCATTAATAGATGTTCAAAAAGGGGAATTAACAATGAGAGTATGTAATGAGGAAGTGAAATTTAATGTCTTTAAAGCCATGAAATATCCAGACGAGATGGAGGATTGTTCCTTCATCAGGATTCTGGAGAGCACAGTTATTGAGACAGCAATACAGGATTCGGCTGATAAGCATTCGGAAAAGCATGGAGAGGTTAGTGTAGAAGATTTTGAATTTTGTTCTTTAGATAGAAAAAATGAAAAAGAATTGTTTAGGTGTGAGGATGTTTTTGAGTCTTTAGATTTAGATCAAAGAAAGGCTCCCCCAATTAAACCATCCCTAATTGAGGCACCCACTTTAGATTTGAAGCCTTTATCGGAT
This sequence comes from Luffa acutangula, assembly GCA_036850905.1. Lineage (NCBI taxonomy): Eukaryota > Viridiplantae > Streptophyta > Magnoliopsida > Cucurbitales > Cucurbitaceae > Luffa > Luffa acutangula. The sequence continues at coordinate 18,203,027 of CM072096.1, forward strand.
CATCTAAAGTATGTGTATCTTGGGGAAAGTGAGACTTTACCCATTATTGTTGCATCAGATTTAATGCCTGAGCATGAGGAGGCCTTAATAAAATTGTTGTAGCAATACCGCAAAGCTATAGGTTGGACATTGGCTGATATTCAGGGGATTAGCCCATCTTTTTGTATGCATAAAATCACTCTAGAGGAGGGATCCTTTAGGAGTATTGAGCAACAAAGAAGGCTTAACCCTGCAATGAAAGAGGTTGTTAAAAAGGAGGTAATTAAATGGTTGGATGCTGGGATCATTTATCCAATTGCCGATAGCAATTGGGTAAGCCATGTTCAATGTGTTCCTAAGAAAGGAGGTGTCACTGTGGTGAGCAATAAAGATAATGAGTTTATCCCCACAAGAACAGTAACTGGCTGGAGGGTTTGTATGGATTACAGAAGGCTTAATAAAGCCACCCGAAAGGATCATTTCCCTCTACCATTTATCGACCAGATGTTGGATCGATTGGCTGGTCAGGCCTATTACTGCTTCTTGGATGGTTATTCTGGGTATAACCAGATTACTATTGCTCTTGAAGATCAGGAGAAAACCACTTTCACCTGCCCTTATGGGACATTCGCTTTTAGGAGAATGCCTTTTGGCCTTTGCAATGCTCCAGCAACATTTCAGCGGTGTATGTTAGCAATTTTTTCTGATATGATTGAGTCCACTGTTGAGGTCTTTATGGACGATTTTTCAGTTTTTGGAGGGTCTTTTCAGAGTTGTTTAGATAATTTAGGTAAGGTGTTAAAAAGATGTGAGGATACCCATCTAGTTCTTAATTGGGAGAAGTGCCACTTCATGGTGAAGGAGGGCATAGTGTTAGGTCATAGGATTTCTAAGAATGGTCTAGAAGTTGATAGAGCAAAAGTTGAGATTATTGAAAGACTAGAGCCACCAAGTTCAGTGAAGGGAATTCGGAGTTTTTTAGGACATGCTGGATTTTATAGGAGGTTCATAAAGGAATTTTCCAAAATCAGTAAACCTCTTTGTAACTTATTGTGCACTGATCATGTTTTTGACTTTAATGCAGATTGTAGGAAGGCTTTTGAAACGTTGAAGGCTGCTTTAATCTCAGCACCCATTCTCTGCGCACCTAATTGGAATTTACCATTCGAGGTAATGTGTGATGCGAGTGATGCTGCGGTAGGTGCGATGCTGGGGCAGAAGCAAGGCAAATTTATTCATCCTATATATTATGCAAGCAAGGTTTTAAATGAGGCACAGGTCAACTACACAACTACTGAAAAGGAGTTGTTAGCTGTTGTGTTTGCTTTTGAGAAATTCCGGCCATATTTGGTTGGATCCAAAGTCACGGTGTTCACGGATCATGCAGCAATAAGGTATTTAATGTCAAAGAAAGATGCAAAGCCTAGATTAATTCGTTGGATTTTACTATTGCAGGAATTTGACTTGGAGATAAAGGACAAGAAGGGATCAGAGAATGTCATTGCAGATCATTTGTCTCGTCTTGATCCATCATCATCTTTGCTGGAGCAATCTGCCATTTCCGATTCTTTTCCAGATGAACAGCTTTTTGCTATTCAGGTAAAGGTAGTCAGGGATGTCCCTTGGTATGCTGATATTGCCAACTTTTTAGTAAAGGGAGTCACCCCTATTGATATGGATTGGAGGAAGAAGAAAAAGTTTAAGCATGATGCAAAAATTTTCTATTGGGATGAGCCATTTATGTATAAGCAATGCTCTGACGGTATTATTCGTAGGTGCGTTGCAGGTGATGAAGCAAAGGAAATCCTGGAGCAATGTCACTCTTCGCCGTATGGAGGTCATTTCAGCGGTCAGAGGACGGCTATGAGGATTTTGCATTGCGGATTTTTCTAGCCTACGTTATTTAAGGATGCCCACTGGTTCTACAAGCAATGTGACGCTTGTCAAAGGAGAGGAAACTTGGGGCCTAGAGATGAAATGCCTCTTACTTACATTTTAGAAGTTGAATTATTTGATGTATGGGGTATTGACTTTATGGGGCCATTTCCCCCTTCTAATGGCAATGTTTTTATCTTATTGGCAGTTGATTATGTGTCCAAGTGGGTGGAGGCCATCGCATGCCATCAGAGTGATGCCAAGACAGTTGCAAGGTTTCTCCAATCGCACATCTTTGCGCGGTTTGGGACACCTAGGGCTGTAGTGAGTGATGAGGGTACACATTTTGTTAATAATATCTTAACTAAGCTTTTAGCTAAGTATGGGATTAAGCATAGGATAGCTACCCCTTATCACCGACAAGCAAATGGTCAAGCTGAAATTAGTAATAGGGAAATTAAAGCTATTTTAGAGAAAGTAGTCCATCTATCTCGAAAGGATTGGTCTTTTAGGTTGGATGAGGCTCTTTGGGCTTATAGGACAGCTTATAAGACTCCTCTAGGTATGTCTCCCTATAGGTTAGTATATGGGAAAGCTTGCCATTTACCATTGGAACTAGAGCATAAGACGTTTTGGGCTTTGAAAAAGTTAAATTTTGATCTGAGTCGTGCAGGAGCAATCAGAATGCTGCAGCTTAATGAGTTAGAAGAATTTCGTCAATTTTCTTACGAAAATGCGAAAATGTATAAGGAAAAGACTAAGTTGTGGCATGACAAAAAAATTAAATCTAAAGAGTTTGTCAAGGGTCAAAAAGTTTTGCTTTATAATTCTAGATTAAAATTATTTCCTGGAAAATTAAAATCTAAATGGTCAGGACCGTTTATTGAGATTGAGGTTTTTCCCAATGGAGCAATTACGTTGCAGGATGAAAAAGATGGGAGAGTGTTCAAGGTGAATGGACAACGTGTGAAGCATTATTGGGGTGAGGAATTTCAGGAGAAATATCATTCCCTAAGGTTGGTTGATGATTGAGAGAGCAGGACTTTTGCGGGAGCATTTCACAGACCAAAATTTTAAGCTCCCAGTGTTTGTATTAATTTTATGTTTTTTTGATTTGTTTTTAATTCCGGTTAGGTTAGGTTTGATTTTTGCATAGTTTATTAGATCTCAATATTTTTATTATTTTAGATTTTATTTCGTTTTGAATTTGATTTGATTTTCGGGTTATTTATTTAAATTATCTTTCAATTATCTTTTAATTAATTAGATTTTATTAGATTTTATCTAGATTTTATTTATTTGAATTCTAGTTAATAGAGATTTTCTCTAATTTGTTCGGCTCCTTTTTGAAAATAAAAGATTGGGATGAGTGGTTAAAATTTAATTTGAATCTTTGATTTTTCTTGTTTTGAAATTCGAATTCCGTATATAAGATTCTTCAGGTTCAGCAGATTGTTGCGGCAAAGATCTGGCTGGAGCAAAATATTCCGAATTAAAAGGGTTTTCGTAGGAATTTATTATTTTTACCGTTGGATTTGGTTTTGAATTCTCGCAGGTAAATGTGCGTGCATCATCTGATGAGGCCACGTGTCGCAGAGCAATTATCCGAAGGATTCAATGATGACAGCACACCAATTTTTATCATGGGCGTTTGGAATCCACGATTTTACCGTTGTTGGTTTCGAATTTTCAAAATGCATTTACTTCAAATTAAACGGTAAAATGATTTAGCAGGAGCAAATCTTTTCGGGAGATATTTCAAATTGCTAAAGCCCTATTTATTCGCAATCTCTGGTAAGCACGTTTCACTTCGTCTTCTTGATCAAATCTTTGTGCGTGTATTATTCTTTCTTTCTTTGCATTTCTCTGTCAAAACCCTATTACACCTTCAATGGCTAAAACAAGAGCTCGAAAAGAGAGGGAGAGTGAGGAGGAAGAGATACCCGTGACCGCCGAAGTTCAGAAAGTAAAAAACCAAGAAGAGAAGAACGCCAGAAGAGAAGGAGGCGAAGCGAAGACGAAGGCAGCAGAGGGCTGCGGAACAAGAAGTCATCCAAGAAACAGAGGCTGTTTAGAATCTTGAGACAGAACCGATAGTTTCTGCTACGGTTCAGGAAGGGAATACTGAGAAGGAACATGAGACAGAGGTCGAAAGACAAGTCGCAGGTATGCCTGAAAAAGAGAAAACACCAGAGCCGGTGCAGGAGGCTCATGTTGAAATCATTATGCCTGAACCGCCCAAGCGCCGCCGCATCAAGAGGAAGGCGGGTCGCGTGAGGGTGATTCGGAACACTCCATCCCCTCCGACGTCGGACTCTGAGGAAGAAAAAAGGGAAGCTGAGAATAAGGAAAAAGAAGAAAAGGCAAGAAAGGCAGAAGAAGAGCGTTTGCGCGAACAGAGAGAAGGCAAGGGCAAAGGAATTGCCGAAGCATCGGGAGAAATTGAGGAGCCGAGGGCACCATTCCTCCGCTTCGTCAACGATCTTGCTCGAGCAAAATACCAGGAGGTGCTGAAACGGGACTTCTTGTTCGAACGAGGATTTGGCAGTGATTTGCCCAGGTTCTTGGAGTCTGGAATAGTGAACCTCGGATGGAGGCAATTTTGTGCGAAACCAGAACCTGTCAATTCCAACATTGTTCGAGAGTTTTATGCCAATCTTGACGTTAAGAATGATTTTGAGGTTATCGTTCGAGGAGTGCCTGTAAAGTGGAGTCTTGAGGCCATTAATGAATTGTTCGATCTCCAGGATTTTTCGCATGCCGTTTTTAATGAGATGGTGGTTGCACCATCTAGTGATCAACTGAGTGCGGCTGTCCGGGAGGTAGGCATTGAGGGCTCAATGGAGGGTGTCGCAGACGCGGAAGCATACGTTTCAAGCTGCTTATTTGAAGAGTGAAGCCAACACTTGGATGGGTTTCATCAGGCTACGCTTGCTGCCGAAAACACACGACTCCACAGTATCTCGGGACAGGGTATTGCTTGCCTTTGCCATTCTTCGCTCGATGAGTATTGATGTAGGAAAAATTATTTCTTCTGAGATTGTTGATTGCTGGAAAAAGAAGGTGGGGAAGCTGTTCTTTCCAAACACTATCACAATGTTATGCAGCAGGGCAGGAGTGCCCACGGTTTGATAGCGAGCAGAAATGTCGCTATTTTAGTCTCAAATTATTAAGCTTTTTGGTGCTTTAATTGTGTTTTTAATGAATATATTTAATGAATTTTGTTACTTTGTCTTTAGGAGCATAAATGATGATTTTGGGAGAAAAAGAGCCAAAATTGATGGAATTATAGCCCAAATCAAAGTATGAAGCCCAAAGAAGACATCCATGAAGAAAAGTCCAAGAGAAATGAAGAAGAAGGCCCAAAAATCAGCCCAAAAAGAAGCTGATTTTTCTGGAAAATCTGGACAGCGTCGAGACGCTTAGCAAGGCAGCGTCGCGACGCTGCCCTTTCTTGTTGCCCAAGCCGCGTGCGCAGCAGCGTCGCGAAGCTTGGCAAGGCAGCGTCGCGACGCTACCCCTTTTCCAGGCCTATAAATAGGAGACCTTGGTGCCTCATTTGGAATCATCAATCAATCATCACTCCCTCAATCATCCTTCCAATTCCTTTCTTTCCTTTCTTAAGACTCCTTTTTTGGAGCCCCTCTCAAGGCTTTTGAGCCTTTTTTAGAGGGTTCTTCTAGTGGGAATTTTTGGGGAATTTTGGGAAGCAATTCTAGAGGCTCGAGGAGTAGTCAGCGGGGGCTCCAAGCAACAGCAAGGGGTTTTTCGACGGTCAATTCCTTTTCCTTTATGCCTTTTAATATGCTTTCCCTTGTAATTATTGTGGATATTATGTGTAGCTAAACCCCAATTTGGGGTCTTGAAATGAAATGTTATTGGAAATATTGTTATAATTTCTTGTCTCTTGCCCATGTCCTAATTATTTGTATGGATGTGCTTAATGCTTTACTCAATCTAGCCAATTGTGTAATGATTCGATTCTTAATGGAAACTCGACGGAGAGAAATTAGGATAGATCATAATCCATGCGACTAGTTTAATTGCCCGTTGTGACACCGGGATTAGTTGATTAAACTTAGATTCCTAAAATGAATCAGAGCGTAATAATTAATGATTTTTAATAGCGCTAAGGACACTTAGGTTGTTAAAATGAATTAATTACAATTAGGGGAAACCGACAGGAGAACCTATGTGATTAACGGAGATTCTAGGTTTATAATTAGTTGGGCAATGAGATAGGATAATTATAGCAATTATTTAGCTAATCATTGATTTTCAAGACCCCTCTTCCCATTTCAAGAAAACTCTTTCTCCACATTTGACTTTTTGATTGATCAAATTTGTTTTCTTTAGTCGTTTTAATTTCAAATTCTTTTTATTACATGAATGTGGTCCCTAAATATTATTTCACCTAAGTATTTTCAGTGCTCAAGAGAATTTTAATTAATTGCTTAAGTTTCGCTTCGCCTCCCTGAGGATTCGATACTCGGAATACTTTCCGTTTTATATTACTTGTGGCCCGTGCACTTGCGAAAACAAACAACAAGTTTTGGGCGCCGCTGCCGGGGAGGCTTGATTTTTAAGCAAAAAATTAATTTTTCTTGACATCGAAAAGAAAAGGGTAAATGGTAATTTAGGTGTAAATATTTTTTTTTCTTTCATCATTTTGTGAATATTATTTTCTTTTTTGTTTTTGTTTGGTTCTTTTTGTTATCTGGGAGCATTGCATGCGAAGAAACAAGGTGGTTGATCTTGAGATTAACAGGACTCTAAAATTCATTAGAAAAGAAAAAAGATTAACAGAAACAATGGCCCACCAAGAAGAAGCTCCCAAAGCAATTAGAGATTTTCTGCAGCCAGTTCTTCCTACCGAAAATTCTGGAATTGTTTACGCCTCCATCCAAGCTACAAATTTTGAGCTAAAAACAGGATTGATTCAGATGGCACGCGATAACTCGTTCAAGGGACATCCTTCCGAGGACCCCCACTCTCATCTGCGATCATTCCTAGAAATATGCGGGACGGTAAAGATGAACGGAGTTCCGGCCGACGCAATCAGATTGAGGCTGTTTCCATTTTCCCTACAGGATAAAGCAAAAGATTGGCTCGAATCAGTCGAGACGGGCAGCATCAGTACTTGGGACGAGCTTGCCCAGGCTTTTCTGACAAAATTTTTTCCACCAGCTAAGACTACCAAGCTCCGAACTGAAATTGGAACATTCAGACAGCTTGACGAAGAACAGTTATACGAAGCGTGGGAAAGATATAAGGAAATGCTTAGGCGATGCCCCCAACATGGATATCCTGATTGGCTTCAGGTATAGTTATTCTATAATGGATTAAACCCCTCCACGAAGACAGTCCTTGACACATCAGCAGGAGGGAGTTTTCTTTCAAAAACAGTAACAGAAGCCAAAGACCTGCTTGAGGAAATGACGGCAACAAGTTATCAATGGCCGACGGAGAGAGGAACAGTTACAAAGAAGGCTGGATTGTATGAACTGGATGAGTCAAGTTCACTGAAAGCGCAACTGGCATCTCTGACCAATGCACTAAACAAATTGACGTCATCTGAGGTGGTTAAGTCCATTTCCACCTTAGCTGAAGGTCATTCGAAGAAAGAAGGTCAAGATGTGGAAGAAGTTCAATACATAGGAAATCGATCATATACTCAAGGAGTACCAAACTTCTACCACCCCAGTCTGCGCAACCACGAGAACTTCTCATATGCGAATACGAAGAATGTTTTGCAGCCACCCCCAGGTTTTGCATCAACGAGTACTCCTGAGAAGAAAAATAATCTGGAGGAGATGGTGGCTTTATTCATCAAGGAACAGAGAATACTGAATGTGAGTCTCCAGACATCAGTAAACAACCACGACGCAGCTCTAAAGAATATGGAAGTGCAGATAGGTCAGATTGCTTCAGCAGTAAATGCCCTTAAAAAGGGAAAATTTCCAAGTGATACTGAGCCTAACCCGAAAGAGCAGTGTAAGATGGTGATTTTGAGAAGTGGCAGAAGACTGGAGGACAGTTTAGAGAAGAAAAAGGAAGAAGAAAAGAGAAGGGATGAAGATGAAGGGGCTGAGGCACAAAAAGCCTCCTCTGAAAGGTTCCAACATCCTCCCAACTCTATTGAATTAAAATGTGATTTTTCTAACAGCTGTGCAGGTAAAAAAGAAGATGAGAAGCAGAATGACAATAAAAAGATGACTGAGGAAGAAGTGGTTCCATGCAACCACCATGACAGAGGTTCGCATATTAGCCCGCCTAAGCAGAGGGGTGAATGTCCAACCTTTGATTACAGGGAGTTACCTTTTCCTCAAAGATTTAAGAATGTCAAATTAGATGAACAATTTCAAAAATTTTTAGAAATGTTTAAAAAGTTGACTGTGAATATTCCATTGGTAGAAGCTTTGTATAATATGCCGAATTATGGAAAATTCATGAAAGAAATGCTTTCTAAAAAGAAAAGTCTGAAAAAAGAAGTTTTTAATTTATCTGAGAGTAGCAGTACCATCATTTCTGGTAGGATACCCTCTAAGCAGAAAGATCCAGGGAGTTTTACTGTTCCCTGTACCATAGGAGAAGTATCCTTCGATAGGGCTTTGTGTGATTTAGGAGCAAGTATAAATTTGATGCCCTACTCTATGTACAGGAAGATTGGTTTATCAGGTATGACAGACACTGACGTCACTCTCCAGCTTGCTGATAGATCGATTACCCACCCGATGGGTGTTGTGGAGGACGTGTTGGTGAAAGTCAACAAATTCATCTTTCCTGTAGATTTCGTGGTACTGGACATGAAGGAGGACAAAGAGGTGCCAATTATCTTAGGCAGACCTTTCCTAGCCACTGGTAAGGCTGAGATTAGCGTGCATACAGGTAAGCTTACCTTGAACATTGATGATGAAAAAGTCGTGTTTAGTATTTTTGGCCAAGATGAATCTGTTTGTAGCTTGCATACATGTTTTTCTGTTGGGCCTGAATACTTGACTGATGACGATGAAGAGGTAGACTATAATCTTGGCCTAGGCTTAGGAGAAATGCTTGTTGATAATATGGATTTTGATCATGATGCATATATGGATAATCCTCTGTTTGAAAATGATTTGGATCTGCCTGACTTTGAAAATGAATTAGACTTGCCTGCTTGTGAAAATGAAAGATCTGCAGTTGATGATTTACCTTCCTTTGAAAATGAATTGGAATTGCCTGAAATGAATAATTTTGATGATGATATTGAATTGCCTGACATTGAGCATGAACATAAAAGGCATAAAAAAGATTGCTCGATAGATAATTTTGAGTCTGACCATGATTACAGTGAATCTATTGAGTCTGATCTTGACATTCCTGAATGCATGAATCCTGACAATGTGAATACTTTCTTTTCATGTCCTGATGATGTGTATAGAATAGAATCTGACCCAGAAGAACTTGAATCTGTGCATAGTATAGAATCTGATCCTGAAATTCTTGAATTCTTTAATTCTTCTGATGATGAGTCATGTGATAGCTTAGTTGAATCAGTTTTTAATTCTGAGTCTGAAGGATCTGCTGAACATGTAGATATTTTTTCTGATGAATGGACTGGCATGATTGATAGGCCATCTCTAGATCCTAGACCAGTAGATAATATAACGCTTGATGACTCTGTTAACAATTGTTTTGAAAATAGAGATTTAGAAAAGAGATTTGATGCAGCAGATTATTTTCTGAAATGTTATTATGAGAATCTCTTTAGTGAAGATGGGCCAGGGGAAAGTTTTTTTTTCTCCCCTGTTTGTAGTATGCAATTCGGTGCGTGATTTCTTGCAGGGCCCGGAGGATGATGAAAATTTTTATTTTGAGCCTCCGTAAGCGTACCGAGCCTAGTCTAGCTAAAGACGTTAAAGAAAGCGCTGCTTGGGAGGCAACCCAAAGATTAAAGTAGTTAGTTGTTTTTGCGGTAAATAATTTTCTTTGCTCCGTGATCCAATTTTGTTTTGCAGGATCACCTTAGCAAATCCCAAAATTCCACATTTCCCATTTTTCATGGATCCAAAGGAAGAGGATGAAGCGCTCCTAGCTCAGGGAAGTCTCAGTATCTCTCTTTATGCTTTTCTGTTTTAAAACATTGGGGACAATGTTTAGTTTAAGTTTGGGGGGGAGGCTTCCGCTGTGTTGAGCATATTTAAATTCTGTTGGATGCATGAATAGATAGCCATGATAGCCAAGGATGTGATTTTTGAAATTTTGGGAGAAAATGGTTTATATGTTGTGGAATCTGGGAGCACGGCAGAAATTGTGAAATTTTAAAATTTTTTGATACTTAGTTTTGATGTCTAAAGCATGCAATAGTCTTATCTAATGACGTCTTTGAAAATCTAGATTCTTATTATGGTTTTCAAAGTTGTTGTCACCCCGATAGGCTTAGTTTCTAATATCAGGAAGTTCATGCTTGATTGCTCTAAAGAACTAGGTAGGAAAAAATGCTATGCCTGCTGAGAGAAAAGCAAAAGCAACAAAAGAAAATGTGAGAAAAAGAAAATCTGTTGAAAAAGAATTTTTGCTTGCTCAAAAGAAAAAAAGCCTAGGGGTAAAAAGAGCTACCTGCGGTGTGATCAGTTAGGCCAACCAAAGAATAAAATTCGGGTAAAGGGTCCCTGCACCGTAGTGTGAAAGCTAGTACCATTAGATATCAAAATGCAAGTTTGGGGGAGGAACAAAAGAAAAAGAAAAGAAAGAGAAAAAGAAAAAGAAAAATCATGTGAGAATTCTACTCCCCCATGAAAAAAGAAAAAGATGACAGGCACCCTAGTTACTTTTTTTTGCATGATAGAAGGACTCCGAAGTATTAGGGGCTCTTAGCCAGTGTAGGGGAAAACAAATGGAGAAAGCCATAAGACTAATCTAGGTTAGTAAAAGAATCAATAGATAAGTCTTGAGCATGCTATTCATTAATCTTAAGTTCAAACTAGTTTAAGATTTCTTCAAGAGTATGCGGTGCTTGCTTATTCCACTTGCATGTTTTCCATTCGATCCTAAGAATTTCAAAATCATTGAGGGTTGAGCGATTCTATATCATGCATCTTTAGAATTTATTTTGCTCGGGACTAGCAAAAGCTTAAGTTTGGGGGTGTGATAGCGAGCAGAAATGTCGCTATTTTAGTCTCAAATTATTAAGCTTTTTGGTGCTTTAATTGTGTTTTTAATGAATATATTTAATGAATTTTGTTACTTTGTCTTTAGGAGCATAAATGATGATTTTGGGAGAAAAAGAGCCAAAATTGATGGAATTATAGCCCAAATCAAAGTATGAAGCCCAAAGAAGACATCCATGAAGAAAAGTCCAAGAGAAATGAAGAAGAAGGCCCAAAAATCAGCCCAAAAAGAAGCTGATTTTTCTGGAAAATCTGGACAGCGTCGAGACGCTTAGCAAGGCAGCGTCGCGACGCTGCCCTTTCTTGTTGCCCAAGCCGCGTGCGCAGCAGCGTCGCGACGCTTGGCAAGGCAGCGTCGCGACGCTACCCCTTTTCCAGGCCTATAAATAGGAGACCTTGGTGCCTCATTTGGAATCATCAATCAATCATCACTCACTCAATCATCCTTCCAATTCCTTTCTTTCCTTTCTTAAGACTCCTTTTTTGGAGCCCCTCTCAAGGCTTTTGAGCCTTTTTGAGAGGGTTCTTCTAGTGGGAATTTTTGGGAAATTTTGGGAAGCAATTCTAGAGGCTCGAGGAGTAGTCAGCGGGGGCTCCAAGCAACAGCAAGGGGTTTTTCGACGGTCAATTCCTTTTCCTTTATGCCTTTTAATATGCTTTCCCTTGTAATTATTGTGGATATTATGTGTAGCTAAACCCCAATTTGGGGTCTTGAAATGAAATGTTAGTGGAAATATTGTTATAATTTCTTGTCTCTTGCCCATGTCCTAATTATTTGTATGGATGTGCTTAATGCTTTACTCAATCTGGCCAATTGTGTAATGATTTGATTCTTAATGGAAACTCGACGGAGAGAAATTAGGATAGATCATAATCCATGCAACTAGTTTAATTGCCCGTTGTGACACCGGGATTAGTTGATTAAACTTAGATTCCTAAAATGAATCAGAGCGTAATAATTAATGATTTTTAATAGCGCTAAGGACACTTAGGTTGTTAAAATGAATTAATTACAATTAGGGGAAACCGACAGGAGAACCTATGTGATTAACGGATATTCTAGGTTTATAATTAGTTGGGCAATGAGATAGGATAATTATAGCAATTATTTAGCTAATCATTGATTTTCAAGACCCCTCTTCCCATTTCAAGAAAACTCTTTCTCCACATTTGACTTTTTGATTGATCAAATTTGTTTTCTTTAGTCGTTTTAATTTCAAATTCTTTTTATTACATGAATGTGGTCCCTAAATATTATTTCACCTAAGTATTTTCAGTGCTCAAGAGAATTTTAATTAATTGCTTAAGTTTCGCTTCGCCTCCCTGAGGATTCGATACTCGGAATACTTTCCGTTTTATATTACTTGTGGCCCGTGCACTTGCGGAAACAAACAACACGGTTCAAGAAGATATGATCATGACTGATAAGGGAATCATTGACACACCTAATCTGGCGCGGCTTCAGCGTACGCAAGAGGCTCGCCAGGGAGGGCTGGTGTATGGCGTTAATCAGATCCTAGAGCATCTGACAGTATTGACCAGTAGATTAGAATTTGCTAAAAGGCAAGCTCAGACCTATTGGACTTATGCTAAAAGGAGAGATGATGCGCTCAGGGGGGCCTTGCAAACCAATTTCTCAAGACCATATCAGGCCTTTCCAGTGTTTCCCGATGATTTGTTTAATCTTTGGATACCACCCCCGCCTGTTGAACGAGAAGAGGATGTTGATGAAGAGCAGGGTCAGGAAGATTGATGGATGGAATGATCTTCAGCGAGCATTATTTTTGTTCTTATCATTTTGTTTGCTCGCGCATATCTGACCCCGTTTGATAAATATTTTTGCTTGTTCCTTTTTAATTTTTCTGCTTTAAAAATATATCTCTGCTATGTAATTTCTTTCCTTATGTTTTTAAATGAAATTTCTAGATGTTTCTATTCCATGAGCACTAAGCAACTCTAACTTAACTAATTTTTCTTCTGAATTTTTGAAGCTTGGACTGATTACGCTTAATTAGATCAAGGTATTCTGATCTCCAGAAACCTTTTGCTTGAGCATTTCTTCTAGCCTGGATTGTTGCTACGGCAAAGAAGATTTTGAAGGTAGTATTGACTTATATGATCCACTTTAAGCTTAAATCTAAGTCCCATGTTTAGTTTAAAAATTCAGATAGAAAAATTTAAGTTTGGGGGTATAATTGCTTCATTAATGATTCATTGGGGACAATGAATAATTCAAGTTTGGGGGACTTTTTGCTACTCCAATTATTTTGCTCGAGCATTCCTCTCCTTCAAAATTAAAATTTACTAGGTTATTGAGTAACCGGGGACATTTGTGATACCCACAGTTTGTCTTCGCGTCAAAAGATGACCTAGGAAATGTGAAAAAATGAGAAAAAATAAGAAAAATTATTTGCTGAAAAAAATTATTCGTTGAAGATTTTGCTGAAAAAAATTGACAGAGCAAAAGTTTTGAAGGATGAATGATGATCCAGCAGATTTTCTGTCTCCCAGAACTTAGGTGAGCTTCATCACAAAATGTCGCCATTCTGAGGGGCAAGAGATGGAATAACTAAGGATTTTTTAGCTTTATAATGAGTATTGAGCCTAGTTGGTGATGAGCTTGAGGCAAGGGTATACTGCACCATAAAGTGGGTCATCCCATGCTTAAGAGCTTATGACTGTAAGGCTGCTTTAAGTCTGATAAATAATGATATAAAACCCTTTAAAAATATGTTTTGAAATGTATGATAATAGAGCTAGGTTGTGGTAAGTTCTTAGAATTAAGTTGAAAAGTGGTGATTATTTGTCCCTGCTGAAGGAATCATTTTGCTGCAGCAGAGCTTGGTTTTGCAGAGTGCTCAGGTAAAGGTTAAAGGTAGTGTTGGACTGTCTGGTTTGATTAAGCTAATTCTTTGTCTAATGTTTTGAAATTCTTGAAGGAAGGTTGGTTAGTATTGCTCGGGACGCGCAATAGTTCAAGTTTGGGGGTATGATAACTGCCCAAAAGGTAGTTATTTAGGCCTCATTTATATAAGGATTTGTGTGTCTTTAATGCTTAATAGGGTTGGTTTTAGAGAGATATTACATGATTTAACCCATTTGGAAGAATGGAAGCTTTGGAAATCACTTTGTGCAGATTATGCTGCTGAGCGACTGGAGGGAGCAAATTCTATGCTGCAGCAAAACTGGGAACAGAAACTGCCACATCACAGCTCGTTAGCCAACTTCATGAACCGACTTCTGTTGAGTTATTTTCGGGATAAAGGATCAAGGAGAGCCTTACACGTGTCCTAGTTGACCTAATTCAAGCCTCCCATCCTTCTATAAAAGGAAGTAGCCGTCAAAGTCAAAGTCATTCCATGTTTTCCCTTGGAAGCCGAATAGTATAGGGAGATTGAAGATCATCAAGAACACCATCTACCGCAAGCTGATTAGGGAGTTTATTTTCATTATTAACTTGTGGTTATGGACATGCATACTCAGATTGTAATTCGTATTCCTATGCCTATTATGAACTAAGTAGCTTAGGGTGTTGGTTAGGAATAATGTGATTACTGTGCTTCATCTCTAGTAATAAATTGACTATCGCATTTTGGTTAATTGTTGTGCTTATTCTTATTTTATGCCCGGCTGGCCAGCCGGTATGGATAGCTCTCTCTAGTTTCAGGGATGATTTAGAGAGTGTGTGGCAATTATCCACACTACGATCATTGTGTATTGGTGAACGCCAGTGACTGAGCTAGGGATAGCCAGTTGCCTAGTGCTTGATCGGTCGCTCTTCATTGGGTTTGAAACATATCCCAAAAGATCCGGAGTTCCGGGAGGAATCCGCTAATAATACTGCGAGAAATGCATGATCAATAATATTGCTAGAGCATATCTTAGAACAATCACTAAAACCTAACCAGCGCCTACCTTTAATCTGTCTATCTATTTGTTTACTTATTGTTCTGTCATTTATTTTGCTTCAGCATAATTCCGATAAAACCCAACATTTTTATTATCTTCGAAACCATTAGGAAGTTACGCAAAATAGATAAAGTGGAAGCTCATTCAGACCTTGGATTGATAATATTACTTGCTGCAGACTGTGTATACTTGCACAGGAATTCTAGAGTATTTTATACTATATTTTTACTCACTCTAGGAACCCAACAGGTACCCAGCCTTATCCCTATACTATAGACCTTTTAGGTTGTTACTTGAACATCGATCCCCTTATGTCCCCACATACTAGTTCAAGTTACATACAAACAACCTTGGATCTTAGTTTATTGGATTTTGGTCAAATAGTGCAATATTTAACAATAGCATTTTATTGCAGAAACTAAATAACACTTTATTAAATACAAGTATAAAATTTGTTTACATTCACTATCTACGAGTTTTAGGGCATAAAACTCAACAATGATCTCATAGCCCATTGTCAAAAAGAGTCACTTGTTCCAAAATTGAGTTGGCAGTGGAAGATTTTTTAGCATTATTGGTAATGAGCAAGGAAATTTTTCTAGCACTTGTGATTCAACTTGGTTATACCAAGGTGTACGTCTAAGAACTATCTTTTAAGACAAGCGTTGATAGAAGAGACACGCAACACACCTTCTGATGCATCTTGTCAGCATTGAGATGTACAAGAACCTCAAGAACCACTATTGGTAGCATAATACGAAGTGAGATTGTTTAGTTTAATACTTTCTTGTTCCCATCGGGATTAAGGTTGGTAAAGTTGGCTAGCAAAGCTATCTAAAGGATCAAGACGAGGATGTAGGTTGCTAGTGAAAGTAAATAAGTGTTAAAGATGGCAAACGTAATGATTTAGTTTTGGCATTCACGACCTTTGTTATCTCAAGAATGATTAATGAAAGCAGTTTGCCATATTATGGTGAAGGGATACCTTAATCCAAGTATATTGAGTTATTTGAGACCATGGAGAATATTGGTCTAGTTGTTCATAAGTTATCTTGGCCATCAGCGTTGTCTGCAACACATCGTGCTTCATGTGTCGAGGTCTGGGAAGAGCATCGATGATCCTTCACGTGTATTGAATCCAAAACCCTGGCGGTGTTTTTGGAAGATTGCTTTATGAGCATATATAAGCCATTAGTAATAAGTGCCTTGTAAAGAAAGGTTTAAATCAAGGTTAAGTGTTTAGAGTTGTTGGGCAAGATACTTTCGAGGACGAAAGTGCTTAAGGTGGGGAGATTGTAACGCCTCGCATTTCGGGATTAGTGGCACTTTGGAGCAATTTTGAGTAAATTGGATTCAAGTGGTTGAATTAAGTTCATTAAAATTTTGGATTCGTGGGTGGAAGTTCATTTTAGCAAAGCTCAAAGTTCTCAACTCCAAAGATTCTCGCAAGTTTGAGATTTTAGAAGGGTAATTTGGGGTTTGATTGGAAAAGAGATTAAAGTTGGAATTAAAGAAACTCAAGTTTATTTCCCCCATTTTAGTTGCTATTAGGCATTATTCTTTATGGTAATAATAAAAAAACAAAATTGGATGAAAAGAGCCCTAGCATCTCATTCCTTCTCCCTTGTGTGAAGTCGCCAACTCCTTCCCCCCTCAGCATCTTTCTCCTCGTGTAGCAGCCGACACATGACTCCTCCATTCTCCGGCGCTCCTCCCTTTTGATTTTCCCCTTTCCCTTGCGTGAGAGTGTTGCTCCGTCCCTTTTGTTGGGTTTTATGCCCTAAAACTCGTAGATAATAAATGTAACATTTGACTTGCTTCAATGAAGTATTATTTCTATATATTTGTTTTGCCTAAATATAACCACAAATCCAATAAACTAAGAACTCATAGCTATATTATGTATACTTGAAGTTTATGTGTGACACAAGTATGGATCAAGTTCAAGTAAATAGTCTAAAAGATCTATAGTATATGGATAAGGTTGGGTACCTTATTCCTGGGGACACTATTGGCCCGACTCGCTTTGTTCCTTAAAGACAGACGATGTGATCATAATCGTTCATGTATAAGACATGTGAGTGAGGGCGTCCTATGCAAAGAGTTTGCATAGAGATCGGACTAGGAGATAAGTCACTTTCACTTTACAACACCGTTTACTGCTGAAACTGAACATCACATACATATAACCTAGGTAACCCGATCTTAATCTTGAGCTAACTATGAACTCCTGTTTATTTAGGATTGTCCTTTGATTTGCATGGGTGAGAGTGGCCAAACATCACCGACTCAATAAGCCTACCATTTTGGGGATAAGACTAAATTGATAGCTGGGGACATAGCTTTGCAAGATGGAATTCACTGCTACCCATTTTAGGGTTAGTAAAGGTTGTTCTCTTAAATGTTGACTCCGAGTCTTGAACAAAGGGGCCCCGCCCTCTCATAACCTTGAGAGGGATTTGGTTCAGTGATTGTATCGCGAACTAGTTGTTCATTAGAGGATCAGTGGAACTTAAGGAACAACATGTAACTATAGGGGTAAAACGGGCATTTGACCTAATTCTAGTTACGAACAACCGGTGAAGGGTCGACTTACTAATCATGGTTATCTAAAGTGGACAATAAATATATCTACAGTCAGAGGAGTTCAGCTACGGGCTATAGTGGAATGTCCCGGAAGCTAACGAACGATGAATGACTAGATTAATGAGATTAACCGGTTATCATCATTTCGTTGGAGCCCATGATCTGTAGGTCCATTAGGTCCCTCCACTAGCTCAATAGGAATAAAACTTGGAACAATATGATAGGTTAATATTTGAAACGTTCAAATTCGGAAAAGGATACAAAAGTCGCTTATATACGATATTTAACGACATATTAGTTTAATTACGAATTAAACTTAAAATGAGAGTTGGATATATTTAAATATGATTTAAATATTAAACATGTGAATAAAGATTCATGTTCAAGAAATTTCGTTGGGAGAAAAACCAAGATTGACAAGTGGTATTAATTTAATATAAGATATTAAATTAAATAATTTTATTTTAAATTAAATAAGTTTTATTTAAATTAAAATAAAATTATAATTAAGTGTGATTATTCAGATTTATGTTTTAAATTACAAATTTTGAATTTAAAAGAAATTCAAAAAAGTTGGTAATTTTTGGAGGTGGTGCGTAGAGACTAATCACCTTAGATTAGCCTTTTTGCACCACCTAATCCATGACTCAAATCACTCCCAAATTGCTGTCAATTTTTGGTGCAATTCTTGTGCATGATTTTCCTCTATAAATAGAGGATGAGCTGATGAAAATAGTGGATTTTCTTCAATCTAAAATGCTGCCAAAATTCTCCCAAGAACTTCCATATTCATACTTTCAAGCTTGTTTATACTCATAAGCTTTCCTTTCCAATTTCTATCAATTGAGGATCCCACAATCTGTTACAAGGCCTTAGGATAGTAGAGAAGATCCAAGTGGTTGTCCAAAAGTTGTTCATGTGAATTATAAAGCATCGGATTATACGAATTGGGAGCTACAAGAGGTAGGTACCTTATTACTCTATTTTTTGTTCTTATGGACAGCATGTCTTCTAGGATTAAATTGATCAAATTGTGTGCCTAAGATCCAAAATTGATTCCGCATGTGTGATATTAACACCTACACCTTTCTCCCTTGCGATCTTCTTCTTCGGCTTTGCATCAACCTCAGACAAGCGCGACTCCAATTCCCTCTCCTGTCTGTTTTATTTCCTCCGACGACGCTGCAATGACGTGCACGAACTCGAGCTCTGCGACGAGTACCTCAATTCCATCACGAGTGGCGATGGTGTGCAGTGACCCATAGGCGTTTAGATTTGCACGAACTCGAGCTCAGCAATGGTGTTGTAGTCCCAAAACCTACGTGGGGGATTGTTTTCCTTATTGTATGTGCTTTGGACGGCTGAACAGAATTGTGATGCTTGTCTCGATAAGGTTCGACATAAGCCGAGGTTTGATCTTCATTAGTTTTGTGATACCCACTTACTAATGACTCCAAATGTGCAGGTTCCAGTATCTTTGAGCACTAGCCAGGATCAAATTGAGCTTAGAGTTTGCTTTCAATGGATACCTGATAGCGAGCATAGCTAGCTATCTTTACTTATTTAATTTAGCTAGTCTTTTATGGTGTTTGGGCCATTTTATTGCACTTTAATGTTTATTTTGTAGGAAATGGTTGATTGGAGCTATAATGCAATATCAGAGTTAATCGGGTGCTCGGGGCGTGAAAAGAGGAAAAGGAATGAAAAGAGTAAAAAAGGAAAAAAGTCAAATCTCGGTCAACGACGCTAGCTCTTGAGCGTCTCGACGCTCACATTCCATATCAGATTAGGCGCGTAAAGCTTACAGCGTCGAGACGCTATGATAGGAAGCGTCCCGACGCTACCGTTTTTCCTTATTCAGAACGCGCGTTAAAGAGGCAGCGTCGCGACGCTGTCTTGACAGCGTCTCGACGCTTCAACGAAAAATCAGAATATAAGCCTCACTTCGGCTAGGTTTTAAGGGAATCAATTTGGGACCTTTTGGAGCCGTAAAGAGGACAGAATAGAGCACTTTTGGAGCTGAAAACAAAGGAGGAACTTGGAAATCAACCCATTGTTCGTGGGGATCGTGACGGGGACGTCGGGACTCGGCCTACATTGAGTTTTCTTTTCCCTTTTCTTTCTTTAGTTAGATTTATGGCTTACACATGTTTAGTTGAGATTGTATTTACATTCATGAGTAGCTAAACTTGTAGCTTAGGGATTGATGTAGTTGATTAAGTTTATGGATTGATTTATGGTTTAAGTTGTGCAATGTTATTGTGTTTGTAATCTTGATTTAATGCTTTCAATTAATTGGCCATTAGTTGGATGATTTAAGTTTCGAATCTAGCTCGGGAGAGGGGATTTGATTTAGACTTACTCAAGATTGCATGAATAAAGTTTAATTTCTAATTCTTGACGGTTTTAGATTAACTTTAGAATTGGTTAAAAGATCTCATTGCCTTGCATATTAATAAACTTAGATAGGGATATCAAGTTGGTTAATTTGCATGAGAATCAATTATACTCGGGAGAGGTAGTTGTGATTAAAGGGTCTTTGGCTCATAATTTCATTGTGCATAATAACTTATTCTTTAAAATCAATCCTAAACGAAATCGGCGAAATCAATTCCCTAAGTAGTTTTCCCAATTGAATTTCCATTCTTTTTATTTGCTTTGATTTGGTTTTATCATCATCTTTTCATCACTTTTTGATCCCTAAATAAAATTGGGCAAGATAATTCACAATACTTGATTTGCTAAAAATCCAATCCAGAGGACGACATTCGAATTTACTATTCACTATATTATTACTTGACCCGTGCGCTTGCGGTAGGAAAAGTCCACATCAAGTTTACCCATAGCCCAAAAGGTCCCAAAATGGATTACCCATAGCTCGTTAACTTCAATTTGGTGAATTTAGACTTTGGCGTGCCCCAACCAGCATTAGTTCCATGCTTGTTTTGGTTCATTCGATAAGTTTCAGCCCACTTTGTACCCTTTAGAGCTCGTTAATAGTGTTTTGTAGTTCGATTAATTGATCCCTAATGCTTGGAAACTCTCTATTCGTAGGTTCAGACTCATTTGATCACTTCTAACCAAGAACCAAGTCTGTTTTTGGTAAAGATTAAGTAGCAAAGCTTCATTTAGACATTTTCAAGCTAATTTCGTGTGTTGTGAGCAGGTTTCTAACCCTTGAAATCCTTGTTTATAGTTTCGGTTTTCTTTCTGAGTGTTTGAATCCTAGCTTAAGCTTCTTGTTGGGTAAGAACATCTCTTCTAAGCCCTTTTTTTTCTTAGTTTAAGGTTTAGCAAGTGAACCTCCAGCCTTGAAACCTTGTCCTTTTTATTGCAGGAACTCGTTAGGTTCGCTTAAAAGCGTTTTAGCAATTAGTAAGTGGATTTCTACCTGTTGAGTCTGTTTGTTGTGTGCTAGCATGTTGTATGTATTGACCATTTTATATTTTCATGACCTATATTTATATTATATCACTTCTGGAATTATGTGCTATGTGAGATGTTGGCTAGATGTCTGTTACGATATATTGGACTGTTGAGATCATTTCATTGAGTTGGTTGATTAGCTTGTTGTTTTGTTATGATTGTCGAAATGAGCATATTATTTATGTTGTGAGTGTGCTGCATAATTGTCATGGTTTCGGCATAAAGCATGGTCTAGTGGCATGATGTGTAGGATTCATGCATTCTAGTGAGATTGTGAGGCAAGAGAACCTTGTGTGTTAAAAAGGAAAGTAAGGTGAATGACAGGTGCCTCGGGTAAAAATGGTCGAGGGGTGGTATGTCACCAATGGATTAAGAGGAGCATCGGGTGCCTTTGGTAATATGACCAAGGGGCGATGTGATGAGTCTATACATTGTGAAAGTCATCGGGTGCCTTGGGTAATCTGGCCAAGGGGTGATGTACAGTTTGATTATGAAGTCATCGGGTGCCTTGGGTAATATGGCTAAGGGGTGATGCACAGTTCGAGGCCTTGGGTAATATGGTCAAGGGTCGAACACTAAGCGCCGTAGAGAAATGTTGAGGCCCTGGGTAATATGGTCAGGGGTCGGCGTGACTCGAAGGAGTCAGTCTCAGAGAGCTTTGTGAGAGCTATGAGTGTTGAGCGAGCTCGTGGAGCTTGAGAAGAGACTGAGTTGCATGGAATGATGAGGAATTCATGTGTTTCGAGTATGCATGGCATGGTGCGGAATTCATGTGTTTTGAGTGTGCATAGCATGGTGCGGAATTCATGTGTTAGGTGCATAGTTGTTGCACGATTGTATTAGTTGAGTATGTTCTATGTGTTGATTGCTCACCTTGTATATAAGACATGTTATTGTGATTGAAAAGCATGATGTTTGCCTTGTATGTTGTACATTGTTTGATGGCTCTTCAGGTGTGAGCCACTTACTCAGTACCGTTGTTTTGTACTGATCCACCACTAGATTTTGCAGGTGATGAAGAATACTACGAGCCTGGTGATGTTGAGGAGGAAGCCTGAGAAAGAATATAACACTAGATAAATTAATACTTTGTAGTGGGGATTTACCTTCTTATGGCATTATGTTTATTCCATTGATCATTCATTTTTAGGCTTAAACTTGAGTTGAATTGTGTTCTAGTTGTCGTTTTCCTTTGGGATGTAAATGAGCAGTGGTTGGTAATAACTGAATTTAGTATTGGTTGAAAGTTGTGAACTTGTTCTTAAGATTTCTACTGTTACTTGGTAGTTGTTAAAGTTTGTATAATTGAGAGTTTGCGGATGTTATGTTGTGTCTGATGCGAAATAGAGCTGTTGGTTGGTTTTAGAATTATAGAAATGTGTAAACCTTGTTTTCAGGCAGTAAATAAATTTTTGGTTAGTTATAGTTACGTCATTATGCTGTCGGAATTTTCAGAGCATTAAGTTGACATGAGAGTAAATTTTTAGTAACGTTTCCTTAAGTTAGGTTAAATTTTGGGGGCGTTACACTCCTTGAAAAAGGGCAAGAGCTAGCTAGATAGAGAGAGAGAGAGATCCTTAGTAGAGTTTTGTCTTAGCTTATGTTTTGTATCTTTTTAATTTCCAGCATTTTGTATTTGTTTACTTTCGATTGTAAGTTAGTCTTTTGTACTCAGCTCACTCTTTAATAGTAACTCATGTTTAGTTTATGTTTTGTATCTTTTTAATTTCGAGTTTGCTTTTCTTTATGTTTTGCAATTTACTTTCAATCATGAGTTAAGCTTCTATTTAGGGGTTCAAATATGTGGATTCCTTGAATAGAAGAAAGTCCCGCCTCTGCAAAAGCAACTTTGCTCCCTCTAGCATTGTTTGTTTTTGTTGAAATTAAGGTTTAAATGTTAGCTTAAACTGCACTTAGGTTTCTTGGGTTTTATGCCCTAAAACTCGTAGATAGTGAATGTAACCGTTGACCGGATATTAATGAAATAATATTGATATATTTTTCCATTAATTGTTATTAGTTATTTTATATTTGTCTTTGCCTAATAATAACCCTAATCCAATAAACTAGACATCCTAGGCTGTAATATGAGTCTTGAACTATATGTAGCGACATATGGGATCATTGTTCAAGAAACAGCCAAAAGGGTCTATAGTATAGGGATAAGACTGGGTGCCTTATCCTGGTGACACTATGGATACGGCCCACTTTGTATTTGATACAAATGCTGCGATCCAACGCGTTCGTGTAGGAGACATACGAGTGGGGGTATCCTATGCAATGAGTTTGCATAAGACCGGACCGCGAAATAATAACCACTAGTTATAACATCGTTAACTAGTTGGTTTTCTATTTCACTAGGACGACCTAGACAACTTAGTCTTAATCCTAAGTTGATTATGGACTCCTGCTCATGAGAGATTGTCCTTTGATTTGCATGGGTGAGAGTGGCCAGTACGCCGACTCAATAAGCCTACCATTTTGGGGACAAGACCGAATGGGGAGCTGGGAACATACTCGTGCATGATGGAATTCACTCATTCCCGACTTTAGGGAAGCAGATGAGTGTTCCCTTAAGTGGTTACTCCGAGTCTTGAACAAAGGACCCTACCCTCTCAATGGCACGATAGGGTTTTCTGTTTGATGGTTGGACCACAAACAGGTTGTTCATTAGAGGAGAACTGGTACTTAAGGAAATAAAGGTAACCCAGGGGTAAAACGGTAATTTGACCCAGCTGGTGTTACGGACACTCGTGAAGGACTAACTAGTCTATATCCGTGGACACAGAAAATATATCTGCAGTGAGAAGAGAGCAAATGTGAGTCTATAGTGGAATGAACACACAGTTAACGAATATTGATTAATGTGGTTAATGAGTTTGACCAATTAATCTCACATCGTTGGAGCTTCTGATCTGCAGGTCCATTAGGTCCCACTGGTAGCTCATAAAGTAATTTGAGGCAACTAAGTAATAAAATGTAAATTGAAAATGTTCAATTTACTAAGGGAAACGAACATAATATATATTGATATATTAATGTCAGAGAAATTAATATTTGAAGAAATTCAAATATAAATTTATGGAAGTTTGAAATAGTTCAAATAATGAATTAATTAATTTAAGGCCTAAAATCTATTTGGGCGAATTAATTAATTCAAGGCCGGAAATTAAATATGTGATATTTAATTGGTGGTTAATTATTTTAAGAATTCATTAACCGGGAATTAATCAATTATGGAAATAATTAATCACTTAAGGAAGTGATTAATCATTTATGGAAATGATCTAATCACTTATGGAAGTAATTAGTCATTTGTGGAAAAGATTAATCAATTATGAATTGATTGATCATGATTGATTAAATAAGGAATAAGATTGAATCAATTTTGGAAAAGATTGATTTAATTGAATATTTTATTCATGGCCTCTCTTCTATAAATAGAACACTATACCTAATTGGTCCATGACACTTTTTGCTCTTGCTCTTAGACTCTCAAGACAAGACCTAGAATTCTCTCTAGCCTCCCTCTTAGAGAAAGACTCCCACAAGTCTTTTGCCTCCTAGACCTTGAGTCATACCGGTGTAACCTCTGTGGTTATTGTGTCATTCAAGAAAAATTTTCCAGCGATTACAAGACAAAGGAGGCTGCTGCGTTTTGTTCGTTAGAGCGTCGTTGGCGAAGAACGGTCAAGTCTACAACGGAGGTTTGTAACGGTTCTTCCCCTTTTCTTCAGCATGTTTAAACTGATTTTCCAGCAACTTTAAAGTATGTTTAAAGTTTGATTGAGTTTTCGTAACGGTATTTTAATGTCAATTAATATACGGCGTAAGGTCCAATCGATGTGCTTCCGCTGCGTGGGGACTTTTATTCCCTTCAAGGTTAGCATAGTTTGCATTTAACTGATGGTTGAAAGGTTGGAGTTAAAGGCGCGGGTTCGCAAATCAATAGTGGAAAAGATCCTAGAAATAGAACTTTGACTTCTTGCATCCTAGAAATAGGACAGGAACCACTAGGGTTATAAGAGTCGTGAGTATTATTAATTTAAGTTTAAGCTAGCCTTAGAAATAGATGCCTTGCTAGCTTAATCTCCTAAAGGCACCTACAACGGAGCTGAATAGGAGTTGGACTTAACTCACAATCTGGTTGTCAGGGAATTGCGGGTGCAAATTGGGATATGTTATCTACATCATGTCTATGTGGGCGACATAGATAGTGTGTCTTAGCCGTCTGCAATGCCTGAGTAAATTGCGGACGCATAGGTGGAGGTGATCTAAAGCTCAAGGTTGAAACTATTTTTGAATTTCCCTACTTTTCTCATTGGTATTTTATCTGTCTTTACTTTTCGTCTTTTTGTCTTTGTCTTAAAACCAAAATCCCAATCAAATATTTTTCTTGGCTACCAATCGTGGCCGAAAATTTAGAGGAGGTTCATATTTTACTAATCGTGTGTTAACTTAGCTAGTCACCATCTCCCTTGGGTACGATATCCGTAATACTTTCCACTTTATAATTTGATAGTGTATATTTGCACTTAAGCAGGCTGGTGTTGCATTAGCACAACCACGCACGACTCACAAACCCGAGAGCTAGCATCTTGATGCTGCCTCCATAGTGTCTCGACGCTCCCAAGAATTTTCCTTAAACAGAATGGGCGGCAAAGAAACAGCGTCTCTCGACGTCCAATTTGTTCTACTGCCAAGGGAAGTCCAATTTGAGAGAATTTAGACCTAAAAACGATTAGAAACCTTCTGTGGGAGCTGAAGCAAGGACTAGGATTGGGAACCAAGCTTGAAGACGTGGAGATCGTGACGGGGACATGTCGGTTTCAACGGATTCAAGAGTTTTTCTTTCTTTTCCTTACCTCTAGTTAGCTTTTATGGCTTTTTTATATCTAACTTATATCGTAACGTCATGTATGAGTAGCTAGACGTGTTTCTTAGGGATTGATGTAGTCGTTTATGATTATGGATTGATTATTGGGATATTTTGTGCACTTATTTTATGTATGCAATTATGTTTAAATGCTTTCAATTACTTGATCACTAGTTGAATGATTAAAGTGTTGAATCTTGCTCGGGAGAGGGGATTTAGCGTAGACTTTACTAAAATTGCATAACCAAAGTAGAATTCTAAGATCGGGAGATTTAGAATAGCTTTAGAAGTTGTTAAAAGAACTAAAAGTCTCACATGTTAATGAACTTAGATAGGGATACCAAATTAATTATATGCATGATAATCAATTATGCTCAGGAGAGATAGTTGTGATTTAAGGTTCTTAGACTTGTAAAATAATTGCACGTTACACTTCATTTCCTTTAATCAATCATAACCTAAATTGATGAAATCAATTCCCTAAGAATTCTTTCAATTGAATTTCTCAATCTTTAGTTTGCATTGCCTTTGATTTCTATTCTTCACTCATTTTTTATCCTTAAATAAAATTGGACAAAAGTATTCACGATACTTAGTTTAACTAGAAACCAATCCAGAGGACGACATTTGATTTCATAATCACTATATTATTACTTGACCCGTACACTTGTGGTAAGCAAATCGCCCATCAGAATACTCTAGGTATTACTTTGTAGTGCATAATTTATACTTGGATTAATGCACAACAAAGACATATTCTTTAGTTAATTCAATATAATTAGAAGTGAATACAATCCACACCATCAAGCCCTGGAGTCAACACCTAAGGGAACAACCTTTCTACTATCCCTAATTCGGGTAGGAGGGAATTCTGTCTTTCAAGGCTATGTCCCCAGCTATCTACCCGGTCTTATCCCCAAAGTGGAAGGCTTATTGAGTCGGTGATGATGAGCCACTCTCACCCATGCAAATCAAAGGATAATCCCGAATAAATAGGAGTTCATAGTTAGCTCAGGATTAAGACCGAGTTACCTGGGTCATCGCATGAAATAATCAGTCTCAATACTAAACGACGTTACAAAGTTAGAGTTATTTATTTCTCGGTCCTGGTCTTATGCAAACTCATTGCATAGGACGCTTGTTGCCTTGTGCAAAGTGATGCTAAATATGCAACAAATAGCTCGAAGACATGCAAGTATACACATCATGACATCAAGTGATAAGTAATTTAAGATCGCTCTCCACAATGATTGATTTAGGGAATTTTACTACTTCTAAGCTTGATTTTCAAAGAAATTCAAAGTAACCGAGGACCAAATATTTTTCATTAACTAAGTGTGCAAGAGTTTAAAATGGTAAACAAGCTTAATATGACAAAAACTTAAGAAAATTTTAGTAAAAACGGTGAATCGGGCAGAGAAAATAAGGTTCAGATTAGGGGTTGTCAATTCTTACTAGCTATTTGTTGTAGCATAACTTTATATTCACAACTCACCCAGTATTTTCTACGAGAATATTCCAATTCTCTTTTAGTTTTTGTGATTAAACTCTCATTTAACCCCTTCTTTTTAGCTCAACTGATCAGTGCCTTAGGTGGTTTTTTATCTCTAAATACCCACTCATTTTCATGATCTTGAAAGACTAAGGTAAAGCAAAGTAATCGGTTACTAATTGTTTTCCCAAGCACTCAATAAAAATGCTAGAAAATGGCCAAACGAAATTCCAACTTTAATCATGAAAAAACATTTTACTTAAGTTGCAATATATAAAGTTCCACTAAAAACAAACAAGTTCAAGTTTAAGCACCCTAACCCTCATCTAAGAGGATTTAGCTCATGTTCAAGGTGGAAATATAGAAAATACAGCAGTAAACAACCATATAAACCATCCTTACAACCTTTAGTACAAACTAAATACCAAGGAAAGAGAGATAAAGAGAAGAAGAAACTAAAGAAGAAGCTTCTAGGAGAGATTCCAGCTTTCCCAAGCTGGAAAGTCTTCAATCAGCTGCTTCCTTCACCTTCCTTCTCACGGTTTTTCTCCAAACAGCAGCCTCCTTTCCGAAAATTCTTTCTCCAGCTGATTGTCTCTAGGTGTGTTCAAAATTAGATCGAAAACCGACTCGACCGATCGAAACCGACCGAACCGACGTCGGTCGGTCAAATTTTTGCTACATTCAGTCGGAGTCGATTTTGTCAATTGACAAAACAGACTGTCGGTCAGTCGGTTCAACCAAAAAATAAAAAAACCGACCGACCGACCAACAGATAATAATATATTTAAAGAAAAAAAAAATTCTCATTGTACATCATGCACACTGCTCAGTGCATGTCTTTTCAACTCTTTTCAAGGCTTCTTTTTCAAAAAGTAATGAGTACTTTTTTAATTTTTATTATTTTTTATTCTCTTCACTCTCTCTCTCTTTCTTTTTTGTCTTTTCTCATTCCATCTTCTCTTTCTTTTTTGTCTTTTCTCATTCCATCTTCTCTTTCTCTTTCCTCACGTGAACCTTCCCTCTCTCTTCTTTTTTTCTCTTCTCTCTATCTTCTTCATCCAATTTCCTTTCTACCCGATTTTTTTCTCCCTCTCTTTTCTCATTCCCTTTCCTTTTCATTCACTCCTTCTCATTCTCCAGCGTCGGCAGACTCGACACAGCAAGACTTTGTTCGTTTTCTTTCTTCCCTCTTTTCTTTTTCTTCCTCACTAATCTATCTTTCTTCTTCTTTCCCTTCTTTCTCTTTTTCCTCTTTTTTCTTCCCTTCTTTTCTCCTTCTTCCCATGCTTCAAACCCTCACAAAACTTCCAAGAAGAAAATCTCATCTCAAGTCACAAAACCGACAAAATCGACCGATTGACCGTGTATTTGGTCGGTCAATTTTAGAGATCGTTCAAAAACTTTCAGTCACCGACCGACCGAAAACCAATAGGTCAGACGTCGGCGTCGGTTTTTGCCTCCGACCGACCGACGAACAACCCTAATTGTCTCATGCTTTGGCCTAAAATTTTAGTTGTACCAGCCTTCAACCTTGAATTCAAGGCAGATTGGACAATGTTCTCCACGTGGACCTTTCCTAATTGGTTAAAATGGTACAAATCAGCTCCACATGGTTGTCAGCTCAATTAATGAAATTTCCCACGCAGGCAGCACGTGCAGTCACTTAAATTCCAAGACTTTTGGCCTTCTGCTGTAAAATCAGTTGTTCTAGCACAACCTGAGTGTTCATAAACCAAAATATCAGCTTGAAACATATAAAATCTGCACCAAATTCAACTTAAGCTTGGCCTACTAATATGTAAAGATATGCATCAAAGAATACTCATTTTCATGCACAAATCAAAGCTCAACACATCAAAAAGTAGAGTATTTAAGCATAAGAAAGAGTCAATAGCTCTTATTTCTAAGAGTTATCAACGCCCCCACTCGAATGTCTCCACATGGACGATTCAGGATCACACCGTTTGTACTAACTACAAAGTAGGTCGTGTCTCATAGTGTCCCCAAGATAAGGTACCCAGCCCTATCCCTATACTATAGACCGTTTTGGCTATTACTCAAGTCTGGTCCACTTTTATGTCTCTAAATAAAGCTCAAGTTTTCACCTTATAGCCAGGGATCTTAGTTTATTGGATTTGGGTTATCTAACGTGCAATTTACCGATTGAACCTCGATAACTACTTTATCGAACAAGTATAATATTTGTTTAACAATCACTATCTAAGAGTTTTAGGACACTAATGGTGTCTCCGGATCTTCAATAAAGGGTCATACCCTCTCACTAGCCCGAGATGGGGTTCTGTTTAATGGTTGGACCATAAACAAGTTGTTCATTAGAGGAGCACTGATACTTAAGAATGTAGAGGTAACCTAGGGGTAAAACGGTAATTTGACACAGCTGGTGTTACGAACACTCGTGAATGACTAACTTGTTGCTATTGGTCTATATCAGTGGACATAAAAATATATCTGCAGTGAGAAAAGTGCAACTGTGCATCTATAGTGGAGTGTACCCACAGTTAATGAATATTGATTATCTTGGTTAATGAGTTTAGTCAATTAATCTTCTTTCCTATTCTTTCACTGTTTTAAAAAAAAACGAAGGGGAAACCCCTTCGACGACGGTGACTGGAACGAAGCCCTTTGCGAGATTTGACCGATCTTTCGAGCGAAATGGTGCCGGCTCAAACGGTGTCGGCTCAAACGAAGAGCAAGTTGGGTTGCAATACTTCTGAGTGAATCTAAGTGAGATCTTCGCAAGCCACAACGAGTGAATCTTTGCAAGATCTGAGCGGGTCTTCCCGAGCGACGGCGAGTGAACCTTCGCGATGTTGGGGTTTATGTCCTAAAACTCGTGGATAGTAAATGTAACGAAGTTATATATAAAACTTATTATAATAGGTTTTATAATGGTTGTTGAAAGATTAGTTTAACTGTGTATTTATTAACCCAAATCCAATAAAACTAGAATCCTTGGCTATGATATGAATGCTTGAACTTTATGTAGTAACATAAAAGTAAATCAAGTTCAAGTACATAGCCTAAACGGTCTATAGTATAGGGATAGGACTGGGTACCTTATCCTAGGAAAAACTATGAGACGCGGCCCACTTTGTTTTAATACAAACGATGTGATCCTAAATCGTTCGTGTAGAGACATGCGAGTGGGGGCGTCCTATGCAAAAGAGTTTGTATAAGACCGGACCGCAAAATAAGTCACTTTCACTTTATAACGCCGTTTACTGTGAAACTAACTATTTTAAGCGATGACCTAGGTAACTCGATCTTAATCCTGAGCTAACTATGAACTCCTGTTTATTTAGACTTATCCTTAGATTTGCATGGGTGAGAGTGGCTCAACAGCGCCAACTCAATAAACCCCCCATTTTAGGGATAGGAACGAGTAGATAGCTGGGGACATAGTCCTGCAAGATGGAATTCACTCCTACCCGTCCTTAGGGATAGTAGAGAGGTTGTTCCCTTAAGTACTGACTCCGGAACGTGAACAAAGGCGTGCCGCCCTCTCATTGACCCGAGAGGTTTCAGGTTTAGTGGTGGGACCACAAACCAATTGATCATTAGGGACTCAGTTGAGGCTTAAGGAACAAGAAGTGCTATAGGGGTAAAACGGACCTTTTGACCTTACTATAGTTACGAACGACCTGTGAAGGATTGACTTACTAATCACGGTTATATCGGGTGGACAGAAATAAATCTACAGTGAGGGGAGTTCAGCTACGAGCTATAGTGGAATGTCTCGTTAGTTAACGAATGTTGGTTAACTAGGATTGAAAGAGTTCAACAGGTTAATCTCGGATCGTTGGAGCCCATGATCTGTAGGTCCATTAGGTCCCCCTGCTAGCTCAATCGGATCTAACCTTAGAATAGAATGATGAAAGAATTTGAAAGTCGTTCAACTTCGAATTAGGGAGTTGTGGTTAACTATATACGATATACCTAACGTATTTTAGTTTAATCTTTGAATTAAACTATAATTATTAAGAGAGTTGGAATTATTTAAATATGATTTAAATATTGAAAAATGTATTTGATACATGTTCGATTTTGAATGATGAATAGTGATTCGTATTCATAATCGGTTTTGAGAGAAAACGAGATTGACACCAATGTTTAAATTGGTATTTTGATATCAAAATTAAACAAAATGTAAATAATTAAATTAGAATTAATTTCATTTAATATTAATTATGCAAAATTGATTTTATTATGATATTAATAAAGAAATCAAATTTCTTATTTTAGGTGTCAATTTATCAAGGAATTACACCATGCATTTTTTGTGTGATTGCCACCCAAATTGGTGACAAATTGAGATCCATAATTTCAATTAAACACACATATATATGTATGTCTTCTTCATCAAGCAAGAGTGGGTGATTCACTGAAGAAAGGAATGCATGGATGCTGAAATTTCTCTCTAAAACTGTGAGCTCAAAAGGTTGAAAAACCCATATTCTCTCAACCTTTCTTTCTCCTAAATTCATCATGCACGGGTTCCCACAAGCTCGTTCTAAGACCGGAGAATAGCGGGGAAGATCATGGTGGTCGTCCATGAAGTGATCGTGTAGAAAATCATCCAACAACGAGCTTGAATTCGGAGTTCAAAGAGGTAAGTTCATAACGCTCTGTTTTTCGTTATGTTTTAGCATGCTTTTAATCCTCAAAATTAATGAAAATCGGTGCCTAAGATCCGCTAACGCTTCCGCTCGAGTGTTCTTCACTCCTACACGCGAGATCTAAGCGGATCTTCGCTAGCTGGGCAGGTGAGCAAGCTGCGGTTGGATTCTTCATGAGATCTTCACAAGCACGGCGAGCGAGCTACGGTTGGGCGAGATCTGGACTTTTCGCAAATCTAGGCAAGCGATGACGTCCTTTTTAAAAAAAAACAGTGAAAGAAGAAAGGAAAGAGAAGAAGAAGAAAAAAAGAGAGGAGGGGAAGAAGAAGAAAAATCGAAGGGAAAAAAAAAAAAGGTTGTCGCCGACCACCAGCGAGTGGCGGTTGTCGGCGGCCGGTCACCGACGGCTGGTTGGTGGTGTGAGGAAGGTTGAAGAAGAAGAATGAGAGTGGTGGTGAAGGGGTTGAAGAGGAAGAAAGAAAAAATAATTAAAAATATATTTAAAATTAATATTTTTATTTTAAAAAATGAAAAAATGTTTTTTAATAAAAACAAATAGGTGACACGTCAGCAGTCTGTTAAAATCTAACGAAAAAATGGATGGAGGGACTAAAATGAAATTAAATCCAAACCTCAGGGACTAAATTGTCGAGTTTGAAAACTCAGGGACCAAGTGTATTTTTCCCTAAATTTAATATCTGATAACCAATTTTTGGTTATCAGATTATGGAAAACGTTTCCACGTACTCCCTCTCCCTTGCTAACTAATCGGTCTTCACGCATGGAGGTTAGCTTCTATCTTTCCCTCTTCAGCCGTGTGAAGCAATCACAGAAGTGATCTGAATTTGGGCTCTCAGTTCAATTGCTCTCTCACAGAGGAAATTCTCTCCCAAAAATTTTCCTCAGCAAAAAGGTTCCTACCAACCTATGCCTAAAAATCCTAGAGAATATCAGTGTTACTCTAGTGGTGGTGTCCCTGTGGTGATTGGTAGAGAAAAGTTCATATTCTTCCCAAAAAAGCGTTGGTGAAGCCCTCATGAGTCGTCAATGAGAGTAATCAATCTTTCTTCTCTGTAATTTTGGAATAGAGATTCTAAATATTTGTGCAGCATACTTAATCTTAATTAATTGTAGTAGAATAAATTGTTTTGCCAACGTATCGGTATTTTGTTTGTAATTAAACCTGAATAAGGTCTTTGGTAAATTTCCACTGTGCTTGGGATTTAAACCCAGCACTGTGATCAACCCCGAGCACTAAATTTGCAAGTTAGTTTTGGTGTCGTAGAATATGATAGCGAGCATAGCTAGCTATCTTTACTTATTTAATTTAGCTAGTCTTTTATGATTTTTGGGCCATTTTATTGTGCTTTAATGTTTATGTTGTAGGAAATGGTTGATTGGAGCTAAAACGTAATAGTGGAGTCAATCGGGTGCTCGGGACGCGAAAAGATGCAAAGGAATGAAAAAGAGTCAAAGAGGAAAAAAGTCAAAATTCGGTCAAATGCAGACTAGCGTCGAGACGCTAGCATTCCTTATCTGAATAGGTGCGAAACGGTCACAGCGTCGAGACGCTGCGACCTCAGCATCGAGACGCTACGACGAAAAATCAGAATAAATGGTTCTTTTCGGCTAGGTTTTGGAGGATTCGCTTTTGGGACTTTTTGGAGCCGTAAACAGAGCAGAACAGAGCATTTTTGGATCTGAAGCAAAGGGAGCAAGTCAGAAATCAACCCATTGTTTGTGGGGATCGTGACGGGGACGTTCGGTCTCGGCCTACATTGAGTTTTTCCTTTCCTTTCCCTTTTTTCTAGCTAGACTTTATGGCTTTTTCATGTTTAGTTGAGCTTGTAATACCAATCATGAGTAGCTAAACTTGTAGATTAGGGATTGATGTGGTCAATTGAATTTATGGATTGATTTATGGTTTAAGTTGTGCAATGGTTATTATGTATGCAATCTTGATTTAATGCTTTCAATTAATTGGCCATTAGTTGGATGATTTAAGTGTTGATTCTTGCTCGGGAGAGGGAATTTAGCATAGACTTACTCAAGATTGCATGACTAAAGTTTACTTTCTAATTTCGTGACGGTTTTTAGATTAACTTTAGAATTGGTCAAAAGAACTCATTGCCTTGCATGTTAATAAACTTAGATAGGAATATCAAGTTGGTCAATTTGCATGAGAATCAACTATATTCGGGAGAGGTAGTTGTGGTTAAAGGTTCTTGGGCTCATAATTCCATTGTGCATAATAACTTATTCCTTAAAATCAATCCTAGACTAAATTGGCGAAATCAATTCCCTAAGTGTTTTCTCAATTGCATCTCCATTGTTTATTTGTTTGATTTAGTTTTCATATCATTCATTCACTACTTTTTTATCCTTAAATAAAATTGAGCAAGATAATTCACAATACTTGATTTAGCTTAAAAATTCAATCCAGATGACAACACTCGTTTATACGAACACTTTATTATTACTTGACCCGTGCACTTGCGGTAAGGAAAATTCCACATCAGAATATAAATTTATTTGATTTGGGACCTCGACAATTCCAATTATCACAATGTCTTGAAAACATGGAGGATATTGAGGGTGTTTTTCTTGATTATTATACTGAACTTTTTAACTCCTCTCCTATAGATGTGCAGGCAGTCGAGGAAATTTTGCAAGCTATCCAAACTAGGGTAACAGATGAAATGAATGCTCAACTAGATCGAGTATTTGTTGAAACGGAGGAAGAAGAGGCCTTAAAGCAGATGCACCCAACAAAAGCTCCTAGACCAGACGGGTTACCTGCACTTTTTAATAAAAAAAAAATATAGGCATATTGTTGGAGAAAGGGTTGTCAGTACATGCCTCAGGTGCCTTAATGAGGGAGAGCTCCCAGAACAATTCAACACAACAACAATGTATGTAATGTATGCTATAAAATTATTGCAAAATTGATTGCCAATAGATTGAAAATGATTCTCCATTCTGTTATTCTTAATAATCAAAGTGTTTTTGTCCTTGGTAGACTTATAGTTGATAATATCATTGTTGGCTATGAAAGTCTGCATTCTATCAAAGGGTCAAAGTCGAAGAAAAAATATAGTTATGCTCCCATTAATTTGGACATGAGCAAAAAATATGAGTGGAGTGGAGTTTTCTTAGAAGAATTCTGGCAAAATTGGGTTTTAGTTCGTCATAGATTAATAGAATTGGAATGTGTGTTGAATTTTTATCTTTCTTCATTCTTATCAATGGCGTTGGTACTAAAAATTTTAAACCCACCCGAGGGCTTCGACATGGTGACCCTTTATCGCCTTATCTATTTCTCATGTATGCTTAAGGTTTATCCAGCCTCTTAACTGAAGGATTTGGAATTCTCCAATTTCGTTAAAGCGGAAGCGTAATTAGGATCGATTCGTAGTTAATTTTGTTTATCTAAAAATACTATTCCATTGGTTAAAACATAGAACAAATTCTATACAAACTTAAGGCTAAGCATACAAAATTTATTAGATCTAAATCTAAATGGGAGAAGCAAACATACCGTCGTTGACGACTTTGAATACTTCACGGACACCTTTCTTGATTTTGGACCAAGTGTCGACAATTGGGACACCACCAATTGATCTTCTCCGCTATGACTCTAAGATTAGGAACGTAGTTGTGGGACTACCTAATCTTGAATGGGAAAAACTCTAGAGAGAAAATTCTCCCTAGAGTTCTTGGGTTGAGAGAATATGAAAGGGAGGCTAGAGAGAATGCAAGAGTGCATTCTTGTGGCCTTATGTTGTACTACCTAAACCCTAGGTTTAGTGTTCTATTTATAGGAGAAAGGCCATGAATAAAATATTCATTTAAAATCAATTATTTCCATAACTGATTTAATCTTTTCCATAATTAATCAATTCCATGACCAACCAATTCCATGACCAATCAATTCCATAATTGATTAATCCTTTCTATAAATAATTGATCACTTCCATAAGTGATTAAATCATTTCCATAAGTGATTAATTACATCCATAAGTGATTAATCATTTTCATAATTGATTAATTTCCAATTAATTAATTCTTTAATTAATTAATCACCAATTAAATATCATATATTTAATTTCAGACCTTCTATTAGTTAATTAATTAATTACCCAATTAAATATCATATATTTAATTTGAGGCCTTCAATTAATTAATTCTATAATATGAATCAAGATCATATTAAAATTTGAACTCCTTCAAATTCTCTTATATCCTATAAATTTAATATGAATCAAAATCATATTAATATTTGAACTTCTTCAAATATTTATTTCTCTCCTAGACTATAGTTTAATTAAATCTCATTTAATTTAAACTAAATTGAATAATTAATTCATTCATCTTCTAATTAAATACCATATATTTAATTAGATATATATTTGAACTCTTTCAAATATATCAATCTCTCAATATTATAAAGTTTAATCTCAAATTAGACTTTATATTTTAATGCATCACTATACATTATATTAATTTGTATCTCGTACAATTAACTTAATTCCCAATATGAATTTAAACTATTCAAATTCTCTCAAGATATATTTGTTCCTAATTACTCTTTACGAGCTAGCAGGGGGACCTAATGGACCTACAGATCAGAAGCTCCAATGATATGAGGTTAAAAGATTAAACTCATTAATCAGGTTAACCAATATTCATTAACTGTGGGTCATTCCACTAAAGACCCACAGCTGAACTCTTCTCACTGTAGAACATTTTTGTGTCCATAGATGTAGACCTATGCCGGTAAGTCAATCCTTCACGAGTGTCCGTAATCACAGTTGGGTCAAATTACCGTTTTACCCTTGTGTTACATATGTCTCCTTAAGTACCAGCGCTCCTCTAATGAAACAACCTGTTTATGGTCCAACCATTAAACAGAAAGTCCCTCTCGGGCCAGTGAGAGGGCGGGATCCCTTTGTTCAAGTCCCGGAGTCACCACTTAAGGGAACACTCATCTACTTCACCTAGAAGCGGGAAGGAGTGAATTCTTTCTTGTGTTGTCATGTCCCCAGCCTCCCACTCGGTCTTGTCCCCAAAAAGGAAGGCATATTGAGTCGGCGTATTGGCCACTCTCACCCATGCTAATCAAAGGACAATCCCTCATGAGAAGGAGTTCATGATACACTCAGGATTAAGACTGAGTTACCTAGGTCATCCTATTGAAACAGTAACCTAATTAGTTAACGGTGTTATAACTAATGGTTGACTATTTCGTGGTCTGGTCTTATGCAAACTCATTGCATAGGATACCCCCACTTGCATGTCTACTACATGGACGTTTTGGATCAATACGTCTGTATCAAATACAGAGCGGGTCGTATCTCATAGTGTTACCAGGATAAGGTACCCAACCTTATCCTTGTACTATAGACCTTTTAGGTTGTTACTTGAACATCGATCCTCGCATGTCCCCACATACTAGTTCAAGTTACATACAAACAACCTTGGATCTTAGTTTATTGGGTTTGGGTCAAATTGTGCAATATTTAACAATAACACTTTATTGAAACAAGTATACAATTTGTTTACATTTACTATCTACGAGTTTTAGGGCATAAAACCCAACAAACTCCCACTTGAAATAAAACTCTAGTTTAGTGGGATGTACAATAATCTATACAGCAGTGGGTGTATAAATACATGTATAAAACATATACAATGTACAAATACAATAAACTAGGGCATCACTATACCCATTAAATAATGGTATCACTATACCCATTACATTTCTCCCACTTGCCCTAGATTACACCTTTGTACATATCTCGTAGATCTAGACCTTCTAGATGACCCTCAAACACTTTAGCCGAAAGAGTCTTCGTAAATGAATCACCAATATTTCATTCAATTTAATGTGTCTGATTGTCTTAGGCTGCGATGTTCTTTTGAATTTGCCACAACACCACTATATCACTATAAAGTGTGATGGAAAAGTTCACATTTGGAACACATTCCAAATCAATCAATAACTTTCTAAGCCATACAGTATCTATCGCTGCTTCACAAGCAACTAATTTTTCGGCCTATACGGTCAAGACTGTAACTATGTCATACTATAGCTTCATCGTAAAGAGTGACCACAGATACTGATGTAGATATCCTCAATTCCTTATCAGTCTTAAAATCTGTGTCAGTGTATCCTGTAAGGATCAAATCCTTAGTCCCATACACGAGCATATAGTTCTTCGTTCTCCTCGAATACTTGAGGATATTCTTAACGGTTTTCCAATGGTTAAATCTTGGATTAGATTGATACTTACTGACAATCCGTATTGCATAGGGCATTCGTCTCATCTCCTCAACTTCTTGAGGTGTCTTAGGAAACAGTTTCTTAGACAAAAAAAAAAAAAAAAAAAAAAAAAAAAAAAAAAAAAATCCACGCCTGAAAGGTACTGAACTCTTCTTGGAATTCTGTATCTTATATCTAACTGACATCTTGTAGATATAAGTCACTTGAGACAAGGCTAGCTTTTTATTCTAACGATTCCTAACGATTTGGATCCCAAGAACAAACTCAGCTTCTCCCAAATTTCCATTTGGAAATGAGCTGCTAGCTCCTTTAATGTCAGTAAGATAACCTACATCATTCCCAATGATTAGGATATCAATCATATACAACACTAAGTAAGCTACTGAACTATTGATGATTACTTGTAAACACAAGACTCATTAATGTTCTGATTAAAGCCAAGGGATTTGGTCACTATATCAAATCTTATATTTCAAGATCGAAATGCTTAGGTCAATCCATGAATGGATCACTTAAGCTTGCAAATCCTTTTGCTTTCGATCTTGTTGTATGAACCCTTGTAGTTAAGACCTTTAATGTCTCATTTTCTCTTGTAAATCCACTTGTAACTAATAGGTGTTACCCATCAAGCAGATCTACAAGATCCCAGGTGAAAGTGAAATACAAAAGACTTCATTTCCAGGTCCATGACTTTAATCCATTGGTCCTTGCCAACATCATTCATTTTCTTTCTAAACGATAATGAACCCACTATGCCATCATTAGGTATGATGACCTAGGCTTCAATCAAGCCCATGTAACGTTCAGGTTATAAAACAACTCTCCCACTACATTGAGGCAATCTCAACTATTGAGATGGATGTGACTAACTAGATGCACTGATCCATCAACAACTCTTGTTGAACAGTCAGCCTCATCAACAACTCTTGTGGATGTTACTGTAGCTTCATTAGTTAACTTACTTAAACCGACTTTACTCTTGTGGTTTATGATTTTTTATGTGGACTTCTTCTGAGAATTTAGCATTTGTCGATACAAATTCTTTATTCTCTTGTGAATTGAAGAAGTATCTACTTCTCGTTTCCTTTGGGGTTGCCTACTACAGTATGCAATGCAGTCAACACTGCATGACCCCAAAACGAGCCAGACAATTGAGCATAGCTCAACATGGAATGAACCATATCCAATAGGGTTCTATTTCTCCTAAATGAGATTTAGGGTGTGATCCTATGTACGAATCTCAAATCCCTATACTCAATACTTTGATCAGATCGAATTGTTTTTATCATCTCACCTAACAAGTTTTCAACTTCAGTCCTAAGCCCCTTCGAATATCTCAAGAGCTTCAGACTTAAGTTGCATTAGGTAAAGATACTCAT
Organism: Luffa acutangula; assembly: GCA_036850905.1. NCBI lineage: Eukaryota > Viridiplantae > Streptophyta > Magnoliopsida > Cucurbitales > Cucurbitaceae > Luffa > Luffa acutangula. The sequence goes on from CM072096.1 coordinate 18,242,621, forward strand.
ACATTTGAATAATCATCTAAAAGAGATGAATTATTCATGCCCTCCCACTGCTTTAACATATTGAACCACAAAGATCCAAATGTACAAGCTCCAAGGGCTCTTTGGCTCTTATATCTTTTCCAGTAAAAGATCTATCGGTCATATTGCCCACAAGGCATGACTTACAAGGTAGTAGAGAGTCATCTTCTAACTCGCTTAGAAGTTCACTCTTGACCAATCTCCCAATCAAATTGAGATTAATATGGTCCACCTTAGAACCAAAGAAATGTATTTTCCTTTAGGAGAAATCCTTTGCCTCTTTTCACATTGAGTAGTAGCAGTCTTAAACAACCCAGTGTTCATGACTGCTTTACTCTTGATTAGTCCTAAAACATTTAGGTTACTTTCCAGTAAAGCTAAACAAATGTCAACTCCCTTTCTTGAAATAAAACTGCATTAGCAGAGAAAGGTAAAGAGTAACATTGTTCCAGCAAATAAGACACAGAAATCAAATTTCTTTTGATCTTAGGAATTACATACACATTATCTAATAATATGTATTTTCTCCCACTAAGAAAAATAACTTAATGTTCCCCACTGCTATAGCCAAAATAATCTCTCTAATTCTAACTTTGAGAGTTACTACACAAGTAGCAAGCTGTTGCCAGGAACTTATAACTTTAAAAGAAGAACACACGTGATCTGTGGCCCCTGAATCAAGTATTCAAGGAGAATCACTATTCTTCACTAATCATGTTTTCAAGACAAGTAAATGAAAACTACGGTCGTGAACAAGTTCTCTTTTGCTAAGCAGGATTCTATGTCATATTCATCAAGAACAATTATTGATGAATTAAACATATGGGCATGAGGACATTCCTCAGTTAAGAATAATCCTAGATTTATTTACCACAATTTGTCGTTTAAGCATGTTGTATTACCGTTATTTATAAAATGACGTAAGACAATACACATAAAATTATTATATAATTGTTGAAGTAACAAATTACTTGTGTTATTAATAGCACTAACCCATTACAAATAATCCAATCAAATTCTGCAAAAACAAATAAGCAATCAAAGAAACCCTATAAAACTATTGATTTGGTTTTTGCAACGATACTTCAAAGGTTTAGAACAACAGCCACCGAAGGGTAGTCAGCTACTCCTCCTCTGAATTGAGACAATCTCAACCAAATTCTAACACCAGAATAACTCATATTTCGTTAGCGTTTAGTTACCGTTGTTCGGTCAAGGATTAGTTAACACATTTAACTCATTCCCGTAAGTGTAACCCTCCCACTTTCAGATCTCAGAGGCACGCACCAACAGGCTACCGAAGGGAAAGACAACTGTTGGTAATTAGCCTAAGAGTTCCTATCCTATTCAGGAGTTCACGATGTTCCGAATCCTATGATCAGGCCCTCCGAAGGGATGGTTGCGCCAGGACAACCTGCAGGCGGATCATAGGACTTTCACGGTGTGAACTAGGGGCGGAGACCGAGGGATACATTGACACGTGTCCTGCTCCCACTTACTCTGGACATTTTTCCCATTCACCTTGTTATTGATCCATGCAAACACTTTTGGAAGGGAGGCCGCTCCTAAGGCGACTCGAAGCCGAGCATGAACCTCACGTTGTGAATATAGGGACGTAGGAGCAAAACTTGATTTAAGTCTCGTTTTGTAATTTTCCTCCCACTGAAAATGTCCTAAGGTTAATTTAGGGTTGTCTAACTTAGATAAAATTCGGCTAAGTCAATCTATCTAAGTCTGATCATATTATAACAATTATGGAAAGGATTCAACCACAATGTTTTAGGTGAATTAAACTTCTTTTAATAAACCCAACTTTGCAAGTCAACATTACTATGGTTAATTCAACTCAAGGTTCGGGTCAGCTCTCAGGTAGGAGGTGTTCCGTAAACCATCATCTTAAGTACCCCAGCCTTAGACAAAACTTTACCGAGAGAGTTCCCTAATAACCACAGTAATGTAAGGTCTTTACTCTAAAGATCTAGGTGTATTAAATACTTTTAACAAACCTAGTGACATTGCATGCTAACATTTAACTATGATTAATTCAACTTCGGTATTCCAGGTCAGTTCCCAGGTAGGAGGTGTTCTGTAAACCGTCAACTTAAATACCCCAACCTTAGACAGAACTTTACCAGTAGAGTTCCCTTATAATCATAGCAATGTTTTTCCTACTTAGTCAATTAAAACTAATTTTAATTCTAAGTAAGAATAATTCTAATCCTATTAGAAATGTGATCTTAGATCTAATTAATTTTAAACAATTTAAAATTAATTCATTTATCCTAAGATCCTATGTTTGCATGCAATTCTTTGTTATAGGTTAACGGTTTCTATTCGTTCATTTTATAACTATTATAAATTTTAATGAATTAACCCTATAACATGCTACTATGGTGAATAAATTAACAATCAAATTCTAATTAATTTATAAAACCATACATTAGCATACATGACATACCAGAAATATAACATTTATATTAATCTAAGGTAATGTCATGGTCAATGCAATTTAATTTCCTTTTAATTAACCTAACTCTTAAATTAATTATACAAGAAAATTAAAATTAAGCATTGACTATTTTCATACATTAAGATAACATTTATATTAATATATCATGAAAATTAATTACTTATATAAATATAACTCTTATATTTTTTCAACTAAAGTAATTTCATGCTCAATTTAAATTAATTTTCTTCAATTAATCTAACTCTTAGATTAATTACCCAAGAAAATTAAAATTAAACATTCACATTTTCATACATTAACATAACATTTATATTAATAGCTCATGAAAACTAATTAAGCATGTTAATTACTAATATAAATATAACTCTTATATTTTTTAAACTAAAGTAATTTTATGCTCAATGCAAATTAATTTTCTTCAATTAGTCTAACTCTTAAATTAATTACTCGAGAAAATTAAAATAAGCATTCACATTTTAATACATTAACATAACACTTTATATTAATTGCTCATGAAAATAAATAAGCATATAAATTACTTTCATAAGTATAACTCTTTATATTCTTTACTAAAGTAATTTCATTCCCAATGCTTCTCAATTTTCATCCATTTAATCATAACAATTTACATTAAATACTCATGAAAAAAAAATTCATACATTATAACATTTATAATAATAAATATGCATGAATATGCTTAACCTATGGTGGGATTTTAAGCTAAATGACATACTTTAGGCAACAATCAATTAATTTAATATATACATCACTTGCATAATTAAATTAAAACTACCAAAATTGACCGACTGGCATATTTGGCATATCCTAAGGAATTAAAAGCAATTTAAATTACAATAATTTAAATCCATGATATATGTTGGTTTCAAATCTTTTCCTTTTTGGCATTTACAATTGATCTAATCAAAAGTATAAATTTAATCCCAACAAATATGCTAAACGAAATTAAATCTACGATCGGCTCTGATACCAATTGTAAGGGACTACCAGACACACTCATATCTCCACAATGGTATGATATTGTCCACTTTAGGCATAAGCCCTCATGGCTTTGCTTTTGGTTCACCCCAAAAGGTCTCATACCAATGGAGATATTTGTCCTCCCTTATATACCCATGATCATCCCCTTATCTAGCCGATGTGGGACTTTGAACGCACTCCCAACATTAACAACGTCTGAGATCGCTAAAAACATTTGAGGTCTCTGAATCACTCGAATAGCACCAACTATTTCTCACCTCTTTTTGCAGATGACAATATACTATTCCTAAAAGATCAAAAGGAGGAATTCTTGGAATTACAAAGGATCCTGAAAGTTTATGAGGCGGCAACTGGACAAATTATCAACTTTGAAAAATCAGCAATAGTCCGAAGACACATTCAATGTGCTTTTCAATGCCCTATGTGTGGAAAGGAAAATGAAACAAAGCTACATGCATTGTGGGGGTTGTAAAAAGGTAAAGAAGCATTGGGCTCGATGGAGTCTAGTGCAATCTCTTTATACTGACCATTTCACTAATACTTTCGATCTTTTGTGTATGGCCCAAGAGTTGTTGAGCTCGAATGACTTGCAGATCTTTGTGACAGGACTATGGGCTATGTGGAACATCAGAAATAAGACAGTCTTTTAGGGACCCATAAAACACAATCAACCAGACGATGATTTCATTGCATGGACATCCAACTTCATAGTTGAATATAAGGATACCCAAGCAAATAGACATGAAGGCCAAGCAAGGTCGAGATTGAAGGAGTGTCGAACACCCAATCGAAAGCAATTTGGATCGATTGACTCTCAACTTAAATTAATTTTAGAATTAAAAGCATGTCAAAACATAACGAAAAACAGAGTAAACATTTTACCAACCTTTATGTCCAAATTCAAGCACCTACGTGGATGAAATCTTTGCACGAACGAGTCTCGGACAACCATTGTCTTCCTCACTATTCTCCAACCTTAGAACGGCTTGTGGGAGCCAATTGTGTGATCAATTACGAGAGAGAAGTGTGTGGGTTTTGAGAGAGAATATGTTCTTGTTTTGGAGAGAAAAACTTCCAGCAACTTCAACTACTTTTCAATCTCAGTTTCTCTTTCAATTTAAAGGAAGATTGCATGTCTTACATGCTTAAGAAAGAGACAGCAAGTTGAATGCAAGAGATTAGTCACTTAGTATGTGGCAAGTCCCATGAATTTGCCTCCTAAATTTCTTAAGAAGAAAAATTGAAAAATGAAATCCAATTTCCTTTCTTATTTTTCCTTCAAATTAATTTTAAAGTAAAATTAATTAAACTTCAATTAAATTAATTTTAAATAATTAATTAAACATTTTAATCAATTATTATTATTTTATTTAATATCATCTATTAATTAAAAAGCATTAATCATGTTTTCTCTCAATCTTGATTTTTTAATATGAATCCCTATTCATATGTCAAAACTAATTATGTATCCTATACACATTTATGATATTTAAATCACATTTAAATATCTTCTACTCTCTCATAATTAGTTTAATTCATAATTAAACAATTCCGTTAAATATATCAAAAATAACGATAACTCCCTAACGCTTCAAAATTCCCTTCATCACACTGTTCTAAGGTTTATTAAGTATGAGCTAGCAGAGGGACCTAATGGACCTAGTTAACCAACATTCGTTAACTACCAGAACACTCCACTATAGCCTGATAGTTCCCCTCACTGTAGATATATTTCTGTCCACCTGATATAACCATGATTAGTAAGTCGACCATTCACAGGTTGTTCGTAACTACAGTTGGGTCAAATGTTCGTTTTACCCTTGAAGTTACATCTAGTTTCTTAAGTCCCCAATGAGCAATTGGTTTGTGGTCCGACCACTAAACCTAATACCTCTCGGGCCAATGTGAGGGCGAGATCCCTTTGTTAAAGTCTCGGAATCAACACTTAAGGGAACAACCTCTCTACTATCCCTAAATTGGGTAGGAATGAATTCCGTCTTGCAGGACTATATCCCCAGCTATCTACCCGTACCTATCCCTGAAATGGGGGTTTATTGAGTCGGCGATGATGAGCCACTCTCACCCATGCAGATTTAAAGATAAGCCCGAATAAACAGAAGTTCATAGTTAGCTCAGGGTTACTATCGAGTTACCTAGGTCATCGCACTAAAATAAGTTAGTTTCAACAGTAAACGGTGTTATAAAGGAAATTGACTTATTTCTTGGTCCTGGTCTTATGCAAATTCATTGCATAGGACACTCCCACTTGCATGGCTCTACATGAACAATTCAGGATCACATTGTTTGCACTATATACAAAGTGGATCACGTCACATAGTGTTTCCAGGATAAGGTATCCAACTTTATCCCTATATTATAGAATGTTTAGGCTATTACTTGAACTTGATCCACTTTTATGTCACTACATAAAGTTCAAGCATTCATATAATATAGCCATGGATGTTAATTTATTGGACGATTTTGGTTATTCAACGCACAATTCACTTATTTAATAACTTAAGTGAACAAAAACTCGACAACGACTTTATCAAACAAGTATACTACTATTTGTTTCATTCAATATCTACGAGTTTTAGGGCACCAACTCCAACAGAGATGTGTAGACGGGGAAAGCCATACTAGGTGGATACCTTCGACACATAACCATTACAAGTTGAACGTGGATGCGATAGTAGACAAGGAGAAGATAGGTTTCGGTATGATCATCTGAAATTCAAAGGGCAAACTGATGGCGGCTGCAGAAACTTACAGGCGATAATGTTGCTCAGTGGAATGGGCAGAAGCTCAAGCACTAGTAGACAGAGCTCAACTAGCAATAGATTCTAGATTATTACCTGTTTGGGCAGAGATGGATTAAAAAATCGTCTAGGAAATGCTTCACGATCGAGAGTCCCATTTAAATGAGATTGTCTCCCTTATTCTTCAACTTAAACATCTCTTCACTAGCCAGTACATAAGGAGGTTCCTTTTAACCCCAAGAAATGGGAACAAAACTAACGATTACAATGTAAATAATAATACATATACTATACATTGTAATCAGTTTGCTAGTGTTATTCAGTTCGTATATTAAACTTATTTCCAACACTCCAATGGTAGTTTCAACGGCGCCCACACACTAATGGGAGAGGGAGATGAATACAAGGGACTAAAATCCATCAAATCCAGTCTTCGATTCTTTTTATTCGAAAAATAACTATCAAAATCATACAGAAAAGGTAAAATATATGTGAGGTTTATTTTGAATAAATAATTGTTTGGCATATGTAATAAATATAGGATAATTGTAATGGGTGGCAACATGAAGGTAAATAATTACAAATATAGCAATTTTTAAAAATATTTGCAAATATGGCAAAATTTTTTAATTAATTTTTTATATTCCTAAATTGCCCCTGTGTGCCCATCTTCTTCTTCCTCGTCAGTTTTTTATTATTATTATTATTATTATTTTTACTGATAGAAAGTCTTTTTATTAGTGATAGATTCTATCAGTGGTAGAAAAATTTTCTATCAGTGATAGAAAGTTTCTATCACTGATAGATTCTATCAGTGGTCGAAAAATTTTCTATCGGCGATAGAAAGTTTCTATCACTAATATTTCTATGACTGATAGATTCTATCAGTGGTAGAAAAATTTTCTATCAGTGATAGAAAGTTTCTATCACTGATAAAATAGAAGATTTCTATCACTAATAGAAACTTTTTCTATCCGTGATAAAAGATTTCTATCACTGATAGGTTCTATCAGTGATAAAAAAAACTTTTTATAGAAAATCATAGAAAAACTTTTGATAAAAAATCTTTCAATCCCTGATCACCCATAAAAATCTTTCTATCTCCGATAGAAATCTTTCTATCACCGATATAATCTATAAGTGATAGAAAAACTTTCTATCACCGATAAAAAAGCTTTCTATCAGTGATAAAAGATTTCTATCACTGATAGAAATTTTTACTATTCTATCAGTGATAGAAAGATATTCTATCAATGATGGAAAACTCTTGATAGAAAATCTTTCAATCCCTGATAGAACCTATCAGTGATAGAAATCTTCTATCACTTATAGAAATTTTTTGAGTGATAGAAAAAAATTCTATCATTCATAGAAAATCTTTCTATGAGTGATAGAAAAACTTTCTATCTCTATCACTGAGACTGATAGAAAAACTTTTCGTGAGTTATAGAAAATCTTTCTACCACTGATACTTTTCTATCAGTGATAGAAGATCTTTTGTTTCTATCAGCGATGGTGATACATGGTGAAATCGAACATTGAAAAATAAAGCAAAAACGAACGATTATAGAAATCAAACACTGAAAAACAAAAACCAAACACTGATAGAAAACCAAATAACAACACCGAACAAGTGATAGAAAAATATCTATTGCCGATAGAATCTATCAGTAGTAGAAAAAATTTCTATCATATGATAGAATCTATCAGTGAAAGAAAATTTCTATCACTGATAGAAAATCTTTCTATCACTGATAGAATCTATCAGTGATAGAAAAACTTTCTATCAGTGAAAGAAAATCTGGAGGGGTATTTTAGTAAATGCAACACACAAACTATTAGATTTTGCCATTTTTGCAATTTTTTTTGTGGGTTGCTAGATTTGCAATTATTTTGGCCCATATTGCTATCCTTGCAACCGGCCCATAAATATATGAGTATATATTTATGTATACAATATAACATTTAGTATATATTTATCATTATGTAGTTTAACGTATATACATAAAAATATTACATAGTTTATCATATATTAATATCTAGTATAATATAACTTATCATGAAAAACGAACATAATACAATAATACATGAGCAAAATGACAAAACATGGTGAAGATAGAATAATATATATAAACATACCGAGTGTATATGAAGAAATTCATAATAGGTGAAATACATCTTTGTATAAAAGATGAAATAATATATGTATGTATAAACATAGTATATTTGCTAAATTATATTAATTTATTAATATTACTTATATTACTATTTTTGCAATTAGATGTATGAGAAAGAAAAAAAAAATCAATATATGTGACTACAATGACCAAAAAAAGAAGAAAAAAGTGTACACTGTGTATATATTTATATGAGGTATTATGAAGTTATATATGACGGCAAGAGCAAATTTATTTTTTAAAATCACAATTGTACAATAATTATGAAATAGTATATGTAATAATTGAAAAAAAAAGTATTTTTAAAAATTAGATCTATCATATACATATATATGTATATTAGAAAAGAATACATTGAAAATGGAGAAATAAAATATGAAGAGATGAAATAAAATGAGGGTGAAAGTGAAATCGTAGGAAAAAAATGATAGAAACTCAAACCAAGCTAAAAGCTAAAAAAAAATTTCTAAAAATTGACATTGGTAATATATAGATTTCAAAATGGACTATGTGACATAATTTATGTTTGAAATAACAAACGGAATCCCATTGTGTTTTCAACCTCAAAAGTCTAAAGGGAATTTTCTCCAAGTCTAACCAACCCCACGTACTTGGGAATGATGTTGCTTGCTAACCGCCATTGTCAATCAGTTCCTTGGGGAGTTCTTACAAGAATGGGTTGAAATCAGCCCATATTTTTCATTTTTGTTCAAAAAAATTTATAAATTTCATTTCAGTCTAGCCTATTTTTATTAATCGTGGTCCATTTACGAAATTGACCCTCTGATATTAAAAAAAAAATTACAGAAAAGGAAAAGGCGTTAGTATATGGAAATTCAAAATAATCCCCCAAAAGCACGATTCTTCATTCCGAAAACCCTGCTACCGTATTCTCTCGTGTTCTCCATTGTTCTTCCACTGCTTTCGTCTTCTTCCTTCCGAAAACAGGTGGGTTTCGTCTTCTCTCGTCTTCTCCATTGTATCGTTAGGGCTTCACGCGACAAAGAGGTGGGTTTGACGGCGAAGAAAAGGTATTGATTTTGGGTTCTTCGGTTTATGATTTTTGCTTTATCGGTTTATGATTTTGGGGGGTTTTCAGTTTGCATCTCCATTGCTCTGTTTTCTCACTTAAAAAGCATGTTGAGCCTTGGACTGTATGATTTTGGGGGTTTCGGTACACAAAAATCTCATACCTTCCTTACTTTTCATATGGGTTTTTCCATACGGGTTTCATACGAGTTCCTCACTTAAAAAGCATGTCGAGCCTTGCATTGTATGTATTGTTCTAGTCTTGCACTTTTCATACGGGTTTCATACTTCAATTAACCGATTGGGAATTTTGAATTTTTCCCCTATTTTGGGGTTTGGGCAATGATTCGAGCAACTCCACTGTATTTTAGGGTTTGGGCAATGTTTGAAAAGTGATCCGGACACTTTTCATGAGGGTTTCTCACTTAAAACATGTTGATTCAAGTAGTTTTCCCCTATTTTGGGGGTCGAGCAAAACAAATTTAATATTGAAACCATTCGTATATTACATTTGAAAATAATCCCCAATTTTTTTTTGTTGCGATTAATCGGAATGGAATGGCCACATTCTTTGAGTTGAATAGTAAAGGGCTATGCACCAAGTATTACAAAGCTCTACATGGATCAAACCTCACCAGATTTCGCAGTCAGTGAGAAATGGGATTCACTTTCTTATGGACAGGACGAAAAACCTAATCAGAACCAAGACGCACATCGTGATGCTCATGCAGACTGGGTTAGGGCTTCGGGCGACACTGTCACAACGTTTGATTTCACAACCAAAGGGATTCTTGAAGTTGTCGTTCGAGGGGATCTATGGAGATTGAAGTATTCTAACGGGAAGCCGCTGGGATTCATCGGAATCAAGCCGGAAAGTGCCGTGACTTTCATCGACAATCATGACACCGATTCAACTCAAAGAATGTGGCCATCCCCAAATTTGAAAATAATCCTTTTTTTTTTTTTGTTTTTTTGCTGTTGCAACTGATTTTCTTTTTGAAATCTTTGCTTTTGCATCTTCTACGATTCCCTGTTAAATACTCGGTATGAATTTTTAAATACCGGGTATGAATTTTTAAATACCCAGTATGGATTTTGAAACTTCTCCGTAATTAGTTTTGTCTGTCTCAAATTTTAGTTTTTTAGATAAATTCTCACTGGCATAGTTATTCCATATTGGATATTTTTATTTATCTAACTGACATAGTTATTTCATATGGGGTATGAAGTTCGTTTATTCATAATTCTAACACATACATTATAATATTGTACTGATATAAACCACTTACAAGCACGTATGAAATTCGTTTATTCATAATTATAATACATACATGATAATTCTTACCAATATATATCACTCACAAACAGGTATGAAAATCGTTTTTTCACAAGTCGTTTATATATACCACTCACAAACAGGTATATGAAATTTGTTTATTATCTAAAAGAAAAGAAAATGCAAATATTGGTTAGAACAACTTATATATTATCGAATGAAAAATATAATATTGCTAAGAATATTGGGTTAATGGAATTAATGAGAAATGGAAGCCGGTTTTGAAAAGAAAATGAAACATTACAAGAATGAAAAACATTTGAAGAAGAAAAAAAAATGAAAGGGTGAAAAATGGTATGAGTTCGGTCTGTGGTGGAGGTAAATGGACGAAAATCAATTGCAGGCGAGGTTAGAAAATTGAAAATGGGAAAGGTTCAAGCTAAGAATAAAATGGAAAATAATTTGTGTTAGCCGTAAAAAATGCAAGGCAAAAAAAAAATTGAAGATGTGTCATAACCCTACTACCGTCAAAATAAAAAAAAATAAAAAAAAATGCTGAGATTATTTCCATATTTAGCATAGAAAATTCCTAATATTTAGGAAAAAAAACAACTGGACTTCTTTAAAAAGAAAAGTGGATTTTGAAATCTTTTTTGAATCCACAGCGCAATCGGACAGATATTGATTTTGATGAACAGACAGAAGGAGGATATATAGATTTGCGTGCGGAAGAACTCTGCCTGAGAAGTTAGCCCGAGAAGCTTGAGCTTGAAAGCGGTATCGTACACAATTTTTTGATATAAATAAGCGCTTTTGTGGGCTACGGGTGGAGGGCTATGAGATCGTTCACTCAATCTCGAGGAAAGAACTCCCTGAGCCTTAGTTGGAAGCTAAACCAAAGCTAAGCTTGTGGGCTTGTAGAGAAAGCAATTTTGCGGGTATACCCACAGATCTATGTTCCTGAACAGTCTCGGAGAAGGCCACCAGCACCCGACTTACCAGAATGTCCCGTGGCAGCACAATGCAAGTCTTGGTTCCTCTTGGAAGCACCATCAGTATTGAATTTTAACCGGAAGGAAATTCCCAAGCAATCAACTTGCTTACCTTCATACTTGGCTCAGTTTTCTTCGAATAGAAAGCAGAGACATCAATTTAAACATCGTTAGCAATCCTCCGATTAGAATCATGAGGGAGAATAAAGTCTCCATCAAAAACAGCTCGACACCTTCACTCTAAACCAAAATCTTCCATGCTATCGCACAGAAGGTCATACGCCACTGGCAATCAAAACCAAACTGAAGATCCTTACAAGAAGCATTGCTACATAACTAATTCGTGAATGCCAAGGAGTAGAAGGTACTTGCTGCTAATCCAATACATGATTTGGGGATCGAATAAAATTTTGATTATATTTAATAATTAATATAAGGGCCGGTTGCAAGGATAGCAATATGGGCCAAAATAATTGCAAATCTAGCAACCCACAAAAAAAATTGCAAAAATGGCAAAATCTAATAGTTTATGTGTTGCATTTACTAAAATACCCCTCCAGATTTTCTTTCACTGATAGAAAGTTTTTCTATCACAGATAGATTCTATCAGTGATAGAAAGATTTTCTATCAGTGATAGAAAATTTCTATCACTGATAGATTCTATCATATGATAGAAAATTTTTCTACTACTGATAGATTCTATCGGCGATAGATATTTTTCTATCACTTGTTCGGTGTTCTATCAGTGTTTGGTTGTTGTTATTTGGTTTTCTATCATTGTTTGGTTTTTGCTTTTCAGTGTTTGATTTCTATAATCGTTCGTTTTTGCTTTATTTTTCAATGCTCGATTTCACCATGTATCACCATCGCTGATAGAAACAAAAGATCTTCTATCACTGATAGAAAAGTATCAGTGATAGAAAAATTTTCTATAACTCACGAAAATTTTTTCTATCAGTCTCAGTGATAGAGATAGAAAGTTTTTCTATCACTCATAGAAAGATTTTCTATGAATGATAGAAAATTTTTCTATCACACATAGAAAAAATTTCTATAAGTGATAGAAGATTTCTATCACTGATAGGTTCCATCAGGGATTGAAAGATTTTCTATCAAGAGTTTTTTATCATTGATAGAATATCTTTCTATCACTGATAGAATAGTAAAAATTTCTATCAGTGATAGAAATCTTTTATCACTGATAGAAAGCTTTTATATTGGTGATAGAAAGTTTTTCTATCACTTATAGATTATATCGGTGATAGAAAGATTTCTATCGGTGATAGAAAGATTTTTATGGGTGATCAGGGATTGAAAGATTTTTTATCAAAAGTTTTTCTATGATTTTCTATAAAAAGTTTTTTTATCAGATAGAACCTATCAGTGATAGAAATCTTCTATTCTATCAGTGATAGAAACTTTCTATCACTGATAGAAAATTTTTCTACCACTGATAGAATCTATCAGTCATACAAATATTAGTGATAGAAACTTTCTATCGTCGATAGAAAATTTTTCTACCACTGATAGAATCTATCAGTGCTAGAAATATCACTGATAGAAACTTTATTCTATCAGTGATAGAAACTTTCTATCACTGATAGAAAATTTTTCTACCACTGATAGAATCTATCAGTGATAAAAAGACTTTCTATCAGTAAAAAAAAAAAAAAAAAAAAAGATGGGCACACTGGGGCAATTTAGGAATATAAAAAATTAATTCAAAAATTTTGCCATATTTGCAAATATTTTTAAAAATTGCTATATTTGTAATTATTTACCTTCATGTTGCCACCCATTACAATTATCCTTAATATAATCTAATATATTATTTAATTAAAATTAATATAATCATTAAATGAAAGGACATTTTACAAAATTAACTCAATTAATGTGTAAAAACCTACTAATAATAATTTTGATCATCAAGGACATTTGTGAAATTTGATGATCAAATTGACTCGTCGATTATAATTTCTGGTTCCTTGAGAGAAAATTTGAGTTATTGGGTCTGCTCAACTTCACTGCCGATACACAAAAGTCATGCTTTTGGAGCAATTTAGAAGACAAATTTAGATGCAATTCTTCATCAATGGAGCATATCGCCCTAATTCTTGAACCTTTTTATCAAAACAATCCAACTGACAACGCTATATAGTTTGATATAAAGAGATTAAAATTTGCATTCCAAATCTCTATAGATAGTCACATTAAAGACAAGTTTGGGAGGACTACGTCTAAAATCACTAAAAAGGACATGACAATGATGATTCTGACCATTTCAAAATTATTCCCATTCACCCAACAAATTAAGATGTGTTGTGGGCAAAGCAATTAAGATCCTTTATCCCGGTGGTCCAAGACTTGGCCTCGGCTTTTTAATGAGTTACTATTATAATTGCTCAAAATTCATTGCACAAAATACTTTCACTTGTATGAGTCAATTAGGAAATGAAGGTAACGATTTCACTATAAGAAACCAACTTCTCCACTTCATTGATACAGCCCGTCGTAACAGAACCTATGTAAAGAATTCGTTTCCATCTTAATCATTCGATTGAAAGCCAACTTTTCCACTTCATTTATTCAGTCCAGAACAGAAGCTATGTAAAAGAATTCATTACTATCGTAAACAATCATTCAGTCGACGTCGAAACTTCCAATCTGTGCACTCGACTGGTTCGTCTCCAGCTAATTCAGAGCGGATGCCTACAGTATTCACAAAGTTCTCCAGCTCGTATGATCTTTCTCAATACTACCTTCTATGAGTGTTAGTCATGCCAGAAACAAGCTTTCAAGAACCACGCATAGGTGCACCTATTGAAGGATAAATCGTCAGAATCAAGTCAGTTCAATTCGTCGCAAAGCTAAAGAATGACCAAGACAGTTTACCACAACATGCCAACCTAACTCTCAGCAATAGAGCGTTTTCAGTTTTTGGGTGTAGTCTAAGTTTCATAAATTAAAAATGAAATACATCGTACTGAATAGATTATCAAAAGTAGTAAAATAAGTAATGCAACTTGCATTTTTTTAACACGAAACGAAACCTTTCATTGAATATCGAAAAGAGACTAATGTTCAAGAGATACAAACTCCCGAGAGAAAAAAAAAAAAAAGTAAAAAAGAAACAAAAAGCATCCCAAAAAAGAATAAAGAAACTGAAAAGAACAAGCTTGAATAGAACTCGAGGCTTGAACTAATCTTGAAACTCGAAATCCCACAAAACAAAGTGGATGCTGAGAGAACCAAAGAAAAAGCTTGCAAAGAAAGAAATACTGAAGCCGAACACGAAAGAAAGCCCTTGAAAAAAAAGCACAAAGAGGACTCCAAAGACAGGATAAAACCTCCTCCAAACACTAGGAAACCTCTGAAGAATAAAACATCCGAAAATAGAGAGAACAAAACAAGCTGAAGAGGAACTTAAACCGAAGCTGAAGCTATTAAGAAAGCCATATGAAAAGAAGCTGAGCTAATAACCTTGCGAATAAAAAGCACTTGGAATCTAGAAAAAATAAGACCATAACAGGGCCCAAGAGCTTGAAAGAAGAGACCATACATGTAAGTGGTTCTACCGGCAAATTTAATTTAAAACTAACACGAAATGCAATGTTACACCTTGCAACTCTGTAAAAGCGATTGAAGTTACAGATACAGGGCATCTTTGGAAGTGATTTTGAAATTGTTGAAATTACTTTTGTCATATTGAAAATCACAAACATGCCCATATGCCTTGGAAAAAAATTCAGTCAAATTGACATCTTTCATACTTTGACTAATATCCCTTGATTATTAGTTGAGTTATAAAAGGTACTCAATGTTGAAAGTCTAGGAGAATTATAAAAGGTACTCTAGAGTGTTGATAATCTAGGAAAAATATGAGTGATTGATTGGAAATAAAACCTGCAGAAAGGAGGAACTTGCTAGGACAGGAACAGTATATAAGTTTTTTTTCCTTCTCTCTCTGTTTTTTTTTGTTAAATAGAGCCAAAAGAAATCCTACAAGGAGTGTTCCAGAATTTTTCTCGAGCCTCCATGCATCCAAGTCTTTGTATTAGCGACATAAGGCTTAGAAATCTAAGTCTTGCCACCTATTCTTCAAGTAATTTTATTGTTTTCAAGAGAATTTGAGTTCACCATTCTTGGTTTTCTTTTTTCCATTCTTAGGTGAAGATTGAATAAAATTCTAGTCACATAGATTACTTGTTTATATTGTGGGAAAAGTATTTGATCTATATTCAAAACTACTTCGGCCTAGTTTGCGGTGATTACTTGATCTAATTTCTTAGTCTTCAAAGCTACCTGACAAAATCAGGGACTGGTTGGAGCTTGTTTTAAAGGGGATCACGCTTTCAAAGATGCAAAAAAGTTTCTTTGGCAGAACCTTAACAGGACATATCTAAGGATCATATGGATTGGTTGAGCGTAACACAAGTGTTTCAAGACAAAAGCAAATTTTTTGATGCAGTGTTATTAGATCAAATTATCTTTTTGGCTACTTATTGGTGTAAAAGGGTTCCCCTTTTTGTAATTATAGCTTTTCTAAGATCTTTTTTGTAACTTCACTGGATAGACTTCTCCTTTTTGTATAATTTCATACCATCAACAAAATTCTTTCCTATAAAATAATAATAATAATTATAATAATAATAAAAGTCTCCAAAGCTAGAAAATATCTAAATATAAATATTTTTGGGATGGAAAAACCAACTTTCATTGAGAAAAAATGAAAGAATACATGGGCATAAAAAAAATAAATAAACAAACGAGCCCACAAAAGAGACCCCCTCTCAAAGAAGGGTCGCCAATCAAGAATGATAGTACCTAGGGAATAATTACAAAAAGGCTTGGACACCGTGGCCCAAAGAGAAACATAGAACCTCATAAGGGCCCACAATAAAACACACACCCCAACAAGCCATAAGAATCTCCCCTTCTCATGAAACGGTGGATGGAGGAGGAACTCCTAGATCATCTCCCTATAGTCTCTGAAGCTCCTAGCCTGAATCCCAAAAGCATTGTAGAACAATCCCCCACACCGAACGGACAAAATCGCAACTCCACAACATATGGTCCAAGTCTTCCTCCGCCTTCCAACATAAAATACAACAAAATGGACCTACCAACGAAGGTATCTTCCTTGACAACTTGTCAATTGTATTAACTCTTCCGTGAATAACTTACCAAATGAATAACCTCTTTGGAATCTTAACCCTCCACAGAGTAGAAAAAACAGACTCGCTAGGGAAATCCGAGTTTATCGACCAACAAAAAAGGGATCGACAAGAAAAACCCTCAACGGGATTGAGACTCCAACAGCGAATATCTAGATATGCATATTATATTTTTGGGTGCTCTTCTCTTTATAGCTAGAAAGTATCCAGAGCGTGTTGAGTGACAGACAAGCCCTCAGTGCACGAACATATAGGAGGACCAATAAAGAAGAAAAGAGTAAGAAGGGAGTGTGTATGTATGAGGAGCCAATGAGAGAGAAAGATATTAAGTCAATTAGAAGGGGCAGAATATGTGGCCTGCGAGTGTAAGTGATAGGAGAAAGCTAATATCACTAGGCAGTACCATAATCCAATAAAAAACCAAAAGAATATGATCCCAGAATTTTGTGGTAAAAGGGCAAGTGAGGAATATGTGACCATGTGACTCCAAATTTGTTCGCATAGGATGCACCACAGAGGGAAAATCAAAGAGGGAAATTTATGGCTCTACTGGAGGCCTGAGGCAAATAGACCCGCTTCCTCCCTTTCATTAGAGACACTCTTAGCCACACTGTCCAGTTTCGTATTGAAAGAAGAATTTTAAAAGCTTCAGTGCGGGTAAGAATAGGGTGGAGGTTTCCATTCTCCAATATGTTGACAACACCACTATTTTTTGCCCTGATGAGGGCACGACTCTAAGATGGCAGGAGATTCTGAATCTCTTTTGGGAAGGCTCGGGGTTGTCGCTAAACTTGGCCAAAACCATTGGTTGGAATTAACTTAAGAGAAAGTTGGTGTCTGGGCCAATGATTTCCTTTGTCAAGTAGAGATTTGAATGATTAATTGTCTCGACTTTCCGCTAGGAGACAAATATCGTTGTAAAGCTCTTTGAGAACCCTTGGTCGATAAATTCAGGAAAAAATTAGACACCTGGAGATGCTTGATGTTGTCTAAAGGTGGAAGGGTCACCCTTGTGCATTCAGGCCTTAATAGTCTGCTCCGAAATTATTTTTTGGGTAATGAACCAAACTATCATTGAGAAAAAATGAAAGAATACAAGGGCATCCAAAAAACCAAGCCCCAAAGAAGGAACCCAACTATAAAAAGGGTTTCCAATCAATCAAAACAAGACCTAGCGGGTAATTACAAAAAGCCTTGGAAATCGAGGCCCATAAAGAAATGAAAAATCAAATATTAGTCCAAACATTACAAGGATATCTCTCGGTCCCTCTAAAAATTCTTTCCCCCCACAAAATAGTACAAACACCAGCATGCCAAAGAAACTTTCCCTTCTCCTGAAATGACGGATGGACGAGGAACTCCTCGATCATCCCCTACAGCGCCCCTGTCCAACAATCTGAAACTCGAAAACCTCAAAGAAGAGGCTCTAGATTGAGCGAGCAAAATTACAACCCCACAACAAATGATCAAGATCTTCCTCCGCCTTCCGACAAAAAATGCAACAAAAAGGGTCAACCACAAGGGGCCTTCACTCTCAATAGCCTTTAAAAAATGTTAACACAACCCAAGATCAATGTTTTAAAAGGCTATTGAGGCTTAGGCCTCGAGGCTTGCCTCGAGGCAAATCTCTAACTTTTAGCCTCGAAACTTACGCCTTCTTTGGACCATAAGAGGCTTACGCCTTTGTAAAAAGGCACTGAGGCTTAAAGCCTCTACGCCTCATAAAATGGTTAGAAGAATAGTATTAGTTTCTCCATTCTTTAAAAATATAAACGTTTGAGTTGTTACAATTTGAAATATTACTACTTTTACCACTTAGGCTTTAAAAACATTGAAAATAAAAATTTATAGAATAAGTCAATCGTATAAGTGATAATAGTAGTGATGTTAAAGATATACTTGTAGAATTTTTGTTCAAGTAGCAATTCAAGGGGGTGACTTTTTCTATACTTTTATATAAGTATTATGTTTAGCATTACTTGTTCACACAAACTTAGGATTTACATCATGTTTTTAATTAAAATTGAGGCTTACGCCTCACACCGCCTCGAGGCTTGCGCCTCGCCTCTTCAAGAGAAAAAGCCTCGAGGCAGCCTTTAGCCTTTTAAAACATTGCCCAAGATAACCTGTCAAATGAAGAACAAAACTTTCTTTGGAGCTTTAATCTTCCACAAACACGAAAAAAAACAGACTCTTTAACTGGGGAGGGATTAACCAAAAAATGAAAAAACGAACTGCAAGAAAAGACTCCAGAGGGGTTGGGACTCCAAAAGCTAACAATCATCCTATCCAATCTAAGGCTAACCACCTCTAGCAAAGATAAGAGGCACAGGATGTCTGTGGCTTCTCTATCAGATAAAGAACGATGAAAACCAAAGGAGAATGAAGTGGGGCTCCCCATAGAGCCAAGGACGTCAGTCACAATGCAATTTTTCATCGAAGATAAATGATATAAACGTGGGAACAAGGAACAGAGGAAACAATCCCCCACCCAAAATTCCTCCCAGAAATAAATGTCCCTCTCATCACCCATTTTGCCCTCTCATCACCCACTTTGCACTGTACTAAGGGAGAGGAGGGGAGCTCCAGAGAAATGTCTTTCCAAAGATTCCTGAAGGTGTCTTTGACTCCATCTGAAAGCCACTTGAAGGGATGTTGCCCATATTTACTCACGATGATTCTAACCCAAAAAGAATCAGATTCGAGGCAAAATCGCCAAAGCCACTTAGCAAGCAAGGCTCTGTTATGAGTTCTCAAATTGCTCAGCTCTAGACCTCCCAGGCTCACAAGTTTTCCAACTATCTTCCAACTCACTAAATGAGCACCTTTCCCCTCATCAATCCCCTTCCATAAAAAATCTCTCATGAGCTTCTCCAGAATTTTACAAACCGACATGGGAGCTCTGAAAGGAGATAAGAAGTAGATAGGAATGTCGTTGAGTACCGAATGAATAAGAGTCACCCTACCCCCTTTAGAGAGGAAGCTTCTCTTCCAAGAGGCGAGTCTTTTCCGAACCTTCTCAATGATTGGGTTCCAAAAGGTGATAGATTTTGGATTGTGACCAAGAGGAAGACTTAAATAAAAGGAAGGGAAAGCTCCAACCTTGCACCTAACCAGGTCCATCTTCTCAATTTGCCTTCCTCACAATTCAAACCCAGAATTTAACATTTTCCCTATTGATTTTAAGTCCTGATAAGGCCTCGAAAAACCTGATTAATAGTCTGCTTCGAAATTAATCATAAATTCCATGGAAAAATTAACTAGAGACTTCGTGTGGAATGGGGGAGTTTACAAACCTGGGAGCAACCTGGTAAAGCGGGAGTGGACAGCTTTACCTATTCCCTAGGTGGGTTGGGGGTAGGTTCCTTGTTGCAGCAAAATACCTCTTACTCACTAAATGACTTTGGAGATTTACGCATGAGGGATCCCACTAGAAGAAGGTCATTTCTAGTATTTATGGGTTGACCCCTTTAGGCTGAACGACTTCTAATTTAATGCAGAAAAAAGGGAACAAGTCGTGGGTGGATACTGAATATTGCTAAAAATTACCCCTTCTTCTTTCTGTTTGCTTAGTTTAAGACTAATTGTGGAAAGAATATTTGGCTTCCGAAAGACATTTGGGTGGACAATATTCCTTTGAAGGATAGATATCCTGATTTGTATGTTGTTTCAGTTAAAAAAAGGAGCTTCTGTTTTTTATTGTTGGGATGCTAAAATCAGGCTTGGAATGTCGGTTGAGAAGAGGACTCTTCGACAAAGAGTTACATAACTGGGTAGCTCTTGTGGAAAAAATTAGCTCTATGCTGCTTGGAGCAAGTGTTTATCAAATTCTATGGACTTTAGAGAACTATGAAAGATATCCTACTAAATCAGCCTTCCAAGTCCTCTCAAAAAGCTCCTCCAAGATTAGTTCTGACTTAATCAAGTTAGTTTGGAAGAACAAGTGTCCTACAAAAGTTAAAGCCTTCCTTTGGTCGCTGGCTTTTAGAAGCTTTAAATGATAGATTGCAAAGAAAGTTTGGGGTTGGACCCTCTCTCCCTTGGGTTGTAGATTATGCTTAAATTAGGACAAAAAGTAAAAATAATAACCATTTGTTCCTCCACTGTGATTTTTCTCACCGTTCATGGAGTTTTGTTGCAAAGTTGATGGGAGTCTAGTTTTGCTTACCCAAAAAGGTGGATAACTCACCTTTTGGAAGGTTTAAATGCTTGGAATCTACGAGGCAAAACAAAGGTAGTGGGATTTTATACTTTTAGAGCGTTTCTGTGGCACTCGTGGAAAGAGAAAAGCTAGAACCATTGAAGATAAGTCTTTACGCTATGATATCTTTTGTAAATTTGTACAAAATACAACCTTGTGGTGGATTTCTTTGCAAACAAATTTGTTTTGTAATTCCAGTCTTCGATGATTCTACAAGATTGGAAGGCTCTTTTTGTTTAGTTTTGTGGGGGAAGTGTCCTCTACCCCCACCCTTAGGTTGTTCTTGCTTCTTTTGAGGAATAAAGTTTTGTATTTGTTTCTTATTTTTAAAAAATTAATAAAGAAATAAATAAAAGGCGGACCTTTCAATATTTCATCTTTAAAATTTCATTCTTCAAATGATTCACTTTTAAATTTAAATTAAGTAAAAGGAAAAATGATAATACTAAAACAAAATGGAGAAATAATAAAACATAGGTTAAAACAACAAATTTGGTCCCTAAACTTTCATCAAAGTAACAATTTAGTCCCTGAACTTTAATTTGTAACGATTTAGTCCTTGTACTTTCAATTTGGTAACAATTTAGTCATTGAACTTTAATATGTAACAATTTAGTCCTTGAATTTTAAAATCGTAATGATTTAGTCCTTGTCGTGAAAATTATTATTAAGATTTAATGGAATTTCTTACCTATAATGATTGATAACTGGATTAGGACCATGTGTATTTGTAAACTACAAAGATCAAGTCATTAGATAATAAAAAAAAATCATGATAGGGACTAAATCGTTACAAATTTTAAAGTATAGGGACTAAATTGTTATATATTAAAGTTCGGAGAGTAAATTGTTACAAAATTGAAAGTTTAGGAACTAAATCGTTGCAAACAAAAGTTCAGGGACTAAATTGTTACTTTTATGAAAGTACAAGGACCAAAATTGTTTTTTAACCTAAAACATATATTAGAATTTTTTTTTAATTTAAAAAAAAAACAAAAAAAAAAAATCCTATAAGACCACCATTGATGCATCAAACAAAAACCATACACAAAGTAACAAATTGTTTGAACCATGAACTATGTGAGATAAATTAAGCCATTCTTACTGTTGTCGTCTTCCTCATCATCACCACTGCGACTCTTGAAGAATGGGGTCAGGTAGTTCCTATTCAGAGCTGTAAATGACGCAGTGCTGAGAAGAAAAGATGGCATTTTAACAATGATTCAACAAACAGAAAAGTTTAAAAATGAAAGACAGATACTAGATGTCACCTCTCATGGAACTCTTTAAGTTTCATTTTGATCCTACTCCTTGATGACCCTTCATCATTATATGGAGCAATGTAGCCATTGCTTACATCAGTGCTCTGATAGAAAGAGGGAACAAAAGATTAAAAGGGTCTTGAGCTTCATTAACTATTACTGTAGAAACAATGGACCTATTCCCCAGCTTCTTTCTAGCGCATGAATAACATCACAGAGAACAATTGGCCGGGTATCATGATTATTTTGAAAAAGTATACAGAAATTTATACATGAACCTTCCAGCTTAAACACTAAAAAATATCAAATAATTTAATAGTGAGAGCTAGAAGAACTCCTTGAACAACTTTTCGTTGTTATTTGAGCTTGATACTAACCCACAAGCTTTTGATAGGAACTAAGCACACAAAGGAAGATTGACGAAAATTTATTTGACTTACTTTGGAAGTAAGATTTCCAAACAAGCTATTTTTATCTATCACAGTAAATTTAATCTTTTTTATCAATACTTTATCACTACCTCTCACTTGTAGGCTTGAAAATTTATAAAAGACCCAACAAGTGGAAATCAATATTAATTAGAGAAGAAATGACATTACAAGAGGAAAAACACAAAACCTCTTGCTCTAGTACCATGTTAAATCACCACCAAAATCCAAAAGCTTAAGTTGATGGGTTACAATAAATTTAATCTTTTTATCAATACTTTATTATTGTGTCAATAAAACGCTAACCATTCTTTGTATTCTCTCTATTTTCTCTCAATCTTCCCCTCCTTAATTCACAGAAGGATTTAGTAGACCAACCATGAAAATTCCAACCCGTAAACACTAGCAATAACTTTTCTCCACAGGGCCTATTCCTCCCGAGGAAATCCCCAAAGCCATTTCAAAAGCAAGGAAGTTCTCCTTTGCTAGAGTGACCCCACTCTGAGACCCTCTTGGGAGGTGGGAAGAGAGACCCAAACTCCATCTAATAAAGTTAACAGCCTCGTTTTATCTTATACAACATCCATTTGTCTAGTGATAAAGTTAACAGCCTCGTTTTATCTTATACAACATCCATTTGTCTAGTGAGGATGATATTTGGGTGTGGCCATACGCGAAGACTGGAAGTTTCTCAACAAAATCTCTGCTAAATAGCCTCGTTTCCTTATCTACAGATAATCCTTGCCTCTATACAAAGGCCATTTGGTCCGGCGTTTATCCTAAGAAGATTAAATTCTTCATTTGGGAACTTGCACACTCGACGTTAAACACAAATGATAGACTCCAAAGGAAGTTCCCCTCGATAGCTCTCTCTCCAAATAGGTGTATCCTTTGCAAAGCTGATTTGGAGACATGGTCTCACATTTTTTTTTTCTGCTGCAACTTTGCACAACTCTTTGGAATGATTTGAGGTTCGCTGTTGACTGAAAGTTGGTGCTACCAAAGGACCCCCACACTCTATTATCTTTCTACCTTTTGGGCCACCCTTTTACATACACAAAGAACATTATTTGGCCGAATTTGGTTCCGGCGTTCTTATGATCAGTTTGTATTGAAAGAAACCATAGAATTTTTTAGTCTAAGGAAAAGACATATCCGATCTTCTTTGAAAATGTTTTGTTCCTTGCTTTATCTTGGTGTAAACTATTCCCCTTTTTCCTATTATAGTATCTCATCACTTTTGACCAATGTGAGTGAGATGTTTATTGTACCTTATTTGGTTTGGGGCTGTCTCTCCCCCTTTTTTGTAAGTTTCATACCCAAAAAAAAAAAACAATCTTCATTTTTTTTTTGTTGAATTTATGAATTTTGACAAAGTTATTCAATGGTTAGTGTATTGGTTATAAACTTATCTTTGTAAAAAGCTTTATTTTATTGAAATTAATGAGTTTTTGCAGATTTTTACACTGTTCTTTGTTAAAATGAGTGGGTGAATTAGCGGTAATTAAATTGAGAGTAAAAATTGTAACACTTATTTAAGTTTAGAGTTCAACTTGATGAAATTAAAAGTTTATAGTCCAAATTGATACAACCTGACAAGTTTAGAGTTAAAATTGATTTTTTTTCCCTTAATTTTAATATGTTAACTTAAAATTAAATGTTATTTTAAAAATATTTATGAATAAATTGTGTAAAATATACTTTTCTTGTCCTTAAATTAGATATATAGAACTATGGTTAATTAAATATAGATAAATGAAAAGAATCATGACAAAAATGGAGAAAGAAATGGTACCCTAAGAAGCACGGACACTTTAGTTTGGCTAGCGTGTCGGACACTTGGATACTCCGACACATGTTGGACACGTATCCGACACTTCTTAGCACAATTGATATGTGACAAACACTAGTTATACAAAGTCATTATAGGTTCTTATCAAACACTTGTTAAGTTATACTAAATAGACATGATACTAAACGACAAAAATAATAAATTTTAAGAGTGAAATACATTAAACTCATTTGTTTAAACATACAAATGCATGAACTTATTGATTTTGAATTTCCTTTTTGTATAAAAATGATATCTATTTTTATAAATGTATATTTTACTAAACGAGTCCATGTCGTGTTCGTGTCCTAGATTTTTAAAAATTGACGTGTCACCGTGTCCATGTCGTGTCGTATCCGTGTCTCGTGTTCGTATCCATGCTTCTTAGATGGTACCCACCACCTTTATGAGAAAAAAAGGAAAGAGAAAGGGTGGGTCCCTCCAGAAAGAAAACCCATGAGTTTGGAGAGGGTTTCCCATGGGTTTGAGGGGCCAAACTCGGGGTACCCAACCCCTTGCCCCAAACGTAAGCCAAACCCACCCAATTCCAACATCATGCCCCAAACGTAAGCCAAACCCACTCAAATCCAACACCATGCCCCAAGACGAGCTAAAGTCACTCTTCTCCCTCGCAAAAGTAGAAGACACATCCACTTATCAAGTTTTGTTATGAACTTATCTACTATCGATTCCCAAAAAGAGCAAGCATGGTGCCCCACTCAAAACTTAACTACACTTCACAACTCAACTCTCACTTTTATTCTTTGTCCTCTTTCCACAGTCCCAATACATCTAACTAAATAAAAAATTGTGAATTAGAAGGTTGCACTGCTAGTACATGTATCTCTTTTATACTTGCTCCCTTTTATTTAAATAAACTCTTCTTATCGGTTGTCTAAGTGCACTATTCCAAATCTTCTTACCCCACTCGGAATTAGTAAATTGGATGGACAATTCAGTCATGAACTTATCAAAGATCTTTCGGCTGGATCCCTCATGCACTGTTTTAATTTTCAATTTTCCTTCTTTCGGTATAAAAAGTATATTAGATTGAGCCTAAAGAACGGAACCATGTCACTGGGAATAATAAATCACCCTGGGTGGGTGGGGGGAGAGCATATTACTGGCACAGCAGTATTCATGGTTACCTTGTCTAAAATAATTGTGTATCTTAGAGTGTTCATATCTTGCACATTTGGCAAGGCGTGTAACTAAAAACATTCATAAACTTGGCCTTGTGAGCATCGATCACAGGATCCTTTTGTAACTATGATCTTGACCTGATGCTTTTGGATTGGAGTCTCTTTTTTGTAATTTTGTCGGACTCCAACTCCTTTTGTTTTTTTGTACGCCCTTGTATTCTTTCATTTGTTCAATGAAAGTTTGGTTTCTCCCCCCCCCTCCCAAAAAAAAATAAAAAATAAAATAAAGTTCATGCATGCAACTAAACAACTTTGTATTCAAGAGCATTGATAAAGAAAGAAAGAGAAAAAAGAGTTAAAAAGAAAAATTCATAAAACTTACTTCAGTCAAAGAGTATTCATGGTCATCACTATCACCTACAACTTGTAAAGCTTCTAGCATTGTACCAGTTGAACCCCCAATAAGTAACACCTGAAAATATTTCAAAGAAATTGATGAGAAAAACGGAAGAATATGAAGTGTCATAAATCCATGGAAAAGGTCAGGAAGGAGATAATAATTAGTACTGATGAGGTATTTATGGGATAAAGATTAATGCTTCTAATTGGATTTTTTTCACAAAAGAATCTTTAAGCCCTTTTGTCCTTAACGATTCCAAATCAAGAGCCTTCTATGTCCTTTTTCTTTCTCTTCTAAGGGTATGAATATTGAGGCAAAGAAAAAGGTTGGGTTTAAAAATTATTACAGCAGAAATGACCTTGCTTGAACAAGATCTATTCTATAGGTTTGTACAACTGTCCTTGAGTTCTAAGAAGACAAAATTATTACGGTAGAAAAATGAACTAAATTTAATATACAGGCCCATAATGTCAAAAAAATTTATATACGTTCTCCTTTCACTACACTCCCTCTCTCCCCCAACCCAACTTCCAAGCCCACAGATCTATCCATTCACTAGCTGTCTCTCCATCTTCCCTTTCCTTGTTCCCTCTTCCACCACACTACGTTTAACCTTTCGTCATTCGAACTTTCAGTAATATCCTAAATGCCATCTACTCTATTCTTTTTGTATCCATTAGATTGGGTCCCTTGACTTTATCATCTTAGTCATAACGTCAAGATTGCCTCTTTGAAAAACAACGCATGGTGGAACTTCAGCACTTTTCCAGGTAATAATCTACAATGATTGAATCGGTTTCAAACCGCTATTTACTCCACTCCAGCATTATACAGCAACATTGGTATTGGCAACTCTTTAAGTCATCCTTTCAACAAGAAGAAGCACGAGGAACATAGTAGCAATAGCTCATATGATTTCTAAATTCAATTTTAATAGTTATAACCATTAAGTAAAGCAAAATGCGTTTTTGACAAAAATTACACAAAATTATTCATATTTGATACAAGTGACAAAACTTGGACTACCTACCGTCAAAACAACTATTGCAGTAGTTGCAGTGAAAATCGTCTGCCCGTGTCCATCTGGAAGATCATGGATTGATTGTAGAGCAAGAGCAAAAGCCATAGCCCCACGAAGTCCTATTCAACATTTAGAACACATTAGAACTATATTCGAATAATAGACCCCTCTCCCCAAATTCGATTAAATGGATAAATGAATAGGAAATAATGCTCCTTACCACTATACCAAAGTGCCTTCTGATGTTTTGAAGGAATTTGTCGATGTGCAGGCCGGACTAAGTTGACTAGATATGCACAAGAAAAGACATTTGCAGCCCTAGGAAATATCACACAAAATACTAGAGTCAAACACATAGATAGGAACCTCTGAAAGTGGAAGAGAAAGAATACGTGTTGAAAGTAAAGTTTTTCTTTTTGGATATGAAATAGTACATTGATGGAAAAAAGGGGCACCAAATAATGGAGGATAAGCTATCCTCTCAACTCAACTGAGAACTAAATGAACTATAAAAAAGGCTATCCCATTGGTTTATATAAAATAAGAAGAATATAATGTAATGTAACGATTCACATAAGGAACTCCAGTCAAATGCTTTAAGAAAAGAAAGAAATGCTATCTCCAAAGGTGCGAGTGTGAAAATTGAATGATCTAAGGTTGACAAATAAGAGAAAATCAGCAGTAATACCTTGCAACACCAATAAATAACTGAGGTGAACATAGAGCTGATTAAGGAACCACAAGGAATTGAGATCAAGAAACAAAAACATTAAAAGTAAACTGTTCACAAAGGTATGGATACAATCGAGAAAAAAATGAATCCAACATGTGACCAGCTATGTTGCTCCATTGCAATATCTAAGCCCATATATATAAAACTGGAAGACAAAAGCCAAAAAGAAAAAAAGGTGAGAAATAAACTTATCAGTGTTGAGTGGGTAAAAGATCCTTGATTAAGCCATTAAGGCTAGATAAAAATTAGTCATGTCTCCCTTACATAAATGTCTCTGCCAGGGATGATATTAAGTGAAAAAATTCCGCAACAAATTGTTGTGAAGACTCTGATAAGTTTGAATATGTATAATGCTTCATCACCTGAAAAAGAACATCAAATATTATATACACATCAACAACTAGTATGGATGTATTGAACTACTAAAAACGAAAACTGTCATCATACTCACCATTCCCGTGAACAATATTGATACAATACCAGACAAACCGAAACCTTCAGCAAGCATGTACCTATAGCAAAAGATCTCATGCTAAAACCATCAACATAAACGGTAGCTACAATAAAAATAACAAAACTTAAGGGGAAAAGAAGATTGCTTACGAGAAATATGGGAAAAGAACAAAAAGACAGCACTCCAAATTTTGAAGACTGGACAAAGGAACGAGAAAATTCAGATACAGGAAATTGAAAGGACCTTATGGTAAGATTTCATCCAAAAAAGAATGCATTATAATTTGGTAATCAACAAGCTCTTAAAGCATGTGGCACTTACTTGTCAATGTCCAAGCCTGCATACTTAAAAAGGTTCTGGAAATTAAGGCTCAACATGACATCAGACACTGGAACAATAATAAAAGTATAGCTACAGGCAACAAAGATAACATTGATCATAAAAGGATATCAATGCAGAGGTAAATCCAACTCCAACACCTGCAAATCCACAGGCATTACATGATAAGTATCCTTGAGAACCTCCATTTATTCATTCAATACTCAAGATAACCGCATTAATTGTTAAAAAGAAGTTACAAAACAAGGTCATGCGGTAAACAGCACAAGGATTTTGAGGTGAACATGAATGAAAGCAGTCCTCTAAAATATGCTGATGGTTTGATAGTTATATTGGTATATCAGAAATCTTCATTAACCTACAACAAGAGAAGGATTCCAAATGATTGACTTCTTTTCTTCATACACAAGCCATTTTTATACTCAAGAAAATGAGGAGTAGGTTTAATGATGCATTTGAGCCTAAGTTTAGGAAGACTATTAGTCCATGTTTTTTCCTTCCTCCAAGATAACAAAGAATTTTGCTATCTTGTAGGTATTTGGCTTGAGAGGAATAGCAGAATATTTAGAAGGTGAAGAAATTCATGAAGGAGTTTTGGGAAACGATTAGGTTTAACTCATCTCTGTGGGCAAGCCCATTCGTAATTATCAGCATGGTCTTATTCTTTTGGATTGGAACTGTTTCTATAGTTTTTTCGGGTGTTTTTGACGGGTTTGTTTCTTGTATGTCCTTTTGTATTCTTTCATTTTTTTTCTCAATGAAAGCGTGGTTTCTTATAAAAATAAATAAATAAATAAAATAAAATTACTGAAGAATTTTTTTTCCCAAAGCAAAGATGTTATCCTTACAAAGGATTAGTACCCTATAGGAATTTCCATTTAACCAACTCATAACAAAGTAACTCAAGTTAACTCTTAATTAACAGTAACTACTCAACTAATTAATAACATTAAACTAAAAGAATCATATCAACTGAACAGAAACCAACGCTTATTTCCCAAAAAAAAAAAAAAAAAAAAAAAAAACAGAAACCAACACTGAAGTAACAAGCAATAAGCTATCAATAGCAGTTACATGCCAACTCTCACTACAATAACTAGAATTATTTTCAATATCCATACGGATGCATAACGATATTAACATATTGCTTCTCGCGAGTTCTCTAGAACTGCAATGTAAATATTTTTTATAAAGATAATTACATTGCAGTTCTAGAGAACTCGCGAGAAGCAATGTAAATATGACAGATGTGGAAGTAAAGGGGCAAAAGAAGATTGTTTAAAGACAAGATAAGAGAAAGATAACCTGCAGACAGTGAGCCAACAAAAGTCTCAAGAAATCTAACAATCACAAAGAAAAAGTTTTTTCCAGAATAAGCATGACTTCTAACCAAGGACATTGTTCTGCAAAAGATGACATTAATCAGAATAAATTCAATAATTCAATAATAATGGAAATGCAAGCCACAACTCAACTACTTCACATACCTGTACAAGGAAATTGCCATCTGCCAATCATCCAACATGAGAACCAGAAATATTAAATCGAGTCATCTTGAACCAAGATCAAGAATTACTTCAATATGAAAAACTTACGGCATCATTCAATACAGATTCTCCAAACACCAAAGCATAAAGGTTCACGTCTGTGCCAAGTTCCTAGAATGATGGCATGACAATGATGAATTACATGATGATTAAAACAATATATCATAAACAAAATTTAACGTCTGTGCCAACTTTAAATTGCAATTTTACAAGGTCTCTATTGTTAGCACTTTTAACTAAATGATGGCATGACATGTCAATTGAATAAATATGAACAGAACAATTAAGAAAATTATATCCATGGGGGGACAGGTACATACACAACTACTTTACCCACACAATTATGATATATTAAAAAAAAAAGGATCATATGAACACCTGAAAAATGGACAGGACAGTGACAGGATCTGTTGCCGAAATAAGAGCACCAAACATAAGACATTCAACAAAAGGAAGACGATACATGAGAAACATTAATCCACCGAGGTAACTGCAACAGAAAGAGCAACCGCAATATGGTGGCACAAATTAAAAAATAAAAGAATCAAAAATAAAAACAAGGTGTACATGAAACGAAGGTTTTGCAATTAAAAGGGAAGAAGAAAAGCTTTACACAAGACCACCCGTAACAACCGAGGCTATAAAGGTTCCGAGGATAGCAAACGTCACAATTGCCCCAAAGTTTGAGAAGAAAGGTTTCTGTAAAACCAGAAAAATTAAGTAAATAGCATGATAACACGACTACTACACTATTCTCAACCAACTCATTCCAATTAAGGGGAAATATGAAAGCATTGGTTGAAGGATTTGCACTTACAGGTGAGAGACTAAATCCTGACTGAGTAAGCAAGAGTGTTAAGGAAACAGAATGAGGAACAAAAAAAAAACCTAATTGGCTTGCAATAAATTACGACACTGAAGGATATAATATGATCGGAGGCAAAAGGAAAAGGAAGAAAAATTCTTCGTGAAAGTTGAACCACGCCCTGCAGAAGTAGAACATGAGGAAACTTGGCTAACTCATTCCGTTTCGCAAAACGGCCACACGAGACCTCGTCACTGGCAGATGGAAAGAAGGAAGATATTGAACCTGATGTTAGTTTCAGTATTCGAAATGTTGGCAAGCCCGCCGACGATTAAACCTGACACACAAGTGAATAAAGGAAAGGGAGAAAAATGGAGAGCCGATAAACAAAAAAAAAACGCAATTACAGGAAGAACATTATCCAGACAAACAAGAATTGCAATATCAAGTTCTCAAGTGAGTCCAAAATTAAGAAGCGTAAGCAGATTCGAGGCTTGAAAGAAAAGTATGAAGGAGAGAAAGCAATTCAAGATACCGATGAGAAGAGAAGCACTGGCTTCGGGAAGAAAATAGACTCTGTGGCGACGAAGGACGTGGCCGAGAACGAAAGAGAGAACGAGCATCATGATCTGAAGGAGGATGCCGACTCCGGCGGCTTGCTGGTCCTTGACCGGACTACCTTTGGGCTCCGCCGGAGAGATGAGCATAATTTGAGCTTCGTCCTCCATGCCCATGGATGGATCTTCCGCTGCTGCAACGATCGTCTGCTGAAGTTTCTGGCTGGTTCGGTAATTGGCTTATTATTTTTGTTGAAGATGACGCCCAGTCGCCAACAACGGGAGTTGAAAAGTCGCTCCTCCAAAATCTACACTTCTGCCTTTTATTTTATCTCACTTCAATTAAGTAATAACATCATTTCTCTTTTCTTTAATCGTTTTCTTTTTCTTTCTTTTCCCTGCCACATTTTCTTTATTTTATTTTATTTTCCTGTCTTTGTCTTTTTTTTTTAGTTGGTCTTCATTTTTTGTTGTAGTTCTCAAAATTTTTAAAAAAATAATAATACAATTAATTTGGTTTTTGATGTTTGGAACTTATAAAATGTTTATTTAAGGCCTCTTTGATAATCATTTGGTTTTTTGTTTTTGGTTTTTCAAAATTATGCATATTTTTTCTCAATTTTCTCACCATGGTTTTCATTTTTGTTGAGAAGACGTTAGAGTTCATTGTCAAATTTCAAAAACAAAAACAAGTTTTTGAAAACTATTTAAAAAAAAAAAACTGACTTAGTTTTTGAAAATATGAAAACATAAAAAGAAGGAGGTATATAACAACTTAAAAAAATGTATGGGTGAAAAGAGGGTTTATATAAGCTAAATTTTCAAAAACCAAAAACGAAATGGTTATCAAACGGGACCTAAATCTTTGACTATTAAAAAAAATAATATATCAACCTAAACCCAGTTTAATTGACGACAACATTATATCATTAACTAAAATGTTAGAGATTAGATTTTTCACCATTGTGATCAAGTGAGCATAGTTCAGCATTAATTAACATGTACCTTCAATCAAGATATTAGAGGTTGAAATCTCTTACTTTAAATATTGTTGGACTATTAAAGAATAAAAAACTTTTCATCCTTGCATATTGTTAAATTTTTTTAAAAAAAATCAACATGGTCTTTTTAGATTAAAATAGACATTTTAATAAGTTATAATACAAAAATGGTATAATTCTAAAAGTACGACATCTTTTTAAGTCCTCTCTAACAACGATCACAACCATATCATTTGATAACTATTCTCATTTTTTGTTTTTATTGTTTTTCAAAAGGTCAGTTAATTAATTAATTAATTAATTTAAATATGTGAAAATAAGAGATTCGAATATAAACCTCATGATCATTAGTACAACTTTATACTCAAACTTCATGTTAGTTGAGTTATGCTCTTGTTGCCTATTTATTCGTTTTTTTAGTTTTAAGAACCAATATACATATTTCAAAATTCAGAAAACACAATTTGAAAAGCAAGGTTCCATTTTTCAAAATCTAACTTTGTAGTAAATATGGTATCATCGTTACACTTTAATATCTCTCTCTCTAACATTTCCCTTTTCCTTCCCTTTTTTGGTTACATATAAAGTAACCAATTCCTTACGTAATTGAGAGCTTTAATTGTGCTGAATCAACTGACGAAGGTTACTTTAACTTCATATAATTTTGGATAATTGTAATGGGTGGCAACATGAAGGTAAATAATTACAAATATAGCAATTTTTAAAAATATTTGCAAATATGGCAAAATTTTTGAATTAATTTTTTATATTCCTAAATTGACCCTATGTGCCCATCTTTTTTTTTTTTTTTTTTTTTTTTTACTGATAGAAAGTCTTTTTATTACTGATAGATTCTATCAGTGGTAGAAAAATTTTCTATCAGTGATAGAAAGTTTCTATCACTTATAGAATAAAGTTTCTATCAGTGATATTTCTATCACTGATAGATTCTATCAGTGGTAGAAAAATTTTCTATCGGCGATAGAAAGTTTCTATCACTAATATTTCTATGACTGATAGATTCTATCAGTGGTAGAAAAATTTTCTATCAGTGATAGAAAGTTTCTATCAGTGATAGAATAGAAGATTTCTATCACCAATAGAAACTTTTTCTATCAGTGATAAAAGATTTCTATCACTGAGATAGGTTCTATTAGTGATAAAAAAAACTTTTTATAGAAAATCATAGAAAAACTTTTGATAAAAAATCTTTCAATCTCTGACCACCCATAAAAATCTTTCTATCACCGATATAATCTATAAGTGATAGAAAAACTTTCTATCACCGATAGAAAAGCTTTCTATCAGTGATAAAAGATTTCTATCACTGATAGAAATTTTTACTATTCTATCAGTGATAGAAAGATATTCTATCAATGATAGAAAACTCTTGATAGAAAATCTTTCAATCCCTGATAGAACCTATCAGTGATAGAAATCTTCTATCACTTATAGAAATTTTTTCTATGAGTGATAGAAAAAATTTCTATCATTCATAGAAAATCTTTCTATGAGTGATAGAAAAACTTTCTATCTCTATCACTGAGACTGATAGAAAAACTTTTCGTGAGTTATAGAAAATCTTTCTATCACTGATACTTTTCTATTAGTGATAGAAGATCTTTTGTTTCTATCAGCGATGATGATACATGGTGAAATCGAGCATTGAAAAATAAAGCAAAAACGAACGATTATAGAAATCAAACACTGAAAAGCAAAAACCAAACACTGATAGAAAACCAAATAACAACAACCAAACACTGATAGAACACCGAACAAGTGATAGAAAAATATCTATCGCCGATAGAATCTATCAGTGAAAGAAAATTTCTATCACTGATAGAAAATCTTTCTATCACTGATAGAATCTATCAGTATAGAAAAACTTTCAATCAGTGAAAGAAAATTTGGAGGGGTATTTTAGTAAATGCAACACACAAACTATTAGATTTTGCCATTTTTGCAATTTTTTTTTGTGGGTTGCTAGATTTGCAATTATTTTGGTCCATATTGCTATTCTTGCAACCGGCCCCTGTTTAACCTTTCAAGTAGTTTCATTCCTTAAAATTAAAAAAAAAAAAAAAAAAAAAAAAAAAAAAAAAAAAAAATCACCATCAAACGACTCATACCAAGATTGCCAATTAAGTCACAGAATAGAACACAATTAATTTCTTATTAGCAAAATTTAATGTACACATTACATTGCCTTTGAGAATCCTTAGCCACTGAGTAGATTTTAAGGAAAAACAAAACACTCTCAATCATTTACAAATTGAACCAGATTTGGGATCCCAGTTACCCACAATACAAATGATGCAAAAATAGTAACTAATAATATGATGATGATGATTACCCACTCAATAGGATCTAACCTTTTGGGAGATTTCTACAAAAAGAATTGACCTAAAAATGACTAATTTACAAAAGAAGGGGGAAAAGAATGCCACCTGCAGAACTATATATGATTCTGTTGCTTGCTTCCAGCAGAAAGATTTGAGGTGCCTGTTATGGATTAATATTGCACTGTCGCAGGTACTCGTGGTCAAAATCGACATACTTCATCCAATAGTTACGGTACCTGGGTATGGCTATCTCCAGCCAGGGTTTCATGTTTCCATTGTAATGTATGACAGCAGCTCGTTCGATTTCCTTCTGGTTGACGTTAGGGTTGTACCCGAGGCCTAGAACATGCCAGGATCGATCGAGAGGATGCGTGCGCTTCCAAAATGTTATGAGACCTGGTGGTAAAGTTCCCAGCTTCCACAATTGTCTGTCATGATTCTGGTGCAATAAGAAATGAAAAGCTTTTAGAATTTAAGACAATCCAGATCAAGTTTGAGGATTGCAGAAAAAAGACCAGGAGAATGCTTTAATTTCAAGAACAGAATAAGAGAATCACTTTTTTTACACGGATAGTAAGGATTCAATGGTTTCGTGTCGTGTCATATGAAATATTTAATCTGGACTTGTTACAATTTCTCTGTCTTCTAATTCTAATAGACTATAAAGGATATCCTTGCAGTCAGACAATCACTAAAACGAACAAGTAAAATCTGATTCACACAATCTGGCCCGCTGTCATGATTAGAGAATTAAACTATATGAAATTTGATTTAATCATCCCCAAATGAACAAACCACGATAGTGCAAAACAACATCAGCAATTGAAGCAAAGATAAAAATTTAAGCAGACCAATGGGACCGAATTTATGTAAGAAAAAAGTTTAAGATAAGATGAGCAATATATGAAATTTTAAAACTTACAAGTTTCTGCCATGTGTGGTATACATCAGTGATGTTCTGCCTCTTCCATTCCTCCAAATCAAATACATTCATTCCATATGCCCAACCACAAGCACGAGGGTCAAAATTCTTTGATATGAGCTCATTTGAAAAATTAAGATACTTATCGAAACGATGAAAACTTTCACCACAAGTCTCCACTGCCCCATTTACATTCCCCTTTAGATCAAGAGACCAAAGGCCAGTTAGATCTTTCTGCACAACTATGTCATCATCCAAAAACAGCACCTTCTTCAGTTTTGGGAATATCTCTGGCAAGTAAAACCGGAGATGATTCAAGATAGATAAATACTTTGGGTTCCGGAACTTCATATTTGAATCAGAATGGGCTCTATGAGCTTTGAAGTAATAATTTATTGCTGATGGAGAACCCAACTGCTTGAGAACTGGACTGTAACTTGAATTTAACCATGAGAATTCCTCAATAGTCTGAACCTGAATAGTTGCTTTACCAGGCAAATTAACCAGGAACCACATCCTCATTGCAGCATAGTTGAGCTGGTCGGTAACAATGTGGAAAACATGTTTCGATGCATCCTGTCAAATTTCAATGAGATATAATAAGCTGTGATGTTGTAGCGAAGCTACATTCAGAAACACACATCACACCACTTCATATTCCTTCATTTTTCGTTCAAGCTTAGAACTATTATATGTATGGACAGAAGATATATACCTTTGCATGAGCAATGGTCGAATTTACAACAACTGCTGCTGCCAATACATTATCTGAGAATAACGCATAATGATACAGGCTGGAGTCTTCTAGTTTTTCTTGATTGGGAAACGGTTCCTGAGAATAATTCAAGCTATAGTATTCAGTAGTCAGGCGTAAAGGAAGACAGTGAAGGCCCTTGGGAAGTGTTTTCGCCGTTAATTGTGACAAGAACAAAGCTTGCTTCTTGTGCACTCGTAGTTGCTCCTCTGTTGACTGGAGCATAGCCCGAACCTTTTTGACCATCAAAGCACAGTCATCCTGAATCTGCTTTCCTCTGTTCAATGTTTCATCCATTGCCCTTAACTTCTCTTGGGCACTGCATCCATCAAGGTATGTAATTAATAATCAAATATTGGAAGTTATGACTACCAGCCAAGTCTTAAATTATCACAAATAAGAATGTCAAAAGGAACAAGATGAAATATAAAAATGCGCTGCAAGATGCCAAATATTGACATGCTCCAGAGGAATCCACTTACTCCCTGGGCAGCTCTGAGTCTTTGTTTGCACGCCCTAAAATGCGTTGAATTTCTTTCATCCGTTGACGTAGTTGTCTAATAAAATGAGCATTATTCCTTGTGGCTGAAAGGGAAAGATACAGTTTTGCCTGGACAAGTTGATCTTTAAGATACTGAACCTTTGCATTTGGTGCAGCAGCTTCATCATCGCCTTTTTCTGATTTAGATGGTTCTCTTGGCTTTCGGCCAGTGGATTGGATGGATTTTTGTTCACGCTTTCTTTCCTGGAAGTCAAGCCACAGAAGGGAAGGAGCAGGGTAAAAAAGAAGATATTTGAGACGTAGATGTATCTATGTACGTTGAAAATATTTCCTTCTGGAAAGAAAATCGTTAAATCAATCCAGCAGTTATCGTTGAACTCAGAGTATCATTAAAAAACTGCAAGCTAGAATGAATTACATTTAACTATCGAAGTTACTTAGTAAAAAAAAAATGCACAAGATAGAAAAACTATCACGATTCCCTAAGCTAGTAAATTGACTAATTAGCATGCTTGCAGCTGGACGGCTTAATTTAAATTTTGATTCCATAAAAAACCAAGTTGGTCCAGCAAAGATAATATTTATATATATTTTTTATTTTATCATTAGTGGTTAGAGCCTTCAAGTATTATGAAACCATTAATTATTATCTATCCTAATTTTGGCCTAGGAGAAAGAATAGTGAAGTAAGCCTGATAGCAATCCAATATAAATGTAACTTAAGAAAATCTAAGACCTTGCATCTTGATTAATTATATTCTACTGTCATCTAGCTGAAATACAAAGGTAGAGAGGAAAGACCAGATTACTAATTTGATCAATTACAATAACACAGTTCGCGGAGAAGAATCCGCTCTCCCGCACCATTCATTCTTTAACATAAAAGGCATGATGAATGGAAGAACTGTCCTATATTCCAAAGCCATCAATGTTATTTATGTCAAGCCCACGAAGACTTCTTAATTCTTAAAGAGTACAAAATTTGACAGACAAAAAGATGGGCAAGAAATTTAAGAGAAACGAAACATTTTCGCCAAATTTTAATAGGCTTTAGAGGAATTTTCAATCAATCAAGTCAAAACTATAAGAGTTTTCTACCTTCACACGCATAGTGCTGAATTGTACCGAAATGCCCTTGCTGAGATTCTGCTGCCCAAGTTGGTCGGTGATCTGCCAGATGTGATTCTCTCTAATCGAACTAGCGCTCTCGTTCGTGGTGGACAGTGCACGAGTAGATTTATGCGCCCGCGATTCCGGTAATTGCAAATCTTTAACGATAAGATTTGCAAAATTATATGAGCGCAAGAGACAAAATAAGAAAATGTTCAATTCAAAGAAAAAATAATTTTAAAAAACACCTTGAGCTGAGCCTTGGACATCGGTGGAATTCTGCTCGGTAGCAGACGCATCCGGTTCTGGATGAACCGTATTGTTCGAGTACACAGTTCCTACGGGTTCCTTAAGAGTCCTAGAGGATTCCTGATACAAGAAATAAGACCAAATAAGCAAAGATCTAAAAGTTAAAAGCAGAAATAAGCCGAGCAGGAAACGAAAAAGAGGAGAAAAAGAAAGAAACAACACGAAATTACTTACAAGAGGAAGTATATTCAAATGTTCAGAATGACTGCTTAGAGTCTGCTGAGAAAAAAGTAACAATGCATATATTAGTTCAGATAATTCAACAAAGTAAAGAGAAAATCGCATGATTCCACTTACAAAGCTTGAGAAGTCTTCCAGAAATTCGCCTCTCGCTGAGAAAGAAGAAAAGGAAAACGAAGCTGAGTAAGGAAGTACTAAAAAAACGCCAATCCAAAGCCAATCTAGCGTAGAACTTACAGGAGGAGAAATTGAAGGATCCGAGACGATGAGTGTAAAGCACAATCGGAGCAATGACAGTGACAAAAAGCATAAACAGCACCAAATTCCTCACCATCATTGCTGCTCCCTCTGTCGGTCAGATTTCAAAAGAGAAATGAGATGAAGAAGAAGAAGAAGATGAGGGCAGTGGAATTCGAAACGACACGATTGCGATTCAGGTCCCTATCGTTGTTCATCAACCATAGCCACACCAATTTCTTTATTGAGAATTGAGATACTTTTCTTTCTTCCTCTGAGCTAAGAATTTCACTCGGAAGAGAAATGCGGCAGAGAGACTCATGGAATTTTCTTATTCGATTTTTTCCCCTTTTCATTCATAAATGAGACGATAAATTAGAAATAACGACAATAAAGAGCCACACACATGGAGGATTATGCTTTTAATTTTCTAGATTTGGCGCTTTTTTTTTTTCTTTTTTTAATATTCATTTTGATTATATATATATATATATATATATATATATCAACAAATATTTGAGGATGAAGTTTTAAATCTGTGATCAATTATTTATTATTATTATTTTTTTTTACAATATGTGGAGTGGGGATTGGGAGATTTAAACCACACATCTCGTGGACATCAGTACAATTTTATATCAGTTCATGCTCTTGTTGGCAATTTCTCACCAATTATCATAAGTCTATACTCACTTTGACATTTAATTATATATATTTGAGTGTAAATCTTACCACATATTTGAAATAAAAAAAAAAATCTCTCTAAGGAATAAATAAATTGACTACTATAAATATCATTATTATTATTATTTTAATATATGTGGGGTAGGAGATTCAGCTCTTGGTCAAAATACAAACTTTCTGTACTCAAAAAAAAAAAAAAAAAAAATACAAACTTTCTAGTTTTTTTTTTTCTTTTTTTACAACATGTGGGACAACTCAGATCACAACCCTCTTGATTAATAATGCAAGAGTTATGTCAGTTGAGTTATGTTTGTGTTGACACATCGCACTAGTTGTTATATGATTTTGGAGATTAACAAACAAAACATAATAATTTTTTTTAATTAATCTTCATATTTTGAAACTGAATATTTGAATCTGCAAATCCTAAATTAAATAAATATGAAAGATCAAATATCATAATAAGAAGGGAAAAAACTAAGAGAGTGTTTGGTTTTTTTTAAAAAAAAAAACAAGAATGAACTTTTCGAAGCGAACATAAATATAGTCCAACTAGTATAAAATTTATATTAATGATTGTGGTTTGAATCCCCCACCTCCACATGTTGTAAAAAAAAATCTTTTGAAATTGGTTTTAAATCATTTTTAGAATAATTTTTTTTTTTTTACAATATGTGGGGTGGGAGGATTCGAACCACAGACTTCGTGGTCATCAATATGTCAATTGAACTATGTTCTTGTTGAATAGACATTTTAAGTTGACCATTAAGAAAGTGATTTTGAAGTCAAAATGAGCATATTTCAACACTAATCCTTCAATTAAGAGGTCAAATCGAATCTCTTCATCTCTAAATATTGTTGAACTAAAAAAAAAAGTGTTTTTAAAGTGATTATAAGTGCATGTTTAGGAATGATTTTGAAATAGTTAAAATCATTTTTGTCATATTCAAAATTACTGCAAAACATGCATTTAACAATTCAAAATCAATTTTGATGACATGAAAATTACGTTTAAAAGTATAAAATCAAACATAAAATTGAGTTTGAATAATCAAAAGTATGTTTCGGAGTGATTTCGACCATGATAAAAGTGATTTTAACACTCTCAACACATACTCTAAGCTCTTTATGATAATTTTACCTTTACATAATGTTTTTTAGATGTACGTCAACCAAATAAGCTAATTATAAACACACATGTATTTTAGTTAAAACTATTTTATAAAAAAAGTGTTTTTAAAAAATTTAAATTTTTTAACTTGGGGTGGGGCAAGCTTATCCTAACTTAAGAATTATAAGAATTAAAATAAATAGTTATTAAACTATTGACAACAAGCATATAACGTTTTTTTTTTTTTTAATTTCGAATATATAATTGCAGTTGTGAGAAATCAAAATTTTTTTGTTCTAACCAGAGTCTGGCTCAACTAACATAAAATTTGTTTTCCGACTAAGAGAACAGAGGTTCAACAACCCACCTCTTAATGTTGTAAAAAATATTTGTTGTAAAAAGATATATTTTTTTAATAAAGTTATTTTTCATTTTGAACGAAAAAAAATATTAAAAAAATTAAATTAATTATTGAATATAATATTTTATTTGTGTTGAAATAATTGTTTCTAATAATGATGGTTTGGGAGATGTCGGCGAAGG
Organism: Luffa acutangula; assembly: GCA_036850905.1. Taxonomy (NCBI): domain Eukaryota; kingdom Viridiplantae; phylum Streptophyta; class Magnoliopsida; order Cucurbitales; family Cucurbitaceae; genus Luffa; species Luffa acutangula. The sequence continues at coordinate 18,283,931 of CM072096.1, forward strand.
CCATTAATGGAATCGTGCGGAGGAAGATCAAGTAAAGGAAAGCCACGTCATTCATCACTAAATTTCATAATTATTTTGTTCCCATTACATTCCAATTTATTTTTTTGGTACTTTCTAAACAATAATACCTAAAAAATAAATAAATTAATAATGAAGGGAAAAATAAATTTTTAGTCCTGAAGTTTGGGTTAGGTTTCATTTTCATCAATGGATTTTAAAACACAACAATTTAACCTTTGAGGTTTGGTTTTAGTTTCATTTTCATCCCTCCATCTAATTTTCCATTAATAATTAATGGGATGTTGGTAGATTTTTTTTTTATTAAAAAATTATTTTCAAGTTTTTAAAAATATAAATATAATAAAAGAATAAAAATATTATTAGTTTGTAATATTTTTATTATTTCTTTTCCTCCCTCTCTTCTTCACCATCTTACCGTCAGCCGCCACCAACAGCCGGCAGCTAGTGGCCGACGATTTTTTTTCCTATTTCTCTTCACTTTCTTTAAAAAAAAAAAAAAAAAGAATAGAGGGGAGGGAGGAACTCCTCTGTTTCAGGTAAGGATGAGGGAGTTTTTTTTTTTTTTTTTTTTTTTTTTTTTTTTTTTTTTTTTTTTTTTTAAGAAAGTGAAGAGAAAGAGAAAGAAAAGAAGAAAGAAAGAGAAGAGAGAAAAAAAAAACTTTGCTGGTCACCGCTCCCTAGCGAGTTGTGGCCATCGACCGTCGGTGGCAGTCGGCAGTAAGGTGGTGGTGATGGTGAAGAAGAAGAAGAATAAGAAAAGAAGAAAAAGAAGGGAGAGGGGAAAGAAATTTAAAAAATTATAAAATAATAATATTTTAATTATTTTATTATATTTATATTTATATTTTAAAAAACTTAAAAAATATTTGTTTAATAAAAAACTTAAAAAAATAATTATTAATGGAAAATTGGATGGAAGTACCAAAATGAAACTAAAACCAAACCCCATGGCTAAATTGTTGAGTTTGAAAACTTAGGGACGAAAATGAAACCTAACCCAAACCTCAGAGACTAAAAGTGTATTTTCCCCATAAATAAATTTAGGTTAGAATAGTCACGTCACTAGGCGAAGCCCACTGTTCACACGTAACTTCGGATGTTGTATGCGTGTTGCCATAGAAAATTTTATTCAAATAATTGTCTAAGTTCGTGAAATTAAAATATGCTAATTTCATGAAATTAAATTGAATTGAGTTTAGTTTAAACCAAAATTCATTAAGGATATTGGATCGAAGCCCAAATGCAATTCAAGCCCAAGCCCATGGGATGAGCCCGAATGGATTTCAGGGCCAAGCCCATGGATGGACCCAAATGCAACCAAGTCCAAGCCCAAGCCCACGAAGGCCTTTGGGAAACTCTATAAATAGGAGACACGACCTCTCATTTGAGGGGGGCAGAAAGAAAGGAAGAAGAGAAAGCTCTCAGAAGAAACCGAACATTGAAGCTCCTACTGCAGAATTGAAAATCCAAACTCAGATCCTCATCAAATCCAGCTGCAGAACTGAAGAACAAGGCTCCGATCATCTTCCAATCTCACTGCAGAACTGAAGATCGAAGTTCAGATCCTCTTCAAGTCCTCATGCCAAATCGAAGACTGAAGCTCATAACCTCTTGCAGACCTGAAGACTGAAGTCTACTTCAATGCATCCAGAAGAATCCAAATCCATCTCTTTACTTCTCTTTTTTACTTCTCTTTTTCTTAGGTTGAAGTTTCTTAAGATCCTTCTTTCTTTGATGTTTGCTCCTTTCTTTAATTGTAGCAAGATTTGATTGAGCTACTTCATCAAGGTCGAGCTCAATTTTTTCTTCCATAGCTAGCTTTAGAATTAAATCCTTTAGGACGAAACATCTTTCCACTGGATGACCAATAACTCGATGATACTTGCAATACTTAGGATCATCGACTTTCTCCATCTCTTCTGGTCGTTTACACTTAGGAAGCTCTATCAGTTGCGCATCCAGTAGTTGTTCCAACATATCAGGGATGTCGGCATCAGGGAAAGGATAGATTTTCTTCTGTCTTTCCTTTAAAGTTAAGTGATGTGTTCCATTTGTTTGTCACTTTTCCTTTGAAGACGACTTGGGAAGGGTTGTGTTTACAACCATAGATTCTTCTATAGTCTCTTCGTCATTCCTTCCTTCTTTCCTCATGTTAGGGAGTATAAGGTCTTGGTTTTCTCGACTAGAAATACTTAGATCCATATCGTGGACGTGAGTTTCTAGTTCTTCAAAGGTGCGAGGCTTTATACCTTTAAGGATGTAGAGGAGTTCCCAATGCATGCCTTGAATGCACATCTCAACGGAAGAGAGTTCCGTGAGTCGATCTTTGCAATCTAGACTCATGGCTCACTAGCGATTTATATAGTTAACAACGAGTTCATCTTTTCGTTGTTTAGTGTTGGTGAGCTCGAACATGCTAACAGTTCGTCTAGTGCTGTAGAAGTGATTAAAAAACTCTCTTTCGAGTTCCTCCCAACTATCTATTGACTCAGGTTCTAGATCAGTGTACCAGTCAAAAGCATTTTCTTTAAGTGTTCGAACGAACTGTTTGACTAGTAGGTCCCCTCGAGTACCAGCGTTCTCGCATGACTCAACGAAGTGGGCAATATGTTGCTTAGGATTGCCCTTTCCATCAAACTTCTGAAATTTCAGTGGCTGATACCCGATTGGTGTTCTCAAGTTATCAATCCTCTTAGTATAAGGTTTGGAATACAAGAGGGAATCTTTAGTAGGTCCACCATACTGAGCTCTGATACAGTTTGTGATCATATCTTGGAGCTGTTGGATGGATAGTGAAGCGATTGAAGTAGAACACTGTGGCTGATCATCTTGCAATATAGTCTTTCCTTTGTCATATTTTTTATAACTTGGGTTTGACTTGATTCGGCGATATGTTGGTTCTCAATTTGGCTCTTTAGTTGCGCGATTTGAGAATCTTTTTCTTCAATCGCTTTCATCAAGTTGTTGATGTGTTCCTGCATCTAGGGATGTTCACGGGGCGGGGCGGGGACGGGGAAGCCTTCCCCGTCCAGGTCCCCGCGCCCCTAAATCAATCCCCGTCCCCGCAAAATTCCCCATTTAATTTAGCGGGGATCGGGTTCCCCGCGGGGAATTATTCCCCGTTTCTTTTTTCTTTTTTTTATTAAAGGTCAATCAATTGCAATTCTTTTTTAAAAAATCTATGAAATATCCTAATGAAAAGAGCAAAAATATTTCATGATAGAGTTTAAAATCTTCAAACATCGTTTCTAAAAGATTAAATTTCAATATTACAATATGGTTTTCAACATAAATAAATCACAATTACAACATAATCTCAAATATAACAAATTTTAAAATAATAAAAACAATAAAATAAGTTTAAATTTAAAAATTACAACAACAACAAAGTTGGAGTTTTACTATTTATACTTATAAATTACACCATAATATTATAATTATATACATTAAATTAAATTATATATATATATAATAATAATAATAATAATAATAAAAGCGGGCCAGGGTGGGGAAATGGGACGGGGACGAGGGTGGGGACGGGGACGGGGAATATAATCCCCGTCCCCGCCCCCGTTTAGAGAATGAGGAAAAAATTTTCTCCACTCCCTCCCCCATTCCCCGTGCAATCGGGGATTTCCCGTCCCGTTCGGGGCGGGTGGGGTAAATGGACACCTCTACCTGCATCTAGCCATTCTTTCTTCCATAGTTCTTGTCTCAGTCATCATGACAGTCACTACGTCAGAATCAGGTTCAAACAAAGGGTTATACTTAACAAGAAACTTGTCATTAGTATATGCCCCCTGCAAGGTTGTTCTTGAAAGGAATAAAAGTCCCCACGCAGCGGAAGCGCATCGATTGGACCTTACGCCGTATATTAATTAACATTAAAATACCGTTACGAAAACTCAAACTAACTTTAAACACACTTTAAATTCGCTGAAAAATCAGTTTAAACATGCTGAAAAATAAATCCAAATTTATTTTCATGCTTTTCTAAAGAAAAAGGGGAAAAACCGTTACAAACCTCCGTTGTAGACTTGACCGTTCTTCGCCAACGATGCTCCAACGAACAAAACGCAGCAGCCGCCTTTGATTTTCTTCGCTGGAAATTCCTTCTTTGAATGACACAATAACCACAGAGGTTACACCGGTATGTCTCTAAGTCTAGGAGGCAAAAGACTTGTGGGAGTCTTTCTCTAAGAGGGAGGCTAGAGAGAATTCTAGGTCTTGTCTTGAGAGTCTAAGAGCAAGAGCAAAGTGTCAAGTGTCTTAGACCAATTAGGTCTAGTGTTCTATTTATAGAAGAGAGGTTACGAATAAAATATTCAATTAAATCAATCTTTTCCAAAATTGATTCAATCTTATTCCTTATTTAATCAATCATGATCAATCAATTCTATAATTGATTAATCTTTTCCACAAATGACTAATTACTTCCATAAGTGATTAGATCATTTCCATAAATGATTAATCACTTCCTTAAGTGATTAATTATTTCCACAATTGATTAATTCCCGGTTAATTAATTCTCTAATTAATTAACCACCTATTAAATATCACATATTTAATTCCTGGCCTAGAATTAATTAATTTGCCCAAACACATTTTAGGCCTTAAATTAATTAATTCATTATTTGAACTCTTTCAAACTTCCATAAATTTATATTTGAACTTTTCAAATATTAATTTCTCTCATAATAATATATCAATATATATTATATTTGTTTCCCTTAATAAATTGAACATTTTGAATTTACTTTTATTACTTAGTTGCCTCAAATTACTTTACGAGCTACCAGTGGGACCTAATGGACCTGTAGATCAGAAGCTCCAACGATGTGAGATTAATTGGTCAAACTCATTAACCACATTAATCAATATTCGTTAACTGTGTGTACATTCCACTATAGACTCACATTTGCACTCTTCTCACTGTAGACATATTTTCTGTGTCCACGGATCTAGACCAATATCGACTAGTTAGTCTTTCACGAGTGTCTGTAACACCAGCTGGGTCAAATTACCATTTTACCCCTGGGTTACCTCTATTTCCTTACGTACCAATTCTCCTCTAATGAACAACCTGTTTGTGGTCCAACCATCAAACAGAAAACCCTCTCGTGCCATTGAGAGGGTAGGACCCTTTGTTCAAGACTCGGAGTAACCACTTAAGGGAACACTCATCTGCTTCCCTAAAGTCGGGAAGGAGTGAATTCCATCTTGTACGATTATGTTCTCAACTCCCCATTTGGTCTTGCCCCCAAAGTGGTAGGCTTATTGAGTCGGCGTATTGGCCACTCTCACCCATACAAATCAAAGGACAATTTCTCATGAGCAGGAGTCCATAATCAACTCAGGATTAAGACTAAGTTGTCTAGGTCGTCCTAGTGAAATAGAAAACCAACTAGTTAACGGTGTTATAACCAGTGGTTACTATTTCGCGGTCCGGTCTTATGCAAACTCATTGCATAGGATACCCCCACTCGCATGTCTCCTACACGAACGCGTTGGATCACAGCGTTTGTATCAAATACAAAGTGGGTCGTATCCATAGTGTCACCAGGATAAGGCACCAAGTCTTATCCCTATACTATAGACCCTTTAGGCTGTTTCTTGAACAATGATCCCATATGTCGCTACATATAGTTCAAGACTCATATTACAACCTTGGATGTCTAGTTTATTGGATTAGGGTTATTATTAGGCAAAGACAAATATAAAATAACTAATAACAATTAATGGAAAAATATATCAATATTATTTCATTAATATCCGGTCAACGGTTACATTCACTATCTACGAGTTTTAGGGCATAAAACCCAACAAACTCCCACTTGAACTAAAACACTAGTTAGTGGGATGTAAATGCAATAATCTAAAGCTGGAAATGTCATGTATTTAATACAATGAACTAGGGCATCCTTATACCCATTATACATTTCTCCCACTTGCCCTAGATTAGATGGCATACATATCTCGTAGACCTAGACCCTCTAGATGACCCTCAAACACTTTAGCCGTGAGAGCCTTCGTAAATGGATCAGCGATGTTGTGCTCCGAGGCGATCTTAGTGACGATCACATCTCCTCGTTGCACAATCTCCCGTATCAGGTGATACTTCCTCTCGATGTGTTTACCCCGTTTGTGGCTTCGAGGTTCTTTTGAGTTGGCTACAGCCCCACTGTTGTCACAGTATAGTGTTATGGGCACGTTTATATTCGGAACCACTTCAAAATCAGTCAAGAACTTTCTAAGCCATACTGCCTCCTTAGCTGCTTCGCAAGCTGCTACATACTCAGCCTCCATGGTTGAGTCTGCTATGCATCATTGTTTGATGCTTCTCCACACTACTGCTCCTCCATTGAGGGTGAATACTGACCCTGATGTGGATTTCCTTGAATCCTTATAAGCTTGAAAGTCAGAGTCAGGGTATCCAGTAAGAATCAAATCCTTAGCTCCATACACAAGCATGTAGTCCCTCGTTCTCCGAAGATACTTAAGGATATTCTTAACCGCTCCCCAATGGTCCAACCCTGGATTAGACTGATACCTACTGACTACTCCCATTGCATAACATATGTCAGGCCTAGTGCAGAGCATAACATACATTAAGCTGCCCACAGCTGAGACGTAGGGAATGTGTCTCATGTTCTCAATTTCTTGAGGTGTCTTAGGAAACTGTTCCTTAGACAGGTGTACCCCATGTCTGAAGGGTAGAAGTCCCTTCTTGGAGTTTTGCATCGAATATCGAGACAACATCTTGTCAATATACGTTGCTTGAGACAGAGCTAGCGTTTTGTTCTTACGATCCCCAATGATTTGGATTCCCAGAACATATTGAGCCTCTCCCAGATCTTTCATTTGGAATTGGGCTGCTAGCCATTTCTTAATGTCAGTGAGGTATCCTACATCATTCCCAATGAGTAGGATATCGTCTACATAAAGTATTAGAAAAGCTACTTTCCTTTTGTTGACTTTCTTGTACACACAAGGTTCATTAACGTTTTGGTCAAAGCCAAAAAATTTGATTGCAGTATCAAATCTAATATTCCATGATTTGGACGCTTGTTTCAATCCATAAATGAATCGATTGAGCTTACAAACCTTTTGTTCCTGACCTTGGGCTATGAACCCTTCGGGTTGAGACATGAAGATATTCTCTTCAAGATTACCATTTAGAAAGGCAGTCTTGACGTCCATTTTCCATATTTCATAGTCATAATATGTGGCTATGGATAAGAGAATTCTTATGGACTTTAACATGGCTACAGGAGAAAAGGTTTCCTCATAGTCAACCCCTTCCTTTTGGGTATAACCCTTTGCCACTAGTCTAGCTTTGAAGGTCTGTACCTTTCCAGCTGCATCTCTTTTTCTCTTATAGATCCATTTGCACCCTATGAGTTTTACCCCATTTGGTAGATCTGTAAGTTCCCATACAGAATTGGAGTACATTGACTCCATTTCCAGGTTCATGGCTTTGACCCATTCATCCTTATCTTCGTCATTCATTGCCTGTCGATAGGACAATGGATCCTCAATGCCATCATTAGGTATGACAACCTGAGTTTCAGTTAAACCCAAGTAGTGGTCAAGTTGTAATACAACCCTCCCACTACGTCGAGGCATTCCCAACGTTTGAGATGGACGGGATGGATCTGAAGAACTAGTTCCTTCATCAACCCTTGTTGAAGTTCCAACTTCATCAACAACTTTTGATGATTCTTCAGTAGCTTCTCCTAATATTATTTTGTTGCGTGGTTTATGATCTCTCATGTGGTCTTCCTCTAAGAAAGTGGCGTTTGTCGATACAATCACCTTATTTTCTTGTGGGTCGTAGAAATAACCACATCTCGTTTCTTTAGGGTAACCAACAAATTGACACAGTTTTGAACAAGGTTCCAGTTTCTTAGGATTTGTCACAAGCACGTGTGCTGGACAACCCCAGATGCGAAAGTGATGCAAACTAGGTTTACGCCCCTTCCATAATTCGAAAGGTGTTTCAGAAACACTTTTCGAGGGAACATTGTTCAAGATGTATACTGCAGTCTCCACTGCATACCCCCAAAACGAGCTAGGAAATTGAGCATAGCTCATCATTGATCGAACCATGTCTAACAAGGTTCTATTTCTCATTTCTGACACACCATTCTGCTGAGGTGTACCAGGGGCTGAGAGTTGAGATTGGATTCCATGTTCTATCATATAATCCTGGAATATTTGATCCATATACTCCCCTCCTCGATCAGATCGAAGTACTTTAATTTATTTACCTAATAGGTTTTCAACTTCAGTCTTAAACTCCTTAAACTTTTCAAGGGCTTCAGACTTATGTCCCATTAGGTACAAGTAACCATATCTTGAATAATCATCTATAAATGAGATGAAATATTCGTACCCTCCTCGAGCTTTTACATTCATTGGACCACATAGATCCGAATGTATTAACTCTAAGGGTTCTTTGGCTCTGTAACCTTTTCCAGTAAAGGGTCTCTTGGTCATTTTTCCCTCGAGACAAGATTCACAAGGTGGTAGTGAATCATCTTCTAACTTACTTAGAAGTCCATTCTTTACCAAACGACCGATCCTATCGATGTTTATATGTCCAAGTCTGAGATGCCAAAGATGAGTATTGTTACTTGATGGAGAAATCTTTTGCCTTTTACTTTGAGTTTCAGCAGTTTTAAATAATTCGTGATTTAAAAGTGCTTTGTTTTCGGTTGGTCTTAAAACATACAAGTTATTTTCCAATTTGGCTGAACAAATAAGTACACCATTTTTATAAATGAACGCTTCATTCATATCAAAAGTAACTGTATACGATTGTTCAATCAAACATGAAATAGAAATTAAGTTCCTCTTAATCTTGGGAACGATTAACAAACTTTCTAAAAGTAAGAATCTATTTCTAAAAAATAACTTCGCAGCTCCCACTGCTTTAGCTGAAATGACTTCTCCAGTTCCGACCCTGAGTGTCATTTCCCCATCGTTCAACTGCCGAAAGGAACTATTTTCCTGAAAAGAAGAGCAAACATGATTAGTTGCTCCTGAATCAAGTATCCAGGTTAACTCATCATGTTCTACCAGGCATGTTTCTAAAACAAGTAAATCAAATTTACCTTCCTTTTCCTTCTTTTCTCAGCAAGGTACTTTGGGTAGTTTCTCTTCCAATGTCCATCTACATTGCAGTGGAAACACTTGCCCTTATTTGCTATAGCTTTGGCTTTTCCCTTGCTTTTAGCAGCAGTACTGGGAGCTTTCCCCTTGTTTCCTTTCTTCTTCTGAGTTTTCTTTGAAGAAGTGGCTACAGATTTAGTTCCAGAGGATGAACCCTTCTCGAACTTTCTTTTAGAGTGAACAACGTTTGCCTCTCCTTCTATCTGTCCCTTGTTCTTAAGAAGAGACTAATAGAGTTGTAGCTCATTCAGGAGGCTAGTCAGGTTGAATGTTATTTTATTCATCATTGCATTGCTTCGAAACTGTAGAAAACTCTTCGGAAGAGATTTTAAGATGAATGCAACCTGACTACGCTTATCTATGACCGCCCCGTTTGCCTCTGCCACGTTGAATTGGACCATCATATCCAGGACATGCTCCCGAACAGACGTGCCCTCTTTCATGCGATAACTATAAACGTATTTGAGAGCGTCATGGTGGAGTTGGTAGGACGGTTGTCCAAACATCTCCTGGAGAGAGTTCATAATCTCCCTCGCTGTTACCATGCCTTCATGCCTTTTAGCCAAAACTTCAGATAAGTTGGCTAGGATATAGACGCGAGTCTTATCATTGGCCTTTGTCCAACGGTCATAAGCATCCTTAACTACTTGGGATGCATTACGAGTAGGGGCTGGAGGACAATCCTCCGTTAAGACGAACTGCAGATCATCGACAACAAGAATCGTATTCAGGTTCGACTTCCACGTAACATAATTTTCACCGGTTAATTTCTCATTTTTAAGCAGAGAGACAATTGAGGAAGACATTGCTGAAATTTAAACAAACAATGACCGTATTAGTTATCTTTGCCTTAACCCATCATACAAGCAAACAATTGCATACAATCCAATCAATTTAGCAAAACAGACAATCACAGAACCCTAAAACTATCGATTTAGTTTGGCAACGATGTTTCAGAGGTTTAGAATATCAGCCACCGAAGGGTGATCAGATACTCCTCCTTTGAAATGAGACACCTCTCAGCTAATTCTAATTCCAGAATAACTCATATTCCTATAGGCATTAGCCACCGTTGTTCGGTCAAGGATTTGTTAACACTTTTAACTCATCCTCGTAAGTGTAACCCTCCCACTTTCAGATCTTAGAGGCACGCACCAACAGGCTACCGAAGGGAAAGACAACTGTTGGTGATTAGCCTAAGAGCTCCTATCCTTTTTAAGGAGTTCACAATGTTCCGAATCCTATGACCAGGCCCTCCGAAGGGATGGTTGCGCCAGGACAACCTGCAGGCGGATCATAGGACTCTCACGGTGTGAACTATGGGCGGAGACCGAGGGATACGTTGACACGTGTCCCGCTCCCACTTACTTTAGACATTTTCCCATTCACCTTGATATTCTAGTTATGCAAAACGAGGTCTAAACTAAATCCTCTTTCCCGAGCAAGACTTAGAGAAAGCAACATTCAATTCATGACCAATAAATTGAAAGCATTAAGAGAAGAATATTCATAAATGAATCAAAAGCAATAAACATCCAAGAATCAATCCAACAATGCCCAAAGGGCAACATCAATCCCTAAGACAATCAAGCTAACTACTCATAGTCATGGAACTACAACATAACTTGAAAGAAAAGCCATAAAAACAACAAAACATAGGGGAAAGAAAAGAGAAAAACTCGAATCCGTTGAAATCGCACGTCCCCGTCATGATCTCCACGAGCTTTAGCTTGAATCCCACTCCTTGTCCTTGCTTCAGCTCCCACCAAAGGTCTTTTGTCTAAATTAGGGCTAAAATTTTGCCAAATGAACTCCCCTTGGTCGGCCAAAATCGCTTCATATTTATAGAAAAATTTTGTGCAGCGTTGAGACGCTATAACACAGCATCGAGACGTTGTGTTGTTGCCATGCAAAACATAGATGGAAAAATTGGCCAGTGGCTCGACACTATAGCACAGAGTCTCGACGCTGTGCTCTTGGGAAAATGGCTTGCTGCAGCACTGTTATGACATCTTTGCTTCATTTGCCTCTTTTTATATCCTGAACACTCGATCAACTTCCAAATGCTCCAATTTATCCCATAAACACAATTCCTACAAAATAAACATAAAATGTATGATTTTGGACAATTTAATCTCAAAGACTAACTAAAATATACAGGAAAAATGTTGGGTTTTATGCCCTAAAACTCGTAGATAGTGAATGTAACCGTTGACCGGATATTAATGAAATAATATTGATATATTTTCTATTAATTGTTATTAGTTATTTTATATTTGTCTTTGCCTAATAATAACCCTAATCCAATAAACTAGACATCCAAGGTAAAACAGTAATTTGACCCAGCTGGTGTTACGGACACTCGTGAAGGACTAACTAGTCGATATATGTCTAGATCCGTGGACACAGAAAATATGTCTGCAGTGAGAAGAGTGCAACTGTGAGTCTATAGTGGAATGTACACACAGTTAACGAATATTGATTAATGTGGTTAATGAGTTTGACCAATTAATCTCACATCGTTGGAGCTTCTGATCTGCAAGTCCATTAGGTCCCACTAGTAGCTCGTAAAGTAATTTGAGGCAACTAAGTAATAAAAGTAAATTGAAAATGTTCAATTTATTAAGGGAAACAAATATAATATATATTGATATATTATTATGAGAGAAATTAATATTTGAAAAGTTCAAATATAAATTTATGGAAGTTTGAAAGAGTTCAAATAATGAATTAATTAATTTAAGGCCTAAAATGTGTTTGGGCAAATTAATTAATTCTAGGCCGGGAATTAAATATGTGATATTTAATTGGTGGTTAATTAATTAGAGAATTAATTAACCGAGAATTAATCAATTATGGAAATAATTAATCACTTATGCTCTGTTTGGAACCTCCTGATTTTGGGAGATTTCAAATCATAATGGATTTGAAATGAATTTTGTTGTTTGTTATCTCAAGAAAGATAATGATTTCAAATCCAAAATGATTTCAAATCATGTTTTGACGTAAAAAATTTTCCCAACTAAAACCATCGGATTTTGCAGGATTTCTAGGGAGTGAGAGTTAAATTACTTATTTATCCTCGTCATATTTTAATTTTCTATTAATAACTCAAATTAAAAACCTATATTAGTAAATTCTTTTACTTTATTTCCTTTTCCAACTACCATCCAAACACAAAATTTTAAATACATTCATTTAAAAATTTTCTCGTTCCAAACAAGACAAAGAATTTCAAATCACAAGATTTAAAATCATTTCTTGAACTTTCTTGGTTCCAAACGGAGGGTTAAGGAAGTGATTAATCATTTATGGAAATGATCTAATCACTTATGGAAGTAATTAGTCATTTGTGGAAAAGATTAATCAATTATGAAATTGATTGATCATGATTGATTAAATAAGGAATAAGATTGAATCAATTTTGGAAAAGATTGATTTAATTGAATATTTTATTCATGGCCTCTCTTCTATAAATAGAACACTAGACCTAATTGATCATGATACTTGACATTCTTGCTCTTGCTCTTAGACTCTCAAAGATAAGACCTAGAATTCTCTCTAGCCTCCCTCTTAGAGAAAGACTCCCACAAGTCTTTTGCCTCCTAGACCTAGAGTCATACCGGTGTAACCTTTGTGGTTATTGTGTCAATCAAGAAGAAAATTCCAGCGATCAAGAGGCGAAGAGGCTGCTGCGTTTTCGTTCGTTGGAGCATCGTTGACGAAGAACGGTCAAGTCTACAACGAAGGTATGTGACGGTTCTTCCCCTTTTCTTTAGAAAAGCATGAAAATAAATTTAGATTTATTTTTAGCATGTTTAAACCAATTTTTCCAGCAGCTTTAAAGTGTGTTTAAAGTTAGTTTGAGTTTTCGTAACGATATTTTAATGTTAATTAATATACGGCGTAAGGTCCAGTCGATGCGCTTCCGCTGCGTGGGGACTTTTATTCCCTTAAAAAAATAGCTCATTTTGTGAGCTATCATGCATTCATTCATCTCTTCAATATGAAATCAGTCTTTATTTTTTCAACTTCCATTCTCTACTCAACACTTAGTACCATTTTCTTTTATCGAAGTTTAAGTTTCATTGTTAGCTTAAATTGATCACTTAGGTTAGCATACTTTTTGTGAGACTCAATATTGAAAAGGTTGAGTTGAACACTTGTTCTCATAAAAACAATATATAGGAAAAACATCTAAGAATAGAACTTTGTTTTTGTACCTAGGCATAATGCAAAAATGCAAAGTTGTTAAAGTCATGAATAGGTGTTGAACTTGACTCACGATTTTAAGTGCTAAAAAGGTCGGTTGCAGGCACAATTAGATCACATTATGCTCGAACCATACACAACTGTTGCCTTGTGCAATGTGATTAACAATATGCAAGAGATCTTCACAAAAAGCTCAAAAACGTGCAAGTATACACATCATTGGCAGCAAGTGATAAGTATTTTTATATCGTTCTCCATAGGGATTGATGCAACGAAAATCACTATTCTTAAGTCTATTTTAAATGAAATTCAATGTAACCAAGGACCAAATATTAATTAATAACTAAGATGCACTAACATCAATAAAGTTGAGTGAAATTAAAGAGAATTGAAAGTAAATAACGCAAGAAAAACGACTGGAAGCAAAGGAGAAGTAAGGCTCAGATTAGGGATATTCTGTATTGTTTCCAGGGATTGCTATAGCAAAAACTGTGCTAATTCATCTCACCCAGAGTTTAACACGGGAATTTTCCAATTCTCCAAAGATTAAGGCGATTAAACTCCCATTTAACCCCTTATTTTTAGCTCAATCTGATTAGTGCCCTAGGTGGTGATTTATCCCTAAATACCCACTCATTTTCATGATCATAAAAGACTAAGGTAAAGTAAAGTAATCGATTACTTTTTCCAAACACCCAATAACAATGCTAGAAAATGGATGTCCAATCGAAAATCCAACTTAAACAATAAAGAACACTTTACTTTAAGATGAAAATAGCACGGTTCAACTACAAACAACCCCTGGATCCCTAATCCTAACCTAAAGAGGATTAGTTCATGTTCAAAGAGAAAATAAGTTCAATACAACAGAAAATGCTCATACTCAACATACTTTTCAACTTCTTACACAACTAATATCAATGGGAAGATAAAAGATAAGAAGAAAAGGGCAAAGAAGAAGCTCCCAAACGCAAATCCAGCTTTCCCAAGCTGAATAAGGACTCCACGGCAACTCCCCTCTGCTTTTCCTCTGTTCTTGTGCTCCAAACCAGCTCCCAATCGTGAATTCCCTTCCTCTCCAGCTTACTTCCCAAATTAGGGCCACTTTCTTTAAATACCCAGCTTCAAACGTGGAAGTGAGGGCTGATTAGACACTCCAAGCCCACATGGAATACCCACTAAAAGATGAGAATAGACTTTTACACCAGTTGGGAATGACACCTCATTAAATGAAGCTTTCCACGTTGAAAACAGCTCCAGCCACCAATCTGCCTCTGTCAGGTCATGCTACAGCATAATTTGCACAAACTGGAGCTCCAAGTCAGCTTAAATACGAAATTAACGTGAAATTAAAGCCCAAAGCCTCTAATCAGCATTCTCACTAAATAACATTAAATTCAACTAATTCCAGCTCAAATAATAAATTCTCAAAGCAAAACTAAGCCTTAAAGCCTCAAAATCATGGCTAATAACTCTTATTTCTAAGAGTTATCACACCTCCAAACTTAGCTCATTGCTCGTCCCCGAGCAATGCTAGGCCAAAAGCTCAGCTAAACATGAAGAATCAGCTAGCCTCTTGCTAGAGCCTTTCACATGCCACACAACTACTTTTTGCTCAAAACTTCCCTCAACAAGTGGCCACAACTTTAGAAAAAGAATGCACTGCCTAAAGACAATTAGGCTACAAACTTGGCAACTTCAAAATCAACACTATGCTTTTGATCCATGTTCTTAGCCCACCTTGACTAGCTATCATATCCAATTGAGCCAACCTATAGGCATCAAACAAGCCACTAACTTTCTTTCTTCCGGAGCTCAAAATTTAGTCCTTAAGCTTGTTAAGTAAGCCTAAAATCCTAACACCCAGATTATAAAAACTCTAAGCTCAACCAAAACTTCTCTCAAATCTTATTCTCTTTTTGACTTTTACCATCTTAGAAAATCTCTTAGGTCATAGCCTTTTTGGTCTCGAAATGACAACACTTTATGGTGAAGCTCACCCAAGCCTCTAAGCTCATCACCTAGCGAGCATTGCATTCATATCCCCTAAAATTGCCTAAGATAGCTATCTTGCAACTTTTTTCTTGCTTCTCAGAGTGGCGACACTTTTTGGTGAAGCTCACCTAAGCTTTGGGGAAATTGCAACTTTCAAGCTAACATTCATCCCTTAATCATTCCTTTTGATTTTTTTTTTATTTTTCTTTATTTTTTATATATAGGAACTCATACCATCCAAGAGCTACTTTTTGTCGCAAGGGCAAACTATGGGTGTCATAAATCTCCCTGGTTACTAGGCAAGCTCAAGAAAAGAACAAATTCCACAAAGGGAGAGGAGTAAATCTTAGGCAAAACTAGGACAAAGAGGAATGCTTTCTAAGATGTTTTTTCTATTTTTTTTCTTTTCTTTTCCAAAGGGCACCTCACCCCCAAACTTAAACTATTCATTGTCCCCAATAAATGGGAAAGTAAGGCAAGAACCCCCAAACTTATTTCTTTGAGAGAGAGCTAAGGCCTATTGCTTAGGGAGATTATATCCTTGGGCAAAGAACTAGGCACAAGCTTTCCTAAATTTGAGCTAAGCTAAAGGAAGAAATTTAGGAAGCTTCTGATCAACCTAAGGATTTACAACCCAACCAAATAATCAAACTAAGCAAGGGCTAAGAAGCTCGAGATCAAAATACATAATGCTATTTTCACATAAAAATAGAGTTTTTGTCTCAACCAAGCAGTTAGCTGCTGCAACATTCATCAAGGGAAATTCAGACAAAAGCACAGCTGTGAAACATCCAAAAAGGCTCTCATACAAGACTAATTTGAAGCTTCAGACTAAAGCTAAAACATGTAAAATTTAGAAGCTACATTATGCATGAAGCTCAATTTACTTGCATGAAAAAGCTAGCTACTGCCTTCAAAATTGAAATTACTAATTGATCCAAATCATGCATCAATCCAACAACACTCACTAAGGGCAAACCATACTCATACCCAATTGATCAAGTTTAAATTTCAGCATTTAGATTGCACTAAAAATCGCCCAAGCACTTCAACAAGAATTAAATATGCACGAAAAACAGAGAAGGATTGGATTTTCATTACACAGACTTTCTTCAAACACAAACACATGGTGCAGAGATTTTTTTTCTTCACATAAAAGCTAATAGAAAGCATGATAGATAGCAGACAAGCAAACTTAAAACTTCATCCCTTGATTATAGCCAAATCTGAAAATTCCCCCCCATCAAATCACAGCTAGCCCACTGCCTTTTCTGCCACGCCTGCTGCAGCTTCTGATATGAGCTTACTAACAATCTGCTGCAACACATCAAGATTTCCTTCCTTGAAAAATTGCAACCCAAAATCTACTGCATCACGATTTTCTTCCATTTTGGATGAGATTCCCTACCAAAAACCAAAGTTTGACAGAAACATTAAACTCAATAACTAATGCAAATTATCAATAAAAGAGAAACTAACTTTAAAATATTAACTAACAACTAATGGCTACAAATTAAAGACATCACAACAAAAATTTAAACTTGCTATTCAGACCACCTTCAGGGCTCAACATAGAATATGTAACTTGAAAGCACACTGCCCTTTTTCTTCACATTTCAAGTTTCCAAAAAATTGCAAAAGGCATAACACCTTTAGAATTCTTCTCCCCAATAGTGTTTTAGCCTTTGCCCATTCAATTTAAACTCTCTCCCATCATTATCAACACATTGTTTAAACACAAATGAATCATCCAAAAAATAAAACTTTATCTCATGGAAAAACTTTTTCAATAGTTGCTTTGATAAACCATGGGGCAATGTTCCAAAAGCAAGGTAATTGGTAAGGTCAACATACCAAAGTGTTTTCATTTTTTTAGTGTAAGCTACTGTAAAAAACAACTCATCAAGGAAATATTTTTCAAACTCAAGTTGTTGAAACTGTTGGGTTTTATGCCCTAAAACTCGTAGATAGTGAATGTAACCGTTGACCGGATATTAATGAAATAATATTGATATATTTTTCCATTAATTGTTATTAGTTATTTTATATTTGTCTTTGCCTAATAATAACCCTAATCCAATAAACGAGACATCCAAGGCTGTAATATGAGTCTTGAACTATATGTAGTGACATATGGGATCATTGTTCAAGAAACAGCCTAAAGGGTCTATAGTATAGGGATAAGACTGGGTGCCTTATCCTGGTGACACTATGGATACGACCCACTTTGTATTTGATACAAACGCCGCGATCCAACGCGTTCGTGTAGGAGACATGCGAGTGGGGGTATCCTATGCAATGAGTTTGCATAAGACCGGACCGCGAAATAGTAACCACTGGTTATAACACCGTTAACTAGTTGGTTTTCTATTTCACTAGGACGACCTAGACAACTTAGTCTTAATCCTGAGTTGATTATGGACTCCTGCTCATGAGAAATTGTCCTTTGATTTGTATGGGTGAGAGTGGTCAATACGCCGACTCAATAAGCCTACCACTTTGGGGACAAGACCGAATGGGGAGCTGGGAACATAATCGTACAAGATGGAATTCACTCCTTCCCGACTTTAGGGAAGCAGATGAGTGTTCCCTTAAGTGGTTACTCCGAGTCTTGAACAAAGGGCCCTACCCTCTCAATGGCACGAGAGGGTTTTCTGTTTGATGTTTGGACCACAAACAGGTTGTTCATTAGAGGAGAATTGGTACTTAAGGAAATAGAGGTAACCCAGGGGTAAAACGGTAATTTGACCCAGCTGGTGTTTCGGACACTCGTGAAGGACTAACTAGTCGATATTGGTCTAGATCCGTGGACACAAAAAATATGTCTGCAGTGAGAAGAGTGCAACTGTGAGTCTATAGTGGAATGTACACACAGTTAACGAATATTGATTAATGTGGTTAATGAGTTTGACCAATTAATCTCACATCGTTGGAGCTTCTGATCTGCAGGTCCATTAGGTCCCACTGGTAGCTCGTAAAGTAATTTGAGGCAACTAAGTAATAAAAGTAAATTGAAAATGTTCAATTTATTAAGGGAAACAAATATAATATATATTGATATATTATTATGAGAGAAATTAATATTTGAAAAGTTCAAATAGAAATTTATGGAAGTTTGAAAGAGTTCAAAATAATGAATTAATTAATTTAAGGCCTAAAATGTGTTTGGGCAAATTAATTAATTCTAGGCCGGGAATTAAATATGTGATATTTAATTGGTGGTTAATTAATTAAAGAATTCATTAACCGAGAATTAATCAATTATGGAAATAATTAATCACTTAAGGAAGTGATTAATCATTTAAGGAAATGATCTAATCACTTATGGAAGTAATTAGTCATTTGTGGAAAAGATTAATCAATTATGGAATTGATTAATCATGATTGATTAATTAAGGAATAAAGATTGAATCAATTATGGAAAAGATTGATTTAATTGAATATTTTATTCATGGCCTCTCTTCTATAAATAGAACACTAGACCTAATTCGTCATGACACTTTACTTGAGACTTGACACTCTTGAAAGACAAGACCTAGAATTCTCTCTAGCCTCCCTCTTAGAGAAAGACTCCCACAAGTCTTTTGCCTCCTAGACTTAGAGACATACCGGTGTAACCTCTGTGGTGATTGTGTCAATCAAAGAAGAATTTCCAGCGAAGAAAACCTTAAAGCGGCTGCTGCGTTTTCGTTCGTGGAGCATCGTTGGCGAAGAACGGTCAAGTCTACAACGGAGGTTTGTAACGGTTCTTCCTCTTTTCTTTAGAAAAGTTTTAAAAATAAATTTAGATTTATTTTAGCATGTTTAAACCGATTTTACAGCGACTTTAAAGTTCGTTTAAAGTTTTGTTTGAGTTATCGTAACGGTATTTTAATGTTAATTAATATACGGCGTAAGGTCCAATCGATGCGCTTCCGCTGCGTGAAGACTTTTATTCCCTTCAGAAACAATTTCAATGAACTAAATGGTTGTGTAGGTGGATTTTTCTTATCAATCAACTATGAGGATTCAAAAGTCCTATTAAAACCAAGTCGTTCGAATAATAAAGAACGTTTAGGCCCCGTTTGATAACCATTTCAGTTTTTGGTTTTTGGTTTTTATGTTTTTGGTTTCCTGTTTTTTAAAAACAACAACCATATATGTTTGATAACTGTTTTTTGTTTCCAACCTTGTTTGATAACTGCTTTTGGTTTTCAGTTTTTTAAAAATTAGAAAGATGAAAAGATGTTTTAGAGAGGGAAAAATGTGTAGAGACGTTGAAACAAAAATTTAGAGACACAAATATAAATGTTTTCAAGATAAGTTTTTTTTTTTTTTTTTTTTTTTTTTTTTTTTTTTTTTTTTTTTTTTAAAGACGAAAAAAGTTAAACATAGAAAATTTAGAGAGATGAAAGAAAATATTTAGAGAAAGAATATTAGTTAGAGAAAAAATAGAAAACAAGTAAGAGTAAAAGCGATAAATTTTATATTAAAAAAATTAAATAAAAAAAAAGAAAACTTAGAGAGATAATAAGGTTAAGAGTAAAAGATATGCTAAAGAAATAACGAAAAATGAGAAAAATAAAGAAAAGTTGTAGCGATAGAAAATTTTGGTGACTTTTTTTTTTCAAAAGAAAAATTAGAACATGTTAATTAAGGAGAGAAAAATTATTGATAAGTTTTTAGAAATAGACAAGATATAGAGAAAAAAAGTTTTGAGAGAGAAAATTTTAGAGAGAGAAAAATAAATTTTATAGAGTAAAAAACGTTTTAGAGAAAAAAAATAGAGAAAAGAATTTGTTGGAGAAAGATAGGTAAAAGAGAAGAAAAGTAAGCATTAGAAGAAAAATGAGTTTTTGAAAAACAGAAATCTGTTTTTAAAAACTATTTTTTTTAGTTTTTGAAATTTACTTATAATTTCAAATACATTTTTAAAAAACCAAAAACAAAAATGGTTATTATTATTATTTTTTTTTGGAGAAGACAGAAATGGTTATCAAACACCCTTGTTTATAAAAAATGAAAAACAAAAACAGAAAACAGAAAACGAAGGGTCCGTTTGGTAACGTTCTCGTTTCTTGTTTCTTGTTTTTAATTTTATTAAGAAATTTAAGCATTTAATAACTATGTATCTTTCTTTTTTCTCATTTTTTAGAAACACTCCCAAAATTTGTATAGAACTTTTGGGAACAATTAAAACTAGTTTCCCCTTTTTTGTTCTTGTTTTCAATTTTTTCCAAACATAAATAAGAATATAGGTTTATTATTATTGAATGTATAGGTGTTAGGGTCATGAAATTCTATTTTTCTTTATTAAAAATGAAGAAACGGAAACAAGAAACGAGAACGTTACCAAACGGGCCCGAAATGGTTTTCAAACGACTCCTTAATTATTTCTAAAATTGGTTTTTTTTCGCTTCTCCGATTACATGTGTATAATAAGACAAGTCCTTCGAATAATAAAGAACCTTTTGTGAGTTTTCGTTAGTTATGATGAGAATTGCACCTCCTAGAGTTTCCTGATTATGAAAATTGCACCACTTTCTCCTTCTTCTCTGAAGAATTTAGTGCTTTCTCATCCTAAATTCAAACCATTAAGATGTTTATTCCCCGCCGCAAACTACGCCACAGGTTCGGCTCCATGTGCCTCTTCAGAGTCGGATACGGCGGAAGGCCGGGACTGGAACGCCGCCGCCGCCGCCCCTTTCACCGGCGTCCTCCAAGACGATGATCTACTTCGCAAGACCCACATTTCTTCTTCTGAAACTTCCACTGATTCTACTGGGCTCTATGTTCTGGACCTCATCAACCATGGCTCTTTAGAACCCGACCGAACCCTTTACGGTAAAATGCTAAACAAATGCACCAATTTGCGCAAACTCAAGCAAGGCAGAGTCATCCACGCCCACATCCAGGGTTCTACGTTTGAGAATGATCTGGTACTTCAAAATTTTATCCTGAACATGTATGCGAAATGTGGCAGTCTTGAGGAGGCGCGGAACATGTTTGATAAAATGCCTACAAGAGACATGGTTAGTTGGACTGTGCTGATCAGTGGGTATTCTCAAATTGGCCGAGCATCTGAGGCTCTTGCTTTGTTCCCGCAGATGCTCCACCAGGGGTTTCAACCTAATGAGTTTACTTTGTCTAGCTTGTTGAAAGCTTCTGGAGCTGGCCCTAGTGATGACCATGGCAGGCAACTTCATGCATTTTCCCTCAAATATGGCTATGATATGAATGTTCATGTGGGAAGTTCATTGCTCGATATGTATGCTAGGTGGGGGCATATGCAAGAAGCTGAAGCGATTTTTAACTGGCTGGCTGCGAAAAATGTGGTATCTTGGAATGCTCTGATTGCTGGTCATGCTCGGAAGGGTAAAGGGGAGCATGTGATGAGGCTGTTTTGGCAGATGCTAAGACAGGATTTTGAACCTACTCATTTTACATACTCTAGTGTTTTTATTGCTTGTGCCAGCTCTGGATCTTTGGAGCAAGGCAAATGGGTTCATGCCCATGTAATAAAATCTGGGGGACAGCCCGTTGCTTATATCGGAAACACTCTTATTGATATGTATGCTAAATCAGGCAGCATCAAGGATGCAAAAAAGGTTTTCCAGAGGTTGGTTAAACAGGATGTTGTTTCGTGGAATTCAATTATATCTGGATATGCACAACACGGATTGGGAGCCGAAGCTTTACAGCTATTTGAAGAGATGCTGAAGGCCAAAGTTCAACCTAATGAAATTACTTTCCTCTCTGTTCTTACTGCCTGTAGCCATTCCGGGCTTCTGGATGAAGGGCAATGTTATTTTGAACTGATGAAGAAATACGAGATAGAACCACAGGTTGCACACTATGTGACAGTTGTTGATCTTTTAGGTCGAGCAGGACAACTTAATGAAGCCAGAAAGTTCATTACGGAAATGCCTATTGAACCTACTGCGGCTGTCTGGGGAGCCTTGCTTGGTGCTTGCAGGATGCATAAGAATATGGATTTGGGTGTTTATGCTGCCGAACGGATTTTCGAGCTTGACCCTCATGATTCAGGTCCTCATGTATTATTGTCTAATATTTATGCTTCTGCAGGAAGATTGAATGATGCAGCAAATGTAAGGAAGATGATGAAAGAGAGTGGAGTTAAGAAAGAACCTGCCTGCAGTTGGGTTGAAATTGAGAATGAAGTCCATATGTTTGTGGCAAATGATGATTTACATCCAATGAGAGAGGAAATCCAAAGGATGTGGGAGAAAATAAGTGGGAAGATTAAAGAGATTGGTTATGTGCCAGATACAAGCCATGTGCTTTTCTTCATGGACCCGCAGGACAGAGAAATAAAGCTTCAATACCATAGTGAGAAGCTAGCATTAGCATTTTCAGTGTTGAAAACTCCTCCTGGATCAACCATTCGGATTAAGAAGAACATTAGAATATGTGGTGACTGTCATTCTGCGTTCAAGTTTGCTTCAAAAGTCTTGGGAAGAGAAATCATTGTAAGAGATACCAATAGATTTCACCATTTCCTTGGTGGCTTGTGTTCTTGCAGGGACTATTGGTAGCTACAAGTTCTTCATACTGAGATTTGTCAATTTATAACTCAACAAGTGTCCTGATAAGGATTTGAGATGTTTGGAGATACTTTTCAAGGTCTTGGGTTCAGGCCTCTAGATCAAAAATTTAGTAACGTAAAAATCCTATTGTCTACTGCACTTGGGTTTGGGATGGTGTGGTGTGTTTGTTTCTAGAAGCTCATCGTGAAAGGATCTAACCAGAGTGGAGGCGAAGTGATTCATTGGAACATTGGAGATCAACTTACCAAGAAGCCCAAAGGTTGGTTAGGAACTATGTTCTCTTCTTCAAGTTCCATTTTTGAACTCCACATTTTTATGATTTGCTAATGATAGATGCTAGAAGAATACCATAGAAGAAAGATTAGATAAGCAAAGATATCAACAAATGATTGGTGATGGTAAATTAAGATGCATTTAACCAAACACCTCGACAGTATGGGGATTTTTTTAATAGTCTGGTTCATTTTGTAGCTTCCAATTGGAACCTTTTGGATAATAATAATAATAATAATAATAATCATTATTCTTTCTTTGCAAATATCTAGCCATTAGGGGAAGGTTTTTGAATCTCTAGTTTGTTTTGAGTTTGGATGATGCCTTGTTTCTCTCTCCCTACGAAGAAGATATGGAAAGCCATTCTGGTTCTTTCTTGTGTTACTTTTAGATTGCAACTGATTGAGCCAACTGAGATTATTACGCATCTATGTTTGTACATGCGTGATTATCGGACTGAAGTCTACCTGAACAGTAACTACATTTTTTTGAAAGCAAACTCCTTAAGATGTATACATATTATTTTCTCAATACATACCTTCTTCAAATGAGCAAAATGCATTTTAAATCACTCTGTTAAAAAAATCAACTAAAATCATTCACATCTTTCAACTCTCTAGAGGGACAAGCTTAATGAGGAACAAAATGCTGAATTGTTAAAATAAAGAATTGCCAGTCCTTGATATAAAAAAGAACATTGTGCAAAGCCTCGGTATATCGATTAAGAAAAGCTTCTCTTTGGGTTGAAGCTTCTATTTGGGATGTTTGACTAGGATGAGTTAAGATTAAAAAAAAAAAAAGTTGATCTATGTTCGATATGTAAGTTTGTTTATCTCATTATGAATTTGTTATGGATATATTAAACATTAACATGAACTCAGGTAGGAATCATATGCTAACCAATCAAAAAATAGGACACAGTTTTGTCACAAATAACATGCATTAATGTGTATTTACCTTTACAATCAAATACGATCAAGACATAATTACTTATTGGAAAGAAGAAAACATAACACATCAAATGATTACACAAATACCTGATAACCTATTATGGGTTTCTTTTTTCTTTTTTGTCTTTTTTTTTTTCTGATGGGGAGGGGGAGCTTCTGACACTCATAATTAACAAAGGAATTTAAAGAGAACGTGAAAGTTTTTACTAGATTGAGGCAGCAAGATTTAACTGCAACAACCCCCAGATTGAGCTGTAGAACCATCTCTGCCTCCGGATGGCCCTGGGATTCCACCATATCCAACTTTTATCCCATATGACTGCACATAAGATGGAACATAGCATCAATTGCATTATTCTCATCCCTATTCATCCAGTGCTTAAAACAAAAACCAAGCACCAGAATCCAAAATCTGTCATTTTCGGTATTCGAATACCTAAGCGTCATTGGCCAAACACCGTCCAACTCAAGCAGCTAAACAAATTAAGGCAACAAGTAAGGCATACTCCATACCTCATTAGATACATCAAAAACTCCATCCTGGATCTTCTTATATATGGTCGCAGCAGTTTTTATGAATGCCTGTTAAAAATGATTGATCAACACAAGGATTGTGAGACCGAAAACTGTATCAGATAAATGAATATTATAAGAATATCTTCATGTCATGTTCTCAGTTTAGAGATGACCAGTGTCCAAATTTAAACTTTGTGAAAGGCAATTTATGACTATTCTATCACCTCCTCAACATTCTGAGCAGTTTTAGCGGAGGCCTCCATAAAAATTAAACCATGCTCCTTTGCAAACTGCTCCCCTTCCTCTGTGCTGACAGCCCTTCTGTGTGCAAGATCACACTTATTACCTATAAGCATTATTGTCATGTTTGCATTAGCATGCTGTCTTGCATCTTCAAGCCAGCTAGCCAAGTGGTTAAAAGTCTCCCTCCTGAAAAATGTCGTAGCCACATAACCTTAAGTTTGATATCCTCGTAGACTCAAGAAATTTAAAGCATGAGGTCCCATTTCAGCTTATGCAGTCCATCAAATTAAATTAGAAGGCAGAATCGTGCCAAACTTCAAGACGTAAGAACTGTTGTCAAACCTGAGTGACCGCATTATTTTAACAACTAAGTTAATCCCACACCTACAGGCTACAACCATTCAAGACAAAAATAAACCACAACTAACACCAAGAAAAGTCACGCATTCATATTTAAACTTTATGCTGTCCACTCAAAATTCTACGAGATTAACATCTGCAAACAGCATCCAGCTAACACTGGTCAGTTCCACTAACCAATAACCTTTCTGGCCAACGCTTGTTACTTCCATGAAGTACAAAGTTTCCCTGTGACAGGGATTTTACAAATTCACTCCTAACAAATTATATTTCAACTTCAAGATGACTATGTTAATAGATTGAATATTAGGTCACCAGAAAAAGATCAGTAATGAATATCAAAAGAATTGCAGTATCCTCTACTAGATTCTGAAATACAAACTTTCAAACAATAATTCTAAATACTGTAGGTCCATTTGGAGGATGAAGTTCAAAAACCCCTTCACTTATTCATTAGAAAGTTGGTGCAGCCAAAGAGAATTAAACACTTTATTTAATCAGAGATGAATTGCATACACCCTAAAACTGAATATTTATGCTAATAAAGCCACTAACCATAGCCTAACTAACCAACTAACTCCAACGGCTAAAACTTAACAACCCTGACCAGCTTGGTTAAACATAGCAACAGTCACAACCCAACGGCTACATAAGGCAACAAACCCAAATAACTGAAGTACAGAAATAGCCCTACATCTAAACTCAAAAGCAGTATTAATTTAGGAGGGAACCAAAAGGTAACAGGACCTGGTGATGTCGTAGACAAGCAAAGCACCAGCAGCCCCTCTATAGTAGGACCTCGTAATAGATCTGAAAGATTCTTGACCAGCCTGTAATATTTTTTGGAAACTTCAGAATTGGAAACTTGATGAAGTTGATATGAAACAAAAGAACAAATCTAAATTGAAAGTACAAGGAACCAACAAATGTGATCTGTTCCATCATTGTGTAATAGAAATGAGCAGTACAAGACGTCGATTCAATAATGATCATCATTACTCACAAAGCAGATAGTAAGTTTGTAGAATAAGTATGCTATGTAATATAATATGTGTGCTCTAAGTTTAAGCAAAGCAAGCTAACAGTACATATGGGTTGCATAAATGTAGATAAAGTTTTTGGTTTCAAAGCCATGTTACAATGGTAGACTACTTCTCTAAACTAAACATCAATATAAATCGCATAGAATAGTCTAGACTCTATAGAATAAGCATGAATGGAGGTTTCCTGGTTCTACAACTACAAGTTATTGTTTGCTTCTTTGATTTGAACTAAGATTTTAGCTTTTAGCAGCAGATCACCCGCTTGTCTCTATTATAATTGCAGATTATTTTCCTTTAAATGGATCCAAGATAAGGTAAAATACTAATTAACCAGAATAGAACTCATTCAATTCAATAGACAAGTGGCACAGTTAAATATCTAGAGTTTTGAAACCAGAAATTTCCAAAGAAGATTACAAAAATGAATGAAAGAGAGATAGCTAACCGTATCCCAAATTTGCAACTTGATTGGTTTGTTGTCGATGGTGATCATCCTAGCACCAAACTCGACACCAATAGTCAAGTCATGAACAGGCTGGAATCTCTTATCGGTAAACTGGAGAAGAAGACATGATTTTCCAACCCCTGGAGAAAACACACAATTCAGTTTTAAAACTCGCAAGAACCACATCAGTTGACAAATAGAAAACACCATCCAATTCAAAGGTCAACACAGCAATTCATAAATTAAAAAGGAAACCATACAGAAAAGGGTTCACATCATCAAATCAGACAGACAGATCAATCACGAAGATTAAGCACAAATCAACCCAAAGTGGAAACTACCCAATTGAGGAATCAGATCGAAAACGAAAATCACATAGATTGGAGAGCGTACCAGTATCACCAATAATGATGTACTTGAAAAGGTAGGCGTATGACATTCCGGTTGGAATCGAACAGCAAAACGCGATCCGCGGGGAGAGGAAATGGAAGAAAGAGATGGGGATTTGAGTGTAGAAAAGAGAATTGGCCGGAGATGGCGAATTCGGCGCGGAAGAAAAAGGGGGATACGTTAAGAAACCGTAAAGAGGGAGTTTCAATTGCAGAACTCCAACGAGGCAAGGCAAAGAGACGTCACTGTAGGTTGGATTGAAATTACGATCTCTGACTTTGAGCTGGCAATTTCTATAAATATAGAAACTTTATACACCACTTGATCTTTTTGTCGGAGCCTTCTTCATTCAATTTTGTGATTTTCTAACGGATCATTCATCTTCTTCTCCGTAACTCTTTGATTCCGTATACATTAAATTTATGAAAAAATACACTTTTAGTTCTCAAGTTTGAGTTAGGTTTCATTTTGATCATGAGGTTTCAAACTCAACAATTTAGTCCATGAGTTTTGGTTTTAGTTTCATTTTAGTCCCTCCATCCATTTATTCGTCAAAAACTAACGGTTTGCTGACGTGGCAATATTTTTTAGTTAAAAAAAACATTTTCTATTTTTTAAAATATAAATATATTAAAATAATTCAAATATTATTATTTTATAACATTTTTATTTCTTTTCCTCCATCCTCCTCCTTCCTCCTCCTCTCCTTCTCCACCATCACCACCACCCCACTAAATCTCCAGTTGCCGCCGACCACCACCGGCTGCCAGCAACAATCGCTTGCTGGCCGCAGGGCGCCGACCTTTTTTTTTTTTTTTTTTTTTTTTTTTTTTTGTTTTCTACTCTTCTTCCTTTCTTCTTTCTTCTTCTTTTTCACCTTTCACCTTCTTCTTCACCAGCACAGTCGCTGCCATACCATTTTTTCTTTTTTTTTTCTCCTATTTTCTTCTTCCCTCTCCTCCTCTTTTTCTTCTTCTTCTTCCTTCTTCCTCCCTTCCCTTTCTTCTTTCACTGTAAAAAAAAAGAGGCTGGAACGAAGGGAGTTTTTCCCCTCGTTCAAGATCTGGAACCTAGATCTGCACCACGACGAACAAACCATCAGCGAACCGAACGGAGCAACAGCGGCGACATGAGCAGGCTCCACGGCGACCAACAACTAACCGAATGACGTGAGCGGCGGGTGGGTTTCTTCTTCTTTCTATCCCACAGCAGCAACGACGAAGTCTACATGGTTGGGCGTTCGATCTGGAACGAAAGTGAAGTGGGCGTTGGTGTTCGATATGTTCAAAATCGAAGTCGGCGCTCGATCTTGCCAAAATTAGTGAAGGGAAAAGAAGGATCGAAGAAGAAGGATAGAAAATGAAAAGAAAGAAGAAGGGTAAAGTTGTTGAGGACAAATAAGAAGAAGAAGAAGGAAAAAAAAAAAGACCGCCACCGGCGACGACGGGCGGCCGGAGACGACAGGCGGCCAACGACGACAGACGGCTGGCGGCAGGGACTTAGGGTTAGGGTTGGGGGAGGAAGAAGAAGGGACGAAGATGAAATAATAATAAAATAAGAAAGAAAAGAAAAAACAATAAAATAATAATATTAACTCAAAAATAATTTTTTTTAATAAAAAATAGTGCCACGTCATCAAACCGTTAATTTTTAACGGAAAATGGATGGAGGGACTAAAATGAAACTAAAGCCAAACCTCAGGGACTAAATTGTTGAGTTTGAAAACTCAGGGACCAAAATGAAACCTAACTCAAACCTCAGGGACTAAAAGTGCATTTTCCCCTTAAATTTAAGGGTAAAAAATCCATTTGGACCCTAAACTTTCAATTTCATCAATTTTAAACCTAAACTTAACAAATTGTATCAATTTGAACCTCAAACTTGCATAAATGTTACAATGTAGACCTTTGGTCAACTTTTCATTTAAATTACTATTAAAACATGTAATTGACAATTTCCTTTTCTTTTTTTTTTTTTTAAATTCACATTGCACTTGAGTTAATGTTTTGTAAGAATTTTTTTTGGAAAAACTAGAAGATATCAAGTATTCCAGACTATACTTCTCATTATTATCCAAAAAAGAATCACAAAATTATTGGAAACAAGGAAAAATCCGACAAATATGAAAAATAAAAAAAACTCGAAATTTCTTTAATTTCGTTTCCTATATTTGTACATTCTTCTAAGTCGCAAGAAAGAACCCGTAAAATAAGAAAAAAAATCTCACAAAGTTCTCAGCAACAATAAAAAACCAGCATATATTTGAAGATAAAAAACCTCTAAAGTTGATTTGCTTTCATAATCTTAAATAGCAGTGAAAAGGCCTTCAATTAAAGTTCTCAACAACAAGAAAAAATCATCTAAAATAAAGTTTCTCCAATATTTTATTTATAAGAAACAAATTCAGGTGTAATGTGAATTAAGAAAAAACTGAAGAAATAATCAATTACGTCTGGTGGTTCAAACGAAAAGTTAACCAAAGGTATACATGAAGGATTTGGAATTCCCAATTATGTTACAGCGGAAGCAATTGGACCGTTCGTAAATTAATTTTGTTTTACAAAATATCAATACATTGACAAAAGGTTAAGCGATGAGAAACATACCTCCGTTGACGACTCTGAATACTTCAATGCCTTTCTTGATTTTGGACCGAGCGTCAACAATTGGGACACCACCAATTGATCTTCCCCGCTATAACTCTGAGATTAGGAACGTAGTTGTGAGACTACCTAATCTTGAATGGGAAAGACTCTAGAGAGAAAATTCTCCCTAGAGTTCTTGAGTTGAGAGAATATGAGAGGGAGGCTAGGGAGAATGCAAGAGTGCATTCTTGTGGCCTTATGTTGTGGTACCTAAACTCTAGGGTTAGTGTTCTATTTATAGGAGAAAGACCATGAATAAAATATTCATTTAAAATCAATTATTTCCATAACTGACTTAATCTTTTCCATAATCAATCAATTCCATAACCAATCAATTCCATAATTGATTAATCTTTTTCATAAATGATTGATCACTTCCATAAGTGATTAATCATTTTCATAATTGATTAATTACCAATTAATTAATTCTTTAATTAATTAATCACCAATTAAATATCATATATTTAATTTCAGACCTTCTATTAGTTAATTAATTAATTACCCAATTAAATATCATATATTTAATTTCAGGCCTTCAATTAATTAATTCCATAATATGAATCAAATTCATATTAAAATTTGAACTCCTTCAAATTCTCTTATATCCTATAAATTTAATATGAATCAAATTCATATTAATATTTGAATTTCTTCAAATATTTATTTCTCTCATAGACTATAGTTTAATTAAATCTCGTTTAATTTAAACTAAATTGAATAATTAACTAATTCATAATTAATTAATTCATCTTCTAATTAAATACCATATATTTAATTAGACATATATTTGAACTCTTTCCAATATATTCAATCTCTCAATATAATAAAGTTTAATCTCAAATTAGACTTTATATTTTAATGCATCACTATACATTATATTAATTTGTATCTCATACAATTAACTTAATTCCCAATATGAATTTGAACTATTCAAATTCTCTCAAGATATATTTGTTCCTAATTACTCTTTACGAGCTAGCAAGGGGACCTAATGGACCTACAGATCAGAAGCTCCAATGATATGAGGTTAACTGATTAAACTCATTAATCAAGTTAACCAATTCATTAACTGTGGGTCATTCCACTAAAGACCCACAGCTGAACTCTTCTCACTGTAGAACATTTCTGTGTCCATGGATGTAGATCTATGCCGGTAAGTCAATCCTTCACGAGTGTTCGTAACCACGGCTGGGTCAAAATACCGTTTTACCCCTGTGTTACATCTGTCTCCTTAAATACCAGCGCTCCTCTAATGAACAACCTGTTTATGGTCCAACCATTAAACAAAAAGTCCCTCTTTGGCCAGTGAGAGGGAGGGATCCCTTTGTTCAAGTCCTGGAGTCACCACTTAAGGGAACACTCATCTACTTCTCCTAGAAGTGGGAATGAGTGAATTCCATCTTGTGTTGTTAACGGTGTTACATCTAGTGGTTTACTATTTCGTGGTCCGGTCTTATGCAAACTCATTGCATAGGATACCCCTGCTCGCATGTCTCCTACATGGACACCTTGGATTAATACGTCTATATCGAATACAAAGCGGGCCGTATCACATAGTGTTACCAGGATAAGGTACCCAACCTTATCCTTGTACTATAGACCTTTTAGGTTGTTACTTGAACCCCAATCCCCGTATGTCCCCACATACTAGTTAAAGTCACATGTAAACAACCTTGGATCTTAGTTTATTGGATTTGGGTCAAATTGTGCAATATTTAACAATAACACTTTATTGTAGAAACTCAATTACACTTTATTGAAACAAGTATACAATTTGTTTACATTCACTATCTACGAGTTTTAGGGCATAAAACCCAACAAACTCCCACTTGAACTAAAACTCTAGTTTAGTGGGATGTACAATAATCTATACAACACTGGGAGTATAAATACATGTATAAAACATATACAATGTACAAATACAATAAACTAGGGCATCACTATACCCATTACATAATGGTATCACTATACCCATTACATTTCTCCTACTTGCCCTAGATTACATCTTTGTACATATCTCGTAGATCTAGACTTTCTAGATGACCCTCAAACACTTTAGCCGAGAGAGTCTTTGTAAGTGAATCAACAATATTTCATTCAATTTAATGTGTGCTTGTCTTGGGTTGCGATGTTCTTTTGAATTTGCCACAACACCACTATATCACTATAAAGTGTGATGGACAAGTTCACATTTGGAACACATTCCAAATCAATCAAGAACTTCCTAAGGCATACAGTCTCTATCGCTGCTTCATAAGCAGCTATGTTTTCGGCCTATACGGTCAAGACTGTAACTATGTCATACTATAGCTCATTTGTAAAGATTGACCATAGATGCTGATGTAGATTTCCTTAAATCCTTATCAGTCTTAAAATCCATGTCAGTGTATCCTGTAAGGATCAAATCCTTAGTCCCATACACGAGCATATAGTTCCTCGTTCTCCTAAGATGCTTGAGGATATTCTTAACGGTTTTCCAGTGATCAAATCTTGGATTAGATTGATACTTATTGACAATCCCTACTGCATAGGGCATTCGTCTCATGTCCTCAACCTCTTGAGGTGTCTTAGGAAACATTTTCTTAGACAAAAGAATTTCATATCTGAAAGGTAGTGAACCCTTATTGGAATTCTGCATCTTATATCTAACTAACATTTTGTAGATATAAGACACTTGAGACAAGGCTAGCTTTTTGTTCTTACGGTTCCTAAACAATTTGGATCCCAAGAATAAAATCAACTTATCCCAAATTTTCATTTGGAATTGAGTTGCTAGCTCCTTTTACTAGTCAGCAAGATAACCTACATCATTCCCAGTGATTAGGATATCAATCATATACAACACTAAGTAAGCTACTGAACTATTGATGATCACTTGTAAACACAAAACTCATCAATGTTCTGATTAAAGCCAAAAGATTTGGTCACTGTATCAAATCTTATATTTCAAGATCGAAATGCTTAGGTCAATCCATGAATGGATCAATTAAGCTTGCAAACCCTTTTGCTTTTGATCTTGTTGTATGAACCCTTCTGGTTAAGACATGAATGTCTCGTTTCCTCTTGTAAATCCACTTGTAACTAATAGGTGTTACCCATCAAGCAGATCTACAAGATCCCAGATGGAAATGAAATACAAAAGACTTCATTTCCATGTCCATGACTTTAATCCATTGGTCCTTGTCAACATCATTCATTTTCTTTCTAAAAGATAATGAACCCACTATGTCATCATCAAGTATGATGTCCTAGACTTCAAACAAGTCCATGTAACGTTCAGGTTATCAAACAACCCTCCCACTACATTGAGGCAATCTCAATTATTGAGAAGGATGTGACTAACTAGATGCACTGATCCATCAACAACTCTTGTTGAACAGTCAGTTTCATCAACAACTCTTGTGGATGTTACTGTAGCTTCATTAGTTAACTTACTTAAACCGACTTTACTCTTGTGGTTTATGATTTTTGATGTGAACTTCTTCTGAGAATTTAGCATTTGTCGATACAAATTCTTTATTCTCTTGTGAATTGAAGAAGTATCCACTTCTCGTTTCCTTTGGGGTTGCCTACTACAGTATGCAATACAGTCAACATTGCATGACCCCAAAACGAGCCAGACAATTGAGCATAGCTCAACATGGAATGAACCATATCCAATAAGGTTCTATTTCTCCTATATGAGATTTAGGGTGTGATCCCATGTACTATCAAATAGTTATGGAATCTCAAATCCCTATACTCAACACTTTGATCAGATCGAAGTGTTTTTATCATCTCACCTAACAAGTTTCCAACTTCAGTCCTAAGCCCCTTCGAATATCTCAAGAGCTATAGACTTAAGTTGCATTAGGTAAAGATACTCATACCTTTGAATAATCATCCAAAAGAGATGATTTATTCATGCCCTCCCACTGCTTTAACATATTGAACCACAAGGATCCAAATGTACAAGCTCCAAGGGCTCTTTAGCTCTTAGATCTTTTCCAGTAAAAGATCTATCAGTCATTTTGCCCACAAGGCATGACTTGCAAGGTAGTAGAGAGTCATCTTCTAACTCGCTTAGAAGTTCACTCTTGACCAATTTCCCAATTAAATTGAGATTAATATGGTCTACCTTAGAACCAAAGAAAGGTATTTTCCTTTAGGAGAAATCATTTGCCTCTTTTCACATTGAGTAATAGCAGTCTTAAACAACCCAGTGTTCATGACTGCTTTACTATTGATTAGTCTTAAAACATTTAGGTTACTTTTTAGTAAAGCTAAACAAATGTCAACTCCCTTTCTTGAAACAAAACTGCGTTAGCAGAGAAAGGTAAAGAGTAACATTGTTCCAACAAATAAGACATAGAAATCAAATTTCTTTTGATCTTAGGAATTACATACACATTATCTAATAATATGTATTTTCTCCCACTGAGAAAAATAACTTAATGTTCCCCACTGATATAGGTAAAATAACCTCTCTAATTCTAACTTTGAGAGTTATTACACAAGCAGCAAGCTCTTGCCAGGAACTTATTCCTTTAAAAGTAGAACACACGTGATTTGTGGCCCCTGAATCTAGTATTCAGGGAGAATCACTATTCTTCACTAATCACGTTTTCAAGACAAGTAAATGAAAATTACGGTCTTGAACAAGTTCTCTTTTTGCTAAGCAAGGTTCTATGTCATATTCATCAAGAACAATTCTTAATAAATTAAACATATGGGGCATGAGGACATTCCTCAATTAAGAATAATCCTAGACTTATTTACCACAATTTGTCGTTTAAGCCTGTTGTATTACCGTTATTCATAAAGTGACGTAAGACAATACACATAAAATTATTATATAATTGCTGAAGTAACAAATTACTTGTATTATTAATTGCACTAACCCATCACAAAAAATCCAATCAAATTCTGCAAAAACAAATAAGCAATCAAACAAACCCTATAAAACTATTGATTTAGTTTTTGCAATGATACTTCAAAGGTTTAGAACAACAGCTACCGAAGGGTGGTCAACTACTCCTCCTCTGAATTGAGACAATCTCAACCAAACTCTAACACCAGAATAACTCATATTCCGTCAGCGTTTAGTTACCGTTGTTCGGTCAAGGGTTAGTTAACACATTTAACTCATCCGCGTAAGTGTAACCCTCCCACTTTCAGATCTCAGAGGCACGCACCAACAGGCTACCGAAGGGAAAGACAACTGTTGGTGAAGTTTTGGCAAAAAGAGCTACCCCTGTTGTGATCAGTTAGGCCAACCAAAGGGTAAAACTCGGGTTAAGGGTACCTGCAATAAGTGTGTGAAAGCTAGTGCCACATAAAAATGCATGTTGTAATTTTCAATTATAAGCACCTAAGTATGGACGAAAACAAACTAATTTGTTCCATTGACTCGTTAGTGAATCCTTAGTGCCAGTGTAGAGGGAAGATGAGTTGAGAGTTTAGTAATCCAATCCCGGGCTAGTAGAGTCTGATCTCGTTAAGTTAGATCTCGCTTGTGCAAGTTAGTTTTGGAAAACTTTTGATTTGTCTCCCTCATTGGTCCTTATGTGCATGTCTCTTGATTGCTTGAGTATTGACTTTTGAGCCTTGAGGATTGAGTCATGTTTATTGCATCCATTCTTCAACAGTATGTTTGATTTTAGTTTGCTCGAGGACTAGCAAAAGCTTAAGTTTGGGGGTATTTGATAGCGCACATAGCGAGCTATGTTTCCCGGTACATTTTAGTTAGTCTTTGAGTAATTTGTGGCCATTTTAATGCACTTTAATGTTTATTTTGTAGAAATTGGTTTATTGGAGATAAAACGTGAAATTGGAGTTAATCGAGTGCTCAAAACGCTAAAAGGAGGCAAAGGAAATTAATTAAAAAAGGAATTAGAAGTTGTCCAATCCGAGAAGGCAGTATGCTGGAATTTGGCATAGCGTCGCGACGCTGTCCTAGAGCGTCTCGAGGGTGTGACAAGAGCGTCTCGACGCTATCGATATTTTCCTAAACAAAATGGTGGCAAACTGGGATAGCGTCTCGACTCTGTTCATAGCGTCTCGACGCTAGGCATATTTTCTATAAATTCATCCTTTTCTTGCATGGCCAAGGGGAGTCAAATTAGTTAGATTTTAGCTCTAATTTCGACTAGAGACCTTTGGTGGGAGCTAAAGCAAGGCCAAGGAGCGGGAATCAAGCGAGAAGACGTGGAGATCGTGACGGGGGCGTGCCGGTTTTGACGGATTCGAGTTTTCCTTTCTCTTTCCCTTACCTCTTGTAGTTTTTATGGCTTTTCTTTCAATTAGTGTTTTTAGTTTAAAGACTATGAATTGCTAGTTGTTTGTCTTTGGGATTGATGTAGTTGTTTTAGTTTGTTGGATTGATTTGTTGTATGAATATGCATTTATTTTACCTATGCAATTATGGTTAAATGCTTTCAATTACTTGATCACTAGTTGAATGATTTGAGTGTTGAATCTTGCTCGGGAGATGGGATTTGGCCTAAGACTTACTTTATTTAATTGCATGACTAAAGTAGAAATTCTAAGTTTGTGACGAGATTTGGAATAACTTTAGAAGTTGCTTGAAGAACTAAACCCAAAGCCTTGCATGTTAATGAACTTAGATAGGGATATCAAGTTGGTTGCATGCATGAGAATCAATTATGCTCGGGAGAGATAGTTGTGATAAAAGGTTCCTAGACTTGGTAGAATAATTGCATGCTAAATTCATCCCATTAATTAATCCTCAATCTCAACAATGAAATCAATTCCTAAGAGTCTTTCCATTTGAGTCTCCACCTTTATTTTATGCTTTTTGTCTTTAGATTTATCTTTATCTTTAAGTTTTGCTCTCCTAAATAAAATTGGACAAGATTATTCACGGTACTTAATTTGCTAGAAAACCAATCCAGAGGACGACACTCGTTTAATCACGAAAACACTATATTATTACTTGACCCGTACACTTGCGGTAAGCAAATTGCCCATCAACCACTAAACAAGTAAAAAAACCAGCCGAAAATCAAAGAATCACCTCTTGACTGTTGAAACGTGTGTGAACCATCTAGCCAGTCAACGAACCGGTCAACAAAAAAGCTAAACCACGTGCAAAATCGACCGGACTGAACCACAGGGCTGAACCATGCATCTTCCTCTGGACTGCGCCTGCTGACGTTACCGTAGCGTACGGTGACGTCAGCCCTACGTCAGGAGCGCGCGTTTCTGACCTATTTTTTTTTTCGATTCCAGCACTGTTCCAGCCACTGTCGATTTTTCCACCGCTTTTGGGCAAATTTGATCTTGATCTTTGATAACTGCCCAAAAGGTAGTTATTTAGGCCTCAATTATATAAGGATTTGTGTGTCCTTTATACTTTTTAGGGTTGGTTTTGGATAGATATAACATGTTTTAACCCATTTGGAAGAATGGAAGCATTGGAAGTTATTTTGTGTAGATTATGCTGCTGGGCGACTGGAAGGAGCAAATTCTGTGCTGCAGCAAAACTAAGAGTAGAAACTGCCACATCACAGCTCGTTAGCCAACTTCATGAACCGACTTCTGTTGAGTTAATTTCGTGATAAAGGATCAAGGAGAGCCCTACACGTGTCCTAGTTGACCTAATTCAAGCCTCCCATCCTTCTATAAAAGGAAGTAGCCATCCAAGTCAAACTCATTCCATGTTTTCCCTTGGAATCAGAATATTTTAGAGATATTAAAGATCATCAAGAACACCATCTTCCGCAAGCTGATTAGGGAGTTTATTTTCTTTATTAACTTGTGGTTATAGAGACGCATACTCAGATTGTAATTCGTATTCCTATGCCTATTATGAACTAAGTAGCTTAAGGTGTTGGTTAGGAATAATGTGATTACTGTGCTTCATCTCTAGTAATAAATTGACTATCGCATTTTGGTTAATTGTTGTGCTTATTTCCATTTTATGCCCGCCTGGCCAGCCGGTGTGAATAGCCCTCTCTAGTTTCAGATATGATTTAAAGAGTGTGTGACAATTATCCACACTACGATCATTGTGTATTGGTGAACGCCAGTGACTGAGCTAGGGATAGCAAGTTGCCTAGTGCTTGATCGGTCGCTCTTCATTGGGTTTGAAACATATCCCAAAAGAATAGGAGTTCCGGGAGGAATCCGCTAATAATACTGCGAGAAATGCATGATCAATAATATTGCTAGAGCATATCTTAGAACAATCACTAAAACCTAACCAACGCCTGTCTTTAATCTGTCTATCTATTTGTTTACTCGTTGTTCTGTCATTTATTTTGCTTCAACATAATTCCGATAAAACCAGATTATTTTACTATTCTTGAAACCATTGAAAAGTTACACAAAAATAGGTAGAGTGGAAACTAATTCAGGGCTCGGATTGATAATATTACTTGCTGCAGACTGTGTATACTTGCACAGGAATTCTAGAGTATTTTACATCATATTTTTATTCACTCTAGGAACCCAACAAGTTTTTGGCGCCGTTGCTGGGGAAACTGAATAAGTTTTTATCTGATTTATTTTTGTATGTTTTTTAGTGGTTTGGTGCTAGAACTTTTTGATTGTTTCTTTTGTTTTTACAGGTGTGATTTTGGTGCATGAGTGATCTGCCTGGGGAACGGTTTGAGCTTGATCCAGAAATTAAAAGGATATTTAGGAACAGAAGGAGGGAGCAGCGCAGAAGCCAGATGAAGAACGTGCCGCGTCTTCCGGAGGGTCCTGAAGGTCCAGCAGCAGCGAACCCCCAGCAGAATCCGTTGCTGCAACAAAACCCACTGTTTGAGCAAAATGAGCAGCAAAATAATTAAGCTGAGAATCCTATCTTGATAGCGAACGATAGGACCAGAGCCATTCGAGCATATGCTGTCCCGATGTTTAATGAGTTGAATCCAGGGATTGCACGTCCCCAAATCCAAGCGGCGAATTTTGAAATGAAACCGGTAATGTTTCAGATGTTGCAAACCGTGGGACAATTCCATGGTTTGTTGTCTGAAGACCCTCATTTACATCTTAAGTCTTTTCTAGGAGTTAGTGATTCTTTTGTAATTCAAGGAGTGCCTAGAGATGCTCTTAGATTAACTTTGTTCCCGTATTCTCTTAGAGATGGAGCAAAGTCATGGTTAAACTCTTTTGCTCTAGGGTCAATTAGGACGTGGGATGAGTTAGCTGAAAATGTTTTGAGTAAATATTTCCCACCTAATAGAAATGCTAAATTAAGGAGTGAAATAGTAGGGTTTAGGCAACTTGAAGATGAGACTTTTAGTGAGGCTTGGGAAAGGTTTAAGGAGCTTTTGCGAAAGTGTCCCCACCATGGTTTACCTCATTGTATTCAAATGGAAACATTCTACAATGGTTTAAATGGAGTAACCCAAGGTATGGTCGATGCTTCGGCTGGAGGGGCCCTTTTGGCAAAAACTTTTGATGAGGCTTATGAAAGTTTAGAGAGAATATCTATTAATAGTTGTTAGTGGTCGGATGTTAGAGGCACTAATAAAAAGGTTAAGAGTGTGTTAGAGGTTGATGGTGTGTCCACCATTAGGGCTGATCTTGCTATGATTGCTAACACTCTTAAGAATGTGACAGTGATTAGTCATCAACAGCCACCAGCTATGGAGCCTACTGTAGTGGTGAACAAAGTCACGGACGAAGCATGTGTCTATTGTGGTGAAGACCACAACTACGAGTTTTGCCCCAGCAATCCAGCTTCTGTGTTTTTTTGTAGGTAATCAGAGGAACAACCCTTATTCTAACTTCTATAATCCAGGTTGGCGCAACCACCCCAACTTCTCATGGGGAGGTCAAGGAAATAACGTACAAGCACAACAGAAGATGAACCAGCCGGGATTTGCTAAAGCGCAGGTAATACCCCAACAAAACAAGTAGGTTTTGCCCCAGCAAGATTCGGGAAACTCTCTCGAGGCGATGATGAAAGAATTTATGGCTCGCACAGATGCCGCAATTCAAAGTAATCAAGCTTCAATGAGAGCCCTGGAATTGCAAGTGGGTCAGCTAGCTAATGAGCTGAAGGCAATGCCTCAAGGGAAACTTCCATCAGATACTGAACACCCTCGAAGGGAAGGTAAGGAGCAGGTAAAGGCAGTAACTCTTAGGAGTAGTAAGCCATTAGATGAGCCTAGTAAAACCCAGGTTATAGATAAAAATGATGACAAAAATAAAAATATTGTTGTTGAGAAAGAGTTGGAGTTTGGTCAGGGTGCTAGAGGCAGCAAAGAAAATGCTGGAGCATCTGGTTCTGTGCCAGATGTAGAACCACCATATGTACCGCCCCCACCTTATGTACCACCTCTACCTTTTCCACAAAGGTAAAAGCCTAAGAATCAGGATGGTCAATTTAAAAAGTTTTTAGAGATTCTTAAGCAATTGCATATAAATATCCCTTTAGTAGAAGCTATTGAGCAAATGCCTAATTATGCTAAATTTCTTAAGAATATTTTAACTAAAAAGAAAAGGTTAGGTGAGTTTGAAACTGTATCTCTTACTGAGGAGTGTAGTGCTATTCTTAAGAATGGGCTACCTCCCAAGGCTAAGGATCCAGGGTCATTTACCATACCCGTGTCTATAGGTGGAAAGAATTAGGTAGAGCACTCTGCGATTTAGGCGCAAGCATTAACCTTATGCCTTTTTCAGTCTATCAAAAGCTTGGTATTGGTGAAGCTAGGCCTACCATAGTCACACTCCAACTAGCTGATAGGTCTATCACATATCCAGAGGGTAAAATTGAGGATGTCTTAGTAAAAGTTGATAAATTCATATTTCCTGTTGATTTTATTATTTTAGACTATGAGGCTGATAAAGATGTCCCAATTATTCTAGGTCGTCCATTTTTGGCTACTGGTAGGGCGTTAATAGATGTTCAAAAAGGGGAACTAACAATGAGAGTCTGTAATGAGGAAGTAAAATTTAATGTGTTTAAAGCCATGAAATATCCAGACGAAATGGAGGATTGCTCCTTCATCAGGATCCTGGAGAGCACAGTTATTGAGACAGCAATACAGGATTCGGCTAGTAAGCATTCAGAAAAGCATGGAGAGGTTAGTGTAGATGATTTTCAAGTTTGTTTGTTAGAAAGAAAAAATGAAAAAGAAGTGTTTAGGTGTGAACATGTTTTTGAGTCTTTAGATTTGGATGAAAGGAAGGCTCCTCCTTTTAAGTCATCCCTGATTGAGGCACCCACTTTAGAATTGAAGCCCTTGTCGGATCATCTAAAGTATGTGTATCTTTGGGAGGGTGAGACGTTGCCCATTACTGTTGCATCAGATTTAACTATAGTCCATATTAATGCAGTGAAAACACCTTGGTATGATGACTTTTTCGATTACCTTGATTTTGGAAATTTTCCTCCTGGTTTATCAAAAGAACAAATGAAAGAATTTTTCCATGGGGTGAAGTTTTATTTATCGAATGATGCATCTATGGTTAAACAATGTGTTGAAAACGATGGGAGAGTGTTCAAAGTGAATGGTCAGCGTGTTAAACATTATTGGGAGAGAAGTTTTCTTCCAAATATCTTTCTTTCAAGTTACTGGCAGATTTAGAGAAAACAAGATGTTTGCGGGAGCATTTTACAGGGTAATATTTTGAGCTCCAGTGTTAGTTTTGATTTTTCGTTGATTTGTTTTTAATAGGTTAGATTTGATTTTGAATTGGTTATTAGATTCTATCTTTAAGTATTTTTATTATTATTTTTGGTAGTTTAGATTTTATCTATTTTGTTTTGAATATGATTTGATTTTAAATTCGAATTATTTTAGATTTGGTTTGTTTAAATTCTTCAAGATTTATTTTTATTTCTTCTGTAGATTTTATTTTATTTTTTTCGCTAGTTATTTAATTTGATTAATTTAGATTAGAGATTAGTTTCGATTAGATTTTATTAGATTTTAATTCAGTTATTATTTTCGGTTATTTAAATTTCTTTTTAGATTAGATTTGAATAAAATCTCTCTTGATTTATTCGGTTTTGAATAATAAATAAAAGATAAGATTTGATTTGAGCGGTTAATTTGAATTTCCTGATTTGATTTCCTATTTTAAATTTGAATTCCGTATCCAAGATTCTTTAGGTAATCTTTTGTTCAGAGGGGTTGTTGCGGCAAAGTTATGGCTGGAGCAAATCGTTCGTCTGAATAAAGAGGGTTCTGTGGTGAATTAATTATTTTTACCGTTTGATTTTGATTTATGTGGGCAGGTAAATTGCAGGGATGCTGCCACGTATTGTGTAAAGGTAATCCAATGGTTTAGCCGTTTGGCAACGATTATTATTTACCTTGAGCGATTGGAAATTCAAGATTTTACTGCTGATTCGATTTTCAAATTAAAAGATGTAAATGGTAATCCCATGTAATGAGGAGGCAAAATCTATCGGTTACGATTTGATTTGCTGCAGCCCTATTTATTCACAACCCTTCGGTAAGTGCTTCTCACTCCACTTTCTTGCATCCAATCTTTGTCGTTTGCATTTTTCTTTCTTTGTTGCTATTTTCTGCACACCTCCTTGAGTCTTCAATGCCTAAGACAAGAGCAAGAAAAGAAAGAGATAATGAGGAAGAGGAGATATCTGTTGCCCCTGAAATACCACGAACAAAGGCGAAGAAGAAGAAGACGCCATAAGAAAAAAAAGCTAAGAGAAGACGACGTCAACAACAGATGGAGGACCAAGAAGATGTTCAAAAGGGTATGGAAGTTGTTGCTGCCACGGTAGTTGAAGAGGACCCGAAAGAACCAGAAGAACAAAATCCAGAGCAGATTGAACAGAGAGTTGCAGATACAGAGGAAGCTCAAGAAGAGGTTCAAGAAAAAAAAAACAGAATGAAGGTGTGCGAGGAGAACAGGCAGAGGTTGCGCCTGAAGGAGATAATGAGCCAGTACAGGAGGCTCGAGTGGAGGAGATCATGCCGGAGGCACCCAAACGTCGCCGCATTAAGCGAAAAACAGGTCGCATCAAGGTAGTCCGAACTGACACCCCATTACCTCCATCTACTGATTCTGGAAGAGAAAATGCAGAGAAAGAAGAGCAAGAGAAAAAGAAGTTGAGGAAAAAGTGAGAGAAGACGCAGAGAAGAAAGCTGAGGAAGCGCGGTTGCTCAAGCGAAGGGTGAAAAAGGAGCAAAAGTGTTGCTGAAGCATCAGAAGAACACGATGAAATAGAAGAACAACAGTTACCATTTGATCGCTTCGTCAACAATTTTGCCAGAGCAAAATACTCTAAGCTGCTGAAAAGAGACTTCCCGTTTGAGAGAGGATTTAGCGGTGATCTTCCGTATTTTCTAAAGACCGGTATTGCAGACCACGGCTGGGAGTTGTTTTGTGCAAAGCCTGAGTCTGTAAACGCGCAGGTGGAGTGCGAATTTTATGCTAACATTGACAAAGAGGATGGTTTCCAGGTGATTGTTAGAGGAGTTGAGGTAGACTGGAGTCCTAGTGCTATTAACGCACTGTTTAACCTTCAGAATTTCCCCCATGCGGCATATAATGAATGGTTATAGCGCCATCTAGTGAGCAGCTAAGTGAGGCTGTGCGGGAGGTAGGTATTGAAGGGGCACAGTGGCGACTGTCCAAGACGGAGAAGAGGACGTTCCAGTCGGCTTATTTGAAAAAGGGAAGCAAACACGTGGATGGGATTTATCAGACAAAGGATGCTTCCAACGACACACGACTCGACAGTCTCAAGGGAACGAGTTCTTCTAGCTTTTGCGGTTTTGCGGTCTCTCAACATTGACGTAGGGAAGATCATTGTTAATGAAATATTTGGATGTTGGAAGAAAAAGGTGGGGAAGTTG
Source organism: Luffa acutangula (assembly GCA_036850905.1). Classification (NCBI taxonomy): domain Eukaryota; kingdom Viridiplantae; phylum Streptophyta; class Magnoliopsida; order Cucurbitales; family Cucurbitaceae; genus Luffa; species Luffa acutangula. The sequence continues at coordinate 18,327,532 of CM072096.1, forward strand.
TTTTTTTTCCGAACACGATCACTATGTTATGCAGCAGGGCAGGAGTGCCCACGGTTCCAGAGGATATTATTCTGTTTGACAAGGGGATCATCGACACGCCTAATTTGGCACGTCTCCAGCGCATGCAGGAGGTACGTCAAGGAAGGCTTATCTACGACATCAACACGATTCTAGAACAACTGGCACTTTCGGCCAGTAGGCAGGAGTTTGCTGAAAGGCAAACTTTAACCTTCTGGAACTATGTTAGGAATCGAGATGCCAGCTTAAGAAAGGCGCTGCAAGAGAATTTTTCCAAACTATATCCAGCCCTTCCTACATTCCCTGAAGATCTGTTGAACCTCTGGATTCCGCCACCACCTATTGAAAGAGAAGAAGAGAATGGTGATGAAGAGCAGGGTCAGGAAGATTGATGGATGAAATGATCTTCAGCGAGCATTATTTTTGTTCTTATCATTTTGTTTGCTCGCGCATATTTGACCCCATTTGCTAAATATGTTTGCTTGTTTCTTTTTAATTTTTCTGCTTTAAAAATATATCTTTGCTATGTAATTTCTGTTCTTATGTTTTTTAATGAAATTTCTAGATGTTTCTATTCCATTAGCACTGAGTAATGCCTAACTTAACTAATTTTCTTCTGAATTTTTGAAGCTTGGACTGATTACGCTTAATTAGATCAAGATATTCTGATCTCCACAAACCTTTTGCTTGAGCATTTCTTCTAGCCTGGACTGTTGCTGCAGCAAAGAAGATTTTCAAGGTAGTATTGACTTATACGATCCACTTTAAGCTTAATCTGAGTCCCATGTTTAGTTTAAAAATTCAGATAGAAAAATTTAAGTTTGGGGGTATACTTGCTTATATAATGATTCATTGGGGACAATGAATAATTCAAGTTTGGGGGACTTTTTGCTACTCCAATTGTTTTGCTCGAGCATTCCTCTCCTTCAAGTAAAAAATTGTTAGGTTATTGAGTAACCGGGGACATTTGTGATACCCACAGTTTGTCTTCGCGTCAAAAGATGACCTAGGAAATATGAAAAAAATAATAAAATTATTTGCTGAAAAAAAAATTATTTGTTGAAGATTTTGCTGAAAAAATTGACAGAGCAAAAGTTTTGAGGGATGAATGATGATCCAACAGTGTTTCTGTCTCCCAGAACTTAGGTGAGCTTCATCATAAAATGTCGCCATTCTGAGGGGCAAGAGATAGAATAACTAAGGATTTTTTAGCTTTATAATGAGTATTGAGCCTAGTTGGTGATGAGCTTGAGGCAAGGGTATACTGCACCATATAGTGGGTCATCCCATGCTTAAAAGCTTATGACTGTAAGGCTGCTTTAATTCTGATATGAACCCCTTTAAAAATATGTTTTGAGATGTCTGATAATAGAGCTAGGCTGTGGTGAGTTCTTAGAATTAAGTTGAAAAGTGGTGATTATTTGTTCATGCCGGAGGAATCATTTTGCTACAGCAGAGCTTGGTTTTGCAGAGTGCTCAGGTAAAGGTTAAAGGTAGTGTTGGACTGCCTGGTTTGATTAAGCTATTCTTTGTCTAATGTTTTGAATTCTTGAAGGAAGGTTGGTTAGTATTGCTCGGGACGCGCAATAGTTCAAGTTTGGGGGTATGATAACTGCCCAAAAGGTAGTTATTTAGGCCACAATTATATAAGGATTTGTGTGTCCTTTATACTTATTAGGGTTGGTTTTGGATAGATATTACATGTTTTAACCCATTTGGAAGAATGGAAGCATTGGAAGTTATTTTGTGTAGATTATGCTGCTGGGCGACTGGAGGGAGCAAATTCTGTGCTGCAGCAAAACTAAGAGTAGAAACTGCCACATCACAGCTCGTTAGCCAACTTCATGAACCGACTTCTATTGAGTTAATTTCGTGATAAAGGATCAAGGAGAGCCCTACACGTGTCCTAGTTGACCTAATTCAAGCCTCCCATCCTTCTATAAAAGGAAGTAGCCGTCCAAGTCAAACTCATTCCATGTTTTCCCTTGGAATCCGAATATTTTAGAGATTAAAGATCATCAAGAACACCATCTTCTGCAAGCTGATTAGGGAGTTTATTTTCTTTATTAACTTGTGGTTATGGACATGCATACTCAGATTGTAATTCATATTCCTATGCCTATTATGAACTAAGTAGCTTAAGGTGTTGGTTAGGAATAATGTGATTACTGTGCTTCATCTCTAGTAATAAATTGACTATCGCATTTTGGTTAATTGTTGTGCTAATTATCCACACTACGATCATTGTGTATTGGTGAACGCCAGTGACTGAGCTAGGGATAGCAAGTTGCCTAGTGCTTGATCGGTCGCTCTTCATTGGGTTTGAAACATATCCCAAAAGAACCGGAGTTCCGGGAGGAATCCGCTAATAATACTGCGAGAAATGCATGATCAATAATATTGCTAGAGCATATCTTAGAACAATCATTAAAACCTAACCAGCGTCTGTCTTTAATCTGTGTATCTATTTGTTTACTCGTTGTTCTGTCATTTATTTTGCTTCAGCATAATTCCGATAAAACCAGATTATTTTACTATTCTTGAAACCATTGAAAAGTTACACAAAAATAGGTAGAGTGGAAACTAATTCAGGGCTCGGATTGATAATATTACTTGCTACAGACTTTTTATACTTGCACAGGAATTCTAGAGTATTTTACATCATATTTTTACTCACTCTAGGAACCCAACAATCTTCATCGTTCTTCATCCTATTTTTTGTTTTTCAGACTTTAAGCAGCCCTATAGTCATAAGCTCTTAAGCATGGGATGCCCTACTTTATGGTGCAGTATACCCTTGCCTCAAACTTATCACCAACTAGGCTAAATACTCATTGAAAAGCTAAAAAATCCTTAGCTATTCTATCTCTTGCCCCTCAGAATGGCGACATTTTATGATGAAGCTCACCTAAGTTCCGGGAGACAGAAAACTGCTGGATTATCATTCATCCTTCAAAACTTTTGCTTCATGAATTTTCTCAGCAAAATTTTCAACAAAATATCTTCAACAAATAATAATTTTTTTCTAATTTTTCCTATTTTCTAGGTCATCTTTTGACGCGAAGACAAACTGTGGGTATCACAAATGTCCCCGGTTACTCAATAACCCAACAAATCATTTAATGAAGGAGAGGAATGCTCGAGCAAAACAATTGGAGTAGCAAAAAGTCCCCCAAACTTGAATTATTCATTGTCCCCAATGAATCATTATTTTGTGAAGTATACCCTCAAACTTAAATTTTTCTATATGAATTTTCAACCTAAGCGTGGGACTAGGACTAAGCTTAAAGGGGATCAAATAAATCAACACTACCTTCGAACCTTCTTTGTCGTAGCTGTGACCAGGCTAGAAGAATTGCTCAAGCAAAAGGTTTCTGGAGATCAGAATACCTTGATCTAATTAAGCTAATTCAGTCCAAGCTTCAAAAATTCAGAAGAAACATTGGTTAAGTTAGAATTACTCAATGCTTATAGAATGAAAACAACTTCAGAAATTTCATTAAAAACATAGAAAAGAAATTACATAAGCAGATATATTTTTTCAGAAACAGAAAAATTAAAAAGAAGCAAACAACAAGCAAAGATAGAATAAGATGCAGTCAAGAATGCACGAGCAACAAAATTAATTCATCAAAAAGTTTGCGCGCCCAAATTTTCATCCTTCAATCCTCCTGACCAGGATCTTCTTCATCATCCCCTTCTCTTTCAACATGCGGCGGCGGAATCCAGGGGTTAAATAAATCTTCGGGAAACACAGGGAAGGCCTGATATGGCTTAGAGAAATTGGATTGCAAGGCCCTCAAGAGTGTGTCATCTCTCCTTTTAGCATAGGTCCAAAAGGTTTGAGCTTGCCTTTCAGCAAACTCTTGCCTACTGGCCGATAGTGTCCGTTGCTCTAGGATTTGATGAATTCCACACACAAGCCCACCCTGGCATGCCTCTTGTGTTCGCTGAAGCCGCGCCAGATTAGGCGTATCGATGATTCCCTTATCAAGCAAAACCACATCCTCTGGAACCGTGGGCACTCCTGCCCTGGTGCATAGCATTGATAGCAAGCATAGTTAGCTATCTTTACTTATTAAATTTAGCTAGTCTTTGATGATTATTGGCCATTTTATTGCACTTAATTGTTTATTTTGTAGGAAAGCGTTGATTAGAGTTAAAACGTGGAACAGGAATTAATCCGGTGTTCGGGACGTGAAAAGATGCCAAAGAACCGAAAAGATTCAAGTAACAAGGAGCCAAGAGAGGGCATTCTGCCCATTAGCATCGAGATGCCACTCTTGGAGCGTCTCGACGCTACGTTTCCTTGATGAGAATATGCGGCAGACTCACAGCGTCTCGACGCTGTGATAGGAAGCGTCCCGACGCTACCGCATTTCCTTTTCAGACACGCGCGTACAAGAGGCAGCGTCGAGACGCTGTCTTAATAGCGTCTCGACTCTACGACGAAAAATCTGCTATATAAGCTTCTTTTCGGCTAGGTTTGGGGGGACTTGGAATTGGGACGTTTTGGAGCCGACAATAGAGCAGAAATTGGGCATTCTTGAGCTGAAGCAAAGGGAGCGAGGTGGAAATCAACCCATTGTTCGTGGGGATCGTAACGGGGACGTTCGGTCTTGGCCTACAACGAGTCTATTTCTCTTTTCCCTTCCTTTAGTTAGTTTTGATGGCTGTTTTAGACTCTTGCTATATTGTAACGTTATGTATGAGTAGCTAGGCTTTAATTCTTAGGGATTGATGTAGCAGTTGGGCACGTTATGGATTGATTTACTGTTTTTATGCTATTGATTTCATTTATGCATATGTTGTATCCTTAATGTTTTCGATTTACTGGCCATAAATTGATTGATGTTTATATTTGAATCTAACTCGGGAGAGAGGATTTAAATTAGTATTCCGTATGCATAATTAGAATTTAGCTAAAAATCGGGAGATTAAGGTTAATTCTAGAAATTGTTATAAAGGTTAGCCTTATTGCCTTGTATGTTTATTGGATTTAGATAGGGATATCGGGTTCAATTGCATATGGGAGAATCATGTATGCTCGGGAGAGATATGTGTGATTTTTGTTGCCAAGATTTATGAATCATAGTATTTGTCAATTCGTTTATTAATCCATAACTCCAATTGGTGAAATCAAATCCCTAAGACCAATTCTTCCCATTAGATTGTCTCTTTTTGCTTAAGTTTTGTGTTTGATTTAATCATATTCACATTCTATTTGATTCCCTAAATAAAATTGGTCAAAAGTATCTTTGATAATTAAAAGTTGGCTAGACACCAATCCAGAGGACGACATTCGATTTTAAATCACTATATTATTACTTGACCCGTACACTTGCGGTAAGCAATTTGCGCATTAAGCATCGTGGTCGTGTTTGGGAAAAACAACTTCCCCACCTTTTTGCGCCAGCAATTAAAGATTTCATTTGAGATGATTTTTCCAACATCAATACTTACAGATCGAAGAATATCGAATAGCAAAAGCACTCGGTCGCGAGTCACTGTTGAATCATGTGTAGTCGGAAGCAAACGTAGCTTGATGAAGCCCAACCAAGTATTGGCTTCACTCTTTAGATAGGCAGCTTGAAAAGTTCACTTTTCCGTCTTTGATAGCCTCCATTGAGCCCCCTCAATGCCAACCTCTCGGACCGCCATTTTCAATTGATCACTCGATGGTGCCACCACCATCTCGTTGAAACTTGCGTGTGGGAAGTCCTGAAGGTTGAATAATGAATTGATCGCCCCTGGGCTCCAGTCAACAGCTACTCCTCGGACTATGGCCTGAAATTCCTCTGCATTATCAACATTCGCATAAAACTCTCGAACAATGTTCGAATTCACTGGGTCTGGTTTCTCACAAAACTTACTCTAGCCGTGATTCGCGATCCTTGCCCTCAAGAAATGTGGTAGATCGTCACCAAACCCTCTTTCGAATAAGAAATCTCTTTTTAACATCTCCCAGTATTTTGCCCGAGCAAGTTCATTGATGAAGCGGATGAACGGTCCTTCTGCTTCCTCTCCAGGTTCATCCGATGCCTCTGCAATTCTTTTACCTCTGTCTTCTTGACGTTGTGTCAAAGTTTCTTCTGCTGCTTTCCTTCCTGCCTCCTCAGCCCCCTTTTTCTCTTGTTCCTCTCTTTCTACATTTTCTCTTTCAGAATCAGTGGTTGGAGACGAGGGAGTATTAGTTCGAACTACCTGAACATGGTCGACTTTTCGCTTTATGCAGCGACGTTTAGGCACCTCCGACATGATCACCTCCACTCGAGCCTCATGTTCTTGCTCATTACCTTCTGCAGGCGCATCCTCTACCTGTTCTTCTTGCACATCCTCCGATTGCTTTTCTTGAACCTCCTCTGTATTTCCTTCTCGCACTTCCTCTGTATCTTCAACTCTCGACTCGGTCTATTCAGGGTTTTGATTTTCAGGTTCCTTTACATTTTCTTCCTCAATCACCTCAGCGACAATATCTTCTACCACCTTCTGTATAGTTTCTTGATCTTCATTCCTCTACTGCCTTCTTCTTTGCCTTTGCTTTCGTTACCTCAGGAGTAATTGGTACCTCCTTTTCCTCATTTTCCCACTCCTTATTTCCCCTCGTTTTTGCCATTGCGAACTCAGAGGGGTTTATAGTAAACAGAAGTGAAAAGGAAAAATAGAAACAACAAAAGACGGCAACAAGAATATGAATTGAGAAAAACGTACCGAAGGTTGTCAATAAATAGGGCTCCAGCAAAATAAAATCTTAACCGAAATATCTTGCTCTTATTAATTAACATTACTGTTTTAAATCGCATGCAACTTAGTAGAATTAAAACCATCCAACGGTAAAATCGGAATTCCAATCAGCCCATGGTAAATAATTATGTGCTGCCTAATGATTAAGCCCTTGGATTGTCCCTGCGCGTGATGTGGAATTTTCCTACCGCAAGCGCACGGGTCAAGTAACAATAAAGTGTTCGTATAAACGAGTGTCGTCCTCTGGATTGGATTTTTAAGCTAAATCAAGTATTGTGAATTATCTTGCTCAATTTATTTAGGGAACACAAAGTAGTGAGTGATAGATCGAAAACTAAATCAAAACAAGCAAACAGTGGATATGCAATTGAGAGAACACTTAGGGACTTGATTTCGCCAATTTAGTCTAGGATTGATTTTAAGGAATAAGTTATTATGCACAATGAAATTATGAGCCTAAGAACCTTTAGTCACAATTACCTCTCCCGAGTATAATTGATTCTCATGCAAATTAACCGACTTGATATCCCTATCTAAGTTTATTAACATGCAAGGCAATGAGTTCTTTTGACCAATTCTAAAGTTAATCTAAAAACCGTCACGAATTAGAAAATAAACTTTAATCATGCAATCTTGAATAAGTCTACATTAAATCCCCTCTCCCGAGCAAGAATTAGCACTTAAATCATTCAACTAATGGCCAATTAATTGAAAGCATTAAATCAAGATTGCATACATAATAACCATTGCACAACTTATACCATAAATCAATCCATAAACTAAATCGACTACATCAATCCCTAAGTCACAAGTTTAGCTACTCATACATGGCGTTACAAGCTCAACTAAACATGAAAAAGCCATTAAATCTAACTAGAGATAAGGAAAAAGAAAGGAAACACTTAATGTCGTCGAATCTAGCACGTCCCCGTCTCGATATCCGCACCACCAAGTGAGATTCCCGATCCTCGTCCTTGCTTCAGCTCCCACAGTAGGTCTCTAGTCGAAAGTAGGGCTAAAATCTCTCAATTTGGCCTCTCCCAATCCGTAGCATGAAAAGAAGTATAAATAGGAAATTCTGCCGATAGCGTCGAGACGCTAAGTAGACAGCGTCTCGACGCTGTCGCTTGGCGCACGTGCTGAATAAGGGAAAAACGATAGCGTCGAGACGCTCTTGTCATAGCGTCTCAACGCTGAGACTGCTGCCGCCCAAAATAAACAAGGAAAGCGAGCGTCGAGACGCTCCAAGAATGGCGTCTCGACGCTGATAGGCAGATTGCCCTCTCTTGGCTCCCTATTACTTGAATCTTTTCGGTTCTTTGGCACCTTTTCACGTCCCGAATACTTGATTAACTCCAAATCCATGCTTTAGCTCTAATCGACACTTTCCTACAAAATAAACAATTAAGTGCAATAAAATGGCCGATAAATCATAAAAGACTAGCTGAATTAAATAGGGAAAAATAGCTAGCTATGCTCGCTATCAAATACCCCCAAACTTAAGCTTTTGCTAGTCCTCGAGCAAACTACAAATCAAACATACAGTAGAAGGATGGATGCAACAATCATGACTCAATTCTCAAGGCTCAAAAGTCAATAGTTAAGCAAGCAAGAGACATGCACATAAGGACCAATGAGGGAGACAAATTAAAATTTTTCCAAAATTAACTTGCACAAGCGAGATCTAACTCAACAAGATCAGACTCTACTAGCCCAGGATTGGATTATTAAACTCTCAGCTCATCTTCCCTCTACACTGGCACTAAGGTTTCACTAATGAGTTAATGAAACAAATTAGTTTGTTTTCCTCCATACTTAGGTGCTTATAAATTACAATTAAAATTAGCATTTATATGTGGCACTAGCTTTCACACACCTATTGTAGGGACCCTTAACCTCAGATTTCTCTGGTTGGCCTAACTGATCACAACATGGATAGCTCTTTTTGCCTAAACTTTATTAAACAATGCAAACTGTGCACAGACCATGGCATAGTTTTTTTTCTCTCAATAGCAACAACAAGAGTGATTTTTCTTTATGAACAAGATAAGCATATATTCTTTTCTTTCCTCCTAAGCAAGATCAAACATGCTAATTTGCAAAAAATTAACTCTTTAGCTCTTCCCTACACCTATCGAGGTGACAACAAGCATATGAACTCAATAATTCGCTCCTAAGCATTCAAATCCAAATCTAGCCAAGACAAATACTCTACTCATGCAAGCCATCTCCTAGAAAAAGTTTAAAAAGTCTCCCTTTTTGGGCACTCATGCTTACAACTCATCGCAAGCTTGAAAATTGACAAGAAAGCCTATCCTAGGACATCATAGTCATGCAAATATAGCATCCAGAAAACAACCATATGCTCAATTCAAAGAAAGCTCATAACTATAGCCCGAACTCAGATGCTCAAGGGCTCCACAAACATGCTATTCCACCCCCAAACTTAAAACATGCATTGTCCTCAATGTATAAAGAAAATCAGGCATAATCAAGCATGAGAACAATGAAAGAATAGAAGGAGTGAACAATACTGCCCTGGAATGATGATGACCTTTCTCATGGAAGCTTGAAAGTAAAGGAGAAACTGGAACCAAGACCTACAAAAACAAACAATAAATCAAAAGCAAAAAGAAAAGCACAACTAAACTTACTTGGGTTGCCTCCCATAAGCGCTTGTTTAACGTCATTAGCTCGACGTGTTGATCGTGCATCAAGGAGGCTTCTTTTCTATGAATCTAGCAGAGGTGCTCTTTCTTGCACCTTTCTTGTAGCCCATGATAAGCACTTCAGAGTGTCCCTTAGAGTCTTCAACTGCTTTAAATATTTCTTTTTCATTCCAGACTCTAACAGTGAGCTCCCTGCGCTCAATATCAATAATCACTCGCCCAGTAGCGAGGAATGGTCTTCCTAGTATAACAGGCATTGTAGGATTTTCCATCATATCCATAACATACAAATCAATAGGGAGGAAAAATCTACCTACTCTAATTAAAACATTTTCTATAATGCCAACTGGTCTAACCACAGACTGATCAGCCAATTGGAGCTTTACAGGAGTAGATTTAATCTCACCTATATCTAACTTTTTGCACAGAGATAGAGGAATAATATTAATGCTAGCACCTAAATCACATAACGCTCTAAAAGAATAAGTACCAAAACTGCAAGGAACAAAAAAACTCCCTGGATCTGCTACTTTTTCAGGTACCTTCTGTTGTACTCTGGTGCTGCATGTGGAAGCAAGATATACGGTGTCAACCTTCTTTTCCTTTCGCTTCTTTGCTAACCATTCCTTCATGAACCTGTTGTACTGGGGCATCTCTAATGCTTCTGCAAAAGGAATGTTAATGTTCAGACTCATAAAAGCATTCATAAATTTATCAAACTGAACCTGATTGTTCTTTTTCTTCTTTTTCTTTTTCTTGTCTTTGAGGATCATCAAGGTGGGAGAAGGAATAGGAGGCTCAAGTTTAGGCTTTTCAGCTTCATCTGATGATGTGTCCTCCTCAGCTTCCCCAGTAAGAGTGCCATACTCCTCAGAATCAGGCTCCTCTTCAACTTTCTCCTGGTGCACAGTGATTGCCTTACAATACTCCATCTGGGTTTTCTCTTGCTCAACTGGGGCCTTACCTTTATTCATGGTGCTTACAACACTTACCAACTGTCCCAGCTGAGTCTCAATATTCTTGATGGCAGCACTATGGCCATTCACCGTGGTGTTGATGGCAATGACTGCCTCCTCCAATTTGGTTGTCCTGTTACTAGACTCTGCAATGAAAGCTCCAACAAGATCCTCTAATTTCTTATTTTCTTGAGTTTGAGGGGAAAAACTAGGAGGATTAAGAACATTCTTAGTATTAGCATAGGAGAAATTTTCATGGTTCCTATTGTTAGGGTGATAATGTGTAGGTGTGGAATTATTATTATATCCCCTAGAATTAAAATTTGATACATACTGAACCTGCTCATGGTCTCCTCCTGAGGTCTAGATGTTAACGCAGCAGCTGATTCAATTGACTGTGCACTCCCTGTACCTGAAAATTTCATAAAAGCATTAGCAAGGGAGGTCATCTGGGCCTGGAGTGCACTTACCTTGTCAACCTCAAACACTCCAGCAGCAATTTTTTTAGGTGCAGACCGCTCAGATGGCCACTGATAGCTGTTGGTGGCCATATCCTCTAGAAGTGTGCGAGCATTTTCCACGGTTTTGGACAACAGAGTCCCACCTGCAGCTGCATCAACAATTGTTTTTGTACTAGGAGTTAAACCATTATAAAACAATTGAACCTGAAGCCAGTCGGGATATCCATGCTGAGGGCACTTCCTCAGCAATTCTTTAAATCGCTCCCAGGCCTCGAACAACTGCTCATCATATTGTTGTTGGAACGTCCCAATCTCGGTCCTCAGCTTGACCGTCTTTGCAGGAGGGAAGAATTTCTTTAGAAAAGCCTAGACCAAAACATCCCAGGTGGTGATGCTTCCAGGGGTAATAGACTGCAACCAATCTCGTGCTTTATCCTGCAAAGAAAAAGGAAATAAGCGTAAGCGAATAGCATTCTCAGAAACTCCATTTATTTTTACCGTCCCACAAATGTCTAAAAATGATTTTAGATGAGAATTTGGGTCCTCGTTGGGCGATCCTCGATAAGCACAATCTCGAGCCATCTGAATGAGACCAGTTTTCAGCTCAAAGTTGTTGGCATTGATCGGGGCATAGATAATCCCCGATTGTTGCCCCTAAAACACGGGCTGAAAGTAGTCTCTAACATGCCTAGGCTCCTCAGGTGGATTTTGGTCAGCCATTTGAATAATTTCTCTATTTTCCCTTCGAAGCCTATGAATTGTTCTCTCGATCTCGGGATCCAAAGGTGCTAAAATTAAATCTTTATTCCTTCGCATAAACAACCTATACTATCCTAAAAAGGAAAGAAAATAAATAAGAAAAGAAAAGAAAAGAAAACAACTAATCTAAATATGGAAAATATAATCTAGAAAAGGACAATACTATCTAATTAAGGAAAACAAGAAACAAATATGGACAATTACAATTAAGGAAAATTACTAACAAGGAAAAATATCTAACTAAAGAGAGAAGGAAAATCAAAGAAAAATAACTAAAGAAAATAAATAAGGAAAAGATTACACAACTAAAAGAAAACTAAACTAGAAAAACAAATATGGAAAGAAAAACAAAAAAGGAAAATAATGCAATCAACTTAGAAAAATAAAAATACACCCTAAATTAAGATCAAACAATTTTTTTCACAATATCAATCTAACTAAATGTGCCAATCCCCGACAATGGCGCCAAAAACTTGATGTGGAATTTTCCTACCGCAAGCGCACGGGTCAAGTAATAATAAAGTGTTCGTATAAACGAGTGTCGTCCTCTGGATTGGATTTTTAAGCTAAATCAAGTATTGTGAATTATCTTGCTCAATTTTATTTAGGGAACACAAAGTAGTGAGTGATAGATAGAAAACTAAATCAAAACAAGCAAACAGTGGATATGCAATTGAGAGAACACTTAGGGACTTGATTTCGCCAATTTAGTCTAGGATTGATTTTAAGGAATAAGTTATTATGCACAATGGAATTATGAGCCTAAGAACCTTTAGTCACAATTACCTCTCCCGAGTATAATTGATTCTCATGAAAATTAACCGACTTGATATCCCTATCTAAGTTTATTAACATGCAAGGCAATGAGTTCTTTTGACCAATTCTAAAGTTAATCTAAAAAACGTCACGAATTAGAAAATAAACTTTAGTCATGCAATCTTGAATAAGTCTACATTAAATCCCCTCTCCCGATCAAGAATTTACACTTAAATCATTCAATTAATGGCGAATTAATTGAAAACATTATATCAAGATTGCATACATAATAACCATTGCACAACTTATACCATAAATCAATCCATAAACTAAATCGACTACATCAATCCCTAAGTCACAAGTTTAGCTACTCATACATGGCGTTACAAGCTCAACTAAACATGAAAAAGCCATTAAATCTAACTAGAGATAAGGAAAAAGAAAGGAAACACTTAATGTCGTCGAACCCGGCACGTCCCCGTCTTGATATCTGCGCCACCAAGTGAGATTCCCGATCCTCGTCCTTGCTTCAGCTCCCACAGTAGGTCTCTAGTCGAAATTAGGGCTAAAATCTCTCAATTTGGCCTCCCCCAATCCGTAGCATGAAAAGAAGTATAAATAGGAAATTCTGCCGATAGCGTCGAGACGCTAAGTAGACAACGTCTCGATGCTGTCGCCTGGCGCGCGTGCTGAATAAGGGAAAAACGATAGCGTCGAGACGCTCTTGTCACAGCGTCTTGACGTTGAGACTGCTGCCACCCAAAATAAACAAGGAAAGCGAGCGTCGAGATGCTCCAAGAATGGCGTCTCGACACTGATAGGCAGATTGCCCTCTCTTGGCTCCCTGTTACTTGAATCTTTTCGGTTCTTTGGCACCTTTTCACGTCCCGAACACCCAATTAACTCCAAATCCACGCTTTAGCTCTAATCGACACTTTCCTACAAAATAAACAATTAAGTGCAATAAAATGGCCCATAAATCATAAAAGACTAGCTGAATTAAATAGGGAAAAATAGCTAGCTATGCTCGCTATCAGCGCGCCACGTGGCAGCATCATAATTCCTCATGCAATTTTCCTGCACACGAAAATTCAAAATTCAAATGGTAAAAACAATTAATCCTCAACTGAACCCTTCCTATTCGGACGAAATATTTACTTCAGGCATCAAATTGCCGCAACAACCCTCAGAACAAAACGAATCTTAGATATAGAAGAATTCAAATTAAAAATCAAATCAGGAAATTCAAATTTAACCGCTGAAATCAAGTCTTATCTTTTATTTTTATTATTTAAAAACCGAATAAATCAGGAAAGATCTTTATTCAAACTAATCTAAACAGAAATTTAAATAACCAAAAATAAAAACTTACATAAAAATCTAATTAAATCTAAATCGAAAAATAAACTAACTGGCAAAAATAATAAAAATACTCGAAAATAAAATCTACTGAAAAAAATATCGATGAACTTAAAATAAATTATGCAAAATTTAAACAACCTAAATCTACAATAATTCAAATTAAAATCAAATCAAATCAGCGAGAAATAAAATGACAACAATTACTGGGAGCTCAAAATATTGCTCTACGAAATGCTCTCGCAAAAATCTTGCTTTCTCAATCATCAACTAGCTTTAGGGAAGGATATTTCATCTGGAACTCCTCTCCCCAATAATGCTTAACACGCTGACCATTAACTTTGAACACTCTCCCATCTTTTTCATCCTGCAAAGTAATTGCTCCATGGGGGAAAACCTCAACCACAATAAATGGCCCTGACCATTTAGATTTTAGCTTCCCAGGAAATAATTTCAATCTAGAATTATAAAGCAAAACTTTCTGACCTTTGACAAACTCTTTATGCTTAATTCTCTTGTCATGCCACAACTTAGTCTTTTCTTTATACATTTTCTATTTTTCATAAGAAAATTTGCGAAATTCCTCCAATTCATTAAGCTGCAGCATTCTTATTGCTCCTGCACGACTCAGATCAAAATTTCACTTTTTCAAAGCCCAAAATGTTTTATGCTCAAGCTCTAATGGTAAATGGCAAGCTTTCCCGTATACTAACCTATAGGGAGACATACCTAGAGGAGTCTTATAAGCTGTCCTATAAGCCCAAAGAGCCTCATCCAACCTAAAAGACCAATCCTTTCTAGATGGATGGACTATTTTCTCTAGAATAGATTTAATTTCCCTATTGCTTATTTCAGCTTGACCATTTGCTTGCGGGTGATAAGGGGTAGCTATCCTATGCTTGATTCGATACTTAGCTAAAAGCTTAGTTAAGATATTATTAACAAAATGTGTACCCTCATCACTTACTAGAGCTCTAGGTGTCCCAAATCGCTCAAAGATGTACGATTGAAGAAACCTTGCTACTATCTTGGCATCATTCTGATGACATGCAATGGCCTCCACCCATTTGGACACGTAATCAACTGCCAATAAGATAAAAACATTGCCATTAGAAGGGGGAAATGGCCCCATAAAGCCAATACCCCATACAACGAATAATTCAACTTCTAAAATGTAAGTAAGAGGCATTTCATCTCTGGGCCTTAAGTTTCCTCTCCTTTGGCAAGCATCACATTGCTTGTAGAACCAATGGGCATCCTTAAATAAGGTAGGCCAGAAGAATCCACAATGAAAAATCCTCATGGCTGTCCTCTGACCGCTGAAATGGCCTCCATACGGCGAAGAGTGACATTGCTCCAGGATTTCCTTTGCTTCATCACCTGAAACACACCTACGAATAATACCATAAGAGCATTGCTTATACATAAATGACTCATTCCAATAGAAAAACTTTGCATCATGCTTAAACTTTTTCTTCTACCTCCAATCCATGTCAATAGGAGTGACTCCCTTGACCAAAAAGTTGCCAATATAAGCATACCAAGGGACATCCCTGACTACCTTTACCTCAACAGCAAAAAGCTGTTCGTCTGGAAAAGACTCTGAGATGGTAGATTGCTTCAACAAAGATGATAATGGATCAAGATGAGACAAATGATCTGCAATGACATTCTTTGATCCCTTCTTATCTTTTATCTCCAAGTCGAATTCCTGCAATAATAAAACCCAACAAATTAGTCTAGGCTTTGCATCTTTCTTAGACATTAAGTACCTTATTGCTGCATGATCCGTGAACACTGTGACTTTGGATCCAACCAAATACGGCCGAAATTTCTCAAAAGCAAACACAACAGCTAACAACTCCTTTTCAGTAGTTGTATAGTTAAATTGTGCCTCATTTAAAATCCTGCTTGCATAATATATAGGATGGATAAATTTGCCCTGCTTTTGCCCCAGCATAGCACCTACTGCAACATCACTCGCATCACATATTACCTCAAATGATAAATTCCAATTAGGTGCACAAAGAATGGGTGCTGAGATTATAGCAGCCTTTAATGTCTCAAAAGCCTTCCTACAATCTGCATTAAAGTAAAAAACATGATCAGCGCATAATAAGTTACAAAGAGGTTTACTGATTTTTGAAAAATCCTTTATGAACCTTCTATAAAATCCAGCATGACCTAAAAAACTCCGAATCCCTTTCACTGAATTCAGTGGTTCTAATCTTTCAATAACCTCAATTTTCGCTCTATCAACTTCTAGACCATTCTTAGAAATCCTATGACCTAGCACTATGCCCTCCTTCACCATGAAGTGACATTTCTCCCAATTGAGAACTAGATGGGTATCTTCACATATTTTTAACACCTTACCTAAATTATCCAAACAACTCTGAAAAGACCCTCCAAAAACTGAAAAATCATCCATAAATACCTCAACAGTGGACTCAATCATATCAGAAAAAATTGCTAACACACACCGCTGAAACGTTGCTGGAACATTGCAAAGGCCAAAAGGCATTCACCTAAACGCAAACGTCCCATAAGGGCAAGTAAAAGTGGTCTTCTTCTGATCCTCAGGAGCAATAGTAATCTGGTTATACCCAAAATAACCATCTAATAAAAAGTAGTAGGCCTGACCAGCCAATCTGTCCAACATCTGATCAATAAATGGTAGAGGGAAATGGTCCTTACCCGACTTTGTTGAGCCTCCTGTATTCCATGGAAACCCTCCAGCTGATAGCAAGCATTGCTAGCTATCTTTACTTATTGAATTTAGCTAGTCTTTGATGATTATTGGCCATTTTATTGCACTTTATTGTTTATTTTGTAGGAAATGGTTGATTGGAGCTATAGCGCAATATTGGAGTTAATCGGGTGCTCGGGACGCGAAAAGATGCAAAGGAAGGAAAAAGAATTAAAAAGGAAAAAAGTCAAAATTCGGTCAAATGGTGACTAGCGTCTCGACGCTAGCCCTTAGGCGTATCGACGCTAGCATTCCTTATTCGAATAGGCGCGAAATCGTCGCAGCGTCTCGACGCTGTGACCTTAGCGTCTCGACGCTATGTAATTTCCTTTCCAGATCACGCGTGTTTAGAGGCAGCGTCTCGACGCTAGGACGAAAATTTGCTATATAATGATCCTTTCGGCTAGGTTTTTTGGGGATTCCATTTTGGGACTTCTTGGAGTCGTAAAGAGGGTAGAAACAGAGCAATTGAAGGCTGAAACAAAGGGAGAGATTCAGAAATCAACCCATTGTTCGTGGGGATCGTGACGGGGACGTTCGGTCTCGGCCTACATTGAGTTTTCTTTTCCCTTTCGTTTTCCCTAGTTAGATTTATGGCTTTATTATGTTTAGTTGAGCTTGTATTTACATTCATGAGTAGCTAAACTCATAGCTTAGGGACTGATGTAGTTGATTTTGTTCATGGATTGATTTATGGTTTAAGTTGTGCAATGTTTATTTTGTTTGTAATCTTGATTTAATGCTTTCAATTAATTAGCCATTAGTTGAATGATTTAAGTTTTGAATCTAGCTCGGGAGAGGGGATTTAATATAGACTTACTCAAGATTGCATGACTAAGGTTTATTTTCTAATTCGTGACGGTTTTAGATTAACCTTGGAATTGGTCAAAAGATCTCACTGCCTTGCATGTTAACAAACTTAGATAGGGATATCAAGTTGATTAATTTGCATGAGAATCAACTATACTCGGGAGAGGTAGTTGTGATTAAAGGGTCTTAGGCTCATAATTTCATTGTGCATAATAACAGCTGCTCATCATATTGTTGTTGGAATGTCCCAATCTCGGTCCTCAGCTTGACCGTCTTTGCAGGAGGGAAAATTTTCTTTAAAAAGGCCTGGACCAAAGCATCCCAAGTGGTGATGCTCCCAGGGGGAATGGACTGCAACCAATCTGCAACTACCTCTCCCGAGTATAATTGATTCTCATGCAAATTAACCAACTTGATATCCCTATCTAAGTCTATTAATATGCAAGGCAATGAGATCTTTTGACCAATTCTAAAGTTAATCTAAAACCGTCATGAATTAGAAAGTAAACTTTAGTCATGCAGTCTTGAGTAAGTCTATATTAAATCCCCTCTCCCGAGCTAGATTCAAAACTTAAATCATTCAACTAATGGCCAATTAATTGAAAGCATTAAATCAAGATTACAAACATAATAAACATTGCACAACTTAAACCATAAATCAATCCATGAACAAAATCAACTACATCAATCCCTAAGCTATGAGTTTAGTTACTCATGAATGTAATTACAAGTTCAACTAAACATAATAAAGCCATAAATCTAACTAGAGAAAAGGAAATGGAAAAGAAAACTCAATGTAGGCCGAGACCGAACGTCCCCGCCACGATCCCCACGAACGATGGGTTGATTTCCGTTTTTCTCCCTCTTGTTCAGCCTCAATCCTCTGTTTTCTCCTCTGTTTTACAGCTCCAAAAGGTCCAATAATTGAATCCCCCAAAAACGTAGCCGAAAGGAAGCTTATATTATGATTTTTCGTCGTAGCATTGAGACGCTGTCAAGACAGCGTCTCGACGCTGCGTCTAAACATGCGCGTCTGGAATGGAAATAACGGTAGCGTCGAGACACTATTGTCACTGCGTCTCGACGCTGTAACGCTGCCGCCTCTTCTAATTAAGGAAAACCAGCGTCGAGACCCTCCAAGAGTGGCGTCACGACGCTGATGGGCAGAATGCCCTCTCTTGGCTCCTTGTTGCTTGAACTTTCCGGTTCTTTGGCATATTTTCACGTCCCGAACACCCGATTAACTCCAATTCCACGTTTTAGCTCTAATCATCGCTTTCCTACAAAATAAACAATAAAGCACAATAAAATGGCCCAAAAATCATAAAAGACTAGCTTAATTAAATAAGTAAAAGTAGCTAGCTATGCTCGCTATCATAAACCATGGTGGGGACACTTTCGCAAAAGCTCCTTAAACCTTTCCCAAGCCTCACTAAAAGTCTCATCTTCAAGTTGCCTAAACCCTACTATTTCACTCCTTAATTTAGCATTTCTATTTGGTGGGAAATAATTACTCAAAAAAATTCCAGCTAATTCATTACATGTCCTAATTGATCCTGGAGCAAAAGAATTTAACCAAGCCTTTGCTCCATCTCTAAGGGAATATGGGAACAAAGTTAATCTAAGAGCATCTCTAGGCACTCCTTGAATTACAAAAGAATCACTAACTCCTAGAAAAGACTTAAGATGCAAATGAGGATCTTCAGATGACAAACCATGGAATTGACCCACGGTTTGCAACATCTGAAACATTACCGGTTTCATTTCAAAATTTGCTGCTTGAATTTTAGGATGTGCAATCCCTGGATTTAACTCATCAAACATTGGAAAAGCATAGGCTCGAATGGCTCTGGCCCTATCATTTGCTACCAAGATAGGATTCTCAGCCTGATTATTTTGCTGCTCATTTTCTTCCAGCGGCTGGTTTTGCTGCAGCAAACGATTCTGCTGGGGTTCGCTGGATCTTCAGGACCCTACGGAAGATGCGGCAGGTTATGCATTTGATTTTGGTTTCTGAGCTGCTCTCTCTTCTTCTCCTGAATGTCCTCTCGATTTCTGGATCAAGCTCGAACCTTACCCCAGGCGGATCGCTCATGCACCAAACTCACACCTGCAAAAACAAAAGAAACAATCAAAAAGTTCCAGCACCAAACCACTAAAACACATACACAAAATAGATTAGATAAAAACTTATTCAAGTCCCGGCAACGACGCCAAAAACTTGTTGTGTTTCCAGAGTGAGTAAAAATATGATATAAAAAGACTCTAGAACTCTGTGCAAGTATACACAGTCTGCAACAAGTAATAAGTATTTATCGAATCCAAGGTCTGAATTAGCTTTCACTTTATCTATTTTGTTTAGTTTTTCCATGGTTTCAAAAGTGGTAAAAATGATTGGTTTTTATAGAAATGTTGAAGCAAAAGAAATGACAGAACATAAAGTAAACAAATAGGCAGACATATTAGAAACAGGTGCTGGTCAGGATTTAGTAATTGTTTTAAAAGATGTTGTAGCAATGTTATTGATCATGCAAAACTCTCGCAGTCTTATTAGCAGATTCCTCCCGGAACTTCAGATTTTTTGGAATGTGTTTCAACCCCAATGAAGTACTACCAATCAAGCACTAGGCAACTGGCTATCCCTAGTTCAGTCACTGGCGTTCACCAATACACAATGATCTAGTGTGATTAAATGCCACACACTCCCTAAATCATCCCTGAAACTAGAGAGAGGTATTCATACCGGTTGGCCAGGCGGACACAAAATATAAATGAGCACAACAATTAATCAAAATGCATAGAAGCAATATTTATTACTAGAAATTAAGCACAACAATCACATGTTCCCTAACCAACGCCTAAGCTACTTAGTTCATAAAATGCATGGAAACACACGTTACAATTTGAGTAAGCATGTCCATAACTACAAGGTAATACAAGAAAAGATTAATTCCCTTATACAGCTTGTAATTGATGGTCTTCTTGGTGATCTCCAATCTTCCTCTATTCGGCTCCCAAAAGTGGAAGTAACTTTCCAAGAATGGAGTGTTTTCTCCCGAGGATGGAATGAATTTTACTTGGGTGGTTATCTCCTTTTATAGAGTTGAGGAAGGCTTGAATTAGGTTGACCTAGACACGTGGATGGCTCTCCTTGCTCTTTTATCCCGAGAATAACTTAACAGAATTCGGTTTGTCAAATTGGCTAACGAGCTGTGATGTGGCAGTTTTGCTCCTCGCTTTGCTCCAACACAGAATTTGCTCCCTCCATTCGCTCAGCAATACATTTTGCATAAAATACCTTCCAAAGCTTCCATTCTTTCAAATGGGTTAAAACATATAATACTAAAACCAACCCTATTAAGCACAAAAGACACACAAATCCCTATAGAACTGGGGCCTAAATAACTACCTTTTGGAGAGTTATCAGGGTCGCTTCTTTCTCAACATCTTTCTCTGGTGTTTTCCTTTTTACCGACTCCTGCATAGGTTTTTCTACAGCCACATCCTCTATTACTTTTTGAATCACCTCAACAACCGGCGATTGCTGCTGTTTCCTTAGTCGACGAGCTTCCCGCTCTTGAGGGGTCCTCTTTTTCTTTGCCTTCTTCTTTGGAGCCTATGGTGTAACAAGCACCTCTTCCTCTTCTAGCTTTCTCTCTCTCTTGGCTCGTGTTTTCGCCATTGATGATCAGAGTTTTCACTATGGATACGACCCGCTTTGTATTATGATACAAATGCAATGATGCAACACGTTAGTGTAGGGGACATGGGAGTGAGGGTATCCTATTCAATGAGTTTGCATAAGATCGGACCGCAAAATAGTTAACCACTAGCTGTAACACCATTGACTAGTTAGGTTTCTATTTCACTAGGATGACCTAGGCAACTTAGTCTCAATCATGAGTGGGTTATGGACTCCTGTTCACGAGGGATTGTCCTTTTATTTGTATGGGTGAGAGTGGCTTGCACGCCGACTCAATAAGCCTACCATTTTGGGGATAAGACAGAGTGGAGAGCTGGGAACATAATCACACAAGAAGGAATTCACTCTTTCCCGACATTAGGGTAAGTAGAGGTGTGTTCCCTTAAGTGGTCTCCGGGTCTTGAACAAAGGGTCCTTCCCTCTCTATGGCACGAGAGGGACTTCTGTTTGTTGGTTGGACTTCAAACTGGTTATTCATTATAGGAGCACTGGGGACTTAAGGACATAGAAGTAACCTAGGGGTAAAATGGTAATTTGACCTAGCTGGGGTTACGAACACACGTGAAGGACTAACTTGCTGTTATTGGTCAATATCCATGGACACATAAATATATCTGCAGTCAAAAGAGTGCAGTTGTGGTTCTATAGTGGAGTGAACCACAGCTAGCGAACATTGGTTAATTGATTAATGAGTTTAGTCAATTAATCTCATATCCTTAGAGCTTCTGAACTGTAGGTCCCTAAGGTCCCACCGATAGCTCATTTAAGGGCGTTGAGGTAAATTTACTAAAGGGAAATTGAATATTCGAGGTGGTTCGAATATTAAGTTTAAAATATGAACTGGATTGATATTAAAACTATAGGTTAAAATTAATGCGCATTGGATGACATTAATACTATAGTTTATATGAGAGAAATAGATCTGAATATGTGATATTCAATTGAACAATTAATTAATTAAAGAATTGATTAATTGTAAGTTTTAATTTATTTTAATTAAATTTGATTTAATTAAGGCAAATTAAAACTATAGGAAAAATAAGGATTATTCATTTAATTAGATACGATCTAATTAAATGTTATTAATTTAATTAATATTGATGAATTAAATTAAATTATTTTTTAATTTTAATTTATTTTTTAATTTTAATTTATTTTTTAAATTAAAAATAATGATAAATGACTAAGTCAGTTGGGCCTAATCGTGTGTTGCAACACGATTAGGTCTTCCCTTATTTTCCTCCTATTAAATAGTGGAGAGTTTAGCATTCGATTTTGCGATCAGTCTGAGATTCACGAAAAAACTCTTTCTCTCTCTCGACTTTTGAGCTCTCAAAGAGAAGAAAAATCGCTCTTTTCTCCCATTCCCTTTAGTGAATATTTTGGTTCCCACAAGCTTCTTAACCTAGAACCCTTAGTAGTCATACAGGTGGTTCGATTGTGGTGGTGTTCGTGAAATTCCCAGTGAAGAAGGTTCTTCGTGCTGCTGTAAATTCAGAATCAAGAACAAGAAATTGGTGAATTCGTTCGAGATCTTCAACGGTAGTAAGTACCCTTTACCCTTTAATTGTTAGGGCTCAATTCTAGATTAGATCTTGGATATTTTCTATATAGATTAGCATGCTTGTAGCCTTAATACATTATATTTAATATTAATTATCTTGCTTTATTTTTTTGTCGTCGTATCGGTATTCAAATCGATAATTTAATTGGGTTTTGGATCTCTGATTTTTTCCGCTGCGTAAAGGCTTTAATCCCTACAGTTGTGATGGCACGTAATGACTTCTACTCACTTGGACACGTAGTCAACTACCAACAAAATAAACACATTACCATTAGACGGGGGAAATTGTCCCATAAAATCGATACCCCACACGTCGAATAATTCTAACTCTAAAACATACGTAAGAGGCATCTCATCCCTAGGTCCTAAGTTTCTTTCCTCTGACAAGCATCACATTGCTTACAGAACCAATGAGCATCCTTAAATATAAAAGGCTAGAAAAATCCACATTGCAAAATCTTGGTAGCAGTCCTCTGCCCGCTGAAGTGACCTCCATATGGCGAAGAGTGACATTGCTCAAGGATTTCTCTTGTTTCCTCCTCTGGAACACACCTTTGAATAATACCATCAGAACATTGTTTATACATAAATGGCTCGTCCCAATAATAAAACTTTGCATCATACCTAAACCTTTGAATTTTCCTCCTATCCTTATCCATAGGAGTAACTCCACTTACGAGATAATTGGCAATATCTGCATACCAAGGAGTATTGTGCACTACCTTGACATCTACAACAAAAAGCTGCTCATCTGGGAACGAATCTGCAATGACAGATTGCTCGAGCAAAGATGATGAACGGTCAAGACGAGACAGATGATCTGCAATAACATTCTCTAATCCCTTCTTGTCTTTTATCTCCAAGTCGAACTCCTGAAATAAAAAAAAACCCAACGAATTAGTCTAGATTTCACATCTTTTTTTGACATTAAGTAAAACCCCTACGCAGCAGAAGCGCATCGATTGGACCTTACGCCGTATATTAATTAACATTAAAATACCGTTAAGAAAAAATCAAAATAAACTTTAATCATGCTTTAAAGTTTCTGGATATTGCTATAAACATGTTGAAAATTAAATCTAAATTTATTTTCATGTTTTTCTAAAGAAACGGGAAAGAACTGTTACAAAACTTCGTTGTAGACTTGATCGTTCTTCGCCAACGACGCTTCAACGAACAAGAACACAACAACCTTCTTGTAGTTTCTTCGCGGAAATTTCTTTTTGAAAGACACAATAACCACAGAAGTTACACCGGTATGTCTCTAAGCCTAGGAGGCAAAAGACTTGTGGGAATCTTTCTCTAAGAGGGAGGCTAGAGAGAATTGTAGGGACTTGTCTTGTGAGTCTAAGAGCAAGAGGGCTACTAAACCAATTAGGTCTAGTGTTCTATTTATAGAAGAGTGACCATGAATAAAATATTCAATTAAATCAATCTTTTCCAAAATTGATTCAATCTTATTCCTTATTTAATCACTCCAAGATCAATCAATTCCATAATTGATTAATCTTTTCCACAAATGACTAATTACTTCCATAAGTAATTAGATAATTTCCATAAATGATTAATCATTCCTTAAGTGATTAATTATTTCCATAATTGATTAATTTCCCGGTTAATGAATTCTTTAATTAATTAACCATCAATTAAATATCACATATTTAATTTCCGGCCTTGAATTAATTTGCCCAAATAGATTTTAGGCCTTAAAATTAATTAATTCATTATTTGAACTCTTTCAAACTTCCATAAATTTAATGTGACTCAAATTTATATTAATATTTGAATTTCTTCAAATATTAATTTCTCTCATAATAATATATCAATATATATTATATTGTTTCCCTTAGTAAATTGAACATTTTCAATTTACATTTATTACTCAGTTCCCTCAAATTACTTTATGAGCTACCAGTGGGACCTAATCGACCTGCAGATCAGAAGCTCCAACGATGTGAGATTAATTATTCAAACTCATTAACCAAATTAATCAATATTCGTTAACTGTGTGTACATTCCACTATAGACTCACAGTTGCACTCTTCTCACTGCAGACATATTTTCTGTGTCCACGGATTTAGACCAATATCGACTAGTTAGTCCTTCACGAGTGTCCGTAACTCCAGTTGGGTAAAATTACCGTTTTCCCCCTAGGTTACTTCTATTTCCTTAAGTACCAGTTCTCCTCTAATGAACAACCTGTTTGTGGTCCAACCATCAAACAGAAAACCCTCTCGTGCCATTGAGAGGGTAAGGCCCTTTGTTCAAGACTCGGAGTCATCACTTAAGGGAACACTGATAAGGGTAAAAAATATACCTATTTTACCCTTATTCTTAGCTCATTTTTTGGTCAAATATTGAGTATTTTGGTCAATTTTTCTATTTCCGAGCTCAAAATATGTTAATTTGATAAGTTAGGGTGTTGAGAGTCACTTTTGTTGAATTATGCTTAATTGTGCCTAAAAAGACTTGATTTGAAGCAAAATTGACTTAGTTTGCTGTTGTGCAGAAAAACAGATTTGAAGCTGGAATTCAACAATGAAATGCGACCGCATTTCTGGGTAGGCAAAAATGAAACGCGACCGCATTTCTGGAAAAACAGAGGCCGTTCCAAGTCGCACATAGGTCATTGTTGACGAGTCTTCTTCGCACCTAACTGGTTGTTTTGACCCCGAAATTGACTGGGCAACCTTCTAGCACCTATTTCGCAGCTCCTCAACCAATTTCTACACTATATAAGCTCGGGATTCGAAGTCAAATTCAAGCAGAACTCACTTGGAAGAAAAGGGTGGTGACAGAACCCTGGCTCGACACCAATGAGTAGGGGTGCCCGAGGTCCTTCTTAGATGACCAAATTCTAACCCGAGAGAGAGTTAGACATCAAACCTTGTGGTTTGTAGAGAGTTTCACCCATTCCCATCTTGTAAAAGTGAGAGAGTGGAGTGTCTTAGCGAACTCTAGAAGGATTGTGTAAACAAAAAACCCATAATATTTAGCTATCTCTTTTTATTCCAGCTCTTGAATCTTTTCATTATCTTTGTATTCTTTTCATCATTATTTCAATGAAAATGTGTTCATTTGCTTTTTATCCCAACGTGAGTAGCTAAATCCCGCCGAGGGGTTCAATGTGGTGAATTCCCTTAGGGTTTAATGGCTTGAAAGTGTTTTATTTGCTTAAGTAGGGTTTAATGCATGTCATTGTTTATTGAATATCATTCTGATCTTGCTGAGTTTAATTTTATCACTTAGACTTTGCATGCTATGTGAGTTTGATCTCGAAAGGGACAAACGATATCGGTTCTCATAAAGGTGATATAGGAGAAAGGGACAAACGATATCGGTTCTCAACATGATCCTACTACAAACGATATCGGTTCTCAACATGATCCTACTACAAACGAAAGGGACAAACGATATCGGTTCTCAACATGATCCTACTACAGAGATTGTTCGGCGGTATAGGGCAAGCTGCCTAAGGCACCCTATATCGACTATAGGGTTATAGGTTGCATTCGTGAATTATATATGTCGGAGTCGAGTCCCAGAAATGGGCATAACGGTACTCGCTTAGCCTTCTTACGGTTTTTGGAAACAAGGGCCAAAAGGAAGTTAAATCTGACCCAATGCATTAAACACTCTTAAGTTAGATATTGCATAAGTATGGTTGTTACCCTAGGGATGAATCCATGTTGAATACCTCATTTTATCTTATTCTTATTCTTTATTGTTTTATTGCTTGTTATATTTTCTTTTCGAAAACCCAATCAATCAACTTATTATTTTCTTTGGTTACCTTTTTCAAAAGCAATCAGTTGAGCAATTTCTTCATCAAATCTGAATTTCCAATTTAGTCCTCGTGGGATCAATACCCTTGGAATACTTTCTAAGGTTTTTTTATTACTACGTGCGACAGTGTATACTTGCACTTAAGCGTTGGCTGAATATTTCTTTCTTATTATCATTCATCTTATCTCACATTCCATCCATTTAGCTAGCCACACACCAAACACTCAGCTACTTCCCTAAAGTCGGGAAGGAGTGAGTTCCATCTTGTACGATTATGTTCCCAGCTCTCCATTTGGTCTTGTCCCCAAAATGGTAGGCTTATTGAGTCGACGTATTGGCCACTCTCACCCATACAAATCAAAGGACGATCCCTCATGAGCAGGAGTCCATAATCAACTCGTGATTAAGACTAAGTTGTCTAGGTCGTCCTAGTGAAATAGAAAACCAACTAGCTAACGGTGTTATAACTAGTGGCTACTATTTTGCGGTCTGGTCATATGCAAACTCATTGCATAGGATACCCTCACTCGCATGTCTCCTACACGAACGCGTTGGTTCATAGCGTTTGTATCAAATACAAAGTGGGTCGTATCCATAGTGTCACCAGGATAAGGCACCCAGTCTTATCCCTATACTATAGACCCTTTAGGCTGTTTCTTGAACAGTGATCCCCATATGTCGCCACATATAGTTCAAGACTCATATTACAGCCTAGGATGTCTAGTTTATTGGATTAGGGTTATTTTAGGCAAAGACAAATATAAAATAACTAATAACATTTAATGGAAAAATATATCAATATTATTTCATTAATATCCGGTCAACGGTTACATTTACTATCTACGAGTTTTAGGGCATAAAACCCAACATAAACACCATGACTTTAGATCCTACTAAATACGGGCAGAACTTCTCAAAGGCAAATACAACCGCTAACAACTCCTTCTCAGTAGTTGTTTAGTTGATCTGGGCCACAATCATAATCCTACTTGCGTAATAAATAAGATGGATAACTTTGCCTGTCTTTTGCCCCAACATTGCACCTACTGCTACATCACTGGCGTTGCACATCACCTTGAACGACAAACTCCAGTCTAGTGCACAAAGAATGGGTGCTAAAGTTAAAGCAACCCTCAAAGTCTCAAAATCCCTTCTACAATCTGCATCAAAATCAAAAACACTATTAGCTTCTAACAATTTACAAAGAAGTTTACTAATTTGGGAAAAATCTTTTATGAACATCCTGTAAAACCCAACGTGAACCAAAAAACTACGAATCCCCTTAACTGAACTTGGTGGCTCTAATCTCTCAATGATTTCTATTTTTGCTCGAACAACTTCTAAGCCTTTCTTCGAAATTTTATGACCCAACACTATGCCCTCCTTCACCATGAAGTGACACTTCTCCCAATTAAGAACTAGATGGCTATCCCCACACCTCTTCAGCACCTTACCTAAATTATTCAAACACTCTTGAAAAGACCCTCCAAAAACTGAGAAATCATCCATAAACACTTCTACTGTGGACTCGATCATATCAGAAAAATAGCTAACATACACAACTGAAATGTTGTTGGAGCATTGCAAAGGCCGAAAGGCATTTGCCTAAAAGCGAACGCCCCATAAGGGCAGGTGAAAGTGGTGTTTTTTTGGTCCTCAGGAGCTATGGTAATTTGGTTGTACCTAGATTATGAAGGGAATAAAGTCCCCACGCAGCGGAAGCGCATCGATTGGACCTTACGTCGTATATTAATTAACATTAAAATACCGTTACGAAAACTCAAACAAACTTTAAACACTCTTTAAAGCTGCTGGAAAATTGGTTTAAACATGCTGAAAAATAAATCTAAATTTATTTTCATGCTTTTCTAAAGAAAGAAGGAAGAGCCGTTACAAATCTTCGTTGTAGACTTGACCGTTCTTCGCCAACGACGCTCCACGAATGAAAACGCAGCAGCCTCCTTTTCTTGTGATCGCTGGAAATTTCTCCTTTGAATGACACAATAACCACAGAGGTTACACCGGTATGTCTCTAAGTCTAGGAGGCAAAAGACTTGTGGGAGTCTTACTCTAAGAGGGAGGCTAGAGAGAATTCTAGGTCTTGTCTTGAGAGTCTAAGAGCAAGAGCAAAGTGTCATGGACCAATTAGGTCTAGTGTTCTATTTATGGAAGAGAGGCCATGAATAAAATATTTAATTAAATCAATCTTTTCCAAAATTGATTCAATCTTATTCCTTATTTAATCAATCATGATCAATCAATTCCATAATTGATTAATCTTTTCCACAAATGTTTAATTACTTCCATAAGTGATTAGATCATTTCCATAAATGATTAATCACTTCCTTAAGTGATTAATTATTTCCATAATTGATTAATTCCCGGTTAATGAATTCTTAAATTAATTAACCACCAATTAAATATCACATATTTAATTTCCGACCTTGAATTAATTAACTCGCCCAAATAGATTTAAGGCCTTAAATTAATTAATTCATTATTTGAACTCTTTCAAACTTCCATAAATTTATATTTGAATTTCTTCAAATATTAATTTCTCTCATAATAATATATCAATATATATTATATTTGTATCCCTTAGTAAATTGAACATTTTAGATTTACATTTATTACTTAGTTGTCTCAAATTACTTTATGAGCTACCAGTGGAACCTAATGGACCTGCAGATCAGAAGCTCCAACGATGTGAGATTAATTGGTCAAACTCATTAACCACATTAATCAATATTCTTTAACTGTGCGTTCATTCCACTATAGACTCACAGTTGCACTCTTCTCACTGCAGACATATTTTCTGTGTCCACGGATATAGACCAATATCGACTAGTTAGTCCTTCACGAGTGTCCGTAACACCAGTTGGGTCAAATTACCGTTTTACCCCTGGGTTACCTCTATTTCCTTAAGTACCAGTTCTCCTCTAATGAACAACCTGTTTGTGGTCCAACCATCAAACAGAAAACTCTCTCATGCCATTGAGAGGGTAGGGCCCTTTGTTCAAGACTCGAAGTAACCACTTAAGGGAACACTCATATGCTTCCCTAAAGTCGGGAATGAGTGAATTCCATCTTGCACGATTACGTTCCCAGCTCCCAATTCGGTCTTGTCCCCAAAATGGTAGGCTTATTGAGTCGGCGTACTGGCCACTCTCACCCATACAAATCAAAGGACAATCTCTCATGAGCAGGAGTCCATAATCAACTCAGGATTAAGACTAAGTCGTCTAGGTCGTCCTAGTGAAATAGTAAACCAACTAGTTAACGTTGTTATAACCAGTGGTTACTATTTCGCGGTCCGGTCTTATGCAAACTCATTGCATAGGATACCCCCACTCGCATGTCTCCTACACGAACGCGTTGGATCACAGCGTTTGTATCAAATACAAAGTGGGTCGTATCCATAGTGTCACCAGGATAAGGCACCCAGTCTTATCCCTATACTATAGACCCTTTAGGCTGTTTCTTGAACAATGATCCCATATGTCGCTATATATAGTTCAAGACTCATATTACAGCCTTGGATGTCTAGTTTATTGGATTAGGGTTATTATTAGGCAAAGACAAATATAAAATAACTAATAACAATTAATGGAAAAATATATCAATATTATTTCATTAATATCCGGTCAACGGTTACATTCACTATCTACGAGTTTTAGGGCATAAAACTCAACAGAATAACCATTCAAGAAACAGTAATAGGCCTGACTTGCTAACCTATCCAACATCTGGTCAATAAATGGTAAAGGAAAATGGTCCTTACGGGTAGCTTTATTAAACCTCCTTTAATCCATACAAAACCTCTAGCCAGTTACTGTCGTGGTGGGGATCTACTCGTTATCTTTATTAGTCACTACTGTAACACCTCATTTATTAGGAACACACTGGACATGACTTACCCAATTACTATCTGCAATTGGATAAATAATCCCAACATCCAGCCATTTAATCACCTCTTTCTTCACAAATTCTTTCATTGCAAGATTAAGCCTTCTCTGTTGCTTAATACTTCTAAAGGATCCCTCCTCTAGAGTGATTTTATGCACATAGAAAGATGGGCTAATTCCCTAAATATCAGCCAATGTCCAACCAATTGCCTTGCGATATTGCTACAACAACTTAATTAAGGCCTCTTCATCCTCCGACACTAAATCAGATGCAACAATGTTGGGCAACGTCTTACCTTCCCCAAGATACGCATACTTCAGATGATCCGGTAAAGGTTTCAAATCTAAAGTAGGCACCTCTATTAGGGATGGCTTAATAGGAGGAGTCTTCCTTTCATTCAAATCCAACGTCTCAAAAACATTCTCTAACCTAGACATTTCCTTTTCAATTTTTTTCTCTAAAGTACACACTTCTAAATCTTCTACACTAACTTCGCCATAGTCCCTCAAATCTTGATTTGTCAAATCCTCAGTTGTTGTCTCAACAATTGTGTTCTCCAGTAGCTAGGTGAAAGGGCAATCTTCCAACTCATCTGGATACTTCAATGCTTTGAAAACATTAAACTTCACTTCCTCATTATGAACTCTCATCGTTAATTCCCCCTTCTAAACATCTATCAATGCCCTACCAGTAGCCAAAAATGGTCGACCAAGAATAATTGGGACATCTCTATCTGCCTCATAATCTAAGATAATAAGATCGACAGGAAAACTAAATTTAACTATTTGGACCAAAACATCCTCAATCTTACCCTCAGGATATGTGATAGATCTATCTGCTAGTTGGAGTGTCACTGTGGTAGGCCTAACTTCACCTATACTTAGCTTTCGATAAACCGAGAGAGGCATAAGGTTTATGCTCACACCTAAATCACAAAGTGCTATTCCCAACTCCTTTCCATCTATGTAGACAGGAATAGTGAATGATCCTGGATCCTTAGCCTTGGTAGGTAGCCCATTCTTAAGAATAGCACAACATTCCTCAGTAAGTGCCACAGTCTCAAACTCTCCTAATCTCTTCTTTTTAGTCAAGATGTCCTTAAGAAATTTAGCATAATTTGACATTTGTTCTATAGCCTCTACTAGGGGTATATTTATATGAAGCTGCTTTAGAATTTCCAAAAACTTTTTAAATTGAACATCCTGGTTCTTAGGCTTTTGCCTCCGTGGAAAAGGTAGGGGTGGTCTAAATGGTGGTAGAACTACTTTCGGTACAAAACTAGATGCTTCAGCATCTTTATTGCTGATAGCGGGCAGAAATGTCGCTATTTTAGTCCTAATTTATTAAGCTTTTAGGCGCTTTAATTGTGTTTTTAATGAGAAATCCTAATTTAATTTACTATTTTGTCCTAAGGAGCAATTTATGGATTTTTGGTGGAAAATGCCCTAAAATGAGCCATCCAAGCCCAAATTTCCATCCATGGGTCAAGGGGAAGCCCAAGAAGTCAACCATTTGAAGAAGATCCAAAAAGAAATGAAGAAAGACCCAATTTCAAGCCCAATCCACACTAGTCTAGTCTGAAATCCGCATAGCGTCGAGACGCTGTGGGGACAGCATCGTGACACTGTTTCATTTCTTGGCCAGCAAGTTGAGTGACGTCACAGTGTCGCGGCGCTGTGTCGATAGCATCGCAACGCTGTCCTATTTCCGGGCCTATAAATAGCGCCCCTTGGTGCCCATTTTATGCACAAATCATCATTCAATTCTTTCATTCCTTTCTCTCCTTGGCTCCTTTGGAGCCTTCTCTCAAGGCTTTTTAGCCTTTTTGAGAGTTCTTTAGTAGGAAAATTTTGGGGAGTTTTTGGGGAGCACTCTAGGAGGTTCAAGGTGTGCTTGGAGGGACTCCAAGCGCCAGCGACAGGGTCTTCGACGGACAATTCCTTCCCTTTTATTTTGCTCATATTTATGCTTTCCATTGTAAATTTTGTGAATATTTTAGCTATGTATAACAAAACCTCAATTTGGGGTCTTGAAATGAAATTATAGTTAAATATTGTTATAATTGTCTATCTCTTGCCCTGTTTACTAATTATTTGTATGGATGCTCGTAATGTTGTATGCAATCTGGCCAGTTGTATATTGATCTGATTCTTAATGGAGACTCGACGGAGAGAAATTAGGATAGATCATAATCCATGAAACTAGTTTAATTGCCCGTCGTGACCGGGATTAGTTGATTAAACTTAGATTTCTAAAATGAATCAGAACGTAATAATTAATTAATTTTAATGGTGCTAAGGACACTTAGGTTGTTAAAATGAATTAATTACAATTAGGGGAGACCGACAGGAGATCCTATGTGATGAATGGAGATTCTAGGATTATAATTAGTTAGACAACGAGATAGGTTAATTGTAATAATTTAGCTATTAATTGATTTTCAAGACCCCACTTCCCATTTAAAAACTCTTTCTCCATATTTTATTTTTCCTTGATTGATCAATTTTTCTCTTTAATTGCTTTAAATTTTAAATTCATTTTAATTGCATGTTTTGGTCCCTAAATATTATTTCTCCCAAGTATTTTTTGTGTTCAAGGAATTTTTGCTTTGCTTAATTTTCGCTTCGCCTCCTTGTGGATTCGATACTCGGAATATTTCTGTTTTATATTACTTGTGGCCCGTGCACTTGCGGTATTAGTAGGTGTAGACGTCGCCCCAACAACTACTGCCTCCATCATTTTTACCAGACTCTAACTCTTTCTCAATTGAATTCTTACCTACATTTTTATCACTTCTTTTCTCTACTTCCTAGGGTTTATTAGACTCTTTCCTCTCTTCTAGTTGTTTACCACTCCTTAAAGTTACCACATGCACCTGCTCCTTACCTTCCCTTCTAGGGTGCTTAGTATTCGAAGGAAGTTTTCATTGAGGTCGTGCCTTCAGCTCATTAGCTACCTGACCCACTTGCAACTTTAAGGCTCTTAATGAGACCTGATGACTTTGGATTGCGACATCATTAGGAGCCATATACTCCTTCATCATCGTCTCCAAAGAGTTACCCGAATTCTACTGGATAGCCTGCTTATTTTGTTGGGGCAATCCATGATGATTAACAAATCCTAGTTGATTTGCCACCTTTTACTGTGCTTGGGGGGCTTATGAATTACTTCCTTGTCCTCCCCACGCAAAGTTAGGGTGGCTATGACAACCCAAATTGTAAAAATTCGAATATGGATTATTCCTTTGATTACCTACGAAAAACACGAAAGCTGGGTTGTTGAGGCAAAACTCATAATTATGATCTTCACCAAAATAAACACAAGATTCGACTACCACTTGGTTCACAACTGTAGTAGGATCATGTTGGGTTTTATGCCCTAAAACTCGTAGATAGTGAATGTAACCGTTGATCGGATATTAATGAAATAATATTGATATATTTTTCCATTAATTGTTATTAGTTATTTTATATATGTCTTTGCCTAATAATAACCCTAATCCAATAAACTAGACATCCAAGGCTGAAATATGAGTCTTGAACTATATGTAGTGACATATGGCATCATTGTTCAAGAAACAGCCTAAAGGGTCTATAGTATAGGGATAAGACTGGGTGCCTTATCCTGGTGACACTATGGATACGGCCCACTTTGTATTTGATACAAACGCCGCGATCCAACGTGTTCGTGTAGGAGACATGCGAGTGGGGGTATCCTATGCAATGAGTTTGCATAAGACCGGACCGCGAAATAGTAACCACTGGTTATAACACCGTTAACTAGTTGGTATTCTATTTCACTTGGACGACCTAGACAACTTAGTCTTAATCCTGAGTTGATTATGGACTCCTGCTCATGAGAGATTGTCCTTTGATTTGTATGGGTGAGAGTGGCCAATACGCCGACTCAATAAGCCTACCACTTTGGGGACAAGACCGAATGGGGAGCTGGGAACATAATCGTACAAGATGGAATTCACTCCTTCCCGACTTTAGGGAAGCAGATGAGTGTTCCCTTAAGTGGTTACTCCGAGTCTTGAACAAAGGGCCCTACCCTCTCAATGGCACGAGAGGGTTTTCTGTTTGATGGTTGGACCACAAACAAGTTGTTCATTAGAGGAGAATTGGTACTTAAGAAAATAGAGGTAACCTAGGGGTAAAACGGTAATTTGACCCAGCTGGTGTTACGGACACTCGTGAAGGACTAACTAGTCGATATTGGTCTAAGATCCGTGGACACAGAAAATATGTCTGCAGTGAGAAGAGTGCAACTGTGAGTCTATAGTGGAATGTACACACAGTTAACGAATATTGATTAATGTGGTTAATGAGTTTGACCAATTAATCTCACATCGTTGGAGCTTCTGATCTGCAGGTCCATTAGGTCCCACTGGTAGCTCGTAAAGTAATTTGAGGCAACTAAGTAATAAAAGTAAATTGAAAATGTTCAATTTATTAAGGGAAACAAATATAATATATATTGATATATTATTATGAGAGAAATTAATATTTGAAAAGTTCAAATATAAATTTATGGAAGTTTGAAAGAGTTCAAAATAATGAATTAATTAATTTAAGGCCTAAAATGTGTTTGGGCAAATTAATTAATTCTAGGCCGGGAATTAAATATGTGATATTTAATTGGTGGTTAATTAATTAAAGAATTCATTAACCGGGAATTAATCAATTGTGGAAATAATTAATCACTTAAGGAAGTGATTAATCATTTATGGAAATGATCTAATCACTTATGGAAGTAATTAGTCATTTGTGGAAAAGATTAATCAATTATGGAATTGATTGATCATGATTGATTAATTAAGGAATAAGATTGAATCAATTATGGAAAAGATTGATTTAATTGAATATTTTATTCATGGCCTCTCTTCTATAAATAGAACACTAGACCTAATTGGTCATGACACTTGAGACACTTGACACTCTTGAAAGACAAGACCTAGAATTCTCTCTAGCCTCCCTCTTAGAGAAAGACTCCCACAAGTCTTTTGCCTCCTAGACTCAGAGACATACCGGTGTAACCTCTGTGATGATTGTGTCAATCAAAGAAGAAAATTCCAGCGAAGAAAACCAAAGGCGGCTGCTGCGTTTTGTTCGTTGGAGCATCGTTGGCGAAGAACGGTCAAGTCTACAACGGAGGTTTGTAACGGTTCTTCCCCTTTTCTTTAGAAAAGTATTAAAAATAAATTTAGATTTATTTTAGCATGTTTAAACCATTTTTACAGCGGCTTTAAAGGTTGTTTAAAGTTTTGTTTGAGTTATCGTAACGATATTTTAATGTTAATTAATATACGGCGTAAGGTCCAATCGATGCGCTTCCGCTGCGTGGGGACTTTTATTCCCTTCAGATCCACCACTAGAGGTTGCTGAACAATGTTCACCATTGCCATGCCCTTAAGAGCATTAGCCAACTGTAGATACCGTATTTGGCCTGGTTCATTTTCTTATTTTTCTTATTATTTTAGTGTTTATGTTTAGTTTATTATATTGTTGTTATTATTATTATTATTTTTGTTATTATTTATTTATTATTATTATTATTGTTATTAATATATTTCTCATAACCACTTTTTTCCTAAGGTCTTTTATTCCCTCCCCAATCTCTCTCCATATCTTCATCCTCTGTAGTCTTCCCTGATGATTTGGTCTTGCCCATTAGTTTCTCCCCTCAACCTCCTCTCAATTAAACGGTACTTTCCTTACCTATCGACATATTGGTTGAAGCTTTCTATGGCCTATTTAAATCAATTGATTTCCTGTGGATGGGGAGGTAAGACTCTTGGCTAAATTCATTTTTTTTTCATCATTCCTTTTTTTTTTGTGTCCAATTGGTGCAAATAATTTTGGGCAACCCAAAGTGTTTAAATTGCACTGCTACTAAAGGTTGGGAATTTATATATTCTACCTAATAATGAAATTTTGTTTTGTAATTTAATAGCATAAGTCAATTCCATTTGTTTCACTTTACTGCGAGTTTAGAATAGGTTTAGTTGGTTTGCAGCTTTTTGTATTATGTGGATTGTGATAGATTTGATTGCATGGAAATAAGGTTTAGAATAGGTTTAGTTGATTTGCAATTATATATTTTGTGAAGTTTATTGCCTCTTTTTTTATTTTTTTTATTTACTTTTAATCTTGAAATTTTCGTAAGGTTAGAATAATTGATTAATTGGCAATTGTTTATAATTTGTGGAACATGCTGCCATTTTTTTTTTCTTTTTCCTTTCCATCTTTTGTACTATGCATCAAATTTCTTGATTAGATTTAGTTAAATCAATCATAGAGTTGAATTTGTGTTTAATGGGACCTTGTTGATTTGAAACTTATTATTATCTGGGTAGTTATTTACCATTTGTTTTGTAGAAAACTTTTAAAACATCTAGCTATTATAATTTTATTTTATTTTTTTTTATATTTATCAATTTTTTTTGTTTTATTAGATTTGATTGTGGAGGATGTGGATTTAGTTTGAATATTAAAATGATGTCTTAAAATTGGTATAGCAGTATGTTTAAAAAAATGTATTATTTAGTTATGATTTGATTTGCAATTTTTGTGTAGTTCTGTGGAATCCTGCAGTGTGAATATTATTATTATTATTTGAAAATTGAAGGATTATATTTGATTTTGGCATTAGTTATGCATAACAAATTATTTTATTTACTTGGTTACTATGAAGGAATGTTTGTTTTTAATTAAAAAAATTTGACACTCATTGTTGTTCTCTATAATCTTCATGTTCCTAATAGTATGGATAAACCAATGTTATTTCAATTTCTTTTTATTTTTTTTCTAAATTTTGTGTATAGTTTTATAGTTTTTAATCTAATTAATTTCATGTGTCCCTACTTTGGAATTTCTAAAATTTTAAATGACCAATGGTCTTTTCCCAATTTGAAATTTTGAGATTAAGCTTTTATAATTTTGCAGGTCGGGTAGTGTTTCTTTATGGTTAAAAATTCTATAAATACACGAAATTCCCAACCGAAAATAATTTCAACTTCTTTTTAAAAGGGTAATAAACTTTAAATTTGAGATTGAATAGTGTTTCCTTTTTAGAATTTGTTTGAATAAATTCTTTAAATGCATGAAAATTCTCTACAATTTTTGAGGAAAAGTAGTGTTCCCTTTATGTCCACCTTCCTCCATAAATATATGAAATTGCTCATTAATTGTGAAAAATTTGGGACATTTTTCATAAATTTACCAAAATTGAATTTCATAAACTCATTTTGAGATTGAGTAGTGTTCTCTTTTTAGAATTTGTTGTAATAAATTCTTTAAACACATGAAAAGTCTCATCCAAATAAAGTCATTTTGAGAAAAAGTAGTGTTCTCTTTATGGACCTTCCAATTCCATAAATTCTTGAAATTTCTCATTAATTGTGAATTTTAGAATTTGGGGGTGTTTTCCATAAATTTCTGAAAATTGTTTTTCTTTAACTCATTATGTTTTTCTAAAAATGAGATTGAGTAGTGTTCTCTTTTTGGGATTTATTTGACTAAATTCATTAAATACATGAAATTTCTCACAATATCTGAGGATGGAAATTAGAAAATTAAAAATTCGATTTTCTAATATTCTTGAGGTGAGAAAATTATTTTGGGTAACTAAAATAAATTTTCAATATTTTTTTTTTTTTTGTAATGGCTTTATGCCACTCATAATTGTTGGTTCATATTTTGTCTCCAAAATATGGATTAATAAATATGAGACATTTAAAAATAAAAGAAAATAAAACTTTGTGGACCAATATTTATTATTTTTTAAATTGGAGAATAAAAGATAAAATTTGGTAACCGTTTTCACGGGTGTTGGAGGGTGCCAATACCTTTCCTACACACACATGACTCCCGAACTCGAATTTTATTTTCGCAGACCATTTTTTCTTTTTGGGTTAAATTGGGTGAGCAATCACACTCTTAATTTGATTGGTGGCGACTTCAAAAATCTTTTTCAAGAGACCCTTAAAAGAGGACGTTGGTCGCTTTGCATCGCGACCTCGTTGTAACAGCTTGGCGACTCTACTGGGGACTGTTGGACAGAAACTTTTGGAGATTGGAGGGTAAAATTGAAAGATGGATTTTTGAGAAAGAGGTTATGAGAAAGAGGCTACTTGTGTTATTACTCAATTCTAGCTTTTTGGCTTGATACAAAAACTTTAAGACACTACTCCTATTTATACTAGTTTCCACCTCCTCAATTTGTGGTTAGGATTTTGCCAACACACAACTATAATCTTGTAGCTATAAATGATTCTCTAGAATATACAAAATTCTCTATAATATTCTAGAGAATTCTTCCTCATACTCCAACAATCTTCCTAAGGTATTTCTCTAAATTTTTCCTCTTCTTAAGACATTTCTAGAATTTGGGCTTTTATTTGGGCTAGGCCCAAATACTAAATATCCAAAATCAAGTTTATTTTTCAACACCCCCTCTTAAACTTGATTTTGTTACTCCCAACAGATCTCTTAATCTTATGAAGTCGTCTTTTTTAAGTGGCTTGGTGAAGATATCGGCAACTTGATCGTGAGTCTTTACGTAATCTAAATGCACATCCTTTCTTTTGATGCACTCTCTAATATAGTGGTAACGTGTATCAAATGTGCTTCGATCATGGAACACTGGGTTCCTTGCCAATGCAATTGCTGACTTGTTGTCCACGAAAATCTTGGTTGGCTCCTCTTGTGATAAGCCCAACTCCTCTAGTAGATTCCTTAGCCAAATTGCATGGCAAACACATGAGGTAGCAGCTACATATTCTGCTTCACAGGTGGAAAGAGTAACAATTGGTTGCTTCTTTGACATCCATGTGAAGGCAGTGTCTTCCATATAGAACAATAAACCAGTCGTGCTCTTGCGGTCATCCATATCTCCACCCCAATTGTTATCACTGTATCCCATGAGTTTGTAATCATCAGAAACAGAATAATACAAACCATAACTTATCGTACTTTTGATGTATCGAAGAATTCTCTTTGCTGCCTTCAGATGTGTGGTTGTTGGTGTCTCCATGTAACGACTGACGACGACTCCAACCGCATAGAGAATATCAGACCTTGTACATGTTAAATATCGTAGACTTCCAACCAAGCTCTTAAAGAGTGTTGGATTCACTCTTTCTCCTTCCTCATGATTTGATAGTTTGATCCCACATTCCATGGATGTGTTGACCGGATTAGACTATTCCATTTTAAATTTCTTGATCACCTCCTTTGCATATCCTTCTTGGGTGATAAAGATCCCTTTATCTTTTTGCTTTACTTCAATGCCAAGATAGTAAGACATGAGCCCGATGTCGGTCATCTCAAACTCATTTGTCATCTCTTCCTTAAACTTGTTGAACATACTCGGATTATTACCTGTAAAGATCAAGTCATCCACATAGAAGCACACAATCAATACATCATTATTTTGGGCTTTGATGTAAAGTGCGTGCTCATACGGACACTTGACAAAGTTTCTCTCGTGTAGGTACTTGTCTATTCGAGCATTCCAAGCTCTTGGAGCTTGCTTCAAACCATAGAGTACCTTTTTCAACTTCAGAACTTTGTCTTCTTCTCCTTCAACTTCATAGCCTTGAGGTTGTTCAATATAAACTTCTTTTTCAAGAACTCCATTGAGAAAGGCAGATTTCACATCCATTTGATGAATTCTCCATTTGTTTTGAGCTGTTAAAGAAATTATTAATCTAACAGTTTCTAGTCAAGCAACATGCGACAATACCTCATCATAGTTGATGCCAGCTCTTTGACTATAACCTTTCGCCACTAATCTTGCCTTGTATCTTTCAACTTCTCCTCTGACATTTCTTTTGGTTTTGTAAACCCACTTCACACCGATCACCTTGTGCCCTTTTGGAAGTGAGACTAGCTCCCATGTGTCATTCTTCTCGATCGCCTTAATCTCCTCATCCATAGCACTTTTCCAATTTTTGTTTTTCATTGCTTCTTGGAAGTTCATGGGCTCACAGTCGGCCAAAAAGATAAAAGAGAGTAAGATTACCATGATTTGCAGTTACCTCATAGAGTTCTTGTAATCTTCTAAAAAGTGGAATTCTTTCACTTGAGTTCTCATCTTCTTGAGAACTTGTAGTCGTTGGTGAAGCTGTTGGAGTAGAATGCTCCTCTCTTGTTTGCTCCACGTCATTTTCTTCAAAGTATGGAAAGAAGTTGTAGTCTTCATCACGTTGTCTCCAATCTCATGCTCATGCTTCATCAAATATTACATCTCGACTGATTATTGTTTTTCCCGTATCAGGATTGTAGAGCTTGTAGCCTTTAGTGTTGGAGTCATAGCTGATGAATATGTACTTCTCACTTTTATCATCCAACTTACTTCTCTTTTCATCTGGAATGTGTACATGAGCAATACTTCCAAAGACTCTGAGATGAGAAATCCCAAGCTTCCTTCCGCTCCAGGCTTCTTGTGGTGTTTTTCCATGTACGCTTCTTGTGGTGTTTTTCCATGTACGCTTCTTGTTGGAGATCGGTTGGATAGGTAGACTGCACATGCCATCGCTTCTGTCCATAACTCATTTGGTAGCTTCTTGCTTTTGAGCATACTTCTTGTCATGTTGAGAATTGTTCTGTTCTTT
The DNA here is from genome assembly GCA_036850905.1 of Luffa acutangula. NCBI lineage: Eukaryota > Viridiplantae > Streptophyta > Magnoliopsida > Cucurbitales > Cucurbitaceae > Luffa > Luffa acutangula. The sequence continues at coordinate 18,368,390 of CM072096.1, forward strand.
CTTTTTGCCACTCCATTTTGTTGGGGAGATCTTGGCACTGTTAAGGGTCGTCGAAATCCATGGTCTTCACAATATTTTTGGAATTCATTTGATGTGAACTCTCCTCCACGATCAGATCTTATGGCCTTGATGACTAAGCCACTTTCTTTCTCAACAAAGACTTTGAACTTTTTGAAATCCTCGAACACCTCTAACTTATGCTTCAAGAAATACACCCATGTTTTTCTTGAAAAATCATCAATAAAGAGAAGGAAATAGTTACTCTTACCGAGTGAGCTTGGCTTGATTGGACCGCACACATCCGTATGGATGAGTTCCAAAGGCCTTTGAGCTCTTGAGTTGGACTCTTTCGAAAAGCTTTTCTTGAATTGCTTTCCAAGTAGGCATCCTTCGCACACTTGATCAGGGTGGCTGATGGAAGGTAATCCTCTCACCATGTTCTTCTTGAAGAGCGATTCTAATCCTCCAAAATTGAGATGCCCAAATCGAAGATGTCAAAGCCAAGATGCATCTTTATAACACATCTTCAAGCATTTTGCTATGTCGTTTGAATGTTGAGTATAAATATTCTATTTTTTGTCATTGACACCTTGATGTGGAATTTTCCTAACGCAAGCACACGGGTCAAGTAATAGTAAAGTGATTTTTTAAATCGAGTGTCGTCCTCTAGATTGGATTTTTAATCAAATTTAATTACCGAAAATAATCTTGTCCAATTTTATTTAGGGAACCAAACAAAGTGAGAAATAATGGAAATCTAACACAATGCAATAAAATAGTGACAAACAATTGATGACAACGATCTTAGGGAATTGATTTCACTAATTGGGATTATGGATTAATTCATGGATTAATGACATGCTATGATTCATAAATCTTGGAATACTAAAATCACACATATCTCTCCCGAGCATACATGATTCTCCCACATGCAATGAACCCAATATCCCTATCCAAATTCATTAAACATGTAAGGCATTAAGGTTATCCTTTTTAACAATTTCTAGAATTAACTATTATCTCCCGATTTCTAGCTAAATCCTAGTTATGCATAATGAGTTCTAAGCTAAATCCTCTCTCCCGAGTTAGATTTAATCACAATCAACATTCAATTCATGGACGGTAAATTGAAAGCATTAAACATACAATATGCATAAATGAAGCAATAACAACAATCCATAAAGTGCCATACAGCTACATCAATCCCTAGGAAATAAACTTAGCTACACATAATCCGAGTTACGATATAAACTAAGTCTAAATAAACCATAAAAACTACTAAAGAAAAGGGAAAAGAGAAGTAAACGCTAAGTAGGTCGAGACCGAACGTCCCCGTCACGATCTCCACGAATAAAGCTTTGAAATCTACTTTTCTCCACTTGCTTCAGCCTTCACAGCAGCCTTTTTTCTATGTTTTACGACCCCAAAGTCACAAAAAAAAAGTCCCTCAATCAGCTCTAATTGCAATCTTTAAATAAGGCAAAAATTGGTCCTAGCGTCGCGACGCTGTGGGGGTAGCATCGCGACGCAACGATGATTTTTCAGATTCTCGGATTTTCGACCGAGAGCGTCGCGACGCTGGTCCTAGCGTCGCGACACTATGGTTTTTTTTTTTTTTTTTTAGATTGAAAACTTCATTTAACTCCAATTTCTAGATTAAGCTTCAAACACATATTTCCTACAAATAAAACATATAAATGCATAAATTTGGCCAAATAATTGTAAAAGACTAGCTTAATTAATTAGAGAAAAATAGCTAGCTATGCTCGGTATCACACCTTAGCAATCATATTATTTGCATTGTCTCTTATAGAAAGGTTATTATATTTTAATTCAATGTCATAACCTTTCTCTAAGAGTTGACCCAAACTCAAGATATTACTCTTCACACTTGGCACGTAATAAACATTTGAAATAAATTGATGCTCACCATTCTTCAATCGGATAAGAATGTTACCTCTTCCTTTTACTTCCACCTTGGATTCATCTCCGAAGGCTACATTGCCGCTCACCGATTCATCCAGTTCCACGAACATGCTCCTTTTTCCACACATATGGTTGCTTGCTATAGTGTCTAGATACCATTTATTATCTTTGTTCCATTCATTGTTCGTGCAAGCCATCAATAAGGTGTCACATTCTTGACTCCTTTCAATGAAGTTTGCCTTCTCTTCAACTTTTTTGTTGCTAGGAGCTCTACATTCAGAGGCATAATGACCAAACTTCTGGCAATTGTAGCATTTAATATTTGATTTATCGTACCTTGATCTTGAGTTGCCTGAACCACGACCTCTTGTTGAGTTTTCTCCTCTTTGAAAATTGTTGTTGTCTTCATAGGGCCTCCAACCTCGTCCTCGTCCTTGCCCTTGTCCATGACCTCTTCCTCGTCCTCGATGTCCACTATGACCACGTCCTTGTTGACCTTTATCACTCTGACTAACTCCTCCAGTAGGTGAATCAACTTGCAGCTTGAGTAATTGGTCCACGATTCCTTCCTTCTTCTTTTTCTTTTCTTTGTATGCTTGTAACGATCCCAAGAGTTGCTCAATGGTCATAACATTCAAGTCTTTTGTTTCTTCGATTATGACAACAATATGTTCAAACTTTGGATCTAACGATCTTAATATTTTCTCCATGATTTTTACATCATCAAGCTTTTCACCATTCCTCTTAAGTTGATTGGTGGCCGTTAAAAGTCTAGAAAAATAGTCGAAGATGGCTTCCCCTTCTTTCATATTCAAAGTTTCAAACTCTACTCTTAAAGTTTGAAGACGTACCTTCTTGACGGGATCTGCTCCCTTGTATGATGTTTGAAGCTTCTCCCATGCTTCTTTCGCTGTCTTTGCTTCTGAAATCTTCTCAAAAGCATCGTCATCTAATCCTTGATAGGTTAGATAGAGAGCCTTCTTGTCTCTCTTTCTTGAGTCTCTCAAACCATCCCTTTGTGCTTGAGAAAGACTATCATCATTCTCTGACTCAGTGTATCCTTTCTCTACTATCTCCCATACGTCTTGCTAACCAAGGAGAACCTACATCTTGATGCTCCAATTATCATAGTTGCTCTTGATGAGCATTGGAACTTGGAATGAGACCATGTCGTTGCTAGCCATCTTCTTAGCAAGGATCTTCAAGCTCTGATACCACTTTGTTGGACAAAAACTTTTGGAGATTGGAGGGTAAAATTGAAAGATGGATTTTTGAGAAAGAGGTTATGAGAAAGAGGCTACTTGTGTTATTACTCAATTCTAGCTTTTTGGCTTGATACAAAAACTTTAAGACACTACTCCTATTTATACTAGTTTCCACCTCCTCAATTTGTGGTTAGGATTTTGCCAACACACAACTATAATGTTGTGGCTATAATTGATTCTCTAGAATATACAAAATTTTCTATAATATTCTAGAGAATTCTACCTTATACTCCAAAAATCTTCCTAAGGTATTTCTCTAGATTTTTCCTCTTCTTAAGACATTTCTAGAATTTGGGCTTTTATTTGGGCTAGGCCCAAATACTAAATAAATCAAGTTTATTTTTCAACAGGGACCACTTCATGAGAGTCTAAACTACTGAATATTTATCTTTTTTTATTATTATCCAAGTATTTTTATTTAATTTTTCTTTGTTGGTTAATTTAGTTTGTTTTTTTTTTAACAACATTTTGTTTGTTTGTTTTGTTAGTAAACTTTGTTTGTTATTTATTATTTTATATTGTGCTGTTTAGTTTTTGTAAATGATCTTCCTATTACTTTTATTCTGTTTATTATGTAAATCTAAGTTACATGTCATCATGCATCTCACACAACTTCACGAGCCTCCTACCAGGGCTACACCTGTTAAGATTAGAATTGAGGATGGAGTAGTGTCGACCTTCGAGAGGTTCCGACCCACGTGCAGGCACACGAAAAATTCTCGCTCAGATTAACCCTTTTATTACTTTTTATAATATCAGGATTAATTTGAGGGCCTTATCCATTTAGGATTTAGACATGCCAACACTTCATCATTTTGTATCCGGTAGTTATTTCATGTATTTATATTTGATATTTCGTTCATTTATTATTTAATCCCGTTAATGTTATTTATTATATGTTTTCATTTATTTAATTATTTTGTGGAGTAAAAAAAAGATATTTTATTATTATATGTAGATTTAAGTTACATGTCACCATGTATTTTACACACATTCACAAGCCTCTTATCCAGACTATTACCCTTTAAGATTAGAATTGAGGATGGAGTAGTGTCGACTTTCGAGGGGTTCCAGCTCCCGTGCAAGCACACGAAAAATTCTCGCTCATATTAATCCTTTTGTTATTTTTTTTTATAATATCGGGATGGATTTGAGGGCCTTATATGTTTAGGATTTAGAAATACCCACACTGCATTTTCTATGCGCCAATTATTTCATGTATTTACTATATCTCATATTTCCATTTTTTTAAAAATATTTTTATCCAATTAAGGTTCTCATGACTCTTTAAGATTGGATTAAGGATTTGGTAGTGTCAAGTTTTGAGGGGTTTCAACCTCTATGAGATACCTTCTTCACTTTTTCTTCTTTTTCTTCTTCTTTATTTCCTAATTAAGCTAATTTGAGAATCTACATTTCTATATTGAAGGTCATACCTTGGTTTTTACATTCCTCCTTTATAAATTTTGAGAGTCTAGCTTTCCTATACCCTTCAAGGTCTTGCAATTTTTTCCTCTTCTTTTTATTTCTTCAATTTATTTATTTATTATTATTATTTATGCTTTTTTCCTTCTATTATTATTATTATTATTATTATTATTATTATTATTATTATTATTTAATTAAATTATTCTTATTCTTATTATTTTATTTTATATTTATTTATTATGATTATTATGATGATTATTATTATTATTTGGAAAATGAGCTAGCTCCTTTTATGTATGTGCATTTATTCCTTAAAATCTAAGGTGTAGTGTTTACCTTCGAAGAGCTTTGACTCTCGTGTAGGAGCATGAAAGCCTTATAATATTATTAATAATGCTAATTACTATTCTTAAATGTTTTTTTCTTTAATTATTTACTCTTTTTTTTCTCCCCTTTTTCCCTCTCTATGTGTGCTATTGTGATGAAAGTGGAATAACTGGAAATTTTTATTGTCATTTTATGCAAAAGGAGAACATAATGAGCGTCAACATGTCCAATGTGTGTCCATGCATTCATCCTTGGCACCTAAGTATGATGAACCAAGTGTTGTTCTCCAATGGGCCGAGAAAATATAGCAAAAATTTTGTGATAGCTTAACTGATTCTTCTCATATATCCTTACCAACCAGTTGCCAAATCTCTTTCACACAAAATAATTTGACCAAATTGATGGCCATATAGGAGGGTTTGTCACCAGAGCGTAGATTTGTATTCTCGAAGAAGTATGGTCATATAGTGGATTTGATGTATATTTCAGTAAACTATTTTACTTTAAGAGCTATAGTTCACTTTTGGGATCCAACTTACCGTTGTTTCACGTTCGGTTCATTTGCTTTATTACTAACAATCGAGGAATATCAAGCTATGCTCAGCATTCTTGAGAAGGAGGAAGACATAATTTATTGTTTCAACCCCAAGTTAACAGCAAAAAGGACTTTATCAAAGTTTTTGACAAATGTCCACGCTACTGATATTCAAAAGCACATGAGGACTAAAAGGGAAGAAGAAAACATATTGTTGGATTATTTAATAAAGATCACTCAAGCCCACTTGGATGAGGATAAGAGTCTGACCTTATTTGCATAAGAGTCTGACCTTATGACAATAAAAAAAATAATGTACATTGCACTTTCTCTTTGTAGTGTACCCTTTAGTTAAGAATTAGTTTATTTTTATTTTCTCTCTTTTTATTTATTTATTTATTTATATTATTATTATTACTATTTTTTGTTTAATCATTATTTTTTCTCCTCATTCTCTAAAAAGGAACAAAAATAGCTCGCAACATTCCAATTCACCATCCCCTACAATACATGATCTAAAAGACGAATCATGGAAGAGCAAGACAAGGATATGGAGAAAATGAAACAAGAGATCAATAATCTTAGTGAACAAGTAGCGAAAATTCTAGAATTACTTTCAATTGGAAAAGGAAAAGGGGTTGTAGAAGCAACACATGCAAGCAATCCAATCCAAGAAATCGACGATCCTACTTATCCACAAGGATACTCCTCAACATATAAGACAACGCATACATGTTCCACAGTCACAAACTACCCAACAATATGTTGCTATGAATCCACTCTACATTGTTCCTCCTCTTGTCCCAGATATAGAGCAGTTGGAAGCTCAAGTGGAATTCAAATCCATAATATGACAACGTCTGGTCAACAATAGGTGGCGAGATAGCATGAGGGCATTCAAACTAAGGAAAAGTTGGTGGTTCTAGAAGAAAGGTTACGAGCAATTGAAGGGATAGATGTTTATGGAAATATTGATGCCACACAATTGTGTTTAGTGCCAGGTTTGACAATTCCAGCAAAATTTAACGTCCCAGAGTTTGATAAATATGATGGATCATCATGTCCTAGGAGCCATCTCATAATGTACTACAGAAAAATGGTTGCACACTGATAAGGGTAAAAGTATAACTATTTTACCCTTATATTTAACCCATTTCTTTGTCAAATATTGCATGTTTAGATCAATTTTACTATTCCCGACTCAAAATATGTTAAAGTTGATAAGTTATGGTATGAGATTCACTTTTGTCAAAATATGCTCATTTGTGCTTAAAAAGACTTAATTTTAAGGGAATTTTACTAAGTTTGTTGTTGTGCAGGAAAACAAAGGAAATGTTGGGATTTACCCAGAAATACGTCCGCATTTTTGGGAAGGCTATTTTGAAATGCGACCTCATTTCTGGAAAAATAAAGGCAGTTCCGAGTCGTCCGCAGGTCGTTTTGAACGAGACTTCTTCGCACCTAATCGGCTGTTTTGACCCCAAAACCGACTGGACTACCTACCAACATCTATTTTGCAGCTCCTCAACCATTTCCAACACTATATAAGCTCATGATTCAAAGTCAAATTCAAACAGAACTTATTTGGAAGAAGAGGGTGGTGGCAGAACCCTAGTTGACGCCTATGAGTAGGGATGCTCGATGTCCTTCTTAGATGACTAAATTCTAACCTTAGTTAGACATCAAACCTTAGGTTTGTAGGGATTTTCACCCATTCCCACTTGTAAAAGTGAGAGAGTGGAGTGTCCAAACGAACTCTAGAAGGATTGGAAAAATAGAAAACCCATAGTATTTGGCTACTTCCATTATTTTCAGCTTTTGATACTTTTCATTTATCTGTATTCTTTACATCTTATTTTCAATGAAAATGTATTCATTTTCACTTTATCTCACCATGAGTAGCTAATTGAGGGGTTCAATATGGTGAATTCCTGATAACTCTCCAAAATGGAGTTATTTAGGCCTTATTTCTATAGTGATTTGTGTGTCTTTTGTGCTAAATAGGGTTGATTTAAGTTGAATATTGCATGTTCTAACCCATTTGGAAAAATAGATGCTTTGGAAGTTATTTTGTGCATAATATATTGTCGAGCGACTTGAGGGAGAAAAATCTGTGATCCAGCAAAGCAAAGAGCAAAACTGCCACATCACAGCTCGTTAGCGAATTTAATGAACTGAAGTTAGTTAAGCTATTTTCGGATTTAAGAAGCAAGGAGAGCCATCCAAGTGTCTAGGTCAACCTAATTCAAGCTTGTCTTCATTCTATAAAAGGAAGAGTCATTCAAGTCAAACTCATTCCACTTCTGGGGAAGAGATCATTTCTCATTTCCATCATTGGAGAGCTGAATAGAGGAGGAAGATTGGGGACTACAAGAAGACCATCAATTACGAAGTTGATCAAGGGAATTAGTATTATCTTGTATTATTTTGTAATTATGGATGCGCATACTCAGATTGTAGTGTGTGTTATCATGAATGTTATGAACTAAATTACTTTAGGTGTTGGTTAGGAGTCATGTAATTGTCGTGCTTAATCTCTATGCAATATATGTTGATTTGATGCATCTTGATTATTTGTTGTGCTTATTTATATTTTGTGCCCGCTTGGCCAGTCGGTATGAATATCACTTCCTAGTTTTAGGGATGATTTGGGAAGTGTGTGGAATTTAATCATACTAGATCATTGTGTATTGGTGAACGCCAGTGACTGAGCTAGAGGTAGTCAGTTGCCTAGTGCTTGATCGGTAGTACGTCATTGGAGTTGAAACACATTCTAAAAAATCTAGAGCATCTTTTAAAACAATTACTGAATCCTGACCAACACTTGTTTCTAATCTGTCTGCTTTATTTGTTTACTTTCTATTCTGTCATTTCTTTTGCTTCAGCATTCTATCAAAATCAATCATTTTAACCTCTTCTGAAACCATTGAAAAGTTATACAAAATAGATAAAGTGAGAGCTAATTCAGATCCTGGATTCGATAAATACTTATTACTTGCTGCGGATTGTGTATGTTTGCACAATGTTCTAGAGTCTATTTTTACCTTATTTTTACCCACTCTAGAAACCCAACAATTCCTTTATGGTTCAATAGCTTGAAAGTGTTTTATTTGCTTAAGTTTTGTTCAATGCATGTCATTCTTTATTGAATATCACTCTGATCTTCCTGAGTTTAACTTGATCACTTAGACTTTGCATGCTATGTGAGTTTGATCTCGAAAGGGACAGACGATATCGGTTCTCATAAAGGTGATATAGGAGAAAAAGCTCGAAAGAGATTGTTCGGTGGTATAGGGCATGCTGCCTAAGGCACCCTATATCGACTATAGGGTTATAGATTGCATTTGTGAATTATCTATGTCGGAGTCGAGTCACAGAAATTTGCATAACGGTACTCGCTTAGCCTTCTAACGATTCTTGGGAGCAAGGCCAAATAGAAGTTAAATCTGACCCAAAGCATTGAATAGGCTTAAGTTAAATAATCCATGACTAGGGTTATTGCCTTTGGGATGAATCCATGTTGAATACCTCGTTTTATTTTATTGTTATTCTTTTATTCATTTGCTTGTTTTATCTATTTTTCTAAAACCAATCATCAATCATATTTCTTTGGTTACCTATTCTTTAAGCAATCATTTGAGCAGTTTCTTCTTCAAATCTGAATCTCCAATTTAGTCCTCGTGGGATCGATACCCTTGGAAAACTTCTAAGGTTTTTTTATTACTACATGCGACAGAGTATACTTGCACCAGGGTTGGCTGAATTTATCTTATTTATTATTTATCGTCTTATCTCACATCCATCCATTAAACTGACGACGCACCACACACATCAATAATGACAAATTATTGATCCATTGTTTTCAAGATAGTTTAATTGGGTCAGCCACTCGATGGTATATACAGTTAGACAATACACACATTCATGTTCGGAAGGACTTAGCGAACACATTCTTAAAGCAGTATAAGCATAATATTGACATGACACCAGATCGCCTTGACTTGCAGAGGATAGAGAAAAGAACTTCATAAAGTTTTAAGGAATATGCCCAGAGGTGGAGGGATATGGCTTTTGAGGTATAACCACCGCTAACAGATAAGGAAATGACGACTATGTTTATGCACACTTTACGATCTCCCTTCTATGATTGCATGATTAGTAATGCAACAACCAGCTTCTTTGATATCATCGTTATTGGTGAAAGAATTGAGTATGGAATTAAGCATGGAAGGATAACAGACGCTACAGTTGAATCGACTGTGGGAAAGAAAGGAACAACATCAAGGAAGAAGGAAGGGGAGGCTCAAGCAATTAGCTTTACAAAATCTTGGAAAAATAAATCAAAGTTTGGTAAAAGAGAATACGAGCAAAAGTACATGAACAATATCTCTGATGCTCCCTACAATAATTACGTGGCAACCCATACATTTTCTGGAGCCACGAAATCAACAAATACACATTTTCCACAGCAAAATTCGCATTCACCTAAACCATCTATGTAAGGTCAAAATAGTAGAATCAACCAAAACTCGTGGCATTATGACCCGATTCCCATGACTTATACAGAGCTTCTACCTTAGTTAATTCAAAATCGACAGTTGGCTCCCATCCCAATGGATCTCGTACAACCTCCTTATCCAAAATGGTATGATCCAAATGCTCGATGTGACTATCATGGTGGAGGATTCAGACACTCAACAGAGAATTGTGTCGTTTTGAAAAAGAAAGTACAAACCTTAATCAATGTTGGATGGTTAAACTGAAAGATGGGGAAAATTCGGATATCAACAACAACCCATTACCTAATCATGAGAACCCAAAAGTAAATGTTGTAGATTATCTCTCTGAAGTGTGTAAAGAGAAAGTTTATGAGATTACAACGCCTATGGAGGTACTTTTCGAGACTCTGTCCGATGCGAGATATGTTAATCAAGAGTACTTGGACCCTACAGTAAGATATGAAGGGTATGATGAAGAAAAGCATTGCATATTCCATCTAGGAATTGCTAGACATACTATTCAATATTGTGGCAAGTTCAGATCTGATAACTCTCCAAAAGGGAGTTATTTAGGCCTTATTTCTATAGTGATTTGTGTGCGATTTGTGACAAATAGGTGTTCTTTTAGATGAATATTATGTATTTTATCCTATTTAGAAGAATGAATGCTTTAGAAGTTATTTTGCAGAGAAAATAATGTTGAGCAACTTAAGGGAGCAAATTCCATGATCCAGCAAAGCTAGGAGCAAAACTGTCCACGTGAGCTGCACGTGATTCATTGATGAGGTGGCGTTTTCTGAAGCAATCTTAGAGCTAGGAAGCTTGGAGAGCCCTCCACGTGTAATCTTTGACCTAATTAGGGTTGACTCCACTCTATAAAAGGAAGTAGCTGTTTCAAGTCAAATCATTCCAAGAGGAAAGTTCAATTCCATTTTTTGGAGACTCACTTTCCATCTTTGGAAGCCGAATAAAGGAGGAACAATTGGAGACTCAAGAAGACCATCAACTACAGATTTCTTCAAGGGAATTTATCTTTTCTTGTAAAATTCTTGTAGTTATGGATGCACGTACTCAGATTGTAACGTGTGTTGCTTTTTACTCCATGAACTAAATTTACTTAGGTGTTGGTTAGGATTTATGTAATTGTCGTACTTCATACTTTATGCAATTGATATTGATTTGAGCATCTTTATTATTTGTTGTGCTTATTACTATTTTGTGCCCGCTTGGCCAGTCGATATGTATGCCACCTCTTAGTTGTTGGGTTTTATGCCCTAAAACTCGTAGATAGTGAATGTAACAGTTGACCGGATATTAATGAAATAATATTGATATATTTTCTCATTAATTTTTATTAGTTATTTTATATTTGTCTTTGCCTAATAATAACCATAATCCAATAAACTAGACATCCAAGGCTGTAATATGAGTCTTGAACTATATGTAGCGACATATGGGATCATTGTTCAAGAAACAGCCTAAAAGGGTCTATAGTATAGGGATAAGACTGGGTGCCTTATCCTTGTGCCACTATGGATACGACCCACTTTGTATTTGATACAAACGTTGTGATCCAACGCGTTCGTGTAGGAGACATGCGAGTGGGGGTATCCTATGCAATGAGTTTGCATAAGACCGGACCGCAAAATAGTAACCACTGGTTATAACACCGTTAACTAGTTGGTTTTCTATTTCACTAGGACGACCTAGACAACTTAGTCTCAATCCTGAGTTGATTATGGACTCCTGCTCATGAGAGATTTTCCTTTGATTTGTATGGGTGAGAGTGGCCAATACGCCGACTCAATAAGCCTACCACTTTGGGGACAAGACCGAATGGGGAGCTGGGGATATAATCGTACAAGATGGAATTCACTCCTTCCCGACTTTAGGGAAGCAGATGAGTGTTCCCTTAAGTGGTTACTCCGAGTCTTGAACAAAGGGCCCTACCCTCTCAATGGCACGAGAGGGTTTTCTGTTTGATGGTTGGACCACAAACAGGTTGTTCATTAGAGGAGAATTGGTACTTAAGGAAATAGAGGTAACCCAGGGGTAAAACGGTAATTTGACCCAGTTGGTGTTACGAACACTCGTGAAGGACTAACTAGTCGATATTGGTCTAGATCCGTGGACACAGAAAATATGTCTGCAGTGAGAAGAGTGCAACTGTGAGTCTATAGTGGAATGAACACACAATTAACGAATATTGATTAATGTGGTTAATGAGTTTGACCAATTAATCTCACATCGTTGGAGTTTCTGATCTGCAAGTCCATTAGGTCCCACTGGTAGCTCGTAAAGTAATTTGAGGCAACTAAGTAATAAAAGTAAATTGAAAATGTTCAATTTATTAAGGGAAAAAATATAATATATATTGATATATTATTATGAGAGAAATTAATATTTGAAAAGTTCAAATATAAATTTATGGAAGTTTGAAATAGTTCAAAATAAATGAATTAATTAATTTAAGGCCTAAAATGTGTTTGGGCAAATTAATTCATTCTAGGTCGGAAATTAAATATGTGATATTTAATTAGTGGTTAATTAATTAAAGAATTCATTAACCGGGAATTAATCAATTATGAAAATAATTAATCACTTAAGGAAGTGATTAATCATTTATGGAAATGATCTAATCACTTATGGAAGTAATTAGTCATTTGTGGAAAAGATTAATCAATTATGAAATTGATTGACAATGATTGATTAATTAAGGAATAAGATTGAATCAATTTTGGAAAAGATTGATTTAATTGAATATTTTATTTATGGTCTCTCTTCTATAAATAGAACACTAGACCTAATTGGTCATGACACTTGACACTCTTGAAAGACAAGACCTAGAATTCTCTCTAGCCTCCCTCTTAGAGAAAGACTCCCACAAGTCTTTTGCCTTTTAGACTTAGAGACATACCGATGTAACCTCTGTGGTTATTGTGTCATTCAAAGAAGGAATTTCCAGCGAAGAAAATCAAAGGCGGCTGCTGCGTTTTTGTTCGTGGAGCGTCGTTGGCGAAGAACGGTCAAGTCTTCAACGGAGGCTTGTAACGGTTCTTCCCTTTTTCTTTAGAAAAGCATGAAAATAAATTTAGATTTATTTTTAAGCATGTTTAAACCAACTTTCTAGCAACTTTAAAAGGGTTTTAAAGTTTAATTGAGTTTTCGTAACGGTATTTTAATGTTAATTAATATACGGCGTAAGGTCCAATCGATGCGCTTCCGCTGCGTGGGGACTTTTATTCCCTTCATTAGTTTCATGGATGATTTGAGAGGTGTCTGACATTTAATCACACTAGACCATTATGTGTTGGTGGACGCCAGTAACTGAGTTAGGGATAACCAGTCACCTAGTGCTTGACCAGTAGAATGTCATTGGAGTTGAAACACATTCCAAAAAATCCAGAGTTATGGGAAGATCCTTCTGATAAGACTGCAAGAGAATGTCTTATCAATATAATTGCTAGAGCATCTTTTTCGTTTTTTTTTGTTCTTTTTTTTTTTTTTGTATTTTGTTTTTTTTTCTTTGTTTTTTTGTCACCTTTTTTTTTATTCTTTTCTTTTTTTTTCCTTCTCCTTTCAATTGTTTTTCAAAAAATAAAATAAACTTCAATCTTTTTCTTTTATTTGTTTTTTAAAAAAACCAAATAAACTAGTTAAATTTTTTGAACAAATTGAATATTATATTGAAATTTATTCTTTTTTCTTAAAGAAATTGAAATTTAATTAAGTATTAATTGTTTTAAACAAGCCACAATTAATGTCAAATTGAAAAAAAAAAACTAATAATTAATTAAATTTCAATTTTTTTAAGAAAAAGAAATAAATTGTAATATATATTTTTATTATTTCTTTTCTTCCTTCTTCTTCTAGTTCAGCCACCAGTCGCCATCCATCGATTAAATATAAATTTAAGCAAACCACAAATAATGTCAAATTGAAAAAAGAAACGAAAAAAATAAAAACATTTAAGAAACAAACAAAAGAAAAAGAGAAGGAAAAAAAAAAAGAAAAAAAGGTGAGAGAAAAACGCAGAAAAAAAAATACGATTGAAAAAAAAAAGAACAAAAAACGATGAGCAGACTCGAACCAAGGACCTCTCCTATAACAGAGTGATATCATAAGTCGGTATATGGAGCGTGCAAGGCGTCTCTACCTGTGTTAACACCGTTAATAGGTGAGACGACCTATTTTCGACGTGCTTTTTTTAAAAAAATTTAATGTGAGAGCCGACCTATTGATTGTTTTTAAAATTTTTTTGGATAGATGACATGCCAAGTCATCATGTCGTCTCTCGACCTATTGATGTGGAAAAAAAACTACAATATTATAATAATAAGTTTACAATTAAACTTATTATCATAATAAGTTTTAAAAAGTACAATTTTAATAAAATAAAACTCCGGATTATGTGTCCATGACAGTGAGTTTTTTTTCCCTTTTTTTAGAAAAAAATATGTTTTTACTCTATGTGATTTGAATAGATTGCATTTTAGTTAATGAGCTTTCAAACTCAACAATTTACCTTTAAGATTTGGATTTTGGTATACTTTTGAAACGTCTATTAACTTTTCTGTTAATTAAAAGTTGATGTGACAATTTTTTAATAAAAATATTTTATTAATTAATTTTAATTAAAAAAACATTCTATTCATTTTTCTTTTTCTCTCTCTTTTCCCTCTTCTTTCTCCTCTTCCATGGTCGCCACCGCTGTTCTTTGTTTTTTTCTTCACCTCTTCCTCCTCCTTTTCTCCTTTCTCCCATTCTTCTCATTCTTCCCCTTTTTCTCATTTCTCCCTTCTTCCCTCCCCGTTGGACTGTTCACGAGTGAAAAAAAAAACATGAAACTCAGATCTGGAACGAACCCACTGAAACGAAGGGATCGAATCGAAAGGGAATGAACCTAGATCTGGGTTCTTCCTTCTTCTCTGTTGTGTTGGGTTGTTTGCGATTGTAAAAATAAAATAAAAAACAAAACAAAAAAAAAAAACTGAAACTAAAAAAACGTAACCCCTCAGATTTGAAACAAACCCAGTGAAACGAAGAGAAACATCCCTTCGTTTCAGTTCGAATCCAAGGGACAACTGTGTGTGTATATATATTCTCTTGGATATGAAAGAAGAGTGAGGAGGTGAATGGATGAAGAAGAAAGGAAGAAAGAAGGGAAGAAGAAGAGAGGGAGAAAAAAAAAGAAAAAAGAAAAAAATGGAGGATGGGGACGGACGACAGCGAACAAAAGAAAGGGGCGGTGAACATCCATGGAAGAGGGAGGAGAAAAAGGTGAGAAGGAAGAAAGATACACCCATGGAGGAGTGGGAAGAAAAACAAGAGGGAAGAGAGAAAGAGGAGAGAGAAAGGAGGGAGAAGGAAGAAAAATATTAAAAAAAAGTTTTTTAATTAAAAATATTTTTAAAATTCAAGGAATAAGAAATAATAATTAAAAATATTTTTTAATAAAAACAAATGTCCTATCTAACTTTCCGTTAATAATTAATAGAAAATTGGATGGAGGGACTAAAATCAAACTAAATTCAAACCTCATAGGTAAAATTGTTAAGTTTGAAAACTTAGATACCAAAATGCAATCTATCTCAAACCTTAGGGACCAAAAACGTATTTTCCCCTTTTTTTTCTCTCTTTTAAGTTCAACCATATATAGATGGAGATTCAAATCTTCAATCTCTTAATCTAGGTAAACAATATAATGCATATAAACTAGCAACTTCTTTCATTCAGTATCATTTTTGTATCATTGATCATATAAATAATCTAAAAAAAATGTAAATATGATAATTTTTATTTGCAAGGACTTTTTTTTTTTTTTTTTTTGGTACTGCAAGGACGGATTTTGACATTGAGGCAACATAAAAAGATATTAACGAAAATATCCAATATTAATATTGACTTGTAGCTGTAAGTTCTCTTCTAGCAGGCAAATTTAGAAAAGTATCAAGTAAATAACTGTTTAGGTCACAATCGAACTCCACCAACTTTATTTAAATTATCATTTTACAACAATTCCCATTTCGGCCCGATTCAAAATGTTGAAATTTGACATTTAAAAACATATTGTTGTTGAAAGGTGACTAAAATATTTCCTAGTTGATCACCACTTTTGTTTGTTTTCTATTTTTTTTAGATAGTCAATAAATTATAAAATTTATCCTTGAATTTTAAAGAGTTTTTCAATTTATTTTCTAAAGTTAAAAATTTTGTAATAATTGTTGATATGCCTTGAATCTGATATGAAGCGCTCCGAACGACCTAGTACGGGGGTCCAGGGGCGAAGCGCCCGGTGGGGGTTCGGGGGCAACGTCCCTAAGCTAAATTATGTATAGGGATTAGATATGATATTTCCGTTTTGGGCTTTTATTTTGGGCCTATTATGTTAGGGTTAAGAGTGGTGCCATATATAAACCCTCTTAACCTATTCTTTGCCCTTATCTCTCTGTATTCTGAATACTCCTCACATAATAAGATCGTTCCCTCCCTCTGCCCGTGGACGTAGCTAACACACCGTTAGTGAACCACGTATATCTGTGTGTTGTTTCTCTTCGCCCTTTCGTTCTTGTTACGTTGTTACTGTTTTCGTCATAACAAGTGGTATCAGAGCTACGGTTCGTGTTTTTCCGCAACAGTTTTTCAGCGTACAAGGATGTCAGCTATGAACGTGAAGATCGAAAAATTCACCGGGAGGAACAGTTTTGGTCTGTAGCAGATCAAGATGCGAATGCTAAAGCAGCAGGGATTATGGACGCCGCTGTCTGGTACGAAGAAGGCGGACGCTGATGAAGAAGAATGGAAAACCTTGGAGGAGAAGGCCCATTCCACGATTATGTTATGTCTGGCCGATGACGTCATCATCGAGGTCGCGAATGTGGATACTGCCGCCGGGCTCTGGTCTAAGCTCGAGAGCCTCTACATGACGAAGTCTTTGACTAAGAAGTTGCTCTTGAAGCAACGTCTGTTCAGTTTGCGAATGCAGGAAGGTACGCCCCTTAGAGATCACATAGACCAGTTGAACTCTATTCTGTTAGATCTACGAAATCTTGAGGTTAAGGTAGATGATGAGGATGTTGCTTTGGTTCTGTTAGTATCTTTGTCGTTGTCGTATGAGAATTTTGTAGATTCTTTTATTAGTGGTAAAGATAAATTGTCTCTAGAAGAAGTAAAAACTGCCCTTCTGACTAGAGAAGTCCGTCATAAAGTAGCAAGTTCGGTTACAGAAAATCATGCATCTGGGTTGGTTGCTTCGAGTAGTAAGGGACATAGGAAATCTGGTAAAAAGAAGTCTAATGGTAAGATTTCGAAGCCTAATGAAGCTAATCCTAGAGCGAATGACATCTGTAATTACTGTAAAGAAAAGGGGCATTGGAAATATGACTGTAAAAGGAAGGGTAATATGTATAAAAAGAAGGAAGGTTCTGCCGCTGTGGCAGAAGCTAATACTGATTCAGATGATGACTTAGCCCTAGCTGTAAATGAAGAACCGTGTCTTAAAGATCTGTGAGTTCTTGATTCTGGGGCGTCGTATCATATGTGTCCAAATAGAGTGTGGTTTTCGACTTATCAGCAGGTAGATGGTGGTAATGTCACTATGGCTAACAACGCTGTCTGTAAGGTAGTTGGGATAGGCTCAGTCAGGATACGGACACATGATGGTTTTTTCTGCACTTTGGATGAGGTTAGACATGTTCCACTAATGACCAAGAGTCTGATATCTTTGAGTGTTTTAGACAGTAAGGGTTTCAGTTTCAGAGGTGAAGGTGGAGTTACTCATGTCTGTAAGGGTTCCAAGGTGGTTCTGAAAGGTGTCAAGCGTGGAACTCTGTATTATCTGGCAGGTTCTACGCTGACTGGTTTTGTTGCTGTTGCATCCTCTACAGTTCGCAGAGATGATATGACTAAGTTGTGGCATATGAGACTTGGTCATATGAGTGAAAGAGGGATGCAAATTTTGTCAAAGAGAGATCTTCTTTGTGGACAAAAGGTGCAGGATCTGGGATTTTGTGAGCATTGTGTGTTTGGAAAGCTTCATCGCAGTAAGTTTCCAAAGGGTGTTCACAGTACGAAGGGAACACTTGATTATGTTCACTCTGATTGTTGGGGTCCTTCTCAAGTTGAATCTATTGGAGGTAGTAGATATTTTCTGTCTATCATTGATGACTACTCAAGAATGACTTGGGTTTTTATGATGAAGCACAAAAGTGAAGCCTTCAAGAATTTCAAGCAGTGGAAGACCTTAGTAGAAAATCAAACTGGGAAGAAGATCAAAAGGCTACGAACTGATAATGGTCTGGAATTCTGTGGGTCTGAGTTCAATGAGTTTTGCAAGAATGAGGGGATTGCCCGTCATCGCACCGTTAGAGATACGCCACAGCAAAACGGGGTGGCAGAACGAATGAATCAGACACTTCTTGAGAGAGCAAGATGTATGCTTTCTAATGCTGGGTTACCTAGAAGATTTTGGGCAGAAGCAGTAAGCATAGCGTGTTATTTGATTAACCGAGGACCTCATACAGGTATTGATTGCAAAACACCTTATGAGGTGTGGTCTGGTAAGCCTGCAGATTACTCTTTGCTGAGAGTTTTTGGTTGTTCAGTTTATTATCATGTAAATGAGGGTAAATTAGAACCTAGAGCTAAAAGAGGTATATTTGTGGGATTTGGTGATGGGGTCAAAGGTTATAGGATCTGGTCACCTTCTGAAAATAGAGTTATACTCAGTAGAAATGTTGTGTTTGATGAAAATTCTATGTTTAACTCTGTTGTGAAGTCCGCTGTTGCAGAAGAAAGTAGTGATGTTGATAAACAGGTGGAGCTGCAATTCACCTCTGGTCAGGATGAATTACAGCACCAAGGTGGAGAAGATCAACATGCTGCTATAGAAACTGCTATAGAAACTGATGTGCCAGTTGTTGATACAGGTACAAGAATAGATGAGCCAGAGTCTTCTAGTTCAGAAACAGCACGTCAGCCAAGTATAGCTCTTGATAGAGCTAGGAGAGTTGGCATTCAACCCCCACAGAGGTATGGTTTTGAAGATATGATTGCTTATGCACTACAGGTTGCTGAAGAGGTGGATCCCCATGAGCCGTCCACCTATAGAGAAGCTGTTTCGAGTAGTGAGTCTGCTCAATGGCTTGCTGCAATGGGAGATGAGATTGAGTCACTTGACAAAAATCAGACTTGGGAGCTAGTCAGACGACCTAAGGAAAGAAATATTGTTACTTGCAAATGGGTCTTTAAGAAAAAGGAAGGAATCTCACCTACAGAGGGTATTAAGTTTAAAGCTCGAGTTGTTGCAAGAGGGTTTACACAGAGAGAAGGAGTTGACTACAATGAAATATTTTCACCAGTGGTCAGACATACTTCCATCAGGGTGCTTCTAGCCATGGTTGCACATCAGAATTTAGAACTTGAGCAACTAGATGTGAAGACAACTTTCTTACATGGAGAGTTGGAAGAGGAGATTTATATGACCCAACCAGAGGGGTTTCAATGTCCCGGTAAGGAAGACTATGTTTGCAAGTTGAAGAAGTCTTTATATGGGCTCAAGCAGTCTCCACGACAGTGGTATAAGAGGTTTGACAGTTATATGATTGAGTTAGGCTACAACAGAAGTCCGTATGATTGTTGTGTGTATCACAACGAGCTTAGTGATGGATTGAAGATTTATCTGGTTCTGTATGTAGATGACATGTTGATAGCTGCTAAGTCCAAGTCTGATATTCTGAAGTTGAAAGACCTTCTCAGTGCTGAATTTGAGATGAAAGATTTGGGTGCTGCTCAGAAAATTTTGGGTATGGAGATTTATAGGGAAAGAGATAAAAAGAAGCTTTTCTTGTCACAGAAAGGATATATTCAGAAGATATTGTCCAGGTTTGGGATGTCTTCAGCTAAGCCTATAGATACTCCTAGTGCTGCAAGTGTTCGTTTGTCTTCTGTACTTGCATCACAATCTGAAGCTGAGAAGGAATACATGTCTCGAGTCCCATATGCTAGTGCAGTAGGAAGTTTGATGTATGCTATGGTATGCACTAGGCCTGATCTTGCACATGCTGTGAGTGTTGTCAGTAGGTTTATGGGGCAACCTAGAAAGGAACATTGGCAAGCTGTGAAGAGGATTTTTCGTTACCTTAGAGGTACATCTGATATAGGTCTCGTTTATGGAAGTGATACAGAATGTTTAGTGACTGGTTATTCTGATTCTGACTATGCTGGGGATGTTGACAGTAGAAGGTCCATGACTGGTTATGTGTTTACCCTTGGTGGTTCTGTTGTTAGTTGGAAGGCAACCCTACAGCCTACAGTTACTTTGTCTACTACTGAGGCTGAGTATATGGCACTAACAGAAGCTGCTAAAGAAGCAATATGGTTGAAAGGACTAGTTGGTGACCTTGGTCTTCATCATGATCAGGCTGTTGTATATTGTGATAGTTTGAGTGCAATATGCTTAGCCAAGGATCAAGTTCATCATGAGAGGACTAAACATATAGATGTTAGATATCATTTCCTGAGAGATGAGAAGAGGATTAAGGTGATGAAAGTTGGGACAGCTGATAACCCCGCTGATATGTTCACCAAGGCAGTCCCAAGTGGCAAGTTCCAACATTGTTTGGACTTGCTAAATGTTCTGAATTGCTAAGTGGTCCCTATGGGACCTTATGAAGCAGAGGGAGAATCTGGTGACTTTTTTAAGTTGCATCTGGTACTTTTCTTTGGGTACATCTGGTTCATCTGTTATGTGTGAGAGAGTTCAAGTCAAGGTGGAGATTTGTTGATATGCCTTGAATCTGATATGAAGCGCTCCGAACGACCCAGTACGGGGGTCCAGGGGCGAAGCGCCCGGTGGGGGTTCGGGGGCAACGCCCCCTAAGCTGAATTATGTATAGGGATTAGATATGATATTTCCGTTTTGGGCTTTTATTTTGGGCCTATTATGTTAGGGTTAAGAGTGGTGCCATATATAAACCCTCTTAACCTATTCTTTGCCCTTATCTCTCTGTATTCTGAATACTCCTCACATAATCGTTCCCTCCCTCTGCCCGTGGACGTAGCTAACACACCGTTAGTGAACCACGTATATCTGTGTGTTGTTTCTCTTCGCCCTTTCGTTCTTGTTACGTTGTTACTGTTTTCGTCATAACAATAATGTTGGTGAATTTTCAAATAGATTCTAATAAGTCTCTCGTTAATCTTTTTTTTTTTTTTTTTTTTTTTTTGAGAAAAGTCTCTCGTTAATCTGATTGGATATTTACTATGTTTTATTATGTAATAATTATTAATTAAGATTAACAAAATTGATGATTAATCTAATAATTAATTAAATACCGTCATATGGATAGATGGGATTTATTATTATTATTATTATTATTATTATTTTATCTAAAGATGGGTTTTTTTAGAACAAGAATAGATAGATTATTAATTTACCGTATTCATTAAAAAAATATTAATTTACTATAAACATTGAGTTACATATTTTAAAATTTACCATATTTAAAACTATTTTTTGGTGGTTATTTTAATAATTTATAAATTATGTTACTTATATTTACTTTACCATTAATTTAGAGAGAACATTCTTTACACATTTTTTAAGGGGCGGTTTTTTTTTTTTTTTTTTTTTTTTTTTTTTTTTTTTAATATTCTTAAAAAAAGAGAGATATAAAGGCCGACTTTTTAATAGCGGAATAAATCTGAGAGAAATTTTGGTCGATGGTTGTTTTAAATTCATATTTTCATATATATCAATAGATTTGAAGATTTTCAAGATTAGATTTTCAACATTTTTTTTCTTATCATTATATCCTTGTTGTCATTATCTCTTCAATTTAAATTATATTTTATAAAATATTATCTAAATAAATCCCCAAATATTTGAGAATTATAATGGATTAGATTTTATTTCATTCCTTAATTAACACATGTTAATTTTCATTTCATTTTATCCATAATTAGATTAGATTTTCTTTTTTTCCTCCACTTCTTTTATTACCGTTGGCAGTTTCAACTTTTTTTTTCTCCATTTTTATTCTTCCTGATGACATCTTCAACTGGTAGCAGATTCATTCAGAGGCAACTTCTTCATAGCGGAGCGGGTTTTGTTCAAGCGGCGGCATTTTGTTCAACTGGCGGGAGTTGGTTTTTTCCTTTTTTTTTCTTTCGACCGGCATCTGCATTTCACGGTTTCTTTGTTTCTCGACAGGAGTGAGTTTTGTTCCAACGTCAACAATGTTTCATGCCCATTATCAGTTCCATTTCTAGTTTTATCACGGTGTATATATCATATGTTAGACGGCATTGAGAGTGTTTAATTTTAAAATTTAATTCAATGAAATTAAAAGTTTAAAGTGAAAAATATCATTTTGCTTAGTTCAATAATTTTAAGGTGGAGTATTGAACTATCAATCTTAAAAAGATGACAACAGATACCTTATGACACCAACTAGTTGTGTACTTTTAAAATTTTCATTTTCGAATTCAATAAAGTCTGGAGGTAAGATTTTAAACCTTTAATCTCTTGATTGAAAATATATGTTTTAATTAGTTGAATTATATATATTCTCGGGCTAAATTATAAAAAGTATCCCTAAACTATGAGATTTGTTTTAAAAAAATACCCTTGCTGTTAACTTTTGGATGGAAACCGTTAAAAATGTTCAAAAATACTCTTGTCGAAAATCTAGTCAAGCTCTTGGTTTAATGTGTTGAAAGAGAAGAAAAACTCCCGGTGTAGAATACATGACAAATGGGTAAAACTTATCGTTAATGTTCATGCAGAAAGAATTTACGATGGGAGAAGAGAAAAAAAAAAAAAGAAGCATTTTCCAATAAAGTTATTTTTGAATTTTTTTTTTTGAAAATCGAAATGTATTAATGAAACTGAAACTTTAATGATTTCCATAAAAAAAATTAACGACAAGAGTATTTTTGGAACATTTTTTAAAGTTCATAAGTATTTTTGAACTTTTTAAAGTTCTAGGTGCATTTTTGAAACTTTTTAAAGTTCTAGGTGCATTTTTGAAACAAACCCCATAATAATATAATCCATGAGTATTTTTTATAATTTAGCCTATTCTCAAATGGTCAATATTTGTTTTTTCTAATCCAAACATAGTTTAATAAATAAGTTACCAATTCCCATTCTAAATTGAGCTAAAAAAAAGAAACTAATTATCAACTTGCAAATTTGCAATTCGAAAATTTCCAAAGCTGTGCCAAATCCGAAACACGTGATCCGCATTGTTTATCATAAGCTGTTCTTAACGTAACACGTGATTTCGCAGTTTTAATTCAGTACGGGCAGTTCCACCAATTCCCTATCCTCGTGTAAAACGTGGATCCTCTTATAAGGAGTACAATCAGATGATCAACTCCATAAAATCTCGCCACGTGTCCATCATCTCTGAAATAAAAATAGCGACACTCACTGGATTTCAAACCGCACTATATACTGTTTTTTAAATTACGAAAGTACCCTTTCCTTCATCAAAGCTGATAGAAGCCTCTCTTACTTAGTTGGACGAATCTGAAATTCAGGAAGGGAGAGAGAGTTGAATGTCCGAGAAAACGAACCAGAGGCGAATTTTGATCCGGAGTTGAATTTCCATTGCCTACATTTTTCATCTTTCATAGTGAATTGTGAAGCCAGATCGATTCGTTGCTGATTCTTTTCGTTTCTCGCTCTCTGTGTTCTTGCATTCTTGTCTATGGCGGATCTCAAGTCAAACTTCCTCAAGGTCTACTCGGTTCTGAAGGCCGAGCTTCTTCGAGACCCTGCGTTTGAGTTTACGGATGCTTCTCGCCAATGGATCGAACGGGTAACGTCTTCCATTCTTTTCCGTTTGTTTGAGTTCTTGATGCTCTGTTCTTCTAGTTCCTATGTGGTTGCAATCTTCGTCTTGTTTCTTTCCTTTTGAATGCGGAAATCCGGAGGCTATAGTTCTGGAAGATTTTTTTTTTGTTTATGTATGTTAATGCTAGTACGACATTATTAGTCTGTGAGAGTGGTTTTCAATTTGAAGTGATGAAAATCGATTGACGGTTTTTATTTTCCTGCTATGATGACGTGTATCTGTTTGTTCAGTTTGATCATTTAATACGCGCTAGTGATATCAACTGTGCTCGTTTCTTGATTACGAACAGTCGACTCATCTGTAAAAGCGAATGCGATTTATTTTTGTTATTTTGAGAGCTCGGGGCCACTTTCTGGAATTAAGTCTCGATTCTCTATGAGCTGTTGTAAGAACTGGCTAAGAAACTAATGAAAGGTATTTCAGGGATGGTGGTCATAACTCATAGATTTGATTTCACGGTAAAGAAACCGAGAAATGGAGTCACTTGATCTAGATATTGTTAACATCGGTTAAGAATATAATATTGACATGGTTTGTATCCCTGCAATGTTATTCCCTTTCACATGTTGTGTTTCATAAATCCAATTAATATGCCGGCCCACACTTTAGTGGCCTTAAACATATGAGATTTGATGTTTTATTCTAATCTATCAGCTTCTGTCTACCTCGGCTTTGGGTCATCAATCTATGTGGCTTCCATTTAACAATTGATTCTAGTTTATCTTCTCATTTCTTACTGTTTTCTTGGTCCTTCACAGATGCTGGACTACAATGTGCCTGGAGGTGGGAAACAAACAATTGAAAGATTCTTGTGTTCGTTGATCCTATCATTGGACATATCAGACTCTATGGGGAATTATGCTGACTTCTAACTGAAAATGATTTTTCTACAGGAAAGCTTAACCGAGGGCTCTCCGTGATTGATAGCTACAGATTATTGAAAGAAGGGAAGGAATTGACTGAAGATGAAATCTTCCTTGCCAGTGTTCTTGGTTGGTGTATTGAATGGGTAAGTCATTAACAATACAACGCATCTTATTAGCCTACTTAGAGGATTGATAAACAAGATGAAATCCTCATGAATATGAATTTTCTCAAATCCCTGCAGCTCCAGGCATATTTTCTTGTTCTTGATGATATTATGGACAACTCTGTCACACGACGTGGTCAACCTTGCTGGTTTAGAATACCCAAGGTTTGTACCTAGGAAACAACATATGGCATTCCTCAATCTGTAATCGTCATTGCACTCAACCACTAACCAGTCTAAGCTATTCTTGGTAGGTTGGAATGATTGCAGTAAACGACGGTGTTCTACTCCGAAATCATATTCCAAGAATACTCAAAAATCACTTCAAAGGGAAGCCATATTATGTTGATCTGCTCGATCTTTTTAACGAGGTGGTTTCTTGGCAATGACTAGTATGGACGTATTCCAATCACGATTATATTGCAGCTAACATTCATGTTTTCATGTTCAAATAGGTTGAGTTTCAAACAGCATCAGGACAAATGATTGATTTGATAACCACTATCGAAGGGGAAAAAGATCTTTCCAAATATGCGTTGTCACTGTGAGCCTAACTCCTTTTTTGGCTTCTTTCTATTGGTGCAATAAAGCCAAAATGGTATATATGAAAGAATCCAAGTAAACCAGGAAGTTTATTTGGTTCCTTCAACTTCAAATCAAAACTAAATAACAAATCATACTCCTTGTGTATTCCGTTTATTAATCTGAGGTGCTTTCTAATACACATATAATGTAACTCTTGCAGTCATCGGCGTATTGTACAGTACAAGACTGCCTATTATTCATTTTACCTTCCAGTGAGTATATAGCTTTTCCTTGTTCTAGTTTGTTGGTGGCTCTTCAGTGTGTGTGAAGTGGTTAATCTATTAGTAGTTTGTTGGTGGCTTTGCATTATCCATTTTTGTTGAATACAGAGTGTGTGAAGTGTCATTTCGCATATCCTTGCTCCAATATAATACTCACTAATGCTTGTGATAGATTTGGTTGACCGTGTGCTGCTGTTGTTATGATTGTAGGTCGCTTGTGCACTAGTTATGTCAGGTGAAGATCTTGAGAAACATACTGTGGTTAAGGACATTCTTGTTCAGATGGGTGTCTACTTTCAAGTTCAGGTATATTACTTTCGCTTCAATAGTTGATAGTGATCTTGATTTTCTCTAGGTTCTTAAGGCTTGAAGTCACATTCACATTATGTGAACCACAATCTTGGTTTTTCAAGAAGTGTTCAATCTGACGTTGGATTCTAAAACATTCCCCTAATCCTCTCCAAACATATCTCTTAACTCAAATGCCTATCTGCATTCAATCGAAGGATCTTAATTGTTGCCTTCATGAGGTGTCCAAAAAGTAGTTGCTCCATAGACTAAAAGTTTTATGATGTATCTTTGCCATGTCATTCCTTTCTCAAGTGGGAAATTGTCCATAATGCGGCTTTGTAATTGATTCAACAGGATGACTATCTAGATTGTTTTGGCGATCCTGAAACCATCGGAAAGGTGAGTCAAGCCTTCTACATGCTAAACTTTTCACAGTTATGATGAATCTTATATTCATGAAGTTATTGCATCAACTTGCATGCTGACAGGTGGGAACAGACATCGAAGATTTCAAATGCTCTTGGTTGGTTGTGAAGGCTCTGGAACTTTGCAACGAGGAACAGAAGAAACTATTACATGTAAATATCGCATGTCTAAAAATCCTTTGTTTTTTTCTCATGTCTTTCAAGTAGTTTCTCATTTTTACGTTTTTCCAGGAGGCGTATGGGAAACCAGACCCAGACAATGTTGCCAAAGTAAAGGCCCTCTACAAGGAGCTTGATCTTCAGGTTTGAGCTACACTACATCATAGGAATAGAACCTTGCTCATTTTATAACAAGAAATAATATAGAGAAGTTATGGGCCTTAAAGTGCTTTTAATTTTTTTATAGTACTTCATCTCCAGACTTTTGTATAGCTTCAACAAAACATCGAAAACACTTTGAAATGCTATTATTAGGTACTTATTTTTTACACATCTTTAAATTTTTTTACAGCACTCTCTATAATTATTCAATACACACATTTTCTCTCGCGAACCTTTACATATTCCACAAATCTCTTTCTTCACAAGTATTTTCTCTCAGTAATTTCTTTCTATGCGCACTTCATCTCACTAGTTTCTCTCCACGTATATACTCTCTCATTGACCTCTCTTCATACATACTTTCTGTACACATGATTTCTCTGGTTATTCTCTTTCTTACACACTTCTTCTTACCTTATTTTATTCTTTTTAGTTTTCATTGTCATTCCTTTTTGAACTTCAATTACTTCCATTTTAGTGATCTAGCAATCTTAGAACCACAGAACGAAGTTGAAATACTCTTTTTTGTTAGTGTTATCAATCTTCTTAGGAAGCATCCAGAACACAGCATAATATTTAATGATGGAACCAAGAAAATCTTTTCTCAACTCCATTAGTTCAGCCGTCTCCTTCAGTTGCTTATTGTAGTGTTCCCTTTTGACAGGGTGTATTTGCGGAGTATGAGAGCCAGAGCTACGCTAAACTGAATGCCTCCATTGAAGCTCATCCCAGCAAATCAATTCAAGCAGTCCTCAAGTCTTTCTTGGGTAAAATATACAAGCGCCAGAAGTGAGCTACTCCTACCCTTTTGCCGCCTCCCCTGGCTTTAGCTTCTTCATCATTCTTAGTTAAGCTTGGATCGAATACGGATCTTCTTGCTAGCTTTTTATTTACAATTTTTTGTCTGTCAATAAGGTCCCACGGCCTTTAGTCATAACCATTTGGTATTAGAATCCTTTTTATTTTCTCTTTTAATATTTCTGAGAATCACCATGAGAAGGACGAAAAATTTGATCTGTCGAAGAAATATAGAAATTCTCATTTATCTTATTCTCTCCCTCTCTTCAATGAACTTGTACTTACACTTTAGACTTCCTCAAAGAAGGGCTATAACTCCTTTGAGAGGATATTCATGAAACTCGATTATTAGCTCACCACATCTATGTATGTTTTAACTTTCGATTGGTAGTTGTTTGGATCTAGTCACCATGATTCTTATTGTGAGGAGGTACCCTTTCCCTTGAAGTTTCTGAGCTATGTTGCCAAGCTGTTTGAAAAGAATTGTATTTTGCTCTTTGATATTTTATTCTTACCTATTTGTGTTAGTTGTAGGTACATGTACTGCTATGAAACCCTTCAATGTTGGAACTAAAAACCTTGCTCACAAACCAGACGCAAAGAACTCAATCTCAAAAACCCCCTAACGAATTTGAAAACCAACTAAAAGAAAGTAAAAATGGGATCAAGGTAAGAAAACTTGTTTGAGATCCAATTTAGCTGAATGGTGTTAAAGCGTGCAACCTAAGACATAAAATTGCAAAGAAACTTAGGGCCTGTTTGGGCCATCAATTTTCGAAGCCTGTGATTAAAGAAAAAAACGCCAAAACGGCGTTTGGGACCCCGTTTTTAGAAAAACGGTTTTAGGGTTTTGTAACCCTCCACTTCAACAATGCATTGCACTTTTGAAGGTGTCGTTTTCGTTGCCCCACTTCCTCCCACTTCGCAGATCTGGCTCTCGTTTTTCCTTCTCTCGTCTGGCGTTCTCTCTCTCGACTGCTGTGATCTTTCTTCTTCCTTTTCCTCACGTCTCTCCTTCCCTGGTATTTTCTGTAGTCCGACGACATGTTCAAGGTGAGTTTGTTTGGTTTGTTTGGTTTTTTTTTTTTTTTTCTTTTCTTCTGATTTTCGATCGTTCTCAACTCTATTCTCCTCTGAGACCTGAGGTTTTCTTTCTTCTTTCGCTTGGATCTGGTTTCCATTACTCTTTCTCCCTGCTAACTTTGCCCCTTCGATCGCATGCGTCTGTTCTTCAGTTTCAGAGGGACATACGAGTTCAGATCTGTGACCCCCTCTTAGATCTGTCTTCTCCTTGCTCCCTCTTCATGAATCCGAGGTACCCTTGTTATCTTCTTTCGTCCCTTGTTTCGAATCTTACTGTTTCTTACGGATCTGACCTTAAAATATGGTTTCTTTGTTTGTTTTTCTTTAAATCCCACCCCATGCTGCTTCAACTTGTCGCGACTGTCGATCTCGGGATCCGCATGGTAGGTGATTGGAACAAGGTGAGGGGTGGGAAGCAGGCAAGTCTTCTTCCCCCTTTGTAACCGACCGATGATGTCCCTCATGCATGCAAGCGACGTTTTCCATTTTTTTCGTAAATAATTTGTGCGTGTAATTTTTTCTCTTCTGATTATGATCGTTCAGCTTGTTTTTTTTTTTTTTTTTTTTTTTCCTTCTGTGTTCTAAGATTACCTCTCGTTTGAGAAATTGGTTGGTTGTGTTCTACCCCCCCCCCCCCCCCCCCCCCCCCCCCAATTGGTTTTCGTATTTCATTTGTTGTTCTGTCCATTATTTGTTATTTGATAATCTTCTGATTATGTTGGTTATAATCCTCCTTCTGTCCATATTCGTTTCCTTCTCATTTCTGTTCTGCATCCTGATGGCTCTTTGCTCCATTTTTAATTGTCATTTGTGTTCTTGAGGATGATGGTACTGTGCATATTATTTACACGTTGTTCATGCTTTCGATTTCTGTCCAAATTGTTAACTTCTAATTTGTCTTGTTCATGCTCATGGTGTTGTTCATATTTTTTGCCTTTTCATGTATCTAATGCTGGTGTCCAAATAATGTGCTTTCTCAAAATGTTCTTCATTTTTGTGCTGACCATATTTTTCATTCTAACTCCCTTATGAATATATTTGCTTTGTTTCTGCCCATATGTTTGCTTCTTTCTTTTGTTCCTATTCTTGGTTGTTCTATCCATATGTGATTGATTTTGCCTCTAATTTTCTTTGGTGGATTTTATTTTCTAGTTGATACACATGATTTGTTTTTTTAAATTTGAGAACTTCAATTTAATTATCTTCACCAACTTTGAACAAGGTTCTGTTTTTATGGGAAAATAAAATGCTTGACACTTGCTCCTGAGGTCAATTACTTTTGAACTTTTTTTTTTTTTGGTTTTTAAGTAACATAGTTCATTTTCGGTTCGTTTCTGACTAATCCCCTTAATTTCTAGCGATAATCGAGCGAGTGGAGTGGGGTGCTCTGTTCCGGCGGAACAAACAGAAAGCACTCATGGGGACGATGAGGGCGTCTGCAACTTCCAAGGGTTGCAGGATTATTACGTCCCAATTCCTCCAGTCGTTAATCTGGGCGTTGAGGTCGAGTATGAGGACGTCCCTATCACACCCACCAACCGATCGAGCATAGTAGGGTCCTCACAGGGACGAAAGAGGAGTCGGGCATCATACGAAGCAGAAACACTTGAAATAATGAGGCAGTTAGTGAGCATGCAAGAGACTCAGTTCACGAAAATTGCAAACGGGCCCGACACGCATGACACAAGAGAGTCCAAGCGACGCGACACAGTGGTGGAGATGCTCCTGGCGCAGTCAGAGCTAACGGACGACGAGAGAGTGTCCCTAATGCGTATTCTCTTCGTTGACCCCAAAATGACTAACACGATGCTCTCTGTCCCACCGACCCTCAAGCTTCTATTCCTTCGAGATCTACTGAATGAACGCCGGTGATTGTTGACCAGACTTTCCTCCAGGCTAACTTTTGTCTTGTAATTATCACACTATGTACTTTTGGCTGACTTCTGATAATTTTTTGTTGCTTGTGATATTTTCAACCCGATCACCATTTTTTGTAGAGGGTTGATCTTAAACTTCCTTATATATTTGAAAATGAATGTAGGAATTGTGTGCAGTAACTTTTCTCCTGTGCAATGACTGTTTGAATGTTATGCAACTCATTCTTGTTTTCGAATGTCACTTACAAGAGAAGAATTTAAGGAAGTTTAAGTTAAAGAAATTAAGAATGGCAATGGATGTTATTAATTTTCAAAGAGATTATTCATTTATGTTTATGCATTTCATAAGGAGCCTAATATAAAACTCTTGTGTATAACGATCATACATAGTCATAACGATTACCAATCAAATGACGTCACATGTTACGGATGAACTGGAGAAGGAGTTGTCTGACACAAGAGCCAGTAAGATCGGGCTGGAGGAGACATCATCAGGAGAAACTATTAGGAGACGTTCTTCCTATCACACAGAGATAATTGAAGTGGTCAAGGCTGCAATGGATAGTCAAAGTACCCACCTTCACAAGATCTCATCGTGGCAAGAAGAAAGGTACGAACGGGAGGCTGCATGACGCAAGTTAGTGGTCGATTCACTTGAAGAAATGGCACAATTCGATGAAGGGGATAAAATTCAACTTCTCCATGTCTTGCTTGCTGATATCTAGAAGATTGACTGTTTCCTATCCATGCCCATGCATTTGAAAAAAAGACATTGCATGGATCTGCTTGGAAGAAACTAATGATTGACCGTTGCTGCCAAGACTATTTTGTTCGTGTAATATGTACTAAGGTTCAGTGTTGACTTCACTTTCTTTGTTGTTTTCATGGAACTTCAAATGAAAATCTATGACTTGCCTTCAAATTAATATTGTAATGTCACTGCTTATTTGTCTATTCCTGTTTCATATTCTCATTCCTTTATCTTTTTTTCAATGCAAACAAGTGACATGTGCTTTAATTTTTTAATAATTTGGACTATTTTGCCAACTTGAGTTTTGACATGTGTCTGAAAATTGAATGTTTTTTGTTACGCCTTATAAGTTTATAATGGAAAAATCTTGTTAATTATATCTAAACTAATAATATACATAACTAATATAACAATGTGACAATATCTATGTTTAGAACAAATATAGCAAATGTAACAAGTGTGGAAAAAAATTGAAGAATGGAAAAATGATTTTTTTTAAAAAAAAATTTTGGATTTTTAATCAAAATTGTGACTTAAAATCTCAATTTTACAATTAATGGAAATAACATTTTGATTTATTAAATTTAGAAGAATTGTATAACATTAAAAAAAAAAAAAAATCAGAAACTCAGACTTCAGAACTCAGCACCCCAAACACATACTTCATAAATCATAACTCCAACTTCACAACTCTGCACTTCAAACACAGACTTCCTAACTCCAACTTAACAACACTGCACTCCAAACACAGACTTCCTAACTCTAACTTCACAACTCTGCACTCCAAACACAAACTTCACAACTCACCCTTTTTCACAATTCCCCACTTCCTAAACCCACCTCCATGTCCCAAACACCCCCTTAGCTCTAGCTTAAAAGAAAGCTCAATAGGCTCTCTTTCATTACAATTTTCCAATATGAATTCCAAAGAAGTAACATGCATGACTAACTCTAGCCTTCAAAATAAATCATGGAGTAACCTATGGTCAATTGAAGGACTGTAACTAAATGCTATAATGGCCACATGCTAAATTGTAACCTAAAACATTGAAAACTACAACGAAACATTCCAAAATCTGAGAATTGATCTTTCAATCAATTGACCCTAAAGCTTGCAAATATCCAAGAGCAATTGAAGCTCCACTTAAAGTAGTTTGAAGTGCTAGTTCTATAAATCAAGTTTAACTTGTCTTAATTAGGCTAGAGTTGCACTTGAATTCATTAACTGCAATTTGAGTTGAACTTAAGTTTATTTAACATATCTTGAGTTATTAAAAAAAGCTTGAATTCATAAATGAAGTTAAGGTGCATCTTTCATTTTTTTCTATAGATGAAAGCTTGATTTATTAAAAAAAGAAAAAACAAAAGTTTAAGATGCATTAAATGCAACTCCATTTTGTTGTAAACTAGGCCAACTTGTAGGGTACAATTTCAACATCTTCTTTGAAGTTCATATAGCATGATTGAGATGCTTGGTTCATATCATGTACTCTTTTATTCGAGGTTGTTTGAGCTTTCTTTGAAAGTGTGACATGAGTTTTGTCAATGTTGTAGTGTCTGGAACTCAAGGTATATATTACATAATTTCTAAAAAGAAAAGAAAGTGAAAGGGGAAGGGATGGGGAAAACAAAAATATCCTTCATGAGTGTGAGGTCTACTTTTCTAGATAGGATACAAATAAGTTTGATTCAAGGTATATATTACATGATCATTGGCTAACATTGTAGCATTCTATTTCTCCCGGGGAATTTGTCGATCTTCACATCCATGACTGACATTCTTGTTTGTCGAAAAAAAGTTGTTGCAGAATAAAAAACGAACCGGCTCTAATACCAATTTGTTATGACAGTAATTGAATTCAACAAAACAAAAATAGAAAGCGAGAAGAAACAACACAGATTTACATGGTTCACTAACGATGTGTTAGCTACATTCAGGGGTAGAGGGAGAGAGTAATTTTATTAGTGAGGAGAAAAACATATAAAAATACAAAGATTAGGACAGTTTAGGATAAGAGAGTTTATATATGACACATCTCTTAACCCTAACCGAATAGACCCAAAATAAAGGGAGTGCTAGATAACATATTCAAGACATAGCAACAAATCAACTACAAGATATTTGTGTGGCCTAAATATTGAGAACTTCTAGCAACCAGATTGTATTTCGACATAAATATATACATAGTATTTGAATATCTCTTCGGGCATTTTTGCTTTCTCGTTGCACAAAAGAATAACAATCGTAGTATTGTTGAACACTTCAATCACAAAACTTAGGAAGCTTTTGCCATGGAACTTCAAATATGTATTAGTTCCGAAATATTTTTTTTTTTTTTGTGGAAATTAAATAAATTATGAAAACTAAAATTGAAAATAATTAAAGTTGATTTTTAACAAAATTGAAATTAAAAATTAAGAAAAACTAATGCTTCAAAACTCAAGTTTTAAATATTGAGTGACTCAATTACCTTGTAATTGATTGATAGACGAAGAGATTGCAGTGAGAGTGTTCCATCTTCTTAGAAATCAAAATCTGTACTTGTTCCCACCCTATTCTCACAAGTTTTTGTTCTTTACAAAAGGTAAAAATATTGTGTATTAAACATTTAGCCACACTAATATTTTGTGCTCAAACAACAAAAATGTTTGTGGTACAAGGGATGTTTGAAGCAAACCAATTGTCTTTCTAAATAAATACAAAGAATTGTATTTCTATTTAGACGTTTTTTTCTTTGAATCCACCTAAAAGAATAACAATCATTGTATCGTTGAATAGAAACTTCTACATGAAGCTTCGAGTACGTATTGGTTCTTGGAAATTAAACCATCCTCAATTGCACTAATTCTACCATTGGCATTAGTTTTGAAAAGATCAGCTAATTTTTCAACACCTCTAAATCGGTTGGAACACTCATAATTCTTTTCTCTAATCATCTCGATTAGAAATCTTCTGTTGATATTTGAAAACATGGTCATACATGGGCACTTGTTGGAATTTGTACTAGCACCACCTTCTAATTGAGTGCAAGAGGCTGTCGAACTTGCAGTTGTTGACTGAAACAATCATTACCTGTTTGAATGTTGCAATCAACAAATTCTCACTCATTTCAGTCATAACAAAATTAACTAACCTCAGATTATAAATAGGAGAATTGAGGTTTAAGAAATCAAGAGTGAAGTTTAGATTTCAGTGAGAGCTTGTACCTTTGACTCTGTAATTCTGATCAGTGAATAAAATCGACTTCCCTTCCTTGTCGTGGACGTAGGCCTCTGTTGCCGAACCACGTAAATCCTTGTTCTTATTCTTCTTCTATTTCCCTTGTGTGCGTGTCTACTCAATCATCGAGTTTGTGAACGATTTTCATTCTTATTTCGAGAGAGAGAAAAGAGAGCTTGAGAGTTCTTACCAGAAGTTTGTGCTTCGAATGGTTCTAAGAGAGGTAGGATTGCATGTTGAGTTGTAGTGTGATCCACGCGCAAGACCTACAAGCAAACACGTGTTAACATAACAGTGGTATCAGAGCCTTAACAGACCAATCAAGAACCAGATTCTTGCAATCAAGAATGACGCTAGCAAGGTTTGACATAGAGAAATTTGATGGCAAGGCAGACTTTGATCTATGGAAGGCAAAAATCAGAGCTATTTTAGGCCAACAGAAGGCTTTGAATGCCTTAAAAGACCCATCGAAGCTGCCAGCCTCAGTCACAGAAGAAGATAAAGAAAATTTCAATACAGTCGCATATGGAACCATCATATTAAACCTCAGCAATAATGTGTTGAGACAAATAATCGATGAAGACACACCCTTCAAAATCTGGACCAAAATGAACAGTCTTTATGAAACAAAGGGCGTTCACAATAACATGTACTTGAGGGAAAGATTCTTCACCTTCAAGATGGACGCTGCAAAGACTCTTTCAGAAAACTTAGATGTGTTTTAAAAAATGACATCTGAGTTCAAGAATCAAAATGAGAAGATTGGTGAAGAGAATGAGGCATTTGTCCTCTTGAACTCGCTGCCAGAAGCATATAAAGATGTGAAGACAACTCTTAAGTATGGAATCTTAAGTATGGAAGAGAGACAATTACTGTAGATGTCATTATCTCAGCCATAAAAACCAAGGAACTTGAACTTCTATCAATGAAGAAAGAAACCAATGAAGGATTGTTTGTGAAAGGGAAAAACATAAACAAAGATTCAAAGTATCAGACTGAAGACAGAGGGAAAACTAAGGTGAAATGCAACTATTGCCATAAAGAAGGTCACATAAAGAAGGATTGCTATTCTTTAAAAAGAAGAAATCAAAACCAGCGTTTTAAGAAGAATAAGCAACCTCAAGCAGCTGTTGGAGAAAATTCAGTAACCTACACAGATGCTCTGGCCACGACAGATCAAAAAGGTGTTCAAACAGAAACGTTTGAGAGACATGACTGGGTTATTGACTCTGGTTGCTCATTCCACATGACACCCACAAAAGGATGGTTTACTACCTACAAACAGTGGGATGGGGGCATTGTATACATGGGCAATAATAATACCTGCAGGGTAATCGGTATTGGTTCAGTTTCACTAAAGTTAGATGATGGATCGGTTAAGTTGCTTAGGAATGTGAGGCATGTTCCTAATTTGAAGAGGAACCTAATATCGCTGGGCATGCTTGACTCCATAGGCTGCACTTATGGAGGAAGTGGTGGCACAATAGAAATAAAAAAGGATTCCAAGACAGTGCTTAGAGGAGAAAAAATTAATGGACTGTATGTGGTGAGAAATGTACAAATGATACAGTCAGCCCTGTTGATTACAGAAAACACCCTCACTGAATGTGACATGTGGCATAAGAGATTGTCACATATTAGTGCTAAGGGACTCCAAGTCCTATCAAAACAGGGGATTCTACCTCAAGGTACAGGAAACAATTTGAGTTTCTACGTGTTGGGTTTTATGCCCTAAAACTCGTAGATAGTAAATGAAACAAATTAATCGATCTCAATAAAGTGTTGTTTGAGTAATTCAGTAATTTGGTTATTGAATAATCGAGTTTGCATTAATAAACCCTAAATCCAATAAACTAAGATCCAAGGTTGTATAAATGAAACTTGGACTAGTATGTGGGGACATACGGGGACCAATGTCCAAGTAACAACCTAAAAGGTCTATAACATAGGGATAAAGTTGGGTACCTTATCCTGGTGACACTATGTGATACGGCCCACCTTGTATTCGATACAGATGCAATGATCCTAAGCATCCATGTAGGAGACATGCGGGTGGGGGTATCCTATGCAATGAGTTTGCATAAGACCAGACCGCGAAATAGTAACCACTAGATGTAACGCCGTTAACTAGTTTAGGTTTCTATTTCAATAGGATGACCTAGGTAACTCAATCTCAATCCTGAGTCTGTTATGAACCCCTTTCAGGAGGGATTGTCCTTAGATTTGTATGGGTGAGAGTGGCCAGTTCGCCGACTCAATAATCCTACCATTTCAGGGGCAAGACCGAATGGGGGCTGGGAACATAACAGTACAAGATGGAATTCACTCCTTCCCCTATTGGGGTAAGTAGATGTGTGTTCCCTTAAGGGCTGATTTCAGGGCTTGAACAAAGGCGCGCCGTCTTCTCCTAGCCTGAGAGGAACTCCTGTTTAGTGGTTGGACCCTAAACAACTTGTTCATTAGAGGAATCAATAGTACTTAAGGAACCAGAGGTAGGGGTGAGCACAACAAGCCGAAAAACCAAGCCGACCGACCGAAACCGACCGAACCGATGTCGGTCGGTCGGTTTTATGATGGGGTCGGTCGGGGTCGGTTTTGCACTATGCAAAATCGACCAGTCGAGGTCGGTTTTATGATGGGGTCGGGGTCGGTTTTATGATGGGGTCGGTCGGCTCGCCAAAAATGGTGAAAACCGACCACCCCGACCGAACATTACTCTTAAATTAAAAAAATAATAATAATAATGAAATGCATTATTAATGGTCTGACGCATGATGGAGAGATGGGAGGTGAAGTGAAATGACTTTGCATGAGGTAGGTAATGATTACCTACTATGTAGGTAATCATTACCTATTTTAAAATTAAAAAGACTTTTTTTTATTTTATTATTTTTTAATCTTTCTTTTCTTTTTTCTTTCTCTATTCTCCTTCTCTCTCCTCACTCTTTCTCTCATCCGATTCTTTTCATCTTTTTTCTTCTTTTTTTCTTTGTATTCGATTCTTTTCATCTTTTTTCTTCTTTTTTCTTTGTTCTTCGTTCTCCTCTCTTCTCACTCTTTCTCTCATCAAGGCTCAAGCGTCCTTGTCGGATTTACTTTGTCGGAACGAAACCTGCTCGCCGGATTTGCTTCGTCGGAACCCACAACCAACGTCACGATTTTTTTTTCTCCGTTCTTCTTCTCCTTTCTCTTTTTCTCTTCTATCCTTCTTTTCTTGCCGGATTTGCTTCTCAGTTCGCAGAATCTTCTCTCTTCTCCATTTTAGTTTACTTTTTTTCGTTCTCTCATTCGCCGGAGTCACAAAACCGACCAAATCCGACCGGCCGTTGGTGTAGTCGGTCGGTCGACGTCTCGAACCCACAAAAAACTGACGACCACCGACCGATCAAAACCGAATGGTCGGTTTTCGGCATCGGTTTTGGCCAAAAACCGACCCCGACCGACCGTTGCTCACCCCTAACCAGAGGTAACCCAGGGGTAAAACGGTAATTTGACCCAGCTGGTGTTACGAACACACGTGAATGATTGACTTACTGCTTGGTCGATATCCATGGACACAGAAATATTCTACAGTGAGAAGAGTGCAGTTGTGGGTCTTTAGTGGAGTGACCCACAGTTAACGAATGTTGACTAAACTTGGTCAATGAGTTTGGCTAATTAGTCTCGTATCGTTGGAGTTTCTGATCTGTAGGTCCATTAGGTTTCACTGGTAGCTCGTAAAGAGACTTGAGGCAATTAAGTATAAATTGTAAATTGAAAGTGTTCAATTTATTTGACGAATCGTATAATGTATATTGATGCATTATAATATAAAGTTTATGAAACTTTATAATATAATTTTTGAATTAATTTCAAAAATTAATTCTTGGGAGAAAATATTTGAAAGAGTTCAAATAAATTTAATATGAATTGGATTCATATTAATTTTAATTTTAATAAAATCCCTAAGATTAAATATATGATATTTAATTGGGTAAATTAATTAATTATTTATTAAAATTAGAGATCTTTTCCTATTAGGAAAGAAAATATTTGAAAGAGTTCAAATAAATTTAATATGAATTGGATTCATATTAATTTGAATTTTAATAAAATCCCTAATATTAAATATATGATATTTAATTAAGGAAATTAATTAATTATGGAATTAATTATTTATTTATTAAAATTAGAGACATTTTCCTATTAGGAAAGAAAATATTTGAAAGAGTTCAAATAAATTTAATATGAATTGGATTCATATTAATTTTAATTTTAATAAAATCCCTAATATTAAATATATGATATTTAATTAGGGAAATTAATTAATTACGGAATTAATTAATTATTTATTAAAATTAGAGACCTTTTCCTATTAGGAAAAGATCTTCCTTTTCCTATTAGGAAAAAAGTCTTGGGCTTTACCTATAAATAGGACCCCTGAGGTGGGGTGAAAGACATCCATTCATTCTCCTACTCTCAGAGAATTCTCCCAAAGGCTCCCACAAGTCTCCTGCCTCTAGAAGTCTCAGAGTCATACCGGTGTAGCCATAGTGGTGGTGTTCGCACTAGTTCGTGATTAATTCACAAGCAGTTGGTGAATTTAATCTGAGTCGTCAACGAGAGTAAGTAATTTGTTACTTTATAAATTAGATTTACATCTAATATTTTTGTATGCTTAGCCTTAATATATATTTAGAATAGTTCTAATATTATTGCCAATGTATTGGTATTTTAGATTAAACAAAATTAATTACGAATCGGTCCCAATCACGCTTCCGCTTAACGGAATTACGAAATTCCAATCCTTCACTACGAGCACTGTATTGTTGGGAAGTCTAAGAGACAAAGTTTTTCCAAATCCCAACATACAACTAAGGGAATCCTAGATTATGTGCACTCGGACCTATGGGGATCAACCTCCACTAATTCGTTAAGTAACTCAAGGTACTTTCTAACCTTCATTGATGATTACTCTAGGAAGAGTTGAATAATTTTCCTTAAAACTAAAGATCAAACATTTGAAAAGTTTAAGGAATGGAAGACCATGGTAGAAAAGCAAACGGGTAAGTCTCTTAAGTGCCTTAGAACCGATAATGGGTTGGAATTTTGTAATGAATCTTTTGATGTTTTTTGTAAATCTAATGGCATTATAAGGCACAGAACAGTAAGATATACCCCACAGCAGAATGGAGTAGCAGAGAGACTTAACCGGACTATCATGGAAAGAGTAAGGTGCCAGCTAGCCGATGCAATGCTCCAAGAGAAATTTTGGGTCGAGGCTGCCTCTTATACAGTATATACCTTGAACAGATGCCCTCATACATCAATAAACCTCACAACTCCAGAAGAAAAATGGACCAGCAAGCCACCTAAGCTAGAGCATCTGAAGGTATTTGGGTGTGTGGGGTACGTTCATCAAAGCATTGGTAAATTGAAGCCTAGAGCGGTAAAATGTATGTTCCTTGGGTTCACTGAAGGAGTCAAAGGGTTCAGATTGTGGCATCCCATTGAAAGAAAATGTATAAATAGTAGGGGTGTAAGCAAAAACCGAAAAACCGACAAACCAAACCGATCCAATGGTTTGGTTCGATTATTTTGAAAAAATATGGACATATCGGTTTCATTTTTGGGAAAACCGAAAATTTTCGGTTCGGTTCGGTTTTCATTCAAAAAACCAATAAAAAACCGAACCGAACCGACTATATATATACCACTTAAAAAAACCCTAACCTTTTGCATATTGCCTCTTTCCACATCTCACTTTTTTCCTAAATTGGTTGGAAATCTCTTTTTTCTATGTAATTTAAAGTATAAATTATGATATTATTTGTATGTTTATCTTTATTATGTATATTTATTTACAATCAAATATTTAAAAATTGTTATTCACGGATTAGTTTGAGAAAATTAAGTCATTGTATTGAATAAATTAATTAATTGAAGTTTATATTGAAAAAATGGAGTACAATGGGTCATTGGGCAAAAAATTTAAAAAAAAAAAGCTGAAATTAGGAGACAAAATTGGTCATTTAAAAAAAAATAAAAAAAGTCCACATTGGGCCCAAAACCGAAAACCGATCCATTGGACAAACCGAACCGAAGGAAAACCGAACCATTGGACATGTCTCATATTGGACATTGGTTCGGTTTAGAGTTTTGTAAAACCGATTGGATCGGTTCGGTTC
Organism: Luffa acutangula; assembly: GCA_036850905.1. NCBI lineage: Eukaryota > Viridiplantae > Streptophyta > Magnoliopsida > Cucurbitales > Cucurbitaceae > Luffa > Luffa acutangula. The sequence continues at coordinate 18,409,001 of CM072096.1, forward strand.
GCGGTTTGGTCAAAAACCGACAAAACCGAACTGAGTATCACCCCTAATAAATAGTAGGGATGTGATCTTCCGAGAACAAGAGATGTTCATGCTCAAGGATAACCAAATAGAAGAGAAAGACAATACAGTAGAAACAGAAATTGAGGTGGAACATACCACCTTACCTTCAACCTCTAGAGAAGAGATTGAAGAAGTACAAGAAGAAGATGATTCTCATGATGAGGAAGAAGCCACAGAAACATCACATCAAACTCAGGACCTGCAGAACTACTCATTGGCTAGAGACAGACAAAGAAGAACGATTGTACCCCCTGCAAGGTTTAATGAGGCCGATTGTATCTCATTGGCCCTTAATGTGGCCGATTCTCCAAACCTTGAAGAACCAAGCAGTTTTGAAGACGCCGTAAGCAGTCCTAATGCAAGGGAATGGATACAGGCCATGAACGAGGAAATAAGGTCCCTAGAGGAAAATTAAACTTGGACCTTAAAGCCCCTACCCAAACGGTATAAGCCAATAGCATCTAAATGGATATACAAACTCAAGGAAGGCATTGAAGGAGTTCTCCAACCTAGATTCAAGGCACGTCTAGTGGCAAAATGATTCACTCAAAAGGAAGGTATCGATTACACTGATACTTTTCCCCAGTTGTTAAACTAACTTCTATCAGAATGTTATTGTCTTTTGTGGTTCAAAATGACTTAGAGTTACTAGACGTGAAAACTGCCTTCATCCATGGTTTCTTGACGGAAACGATTTATATGAGACAACCTAGAGGATATGAGAAAGGTGTAGACCTCTACTGCCACTTAAACAAGTCCATTTACGGCTTAAAACAATCTCCCAGGTGTTGATATCAGAGGTTTGATGAGTACATAGAAAAAATTGGCTTAAAGAAAAGCTCATTTGACAGCTGCGTGTACACCAATACTAAGTCCTTCAAACACAGTGTGTACCTACTGCTATACGTTGATGATATGTTATTAGCAGGTAAGACTCAAGAAGATCTAAACAGAGTAAAGGCACTGTTAAAAAGGGAGTTCGAGATGAAGGACTTAGGCCAATCTAAAAGAATTCTGGGTGTTGAAATCAATCGCAGAAGGGAGGACTCTACACTCCTTATAAGTTAGACAAGCTATTGTAAAAAGGTGCTTAAGAAGTTTAAAAGTGCTGAGGTAAAACCTGTTACAACTCCCTTGGCTCATCATTTTAAATTATCAGCACATAACTCACCCAAGGAAGATGAAACTGAACATCTGGCATACATGGATAAAGTTCCCTATTCTCAATCAGTAGGTAGCTTAATGTACCTTATGATATCTACAAGACCTGATCTATCCTACTCTACAAGTCTTGTTAGCAGATATATGGCTAAACCGGGCAAAAGGCACTGGGAAGCAGTTAAGTGGATACTTAGGTATCTCAAGGGTACTAAGGAAGCTACACTACAATATAAAAGGAATGACCTAGCTACAAATGAAGTGTATGGATTTGTCGATTCAGACTTTGCTGGAGACCTCGACAAAAGGAGGTCCTTGACAGGTTATTTCTTTTTACTTGGCCAAAACTTGCTTAGTTGGAAAGCTTCTCTACAAACTGTAGTAGCTCTTTCAACAACTGAAGCAGAGTTTATAGCCTTATCAGAGGCTATTAAAGAAGAAATGTGGTTAAAAGGATTATTGCAAGACTTCGGGATATATCAGACGAGTATTAAAATTTTTTGTGATAATCAGAGTGCCATCTTTCTAACAAGGAATCCACAATTCAACAACAAGACCAAGCATATAGATATAAAGTATCACTTTATCCGAGAAGAGATTGAGAAAGGGAACATAGAGATATTAAAAATACATACCTCAGAAAATGCGGCTGATGTTTTGACGAAGTCGTTACCTCAAGCAAAGTTCAATTACTGCCTCAAATTGGTAGGGTTTTACCTACCAGAAAAAGGATGAACAAAATCATAAACAAGGAGGGAAGCTACATGTTCGATTGTTAATTGCAAAGGTGGAGATTGAAACAGTCATTACCTGTTTGAATGTTGCAATCAACAAATTCTCACTCATTTTTGTCATAACAAAATTAACTAACCTCAGACTATAAATAGGAGAATTGAGGTTTAAGAAATCAAGAGTGAAGTTTAGATTTCAGTGAGAGCTTGTACCTTTGACTCTATAATTCTGATCCGTGAATAAAATCGACTTCCCTTCCTTGCCGTGGACGTAGGCCTCTGTTGTCGAACCACGTAAATCATTGTTCTTCTTCTTCTTCTTTTATTTCCCTTGTGTGCGTGTCTGCTCAATCATCAAGTTTGTGAACGATTTTCATTCTTCTTTCGAAAGAGTGAAAAGAGAGCTTGAGAGTTTTTACCAGAAGTTTGTGCTTCGAATGGTTCTGAGAGAGGTATGATTGCATGTTGAGTTGTAGTGTGATCCACGCGCAAGACCTACAAGCAAACACGTGTTAACATAACATTGACTTTCCTCAGACTGAGAAATAAGAACTCTAGTGAACTCGACATTTAAATTTAAAATTAGAAAGTTAAAAAAGTTTAAAGATTTTGAATGGAGCTGTGAATGTAAAAAGTAAAGTATAGTCGAAAAAATCTTGAAAGGTAGATGGTAATTCAAAGTTGTAAATTCATAAATGCTAAATTTTAGGGGTTGAGAAATTGTTTTAATTTTGAATTTCAAATTTGGTAAGATTGAATGAGTAGGTACCTTTAAGGACCGACAATCGAGTTGTCAATATGGGTAAAAAATGTCAAACAAAAATTCTCTTTAATTCACGATGGTCATATTTTAGTATATATTTTTTTTGGAAATTTTTCAAAATGACTCGATATATCTAGTCATATATGTTGGGAGTGCGACCAAAGTCCCACATTGGGTAGATAAGGGGATGATCATGGGTTTATAAGGGAGGACAAGTATCTCCATTGGTATGAGGCCTTTTGGAGTGAACCAAAAGCAAAGCCATGAGGGCTTATGCCCAAAGTGGACAATATCATACCATTGTGGAGATATGTGTGTGTCCGGTAGTCCCTTACAAGTGGTATCAGAGCCATGCCCCGGGCGTAGCCGTGTCGGGTAGAATCCTTGGGTGCCGAACAAAGAAGTTGTGAGCCTTAATAGTCATGGTGGAGATTCGTGGTTGAGCTCTAGGCAGGCGGGTGTACTCCGGAGAAAGGAGTTGTCCTGGATAAGAGCAAGAACTCTCGGTAAAGCGGTGAAGCCTAGAGAGTTGGACGGATAGATGACTATTTGAGGGGAGGCTCGGTGGTAACTTTGTTCGAGGGGAGGATTGTTGGGAGTGCGACCAAAGTCCCACATTGGCTAGATAAGAGGATGATCATGGGTTTATAAGGGAGGATAAGTATCTCCATTGGTATGAGGCCTTTTGGAGTGAACCAAAAGCAAAGCCATGAGGGCTTATGCCCAAAGTGGACAATATCATACCATTGTGGAGATATGTGTGTGATAACTCTTAGTATAAAAGTTATTTACCTTATCTTTTAGCTTGGATTATTTAATATGGGGGTAATTGGCTAGCATATTTTGGTGTTTTTCCTCTATAAATCTCATGCTTTGGTCTGAATCATCTTTGACAAAATAGTTAATATTTTGCTTCTGTTTTGAAGGTGAAATGCATTAAATTTTGTGTACTTATAGTGCAGATCCATAAAGCCATTTTGGTAGCAGACTAAAGGCAGCTTGTGTAGAGTTGAAGTGATTGAGGAGCTGGAGATGGAATTGCTGGATCAATTCTGGAGCAAAGTTCGCACGTGATTCACACGAGGGAAAAATCAGTTCATTAAATGAGCTGGCACTTTTTATTACGATCAACTCTTTCATCCAATGTGAGTCTGCCATCTTGCTGAAAAGAAGCTGATGTAGCCCTGAATTCAATGAAGAGAGGAGTATATTTTTAGGGCAACCACATTTTGTGAGGAGATATAAAAAGGAGAAAAAACCAAAAGGGAGTCAGATACGGACATTAAGACAGCAATGGAGAAATTGAGAAGGGAAGAGAAGGAGATTCCATAGAAGAAGGGGAAGCTGACATTTGGAAGGAGCATCTTCTGCACCATTTCCATTTCCGGCGACTTCTTCCTTTAGTTTTCTTTCTTCTTCTCTTGAACTTTGAGTAGTTGTGTTTAGTTTTCTTTATGGTTTTTTCTGGTTGTTTTATTTTGTTTTCAGCTTGTAACATGAACTAATCACCTTAAGGTGAGGATTAGGATACTTTTGTATTAATCTAAACATTGGAGCTGAGCTCCTTAGCTTTCTTAATCTGGTTTTGAGGGTGTTTCATGCTTAAGCAAAGATTTCGTCCGGCCAACCATTTCCATTTCTTTGCATTGTCATCTTTAGTTTTGGGAAAAACAAGGGTGGCTGAATATTCAAAATCACATTAGCTCCTTGTTAGGGTTAGTAGCTAGCTAAGTGAAGGAGTTAGGGATAACACTTCACCTAATGCACATAATACAACATGTTTAAAATGAAGTGGGTTAATGGGAGTTAATCTGCTATTTTAGGAGATCTGGGAAAATTCCGTGAGAACTTGTTGTGTGGATTGAGAGAGCAAAGTTCTTGCTCCAGCATTCGATGTTTAGAGAGATACAAATAGTTCCTAATCCGAGCCTACTTTCTTAACCTTGTTGCAAGTCTCGTTTCCTTTAGTATTCTGCATTTACTTTGTTTTATGTTCATTTCTGCAATTTATTTATTAAAGCACCTTAGTTTAGACATTACTAAGATTTTATCAGTTACCATCTTGAATTTTCTAGAAATTAAGTTTGAACATAAGAATTTTCTTGTTCTAATCCCTGTGGAGACAATATTAATATATTTATCGTTGCTGGCCGTGTATACTTGCACGTGCATTGTGTGGCGTCCGGTAGTCCCTTACAAGATCTATGTTGGGAAAAAAACCCCCCAATTCTACTGCAGGAATAAGCAGAAAAATAGTAGAGAAATTAAAATAAAGCAACAAAATATGAAACACAAGAATTTACGTGGAAACTTCAAAGCGAAGAAAAAACCACGGCTCACAAAAAGAAATCCACTATGTGAAAAATTGTTACAATCACAAAGAATTCTCTCCCCAACCCCAATTACAAGAACACATGCTTTCAAAGCTTTATACCACTCACACTACTAGAGTATACAAGCTTAAAGTGATTCTGAAATGGGATGCTTTGAAACCAAAGCCATAGGCTCCTTTTATAGTACTTGGAGTCCATCACTTCCTTGAACCTTTCCGATGTGGGACAAACGCACTTCTAATATTTTGCCAAAAACCCAACAATATAGTCCAATTTTTGAAGAAGAAAAAAAAATTAAGAGAGGAAACTATTGTAATTTATAAATACTAGTGTGTTACCACGTGCCATGCACGTGTATTTAAATATTTATAAATATTTAAAATATTGAATATTTTAGTTGAAATATTATTCAAAATAATTATTTGAAAAAATAAATATATTGTCAATTAATTGGTATAATTTTTTCTAAAAAAAATGCTATAATTTTTAAAATTAGTTTTTTTTTTTTGTTTATTTTGAAAAAAAGATATTTCTATACTAAAAATATATCATTTTATTTTAAAGAAAATATTTCTATACTCAAATTTAATGTCACTTGCAATTTGAAGCTTAAGCTAAGCTTGATCTTGATCATCAATTGATATGGTATCAATCTTCCAATTATATTTCAAATTATTTCTTTTCCACTATTCTCCAGGCTAGTACATGGGCAACTCATTCTTTTAAAAGGGTTAAATTGTTGTGAGAAGAGGTGCAGGGAGCTACATTTATATACACCAAATGAGTAAATTAGAAACTTTTAAATTTCCAACCTTGGTCCTCTTGAATTCCATTATTAATTTCAATTAAATATAAAATCATAAATAGTTAAAAATAAATAAACAAAACAGTAAATTTAAAAAATGATAAAAGGGTCATGATTGACCAAAAATGTCTTTTCAAAATTGTAACTTTTAATATATATATATATATATATATATATATATATATATTATAAATTTGAAGAAATTTTCATAATTTAAATTTAAACTTTAAAATGATATTTTATGATTAAAACTAAAAGTATAATTTATTGAAATGGTAGATTCTAACCTCTTAACATCTTTTAAATTAAAATAATTGTTATTATATTTAGTAACTAACTTTTCATATTTAAGCCTTTTAAATACTATTTTACGAGTTAAATGAACCATATAAACTTTATAATTGATTTGTAAATTTAAGATATGGCGAAGGGGTAAAATAGTCCAAAAATGTTTTCAATGGATGAGTAAAAAAAACTTTTAAAATTCTAAAACTTCATTTTAAATTCCTTTATGTCTCTTCAAAATTGTATAAATGAGTGCAAAACTCTTCCCATTCTATCTCTCTACATTCCATTTATGTATCAATATTTAAATCTTCATTCATCCTATCTAATTTTCTATCCATTGAAGCTGTTTATCGTAAGATTTAATAAATTATCAAGTTATTTGTAATTTTCAACTTTTTTATTTGTTTTATAAAAAAATACAGGTATTTTCATATATTATTTAGTAAAACATTATTTGACTAATTTAAATACTGTGTTGTAGTTATTTGTGTTTAAATATTACATTTTTCACAAAAATAAAAGCATATTCTTATAAAATGTAATTAATGAAATAAACTATAAACATATAGTTGATACTTTGCTTTTCATAGAGAAAAAAAATTGTGCCGTAGGTTATTACGCTCCACCATAATTTTATTTTATAAGGTAAACAAATAAAAGACAACAAAAAAAAAAATTAAGATAGTTCATCTTCCTTAACCATCTTCTTCAACATGAAAGGTTATGTTTCAAAAAAATCGTACAATTGGACACAACTATTCTTTGCATGGTGTTGTTAGCAATGGGCTAACATTTCTACGTTGTCTTCGAATCTTCCTCTTCACTGAGTTTATATCTTCAAGTATCTAAATCGAAATATAGAAATTTTGAGAGAAGAAATTGAGGGAAGAAAAAAAAATAAACTAAGAAAGTGGAGATTTGCTATTCATAGAGAGAAAAAAAAATGTGTTATTACACTCCACCATACTTTTATTTTCTACGGTACACAAATAAAAGACAACAAAAACAAAATTAGGATAGTTCATCTTCCTTAACCACCATGGTTATGCTTCAAAAGAATGCAATTGTGCGCAACTATTCCTTGCATGGTGTTGTTAGTAATGTACTAACATTTCTACATTCAATGTTGAGAGTGGGTTTAGATCTTCAAGTATCTAATCTAAATCTAAATATAATCTAAATATAGAAATTTTGAGAGAGGAAATTGAGGGAAGAATAAAAACAAACGGAGAGTGGAGACTCAAAATTTGTTGTAGAAAATGGGTAGGGAAGAACTCTTATATAGTTGTAGGAGAAGAAGAATGTTACAAAACTTTAGAAATTCCAAGTTTTAAAATTTAATCCTTAATTAATTGTAATCAAATGGTATGGTGTGGGTTTTAAAATTAATTTCTTAGAAAATAAAACAAACTAACCTTTTATATTTTAAAGGTATTATATTAAATTTATTTAATTAGCAGTGTATTAATAATAAATAATAAATTCAATTAAAGAGTAATTAAAGAGTATGTAAAAGTTCTTTCTAAAAAAAATGTAAAAGTTACAAAAGTTTTGAATCCTATAATTAATCTGTTCGTGGGAGTTTAAAGGACAACATTTTTTGTAATAATTGTTTTTTATTTATATGTATTTATTATAGTGGATAATTAATCATTTATATTTATAAATAATACTTAATTATTATTTTACTATTTGTAATTAATTGTTAGATTAAATTCAATTAAAGAGTAATTAAAGACTATGAAAAAGTTATAAAAGTAATAAATTTTCAAAACTCTTTGAAATCCTATAATCAATCCATAAGTTCGTGGGAGATAAAAAGACAACATTTTTTGTATTATTTTTTTAAATTTATATGTATTTATTATAGTTGATAATTAACCATTTATATTTATAAATAATAAATAATACCTAATTAATTAATTTACTATTTGTAATTAATTGTCAAGGGTATATTTTGTAAATATATTAATTAAAGGAGGGATATAATTGTCCAAAAAAGTTTTTCAAAGATTGTAGCTTTTTAATATATATATAGATTATAGATAATGTAAATTTTTTATTGGTGAAATCACAATTTTTTTGCTTTATAATGTGGTATAATATCAATTTGGTTTGTAAGGTTGTAAAAATTTCATTTTAACTCTAGATTTAGCTTCAATTTGGTCCGCATGATTTTTTTTTCTTTTAACAATAAAATAGAACATTTCATTTCATTAATCACAATCACAATTTGAAATACATTTGCAATGAGTATGATTGCTCATAGACATCAACCACCGTGGAAAAGTGGATAGCCACAACATAGATCTTCTAAGAGATAAAGCATCTTTTGCTAGATGATATGCTCTCTTGTTTCTATTCCTAGATATATAAGAGAAAGTTAATGTCTAAAAGCCTTTACACATGTCTTTTATGTTTACGATCCAGCGGAAAACCTCATATGTGATATCCTGCTCCTCATTGATCATTTGTATGGCATTGATTTGCAGTCACCGCATTTAACGAATCCCATGAAAAATGGCTTGCACTTTCGCTGCCAATAGTGTGTAAGTTGTTTGATCAATCATTTCTATTGCACCTTTGAGTTCGCCGTCAACACCAATAACTACTGCACCATATCCCATTCCTTCATTGGAGGGATGAACCGTGTTGCATCCATAAAAAGCTTTACTTCTTGAGCATTGCCTAAAGGAAAGCTTTCGGCTTGGTCCTCAATTCTGAAAATCTCTCTCCCTTTTTTGCCTTATTTCCACCCAATATTAATTGAACCATTCACAACGATGAGTCCAATTTGCAGTAGACATATTCTTATAGAAACTATTCCTATCATTCCAGTTAGTCCATAAGGCTATGCATGCCTTTTCAAATTCTTCATCTTGTAAGTGTGCTGCTAAACATGTGATACGATTGGCAAAATTATTTGCTACCATGATTTTATTATCAACCCGAGTAAAAATGTTATTGCAAATCTTCATAGCACACTCACACCCACATAATGCATGATCCACTGTTTCTTATATATTCATACATACCTGGCAAATGGGAGATACATCAACTCCTTGTTTCCATAAACAAAATTTTTAACGGCAGACATGCATGGTACGCCTAACAGATAAATAATTTTTTTTTTTTTTTTTTTTTTTTTTTTTTTTTATGGAATTTTAGATTTCCATAGAGTACACCACCATTGCCATTGAGTGTTGACACTCGAAGACACTAGGCCCTTTGAAAACACCATGGCCACTTTATATCCACTTTTAATAGAATAGGCCCCATTCAAATTATAATGCCATATACACTTATCATCGTCATTGAAACTACTAATAGATATTGAGGCTATAATTTTTGCGTCCTCTTCGGTCACAAATTTACGAACTTTATCCACATCCCAGCCATATAACGGGATGATAAAATCAACCACCATCATCTTCTCCTGAATTTCAATCTCGCTCTCTTGTAATGGCTTGAAAGTAATCTCCTTAGGAATCCAAGGATCATTAAAGAAATCAATGGATTTTCCATTTCCCACTCTTTTCTACATACAAAACTGAAGTAAATCATGAGCCCACGAAAAACCTCTCCAAAATACCGAGCAGTTTGCTTTGATTGGAGCTGATAGCAAAGAATCGTTTTGCGCATATCGTCCCTGAATAATTTTGGAGACTAATAACTGTGAGTTTGTGAACAATCGCCAGACCTGTTTAGTTAATAAGGCTTTGTTGAAGTTCCCTAGATCTCTAAAATTTAACCCACCAATTTCCTAAAGGAATCATAAATATTCCCATTTTTTCCAATGGATCTTTCGTTTGGTTGTCGTAGATCCCCACCAAAACCTTGCCATCATTTTGTGAATATCTTCACAAAGAGCAATTGGTAGATGAAAACAACTCATTATAAATGTGGGAATCGCTTGAGCCACACTTTTAATGAGAACTTTCTTCTCGCCAATGGAGAAAAAACTTCCCTTCCACCCTTGTAAAGTTTTCCATACCCTTTGCTTGATATCTTTAAAATCATCTCTACGGTGCCTAGAAAAAGCAGATAGAACTCCCAAATATTTCCAATTTTATCAATGATAGGCATGCTCAAGACATCAGATATAACATTATGAAAATTCGTGGGTACATTTGGTGAGAAAAATAAAGCAGATTTCGCTACATTAACCACATGGCCCGACGCCAATTCATAGGTTTTCAATATGGATCTCACTTCCAAAACTTATGTTTCTAGGAAGCTCTAGAAAAAAGAAAACTATCGTCGATACAAAAAATAAATGGGAAATTTTTGGGCAATATGTTTAACAACCTTTATGTCTGTAATATTTTTACGAGATACAACTCCAAATATCAAAGCAAATAAAGCCTCCGAACATAATAAGAATAAATGAGGAAAGTGGATCGCCTTGACGCAAACCACATTGTGGAGTAAAGCTTCTTGTTGGGGCACCATTAATCATAAAGGAGAACTTAGTGGTTGTCACACAATCCATAATCAAATTCACCCATTTGGAATGAAAACCAATCTTGAGCATTAGTTGCTCCAGAAAGCACCATTCAACCCTATCATAAGTTTTACTCATATCTAACTTGAGTGTTATCCAACCCTTACGCCCCTTTCACATAGACTTAATGGTATGCATACATTCATGACCTATGATAATATTATCAAATATAGAATGACCTGGAACAAATGCTAATTGATTTTCAGAGATTATGTCCAGAGTACCCATTCTTCGGTTCACAAGCACTTTAGCAATGATCTTATATGAAACATTGCATAAACTCATAAGTTTAAAATAGATACCTGTTTAGATTAATTCACTTTAGGAATAAGAGCAATATAAATATCATTCCAATCCCTAACTGAACGCTTTTGATTTAGAATATCTAGAAATTTTAAAATAGTCGTTTCACCAACCTTTGTCCAGTTCTGCTGAAAGAAGAATGCAAGAAAGCCATCAGGACTAGGCGTCTTGGAAGGATGCATTAGCTTGATCACTCTTTCAATCTTGCTCCTAGAAAATGTTGCTAGAAGTTGGTCATTCATCTTGTTTATAACCTTAAGGAAATGTCTTGTAATGCATTATCAATAAATTCGAAATTTGGATTAGAAGAAGCAAAAATAGTGGTGAACTAAGTCTCAAACATAAACCTACTGTAAATGGCTATATAACATGTTGATTTTAATTTAAAATTACCTAGATCTAATCTAGATATGATCCTAGTGATCAAAGAGTTGATGGAGACTTACTTTCGCAGACGATCTTGACCGAATTTCGCCAAATTCTTCAAGGTTTGCAGAAAATTGCAGCAGCCCAAAATTCCTTTTCTTTGCTGAAATTATCACGAACACCACCACAGTGTCTTCACCGATATTCTCATTAGTCAATTTCAACAATAAACGACGTTATAAAGTGAAAGCGACTTATTTCTCGGTCCTGGTCTTATGCAAACTCATTGCATAGGATGCCCCCACTCACATATCTCCACATGAGCGATTCAGGATTAGATCGTTTGTACTAAATACAAAGTGATTCTCATCTCAAAGTGTCCCCAGGATAAGGTACCCAACTCTATCCCTATACTATAGACCATTTTGGCTATTACTCAAGCTTAATCCACTTTTATGTCTCGACATAAAGTTCAAGTATTCATTTTATAGCCATGGTCTTAGTTTATTGGATTTGGGTTATTTAACGTGCAATTTATTCAATAAAAACTATTTTGAATAAACCTCAATAATGGCTAACTGTTCTGAATAAACCTTAATAACAACTTTATTGAACAAGTATATATAATTTGTTTACATTCACTATCTGTGAGTTGTAGGGCACCAACCCAACATCTACATCCTCTTTCCATAGCAACCAAAGACCACCATTACAACCAAAACAATCCACTATAAAACAATTCGAATAATTCAAAGACAACTTTATTTTATTGAGATTATGAACATTCGCAGTACATTTCATTTCTAACCAGAAAAATTATAGTGACATATACTATGGATGTTTCTTTATGATCAAACAAACTATCCTCCTTAATTTGGACACGTCCCACTAATCCAACACCCACACATACGTTTTTTGTGATTATCTATGCAGGATGAACTTCCTTAGCCTGAAAACCTCGTTCGTCGTTTCCAACTTTTAGTGCATGGGCGAAACTCTGAAACTGGGGCTTGATTCGAAGACAAATCAGTAAGTCTTGGTTGCGTCACTTTCATTGCTACTAGCTCGATCTGCACCTCAATCTTGGGTTTGGGAATTGCAGGTGGTTTGAATGGACCTATCCGGTTAACCACATCAGGAAAGTCAATGGCAAATGGGGGATTAAGCAACTGATTTTTCCTTGACGTAACTGATGGAGAATTAACCGGCTGGAAAGTTAATTCAGCAACTGAAGGGGCTGGGATCGATTTCTTCTCCACTGAATTTGAATTGAAGGCATGCAAATTATTATTCATTAAATTCGAATCATAATTTAGCTTTTTCTTTACCGTAGATGCTTCATACCGCTCCATTAATGTCGATCGGAACTGCATTTAATCCCTGCGTACATTCCATGAGAGGCTTTGTAACCGTTTCCAATGGTGTCGACAATATGTCCATTGGACTACTGCCGAAATTCGGCAACAGAGAATCTGTTCCCGTAAATCCAATATGCAATTTTTTTCCATCTTGAGGTGTTGAAAGATTGACCACCATCTTATTCTTACTCAGTGGACTCGAACTTTGAGAGTGGTACATCGTCGAGGATCTCTCAGAAAATTCCATCCAAGATATGTATTGGTGTTTCTGGGAAGGAGACCCATTTGCAAATTAGAAGGTGCTACAATCTTTTGAAGTATGTCCAATTATGCAACAAAATGCACATAATTCCGGAAGCTTTTGTACCTAATCGAAGTCCATCAACTGCCCATTGGATCATCTAAATTCACTTTGATATAGTGGCAGAGAGGTATTGTGATACAGTAGCAGAGAGGACTTGTGATATCCAGAGTGACTCAAACGTAGAGACTTTCCTTCCATCCAAAGCCTCTGCCACCAATGTCGTATTCTTCGAATCTACCAATAGTGTTTCCCAGTCTCTCAGCCATTGAAGCATTATACAGGTCCATTGGGAGTTCGCAAAAGTGAACCCAGAGCGCTACAAATTTGAACTCCATAGCTAATGGTTTAACCATGGGAATTGGCTTAGGTAGCACCAACAGAAACCTGTCAAACAACCACAAACCCTGGTGTAACACTCGAGCTTGCTCTTCTTCTGATCTCAGAGAAAATAAGAAAAAAATATTTCCTAGTTTTTCCACAGTGAGACCATGAGGAATATTCCAAACTACCTTGAAATGTTTCCTCATAACATCACCAAATATTATATAAGACGCTAATAACTATTGGAAATACGTTGTGTTTATAAGTTGAGTAACACTAACAAACTTATTACTCCAAAGATGGTAGTAAACAATTACAGTGTAAATAACAACACAGACACTGTATATAACCACAATTACAGAACTCAAAATAAACTAGAAGAACAACAGATTGAAGTTACAAATGTTGTAAATAGCCTGAACAACAGTAGCAATAACCACAACAAATCGGCAAAACCTCAAGAACTTGGTGAAGGAAATGTTATGTAGTCGAGGCACGCTAATGAAGCGCTATCCTGAAGACAATTATTCGCTCTGCACGGGTTGCTAGCAAACTACAACGATTGTCTCAGCAGGATACAACGACTAACTCCGATAGAACAACAACCTTGAACTACACGGATCTGACAGAACCATTGGATACCCACTCTCAACAAAACCAAACTCAAAAGAAGAAAAGATAAGAGAAACACGAAAATGGAATGATTCTGAAATGAAGAAATCAGCTACTATTTATAGTTGTACAAATAGTAACTTTCTAAAAAAAACGAAAAGACAACAATAACTACTCTGTAATTACGTTAATTACAGTGTATTTATGTGTATTTACAACAGATGCAGAATACAGAAGGTCATTCGTTTACTCTATAATTATGAGCAATTACAACAGTTGTAGAACACGAAAAGACACAAACTATTCAAGTTCATACAAGTAACGAATTTAATCTCTTGTCAGTACTCATGAATTAAACAACCAACTTAAACCTCTTGGCATTCAACCTAGGGGTGAGCAGTAAAGACCGAAAAACCGAGCCGACTGATCGAAATCGACCGAATCGATGTCGGTCGGTTGGTTTTTTAACATTATCGGTCGGGGTAGTCGGTCGGTCGGTGAGCCTATAGAGGCTCAAACCGAATAAAACCGGCCGACTTTATATAATTTTTCTTTTTAAAAAAAAAGCAAAACAAGAAAAAGCAAGTTGGATGTAGTCGTTTCCCCTCCTTGGGCAGTGGGCACTCATGCATAGGTAATGATTACGTATCAAGGTAATCATTACCTATTTAGATTTTTTTTTCTAAATTTCTTTCACCCTTTTTCATCTTCTCTGATCTTCCTTCTCTTTCATATTTTCTCTTTTCTTTTTTACTCTTTCTCTCTTTATCTTCCTCTCTTTTCACTCTCATACTGTTATTTTGGCCATTTCCATCGTCGACGCTTGCCGGAGTCTCGAAGCCAATGGAACCATTAAGCTTCTTCTCTTGTTTTTCCTCTGTCTCTTCTTCTCTTTTTCTCATATCACTCTCTCTTTTTTATTTTTCTATTCTCGCTTGCCGGAATCAAAATCTAACGGACGGAACCCACGCTTTCTCTTGCCGGAGTTCAACATCACCACAGTCCACAACCTAACATCTTTGTTTCTTCCTTCTCTATTTTCTTTATTCTCTCTTCTTTCTAGTTGCATTCGTTCATCTATTTCTCTTCATTTTTTTTCTAGAGTTTTCACTTTTTTCTCTCTACACAACTTCGATGAACTTCAAAACCGACTGAAACTGACCAATCTTTTGTTTGTGGTTGGTTGGTCGATTCCATGAACACCCTAAAACCGATTTCCACCGACCGACAGAAACTGATATATCAACGGTCGACGTCGGTTTGAGCCCAAAACCGATGACGACCGACCGATGATCACCCCTAATTCAACCAATTACTTCCTTTCACAAATTACAACAAAATCCAACAATAACTTTTTGAATAAGTTATAATCCAATGATTTGCTTATTATTATCATTGCTGCTTGACGATCTACATCGACCTCAGTTCCTTCTTCCTCATCAGTGAGATTGAGTTTCTCCCAATTACCAAACATTTTCTTGAAAGCCATTTCCGGATAACAACACAGTTAAGTAAAGATTGAAAGAACGCCAAATAGATCAAGAAAACAGTGTGAGTGATCAGTGAGATTGAATTACTCCCAATTACCAAACATTTCCTCAAAAGCCATTTCCGGACAACAACACAGTTAAGTAAAGATCAAAAGAATGCCAAATAGATCAGGAAAACAGTGTGAGAGAGACAGAAGGTTTTGATCAACAGTCCAATATAAACGTTTCAAGAAATAAAAGAAGATCACACAAATCTGTCTATGTAATCAATCTGATTCACTAGGGATTACTGATAACTGCCCAAAAGGTAGTTATTTAGGCCTCGATTGTATAGGGATTTGTGTGTCCTTTATGCTTATTAGGGATGGTTTTGGATAGATATTACATGATTTAACCCATTTGGAAGAATGGAAGCATTGGAAATTATTTTGTGCAGATTATGCTGTTGAGCGACTGGAGGGAGCAAATTCTATGCTGCAGCAAAACTGGGAGCAGAAACTGCCACATCACAGCTCGTTAGCCAACTTCATGAACCGACTTCTGTTGAGTTATTTTCGGGATAAAGGAGCAAGGAGAGCCCTACACGTGTCCAAGTTGACCTAATTCAAGTCTCCTCTCCTTCTATAAAAGGAAGTAGCCGTCCAAGTCAAACTCATTCCATGTTTTCCCTTGGAATCCGAATAGTATAGGGAGATTGAAGATCATCAAGAACACCATTCTTCGCAAGCTGATTAGGGAGTTTACTTTCTTTATTAACTTGTGGTTATGGACATGCATACTCAGATTGTAATTCGTATTCCTATGCCTATTATGAACTAAGTAGCTTAGGGTGTTGGTTAGGAATAATGTGATTACTGTGCTTCATCTCTAGTAATAAATTGACTATCGCATTTTGGTTAATTGTTGTGCTTATTCTTATTTTATGCTCGCCTGGCCAGCCGGTGTGAATAGCTCTCTCTAGTTTCAGGGATGATTTAGAGAGTGTGTGGCAATTATCCACACTACGATCATTGTGTATTGGTGAACGCCAGTGACTGAGCTAGGGATAGCCAGTTGCCTAGTGCTTGATCGGTCGTACTTCATTGGGGTTGAAACACATCCCAAAAGATCCGGAGTTTCGGGAGGAATCCGCTAATAATACTGCGAGAAATGCATGATCAATAATATTGCTAGAGCATATCTTAGAACAATCACTAAAACCTAACCAGCGCCTGTCTTTAATCTGTCTATCTATTTGTTTACTCGTTGTTCTGTCATTTATTTTGCTTCAGCATAATTCTTATAAAACCCAACATTTTTATTATCTTCGAAACCATTAGGAAGTTACACAAAATAGATAAAGTGGAAGCTCATTTAGACCTTGGATTGATAACATTACTTGCTGCAAACTGTGTATACTTGCACAGGAATTCTAGAGTATTTTATACTATATTTTTACTCACTCTAGGAACCCGAAAGGTTTTTGGCGCCGTTGCCGGGGACTTGAATAAGTTTTTATCTGATATGTTTTGTGTATGTGTTTTAGTGGTTTGGTGCTAGAACTTTTTGATTGTTTCTTTTGTTTTTGCAGGTGTGATTTTGGTGCATGAGCGATCCGCCTGGGGTACGGTTTGAGCTTGATCCAGAAATTGAAAGGACATTTAGGAACAGAAGGAGGGAGCAGCGCAGAAACGAGATGGAGAACGTGCCGCAACTTCCACAGGTTCATGAAGGTCCAGCAGCAGCAAACCCCCAGCAGAATCCGTTGCTGCAGCAAAACCCACTATTTGAGCAAAATGAGCAGTGAAATAATCAGGTTGAGAATTCTATCTTGATAGCGAACGATAGGACCAGAGCCATTCGAGCGTATGCTATCCCGATGTTTAATGAGTTGAATCCAAGGATTGCACGTCCCCAAATCCAAGCGGCGAATTTTGAAATGAAACCGGTAATGTTTCAGATGTTGCAAACCGTGGGGCAATTCCATGGTTTGTCATCTGAAGACCCTCATTTACATCTTAAGTCTTTCCTAGGAGTTAGTGATTTTTTTGTAATTCAAGGAGTGCCTAGAGATGCTCTTAGGTTAACTTTGTTCCCGTATTCTCTTAGAGATGGAGCAAAGTCATGGTTAAACTCTTTTGCTCCAGGATCAATTAGGACGTGGGATGAGTTAGCTGAAAATTTTTTGAGTAAATATTTCTTACCTAATAGAAATGCTAAATTAAGGAGTGAAATAGTAGGGTTTAGGCAAATTGAGGATGAGACTTTTAGTGAGGCTTGGGAGAGGTTTAAGGAGCTTTTACGAAAGTGTCCCCACCATGGGTTACCTCATTGTATTCAAATGGAAACATTTTACAACGGTTTAAATGGAGTAACCCAAGGTATGGTCGATACTTCGGCTGGAGGGGCCCTTTTGGCAAAAACTTTTGATGAAGCCTATGAAATTTTAGAAAGAATATCTATTAATAGTTGTTAGTGGTCGGATGTTAGAGGCACAAATAAAAAGGTTAAGAGTGTATTAGAGGTTGATGGTGTGTCCACCATTAGGGCTGATCTTGCAATGATTGCTAACGCTCTTAAGAATGTAACAGTGATTAGTCATCAGCAGCCACCAGCTATGGAACCTGCAGCAGTGGTGAACCAAGTCACGGACGAAGCATGTGTCTATTGTGGTGAAGACCACAACTACGAGTTTTGCCCCAGCAATCCAGCGTCTGTGTTTTTTGTAGGTAATCAGAGGAACAACCCTTATTCTAACTTCTATAATCCAGGTTGGCGCAACCACCCCAACTTCTCATGGGGAGGTCAAGGAAATAACATACAAGCGCAACAGAAGATGAACCAGCCGGGATTTGCTAAAGCGCAGGTAATGCCCCAGCAAAATAAGCAGGCTTTGCCCCAGCAACATTCGGAGAATTCTCTCGAGGCAATGATGAAAGAATTTATGGCTCGTACAGACGCTGCAATTCAAAGCAATCAAGCTTCAATGAGAGCCCTGGAATTGCAAGTGGGTCAGCTAGCTAATGAGCTCAAGGCAAGGCCTCAAGGGAAACTTCCATCAGATACTGAACACCCTAGAAGGGAAGGTAAGGAGCAGGTAAAGGCAGTTACTCTTAGGAGTGGTAAGCCACTAGAAGAGTCTAGAAAGACCCAGGATTTAAATAATAATAGTGGTAATAATGTTGTTGTCGAGAAAGAGTTGGAGTCTGGTCAGGGTGCTGGAGGCAGCAATAAAAATGCTGGAGCATCTGGTTTTGTGCCAGATGTAGAACCACCATATGTGTCGCCCCCACCTTATGTACCACCTCTACCTTTTCCACAAAGGCAAAAGCCTAAGAATCAAGATGGTCAATTTAAAAAGTTTTTAGAGATTCTTAAGCAGTTGCATATAAATATCCCTTTAGTAGAAGCTATAGAGCAAATGCCTAATTATGCTAAATTTCTTAAGGATATTTTGACTAAAAAGAAAATGTTAGGTGAGTTTGAAACTGTATCTCTTACTGAGGAGTGTAGTGCTATTCTTAAGAATGGGCTACCCCCCAAGGCTAAGGATCCAGGGTCATTTACTATACCTGTGTCTATAGGTGGAAAGGAATTAGGTAGAGTACTCTGTGATTTAGGTGCAAGCATTAACCTTATGCCTCTTTCGGTCTATCGAAAGTTAGGTATTGGTGAAGCTAGACCTACCACAGTTACACTCCAACTAGCTGATAGGTCTATCACATATCCAGAGGGTAAGATTGAGGATGTCTTAGTAAAAGTGGATAAATTCATATTTCCTGTTGATTTCATTATTTTAGATTATGAGGCTGATAGAGATGTCCCAATTATTCTAGGACGTCCATTTTTGGCTACTGGTAGGGCGTTAATAGATGTTCAAAAAGGGGAATTAACAATGAGAGTTTGTAATGAGGAAGTAAAATTTAATGTGTTTAAGGCCATGAAGTATCCAGACGAGATGGAAGATTGCTCTTTCATTAGGATTATGGAGAACACAATTGTTGAGACAACAATTCAGGATTCGGCTAATAAGCATTTGGAAAATCATGGAGAGGTTAGTGTAGAGGATTTAGAAGCTTGTTCTTTAGATAGAAAAAATGAAAAAGAATTGTTTAGGTGTGAGGATGTTTTTGAATCTTTAGATTTAGATCAAAGAAAGGCTCCCCCAATTAAACCATCCCTGATTGAGGCACCTACTTTAGATTTGAAGCCCTTACCAGATCATCTAAAGTATGTGTATCTTGGGGAAAGTGAGACATTGCCCATTATTGTTGCATCAGATTTAATGTCGGAGCATGAGGAGGCCTTAATAAAGTTGCTGCAGCAATACCGCAAGGCTATTGGTTGGACATTGGCTGACATTCAGGGGATTAGTCCATCTTTTTGTATGCATAAAATCACTCTAGAGGAGGGGTCCTTGAGGAGTATTGAGCAACAAAGAAGGCTTAACCCCGCAATGAAAGAAGTGGTTAAAAAGGAGGTGATTAAATGGTTGGATGCTGGCATCATTTATCCGATTACAGACAGCAATTGGGTGAGCCCTGTCCAATGTGTTCCTAAGAAAGGAGGTGTCACTGTGGTAAGCAATAAAGACAATGAGTTGATCCCAACTAGGACAGTAACTGGTTGGAGGGTTTGCATGGATTACAGGAGGCTTAACAAAGCCACCCGTAAGGACCACTTCCCTTTGCCATTTATTGACCAGATGTTGGATCGATTGGCTGGTCAGGCCTACTACTGTTTATTGGATGGTTATTCTGGGTATAACCAGATTACTATTGCTCCTGAAGATCAGGAAAAAACCACTTTCACCTGCCCTTATGGGACGTTTGCTTTCAGGCGAATGCCTTTTGGCCTTTGCAATGCTCCAGCAACATTTCAGCGGTGTATGTTAGCAATTTTTTCTGATATGATTGAGTCCACTGTTGAGGTCTTTATGGACGATTTTTCAGTTTTTGGAGGGTTTTTTCAGAGTTGTTTAGATAATTTAGGTAAGGTGTTAAAAAGATGTGAGGATACCCATCTAGTTCTTAATTGGGAGAAGTGCCACTTCATGGTGAAGGAGGGCATAGTGTTAGGTCATAGGATTTCTAAGAATGGTCTAGAAGTTGATAGAGCAAAAGTTGAGGTTATTGAAAGATTAGAATCACCGAATTCAGTGAAGGGAATTCGGAGCTTCTTAGGGCATGCTGGATTTTATAGGAGGTTCATAAAGGATTTTTCCAAAATCAGTAAACCTCTTTGTAACTTATTGTGCACTGATCATGTTTTTGACTTTAATGCAGATTGTAGGAAGGCTTTTGAAACATTGAAGGCTGCTTTAATCTCGGCACCCATTCTCTGCGCACCTAATTGGAATTTGCCATTCGAGGTAATGTGTGATGCGAGTGATGCTGCAGTAGGTGCAATGCTGGGGCAGAAGCAGGGAAAATTTATTCATCCTATATATTATGCAAGCAAGGTTTTAAATGAGGCACAGGTCAACTACACAACTACTGAAAAGGAGTTGTTAGCTGTTGTGTTTGCTTTTGAGAAATTCCAGCCATATTTGGTTGGATCCAAAGTCACGTGGTTCACGGATCATGCAACAATAAGGTATTCAATGTCAAAGAAAGATGCAAAGCCTAGACTAATTCGTTGGGTTTTATTACTGCAGGAATTCGACTTGGAGATAAAGGACAAGAAGGGATCAGAGAATGTCATTGCAGATCACTTGTCTCATCTTGATCCATCATCATCTTTGCTGGAGCAATCTGCCATTTCCGATTCTTTTCCAGATGAACAGCTTTTTGCTGTTCAGGTAAAGGTAGTCAGGGATGTCCCTTGGTATGCTGATATTGCCAACTTTTTAGTGAAGGGAGTCACCCCTATTGATATGGATTGGAGGCAGAAGAAAAAGTTTAAGCATGATGCAAAATTTTTCTATTGGGATGAGCCATTTATGTATAAGCAATGCTCTGATGGTATTATTCGTAGGTGCGTTTCAGGTGATGAAGCAACCGAAATCCTGGAGCAATGTCACTCTTCGCCGTATGGAGGCCATTTCAGCGGTCAAAGGACAACTATGAGGATTTTGCATTGCGGATTCTTCTGGCCTACCTTGTTTAAGGATGCACACTGGTTCTACAAGCAATGTGACGCTTGTCAAAGGAGAGGAAACTTGGGGCCTAGAGATGAAATGCCTCTTACTTACATTTTAGAAGTTGAACTATTCGATGTATGGGGTATTGATTTTATGGGGCCATTTCCCCCTTCTAATGACAATGTTTTTATCTTATTGGCAGTGGATTACGTGTCCAAGTGGGTGGAGGCCATCGCATGCCATCAGAGTGATGCCAAGACGGTTTCAAGGTTTCTCCAATCGCACATCTTTGCGCGGTTCGGGACACCTAGAGCTCTAATAAGTGATGAGGGTGCACATTTTGTTAATAATATCTTAACTAAGCTTTTAGCTAAGTATGGAATCAAGCACAGGATAGCTACCCCCTATCACCCACAGGCTAATGGTCAGGCTGAGATAAGTAATAGGGAAATTAAATCAATTCTAGAAAAAGTAGTCCATCCATCTAGAAAGGATTGGTCTTTTAGGTTGGATGAGGCTCTTTGGGCTTATAGGACAGCCTATAAGACTCCTCTAGGTATGTCTCCCTATCGGTTGGTATATGGGAAAGCTTGTCATTTACCATTAGAGCTGGAACATAAAACGTTTTGGGCTTTGAAAAAGTTGAATTTTGATCTGAGTAGTGCAGGAGCAATGCAAATGCTGCAGCTCAGCGAATTGGAAGAATTTCGCCACTTTTCTTATGAGAATGCGAAAATTTATAAAGAAAAGATTAAGTTGTGGCATGACAAGAAAATTAGACCTAAAGAATTTGTCAAAGGTCAAAAAGTTTTGTTTTATAATTCTAGATTAAAATTGTTTTCTGTGAAACTAAAGTCCAAATTGTCAGGTTCGTTTGTTGTGATTGAGGTTTTCCCCCATGGAGCAGTTACTTTGCAAGATGAAAAAGATGGGAGAGTATTCAAGGTGAATGGTCAGCGTGTCAAACATTATTGGGGAGAGGAGTTTCAGTCAAAATATCATTCCCTAAGGTTGGTTGATGATTGAGAGAGCAGGATTTTTGCTGGAGATTTTCACAGAGCAAAATTTTGAGCTCCCAGGATTTATATTGATTTTATTTTTCGTTGATTTGATTTTAATTGCGGTTAGGTTAGATTTGATTTTGCGAGATTTATTAGATTTTGTCTTTAAATATTTGATTAGATCTTATCTATTTTGTTTTGAATTTGATTTGATTTTCGGGTTATTTATTTAAATTATCTTTCAATTATCTTTTAATTAGTTAGATTTTATTAGATTTTATCTAGATTTTATTTTCAGTTATTTGAATTCTAGTTTTAATTAATTGAGATTTTCTCTAATTTATTCGGCTTCTTTTGAGAATAACAAATTAAGTTTGATTTGATCGGTTAAAGTTTAATTTGAATTTAAAAGATTTGATTTTCCTATTTTGAAATTTAAATTCCATATCTAAGATTCGGCAGGTTCAGAAGATTGTTGCAGCAAAGATAATGCTGGAGCACATTTCTCGTATGCATAGGAAGGATTTTAGTGTGAGTAATTATTTTTACCGTTGGGATCTTTGAATTTCTATGGGCAGGTGAATTGCAGGGATGTTGCCACATGTCGTGAAGGGACAATCCAACGGTTTAGCCGTTGACAGCATGCCGTTATTTCCCATAGATGATTGGAGTTCCACAATTTTACCGTTAGGGATTTGAATTGCAACTTAATTGTGAACGGTAAAACCATTTATTACGGAGCAAATCCTTTCGGTTAGGATTTCAAATTGCTGGAGCCTTATTTATTTGCAGACATTGGTAAGTCTTCGTTCTACTTCGTCTTCTTGATTCTATCTTGCCATCTACATTCTTTCTTTCTCCTTTTCATTCTTTGCAAAACCCTTTGAGTTATCCATGGCCAAAACAAGAGCGAGGAAAGAAAGAGAGAGAGAGAGTGAAGAGGAAATACCCATTACCCCCGAAGTTCCGAAAGTGAAAACTAAGAAGAAAAGAGCACCGGAGGAGAAAGAAGCTAAAAGAAGAAGGCGACAACAGAGGGCAGAAGAACAGGAAAAAGTGACAGAGGATGAGGCTGCTGCAGTGGTTGAAGAAAACCTGGAAGAACTGCAAGAACAGACCCCAGGAGAGGCTGATCAGAGACTTGCGGATACAGATACGGCTCAAGAGGAAAATGTTGAGGAGAATCAAGAACAGCAGGCTGAGATGGTGAGGGACGAACAGGTAGACGCAGTGTCTGAAAGAGGAAATGAGCAGGACCAAGAAGCTCGTGTTGAGGTAATCATGCCCGAACCGCCGAAACGCCGCCGCATAAAAAGAAAGGCCGGCCGTATTCAGGTGATTCGGACTGATACCCCATCACCACCATCATCAGATTCTGAGAGAGAAAAGGCAGAGCGAGAGGAAAGAGAGAAGAAAGAAGCTGAGGACAAAGACGAAACAGATAAGAAGACTGAGGAAGAGCAGTTGCTCAAGCGCAGGGCAGAGAAGGGCAAAAATGTTGCTGAAGCATCGGAAGAACACGAGGCAATAGAAGAACAGCAGGCTCCATTTGATCGCTTCGTCAATAATTTTGCCAGAGCAAAATACACTGAGCTTCTGAAAAGGGATTTCTTGTTCGAGCACGGTTTCAGTGGTGATCTTCCACAGTTTCTGAGGACCGGTATTGCAGACCACGGCTGGGAGTTGTTTTGTGCGAAGCCTGAATCTGTAAACGCACAGGTGGTGCGTGAATTTTATGCTAACATTGTCAAGGCGGATGGTTTCCAGGTAATTGTCCGAGGAGTCGAGGTGGATTGGAGTCCAAGTGCTATCAATGCACTGTACAACGTTCAAAACTTCCCCCATGCGGCATATAATGAGATGGTTGTGGCGCCATCTGATGAGCGACTAAGTGAGGCTGTAAGGGAGGTAGGAATTGAAGGGGCACAGTGGCAGTTATCCAAGACTCAGAAGAGGACATTCCAGTCGGCTTATTTGAAAAGGGAAGCGAACACATGGATGGGATTCATTAGACAGAAGATGCTTCCAACAACACGTGACTCGACAATCTCCAGGGAACGGGTTCTCCTAGCTTTTGCCATCTTACGGTCTCTCAGTATTAATGTAGGGAGGATCATTGCGAATGAGATTTCTGGATGTTGGAAAAAGAAGGTGAGGAAGCTATTCTTTCCAAACACAATCACGATGTTGTGCAGAAGAGCAGGGGTTCCGGTGGATGAGGGAGATGTGATCCTGTTTGATAAGGAGATCATAAACACGCCCAATTTGGCACGGCTCCAGCGTGTGCAGGAGGTACGTCAAGGTGGGCTTATCCATGGCATCAACTCGGTTATAGAACAACTGGCACTTTCGGCCAGTAGGCAGGAGTTTGCTGAAAGGAAAACTTTAACCTTCTGGAACTATGTTAAGAATCGGGATGCCAGCTTGAAGAAGGCGCTGCAAGAGAATTTTTCAAAACCTTATCCAGCCCTTCCAGCATTCCCTGACGATCTGTTGAACCCCTGGATTCTGCCCCCACCTGTTGAAAGAGGAGAAGAGGATGATGAAAATGAACCGGGCCAAGAGGACTGAAGGATGAAGTGGCCATGGGCGAGCATAATTTTTGTTCTTAAATTTTTGATTGCTCGTGCATTCTCTAACCTCCTTTTCTATTATTGTTATGTTTGCTTATCTTTTTACTTTTCTGCTGCTTTAAAAAAATATATATATCTGATGTGTAATTTCTTTTTAATGAAATTTCTTGATGTTTCGTTCCATGAGCACTAAGCAACTTTAACTTAACTAATTTTTCTCTGAATTTTTGAAGCTTGGACTGATTACGCTTAATTAGATCAAGGTATTCTGATCTCCAGAAACCTTTTGCTTGAGCATTTCTTCTAGCCTGGACTGTTGCTGCGGCAAAGAAGATTTTTGAGGTAGTATTGACTTATATGATCCACTTTAACCTTAGTTCTAGTCCCACGCTTAGTTTAAAACTCAGAAAGAAAAATTTAAGTTTGGGGGTATACTTGCTTCTTTAATGATTCATTAGGGACAATGAATAATTCAAATTTGGGGGACTTTTTGCTACTCCAATTATTTTGCTCGAGCATTCCTCTCCTTCAAATTAAAATTTGTTAGGTTATTGAGTAACCAGGGACATTTGTGACACCCACAGGTTGTCTTCGCGTCAAAAGATGACCTAGGAAATGTGAAAAAATGAGAAATATAAGAAAAAAATTATTTGTTGAAGATTTTGCTGAAAAAATTGATGGAGCAAAAGTTTTGAAGGATGAATGATGATCCAACAGTTTTTCTGTCTCCCATAACTTAGGTGAGATTCATCACAAAATGTCGCCATTCTGAGGGGCAAGAGATGGAATAACTAAGGATTTTTTAGCTTTATAATGAGTATTGAGCCTAGTTGGTGATAAGCTTGAGGCAAGGGTATACTGCACCATAAAGTGGGTCATCCCGTGCTTAAGAGCTTATGACTGTAAGGCTGCTTTAAGTCTGATAAATAATGAAATAAACCCCTTTAAAAATATGTTTTGAAATGTCTGATAATAGAGCTAAGCTGTGGAGAGTTCTTAGAATTGAGTTGAAAGTGGTGATTATTTGTCCCTGCTGAAGGAATCATTTTGCTGCAGCAGAGCTTGGTTTTGCAGAGTGCTCATGTAAAGGTTAAAGGTAGTGTTGGACTCTCTGGGTTGATTAAGCTATTCTTTGTCTAATATTCTGAATTCTTGAAGGAAGGTGAGTTAGTATTGCTCGGGACGCGCAATAATTTAAGTTTGGGGGTATGATAACTGCCCAAAAGGTAGTTATTTAGGCCTCGATTGTATAGGGATTTGTGTGTCCTTTATGCTTATTAGGGATGGTTTTGGATAGATATTACATGATTTAACCCATTTGGAAGAATGGAAGCATTGGAAATTATTTTGTGCAGATTATGCTGCTGAGCGACTGGAGGGAGCAAATTCTATGCTGCAGCAAAACTGGGAGCAGAAACTGCCACATCACAGCTCGTTAGCCAACTTCATGAACCGACTTCTGTTGAGTTATTTTCGGGATAAAGGAGCAAGGAGAGCCCTACACGTGTCCAAGTTGACCTAATTCAAGTCTCCTCTCCTTCTATAAAAGGAAGTAGCCGTCCAAGTCAAACTCATTCCATGTTTTCCCTTGGAATCCGAATAGTATAGGGAGATTGAAGATCATCAAGAACACCATTCTTCGCAAGCTGATTAGGGAGTTTACTTTCTTTATTAACTTGTGGTTATGGACATGCATACTCAGATTGTAATTCGTATTCCTATGCCTATTATGAACTAAGTAGCTTAGGGTGTTGGTTAGGAATAATGTGATTACTGTGCTTCATCTCTAGTAATAAATTGACTATCGCATTTTGGTTAATTGTTGTGCTTATTCTTATTTTATGCTCGCCTGGCCAGCCGGTGTGAATAGCTCTCTCTAGTTTCAGGGATGATTTAGAGAGTGTGTGGCAATTATCCACACTACGATCATTGTGTATTGGTGAACGCCAGTGACTGAGCTAGGGATAGCCAGTTGCCTAGTGCTTGATCGGTCGTACTTCATTGGGGTTGAAACACATCCCAAAAGATCCGGAGTTTCGGGAGGAATCCGCTAATAATACTGCGAGAAATGCATGATCAATAATATTGCTAGAGCATATCTTAGAACAATCACTAAAACCTAACCAGCGCCTGTCTTTAATCTGTCTATCTATTTGTTTACTCGTTGTTCTGTCATTTATTTTGCTTCAGCATAATTCTTATAAAACCCAACATTTTTATTATCTTCGAAACCATTAGGAAGTTACACAAAATAGATAAAGTGGAAGCTCATTCAGACCTTGGATTGATAATATTACTTGCTGTAGACTGTGTATACTTGCATAGGAATTCTAGAGTATTTTATACTATATTTTTACTCACTCTAGGAACCCGACAATTACAGAGGAGCAAAAATCAAAGGAAGAAAATAAAAACCGCAACCAGTCAGGCTAGATGAGAAATTCCAGCGAATGAAATTGCGGACAGAACACCAGAAAGAAATAAGACGAAGTTAAAAAAAACGGTGCAATTTTATTTTTTTTTACAACACGAAAAAAAAACGGTGCAGTTTGGTCGACATGATTTAGTCAAATATCACAAGTTGAATTTTGTCATTATTATATTGAATAAGCGAACCAATTTATTTGCATGGTAATAAAATATCTTAGCTGGGGTACTAAAATTTAGGGGCAACCAGATAAATGGCCAAATAAAAATAGCTGTTTTGAAAAAGGGCCATTCAGATTTCCAATTTGATAAATGACGAAAAGCTATTTTTAGTAAACTCTTTTGGCAACAAAATGGATAAAAATACCCCCTATCCAAATCTTAATTCAGAAAATAAAATAAACCAAATACACTAAACAAGGGGGAGAATCTAGCTTCCTTACCGATTAGTTCATCTAGTAAATCAATAACAGAAATTCAAACTAAATGGAATATAAATCTGGCAACCTAAATTTAAAACAAGAGATTTGAATTCAAAAACAGAGAGAAAAAATAGGAGGACTTAAATATACACTGTATATCCGAAAAAAGTAAAAAGCTTACTAGTTGTAACTAAGATTCAATAACAATGAAGAACAACTTCAACTAAAAAATATTCCAGACACCAAATCAAAGAAGAAAAAATGAAAATCATGCATTTTGCTTGCATAAATAGATATTCACCTAAAATATGGGATGAACACCTAAAACATCAAATCAGAATTAAAGTATAATCAGAAAAAAAAAATGAAAAAATTGATACCCAATTTCAAAGAAAACATCTGACGTGTGGATTGATAGTCTCTTGGAAAACCCTAAGGCACCATTCCTCTCTTGGAAACACAATCAAGGTAAAAAAATACTCTTTCCCCTTCCTCATTTCAAACCTTTCAACTTACCGTTCAACGAGAGAACCCCTTCCCCTTCCTCCATCATTCGATCCTTCGAGAGAAACCCTTCCGCTTCTTCCTCGACAAACTTACACTGTATCTACACGGACAACCGAAGAACATTCAGAAGCTCGAGCGAGTTTTGTCGACATCCAGGGTATGCATGCTTCAATCTCTACTAATTTTTTCTGCTTATATAGATATGAAACATTTTTTACTTACAAATAGGACCCACCGTTTAATAAGAAAATGAAAAATGATAAAGTAGGGATGCTTTTACTGTTAACTATATCTGTGAGTTTTCAAAATAACCAAAGAAAGCGACAAAGTAGGGATTCTTTTACGATTTTAAAACTACCACATGTCGTTTAAAAATATGTCAAACACCGTTTTGAACCCATTTTAATAGCAGACATGGTGAAAAAAGAACAAAAAATAGGAACAAGAACTAGTGAACGACTTCGATCGGTTGGAAAAATCTTTGGGAAAAAGGTGCAAACGGATCCGAACCCCATAACCATCAACAGGGAAGACGAGGTAAACTAGTTTTTTGGTTTTGTTTTTTTCCAATTAAAGTGAGGTGTTATTTTGGGAATGTATGCATGATACCACAGAACAAAGTGCTCCAATGGAGAAAAAAAGCAGAGAAGAAGACGAAAAAGAGAGACAAAGATAATCAAAAGCCCGAACAAAAGAATAAGCGACCGAGACATGAAAAGGTAAGAAATGAACTCTACTAACCTTGAGTTTTCAACATGAACTACAACTATAATATAATAATTTGAAATTTGTTGGTGAAGGGAGAAGATAAAGGGGATAAACCTGAGGTAAGATTATACAATTATAGTGTAAATGAAAAAAGTTAGGTTTCAAATTTATGAATTACTTCCTTTTGTAGGAGAAAGATAATTCAAAGATGATTGATAATGATGAATCAGAAATTTCAAACAAACTTTTTGAGCCTGAGGAGACAAATTCCAGTGAAGAGAAGTCAGACATGCAAACTGTTCAAGAAACACCTACCAAGAAATTGAAGAATGATAGAACACGATCAATGAAGATATTCTGTTTATTGTATTATATAAACATTGGTATTCATTGTAATTGCATAATGACCCCTGAAAAAAAAATGGATTGCAGGGGCCAAAGTAGCAAGGAAGTAAAATTGAAGTTGGAGGGACAACGAAAAGGAAAAACACTGCCGATGTTGAGTATGAGGTAAGTAAATCATTTAGATCAATCTAAGTAGCACATTGAGAAAGTAATTATTATTTGACTGATATATTAGGACATAATGTTGATTATTAGGATGGAGAGTTTTTAATGTCGAAGTCAAAGAGGACTCAGCCTCTGAGAATAAATTTGCAGCTAAGGAATGACGTTTTAGAGAAAATAAAGTCCACACTACCGAATAGGGTACGGGAACGGTTTAGGAATAGCTGCTTTGGAAATTACCTAGACTTTTCCATAACTAATCAGTCCTCTCAACTCCTACTGCGTTTGATTCAAAGACAATGTAGACCACAGAAAAGAAATGAGCTAAACTTCCTTATAGGGGGCAAGGTCTGTACATTTGGATTGAGGGAATATGCATTAATAAAAGGATTGAACTGTA
This sequence comes from Luffa acutangula, assembly GCA_036850905.1. Lineage (NCBI taxonomy): Eukaryota > Viridiplantae > Streptophyta > Magnoliopsida > Cucurbitales > Cucurbitaceae > Luffa > Luffa acutangula. Next base: position 18,439,003 of record CM072096.1, read on the forward strand.
GCAAATCCCAAAAATTGATCCTAAACAGATAAAAGGAGACCAATACACAAGAAAAACTTTTTTTGAGTTGGAGAAGTTGGTAAGTAGGAAGATCCTGCACATCGCATTAAATATGAGTAAAAGTGGCACCGATGACGAAATGTTAAAGGTGTCACTTCTGTAATTTTTGGAGAACTTCTTACTTGCCAAACAAGACACGGTAAACATCGAGATGGACCATGTAATTATGGTGGTCGATGAAGAATTGTTTGCCTCATACCCTTGGGGGACAGTAACTTATGAACTGCTGGTGGATTTCATGCAAAAGGCGATCAAAAGCAAATCAGCAACGGGATATCGATGGGGGGATTCATTTTTCCAATACTAGTTTGGGCATATGAAACAATCCCAACCCTTACTACACCTCAAAATTTTTATGCCAGACGAATGATATCACGAGCTCCTAGAATCCTCAATTGGGTTTCTGACACGCAACCAAAGTGGAAAGACTTAGAGAGGAAGGTGTTCGAGTCAAATGAGGTAATTTAGAAAATTATTGTTCCCTAAATTTAAACATATATAGATTATACACTGTAAATTAGTTAAGTTGTCTAACCTATTACATTTTGCTTATTACATGACATAGTTGGAGGTATATCCAATGATAGCTACCGATGAGGAAATGGAGATGCCCTACTTTAAACCATTTGTTAATAAGGAGATAGAGTTTAGAAGGAAGTTGGAGGAAGAGCTATCAAAACAGAAGCTTGGGGAAAATATAATAGATTTGACTTCGAACAGATCAGCACCAACCATTGATGTGCAATTTGCTAACCGCAAGTGTACGGGTCAAGTTATAATATAGTGAATATGAAATTCGAATGTCGTCCTTTGGATTGGTGTCTAGCCAATTTTAATTACCGAAAATACTCTTGGCCAATTTTATTTAGGGAATCAAATTAAGTGAGAATGAAATAAAATCAAACACAACAATAATGCCAAAAGTGACAATCAAATGGAAACAATGGTCTTAGGGATTTGACTTTACCAATTGGGATTATGGAATAATTAATGGATTTATAACATGCAATAATTCATAAATCTTGGAAACCTAATATCACACATACCTCTCCCAAGCATAAATGATTCTCCCACATGCAATTGGACCAGATATCCCTATCTAAATTCAATAAACATGCAAGGCATTAAGGATATCCTTTTTAACGATTTCTAGAATTAACTATTATCTCCCGATCTCTAGCTAAATCCTAGTTATGCAAAACGATTTCTAAGCTAAATCCTCTCTCCCGAGTTAGATTTAAGCATAAACAACATTCAATTTATGCCTGGTAAATTGAAAGCATTAAGGATACGAATATGCATAAATGAATCAATAACATAAATTCCATAACATCAATCCATAATTGCCCAATGGCTACATCAATCCCTAAGAATTAAAGACCTAGCTAATCATACAACGCGTTACAATATAACAATGGTCTAAAATGGCAATAAACACTAACTAAAGTAAGAGAAAGAAGAATTAAACTCGTTGTAGGCCGAGATCGAACGTCCCCGTCACTATCCCCACGAACAATGGGTTGATTTCCACCTTGCTCCCTTTGTTTTAGCCTCTCAAGCCTCTGTTCTGCCCTGTTTTACGGCTCCAAAATGTTCCAAAAGAGAATCCCCCAAAAACCTAGCCGCAGAAAGCTTATATTCTGTTTTTTTCGTCATAACGTCGAGACGCTGCCTTCAAAACACGCGTTTTCTAGAATCGAACTTACACAGCGTCGAGACGCTAAGGTCGCAGCGTCGAGACGCTAAGGTCGCAGCGTCGAGACGCTGTGACCTTTTAGCACCTGATCAGATATGGAATGCCAGCGTCGAGACGCTCAAGAGCTTGCGTCTCGACGCTAGCCTGCAGTTGACCCTACTTTGACTTTTCCTTCTTTGATTCTCTTTGATTCTTTTGCAACTTTTCACGTCCCGAGCACCCGATTAACTCCAATATCGCGCTTTAGCTCCAATCAACCATTTCCTACAAAATAAACAAATAAGTGCAATAAAATGGTCAATAAATCATCAAAGACTAGCTAAATTAATTAGGGAAAACTAGCTAGCTATGCTCGTTATCAACCATCCTTGAGAATTCTTACATAAGAGAAAGACTCGACACGATAGAGAGTAACCTGAACAAAAAAAATTAGATCAAGTGATTGAAGCTATAAATTCTGTGGTGTATTATCTGAAAACAAAACAGATGATGAGGACTGAGGATGTGAGTCGTGATTTGTACAAGGTACACTGTATTTGTGATTGATTACGTTTGTTGTATACTGTATTTATCATATATCAGAATATAAGTGCACATTATTTTCTGGAACTATGGATAAACAGGGAGCAACAGAGTTTGAGAAGGAGCTTGAAGAGTAAGAGGAAGAACAACAAGAGTTGGAAAATGAGAAAGAGGTTTCAGAGAATGCAGACGACCCAAAGATGAAAGGCAAAAGGGATGATGATGAAGATGATGACCCTTCAGGCCAAACACAAACAACATCTTTGCTGGGTGGATTTGTTATCTCCCTCATACAGACTAAACAAGGAGAAGAAAGAGACGAAGGGAAAAATGAACAAGATGAAGGAAAAAATAATGATGTAAAGGTAAGAATATTTGAACTCCCTATATATTACTGAAAAAAGATGTATTTCTGGGTCTTATGGTACATGAAACAGGAGAATGATGTTGTTGAGGAACCGAACGAGGTGATTAATAATGTGATACTTTCAATCAATGAAGATGTTGTTTATGAGGAGTTCACGAAAACCATAAAGGGGAAGCACATTGCAACTGTATGAATAATTAAAAGTTTGTTGTATTGTTATTAACTGTTCATAACTAACAATCATCTTTTGTAATAGGATGAATTCGAGGTATGTATGGGAGTAGGAACATTGATAAACAGAGGACCAGTTGCAAAGAGAGTCCAAAAACTGACATACGAATATGGACCAAAGGTAGAAATAGATTACAAATTTGACTCTCTTGGTGTTATCTTATGTGATGTATTTTGATGATTTTATTGTAATAGGATAAAGGATAACCAAGTACTAAAAAGAAACAATTCATTCCACCAAGACATAACTGGGGGAACCCAAGAAAGTTGATTATAGGAATGAGTCCTAAGGTAAGCGAAATAAACTTGGTGTGCAAATTGCTTATCGCAAGTGTACGGGTCAAGTAATAATATAGTGAATGTGAAATTCGAATGTCGTCCTCTGGATTGGTGTCTAGTCAATTTTAATTATCGGAAATACTCTTGACCAATTTTATTTAGGGAACCGAATTGAGTGAGAATGAAATTAAATCAAACACATAACAATGCAAAAATATGACAATCCAATGGAAACAATGGTCTTAGGGATGTGATTTCACCAATTGGAATTATGGATTAATTAACGGATTAACACATGCTATGATTCATAAACCTTGGTAACTAAGATCACACATACCTCTCCCAAGCATACATGATTCTTCCACATGCAATTGATCCCGATATCCCTATCTAAATTCAATAAACATACAAGGCAATTAGGATAACCTTTTTAACGATTTCTAGAATTAACCATAATCTCCCGATTTCTAGTTAAATCCTAGTTGATTTCTAAGTTAAATACTCTCTCCCGAGTTAGATTCAAGCACAAACCTCGATCATTTCATGGCCAGTAAATTGAAAGCATTAAGGATACAAATATGCATAAATGAAATTCAATAGCATAAAACCGTAAATCAATCCATAACGTGCCCAATAGCTACATCAATCCCTAAAAGTAAAAACCTAGTTAATCATACACCGCGTTACAATATAGCTATGATCTAAAACAGCCATAAACACTAACTAAAGTGAGGGAAAGAAGAAGTAAACTCTATGTAGGCCGAGACCGAACGTCCCCGTCACGATCCCCACGAACAATTGGTTGATTTCCACTTTGCTCCACTTGCTTTAGCTTCAAAATGCTCTCTTTTCCTCTGTTTTACGGCTCCAAAGTGTCCAAAAGAAGTCCCCCAAAAAGTCCTAATCGCAATCTTTAAATAAGGCAAAAATTGGTCGTAGCGTCGCGACGCTGTCGCAAAAATTACGGATTCTGGAAGTTCGCCTAGCGTCGCGACGCAAGTCACATAGCGTCTCGACGCTATGATTTTTTTTTTTTTTTTTTTTTTAGGATTGAACTCCATTTGACTCCAATTTCTCAATTAAGCTCAACATAACAATTTCCTACAAAATAAACATTAAAGAGCAATAAAATGGTTACGAATTACTCAAAGACTAACCAAATTGTAACGGGAAAGATAGCTCGCTATGCGCGCTATCAAATATACATGTTAATCATAAATAGCTAAACATAAAATAGAAGAAATAATTTACAATTAACGACTGTTGCAGGTGAAAAGAGGAAAGGTTGCAACGAGTCTAAACAAAGCATCTGATGAAAGGAAAACAACAGTACTCAGAGAGCTAAATTTACATAATATTTTTGAAATGTTAATGGACACTGATTATACTTGATGTGTATACTTACTGTGTATTTCCGAATATTCCTTTTATTAGATAAATCAAAATATAAAACAAGCGGGGCGACCAACGGAGTATAAAAATGAAAAACAAAGGACATTGAAGGCAACATGAGCTTATATAGATTCATTGACTGGAGCGTGGGTCGCCGAAACCTCCATTGGTTATCTACGAGCCATCCTTTAATCTCAATCTCACCCAACCAACGGAAGAATAACTGCCTTTTTGATATGTCTAGGGATAGATGAAGTTTGCTTTTGAAAGACTTGATCCTTGATTTGAATTTCGAATGCCTGAACTCTGGTTATGTAATAGTTTGCTTAGCCTTGAAACATTGTTTTGCTTGACTTTCAGATACTCAGCTTTGAAAACTTGCCTTTGAAAACAATGTTTTTTTTTAAACATTGTTTTTCGGGATCTATGTTTATGTTTTGAATTTCTTGAATTGAAATATATATTACTTTGATAGGGTTTCACAAATTACATTCTGAATTGTTGGAATGAGAATGAATTTGTTGGTATGAAAAAAATGCAATGTCAACAAGTTAGACTGCTTAGCCTTGAAACAATCTTAATTACTTCCTTGAACACATCAACGTTTGATGCTTGTTTGTATTCCTAAAATCTCATGACTGAAGATTTAGAATGTAAAAAACGTACCTATATTTGCACTAACTAATTAGGGTGATTTGGATTGCTAAAATTGTAGTTAACTTGGGAATGCATTCGATAAAAACACAAAGATATTGTAATATGAAATTGAAAGTATACTGTACTTGTTATATGATTAATCAACTCATTTCGAACATTGATTCAACACCAAAAGAATTGCAGAACCAGAGCAAGTATAAAACGACCCAACCTCTATTAGGTAACAGTAAAAATACTATGTAAATGGAAATGTAAATACAACAAATGCAATAGAAAAAAAGACTAACTTTAAGATAAGAAAATAATAAGATGTTGACATATAAAGATAACGATAAAGCATTCTCATTCTCAATTTGATAGAGGATTATTACAAGATCTATGATTGTGTCGGACTTGACGACATCGACCACACTTTACTCTAGATCTTGTTTCAATACGAGATTGCATTCTCTTCTTCTTCGGCCTACCAGCTTGACGCTTGACGTTAGGAGGCTGGATAATGCATTCGTCTCTAGATGCTGGATGGTAGGGTTGATGGATCACACCAATTGGAGAAACATCTACACTATATAACTGATTCAAATTTGAAAGATGGTAAAACTCAACTACATAAAGGTGTAGTTCAAGGTTCCTCCTACCTAAAGCAAGACATGCATGACTACATGGAATCATGTCCAAATCCCATTGTCTGCAAGTACATGTTCGATTGAGAATGTCGACATCAAATTGTTTGTTGCGATCATGAACCTCAAATTGATACTGGTTAACATGATATAGCAACAAAACAAGAAAAACACTTGGTTAGTAACACAAATAATGATATCGAATATATATAGTTAATAAATCATGAACTCACATCCATTGTCCGACTATCTTTCAAAATGTCCCTGAGAACTTTTTCAACCGATGGAGAAAGGTGTGTTCGTTGAAAGGAAGGGAAACATCGACGGTCGTAAAACCATGTTTGCAATAATCTCCGTATAGACTCAAGGAGAGGAATGATAGGTAACTCACGTTCATCCTGTTGGGTTTTATGCCCTAAAACTCGTAGATAGTGAATGTAACCGTTGACCGGATATTAATGAAATAATATTGATATATTTTTCCATTAATTGTTATTAGTTATTTTATATTTGTCTTTGCCTAATAATAACCCTAATCCAATAAACTAGACATCCAAGGTTGTAATATGAGTCTTGAACTATATATAGCGACATATGGGATCATTGTTCAAGAAACAGCCTAAAGGGTCTATAGTATAGGGATAAGATTGGGTGCATTATCCTGGTGACACTATGGATACGACCCACTTTGTATTTGATACAAACGCTGCGATCCAACGCGTTCGTGTAGGAGACATGCGAGTGGGGGTATCCTATGCAATGAGTTTGCATAAGACCGGACTGCGAAATAGTAACCACTGGTTATAACACCGTTAACTAGTTGGTTTTCTATTTCACTAGGACGACCTAGACAACTTAGTCTTAATCCTGAGTTGATTATGGACTCCTGCTCATGAGAGATTGTCCTTTGATTTGTATGGGTGAGAGTGGCCAATACGCCGACTCAATAAGCCTACCACTTTGGGGACAAGACCGAATGGGGAGCTGGGAACATAATCGTACAAGATGGAATTCACTCCTTCCCGACTTTAGGGAAGCAGATGAGTGTTCCCTTAAGTGGTTACTCCGAGTCTTGAACAAAGGGCCCTACCCTCTCAATGGCACGAAAGGGTTTTCTGTTTGATGGTTGGACCACAAACAGGTTGTTCATTAGAGGAGAATTGGTACTTAAGGAAATAGAGGTAACCCAGAGGTAAAACGGTAATTTCACCCAGCTGGGGTTACGGACACTCGTGAAGGACTAAATAGTCGATATTGGTCTAGATCCGTGGACACAGAAAATATGTCTGCAGTGAGAAGAGTGCAACTGTGAGTCTATAGTGGAATGTACACACAGTTAACGAATATTGATTAATGTGGTTAATGAGTTTGACCAATTAATCTCACATCGTTGGAGCTTCTGATCTGCAGGTCCATTAGGTCTCACTGGTAGCTCGTAAAGTAACTTGAGACAACTAAGTAATAAAAGTAATTTGAAAATGTTCAATTTATTAAGGGAAAAAAAATATAATATATATTGATATATTATTATGAGAGAAATTAATATTTGAAAAGTTCAAATATAAATTTATGGAAGTTTGAAAGAGTTCAAATAATGAATTAATTAATTAAAGGCCTAAAATGTGTTTGGGCAAATTAATTAATTCTAGGCCGGGATGTGGTTAATTAATTAAAGAATTCATTAACCGGGAATTAATCAATTATGGAAATAATTAATCACTTAAGGAAGTGATTAATCATTTATGGAAATGATCTAATCACTTATGGAAGTAATTAGTCATTTGTGGAAAAGATTAATCAATTATGGAATTGATTAATCAATGATTGATTAATTAAGGAATAAGATTGAATCAATTTTGGAAAAGATTGATTTAATTGAATATTTTATTCATGGCCTCTCTTCTATAAATAGAACACTAGACCTAATTGGTCATGACACTTGACATTCTTGCTCTTGCTCTTAGACTCTCAAAGACAAGACTTAGAATTCTCTCTAGCCTCCCTCTTAGAGAAAGACTCCCACAAGTCTTTTGCCTCCTAGACTTAGAGACATACCGGTGTAACCTATGTGGTTATTGTGTCATTCAAAGAAGGAATTTTCAGCGAAGAAAAACAAAGGCGGCTGCTGCGTTTTCGTTCGTGGAGCGTCGTTGGCGAAGAACGGTCAAGTCTTCAACGAAGGTATGTGACGGTTCTTTCCCTTTTCTTTAGAAAAGCATGAAAATAAATTTAGATTTATTTTTAAGCATGTTTAAACTGAATTTCCAGCAACTTTAAAAGGAGTTTAAAGTTTAATTGAGTTTTCGTAACGGTATTTTAATGTTAATTAATATACGGCGTAAGGTCCAATCGATGCGCTTCCGCTGCGTGGGGACTTTTATTCCCTTCACATCCATCAACCAAGAATTCAAGCTTTCAGATATATTAGCAATCATCATTGAATATCTTTTCCGAACAAAAAAATGTCCTTGCCCATTTAGAATGACCAATCTCTTCTAACTCTGGCCTAATTGAAGGAACTATAAACTCTAACTGTCACATGTAATACTCATACTCAATAACCGTGTAAGCTTTCACACACTTCATGAAAACTTTATCCATTGGTTTAGACTTGTGTTTAAGTTTCAAATTTTTTAACAAATGAAATGCAGTCTCATATTCTGCAGAATCATAAACATCAAACACACCTTTCAGAATGCTACTATGCCTGTCAGATATAATAACTAATTGATCTGGTTCCCCAAGTGCAAATTTAAGATTACGAAAGAACCAATTATATGAAGCATCATTTTCTGAATCTACTATAGAAAATTCCAACGGAAAACAATTTGAGAATTCTCATCCAATGTACAGGCAGAAATTAGAGTGCCAGCAAATTTGCTCTTTAAAAACGTACCATCAACTGATATGACAGGAAAACAGTATTTTCACGCATGAATGGAGGCAGAGAGTGACATGAAGAAGTATTTGAACCTTCCATCGTCATCAAGTTCGTATGTTGTATATGTTCCTATAGAAAATACAGTGACATAAGTCAGAATGTGAAAAGCAAATACACTGTAAATATTTTAGTATAGACATAACATTTAATAATTAAAATCACGCACCTGGGTTCTTTTCGATCAATGCAGCAGAAAATGTGGGGATAAAGGCATACGACTCTTCAGCAGACCCCCTAATAGATTTCAAGGCAAGATCACGAGCCCTCCAAGCTTTATCATAACTAATGTTAACTCCATGCTTCTTTCTCATATAAAGGATAATGTCACGAGGGCGACACTTTGTCTTGTCATTTGAGTTAATCATGGACTTAACAATCTCACATACAATGAAAGCAGTGGCCTGCCTATGATCATTTTTTACAACATCAAGGCAACATGAATGTTTGTCAACAAGTTTTCGGACGATCCAAAGTTCACCATTTCGGAAGCGGGAACATCTAACATACCAATCACAAAATGGTTCCTTGCACCTAACCACTACTTGTTTACTATTCGACTTCACGGTCCTAAATTGAAAGCTATGTTTTAGAGCAAATAGATACATAACTTTCTTCACATCAAACTTTGATTGGAACACATACTTCTCTTCCAAAGGTAAGTTTATTGTCAGTGAATCAATGTCACTGGAATCAATGAACTTAATTTTGTGTTTTTTCTGGGAGAGAATGAGAGACGAATCAGGATTTTGTTGCATACATGTTGTATTTCCAGATTCAGAATGGACAAAATCTACTACGATGCTAAATTCATTGGTGGTGCTGTTGGATATGGAAAATAAGAGCCATGCAACATTTCTATCCTCACAAAGCCTAAGAACTGAGGGTTTACCAAGAATATTACTGTACAAAGAGAGACAGTTAATTTTTCCATTATTCTGAGATGAAAGCTTACTGTTTATACAATTGATAAGTTGTTCGAACGAACAATCTGAATCCACGCACACTGTTGCCACCTTGAATCCAGTGTATTGATGACAACTATCCCACACCCCATCATACCATAAAGAAAGTAGAATAGAAGACATCTAGATTTCAAAAGAAAGATAAAAAATTACATTAACGAACAAAAAAATCAACGTGATTTTTAAAAAGTGAGAACACACATTCAAAACATACCTATGGCCGCCCCAATGGTGTTCGATCGACGTTGTTCGGAGAGATGATGAATCGAGAGAATTGATGCTGTAAAAATAATTTGGACAACCAACAAAGAAATATTTTTCGAGGAAACGATGAATAGAGAGAACTTACGCAGTGAAAAACTTCTGGAAAACAGATTGAAGATGGTAGGGAGAGAGATGATCCTGTAACTAAAAATCCCTTGATTCATGGAATGAGACGTTATAGAATTATTTTTGAAAAAAAAATAAACAGATATGACTGCGCAAATATAAGATAGACATGAGGATGGCTGGAGGGTAAAAATGTAAGTTTGTATAGCACGAAAATAGGCTGGAAAATCGATTTGACCATTTTTCATTAAAAAATACAGTTTGGCCATTTATCGAAACTACCCTGTAATTTCTGGTCATATCTAGAGGATTTCCCTAAAATTTAAAGATAACACGGGAATCAAATTAAAGATTCCTAAACTATAGGAATCATATTGTAATTAAGCTTAAACTGAAACGTCTATAATCACGAAGATCAAATCATAATTAAATATTTTCAAAAAAAAAAAAATCAGAATTAAATCACACGGGTCAAATTTTAGAACTATGTCCAAATTACGGAGGCCAAATTTGTAATTACAACTCTTTTTAGCACGCTATTCCTGCCTTCTTTATGCAACAAAAAAGATGAACAAGCACTCTGCTTCTTCAAACACTTGCTCTTTCATCTTCATCATGAAGAACACAGTTTTGTACTTTTGTTCTTTGCTTTCCTATTTACTCCCTTGATGGCAGCAACCTCCACCCGGCGACTGCAATGGCATTGGCAGTGCAGGGTGGCGGTCAAGAGGACGGCGGTGATCCCACCCTTTCCTAGATTTCAAACCATTTCAACTGTTTCCCTTCTTCTAACATCTGTATGTTTGTGTTTTTGAAGGACCACCGTAGAGAGGAATGAAGATATATGCATAAGAAAAGCCATAACAAAATCAACTTGAATAAATAATATATATATGCTTGTGGGTCAACTTAGTGTTCTATAACAATGAAATGAATCTTTAACCCAGTACAACCTTTAATAACTTGCCCTAATATGCTTACATTCTGACACTAATGCCTATTGTTTACTATCTATAACCTCAACTATAGCTTAATAAATTCAACGAAGAACCGTGGAAAATTCTCTAAAAAAACTCATTTCCACAATACCAGAGTCCAGAAAACCCATAATACTGATACCCAGACGAGTGCCAAAACACTTGATGGTCGAGAACTGAACGAATGATTGTCCGTGACGCCAACAAGGAACCTACACTCACCAATGGAGGGATCTAGGAACGTGATCATACCAAGGCCATCAAACTCACAGCTCTGCTCGTTCTGCATTTGTAGCTGATAGTAGCTGTTAAATGCATATGAGATATTCCCCTTCGCACCAATACCGTTGCACGATCCTCCATAGTTGAGCGTCGAGCAATCTGCAATGCTGCAGGCTAGCTTTATGTGATTTGTCACGTCAGTTAAATCCCTGAATGGATTTGCAATGCACCATCTAGAGGGAAGATACTCCACATTCTTTGCGTTTTTCAATACCTTGTTGCCCAAACCAAGGTTTAGAGGATATTTAGCCTGGCCGTCAAAAGAAAAAATACCCCAGTGCCTCTCAAAATTCCCTGGAAGTACACTCTTTGCCCCTTCATCAAGCAGGCTGAAAAGATAGACGTCCACGGGAGGCACGCCTGGCCTCAAAGGGGTTCCTTTGTTGCCTAGGACATGATTGATCAGGCCTTGGTTGAAAACTCTGGCAGCTGTGAGATTTGCACCCATGGCTCCATCAGTGGGCCAACCGACCTCCCCTATAACAATTGGCATCTGTCCATAGCCAATTTTGGTGAGAGCTGAAACTAAAGTGTCATAGTTTCCATCGAACGCATTATAGTAAACATTACTTCCATCTGTAACAGCGTGGGTAGTCCCTTCAAAAAATGCATAGTCTTGTGGGAAGTCAGAGTTCCCGTAGAGGCTCAAAAATGGATAAATGTTCACAACAAACGGGGAGCCATTTGAATTGAGAAATGACACAAGTTGAGTCATCACTTGAGTTAATTCGGGCCTGAATGCTCCCTGGGAAGGAAGCGAAGACTCATATGCATCAGCATTGCAAGGGACCACTAACTTCATATAGCTTGCAAGATTTGCTTTCGCCAAAGATTGTTGTATATTGAGCAAAGCAGGCATGATGTATGACTGATACTCTCCATTGTAACTGGTGAGAAACGGCTCATTTCCTACTGCAACATACCTGTCACCATGAAGTGCCGTAGAAGTAAGAAATGTTACACCAAATTTATTGGTCCTACAATATTTCATTTGCAGATGAATGGAGTTTCTAAAAGTTTCAGGAATACTGCTCCACATCAATCATGCAAAAAAGAAATTTGAGCTTTAGCATTTTTTGTTTTACGGTAGAAAAGGGCAGACAGGGAGTTATGTGTTATCACAGCCTTGACCTATCATAATAATTTAAACTGATAACTCTAGTACGGACTGGTTTCTTGCCAAAAATATCACTTGAATTCAATAGAAGACAAGAGAAAATAATCTGGTTGAATGCTCCCAGGAATTTCCAGAACCTTGCACCATCCCAAATTCTACCTCACCTCATCTTCCCCTTCTATTTACAATTAGTTTTTTTTTTTTTTTTTTTTCACTTCCTAGCCAACTCTCTGGGCACTCGTCACTAGCCTACTCAAGTATAACTAACCATGAATCGAAGTATCAAACTGCCCTTTTTATCTATCTACTCCTCTGCCACCCCTCCAAGACTTCCTTTCCCTTCCCAATTTCTCTCCTCTTTATCCTATCATTTGTGCAAGTGTATTTGGAGTCCATGGTACTCGCAAAGAAATCACATAGCAGTTAACACAGATTATTACTTGCTGCATCCAAGTCCAATTTTCATTGGGTAAATTGCTACACATTAGACATGGCAAGAATAACAGATATATATATGTTAAAATCAACAAAGCAAGAATGAAAAATCATTAAAGCAAGAATGAAAGGGGAGAATAACAACACAAATTTATGTGGTTCACTAACAATGTGTTAGCTACATCCACGGGCAGAAGGAGAGAATAATCTTATTAGTGAGGAGAAAACATATGCAAATTACAGAGATTAGGCACATTAGGTTAAAAGGGTTTATATATGGCACCACTCTTAACCCTAATAGAATAGGCCCAAAATAAAGTCCAAAACGGAAATAACATATCTAATCTCTATACATAATCTAGCTTAGAGGGTGTTGCCCCCGAACCCCCACTGGGCGCTTCGCTCCAGTCAGCGAGACTCCCGTATATAAACCCTGTATGCAAGCAGCGAAAGCGAGCATAGGTCAGCGGTAATTGGCATGTACACTCGACCAAAAGGTCAAAGGTTCGAATCCCCCCACTTCCAAATGTTGATGTACTCAATATATATATATATATATATATATGCAAGCACCATATTTGAACTGTTAGTTTTGCTTTCGGTTATAAGCATTACGAAAATACAAGGGTCTGAATTTCAAATACTATTATAAAGACATTACCATGGCTAGAACCATTGAACTTTTCACAAACATGATTTGGTACGCTATAATACCTGAAGTAAAAGAAAAATCTTCATTTGGTTTGTGGTCATCTACAAAGAATAACACTATTGATGGGCTCAAAAAATAATCCTCATTTATTTTATTGTCACGACTCCAGATATAAATAATCATCATTTACAGAATTTTTCCTTCTCTTGAATTTAAATGCAACTTCTTAATTTCTTGTAGCATGCCTCTGTCTCAACCACTGACTGAAAGAAGCTTCCTAATTCAAATTTCTAGAGGGCCGGTTTTCAAGTATCAAACAAAAACTATACGGCAAAGCAAATGTGGTTGTCTCTGAGTATGTTCTTGTTTGAAATAGAGAAAGGACGAGGACGAAGACGACAGATCACATACATTCATTACAACTCATCAGATTCAGAGATAAATCACCCACAAAAAGGCCCCACTCTGTTTATCTAATAAGAAAAGCTAATGCCTATTACACAGAGAATATTGTACCATAATCACTATATGCTCCCAGTAAGTAAATCAACAGAGGATCTTTATTACAGTACCAACTAAAGGAAAAAAATTGAAGAGTCTGTTTGTATCTCACTATAATCGCATCCAGTTTAAAACAGCCCCATAAACAATCAGAAACCCACAGCCAATGCAACATTGTACTCTACAAATGGACAAACAATGTAATAACCCAACCAAAGCCTGGTTGAAGAAAAAATCCTTCAAACTACGAATAGTTTTCGTCTTCAACCACTACCTGAGTAAAGCAAACAAAACCCTCGCAAAGAACAAGTACAGAAACCATACCACAAATTTACAGAAAAAAGTAGTAATCCAAAGAGGAACTAGAGCTTGACAAGAAAGGGAAAAAGGAAAGAGATGTTAATATGTTATCATCATCATTCATTATCAACAACGCACCTGATATCGACGCCCCCTTTACCAACATACGAAGACACATTCTGACGGACCCATAGATCAGAAGCAAGCGAAGACGAGCTCAAAGAAGCGAGCATCTCGTTAGGGATTCCAACCATAACTTGGATCCCAGTTCCCATTAGAGCCTTGAGCACTCTCGGGTCTGCCTCAAACAGTTTCACTTTCTCTATTCTGTTACTCTTCAAGAGATCGACGACGGTGGAGGGCTTCAGCTTGTGGAACGAAATCGTGCCCCAGTTCACTCCAATGGCGGATTCCACCACCAAAGATGAACCGAAAAGTAGAATCAAACAGAGGAGGGCTGCTTCGAATCTACGCCCCGCCATTTCTGAGTGAGTTTATCAGCTTTTCGGGACCAAAATGCTACAAATACTTGCAGAAGTTGTAATGGGCGGAGGAGCTCCGACGACGGCGGCGAGAGGCGGCAGCGGAGATGTAAGAAACGGTGAAATGGCGGTGGAGGAGTGACACCTGTAAGTTGTAACCGCTTGAGGAGTGAAGATGAAGCGAAGTGATGGATGTGAAAGAAATTTCGTAACATAATTTTGGGCATATTTACATAAATACCACTCATTATGGGACCAGAGTTGCCCTTTCAGGTGTGAACCATATAATTAATTATGCTTTAAAGATCTACTTTGTTATTTTATATGGATTAATTATCATTTCCATTTATATTCTCAAAAAAAAAAAAATTATCATTTCCATTTTAATAATATTTTATTTCATGGGAAAGATTAAAAAAACAAAAAGGCATTTCATCGGCCCAAATTGGTTTGAAATTTTGGTCCAACAACAATTTTAAAGAATATAATAATATTATTATTATCTATATCTATAATCTATAATATATTAAAAAGGGAGGATCTTGAAAAAAACATTTTTTTGACTATTATGCCCTTACTTCAATTTCTAAATTTACAATCACGCCATTGTGACGAACCTATTTATTTATTATCAATAATTAATAATTTATTTATAAAATACTTAAAACTTTAAATAAAAATTAAAAAGAAATACTGTAGCAGCCAGTCATTTAAAAAAAAAAAAGAAAAAAAAAGAAAAAAAGGAGTGGGCATTGCCCGGTCAAAGGGGAAGTGGGGGGAAAATTTCCCCCCACATTTTCGGTCAATTGACCAATTAAAAAAAAAAATGAAAATCTTAACTCTCTCTCCCTCTCACGATCACTCTCTCTCTGCTCCACCTCTCTCTCTCGGCAATCCCTCTCTCTCCCTCTCACGATCACTCTCTCCCTCGTTCCCTCTCAGCCGCCGCAAGCCGACGCCGTCGCCGCCTCCACCGTCGCTCGCGCCGCACGCCGCCGCGAATCGCCGCCGCCGGTAACGTCTCTTTCTCTCTCTCTCTCGTCTCTTTCTCCCTCGATCTCTCTCTCTCTCTCAGCCATTCTCTCTCTGTGTAGCGGATCCGACGTGCCGCTGCCTGCAACCCACTCACGAGCCGTCGTCGATCTGCGAGTCGTCGTCGCCACTGTAGGCGCGGACAGCAGCGAGGAGGGACCATTTTTCCGCGTTTTCGACTGTTTTAGGTGAGTTCCCGCATTGGGTAAGTTGATTTGAAACTTGTGTGGGTTAGTTCTTGCATTTAAACGATTACCCATTCACTTTTTCTCCCGTTCAGCAAGCGTACCCATTCAATTCCGGCGATTCAAGCAGTGGGTCTTCAAGTTTCAGCGTGTTTAAGCAATTTCGGCAGTGGGTAAGTGAGATTTAAGGTGTTTTGGGTCTATTTAATGTTTAATCATGGATGCCCATTGAGTTTAGCTTCCGATTTCAAGGTGCCCGTGGTGTTTGGAGGCCGAATTATCAAATTTGAGCAATTTGGGACTGCTGGACAGCAAGCTGTGGTTCTGTTTGGGTAAGCTTTAGTTGTTAATTTTACCCCAAATGCAATGAGTTCTTAGTTGAATGCTTGGTTGGAGTCCATAGTTAATTAAGAGTTCATTTCCTTGTTGTAGCTTGCGTAAGAACCTTGGAGTTAAGGAATTTCTTGGAGGTTAATCAAGTATCTCCTTCACTAAGGTAAGTAGCTAGTTGGATTCAAATTTTATGTCTTAGACTAATTGACCCTTGTTTGTTAATTGGGAATTTAAAGTGGATAGTTGGATTGAAGTGCCATTTGTTTTTAACCAAGTTGGTCCTTAAGCTTAAGTAAAGTGTGTTGGGTTAACTTTTGAAGCATGATTGAGCATGTTGAGATTGCCATTATTTTGGCATTAAATGAGAAGCGTGGATTATGGAATAATTGGAGTTTGGGCTAAGTGTTCTTGTTTGTGTTGAGGCCGTGATTTTCATATTTTATTTGGTTAGCCATGAACTGAAATGCTTGGGATTAATATATATGTAGTCGTTGGATTTAGTTATATGCTTTGGCTTAATTTTCTTTGAAAATTTAATATGTTAGCATGTATAAGATTTGCGCCTTGAGTTTTGATTGTGGAATCATGATAAGCTTCATTATAAGACATGTTGATAGCACGAGGATCTTAAAGTTAACCTAGCATCTCTTGGTTTATTTTAAAGCATGTTTGGCTTGGATGGCTATGTGTTTCTCTGGATTTATTTGTGATATTGGGGAATGGGTTAAATGTCTGTTGGAGTTTGGATTGAAGTTGGATGCGACATCTGACCCGTTGTGACTATAGAAGTGCATTATATTGTTTCCAGGTGTATAGAAAAATTTTGGGTTTCCTCTGCGTACGTCGTTATGCTGCCGAATTTTCGGTAGCCTCTTGACAGCTTAGGAATCATATTTACCTTGAGGGAAAGGATTAGGAAAGAGAAGGGAATAGGCTAGTGCCTTAGACAAGGGTCGTGTCAATTATGTTGGGTTTTATGCCCTAAAACTCGTAGATAGTGAATGTGAACAAATTGTATACTTGTTTCAATAAAGTGTAATTGAGTTTCTACAATAAAGTGTTGTTGTTAAATATTGCACAATTTGACCCAAATCCAATAAACTAAGATCCAAGGTTGTTTACATGTGACTTGAACTAGTATGTGGGGACATACGGGGATTGGTGTTCAAGTAACAACCTAAAAGGTCTATAGTACAAGGATAAGGCTGGGTACCTTATCCTGGTAACACTATGTGATACGGCCCGCTTTGTATTCGATACAGACGTATTAATCCAAGGCGTCCATGTAGGAGACATGCAAGCGGGGGTATCCTATGCAATGAGTTTGCATAAGACCGGACCACGAAATAGTAAACCACTAGATGTAACACCGTTAACTAGTTAGGTTACTATTTCAATACGATGACCTAGGTAACTCAGTCTTAATCCTGAGTGTGTCATGAACTCCTTCTCATGAGGGATTGTCCTTTGATTAGCATGGGTGAGAGTGGCCAATACGCCGACTCAATATGCCTTCCTTTTTGGGGACAAGACCGAGTGGGAGGCTGGGGACATGACAACACAAGAAGGAATTCACTCCTTCCCACTTCTAGGAGAAGTAGATGAGTGTTCCCTTAAGAGGTGACTCCGGGACTTGAACAAAGGGATCCCGTCCTCTCACTGGCCTGAGAGGAACTTTCTGTTTAATGGTTGGACCATAAACAGGTTGTTCATTAGAGGAGCGCTGGTACTTAAGGAGACAGATGTAACACAGGGGTAAAACGGTAATTTGACCCAGCCGTGATTACGAACACTCGTGAAGGATTGACTTACCGGTATAGGTCTACATCCATGGACACAGAAATGTTCTACAGTGAGAAGAGTTCAGCTGTGGGTCTTTAGTGGAATGACCAACAGTTAATGAATATTGGTTAACCTGATTAATGAGTTTAATCTACTAACCTCATATCATTGGAGCTTCTGATCTGTAGGTCCATTAGGTCCCCCTGCTAGCTCGTAAAGAGTAATTAGGAACAAATATATCTTGAGAGAATTTGAATAGTTCAAATTCATATTGGGAATTGAGTTAATTGTATGAGATACATATTGATGCATTAAAATATAAAGTCTAAACTTTATTAAATTGAGAGATTGATATATTTGAAAGAGTTCAAATATATGTCTAATTAAATATAGGGTATTTAATTAGAAGATGAATTAATTAATTATGAATTAATTAATTATTCAATTTAGTTTAAATTAAATGAGATTTAATTAAACTATAGTCTATGAGAGAAATAAATATTTGAAGAAGTTCAAATATTAATATGAATTTGATTCATATTAAATTTATAGGATATAAGAGAATTTGAAGGAGTTCAAATTTTAATATGAATTTGATTCATATTATAGAATTAATTAATTGAAGGCCTGAAATTAAATATATTATATTTAATTGGGTAATTAATTAATTAACTAATAGAAGGTCTGAAATTAAATATATGATATTTAATTGGTGATTAATTAATTAAAGAATTAATTAATTGGAAATTAATCAATTATGGAAATGATTAATCACTTATGGAAGTGATCAATCATTTATGGAAAAGATTAATCAATTATGGAATTGATTGGTCATGGAATTGATTAATGGAAAAGATTAAATCAGTTATGGAAATAATTGATTTTAAATGAATATTTTATTCATGACCTTTCTCCTATAAATAGAACACTAACCCTAGGGTTTAGGTACCACAACATATGGCCACCATAAGGCCTTCTCATATTCTCTCAACTCAAGAACTCTAGGGAAAATTTTCTCTCTAGAGTTTTTCTCATTCAAGATTAGGTAGTCCCACAACTACGTTCCTAATCTCAGAGTTATAGCGGGGAAGATCAAATGGTGGTGTTCTTCGTTGTTGCAGAGCAATCAAGAATCGTTGAAGTATTCAGAGTCGTCAACGGAGGTTTGTTTCTCATTGCTTAACCTTTTGCCAATGTATTGGTATTTTTGTAGAACAAAATTAATTTACGAACGGTCCAATTGCTTCCGCTGTAACGGAATTGGGAATTCCAATCCTTCAAATTAAACACCTAGGAATGAGATGTAATAGACTGAAATGAGGGGCTTAATGGGCGGGATTTGGCTTCGCAGTCTAGGTGCCATTTACTAACTGTGAAAGTAAATTCCTGACTTAAACCCATGAACGCTCCACCAGTGAAATGGTAGCTTAGAGCGCTACGCGCCTATTAGTGCCTTGAGGGATGAGACTTAGCTCCACTGACTGGGTGCCATCTACCATCAGTAGGAGTAGAGACCTCCCAAAACTCCCACTTGTGCTCTATCAGTGAGTTGGCAAACTTATATATTTATAGGTGTACTAATTGAACACGAGACCCGAACTGCAAATAAATGAAATGAAATGAAATGACCTAACCCTAAGGCCCTTAACTCGAATAAAATGTTAGAGCCTTGATTGTTACTTACTGAGTATTTTCTTAAATACTCATTCTTTTCCCTTACATACAACTGCAGGTAGAGGTAAAGGTGTGCAGTACGCGTGACGGAGAGCTGCTGAGCCATGGATCTCCTTTAGGATAGTCTTCCGCATTTTTACGTTTTGAAATTCTCCTTTGAACTTGTATTGAATGATTTACGTTTTATTCCGCTTTAAGTTTGTTTGATTTACTAAAGGTTTTGTTTGTTCTGTTTTAAACTGGGATCCCAGATTGAAATTTTCGCAAATTTCTAAGTATGGTTTCTTTAAATGGAAATTTTCTGCTGTTCTTAGAAGTAGAATGAAATGCATGTAGTAACGGCCTTAGGATCTAGGCATGAAAAGTAGGGTCGTTACAAATATCAACTTAAGGTTTGCACGTTAAGGAACAGTTGTTACTTTTACCAAATTTAAAATGACATTTATAATTTTTAATAACTTTAATTAAAATGAAATTAAAAAATTTAAGAATATAAAGAGCTTCAGTTACCTAATTATTTCTAGAAATAAATTCAATTTAATCTCACATTTAATTAAAATTAGTAATTAGATTTGAAAGGTTTTGGAACTCAAAGGTTTTGCAACTTATTCATCTCATACAATATATAAAGGCATCTTTCCTACTTTTTTCTACAACGATGACATTCTCATTTTGATTTGTTTTCTTCATCTATTAGTTTCTTCTCATAGTCTTAGATTTAGATTAAGAAGCTTGCATTGCATATTGGTGTAGTGTTAAGTTGTAGGAATTTCCACAATAGTGTTTTTAGTAATTGGATGTGATTTTATCTTGGAAAAATTAGTAATTAGATTTGAAAGGTTTTGGAACTCAACGGTTTTGCAACTTATTCATCTCATACAATATATAAAGGCATCTTTCCTACTTTTTTCTACAACGATGACATTCTCATTTTGATTTGTTTTTCTTCATCTATTAGTTTCTTCTCATAGTTTTAGATTTAGATTAAGAAGCTTGCATTGCATATTGGTGTAGTGTTAAGTTGTAGGAATTTCCACAATAGTGTTTTTAGTAATTGGATGTGATTTTATCTTGAAAAAATTGTTCGATCTCAAATGACAAACACCAATCAAAGGTGAACCTCTTCCCAGATAATCGTATGAATCAAAAGTATCGATATCTTATAAATTATTCATTTTATTTTATTAATAATTTTCTTAGTGTTTGTTGTTTATGTACGATCATTTTTTTTTTCAGAAGATATTATATTTAGAACAAACATCTTTCCAAGCTGAAAATCTCTTTTGACAAGCAAAATTACATACTTTTTTCTACAACAATAGCTTTCTCATTTTGATTTGTTTTTCTTTAGTTTCTTCTCATAGTTTTAGATTAAAAGGCTTGCATTGCATATTGGTGTAGTGTTAAGTTGTAGGAATTTGCACAGTAGTGTTTTTAGTAATTGGATGTCGTTTTATCTTGGAAAAATTGTTCGATCTCAACTGACAAACACCAATCAAAGGTGAACCTCTTCCGAGATAATCATATGAATCAAAGGTATCGATATCTTATAAATTATTCCTATTATTTTATAAATAATTTTCTTGGTGTTGTTGTTTATGTATGATCATTTTTTTTTTCAGAAGAGATTATATTTAGAACAAACATCTTACCAACTTGAAAATCCCTTTTGACAAGCAAAACAATTCGGTTGGGAAAATCAAATCCTTTATTAAATTCTATTTCCTACATATTTTTTTATCTTATTAATTAATTAATTAATTAATTAATTATATATATATATATATATATTTATCATCTTCTAATCTTAGAAAATAAATATTATTTTCTTTAATTTTAGTTTTCTTAATTAACATTATCAAGTATTAAACGAAAAAAACACTAATTTTTTTTTTTAAAAAAATTATGTATGCATATATATAACAGAAATAAGAAATAAGGGTCTTATAAACATTGGTAGACGAACACCATCCTATTCTTTTAATTTTAGTTAAATTAACATCGTACCCTTTAGTAATTATAAAACCATCAAAATAATTACAATAACAAATTGATGGTATTACACCCCAAAAAAAAAAGAAAAAAAAAGAAAAGAAAATTGTATCTAATTAAAAAAAAATGGGGTTTTCATTATGCCCTTTCAATTTAAATTATTTTGCAACAACAATGTTAATTTTAAATCAGTTACGATCATAACCCCATAGGTAATTTGAAATAAGTAGAATGATAAATTAAAAATGTTATAAAAAATGACTTTAATTTATGAGGGTTTGATTTAAATAATAGCATAGTTTTCAATTAATAGAGAATGATAAGATTGTCATTGAAATGATAAAAAAAAAAGGAAGTTTACAAAAAAATAATAGTTTTAACTATTCGTACTAAAAATATATATATAGGGTTAACTTTACCTATTTAAATTCTTCTCAAATTATAAAAAAAAAAACTGACAATGTTATAGAAAATGTTATAACAAGTTATGATATACAAAAAAACATGTGGCAGTATATGATTATTGATAAAAATAATAATTAACAACAAAAGAGTTATTTTTCATTCCTTATATATATATATTTTTATAAATGTGATATTTAAATACGTAAATATATTATGCCCAAAGAAAATATACTCTCCTAATGTAACTTTTAAAAAGAACCGTTTTAACCCTTTTAAAAAAATCTTTTAAGTATACTTTTCATTCAACATTTTAAAAAGAATAAAATGTAATATATATATATATAAGTCTAAATGTGGAAGAAACTTTTTTTAGACATTATTAACCTTAATCTTTTAGATATATTATAGTGTCAAAGTTTAAATTAAGTTTTTAAAATTTTACACTTTTGTCATTTCTTTAATTTACTAATTTACAATTTTACCATTAAAGAATAATTATAAATAGTTAATTAATTAATTACAATTTTATCAATAATAAATGTGTAGGATTTACTAAAAGATTAGAATGCAAAAAGTTTTTCCTACAACCTTTTTAAATACTTCTCAAAAAAAAAAAAAAAAAACTTTTTTAAATTATAAGTCATAATGAAATTTTATAGGTTATAGAATTTAAAAGGTTTTGTAACTCTCATCTTCTACTACTATAAAATGGAGTTTTTTTCACCATTTTCTTCACCAACACTTAGTTTCATTCTTTCTTTATTTTTGTTCTCTTTGTTTTCTTTGCTCTCCAAAGTCTCTTCAATCTTTAAAACATCTCGAAATGTTGGTGTGGTGTATTCAAATTGCAAGGGTTTCATGAGGGGTGGTATATTCAAATTGCAAGGTGTGCATATGTCAAATCTATATCTTAGATCCTAGGCTTTTGACATTGCAACTCCAATTTGATGAAGTTGAAGAATTGTATTTGTATATCAATATATTATCAAGTGAGCAAATATATTTTAAGAAATAAGTGTATATCTAAGATTTTTTTTGTTACTATTCATTTTTAAAATTTTTCTTATATCATTCATGTTTTTTTATTAATAATATTTGTTGAAAAATAAATTTTATTTCATCAATTACAAGTTTATATTTCTTTTGTTGAGAAAAAAAAAATGTCTAACTTAATGCCCCACAAAATTTTCAATTAATTATAAATAGTAAATTAATTATCAATAATAAATTAAAAATTAATTATAGATAATGAATTAAAATATATTTATCAACAAAAAAAAGTTGTATGGAATTTAAAGAGTTGGAATACAAAGTGTTTTATCATTTTATTCACTTTATTCTCCAAGAAGTTAAAATATTTTTTATTTAACTATAATTAGTTATAATAATATGAAATCAAATTAGTAAGTTAAAAACAAATATATTTAGAATTTGTCATAAATATACAAATACAAAGTAATAAAAAAGAACAAGGAGTTCAAATACAGTATAAAAAACTTTTTTAAAAATAAAAAATGAAAATACATATATATTTTTCATTCAACATTTTAAAAAGAATAAAATGTAATATATATATATAAGTCTATATATATATATATAAAAGTCTAAATGTGGAAGAAACTTTTTTTAGACATTATTAACCTTAATCTTTTAGATATATTATAGTGTCAAAGTTTAAATTAAGTTTTTAAAATTTTAATTAAATATAATATTTTGATGCATAATTTATATTGAAATTAATAAAATAATTTTTTAAATGAAAATATAAGAAGGTAAAAGGTTAGAATATAAAAAGTTTTGTTAATTTAATGTCTATAAATTAATTATAAAATTAACGAGTTTACATTCAATTATAATTATTAAGGGAATTTCAAAAGTTTTGCAACATCATTCAACTCCTATACCTTACAACTATATAAAGAGCTCTCTTCTACTATTTTCTATAACAATTTGGGTCTCCTCTTATTAGTTTTTCTCTCTCTCAATTAAAGATTTCGAAGTTTGCATGAAATTCAACGTGGTGTTAAAGTATTGAGGGGAGACGAATGTGCATAAAAAATGCTCGCAACCCATAGGTATCAGTTTCTTCGATAAATGTTTTCAAGTTTACTTTATAGTTAATATTTGTTGTCGTTTTTATTCTAAATGTATTTAAATTTCAATTTTAGATTAAAAAAAAAACAACAACAAAATCATCTTATCAATCTAATGTGATTAGCGCTTATGTTAATCATAATCTATATTCTATGATTCATGATAAATAAAAAGTTGAATTAAAACAAAATTGATAAATAAAAAGTTACAATCTTGAAAATATTTTTTTTTTGGATCATTTATGTTATTTGATTTATTTTTATGTTTATTAAGCATGTCATTTAATTCTAACGTTTAATAACATTAATTAATAAGAATGTGAAAAAGTAGAATATGAGAAGCTCTATATCATTATTTCGATAATTTATTTTTCAAAATTTATGAGCTTATTTTTAATTATGTTTAATAGTGAAATTCCAAAGGTTTTGTAACTTTTATCTCCTACAACTATGTATAAAGCTCTCTTCAACAATTTGTTTTACAAGCTTTTGAGTTTTCTCTTATATTTATGTTTGCTTTTATTTTTTTATTCATTGTTTTTGCTTTGCCTAATAACTTTTGTTGAATTCCTTAATCTAACATTCTTCTTGATTTTCTTTTGTCGCAATATTGATCCTTGGTAATTTAAGAAAAGACTTGAAGATATGTAAAAGAGAAGCTAGAAGAAATATTATTACTATGTGAACCATTAGAACATGAAACATTCTAATATGAATAACTTGAATATGAAAAGTTTATCATTTATTTTATTAAGTAGCTATAGCTATAAAAATGTATGAGTTTAATTATCTTAAAATTTTATGAATTTATATTTAATTGCCATGAATAAGAAAATTTTAAAAGTTTTGTATTTTTGTTTATCTTCTACCACTATATAAATAACTCTCTCCTACTTTTCAATAATACAAAAACATGAAAAGTTAAAATATGAAAACTTTTGTCAATTTATTCCTAAAAATAAATTATAAAATTTATGAAGTTCTCCTTAATTAAAATTTAAAAGTTTATCAAAATTTTAATAATTTAAAACTTTGTAAGTGGGTAAAATACTTAATAAATAATTTATTCTATTGTAAATATAAATGAACCGAAGATCGGATATATACTTAACTTTTTTTAAAACAAATAATATTAATATATAACAAAATGAAATGAAAATATACTAGGAATATGATAAAATAATGAAAACTACCACGTGCAATGTTAAAAAATATATATATATTTAATTTATGAGGTTTTCATTTAAATAATTGCATAATTTTCAATTAATTGAAAATGAGGACAATCATTAAGTGATATGAGAGAAAGGTTACATCTTTTTCTTTTTGCATCAATAAAATAGTATGAATTTATATGTTTCTAAAAAGTAACCTTTTAACTATCCATATTTCTTCTAAAAAAAACTATCCATATTAAAAAGAAAAAATCAAAATTTTCTCAAATTAGTTTTAAACTAAAATGATTTCAAACATGGGTATGAATTCCTTCTATGAATGTTTTTAAGTTACTTTATAACATTTAGAAAATTTTAACCTCATCAATATAGTAGAACGGTTTCTTCAATGTTCTTTTATTCTAACCATACCTATTTTTACGATATATATAAAAAATAGCTAAACAACTAAAGGAGTAAAACTTTTGAAATTTTGGAACCTATTTCACCAACATTATTTATATAATTAAGTTTATGTTTTTAAATATGATGCTCTTTTTATTTTATTTTATTTTTATTTTTAACTTAGATTTGAAAATAAATCCTAACTAATTTTTTTTTTTAAGTAGTTCTTAATTTTAAAAAATTGAACCCAAAAATTTAGTAATTAAATATTAAAACATTCAACCACCAACAAAAAAAAAAATTATAATTAATTTTAAAAATGATTATACTTAATAACATTTTAATTAAAAAAAATACACGTGCATTTGCACGTGGTAATACACTAGTATATTATAAAAGTGTCAACAACCTTGAACCTATGTAAGATAAAGTTCCTAAATTTGTTAAATTTAGTGTAGTTACCCTCCCAATTGTTTTTCTTTTGAGTTCAACAACAATTAGAGGTGTGAAGATTCAAGTCTCTGATCTCTTGGTCGAGCTCACTTTGATAGATATTCAAGGTTTGAACATATTCAAGGTTTGGAGGTGGGTGATTTGAGTATTGTTTGACGGATTAATACATATATTCTCGATCACAAGGTAGAGATTCAAATTCTTGATCTTACATTTTGTTAAACTATGAAAAAGAATTTGATAAAACATCTATTATATTTCCCGAGATTCAATCTCCACCCTACATCCTTTGACTTAAAAAGGAAAAAAATAAAGTTAAATTGGATTATACTTTCTAATTTAAACATAGTCTGGTGGATAAGACCTTCATAATTATCTCAATGTAGATGCTTTGATTTGATTTCCTCTCACAATTGGACTAAAAAAAATTGTCACACTTAAAAGATGATAGTTCAAATCAAAATTTTCTTTTTGACAACATGTGGGGGTGGGGGATTCCAACCATACATCTTTTGCTCACTAGTACAAGCTTTATGTCAATTGAGCTTGTAAGTGTTAATATTAAACATGTGGAAGCAATTTAGAATCTTAGGCACTTAATTTCATCAATTTAATCAAATAAGTCATGTTGTTCATAATCGAAAAATAGAACCACTTGGCACCTACCTCTTGTAGCTCCCAATTCACGCTAATCTTCTGTTGTTTCTTCACACCAAAGGATCAAGGAACACCACTTGGATCTTCTCTACTAATCTCTCAAGCCTTGAAACGGATTGTGGGAACCTCTAGTGATAGGAATTGGAAGGGAATGCTTGAAATTCAAGCCCTCTAGTGATAGGAATTGGAAGGGAATGCTTGAAATTCAAGCTTTAAAAAGTGGGTTTGAGAGTTTGTCTTTGAGGCAACACTTCAGCAGCATAACAATCCATTTTTCTTATGATTTCCATAAGCTAATCCTCTATTTATAGAGGAAAATCATGCAATTAAAATGCACACACTACAACAAATTATGCTTTTAATGTCAGACGGAAAAAAATTGTGGGCCTTTTAATGTCGAATGAAAAAAACGTGTGGCCTTTTAATGTTAAACGACGGGGTTTGAAAATTTTTGGACTTTTAATGTCGGGCATAAAAGTCCTTTTTTTTTTAAAAAAAAATTGATTCGTGGTTTTTTTAAAACAAAAGTTTCTCTCTCCCCGTGCAACTTTACTTTCTCTCTCCCCGACATTTCTCTCTTCCCCCTTCTCTCAAACACTTTCCCCTTTCTCTCGTCTTCTCTCATTTTTGCCGACTGGAAGCTAACCGACGACGATTGGAATCTCATCGGCGGCGACTTGAAGCACTACATCTCTGGCACGGTTCCCTTATCTCGTCTTCAAAATGCATGGGTTTTTCTATTCGACGCGGTGACTGGAAGCTCACACACATCTCATGACGGTGACTGAAACACTTTAATTTTTTTTATGCTAAATTCATTATTTAATCTTTTTGCCCTATCCTGACTTTTCCCCCATTTGTTTTTGTGGGATTTTTATTTCTTCCCCATTCCCTTTTTCTTTAAACCTCAGACTGCCATACCAAAGATTTTCCCTCATATCCGCTCTCAAACAGCTTCCATTTCAACGACTTACAGGTTCTTTCTCTTTTTTTTTTCTTCTGGGTCTTCCTTTGTTTTTCCCTTTATCTTCTCAATCTCTGTTAACTTGGATTTTGTTTTTCGATACTTAGGGCTAGGGTTTACATTCAGGAAAGCTAAAGTTGCAGCAACCACAGAAAATGATGCCCATGATGCCTTCATTTCCCCCCACCAATATCACTGATAAGTCCAATTTATTATACACTTAGAATCTCCCAATTTTCTTATCTTAGTTGAATTCCTTGCGAAAAATGCTTTAAAATGAGTATAATATGTCTATAGGTCCTCACCGGAGCTTTGGAAGCAATTCGGGGCTTAAACGAGCGAAACCGGAGCGCAAAATGACAATTCTGCCCCTGGAGCCTCATCAGCGTCGAGACGCTCGTCATACAGAGTCGAGACTCTGGCTCAACAACGTCGTGACGCTAGGGCAATCCGAAAAATATTTTTCAAAATTAAAGGGACAGCGTCGAGACGCTTGCTGCATAGCGTCACGACGCTAGGAAATTTTCAGAATTGAAATTTTCCAAATTTGGCTGGGATTTTTTCCATGTTTGAAGACCCAATTCAGCACCGTTCTACCACGAATTGAAGGCCAAGAATCCCTATAAATAGAGGTCTTTGGTGTAGGTTTAGAATCATCCCTCAATACACAATTCACTACATCTTTGTAGTCCATCTCTCTCCCCCTTTTCCACCATTCTTCTTAGCTTTAGTTTTTGTTGCTTTCTTTTATGTATTCCATAAAGAAGCAAGCTTGCTCTTATTCCATGAGAGGCTAAGCTCTTCATTCATGTAATCGGGTAGTCAAGAGTAAGTACATATTCTATTAATGAAATTTCTCGTTTGAAATCTCAAAGCATGTTTATGTGATTTTAGTTCTTTTTCTATAAATTTAGTTTGTGGTAGGAAAGATTGACAACCTTGACCGCGCCCTCTCTATATTTACTTGCTAAATCTTAGTAGCATATAGGTTAACGTTATGTTCATACGCATGCGTCCCTAGAACTAAATGATTTAATCAACTGTAATTGTGGTTTGTTGCCCGTTGCATGTGAATTAACTCGGCTAGATCCCATTACAGTTTATGTTAATTAATAGGCCAATTAATTAGTTTAAACTAGAATCAAACTTAGCGCTTGCATGTTTGTGATAGTGGATCATGATTCTCGGTTTTTTGTCGGAATACGCCGGACTTAAACTTGCTTTGACTTATTAGTGAAATTGATGATTTAATTGAATTGAACTTACCATGACTATCCCGGTTGCATGATTCTTGAGGTATTATTATCTATCCTTAATTTGATTTTCTACTTTCCTTTTACAACATTTTCCTTAATTAGTTTTCTTTCCATATTTACTTTCTTTCCACATACAAAAATCCCCCCTTTTGGTTACCTAAAGCAAATAAGGAAGTTAAGATTTGTTTGCATAGACTCCCTGTGATCGACCCTGACCGCTACTGCTACAAGTTAGCTTTAGAGGTGTAGAATTATAAATTTATTTGATAAGAGACCTCGACAATCTCTTCCACCAAATTGGCGCCGTTGCCGGGGAGTCTTCGAAAAAATTTTCTTTCCATTTTTGTTTTGATTTGACTTTTCTACTTTTTGTCTACAGTTTATGCAAACACGTTCTTCGCAGGTTAGAGAATTTTTGTTTTGTCCTGACATCACGAGGGAAGAACGTAGACTTCGAAGGGAGGC
This sequence comes from Luffa acutangula, assembly GCA_036850905.1. NCBI lineage: Eukaryota > Viridiplantae > Streptophyta > Magnoliopsida > Cucurbitales > Cucurbitaceae > Luffa > Luffa acutangula. The sequence goes on from CM072096.1 coordinate 18,468,659, forward strand.
AAAAAGGGAGGAAATCAACGAACCACGAGCTATAGTCGAGCAAACCTTGAAGCAACTCGCGGCCCCGAATCTGAACCAACAACCACTTTGCATCACTTATCCCAAGATCGAAGGTGCATTTGAATTGAAATCTGGACTAATTCATCTTTTGCCTATTTTCAGGGGAAGCGCGGGGGAGGACCCACACAAGAACTTAAAAGAGTTCTACATCGTTTGCACGGGAATGAAGCCCAATGGTGTAACTGACGAACAAATAAGTTTACGTGTTTTTCCTTTTTCTTTAAAAGATATGGCAAAAGATTGGTTATATTTTCTTCCCAGTGGTTCAATTAATACTTGGGCTGAGATGAAAAAAATATTTTTAGAAAAAAATTTTCCTGCAAGTAGGGCCGCCAATCTTCGTAAAGAAATTTACGGTATTACTCAAATTGCTTGTGAAACTCTTTACGAATATTGGGAACGTTTTAAAAGACTATGTGCTAGTTTTCCTCACAATTTCCACTCTTGGAGGTCGTTCAACAATTTCCACGGTATGCCAAAATTTTTAAAAGATGGTGTACCAAAAAGAAAATCTCCAACAAAAAGGTCAGTGAAAATATTTCTATGCTTGCTTTCAAACCTTTGCCTGAAAAATGCTTAGATCCAGGTATGTTTTCTTTACCTTGCATGATAGGACATCACCATGTTAAACATGTCATGCTAGACTTAGGAGCTTCAATCAATGTTATGCCTAGGTCTCTATATCATGAGTTAGGATTGACTAATTTGCATGAGACTGGTGTAATAATCCAATTAGCTGATAGATCTAGCATTACCCCTTTAGGTATTTGTGAGAATGTCCTTGTTAAAGTAGAGGATTTTGTCTTTCCTGCTGATTTCTATATTCTTGATATGCCTGCACCATGTAACTCTACTTCTGCCTCTATTATTTTAGGTCGCCCTTTCATGAAAACGACCAAGGTAAACATTGATGTAGATTCAGGAGTTGTTACAGTAGGATTTAAAGGAAAGACAATGACATCTAGGGTAGTTGGTGATAACCCTCATTCCTCTGCTAATCTAAGCACTATTGTTTCTGATCATGATTATTATATTTCTTCTGATGATGAATCCTTTGGAAGTCTTGCACCATTTGTCTACAACAGTGAAGATGACAGCCCGGGTTGATTGGTTCAAACCCGTCGAGCATAACGACGTTAAAAAATTGCACTTATGGGAGGCAACCCAATTTCTATCCTTTCCTTAATTAAAAGTTTATTCCCTTGTTATTTCCTTGATTGTTTTTTCTTTGCTTTATAGGACCCCTACACCAAATCTCTGAAAATTTTGCCAATCGTGGAAGTTTCCATATTTTCCCAGCCCAATGCTTAAACTGGGGAGGTTTTCTGTTCCCTCTTACTTTTTGTCCCTTACTTTCCATATTTAATGTACTTTGAGGACAATGTAATGTTTAGGTTGGGGGTGGGAAACATATGCATGTTTGCTTTATGCTTCGATTGACCTGTCATTTTAAACAATTTAAAAATAAATTAGAACCTGAGTCGGGTTAGTTCTGTCTAAGGTTGGAGGTATTTAGGTTGACGGTTTACGGAACACCTCCTACCTGGGAACTGACCCGAGCCAGTGAAGTTCTGTCTAAGGCTGGAGGTATTTAAGTTGACAATTTACGGAACACCTCCTACCTGGGAACTGATCTGAATCAATGTTCAAATTTATCTTTAAATCAAGGAAACTTGAAATTTTTTTTTTTGAGATTTTATGCATTTCTTGAAAGATTGGCTATGAAATTTAGAGGATAAGAAAAGCATGAGTATATATTTTTCCCATAGTTGAATTGCATGCATTCTAGCATCTTTAAAGACTTCATTAAATTTTTTCAAAACTTTTCTTAACTAAATTAAGCTTGAGTCCATCCTAGCGTAGTTTCGTTGGTTTTAGATGGCTTCATAAGATTCACGCCTCTGTTGTCACCTCGATAGGATAGGTAGCATGTTTAGAGGAATTTTTTTGCAAAATAACTTGTTTAATGCTTTGGGAATAAATAAAAAAAGAAAAAAATAAAAATAAAAATAAAAATAAATAATCATTTAGCTTGCCGAGGTAAAAAGAGCTACCTCTAGTGTGATCAGTTAGGTCGTCCAGAGAAAACTCGGGAAATGTAGTCCTGCATTAGTTGTGTGAAAGCTAGTACCCTTAAAAATCATATATATATGCAAGCTTAGGACCCCTTAAATTTCTTGTTCCAAAAAAAAAAAAAAAAACCCTTTTGCATCCTTAAACAAGTTAGTTTGTTCATTTCCTTTAATGCATTATGCCTTTGTCCAATGTAGAGGGAAGATGGAATAGGGAATTGTATAAGTCCTTCTCGAACTTTTCAAAACATCTCTAAGAAGACTTAACTCATATTTTGCATAAGAAAGAATTTGGCTAATTTTAATTTGTCTCTAACTATGCTAGTCTTGCATTTAATTCTCTTAAGTAAAATATTGATCAAGCTTATCTTTGATAAATTGAGTCATGAATATTGGCATTGCATAATAATCTCTCTCATTATAATATTAGGTTGCTCGAGGACTAACAAGGTTTAGGTTGGGGGTATTTGATAAGTCCAATTTATTATACACTTAGAATCTCCCAATTTGCTTATCTTAGTTGAATTCCTTGCGAAAAAATCTTTACAATGAGTATAATATGTCTATAGGTCCTCACCGGAGCTTTGGAAGCAATTCAGGGCTTAAACGAGCGAAATCGGAGCGTAAAATGACAATTCTGCCCCTGGAGCCTCATCAGCATCAAGACACTCGTCATACAGAGTCTAGACGCTATAGCGTCAAGACGCTTGCTCAACAGCGTCGCGACGCTAGGGCAATCCGAGAAATATTTTCCAGAATTGAAGGGACAACGTTGAGACGCTTGTTGCATAGCGTCGCGACGCTGGGCAATTTCCAGAATTGAAATTTTCCAAATTTGGCTGGGATTTTTTCCATGTTTGAAGACCCAATTCAGCACCATTCTACCATGAATTGAAGGCCAAGAATCCCTATAAATAGAGGCCTTTGGTGTAGGTTTAGAATCATCCCTCAATACACAATTCACTACATCTTTGTAGTCAATCTCTCTCTCCCTTTTCCACCATTCTTGTTAGCTTTAGTTTTTATTGCTTTCTTTTATGTATTCCATGAAGAAGCAAGCTTGCTCTTATTCCATGAGAGGCTAAGCTCTTCATTCATGTAATCGGGTAATCAAGAGTAAGTTCATATTCTATTAATGAAATTTCTTGTTTGAATTCTCAAAGCATGTTTATGTGATTTTAGTTCTTTTTCTATAAATTTAGTTTGTGGTAGGAAAGATTGACAACCTTGATCGCGCCCTCTCTAAATTTACTTGCTAATTCTTAGTAGCATATAGGTTAACGTTATGTTCATACGCATGTGTCCCTAGAACTAAATGATTTAATCAATTGTAATTGTGGTTTGTTGCCCGTTGCATGTGAATTAACTCAGCTAGATCCCATTGCAGTGTAGGTTAATTAATCGGCCAATTAATTAGTTTAAACTAGAATCAAAATTAGCGTTTGCATGTTTGTGATAGTGGATCACGATTCTCGGTTTGTTGCCGGAATACGTTGGGCTTAAACTTGTTTTGACTTATTAGTGAAATTGATGATTTAATTGAATTGAACTAACCATGACTAACCCGGTTGCATGATTCTTGAGGTATTGTTATCTATCCTTAATTTGATTTTCTACTTTCCTTTTACAACATTTTACTTAATTAGTTTTCTTTCCATATTTACTTTCTTTCCACATACAAAAATCCCCCCTTTTGGTTACCTAAAGCAAATAAGGAAGTTAAGATTTCTTTGCATAGACTCACTGTGATCGACCCCGACCGCTACTGCTACAAGTTAGCTTTAGAGGTTGAGGATTATAAATTTATTTGATAAGAGACCTCGACAATCTCTTCCATCAATCACCACCGAGCAAATTCAAAAGGCAAGCTCTTTCTCTTTCTTCTTTACTTTTTACTTAAATGCTTGTTTTTGCATATATGGTAATGTAGTAATGACTGCTCATTGATTTGATGGAGCTTTGTGTATGGCCCTGGATGTGATTTTGAAAGAAAAATACTTTTTTTCTTGATGAGTTATTAGCTTTTACATGAATGGCTCATTTAATGGCTGGATGTTTGAAGATGGCAAGAACCAAGTAAAGTAGGACCCTTGATGGGAGTATTATTTAAGGAATGTAGTAGTAGTTGGAGACCATTATGTAATTATTTTACACCCTTTTCACATACTACCTAAATCACTAGGTTTGTCCCTGCAATAGCCAGTTTTACCAATGAATCTTTTCATTAGAGGACATAGGGAGGAGGAATATGTTGGTTCACTCATTATTCTTTTTTTTTTTTATAAGTTTGTTAGTTAGGGCAATATGTTATTATTCTTGCCTACTTAAAATGTGGGAAATTAAATTAGTTTCAACCTTGAACTTTAGGCTACACCAACCTATGCGATCACAATTCACTCAGGCATTGCAGACGTCTGAGAAACACTATCTATATTGCCAACATAGACATGGTGCAGATAGCATCTCCCAATTGCGCCCGCAATTTCCCTGACTTTGTGAGTTAAGTTCAACTTCTATTCAGCTCCACTGTAGGTGCCTTTAGAAGACTAAGCCAACTAGACATCTATTTCTAAGGCTAGTTGAAACTTAGATAAATATGCTCACGACTTCTTACAACCCTAGTGGTTCCAGTCTTATTTCTAGGATGCAAGAAAACAAAGTCTTATTTGTAGGATCTCTTCCACTATTGTTCTTGCGAACCCGCTCATTCAACTCCAACCTTTCAGTCATCAACTAAATACAAATTATGTTAACCTGAGTGGCCAATTTAAGATAACAATAAACTTTAATTTTCAGCAACAACAAACAATGCTACGAAGGAACAAAGTTGCTTTAGCATAGACGGGGCTCTCTTCTACTCAAGGAATCCACATGATTGAACCCCCAAGTAGAAGCTTTGCTCATTGTAGAAAATAAAGTGCACAACATAAAAGAAAGAAAACTCAAAATATAAGGACAACGCGAATTCATATTAAATAAAAATGTGAGTTCAATAATTTAACTTACAATTAGAAAGTACAGAAAAACATGTACAATGATGCTGGAAATAAAAGAACAGAAAGCACAAAACACAAAAACAAGACTACTATGGATTTTCCCCTCTCGATCTAGCTTGCTCGTTTCCTCTTTCAAAGGGAGACAAGCCTTTCTCCTCCACTTCTTTCGAATGGAGAAGCCAACAGAGGCTGGAAAATCTAGAACTCGGAGTGGTTACAAGATGAGAAGAGAAAAAACTAAAAAGAATCTATCATAAAGATGAAAACTCTAAGCTCCCTTGCTTCTTGCACCTTGGTCCCCTTTTATAGACCTTGGAAGGTAAGGTTGACTACCGAGATCAGTGTGAGAAGACCTTGAAGGTAAGAATCCAAGATCTTCGGAGATTTGATACCGGATTGGGGATTTTTGGATGATTATGTGAAGATCCCGCGAATCTCAGAATTTTGTCAGCAAGTCCAGTTGCGGTCTCGGGCGCATTTCTCCACTCTATTCTGCTTTGACAATTCCATCTTCAGCATGGGTCTACTTTCCTTATATGGCTTGTGGGCGCATCTTGTTCGTATTCCTCACATCCTCAGGTCTAGATGCAGACGCAATTCTTCAGCTTTAACTTCTTTTGCTTCGTTAACCTTTATTGTCCTCTTGTGGGCGCATCCTCTTCGCAAAGACTTCTGCACAAAAACATTACTTGGATAAATTCTTTTAAAATAATCTATTTTTTTACAAATAAAGCTTAAATTCTATAATTCTAAGATTTTCTTCATGATTCTACAACTTTTGGTAAAATGACTTAAAATGATAAGATTTTAAACACAAAGGCTTTGCTTTCGAAAAAATTACCTAAGCTTTTAAGGCTAAATAACGCACATAAATGAGCGTTATCATGGGGCCCCTTGTTCAAGTCTCAGACTTAGTACTTAAGAGAACAACCTTTCTACTATCCATAATACGGGTAGGAGGGAATTCCTTCTTGCAAGACTATGTCCCCAACTATTTATTCAGTCTTATCCCCAAAATGGTAGGCTTATTGAGTCGACGATGTTGGATCACTCTCACCGGTGCAAATCAAAGGATAATAATGAACAAACAGGAGTTCATAGTTAGCTCAAGATTAAGATCAAGTTACTTGGGTCATCGTATGAAATAGTTAGTCTTATCAGTAAACGGTGTTATAAAGTAAGAGTGACTAATTTCTCAGTCTGATCTTGTGCAAACTCATTGCACAGGATGCCCCTACTCGCACGTTGTTGGGTTCCTAGAGTGAGTAAAAATATGGTATAAAAGACTCTAGAATTCCTGTGCAAGTATACACAGTCTGCAGCAAGTAATATTATCAATCCGAGTCCTGAATTAGTTTCCACTCTACCTATTTTGTGTAACTTTCTAATGGTTTCAAATATGGTAAAATGATTTGGTTTATAAGAATTATGTTGAAGCAAAATAAATGACAGAACAACAAGTAAACAAATAGATAGACAGATTAAAGACAGGCGCTGTTTAGGATTTAGTGATTGTTCTAAAAGATGCTCTAGCAATATTATTGATCATGCATTTCTCGCAGTATTATTAGCGGATTCCTCCCGGAACTCCGGATCTTTTGGGATGTGTTTCAACCCCAATGAAGTGCGACCGATCAAGCACTAGGCAACTGGCTATCCCTAGCTCAGTCACTGGCGTTCACCAATACACAATGATCGTAGTGTGGATAACTGCCACACACTCCCTAAATCATCCCTGAAACTAGAGAGAGCTATTCACATCGGCTGGCCAGGCGGGCATAAAATGGTAATAAGCACAACAATTAACCAAAATGCGATAGTCAATATATTACTAAAGATGAAGCTCAACAATCACATTATTCCTACCAACACCTTAGCTACTTAGTTCATAATAGGCATGAAAATACAAATCACAATCTGAGTAGGCATATCTATAACCACAAGTTAATAAAGAAAATAAACTCCTTAATCAGCTTGCGGATGATGGTGTTCTTGATGATCTTCAATTTCTCTATACTATTCGGCTTCCAAGGGAGAACATGGAATATCTTTGACTTTGACGGCTACTTCCCTTTTATAAAAGGATTGAAGGCTTGAATTAGGTCAACTAGAACACGTGTAAGGCTCTCCTTGATCCTTTATCACTAGAATAACTCAACAAAAGTTGGTTCATGAAGTTGGCTAACGAGCTGTGATGTGGCAGTTTCTGTTCCCAGTTTTGCTGCAGCATAGAATTTGCTCCCTCCAGTCGCTCAGCAGCATAATCTGCACAAAATGATTTCCAAAGCTTCCATTCTTCCAAATGGGTTAAATCATGTAATATCTTTCTAAAACCAACCCTATTAAGCATTAAATAACTACCTTTTGGAAGAATTAAATAACCTTATGTAAATGAGGCCTAAATAACTACCTTTTGGGCAGTTATCACACCCCCAAACTTGAACTATTGCGCGTCCCGAGCAATACTAACTCACCTTCCCTTAAGAATTTAAAAACATTAGACAAAGAATTAGCTTAATTAAATCAGACAATCCAATACTACCTTTGACCTTTACTTGAGCACTCTGCAAAACCAAGCTCTGCTGCAGCAAAATGATTCTTCTGGCATGGACAAATAATCACCACTTTTCAACTTAATTCTAAGAACTCACCACAGCTTAGCTCTATTATCAGACATTTCAAAACATATTTTTAAAGGGGTTTATTTTCTTGTTTTTCAGACTTTAAGCAGCCCTACAGTCATAAGCTCTTAAGCATGGGATGACCCACTTTATGATGCAGTATACCCTTGTCTCAAACTCATCACCAACTAGGGTCAATACTCATTATAAAGCTAAAAAATCCTTAGTTATTCCATCTCTTGCCCCTCAGAATGGCAACATTTTATGATGAAACTCACCTAAGTTCTAGGAGATAGAAAAACTGCTGGATCATCATTCATCCTTCAAAACTTTTGCTCCATCAATTTTTTTCAGCAAAATCTTCAACAAATAATTTTTTCAGCAAATAAATTTTTTTTTCATTTTTTTCCTAGGTCATCTTTTGACTTGAAGACAAACTGTGGGTATCCCAAATGTCCCCGGTTACCCAGTAACCTAACAAATTTTAACTTGAAGGAGAGGAATGCTCGAGCAAAACAATTGGAGTAGCAAAAAGTCCCCCAAACTTGAATTATTCATTGTCCCCAATGAATCATTATATAAGCAAGTATACCCCCAAACTTAAATTTTTCTATCTGAATTTTTAAACTAAACATGGGACTCAGATTAAGCTTAAAGTGGATCATATAAGTCAATACTACCGTCAAAATCTTCTTTGCCGCAGCAACAGTCCAGGCAAGAAGAAATGCTCAAGCAAAAGGTTTCTGGAGATCAGAATACCTTGATCTAATTAAGCGTAATCAGTCCAAGCTTCAAAAATTCAGAAGAAAATAGTTAAGTTAGAGTTACTTAGTGCTCATAGAACAGAAACATCTCGAAATTTCATTAAAAACATAAAGAAAAACATTACAAAGCAGATATATTTTTTTTCATCAGAAAAATTAAAAAGAAACAGACAAGCAATTATATAAGAGGATGTGGTAAGGAATGCACCAGCAAACAAAATATGTCAGCAAAAATATTGCGAGCTCAAATCCTCATTCAATCCTCCTGACCCAAATCTTCTTCTCCATCTTCCCTCTCAGCAGGCGGCGGTGGAATCCAAGGGTTCAGTAAGTCTTCGGGGAATGCAGGGAGAGCTGGATATGGCTTTGAAAAATTTTCTTGCAGCGCCCTCTTCAAACCAGCATCACGATTCTTAACATAGGTCCAGAAGGTTAAAGTCTGCCTCTCAGCAAACTCCTGCCTGCTGGCCAACAGTGACAGTTGTTCTAGAATCGTATTCATGCCGTAGATCAGCTCTCCTTGTTGTATCTCCTTCGTACGTTGAAGTCACGCCAAATTGGGCGTATCAATGTGAAGGAATTGAATCCTCTAGCGGAAGCGAATTAAATCGAGCGTGATTTTAATTTCAATTAAAGAAAACCAGTACGTTGGGCAAAATAAGAAACAATTTCTACACTAGATTAAGCATGCATTTACTAATTCTAAACGATTTAGAATTTTAGAAACTTACTTGTTGAAGACCGTTCTTCATAGCACTATGCTCCTCAACAAACACTTCCTCACGATCTCTTGAACACAACCATCAAAGAGCACCTGCTATCCTATGAATTCATGAGGCTTGGATTGTGGGATCCAATCTTGAAATTGGGAATGGAAAAATCACAGCCAACCTTGCTGTGTTTTTCTTTTTGGGATGAGAGAATTTTTTAGAGAGAGAGAGTTCTTCATCTCTCTGTCATTCTGCGTGAGAATGAGAAAAATGAGCCATCAATTGGGCAACTCCCTCTCCCCTGTACGATAAGTGGGGAGGGAGTTATTACCCTACTAGATCTTGATCGTTGGATCTAATCCAAACGATCTTGGCCGTCTATTAATTAAATAATAATAATCATTTAATTAATTAATTAATTACAATTAATTTAATTAAAACAATATTAATTAAATCAATTATAATATAAGATATTTAATTCAATTTGAGTCATATTCAATTGAATTAAACTAGCCATTCAATTAATCCTATTAATTGAATCCACTTTAATTAAATATCAAATATTTAATTAATTTTTGTAATTGAATCATATTCAATTATATCTCTCTCATTTAACCTATAGTCTTAATGTGCATCAAATGTACATTAATATTAACTATAGAATTAATTTAATCAAATCACATTTAATTAAATTAAATTAATTAATTCTCCAATTAATTAATTCATTAATTAAATATCATATATTTAATTAATTAACTATTTGAATCATTATTCAAATAATTCTCTCATATACTATAGTTTTAATATGAATCTCATTCACATTAAATTTAACCTATAGTTTCAATATGAATCTAATTCATATTTAATATTTGAACTCCTTCAAATATTTAATTCTCCCGTTAATTAATTTTGAATCATATCCAAAATTAAATTATAATATAAAGTTCAATTCACCAATTAAACTTATATTATAATGTATCTTTATACATTATTTTAATTGTATCAAATACAATAAAATCCCCTTAACGAATTTGAACACACTTCAAATTCTAGTCAAGACTATTTAACCTCAGAACCCTTTATGAGCTAGCAGGTGGACCTAATGGACCTACAGATCAGAAGCTCCAACGATACGAGACTAATTGGCTAAACTCATTAACCAAGTTAGTCAACATTCGTTAACTGTGAGTCACTCCACTAAAGACCCACAGCTGCACTCTTCTCACTGTAGAATATTTCTGTGTCCACGGATATCGACCAATAACAGTAAGTCAATCCTTCACGAGTGTTCGTAACGCCAGCTGGGTCAAATTACCGTTTTACCCCTGGGTTACCTCTGGATCCTTAAGTACCACTGATTCCTCTAATGAACAATCTGTTTATGATCCAATCAATAAACAGCAGTTCCTCTCGGGCCAGGAGAGGATGGGTGCCCTTGTTCAAGACCCGGAATCAGCCCTTAAGGGAACACACATCTACTTGCCCCAATAGGGGAAGGAGTGAATTCCATCTTGTACTGTTATGTTCCCAGTCCCCATTCGGTCTTGCCCCTGAAATGGTAGGATTATTGAGTCGGCGAACTGGCCACTCTCACCCATACAGATCTAAGGACAATCCCTCCTGAAAAGGAGTTCATAACAGACTCAGGATTGAGATTGAGTTACCTAGGTCATCCTATTGAAATAGAAACCTAAACTAGTCAACGGTGTTACATCTAGTGGTTACTATTTCGCGGTCCGGTCTTATGCAAACTCATTGCACAGGATACCCCCACTCGCATGTCTCCTACATGGATGCTTTGGATCATTGCATCTGTATCGAATACAAAGTGGGCCGTATCACATAGTGTTACCAGGATAAGGTACCCAGCCTTATCCCTATACTATAGACCATTTAAGTTGTTACTTGAACACTGATCCCCGTATGTCCCCACATACTAGTTCAAGTTTCATCTAAACAACCTAGGATCTTAGTTTATTGGATTTGGGTCAAATTGTGCAATTTTAGTAACAATAACTCTTTATTGTACAAACCTCAATAACGACGTATTGATACAAGTGAACAATTTGTCACCATTCACTACCTACGAGTTTTAGGGCATAAAACCCAACACAATGATCCCCTTATCAAACAAAATTACATCATTCTCATCCACTGGAACCCTTGCGTTTCTGCACAACATAGTAATTGTATTTGGGAAGAACAACTTCCCCACCTTCTTTTTCCAGCAATCAACAATCTCAGAAGAAATAATTTTTCCTACATCAATACTCATCGAACGAAGAATGGCAAAGGCAAGCAATACCCTGTCCCGAGATACTGTGGAGTCGTGTGTTGTCGGCAGCAAGCGTAGCCTGATGAAACCCATCCAAGTGTTGGCTTCACTCTTCAAATAAGCAGCTTGAAACGTGTGCTTGCACGCCTGCGACACCTTCCATTGAGCCCCCTCAACACCTACCTCTCGGACTGCCGCACTTAATTGGTCGCTCGATGGGGCAACCATCATCTCATTAAAAACTGCATGTGGAAAGTCCTGGAGATCAAACAAATTATTAATGGCCTCTGGGCTCCATTATACAGGCACTCCTTGCACTATAACTTCAAAATCATCCTTAACATCAAGATTGGCGTAGAATTCCCAAACGATATTGGCATTGACAGGATCAGGCTTCACACAAAACTGCCTCCATCCAAGGCTCGCTATTCCAGACTCCAAGAACCTGGGCAAATCACTGCCAAATCCCCGCTCGAACAAGAAATCACGCTTTAGTACCTCTTGATATTTTGCTTTGGCAAGTTCGTTGACGAAGTGAATGAACGGTACCCTCGGCTCCTCAATCTCACCCGATGCTTCGACAATTCCTTTGCCCTTGTTTTCTCTTTGCTCGCGCAAACGCTCTTCTTCTGCCTTCCTTGCCTCTTCTTCCTTTGCCTTATTTTCAGCTTCCTCTTTTTTCTCTCGTTCCTCTCGCTCTGCCTTTTCTTTCTCGGAATCCGATGATGGAGGCGACGGGGTATCAGTCCTGATCACCCGAACGCGCCCAGCTTTCCTCTGAATGCGACGTCGTCTCGGAGGTTCAGGCATGATAACCTCAACACGAGCCTCCTGAACTGGCTCTCTGCCTGCTTCCTCTACGGCCACTGTCTGCACATCCTCACTCTGTTGCTTCTGAATTTCCTCTTGAGCTTCTTCTGTAACCGTCATTCTCTTCTGGATTTTGTTTATCAGATTCTTTTGGGTCTCCCTCTTCTACTGCAACAACCTCATCCTCTCTTGCCTTTTCTTGTTCTTCAGCTCTCTGTTGTCGTCTTCTTCTTTTAGCTTCTTTCTCCTCTGGTGTGTTCTTTTCTTCTTGGTTTTCACTTTCTGAAGTTCGGGGGTTACAGGTATCTCTTCCTCCTCACTCTCCCTCTCTTTTCTAGCTCTTGTCTTTGCCATTGAAGGTGCAAGGGGGTTTTGACAGAGAATACAAAGAAAGAAAGAAGAATGCACGCAACAAAGATTTGATCAAGAAGATGAAGTGAAACGTGCTTACCAGCGGTTGCTAATAAATAGGGCTTCAGCAATTTGTAATCTCAACCGAAAAGATTTCCTCCTATTAAATAATATTACCGTTTAATGTAACCTGAAAATTTGAATCTAGCAACGGTAAAATCGTGGATTCCAAAACGCCCATGGTAAAAATTGATGTGCTGTCCATCATTGAAGCCTTCGGATGACTGCTCTGCGACATGTGGCTTCACCAGATGATGCATGCAAATTTACCTGCGAAAATTCAAAGCCAAATCCAACGGTAAAAATAATAAATTCCAACGGAAACCCTTTTAATTCGGATTATTTTGCTCCACCCATAATCTTGCTGCCACAACCTTCTGATCCTGCAGAATTTTGGATACAAAATTCAAATTTCAAAATAGAAGACCAAATAACCAATCAAATCAATTTAAATCTTTCTTGAAGCCGAATAAATTAGAGGAAATCTTTATTAATTTGAACTAAACAAAATTCAAATAACTGAAAATAAAATCTATACAAAACCTAATTAATCAGAAGATAATTTCAAAGATAATTTAAATAAATTATGACCCGAAAATAAAATCAAATCAAATAAAAAAAAATAGATAAAATCGAAACTACCAAAAATAATAAAAATACTTAAAAGATAAAATCTAATAAATCATGCAAAATCAAATCTAACCTAACCGAAAATAAAATCAAATTAGCGAAAAATAAAAACACTGGGAGCTCAAAATTTTGCTCTGTGAAATGCTCCCGCAAAAATCCTGCTCTCTCAATCATCAACTAACCTTAGGGAAGGATATTTCGACTGAAACTCCTCACCCCAGTAATGCTTCACACGTTGTCCATTCACCTTGAATACTCTCCCATCTTTTTCATCCTGCAAAGTAATTGCTCCATTGGGGAAAACCTCAACCACAATAAATGGTCCTGACCATTTAGATTTTAATTTTCCAGGAAATAATTTTAATCTAGAATTATAAAGCAAAACTTTTTGACCCTTGACAAACTCCTTAGATTTAATTTTCTTGTCATGCCACAGCTTAGTCTTTTCTTTAAACATTTTCGCATTTTCATAAGAAAATTGACGAAACTCCTCTAACTCATTAAGCTGCAGCATTCTTATTGCTCCTGCACGACTCAGATCAAAATTTAACTTTTTCAGAGCCCAAAATGTTTTATGCTCTAGCTCTAATGGTAAATGGCAAGCTTTCCCATATACTAACCTATAGGGAGACATACCCAGAGGAGTCTTATAAGCTGTCCTATAAGCCCAAAGAGCCTCATCCAACCTAAAGGACCAATCCTTTCTAGATGGATGGACTACTTTCTCTAAAATAGCTTTAATTTCCCTATTACTAATTTCAGCTTGACCATTTGTTTGTGGGTGATAAGGGGTAGCTATCCTATGCTTAATCTCATAATTAGCTAAAAGCTTAGTTAAGATATTATTAACAAAATGTGTACCCTCGTCACTCACTAGAGCCCTAGGTGTCCCAAACCGCGCAAAAATGTGCGATTGAAGAAACCTTGCTACTATCTTGGCATCACTCTGATGGCATGCGATGGCCTCCACCCACTTGGACACGTAATCAACTGTCAATAAGATAAACACATTTCCATTAGAAGGGGGAAATGGCCCCATAAAGTCAATACCCCATACATCGAATAATTCAACTTCTAAAATGTAAGTAAGAGGCATTTCATCTCTAGGCCCCAAATTTCCTCTCCTTTGGCAAACATCACATTGCTTGTAGAACCAATGGGCATCCTTGAATAATGTAGGCCAGAAAAATCCGCAATGCAAAATCCTCATAACTGTCCTCTGACCGCTGAAATGACCTCCATACGGCGAAGAGTGACATTGCTCCAGGATTTCCTTTTCTTCAGCACCTGAAACACACCTACGAATAATACCGTCAGAGCATTGCTTATACATAAATGGCTCATCCCAATAGAAAAATTTTGCATCATGCTTAAACTTTTTCTTCTGCCTCCAATCCATGTCAATAGGAGTGACTCCCTTTACCAAAAAGTTGGCAATATCAGCATACCAAGGGACATCCCTGACTACCTTTACCTCAACAGCAAAGAGCTGTTCATCTGGAAAAGAATCGGAGATGGCAGATTGCTCCGGCAAAGATGATGACGGATCAAGACGAGATAAATGATCTGCAATGACATTTTCTGATCCCTTCTTGTCCTTTATCTCCAAGTCGAATTCCTGCAATAGTAAAATCCAACGAATTAGTCTAGACTTTGCATCTTTCTTAGACATTAGATACCTTATTGCTGCATGATCCGTGAACACCGTGACTTTGGATCCAACCAAATATGGCTGGAATTTCTCAAAAGCAAACACCACAGCTAACAACTCATTTTCAATAGTTGTATAGTTGACTTGTGCTTCATTTAAAACCTTGCTTGCATAATATATAGGATGGATGAATTTTCCCTGCTTTTGCCCCAACATTGCACCTACCGCAGCATCACTCGCATCACACATTACCTCGAATGGTAAATTCCAATTAGGTGCGCAAAGAATGGGTGTTGAGATTAAAGCAGCTTTTAAAGTCTCAAAAACCTTCCTACAATCTGCATTAAAGTAAAAAACATGATCAATGCACAATAAGTTACAAAGAGGTTTACTGATTTTAGAAAAATCATTTATGAACCTCCTATAAAATCCAGCATGTCCTAAAAAACTCTGAATTCCCTTCACTGAATCCGGTGGCTCTAGTCTTTCAATCACCTCTATTTTTGCTCTATCAACTTCTAGACCAATTTTAGAAATTTTATGTCCTAACACTATGCCCTCCTTCACCATGAAGTGACATTTTTCCCAATTAAGAACTAGATGGGTATCCTCACATCTTTTTAACACATTTCCTAAATTATCTAAACAATCTTGAAAAGACCCTCCAAAAACTGAAAAATCTTCCATGAATACCTCAACAGTGGACTCAATCATATCAGAAAAAATTGCTAACATACACCGCTGAAATGTTGCTGGAGCATTGCAGAGGCCGAAAGGCATTCTCCTAAAAGCGAATGTCCCATAAGGACAGGTGAAAGTGGTTTTCTCCTGATCCTCAGGAGCAATAGTAATCTGGTTGTACCCAGAATAACCATCTAAGAAACAGTAATAGGCCTAACCAACCAATCTATCCAACATCTGGTCAATAAATGGTAGAGGGAAATGGTCCTTACGGGTAGCTTTATTAAGCCTCCTGTAATCCATGCAAACCCTCCAGCCAGTTACTGTCCTGGTTGGAATTAATTCATTATCTTTATTCCTCACCACAGTGACACCTCCTTTCTTAGGAACACATTGGACAGGGCTCACCTAATTGCTATCGGCAATTGGATAAATGACCCCAGCATCCAACCATTTAATCACCTCCTTTTTAACAACCTCTTTCATTGGAGGGTTAAGCCTTCTTTGCTGCTCAATACTCCTAAAGGATCCCTCCTCTAGAGTGATTTTGTGCATACAAAAAGATGGGCTAATTCCCTGAATATCAGCCAATGTCCAACCTATAGCCTTGCGGTATTGCTGCAGCAATTTTATTAAGGCCTCTTCATGCTCCGGCATTAAATCTGATGCAACAATAATGGGCAACGTCTCACTTTCCCCAAGATACATGTACTTTAGATGATTCGGCAAGGGTTTCAAATCTAAAGTAGGTGCCTCAATCAGGGATGGCTTAATAGGAGGAGTCGTCCTTTGATCTAAATCTAAAGACTCAAAAACATCCTCACACCTAAACAACTCTTTTTCATTTTTTCTTTCTAATGAACAAACTTCTAAATCTTCTACACTAATCTCTCCATGCTTTTCCGAATGCTTATCAGCCGAATCCTGTATTGTTGTCTCAATAACTGTGCTCTCCAGAATCATGATGAAAGAGCAATCATCCATTTCGTCTGGATATTTCATGGCTTTAAACACATTAAATTTTACTTCCTCATTACAGACTCTCATTGTTAATTCCCCTTTTTGAACATCTATTAATGCCCTACCAGTAGCCAAAAATGGACGACCTAGAATAATTGGGACATCTTTATCAGCCTCATAGTCTAAAATAATAAAATCAACAGGAAGTATGAATTTATCTACTTTCACTAAGACATCCTCAATTTTACCCTCTGGATATGTGATAGACCTATCAGCTAATTGGAGTGTGACTGTGGTAGGCCTAGCTCCACCAATACCTAACTTCTGATAGACCGAAAGAGGCATAAGGTTAATGCTTGCGCCTAAATCACAGAGTGCTCTACCTAATTCTTTTCCACCTATAGACACAGGTATGGTAAATGACCCTGGATCCTTAGCCTTGGGGGGTAGCCCATTCTTAAGAATAGCACTACACTCTTCAATAAGAGATACAGTTTCAAATTCACCTAACCTTTTCTTTTTAGTCAAAATATCCTTAAGAAATTTAGCATAATTAGGCATTTGCTCAATAGCTTCTACTAAAGGGATATTTATATGCAATTGCTTAAGAATCTCTAAAAACTTTTTAAATTGACCATCCTGATTCTTAGGCTTTTGCTTTTGTGGAAAAGGTAGAGGTGGTACATAAGGTGGGGGCGGTACATAAGGTGGTTCCACATCTGGAACAGAACCAGATGCTCCAGCATTTTTATTGCTGCCTCCAACACCCTGACCAGACTCCAACTCTTTTTCAACAATATCATTTTTATCACCATTTTTATCTATAACCTGGGTTTTACTAGGCTCAATTCTTTCTTCTAATGGCTTACCACTCCTAAGAGCTACTGCCTTTACCTGCTCCTTACCTTCCCTTCTAGGGTGTTCAGTATCTGATGGAAGTTTCCCTTGAGGCCTTGCCTTTAGCTCACTAGCTAGCTGACCCACTTGCAATTCCAGGGCTCTCATCGAAGCTTGATTACTTTGAATTGCGGCATCTGTACGAGCCATAAATTCTTTCATCATCGCCTCAAGAGAACTTCCTGAATTTTGTTGGGGCAAAGCCTGCTTATTTTGCTGGGGCAATACCTGCGCTTTAGCAAATCCCGGCTGGTTCGTCTTTTGTTGCGCTTGTACGTTATTTCCTGACCTCCCCATGAGAAGTTTGGGTGGTTGCGCCAACCTGGATTATAGAAGTTAGAATAAAGGTTGTTCCTCTGATTACCTATAAAAAACACAGAAGCTGGATTGCTGGGGCAAAACTCGTAGTTGTGGTCTTCACCACAATAGGCACATGCTTCGTCTGTGACTTGGTTCACCACTGCTGTAGGCTCCATAGCTGGTGGCTGTTGATGACTAATCACTGTCACATTCTTAAGAGCATTAGCAATCATAGCAAGATCAGCCCTAATGGTGGACACACCATCAACCTCTAACACACTCTTAACCTTTTTATTTGTGCCTCTAACATCCGACCACTGACAACTATTAATAGATATTCTCTCTAAAATTTCATAAGCTTCATCAAAAGTTTTTGCCAAAAGGGCCCCTCCAGCCGAGGCATCGACCATACCTTGGGTTACTCCATTTAAACCATTGTAGAATGTTTCCATTTGAATACAATGAGGTAAACCATGGTGTGGGCACTTTCGCAAAAGCTCCTTAAACCTCTCCCAAGCCTCACTAAAAGTCTCATCTTCAAGTTGCCTAAACCCTACTATTTCACTCCTTAATTTAGCATTTCTATTAGGCGGGAAATATTTACTCAAAAATTTTCCAGCTAACTCATCCCACGTCCTAATTGATCCTGGAGCAAAAGAATTTAACCATGCCTTTGCTCCATCTCTAAGAGAATACGGGAACAAAGTTAATCTAAGGGCATCTCCAGGCACTCCTTGAATTACAAAAGAATCACTAACTCCTAGAAAAGACTTAAGATGTAAATGAGGGTCTTCAGATGTCAAACCATGAAATTGCCCCACAGTTTGCAACATCTGAAACATTACCTGTTTCATTTCAAAATTTGCCGCTTGGATTTGGGGACGTGCAATCCCTGGATTCAACTCATTAAACATCGGGACAACATATGCTCGAATGGCTTTGGTCCTATCGTTCGCTATCAGGATAGGATTCTCAGCCTGATTATTTTGCTGCTCATTTTGCTCAAACAGCGGGTTTTGCTGCAGCAACGGATTCTGCTGGGTGTTTGCTGTTGCTGGACCTTCAGGAACCTGTGGAAGTTGCGGCACGTTCTCCATCTGGTTTCTGCGTTGTTCCCTCTTTCTGCTCCTAAATGTCCTTTCAATTTCCGGATCAAGCTCAAACCTTACCCCAGGCGGATCGCTCATGCAACAAACTCACACCTGCAAAAACAAAAGAAACAATAAAAAAGTTCTAGCACCAAACCACTAAAACACATACACAAAAATAGATCAGATAAAAACTTATTCAGTTCCCTGACAACGGCGCCAAAAACTTGTTGGGTTCCTAGAGTGAGTAAAAATATGGTATAAAAGACTCTAGAATTCCTGTGCAAGTATACACAGTCTACAACAAGTAATATTATAAATCCGAGTCCTGAATTAGTTTCCACTCTACCTATTTTGTGTAACTTTCTAATGGTTTCAAAGATGGTAAAATGATTTGGTTTATAAGAATTATGCTGAAGCAAAATAAATGACAGAACAAAAAGTAAACAAATAGATAGACAGATTAAAGACAGGCGCTGGTTAGGATTTAGTGATTGTTCTAAAAGATGCTCTAGCAATATTATTGATCATGCATTTCTCGCAATATTATTAGCGAATTCCTCCCGGAACTCCGGATCTTTTGGGATGTGTTTCAACCCCAATGAAGCACTAGGCAACTGGCTATCCCTAGCTCAGTCACTGGCGTTCACCAATACACAATGATCGTAGTGTGGATAACTGCCACACACTCCCTAAATCATCCCTGAAATTAGAGAGAGCTATTCACACCGGCTGGCCAGGCGGGCATAAAATGGTAATAAGCACAACAATTAACCAACATGCGATAGTCAATATATTACTAAAGATGAAGCTCAACAATCACATTATTCCTACCAACACCTTAGCTACTTAGTTCATAATAGGCATGAAAATACAAATCACAATCTGAGTAGGCATATCCATAACCACAAGTTAATAAAGAAAATAAACTCCTTAATCAGCTTGCGGATGATGGTGTTCTTGATGATCTTCAATTTCTCTATACTATTCGGCTTCCAAGGGAGAACATGGAATATCTTTGACTTTGACGGCTACTTCCCTTTTATAGAAGGATGGGAGGCTTGAATTAGGTCAACTAGGACACATGTAAGGCTCTCCTTGATCCTTTATCACGAGAATAACTCAACAAAAGTCGATTCATGAAGTTGGCTAACGACCTGTGATGTGGCAGTTTCTGTTCCCAGCTTTGCTGCAGCATAGAATTTCCTCCCTCCAGTCGCTCAGCAGCATCATCTGCACAAAATGATTTCCAAAGCTTCCATTCTTCCAAATGGGTTAAATCATGTAATATCTTTCTAAAACCAACCCTATTAAGCATTAAAGACACACAAATCCTTATGTAAATGAGGCCTAAATAACTACCTTTTGGGCAGTTATCACACGTCTTTACATGAACGATTCAAGATCACATCGTTTTCCTTTAAATGCAAAGTAGACCACATCCATAGTGTCCCCAGGATAAGGTACCCAACCTTATCCATATACTATAGACCTTTAGGTTAGATACTAGAACTTGATCCATGTTTATGTTTGCCCATATAGTTCGAGTATTCATGTTATAGCCAAAGATATTTCAATTTATTAAATTTAGGTTATATAAACAAATGATTCACTGAATAATACGATAATATCTTTATTGCAAAAAGATATACATAAAGATTACAAAATATGAGTTTTACGACACAAACCGAACAATTATAACTTACTGGCATGTTATAAATGTTATAAACTGCAAAACTATTAGTTATCCCTGGTAATAAACTCATTTCAGACAAACTTGTTCTAAAGTGTTTGATTAGGTTAAGTGTTGGAGTGCCATGATTATCCTACAATTATGGTAGTCATAGTTGAAAAGTAGATTGAAGATAGAAAAGCATGGAAGTTGATTCATTTGTTTATGTTGACTTTGTATGACTTGAGTATTATGATTATCCTGCAGTTATGGTAATCGTAAATTAATTACTTGGTTGTATTGATAAGTATGTTTACATTAAGTTGTTACGTTCTTGTGTTTAGTTCTTTTAATAAGTTATTATGTTCTTGTGTTTAGTTCCTTTGAGCATGAGGCTGCTTAAAAGTAGTTTGGTGGGAGGGGAGACTTGGATGAAGTAAAATGGGTTAAAACATTTGAGTACAATAAAGGTAGACAAAAATGTGAAGTGGAATTAGAAAGGACATTAGTATTGGAAAAAATTTTAGTTCCTTTAATTCCTCATGCTAGAGTACCCATTTTGAAGATTGAAAATATTCCGCACAAAATTTCCTGTGATATTTCCATTGACAATCTTGTGGGCCAAATGGAAGTCTAAAATTTTGTTGTGGCTTAATGACATAGATGGGTGCTTGTATGTTCTTTTAGCATTGTCAAAATTGTCAACTCTCCTGACAAGAAGTGCTTCAATGTAATTATCTTCTCTAGCTTTGTGTAGGTCAAAGAATGACCAAAAGCCCATGACATCAACAATCCAATATAGGGGACTTTCAATTCATACTCTCTTAGTTTACTTGTGATCTTTCATTTTTCAGGTGGGTTTTCTTCCAATGTTGTGTCAAATGTTAAAATTGATTAAACTTACTTCTTAGATTTCTTGATGTTAGGGAATATCATTATGGCGTACTTGAACTCATTGTTCATGCCCTTCTTGGATGATCTTTTATTCATGTTTTTTTCCCTTCAGTTTAGTTTATGTGTGAAAGGTATTTTCCGTCTCACTTTTTCTATGTACAACTAGTTGCATTCAATTGTTATTTATAAAGGTTTATTCTTTCTGGTTTTTCTTGTTTTATAGGATTTCATGTTCGAGGACACAATCTTTTGTGGTGTATTTGATGGTCAAGGACCTTACAATCGTCTCTTTGCTCGAATAATGAGGGATACATTGCCTATAAAGTTGCTGTCTCCTCAGTTGTGTACTTATTTTGTTTAGTAATTTTACTTTTTCTTTGTAAATTGGACCATAGATATGTGATTTGGGATGGATGGAAAGTTTCATGTATTATACACACTATTATATTTTATTAATGGAGTCCATGTTTGTTGAGTTAGTTGTTGTGTAAAAATACTTTCTGGATTTTATTTTGTGTATATGTTGAAATTCTATTTTGTTTACAGGTTTTTACAAAAGGAAGAAATAGTATTGTTGGTTAGCTACATGTGCAACTGTTGGGTTCCTAGAGTGGGTAAAAATAAGGTATAAAAAGACTCTAGACTTTGTGCAAGTATACACAGTCCACAGCAAGTAATAAGTATTTATCGAATCCAAGGTCTGAACTAGCTTTCACTTTATCTATTTTGTTTAGTTTTTCAATGGTTTCAAAAGTGGTAAAAATGATTGGTTTTTATAGGAATGCTGAAGCAAAAGAAATGACAGAACAGAAAGTAAACAAATAGGCAGACAGATTAGAAACAGGCGCTGGTCAGGATTTAGTAATTGTTTTAAGAGATGCTCTAGCAATATTATTGATCATGCAAAACTCTCGCAATCTTATTAGCAGATTCCTCTCGGAACTCCGGATCTTTTGGAATGTGTTTCAACCCCAATGAAGTACTACCGATCAAGCACTAGGCAACTGGCTATCCCTAGCTCAGCCACTGGCGTTCACCAATACACAATGATCTAGTGTGATTAAATGCCACACACTCCCTAAATCATCCTTGAAACTAGAGAGAGGTATTCATATCGGCTGCCCAGACAGGCACAAAATAGAAATGAGCACAACAATTAATCAAGATGCATAGAACCAATATTTATTACTAGAATTTAAGCACGACAATCACATGTTCCCTAACCAACGCCTAAAGCTACTTAGTTCATAAAATCCATGGAAACACACGTTACAATCTGAGTAAGCATGTCCATAACTACAAGGTAATACAAGAAAAGATTAATTCCCTTGGCAGCTTGTAATTGATGGTCTTCTTGATGGTCTCCAATCTCTCTCCTCTACTCGGCTCCCAAAATGGAAATGAGAGTGATCTCTTCCCCAAAAGTGGAATGAGTTTGACTTGGATGGCTATCTCCTTTTATAGAGTGGTAGGAGGCTTGAATTAGGTTGACCTATACACGTGGATGGCTCTCCTTTCCCCTTTGTCCCGAGAATAACTTAACAGAATTTGGTTTATTAAATTGGCTAACGAGCTGTGACGTGGCAGTTTTGCTCCTCGCTTTGCTCCAGCACAGATTTTGCTCCCTTCAGTCGCTCAGCAATGCATTCTGCACAAAATAACTTCCAAAGCATCCATTCTTCCAAATGGGTTAAAACATGTAATATATATCTAAAAGCAACCCTATTAAGCACAAAAGACACACAAATCCCTATAGAATTAAGGCCTAAATAACTCCCTTTTGGAGAGTTATTAGCAACCAATAATTTTTTATTTATTTAATGTGGGACACTTTTAATGTCGGACAATTTTAATGTCACAGTTTTCAATGTCGAGCATTGCCCGACTTAGAATTGTATAAACCCAGGTTTTTCCTAGTTTATACGAGTCTATCCAACGATCCACTTTTATTTAATGCAATTAGATTCTAATTAATGAGACGTCATTGGTTATAAATCTAATTAGGCTTTGGCTTCGATGTATTGGTCGGGTTGGAAACATTAGGGGTCTTTAATCACTAGTTCTAGTGACGGCTAGAAATTTTTTTAAATAATTTAATTAATTAAGAGAGTCAATGATTGAATTACCAAACTTACATCTTGAGAACCGATTACACAATCTTCATGGTAAGATCAACTAACCTCACCTTTTAATTTCCTTGCATTTAATTTTCCATATTTATTTTCTCGCCTTTATTTTATATCTTAACATTTTTATCCATAAACTCTCCTTTTTGTTACCTCAAAAACACAAAAGAATTTAAAAATAAACTGATTGTTCCCTATGATCAACCCCGACCACTACTACTACAAGTTAGCTTTAGGAATCGTGGATTATAAATTTATTTGACAAGAGACCGCAACAAATCTCTTCCGTCAATAGCTTTAATGTCGGTCACCAAATTTCTTGTAGTGACAAAAGATTGACAGCAATTAGAAAGTAATTTGAGTCATAGGATCATGTGGAACAAGAAGGCTAATCCTTAGTGATTAGTCACTGAGCACCATTTTCTAAAATTGTGAATTTTTTAATTTATTTAAATTAAAAAATTTGCAATTTTAATTTGTAATATCTTAATTTCAAAAATTCATATTTCATTTTTCTTATTTAATTAAATATAATTCTTAATTATATTTAAATAAAACCAAATTATAATTATATTATATTAATTTAACATCTAATATTAAATTAATATTTTTCATCCCATCCTGACTTTTCTCCAAATGAAATTTCTTGAATGTGCTTTTCAAGTGTATAATATTTAAATCATATTTAAATACAACAAGCTCGCAAATTTTAGTTTAATTCGAAATTAAACTAACATGTCGTAAATATCTTATATAACGAACATTTATACTCTATTTCGAATTTGAACGTTTCAAACACACTTATCATATTGTTCCAATATTTATTCCTATATGATCTAGTAGAGAGACTTAATGGACCTACAGATCATGGGCTCCAACGATCCGAGAATAACCGACTAAACTCATTAACCTAGTTATTTAACATTCGTTAACTATCAGGACACTTCAATATAGCTCGTAGCTGCACTCCCCTCACTGTAGATATATTTTTGTCCACTCCATATAACCATGATTAGTAAGTCGATCCTTCACAAGTTGTTCGTAACTAGAGCTGGGTCAAATGTCCATATTACCCCTAAAGTTACATCTTGTTCCTTAAGTCTCATTGATCCTCTAACGAACAATTAGTTTGTGGTTCAACCACTAAACAAAGCCCCTCTTGGGCCAATGAGCAGGTGGGGCCCCTTGTTCAAGACCTGAAGTCAATACTTAACGGAACAACCTCTTTACTATTCTTGATACGGGTAAGAATGAATTATGTCTTGCAAGACTATGAATCCACTATCTGTCTAGTCTCATCCCCAAAATGATAGGCTTATTAAGTAGACAAACTCGAGCCACTCTCACCCATCCAAATCAAAAGACAATCTTGAATAAACAGGAGTTCATAGTTAGCTCAGAATTAAGATCGAGTTATCTGGGTCATCGCATGAGATAGTCAGTTCCATCAGTAAACGACATTATAAAGTGAAAGTGACTTATCTCGTGGTCTGGTCTCTATGCAAACTCATTGCATAGGACGCCCTCACTCACATGTCACAACATGAACGATTCAGGATCACATCGTTTGTCTTAAACAAAGTGAGCCACGTCAATAGAGTCCCAAGACAAGGTACCCAACCTTATCCTTATACTATAGACCGTTTAGGTTGTTTACTTGAACTTGATCCACATTTATGTCACCACATAAAGTTCAAGTATTCATGATACAACCATGGGTTCTTAGTTTATTGGATTTGTGGTTATTTTAGGTAAGATGAACATATATAATCAGTAACGCTTTATTAATGAACAGTCAAGTGTTACATTTACTATCTACGAGTTTTAGGGCATAAAACCCAACAGAGCTATGTTCATATTTGCAATAGTTCAAATCAATTGTTTGGGAAAGAAATATGAATTTCATTTTCAACATCACTGTTCATATATATTTTTTAAAAAAATAATTATTTTGGGTTGGTTTAGTTAATCCAAATTGAATTGATAAGCTTAGGTGTCTTATGTTGATACCATCATTGACATGCTCACATTTCTAATAGGGATAAATGATTATAAATCATTAGTGATAAATGATTCTAAATTATCCATCGAGATACATGTGACAAGAAAAGTAAAGTATGGAATGAGAATGTATGGAATGAGAATGTATAATATTATATCATGATATATTTGTTCTTTTTTTGAAATACATGATATACTTTTTCTTTGTTTCATAAGTTAAAAAAAAAAAGGAATATGTGATATGATGATGCCACATGCTTCGATTTTAATATTAAATGATTCCTGAGCTTCTATTTACAAATTTTATTCCTTCGGATCAACAAAACATAATGCTGAGGCAATTGGTTCGTGGTTAGCTGAATAGATGGATGTGAGATAAGATGATAATAATAATAAAGAATAATTGAGCTAACACTTAAGTGCAAGTATACATTGTCGCACGTAGTAATAAAAAACCTTAGAAGTACTCCAAGGGTATCGATCCCACGAGGACTAAACTGAAATTTCATATTTGAATAAGAAACTGCTCAAATGATTGCTTTTGAAAAAGGTAACCAAAGAAAATAAGTTGATTGATTGGGTTTTTGAAAAGATAAATAAAGCAAGCAAGTAGATAATAGAAAATAACAATAATAAACAAACGAGGTATTCAACATGGATTCATCCCTAAGGTAACAACCATACTCATGCAATATTTAACTTAAGCGTATTTAATACATTGGGTCAGATTTAACTTCTATTTGGCCCTTGTTTCCAAAAACCGTTAGAAGGCTAAGCGAGTATCGTTATGCACATTTCTATGACTCAACTCCGACATAGATAATTCACGGATGCAACCTATAACCCTATAGTCAATATAGGGTGCCTTAGGCAGCTTGCCCTATACCGCCGAACAATCTTTTTCGAGCTTTTTCTCCTATATCACCTTTATGAGAAACGATATCGTTTGTCCCTTTCGAGATCAAACTCACATAGCATGCAAAGTCTAAGTGATCAAATTACACTCAGCAAGATTAGAGTGATAATCAATAAAGAATGACATGCATTAAACCCAACTTAAGCAAATAAGACACTTTCAAGCCATTAAACCCTAAGGGAATTCACCACATTGAACCCCTCAACGGGATTTAGATACTCATGATGGGATAACAAGCAATTGAACACGTTTTCATTGAAATAATGATGTAAAGAATACAAAATAATGAAAAGATTCAAGAGTTGGAAATAAAGGAAATAGCTAAATATTATGGGTTTTTCTATTTACTCAATCCTTCTAGAGTTCGCTAAGACACTACACTCTCTCACTTTTACAAGATGGGAATGGGTGAAACTCTCTATAACCAAAAGGTTTGATGTCTAACTCTCTCTCGGGTTAGAATTTGGTCATCTAAGAAGGACCTCGGGCATCCCTACTCATTGGCGTCGAGCCAGGGTTTTGTCACCACCCTTTTCTTCCAAGTGAGTTTTACTTCAATTTGACTTCGAATCCCAAGCTTATATAGTGTAGAAAATGGTTGAGGAGCTGCAAAATAGGTGCTGGAAGGTTGCCCAGTCAGTTTCGGGGTCAAAAGTGTTGGGTTTTATGCCCTAAAACTCGTAGATAGTGAATGTAACTGTTGACCGAATATTAATGAAATAATATTGATATATTTTTTCATTAATTGTTATTAGTTATTTTATATTTGTCTTTGCCTAATAATAACCCTAATCCAATAAACTAGACATCCAAGGTTGTAATATGAGTCTTGAACTATATGTAGCGACATATGGGATCATTGTTCAAGAAACAGCCTAAAGGGTCTATAGTATAGGGATAAGACTGGGTGCCTTATCCTGGTGACACTATGGATACGACCCACTTTGTATTTGATACAAACGCTGCGATCCAACGCGTTCGTGTAGGAGACATGCGAGTGGGGGTATCCTATGCAATGAGTTTGCATAAGACCGGACCGCGAAATAGTAACCACTGGTTATAACACCGTTAACTAGTTGGTTTTCTATTTCACTAGGACGACCTAGACGACTTAGTCTTAATCCTGAGTTGATTATGGACTCCTGCTCATGAGAGATTGTCCTTTGATTTGCATAGGTGAGAGTGGCCAGTACACCGACTCAATATGCCTACCATTTTGGCGACAAGACCGAATGGGGAGCTGGGAACATAATCGTGCAAGATGGAATTCACTCCTTCCCGACTTTAGGGAAGCAGATGAGTGTTCCCTTAAGTGGTTACTCCGAGTCTTGAACAAAGGGCCATACCCTCTTAATGGCACGAGAGGGTTTTTTGTTTGATGGTTGGACCACAAACAGGTTGTTCATTAGAGGAAAACGTGTACTTAAGGAAATAGAGGTAACCCAGGGGTAAAACGGTAATTTGACCCAGCTGGTGTTACGGACACTCGTGAAGGACTAACTAGTCGATATTGGTCTAGATCCATGGACACAGAAAATATGTCTACAGTGAGAAGAGTGCAACTGTGAGTCTATAGTGGAATGTACACACAGTTAACGAATATTGATTAATGTGGTTAATGAGTTTGACCAATTAATCTCACATCGTTGGAGCTTCTGATCTGCAGGTCCATTAGGTCCCACTGGTAGCTCATAAAGTAATTTGAGGCAACTAAGTAATAAAAGTAAATTGAAAATGTTCAATTTACTAAGGGAAACAAATATAATATATATTGATATATTATTATGAGAGAAATTAATATTTGAAGAAATTCAAATATAAATTTATGGAAGTTTGAAAGAGTTCAAATAATGAATTAATTAATTTAAGGCCTAAAATGTGTTTGGGCAAATTAATTAATTCTAGGCCGGAAATTAAATATGTGATATTTAATTGGTGGTTAATTAATTAAAGAATTCATTAACCGGGAATTAATCAATTATGGAAATAATTAATCATTTAAGGAAGTGATTAATCATTTATGGAAATGATCTAATCACTTATGGAAGTAATTAGTCATTTGTGGAAAAGATTAATCAATTATGGAATTGATTGATCATGATTGATTAATTAAGGAATAAAATTGAATCAATTTTGGAAAAGATTGATTTAATTGAATATTTTATTCATGGCCTCTCTTCTACAAATAGAACACTAGACCTAATTGGTCCAAGACACTTGACTTTTTGCTCTTGCTTTTAGACTCTCAAAGACAAGACATAGAATTCTCTCTAGCCTCCCTCGTAGAGAAAGACTCCCACAAGTCTTTTGCCTCCTAGACCTAGAGTCATACTGGTGTAACCTCTGTGGTTATTGTGTCATTCAAGAAGATTTTTCCAGCGATCACAAGACAAAGGAGGCTGCTGCGTTTTGTTCGTTGGAGCATCGTTGGCGAAGAATGGTCAAGTCTACAATGGAGGTTTGTAACGGTTCTTCCCCTTTTCTTTAGAAAAGCATGAAAATAAATTTGGATTTATTTTTCAACATGTTTAAACTGATTTTCCAGCAACTTTAAAGTATGTTTAAAGTTTGATTGAGTTTTCGTAACGGTATTTTAATGTTAATTAATATTCGGTGTAAGGTCCAATCGATGCGCTTCCGCTGCGTGGGGACTTTTATTCCCTTCAATCGGCATCAGAGCCATCGTTGTCCCTATTAATTAATATTAAAAGTTGCGATAGGCTCTAAAAGGTGGGATTTATGCATAATGTATGTTCGGTTTGCGTTGAACTGTTTGGGTTAATTTTATGGCCATAGATTTTATTTTTATGTGATTTTGATCATGTAAGGCCCGGTGTTTCGGGTATTTTATGTAAAATCGAGTCCTATGTAAGTTCGGGTCTAGAATAGGTTTTTATGAGATGAAAATCGAAGTAATCGCCGCTGAAATCGAGGCTAAAACCGAAGAAATCGTTGTTGTTTTGCCTAGATTCAGCCTCCAGACGCAACAGCGTCTTGACGCTGTCTCGATACCGCAAGCGCCAGATATGGAAAACGCACAGCGTAGGGACGCTATCAACACAGCGTCTCGACGCTGTCACGATGGAGGCGCGCATTAGGGTTTCAAAAGGCGCGGTTCAAGGGAAGGTCGGTTCGGTTCGGCTGGGCTGGGACCTATTTGGTCCGGTTCAGCCAATTTTTGGCATGGTTCGTGATTTTGGAGGCCAGTTCGAGCTGGTTCGGGGCGGTTTGTGATGACTAGACAAAATTCCAGAGTTGTACAAGGATTTTTAGGATAGAACTTAGCTAAATTAATGTAATTTAATGCTTTATTTTATCCTAGGGGCCAAAATTAACCGGTTCAATTGCTATTTATATGCTTTATGGATGTCATATAGAATATTTAATCCCACCTTAGGTTATAAACATGCTCATGCATTTTTATATATTATAAATTGTTATAATGTATGTTTAAATGCATGGAATTGTTTTCATATTTTTAATATAAGTGTACATTAATTATATGAAAAATTGGAAAGCATGAAGCATGTCATTACTTAAATTAAATATAAATAGTTATGTTTAATGTGATTAATGAAGCATGCTTGATTGATTTTCTTGATTGGCTTATAATTGTTATATTTAAAGAAAATCAAAATTGCACGAAGCATGAAACATCCATAGTTAATAATATAACTGTTATATTATTCATGCAATTAGTGTGGTTTAATTATTTAATTTGAATGAGATTGTTAAATGAATTAAACCCTAGATTCTTGATTATAGGATTAATCATTAAAATTTGAAATAGTTCTTTAATATTAATGATTAGAAACCGTCAATCTATAATCAAGATTTGCATGCAAACATAAGATCATAGGATAAATTGGATTAATTTTAAATTGTTTAAAAGTTATTAGACCTAGATCGATTTCTAATAAGATTAGAATCTTTTCTTACTTAGAATTAAAAATAGTTTTAATTGACTAAGTAGGAAAAACATTGCTATGATTCTAAGGGAACTCCACCGGTAATGTTCTGTCTAAGGCTGGAGGTATTTAAGTTGACGGTTTACGGAACACCTCCTACCTGGGAACTGACCTTGAATACCGGAGTTGAATTAATCATAGTTAAATGTTAGCATGCAATGTCACTAGGTTTATTAAAAGTGTTTAATGCACCTAGATCTTTAGAGTAAAGACCTTACATTACTGAGGTTATAAGGGAACTCTCTCGGTAAAGTTCTGTCTAAGGCTGGGGGTATTTAAGTTGACGGTTTACGGAACACCTCCTACCTGGGAACTGACCTTGAATACCGGAGTTGAATTAATCATAGTTAAATGTTAGCATGCAATGTCACTAGGTTTATTAAAAGTGTTTAATGCACCTAGATCTTTAGAGTAAAGACCTTACATTACTGAGGTTATAAGGGAACTCTCTCGGTAAAGTTCTGTCTAAGGCTGGGGGTATTTAAGTTGACGGTTTACGGAACACCTCCTACCTGGGAACTGACCTTGAATACCGGAGTTGAATTAATCATAGTTAAATGTTAGCATGCAATGTCACTAGGTTTATTAAAAGTGTTTAATGCACCTAGATCTTTAGAGTAAAGACCTTACATTACTGAGGTTATAAGGGAACTCTCTCGGTAAAGTTCTGTCTAAGGCTGGGGGTATTTAAGTTGACGGTTTACGGAACACCTCCTACCTGGGAACTGACCCGAACATTGAGTTGAATTAACCATAGTAATGTTGACTTGCAATGTTGGGTTTATTAAAAGAAGTTTAATTCACCCAAAAGATTGCAGTTGAATCCTTTCCATAATTGTTATAATAGGATCAGACTTAGATAGATTGACTTAGCCGAATACTATCTAAGTTAAACAACCCTATATTAACCTTAGGACATTTTCAGTGGGAGGAAAGTTACAAAACGAGATTTAAATCAAGTTTTGCTCCTATGTCCCTATATTCACAACGTGAGATTCATGCTCGGCTTCGAGTCGCCTTAGGAGCAGTCTCCCTTTGGAAAGTGTTTGCATGAATCAATATCAAGGTGAATGGGAAAAATGTCTAGAGTAAGTGGGAGCGGGACACGTGTCAACGTATCCCTCGGTCTCCGCCCATAGTTCGCACCGTGAGAGTCCTATGATCCGCCTGCAGGTTGTCCTGGCGCAACCATCCCTTCGGAGGGCCTGGTCATAGGATTCGGAACATCGTGAACTCCTGAAAAGGATAGGAGCTCTTAGGCTAATCACCAACAGTTGTCTTTCCCTTCGGTAGCTTGTTGGTGCGTGCCTCTGAGATCTGAAAGTGGGAGGGTTACACTTACGAGGATGAGTTAAAAGTGTTAACAAATCCTTGACCGAACAACGGTGGCTAATGTCTATAGGAATATGAGTTATTCTGAAATTAGAATTAGCTGAGAGGTGTCTCATTTCAAAGGAGGAGTGCCTAATCACCCTTCGGTGGCTGATATTCTAAACCTCTGAAACATCGTTGCAAAACTAAATCGATAGTTTTAGGGTTCTGTGATTGTCTGTTTTGCTAAATTGATTGGATTCTGTGCAATTGTTTGCTTGTATGATGGGTTAAGGCAAAGATAACTAATACGATCATTGTTTATTTAAATTTCAGCAATGTCTTCCTCAATTGTCTCTCTACTTAAAAATGAGAAATTAACCCGCGAAAATTATGCTACGTGGAAGTCGAACATGAATACGATTCTTGTTGTCGATGATCTGTGGTTCGTCTTAACGGAGGATTGTCCTCCAAAACCCTAAACCCTAAACCCTAAACCCTAAACCCTAAACCCTAAACCCTAAACCCTAAACCCTAATGCATCCCAAGCAGTTAAGGATGCTTATGACCGCTGGACAAAGGCCAATGATAAGACTCGCGTCTATATCCTAGCCAGCTTATCTGAAGTTCTGGCTAAAAGGCATGAGGGCATGGTAACAACGAGGGAGATTATGAACTCTCTCCAGGAGATGTTTGACAACCGTCCTACCAACTCCACCATGACGCTCTCAAATACGTTTACAATTATCGCATGAAAGAGGGCACTTCTGTTCGGGAGCATGTCCTGGATATGATGGTCCAATTCAACTTGGCAGAAGTACACGAGGCGGTCATAGATGAGCATAGTCAGGTTGCATTCATCTTAGAATCTCTTCCGAAGAGTTTTCTGCAATTTCGAAGCAATGCAATGATGAATAAAATAACATTCAACCTGACTAGCCTCCTGAATGAGCTACAACTCTATCAGTCTCTTCTTAAGAACAAGGGACAGATATAAGGAGAGGCAAACGTTGTTCACTCTAAAAGAAAGTTCGAGAAGGGTTCATACTCTGGAACTAAATCTGTAGCCACTTCTTCAAAGAAAACTCAGAAGAAGAAAGGAAACAAGGGGAAAGCTCCCAGTACTGCTGCTAAAAGCAAGGGAAAAGCCAAAGCTATGGCAGATAAAGGCAAGTGTTTCCACTGCAATGTAGATGGACATTGGAAGAGAAACTGCCCAAAGTACCTTGCTGAGAAAAAGAAGGAAAAGGAAGGTAAATTTGATTTACTTGTTTTAGAAACATGCCTGGTAGAACATGATGAGTTTACCTGGATACTTGATTCAGGAGCAACTAATCATGTTTGCTCTTCTTTTCAGGAAAATAGTTCCTTTCGGCAGTTGAACGATGGGGAAATGACACTCAGGGTCGGAACTGGAGAAGTCATTTCAGCTAAAGTAGTGGAAGCTGCGAAGTTATCTTTTTTAGAAATAGATTCTTACTTTTAGAAAGTTTGTTAATTGTTCCCAAGATTAAGAGGAACTTAATTTCTATTTCATGTTTGATTGAACAATCGTATACAGTTACTTTTGATATGAATGAAGCGTTCATTTATAAAAATGGTGTACTTATTTGTTCAGCCAAATTGGAAAATAACTTGTATGTTTTAAGACCAACCGACAACAAAACACTTTTAAATCACGAATTATTTAAAACTACTGAAACTCAAAGGAAAAGGCAAAAGATTTCTCCAACAAGTAACAATACTCATCTTTGGCATCTTAGACTTGGTCATATAAACATCGATAGGATCGGTCGTTTGGTAAAGAATGGACTTCTAAGTAAGTTAGAAGATGATTCACTACCACCTTGTGAATCTTGTCTCGAGGGAAAAATGACCAAGAGACCCTTTACTGGAAAATGTTACAGAGCCAAAGAACCCTTAGAGTTAATACATTCGGACCTATGTGGTCCAATGAATGTAAAAGCTCGATGAGGGTATGAATATTTCATCTCAATTATAGATGATTATTCAAGATATGGTTACTTGTACCTAATGGGACATAAATCTGAAGCCCTTGAAAAGTTTAAGGAGTTTAAGGTTGAAGTTGAAAATCTATTAGGTAAATCTATTAAAATACTTCGATCTGATCGAGGAGGGGAGTATATGGATCAAAGATTCCAAGATTATATGATAGAACATGGAATCCAATTTCAACTTTCAACCCCTGGTACACCTTAGCAGAATGGTGTGTCAGAAAGGAGAAATAGAACCTTGTTAGACATGGTTCGATCAATGATGAGTTATGCTCAATTGCCTAGCTCGTTTTGGGGGTATGCAGTAAAGACTGTAGTATACATCTTGAACAATGTTCCCTCGAAAAGTGTTTCTGAAACACCTTTCGAATTATGGAAGGGGCGTAAACCTAGTTTGCATCACTTTCGCATCTGGGGTTGTCCAGCACACGTGCTTGTGACAAATCCTAAGAAATTGGAACCTCGTTCAAAACTGTGCCAATTTGTTGGTTACCCTAAAGAAACGAGAGGTGGTTATTTCTACGACCCACAAGAAAATAAGGTGATTGTATCGACAAACGCCACTTTCTTAGAGGAAGACCACATGAGAAATCATAAACCACGCAGCAAAATAATATTAGGAGAAGCTACTGAAGAATCATCAAGAGTTGTTGATGAAGTTGGACCTTCAACAAGGGTTGATGAAGGAACTAGTTCTTCAGATCCATCCCGTCCATCTCAAATGTTGGGAATGCCTCGACGCAGTGGGAGGGTTGTATTACTGAAGGAATAAAAATCCTACGTAGCGGAAGCGTATATCAGATAGTTGGTTCTTAATTGGGTTTCACAGAAAACACCAGTACATTGGCCAACAAATTTCAGAACGTTTCTAAAATTAAACCTATGATTAAGCATGCTGAAAAGAATTCTAAACTATTTAGAATTAGAGGAGACTTACTTGTTGAAGACCGTTCTTCACAACACTATGCTCCAAAACCACGAATGATTCGACAACGATCTCTTCATTGAACACCACCATCAAAGAGCACCCACTATGCTCTGGGTCTTGAAGTTGTGATTGTGGGATCACATTCTTGAAATAGGGAATGGATTTTTCAGCAACTCAGTTGCTGTCATATTTTTTTTTCTTTAAAAAAAACTTCAGAGCAAACTTGCCAGATTGAGAGCCTTGTGAGAATGCAGAAAAAACTTCTGTAATCCCACAACCCCAGTTGGTTGAAGGAGAGTGGGGAGTTACAATCGTGTAACTCCCCAATGAGGTGTCAAAACCTCATTCCTCAATCCATATCAATTTAACCATTAAATTAATATATATTTAAAACTATATATTATACAAATTAAGTTAAATTAATTTAACCAAATCAATATTCAATTAAACATATAGTTTTAAATTCAATTAAATCGTATTTAATCGAATTAATTCAACCAACTAATTAAATATCATATATTTAATTTAATATTATATTTGAATCAAATTCAAATATGTCTCTCATTTAACCTATAGTTTTAATGTGCATCTAATGTACATTAAATATAAACTATAGTATTAATTAAATCAAAATTAAATTAATTAATTAATTCTCCAATTCATTAATTTTTTTTAATTAAATATCAAATATTTAATTAATTTTCTATTCAAATATTTCTCTCATAAACAATAAAGTTTAATTCATCAATTAAACTTATATTATAATGTATCTTCATACGTTATCTTAATTGTATCAAATACAATATAATTCCCTTATCGAATTTGAACACACTTCAAATTCTATTCAAAACTATTTAACTTCAGAACCCTTTACGAGCTAGCAGGTGGACCTAATGGACATACAGATCATAAGCTCCAACGATACGAGACTAATTGGCTAAACTCATTAACCAAGTTAGTCAACATTCGTTAACTGTGGGTCACTCCACTAAAGACCCACAGTTGCACTCTTCTCACTGTAGAATACTT
Source organism: Luffa acutangula (assembly GCA_036850905.1). Lineage (NCBI taxonomy): Eukaryota > Viridiplantae > Streptophyta > Magnoliopsida > Cucurbitales > Cucurbitaceae > Luffa > Luffa acutangula. The sequence continues at coordinate 18,504,445 of CM072096.1, forward strand.
CTGTGTCCATGGATATTGACCAATAATGGTAAGTCAATCCTTCACGAGTGTTCGTAACGCCAGCTGGGTCAAATTACCGTTTTACCCCTGGGTTACCTCTGGATCCTTAAGTACCACTGATTCCTCTAATGAACAATCTGTTTATGATCCAATCAATAAACAGTAGTTCCTCTCGGGCCAGGAGAGGATGGGCGCCCTTGTTCAAGACCCGGAATCAGCCCTTAAGGGAACACACATCTGCTTACCCCAATAGGGGAAGGAGTGAATTCCATCTTGTATTGTCATGTCCCCAGCTCCCCACTCGGTCTTGTCCCCAAGAAGGTAGGCTTATTGAGTCGGCGTGTTGGCCACTCTCACCCGTACTAATCAAAGGACAATCCCTCGTGAGAAGGAGTTCATGACACACTCAGGATTAAGATTGAGTTACCTAGGTCATCCTATTGAAACAGTAACCTAACTAGTTAACGGTATTACATCTAGTGGTTTACTATTTCGTGGTCCGGTCTTATGCAAACTCATTGCATAGGATACCCCCGCTCGCATGTCTCCTACATGGACGCCTTGGATCAATACGTCTATATCGAATACAAAGCGGGTCGTATCACATAGTGTTACCAGGATAAGGTACCCAGCCTTATCCTTGTACTATAGACCTTTTAGGTTGTTACTTGAACACTGATCCCCGTATGTCTCCACATACTAGTTCAAGTTACATATCAACAACCTTGGATCTTAGTTTATTGGATTTGGGTCATATTGTGCAATTTTAGACTTAAAATGACAATAACACTTTATTGCATAAACCTCAATAACACTTTATTGCATAAACCTCAATAACACTTTATTGATACAAGTGTATAATTCGTTAACATTCATTATCTACGAGTTTTAGGACATAAACCCAACAAACTCCCACTTGGACTAAAAATCTAGTTTAGTGGGATGTACAATAATCTATACCAACAGTGGGTGTATAAATACATGTATAATACATAAAACGTATTTACAATGTACAAATACAATAAACTAGGGCATCACTATACCCATTACATACTGGTATCACTATACCCATTACACTTCTCCCACTTGCCCTAGATTACATCTTTGTACATAACTCGTAGGATACCCCTGGGTATCACCTAGACCATCTTGATGACCCTCATACACTTTAGCCGAGAGAGCATTCGTGAATGAATCAGCAATATATCATTTAGATTCAATATGCTTGCTTGTCTTGCAATAGGATAGTCCATATTTGGAACACCTTCCAAATTAGGCTTGAACTTCCTAAGTCATACAGTCTCTATCTGTGCTACATAAGCAACTACTTATTGGCCTACATGGTTGAGACTGCAGATAACTCGTACTATAGCTCCTCCATTAAGAGTGAAGACAGACACTGATGTAGATTTCATCAAATTCTTATCAGTTAAAACATCTGTGTCAGTGTATCCTGTAAGGATCAAATCCTTAGCGCCATACACGAGCATATAAAACCTCGTTCTCCTAAGATACTGGAGGATGTACGTAACGGCACTCCAGAGATCAAATCCTGGAATTGATTGATACTCACTGACAACCCTACTGCATAGGGTATATGTCTCATGTCCTCAACTTCTTGAGGTGTCTGAGGACACAGTTCCTTAGACAACAGAATTCCATTCCTGAAAAGGTAGTAAACCCTTATTGGAATTCTGCATCTTATATCTAACTAACATCTTGTAGACATAAGACATTTGAGACAAGACTAGCTCAGCTTCTCCCAGATTTTCATTTGGAAATGAGCTGCTAGCCTCTTTTAATGTCAGTAAGATCATTCCCAATGATTAGGATATCAATCATATACAACACTAAGTGAGCTACAGAATTATTGATGATTACTTGTAAACACAAGACTCATCAATGCTCTGATTAAAGCCAAAAATTTGATCACTGTATCAAATCTTAAATTCCAAGATCGAAATGCTTATGTCAATCCACGAATGGATCATTTAAGCTTGCAAACCCTTTTGCTTTTGATCTTGCTCAATGGACCCTTCTGGTTGAGACCTTAAACGTCTCGTTTCCTCTTGTAAATCCACTTGTAACCTATAGGTGTTACCCCATCAAGCAAATTTACAAGATCCCAGATGAAATTGAAATGCAACGACTTCATTTCCAAGTCCATGGCTTTAAACCATTTGTCCTTGTCAACATCATTCATTTTCTTTCGAAAAGAAAACAATGAATCCTCTATGTCATCATCAAGAATGACGACTTGAGCTTCAAATAAGCCCATGTAACGATCAGGTTATAAAACCACCCTCCCACTACATCAAGGCATTCTCAACTCTTGAGATCGATGTGACTGACCAAAAGCACTGGCCTTATGAACAACTCTTGTTGAATAACCAGTCTTATCAACAACTTTTGTTGATTCATTAACAACTGTTGTTAATGTTTCCGTAGCTTTATTAGTTAATTCACTTAAACCGACCTTACTTTATGGCTTATGATTTCTCATATGTTCTTCTTCTAAGAATGAAGCATTTGTCGATACAAATTCTTTATTCTCTTATGGATTGAAGAAGTATATTCTCCTCGTTTCCTTTGGGATTGCCTACAATTATTTTGAACGATATTCCAAATTATTTTAGGTTAGTCACAAGCACAAGTCCTGGACACCCCAAAATTTAAAGGAACGTAAACAATCTTTACGTCCTATCCACAACAGAAAAGGTGTTTCAGAAACACTTTTGATGGAACGTTGTTCAAAATACACACTGCAGTCACACTGCATGACCCCAAAATGAGTCAGGCAATTGAGCATAGCTCAACCTACATTGAATCATATCCAATAGGGTTCTATCACTCCTAACTGAGATTTAGGATGTGATTCCATGAACTATCAAATAAACCTAGAATCTCAAGTCTCTATACTCAACACATTGATCAGATCAAAGTGTTTTTATTATCTCACCTAACAAGTTTTCAACTTCAGTCTTAAGCCCCTTCGAATATCTCAAGAGATTCAGGCTCAAGTTGCATTAGGTAGAGATGTTCATACCTATGAATAATTATTTATAACAGAGATAAATTATTCATACCCTCCCACTGCTTTAACATACTAGACCACAAGGATCCAAATGTACAAGCTCCAAGGGTTCTTTGGCTCTTTTAGCTCTTTTCCAGTAAAAGATCTATCAGTCATATTGCCCATAAGGCATGACTTAATTGGTATTAAAGAGTGTTCTTCTAACTAACATAGAAGTATACTCTAGACTAAGCTCCCAATCATATTGAGATAAAAAAATAGCCTAACACCTTAAGAACCAAAGAAAAGTATTTCCTTTAGGAGATATCCTTTGCCTTTATTTTTCAGAGTATAAGCAATCTTAAACAACTCAGTGCTCATGACTTGCTTTACTCTCGATTAGTCTTAAAACACATAAGTTATTTACCAGTAATGCTGAACAACTGTCAACTCCCTTTCTTAAAATAAAACTGTGTTAGCAGAGAAAGTATAGAGTAACATTGTTCCAGCATATACGATACAAAAATCAAATTTCTGTTAATCTTCAGGAAATTCATACACATTATCTAATAATGTGTATTATCTTCCACTGGATAAAATAACTTAATGTTCCCTCTGCCAAAGCCGAGACATACTCTCCAGATCAAAATCTGAGAGTCATCTTACCTATTTGCAACAGTTGCCATGAGCTTATTCCTTAAAAGGAAAAGCAAACGTGATAAATGGCACCTGAATTAAAAATTCAGGCTGTATCCTCATTTTCCACTATGCACGTTTCAATGACCAATAAATCATATTCATTGTCATTGATATTGGCTAGGCAGTTAATGTAATTGTCATCATGAACAATTCAATGTGAACTAGACATTTGAACCTGAGGACATTCCTCACTAAAGACTAATCTTAAATCATTTACCACAAGTTTCGTTTAAGCTAGTTGTATCTTAAACCGTTATTAATAAAATGGTGTAAGACAATGCACATAAAGTTTTATATTATTGCTGAAGTAACAAATTACTTGTATTATTAATCGCACTAACCCATTACAAATAATCCAATCAAATTCTGCAAAAACAAACAAACAATCAAAGAAACCCTATAAAACTATTGATTTAGTTTTTGCAACGATACTTCAGAGGTTTAGAACAACAGCCACCGAAGGGTGGTCAGCTACTCCTCCTCTGAATTGAGACAATCTCAACCAAATTCTAACACCAGAATAACTCATATTCCGTTAGCCTTTAGTTACCGTTGTTCGGTCAAGGATTAGTTAACACATTTAACTCATCCCCGTAAGTGTGACCCTCCCACTTTCAGATCTCAGAGGCACAGACCAACAGGCTACCGTTAGGAAAGACAACTGTTGGTAATTAGCCTAAGCGATCCTATCCTATTCAGGAGTTCACGGTGTTCCGAATCCTATGATCAGGCCCTCCGAAGGGATGGTCGCTCCAGGACGACACGCAGGCAGATCATAGGAATCTCACGTTGTGACCTAGGGGTGGAGACCGAAGGATACGTTGACACGCGTCCCGCTCCCACTTACTATAGTCACTTTCCCCATTCACCTTGGTATTGACCCATGCAAACACTTTCCGAAGGGAGGCCGTTCTACGATGACACGAAGCCGAGCATGGATCTCACGGTGTGAACTATACAGGGACGTAGGAGCAAAACTCGATTTAAATCAAGTTTTGTAATTTTCCTCCCACTAAAGTAACCTACTGTATTTTAGGGTTATTAAACTTAGATAAACCCGGCTAAGTCAATCTATCTAAGTCTATGCCTATTATAACTCATATAAATAGGACTTTATTCTAATGTCTAGGTGAATTAAACCCATTTAATTACCTAGTGACATTGCATGCTAACATTAGACTATGATTAATTCAACTCAGGTTCCGGGTCAGTTCCCAGGTAGGAGGTGTTCCGTAACCGTCAACTTAAGTACCCCCAGCCTAGACAGAACTTCATCGGGAGAGTTCCCTTATAACCATAGTAATGTTTTTCCTACTTAGTGCATTAAAACTATTTTAATCCTAAGTAAGAAAATAATTCTAATCCTATTAGAATTAAAATGAGCTTAGGTCTAATTAATTTTAAACAATTTAAAATTAATTCATTTTAACCTAAGGTCCTATGTTTGCATGCAACTCTTTGTTATAGATTGACGGTTTCTAATCAATTTTATAACTATTATAAAATTTTAATAATTAGCCCTATAACATGCTTCTATGGTGTTGGAAACAATAACAATCAAATTCGAATTATTAAACACCATAACACTCATGACGCCGATAATATAACGATTATATTAATCTAAGGTGGTGTCATGCTTCATGTAATTTCAATTTCATTTAATTAATATCGATTATATTAAATAATCATCAACGAAATTAAATCACATGAAATTAGACATTAATATAATATAACTCTTATATTAATCTAATTAATGTCACGTTCAATGCTATTCCATTTTCATTAAATTAATATAACACTTTATATTAAAATTATACATGAAAATCAAGCATTGAAATTTATTTCCATTCATAATATAACTATTATATTAATATTCATGAAAATAAATCTAAGCATGCATGCTACATTAATAAAATATAACAATTTATATTTATCTAATTAATGTCATGCATCATGCTTTTCCAATTTCATATATTTAATATAACAATTATACTAAATCACTCATGAAATTTAAATTCATGCATAATTATCATATATTATTACATTTATAACATAAAAATGCATGAAACATGCTTAACCTATGGTGGGATTTAGCTAAATGACATTCATAAAGCGATAAATAGCTGAATAAACCGGTATATTGGCACCCTAAGACATAAAATAATTGAAAAATTACATTAATTAATCAAATTCTAGCCATAAACCGCCATGTAATGGGTCTGAACAGCCTCGAACTCCTTCAAACCGCTCAGAATCGGCCTAAACCGTGTCAGAATCGCCCGAACCAGACCCAAATAACTCGAACCGGATCCAATTTCATCGAACCGGGCTAACCATATGTTGAACCGGACCGCAACTGTCTGAACCGAACGAACCAAGCAACCGCACGCGTATTTAAAAAAAACTACCCACGTCCAGCTCGAACACACGCCCTCAACAATCATAACTGCACTCCAAACTGCTGAAGCAACGTCCTAAGTTCAAGCTTAATCAGACGCAAATATTATTTATACGATTTTGGAACCGTTTTTTTTTTTTCACGATTTCGAGCAAATCCCCTTTTTCTTTTCGAATTTCTGGGCAATTCTTCGTCTGTGCATTCGTTCCAGCAGTCGAAAACTCCAAATTGGACATCGATTCGAGCAGATTTCATCAAATTGAAATCCTAATTAACTAGACATGGACTTACATGACTCGATTTACAACTTTTGCCCAAAAAACACAGGCCTTTACATGATCAAATCAATGAAATTGTAAATCTAGGGCCAAAAATACCTAAACAGTTCATCAAATATGCAGAATTTACCCACCAAAAAAAAAAACCAATGCAAGTTTCGCAAAACGAAATTAAGGCAACAACTTGGCTCTGATACCAATTGAAGGAATAAAAATCCTACGCAGCGGAAGCGTATATCAGATAGTTGGTTCTTAATTGGGTTTCACAGAAAACACCAGTACATTGGCCAACAAATTTCAGAACGTTTCTAAAATTAAACCTATGATTAAGCATGCTGAAAAGAATTCTAAACTATTTAGAATTAGAGGAGACTTACTTGTTGAAGACCGTTCTTCACAACACTATGCTCCAAAACCACGAATGATTCGACAACGATCTCTTCATTGAACACCACCATCAAAGAGCACCCACTATGCTCTGGGTCTTGAAGTTGTGATTGTGGGATCACATTCTTGAAATAGGGAATGGATTTTTCAGCAACTCAGTTGCTGTCATATTTTTTTTCTTTAAAAAAAAACTTCAGAGCAAACTTGCCAGATTGAGAGCCTTGTGAGAATGCAGAAAAAACTTCTGTAATCCCACGACCCCAGTTGGTTGAAGGAGAGTGGGGAGTTACAATCGTGTAACTCCCCAATGAGGTGTCAAAATCTAATTCCTCAATCCATATCAATTTAACCATTAAATTAATATATATTTAAAACTATATATTATACAAATTAAGTTAAATTAATTTAACCAAATCAATATTCAATTAAACATATAGTTTTAAATTCAATTAAATCATATTTAATCGAATTAATTCAACCAACTAATTAAATATCATATATTTAATTTAATATTATATTTGAATCAAATTCAAATATGTCTCTCATTTAACCTATAGTTTTAATGTGCATCTAATGTACATTAAATATAAACTATAGTATTAATTAAATCAAAATTAAATTAATTAATTAATTCTCCAATTAATTAATTTTTTTTAATTAAATATCAAATATTTAATTAATTTTCTATTCAAATATTTCTCTCATAAACAATAAAGTTTAATTCATCAATTAAACTTATATTATAATGTATCTTCATACGTTATCTTAATTGTATCAAATACAATATAATTCCCTTATCGAATTTGAACACACTTCAAATTCTATTCAAGACTATTTAACTTCAGAACCCTTTACGAGCTAGCAGGTGGACCTAATGGACCTACAGATCATAAGCTCCAACGATACGAGACTAATTGGCTAAACTCATTAACCAAGTTAGTCAACATTCGTTAATTGTGGGTCACTCCACTAAAGACCCACAGTTGCACTCTTCTCACTGTAGAATATTTCTGTGTCCATGGATATTGACCAATAACGGTAAGTCAATCCTTCACGAGTGTTCGTAACGCCAGCTGGGTCAAATTACCGTTTTACCCCTGGGTTACCTCTGGATCCTTAAGTACCACTGATTCCTCTAATGAACAATCTGTTTATGATCCAATCAATAAACAGTAGTTCCTCTCGGGCCAGGAGAGGATGGGCGCCCTTGTTCAAGACCCGGAATCAGCCCTTAAGGGAACACACATCTGCTTACCCCAATAGGGGAAGGAGTGAATTCCATCTTGTATTGTCATGTCCCCAGCTCCCCACTCGGTCTTGCCCCCAAGAAGGTAGGCTTATTGAGTCGGCGTGTTGGCCACTCTCACCCGTACTAATCAAAGGACAATCCCTCGTGAGAAGGAGTTCATGACACACTCAGGATTAAGATTGAGTTACCTAGGTCATCCTATTGAAACAGTAACCTAACTAGTTAACGGTATTACATCTAGTGGTTTACTATTTCGTGGTCCGGTCTTATGCAAACTCATTGCATAGGATACCCCCGCTCGCATGTCTCCTACATGGACGCCTTGGATCAATACGTCTATATCGAATACAAAGCGGGCCGTATCACATAGTGTTACCAGGATAAGGTACCCAGCCTTATCCTTGTACTATAGACCTTTTAGGTTGTTACTTGAACACTGATCCCCGTATGTCTCCACATACTAGTTCAAGTTACATATCAACAACCTTGGATCTTAGTTTATTGGATTTGGGTCATATTGTGCAATTTTAGACTTAAAATGACAATAACACTTTATTGCATAAACCTCAATAACACTTTATTGATACAAGTGTATAATTCGTTAACATTCATTATCTACGAGTTTTAGGACATAAAACCCAACAATTACAACCTGACCGCTACTTGGGTTTAACTGAAACTCAGGTTTTCATACCTAATGATGGCATTGAGGATCCATTGTCCTATCGACAGGCAATGAATGACGAAGATAAGGATGAATGGGTCAAAGCCATGAACCCGGAAATGGAGTCAATGCACTCCAATTCTGTATGGAAACTTGCATATCTACCAAATGGGGTAAAACCCATAAGGTGCAAATGGATCTATAAGAGAAAAATAGATACAGCTGGAAAGGTACAAACCTTCAAAGCTAGACTAGTGGCAAAGGGTTATACCCAAAAGGAAGGGGTTGACTATGAGGAAACCTTTTCTCCTGTAGCCATGTTAAAGTCCATAAGAATTCTCTTATCCATAGCCACATATTATGACTATGAAATATGGCAAATGGACGTCAAGACTGCCTTTCTGAATGGTAATCTTGAAGAGAATATCTTCGTGTCTCAACCCGAAGGGTTCATAGCCCAAGGTCAGGAACAAAAGGTTTGTAAGCTCAATCGATCCATTTATGGATGGAAACAAGCGTCCAGACCATGGAACATTAGATTTGATACTGCAATCAAATCTTTTGGCTTTGACCAAAACGTTGATGAGCCTTGCGTGTACAAGAAAGTCAACAAAAGGAAAGTAGTTTTTCTAATACTTTATGTAGACGATATCCTCCTCATTAGGGAATGATGTAGGATACCTCACTGACATTAAGAAATGGCTAGCAACCCAATTTCAAATGAAAGATCTGGGAGAGGCTCAATATGTTATGGGAATCCAAATCATTAGGGATCGTAAGAACAAAATGCTAGTTTTGTCTCAAGCAACGTATATTGACAAGATGTTGTCTCGATATTCGATGCAAAACTCCAAGAAGGGACTACTGCCCTTCAGACATGGGGTACACCTGTCTAAGGAACAATCTCCTAAGACACCTCAAGAAGTTGAGAACATGAGACACATTCCCTACGCCTCAGCTGTGGGCAGCTTAATGTATGTTATGCTCTGCACTAGGCCTGACATATGTTATGCAGTGGGAGTAGTCAGTAGGTATCAGTCTAATCCAGGGTTGGACCACTGGGGAGCGGTTAAGAATATCCTCAAGTATCTTCGGAGAACGAGGGTCTACATGCTTGTGTATGGAGCTAAGGATTTGATTCGTACGGGATACATTGACTCTGACTTTCAAGCTGATAAGGATTCAAGGAAATCCACATTAGGGTCAGTATTCACCCTCAATGGAGGAGCAGTAGTGTGGAGAAGCATCAAACAAGGATGCATAGCAGACTCAACCATGGAGGCTGAGTATGTAGCAGCTTGCGAAGCAGCTAAGGAGGCAGTATGGCTTAGAAAGTTCTTGACTGATTTGGAAGTGGTTCCGAATATGAACGTGCCCATAACACTATACTGTGACAACAGTGGGGCTGTAGCCAACTCAAAAGAACATCGAAGCCACAAACGGGGTAAACACATCGAAAGGAAGTATCACCTGATACGGGAGATTGTGCAACGAGGAGATGTGATCGTCACTAAGATCGCCTCGGAGCACAACATCGTTGATCCATTTACGAAGGCTCTCATGGCTAAAGTGTTTGAGGGTCATCTAGAGGGTCTAGGTCTACGAGAAATGTATGCCATCTAATCTAGGGCAAGTGGGAGAAATGTATAATGGGTATAAGGATGCCCTAGTTCATTGTATTATTTTAATATACATGACATTTCCAGCTTTAGATTATTGCATTTACATCCCACTAACTAGTGTTTTAGTTCAAGTGGGAGTTTGTTGGGTTTTATGCCCTAAAACTCGTAGATAGTGAATGTAACTGTTGACTGGATATTAATGAAATAATATTGATATATTTTTTCATTAATTGTTATTAGTTATTTTATATTTGTCTTTGCCTAATAATAACCCTACTCCAATAAACTAGACATCCAAGGCTGTAATATGAGTCTTGAACTATATGTAGCGACATATGCGATCATTGTTCAAGAAACAGCCTAAAGGGTCTATAGTATAGGGATAAGATTGGGTGCCTTATCCTGGTGACACTATGGATACAGCCCACTTTGTATTTGATACAAACGCTGCGATCCAACGTGTTCGTGTAGGAGACATGCGAGTGGGGGTATCCTATGCAATGAGTTTGCATAAGACAGGATCGCGAAATAGTAACCACTGGTTATAACACCGTTAACTAGTTGGTTTTCTATTTCACTAGGACGACCTAGACGACTTAGTATTAATCCTGAGTTGATTATGGACTCCTGCTCATGAGAGATTGTCCTTTGATTTGCATGGGTGAGAGTGGCCAGTACACCGACTCAATATGCCTACCATTTTGGCGACAAGACCGAATGGGGAGCTGGGAACATAATCGTGCAAGATGGAATTCACGCCTTCCCGACTTTAGGGAAGCAGATGAGTGTTCCCTTAAGTGGTTACTCCGAGTCTTGAACAAAGGGTCATACCCTCTCAATGGCAAGAGAGGGTTTTTTGTTTGATGGTTGGACCACAAACAGGTTGTTCATTAGAGGAAAACGTGTACTTAAGGAAATAGAGGTAACCCAGGGGTAAAACGGTAATTTGACCCAGCTGGTGTTACAGACACTCGTGAAGGACTAACTAGTCGATATTGGTCTAGATCCGTGGACACAGAAAATATGTCTACAGTGAGAAGAGTGCAACTGTGAGTCTATAGTGGAATGTACACACAGTTAACGAATATTGATTAATGTGGTTAATGAGTTTGACCAATTAATCTCACATCGTTGGAGCTTCTGATCTGCAGGTCCATTAGGTCCCACTGGTAGCTCATAAAGTAATTTGAGGCAACTAAGTAATAAAAGTAAATTGAAAATGTTCAATTTACTAAGGGAAACAAATATAATATATATTGATATATTATTATGAGAGAAATTAATATTTGAAGAAATTCAAATATAAATTTATGGAAGTTTGAAAGAGTTCAAATAATGAATTAATTAATTTAAGGCCTAAAATGTGTTTGGGCAAATTAATTAATTCTAGGCCGGAAATTAAATATGTGATATTTAATTGGTGGTTAATTAATTAAAGAATTCATTAACCGGGAATTAATCAATTATGGAAATAATTAATCACTTAAGGAAGTGATTAATCATTTATGGAAATGATCTAATCACTTATGGAATTAATTAGTCATTTGTGGAAAAGATTAATCAATTATGGAATTGATTGATCATGATTGATTAAATAGGGAATAAGATTGAATCAATTTTGGAAAAGATTGATTTAATTGAATATTTTATTCATGGTCTCTCTTCTATAAATAGAACACTAGACCCAATTGGTCCAAGACACTTGACTTTTTGCTCTTGCTCTTAGACTCTCAAAGACAAGACCTAGAATTCTCTCTAGCCTCCCTCTTAGAGAAAGACTCCCAGCCTCCTAGACCTAGAATCATACCGGTGTAACCTCTGTGGTTATTGTGTCATTCAAGAAGATTTTTCCAGTGATCACAAGACAAAGGAGGTTGCTGCGTTTTGTTCGTTGGAGCATCGTTGGCGAAGACCGGTCAAATCTACAACGGAGGTTTGTAACGGTTCTTCCCCTTTTCTTTAGAAAAGCATGAAAATAAATTTGGATTTATTTTTCAACATGTTTAAACTGATTTTCCAGCAACTTTAAAGTATGTTTAAAGTTTGATTGAGTTTTCGTAACGGTATTTTAATGTTAATTAATATACGACGTAAGGTCCAATCGATGCGCTTCCGCTGCGTGGGAACTTTTATTCCCTTCAAAAACAACCGGTTAGGTGCGAAGAAGACTTGTCAACAACGACCCGTGCGTACTCGGAACGACCTCTGTTTTTCTAGAAATGCGGTCGCATTTCAATTTTGCCTTCCCAGAAATGCTTGTTCTCTGTTTTTCTGCACAACAGTAAACTAAGTCAAATTTGCTTTAAATCAAGTCTTTTTAGGCACAAATAAGCATAATTCAACAAAAGTGACTCTCAACACCCTAACTTATCAAATTAACATATTTTGAGCTCGGAAATAGTAAAATTGACCTAAACACTCAATATTTGACCAAGAAATGAGCTAAATATAAGGGTAAAATAAGTATATTTTTTACCCTTATCAGCAATCATTCACTAAAGTAGAGATAGTGAGAGCTCTACAAGGTATGAATCGCTCCAAAGCTCTAGGATCTGATGGAGCCCATGCGATGTTTTACCAAAAGTATTGGAAGGAGGTGGGCGAGGAAATGACCAAGGTATGCTTAAAAAATTTAAATGATGATGAAGACCCGAGTCCCATTAATAACACATGGATTACCTTAATCTCGAAGATGCATTGATCCAAAATCCATGACAAAATTTAGACCCATAAGCCTATTTAATGTTATTTACAAGATTCTTGCAAAGACTATTGCTAATAGGCTTAAAAAGGTGCTAGATTCTATCATATCACCCTCACAATCCACTTTTGTGTCCTTAGTAGATTGATCACTAAAAATGTTGTGGTGGGCTTCGAATGCATCCACATACTCACCAACAAAAAAAGAGGTAGAGAGGGATATATTGCTCTAAAGGTGGATATAAGCAAGGCATACAATAGAGTTGTGTAACGACCTAGGTCCAGGATTCGAAATCCGAATTCGGCACCTAATGCCCGATATTCCCCTATGACCTGGCCACGTTACCATACTCGTCTTAAACCGCTTCTAAGAGTGAAGACTGTCCCCACAACCCAACACGGAGTCCTTTTAGTATTTTTCGTCCTCACTCACATGCTTCCTAGGAAAATTCCTAGGAGGTCACTCAACATAGAAATTCTCAAAGCCAAGCACGCTTAACTTCAAAGTTCCTATGATTGAGCCACCAAAGAGGAATGTGCACCTTGTTGGTATAGGTAGTATCTATCAATTCTTTTAAGCTTATCTTGACCATACTTTCATGTCCTTAGGATCCCTCTCATTAGGATGTGGTATCGGTTCATTCATGTACCCATCCTAACCTCGGGCGTCACATGCCTACCAGCTTCCGCTTGGTTCGTCCCTGAACCACATCCTACTGGGAGAGGTTCTGCTCTGATACCAATCTGTAACGACCCAGGTCCAGGATTCGGAATCCGAATTCGGTACCTAAGGCCCCGAAATTTTCCTACGACCTGGCCACGTTAACATACTCGTCTTAAACTGCTTCTAAGAGTGAAGACTGTCCCCACAACCCAACACGGAGTCCTTTTAGCATGTTTTGTCCTCACTCACATGCTTCTTAGGAAAATTCCTAGGAGGTCACCCAACATAGAACTTCTCCAAGCCAAGCACGCTTAATTTCAAAGTTTCTATGATTGAGCCACCGAAAAGGAAGGTGCACCTTGTTGGTATAGGTATTATCTATCAATTCTTTTAAGCTTATCTTGACCATACTTTCATGTCCTCAGGATCCCTCTCATTCAGATGTGGTATCGGTTCATTCATGTACCCCTTCTAACCTCGGGCGCACAAGTTGAATGTGTATTTTTAAGGATGATTATGACCAAAATGGGTTTTGAATGTGTTGGTATAGGTATTATCTATCAATTCTTTTAAGCTTATCTTGACCATACTTTCATGTCCTCAGGATCCCTCTCATTCAGATGTGGTATCGGTTCATTCATGTACCCCTTCTAACCTCGGGCGTCACAAGTTGAATGTGTGTTTTTAAGGATGATTATGACCAAAATGGGTTTTGAGGAAGAATGGATCGGTAAAGTGATGAAATGAGTGAAATCCGTCAATTACTCAATTTTGGTGAATGGAGTGCCTTTTCCTATTCTCAAGCCCTCTGATAGCACCTAATTTGTGCTATCTTATTACCACTAATCTAAGCTTGTTAGAGTTATTTTTATAGTTTAATTGCCTATTTTGTAGGTTTTCGAGCATTATAGGCTTCAGGAGTGGATTGTACGAATTGACACTAATTTGAGAAATTTAGAGTGTTTTCTAGCCATCTTGGAGTCCACGGATGAAAAGGAGGTGAAAAGACCCGAGCGGATCATGGTAGTCTCGAAGACTAGTGCCAATAAGTCAAAAGATCAAGCTTCAAGTGAAGAAACCCGAGGGCCTAACGTTGAGATGCTGCCACAATGACGTCTCAATGTCAGGCGAAGACGTTGCACGCTGGAACTTCACGTTGCGTCGAGACACTACCCCCGATAAAAGGCAAAAACGCGCGGATAGTAGCTAAGTGTCTCGACGCTCTCCTTGTAGGGTCTCGACGCTTCGACGATTTTACAAATAAAACTTTCGATTTTATTTCGTCGTTAGGTCAGAATTTTGATTGTAATCTTGTTTTTCTTTGTTTATCGGTTTCTAGATCGTTCTATCGGTTCCTAGGAGAGTGTCTCGACGCTCTCCTTGTAGCGTCTCAACGCTTCGACGATTCTACAAATAAAACTTTCGATTTTATTTCGTCGTTAGGTCAGAATTTTGATTGTAATCTTGTTTTTCTTTGTTTATCGGTTCCTAGATCGTTCTATATGTATTTTCTTGGATTAATTTCATTGTTTCTTACCTTATGCGTAGCTAAACGCTTTGTATTGTTGGATTTGGTTGACTATTGGACTTGTTGTGTTCTTGGCTGAGTTTGATGGATTGTTGATCAGAATTTCATGGATTTGTTTGATGTTTCTCATGTTTCTTGTTTAAATCAAAGTGTGTTTTATGTTTTTTCCTTTGAATTGACACCTCATAGGAATAGATCGAATGCATTCTACTTGTTATTTTAGATAGCCACTAGGTTGAGGCAAGAACAATTTTACTCTACCTTACGATTCTTAGAGTAGATTCTTGATAGACCTAAGAACCATGAGAAAATTGTTGTGATTTAACTTGAATGTTTATTTGAATTAATCGCTTTAATTTCAGACCCTTGTATGTAATGTAATTAATTTAGGTAGGCAGTTGCAAGGTTTCAAATTGTTTATGCTGAATAATTAATTAGAAATAACTTAGATGGTCATTGGATTATGCATGAGGGGTAGCGAGCACATTCTCAATTAGTCAATTAATTTAATTACAAGGTTACGAATTAAATAATTGACTAGACTCAGATTAGTTAGAAGGGTTCTCCGAGTAACCAAGAAGCAAAACCAGGCTCGAATTTAAATTCATGAAATTAATATTTAGATCAAACTAGAAAACTAAGATCTTTCTTGTGTTTGCTTTAGTTCTGGCAATTTTACCTTTTCCGCCTTTTTAATTATATATTTCGTGACAAAAATTATCTCAACCCCCCTTTTTTTTATGTTTCTGCATAAGAGCCCAATTTCAGTAAGAGAACTTCTTTCCCTGTGGACAACCCGACTACTACTACTGCAAAGTAGCTAGGTGTCAGAGTTTATAAATTTTATTTGGTCTTGGACATTCGACAAACCCGACCTGTGTTGGGTTTTATGCCCTAAAACTCGTAGATAATGAATGTAAACAAATTGTATACTTGTTTCAATAAAGTGTAATTGAGTTTCTACAATAAAGTGTTATTGTTAAATATTGCACAATTTGACCCAAATCCAATAAACTAAGATCCAAGGTTGTTTACATGTGACTTGAACTAGTATGTGGGGACATACCGAGATCGGTGTTCAAGTAACAGCCTAAAAGGTCTATAGTACAGGGATAAGGATGGGTACCTTATCCTGGTAACACTATGTGATACAACCCGCTTTGTATTCGATACAGACGTATTGATCCAAGGCGTCCATGTAGGAGACATGCGAGCGGGGGTATCCTATGCAATGAGTTTGCATAAGACCGGACCACGAAATAGTAAACCACTAGATGTAACATCGTTAACTAGTTAGGTTACTGTTTCAATAGGATGAACTAGGTAACTCAGTCTTAATCCTGAGTGTGTCATGAACTCATTCTCACGAGGGATTGTCCTTTGATTAGTATGAGTGAGAGTGGCCTGCACGCCGACTCAATAAGCCTACCTTCTTGGGGACAAGACCGAGTGTGGGGTTGGGGACATGACAACACAAGATGAAATTCACTCCTTCCCACTTCTAGGAGAAGTAGATGAGTGTTCCCTTAAGTGGTGACTCCAGGACTTGAACAAAGGGATCCCGCCCTCTCACTGGCCCGAGAGGGATTTTCTGTTTAATGGTTGGACCATAAACAGGTTGTTCATTAGAGGAGCGTTGGTACTTAAGGAGATAGATGTAACACAGGGGTAAAACGGTAATTTGACCCAGTCATGGTTACGAACACTCGTGAATGATTGACTTACCGGTATAGGTCTATATCCGTGGACACAATAATGTTCTACAGTGAGAAGAGTTCAGCTGTGGGTCTTTAGTGGAATGACCCACAATTAATGAATATTGGTTAACTTGATTAATGAGTTTAATCGGTTAACCTCATATCATTGGAGCTTCTGGTCTGTAGGTCCATTAGGTCCCCCTGCTAGTTCGTAAAGAGTAATTAGGAACAAATATATCTTGAGAGAATTTGAATAGTTCAAATTCATATTGGGAATTAAGTTAATTGTATGAGATACAAATTAATATAATGTATAGTGATGCATTAAAATATAAAGTCTAATTTTAGATTAAACTTTATTATATTGAGAGATTGATATATTTGAAAGAGTTCAAATATATGTCTAATTAAATATATGGTATTTAATTAGAAGATGAATTAATTAATTATGAATTAATTAATTATTCAATTTAGTTTAAATTAAATGAGATTTAATTAAACTATAGTCTATGAGAGAAATAAATATTTGAAGAAGTTCAAATATTAATATGAATTTGATTCATATTAAATTTATAGGATATAAGAGAATTTGAAGGAGTTCAAATTTTAATATGAATTTGATTCATATTATAGAATTAATTAATTGAAGGCCTCAAATTAAATATATGATATTTAATTGGGTAATTAATTAATTAACTAATAGAAGGTCTGAAATTAAATATATAATATTTAATTGGTGATTAATTAATTAAAGAATTAATTAATTGGAAATTAATCAATTATGAAAATGATTAATCATTTATGGAAGTAATTAATCATTTATGGAAATGATTTAATCACTTATAGAAGTGATCAATCATTTATGGAAAGATTAATCAATTATGGAATTGATTGGTCATGGAATTGGTTGGTCATGAAATTGATTAATTATGGAAAAGATTAAATCAGTTATGGAAATAATTGATTTTAAATGAATATTTTATTCATGACCTTTCTCCTATAAATAGAACACTAAACCTAGGGTTTAGGTACTAACATAAGGCCACAAGAATGCATTCTTGCATTCTCTCTAGCCTCCCTCTCATATTCTCTCAACCCAAGAACACTAGGGAGAATTTTCTCTCTAGAGTTTTTCCCATTCAAGATTAGGTAGTCCCACAACTACGTTCCTAATCTTAGAGTCATAGCGGGGAAGATCAATTGGTGGTGTCCCAATTGTTGACGCTTGGTCCAAAATCAAGAAAGGTGTCCGTTGAAGTATTCAGAGTCGTCAACGACGGTATGTTTGCTTCTCCCCTTTAGATTTAGATCTAATAATTTTTATATGCTTAGCCTTAAGTTTGTATAGAATTTGTTCTATGTTTTTGCCAATGTAATAGTATTTTTGGATAAACAAAATTAACTACGAATCGGTCCCAATTACGCTTCCGCTTTATCGGAATTAGGGAATTCCAAATCCTTTCAACCTGGCCACACCGCTACTTTTTCTTCTTCTTCCTCCTCCTCTCCTCACTATGATCACCACCATGCAACTGCCATTGGCCACCACCACCATCCTTTTTTTTTTCTCTTCTTCTCCTTCATTTCTTCTTTTCACGTCCTTCATTTCTTCATCTCTTCTTTTTTTTTAAATATATATTTTTAATTAATTTATTATTATTTTATTTTAAAAATTAAAAAAATAATTTTTTTAATAAAAAAATAGTACCTTGTTAGCAGTCTGTTAGTATTTAACGGAAAAATGGATGGATGGATCAAAATGAAACAAAATCCAAACCTCAGGGACTAAATTATCAAGTTTGAAAACTCAGGGACCAAAATGAAACCTAACTCAAACCTTAGGGACCAAAAGTGTATTTTTTCCTAAAAAATTTATCATTCAAATATTGTTCAAATTTGATTTTCAATGTCATCTCTCACTCTAGCCAATTCACCTCATATGATGTAGGCTCACATAATCTAGATCAATTAGACTAATTTATATATTGTCCAATAAACTTTGTAAATTTTCAACAATAATTAATTTATTGCACAACATGCTATTGGTATATATTTTTGTATGTTGTCTCAATAATGAGACATTTATTTAAGGTTAGACAATCAAATATATTCACATTTCTTTAATTAAAAAAATAAATTTTATTTTTATTTTTCTTTAAAAATTCAAGTGTTTCTCATGAGATAAGCATATATAAAATAAAATAAAATAAGAAAGGGTTTTTTCCTTCCATACATGAAATATCTTATTAATTAATTTTTTTAACAAAAATAAATTAAAACCTACTAAACTTGACGAAAAGTAATAGGGATTTATTGAATAAAGAAAATGATAAATAAGACTCTTTAATGAATAAAGAAGTGGATGAAAAACAAACAAGAAAAATAAGGGGTCATTTGGCCCACTGTGTTGGTTATAATAACCACCGCTATTATAACCAACCCAGTGTTTGGGGCGCCAACAAAAATAAGGGGCGGAGTTGGTTATTTTTCTCCTCCGTGTTGCTACAGTAACCACTATTCAACTCACCCCAATTATTCTATCCATTCTCTACAGTAACTCTTTTCTCTCTTCCTCCATGTGACTCATTGACTTTTCTACCGACGACCACCGACAACTTTTCTGACGACCGCCGTCAACTTTCTGGCCACTTTTTCGACAATCACCGACGACTTTTCAGACGACTGCCGTCGACTTTCCGGCCACTTTTCCGGCAATCACCGACGACTTTTCCGGCGACTTTTTTTTTTTTTTTTAAATCTTCTTCTCATTTTCATTTTGAAAAATATAAAAAACGAAAATAAAGAAAAAAAAGTAGAAGAAAATGCAAGGAAAAAAGAGGGAAAAATTTTCGATCGCCGAAAAATTTGTTGGTGGTCGTCGGAAAAATCATAAAATTTCTAGTGAGAGTTAGATACTAGGTTGTCTTTGTACATATATATAAATATGGAGTTTTATTACATAATTTACTTTTGATAATGAAGTATATGAATGTTTACCTTCATCGTACCATATTTTTCATTCCAAATTATACTACTCAAGTTTTTATTTTATGTGATTTCTATTTTATTTGATTCTTTTGATAATAAAGGCAAAATGAGTTTTTGAATAAACATTTATCATTTTTATGTTGGAAATACATAAATGAAACAAATATGGTATTTCTATATGAAATCATAAAATGACTTATTTTATGAAAAAACCATGACTCTAAAACAAAGAAAATCAACCTTTACTTTAGGTTATTTTTGTTTCCTTTTAAGCTAAACACATAATTTAACCCCTGTACCCAAAACTTTTATTCTTTTTACAACTAAACTTTTTTTTATTATTATTATTATTTGAAGTACAAATTTGTATGAGGAAAATAAACAAAAAAAAAAAGTCAAGAAAAAAAAAACAGTCAGCTTGAACACAGACTATTTTATCCCAGACTATAATAATCTGCATCCCAAACACAGACTATTTTATCCCAGACTATAATAATCTGCACCCCAAACACAGACTATTTTATCCCAGACTATAATAATCTGCACCCCAAACAAAGACTATTGTAACCCCCAGACTATTATAATCCCCCAGTTATTATAACCCCCAGCTATTATAACCAACCCAGCGCCCCAAACAACTCTAAAAAAAAGGGAAGAGAAATGAGAGAGAAAAAGAAAAAAAAAAGAAAAAAAAAAGATAAAAGGATATCGAAGTATTGAAAAAAAATGATGCAAGAGAGAGAAAAAGAGAAAAAAGAATAGAAATGGGCACAAAAATGGTGATAGGGAGAAATATGAGATATTAAAACAGAAACAAAATTTTGAAAAAACCTACTTTTTATCATTTCTCAAATTTGGCCTATTTTTTAAAAGGTATATTAAAATTTAGAAATAAGAAACAAGTCATGGTTTATCAAATATGTTTGAGAAACAAAAAAAAAATAGTTTAGGGATCAAATTTTGATAATATTTTGAAAGCCAACCAAAATATATAGACTAACAATCAATTCTACCTTAGAAACCATTTTAAACTTTAGGGAATGACTAAAAATAAAATTCACAGGCCAAACATATTGAACTTCAAAAAGCAAATATAAATTAAGTTCAAAAATCAAAGATACAAACTAAATATAAATTAAACTCAAATATCAAGGACCAAAAAGTTTTAGTTTCTAAGATCTTGGAACCAAATAGAAACTGTTGAAATCTTCAACACCAAATTTAGTTTGAACATATTGATATTTAGTCATTATTATTTTCAATAAATCTTAAAAATTAGTGTTTATTATTAGTTTGAAGTTTTTTTTATTATTAATTTTTATTTTTATTGTATATAAGAGATTGAAACTCATAAGAATTACAAATTCTTTTTATCTATTAGTTTTTTTTTTTAAGTAATATTTATGAAAATTCAAACATATTTGTATCATTTATATTTTTATTGACTTGGGACTCAAATTTTTTTTAGTAAAACAAATATGGGTACCTTTTTTTTTTTGACAACATGGGGTGGGGGATTCGAACCACAAACCTCGTGATTATCAGTACATCTTTATGCCAGTTGATGCTTTTGTTGGCACAAATGTGTGTACCTCCAAACTGAAGGAAGGAGTATAAAATATGTATAAAATAAAATATATATACATATTCTAATAATAGAGTGTTATTTATCATTATTATTTTCTAGTCTATTTATCCTATAATGGCTTACTTTTCTGTTTTTGGTCTTAGCCTATTGGTAGCCTCCACGTATTGTCTTCTCATTGTGGTATTTTAGGTTATCTTTTGGCTTCTGCTACACAATTTACCATATTCATCTTTTTTCTGATTCAATACATTTTTCCATCCTCTGGATTTTATCCTTCTGGATGGTATCAGAGCTTTGAGCTCAGCAAGTCACCATGATGACCGATGATTCTTCCTCTTCTTCTTCTGCAGGACCCGAAATTACCCCTGTTATGTCTCCCTCTACACCATTAACCACACCGGTTATTACCCCATAGCCCAAAGACCTATCACTGATCCTTCGATTGCGCCTCACCTGCAAAATCAGTCCCCTGTTCATCCTCGAGCCCATGTATATGCTTTTCAACCCTTAAATCAGAATCCCAACCAGCCTCGAGCACCGCCAACTCAACCTATCTTCCCTCCTTCTCAACCGCAACAATATCCCTATCCTACTTCTACGGCCCAACCCTTTTACCCAGCCTCAAATTTCTTCCCGAGAGCCTCATATCCAGCGCCTCAAGCTTTTCCTTTACCTGCTCAACCAAATCCTTACCAGAACCCTTTTTCGCCAAGCCCGTTTCCTACTCTCCCTCAACCTCTAGCCGTTAAACTCAATGACAATAATTTTCTTCTATGGAAAAATCAACTTCTGAATGCTGTCCTTGCCAATGGTCTTCATGGATTTCTCGATGGATCGATTCCTACACCGCCAAAGTTTCTGGATGCTCAACAGACGCAAACGAACCCGAAGTTTCTACCTTGGGAAAGGTATAATCGACTTATCATGTGTTGGATGTATTCTTCTTTGCCTAAGGAGAAGATGGGTGAAATTGTTAGTTTAGAAATTGCCTTTGATATTTGGAACTCTCTTAAATGTGCTTATGATTCCAAAACAACTGCTCGGATAATGGGTATGAATACTCAGTTGCAAAAGATTAAGAAAGATGGGTTGTCTGTTAGTCAATATTTAGCTCAGATTAAGGAGGTTGCCGATAAATTTGCTGCTATAGGTGAATCGATTTCATATAGATACCACTTAGCACATATTTTGGATGGCCTTGGTAGTGAATATAATGCTTTTGTGACTACCATACAAAATAGGACCGATAATCCAGCATAAGAGGATGTTCGAAGTCTCTTTTTAGAGTATGAAGCTCGCCTTGAAAAACAAAATGTTGTTGAACAACTTAATGTGGCTCAAGCTAATCTCAGTACTCTCCATCTTCAACCTGCTCATCGCCGTCAGCCTCATCAAACTCGTCCTTCTTCTATCTCCACATATAGACCTCCCTTCAATCCATCTCCTATGCCCTTTTCACCTTCTCCAATGTTTACTCCTAACATTTTAGGAAAACCTCAGCCCTCACCTACACAAAATAAGTCTCCCATAACAAATTCTAACAATCCCCAGTGTCAAATCTGTGGTAAATTTGGTTACACCGCTCTTATTTGCCACCATCGTACTAATCTAGCATATCAAACCCCACCACCCCAGGCCTTACTTATTGCCACACAACCTGTTGTTCCTTCACCTTTATCAGATTCTATTTCCACTTTTTCTACTGATTCTTATCACCCAGATGAAAATTGGTACCTTGACTCGGGGGCTACTCATCACATGATTCCGGATGCGTCGAATCTTCACTCTTTGTTGCCTTACAATGGCGGTGAACAAGTCACGGTAGGAAATGGTAAGCAAATTGATATCTCTCATGTTGGTAGTTCCTTTTTACCTTCTTTTCATAAACATGTCTATCTTGATGCTATCTTATATACTCCTGCTATTTCAAAGAAACTTGTTAGTGTTGCTCGTTTGTGTAAAGATAACAAAGCCTTTGTTGAATTCTATTCTTCTTTTTTTTCTTGTTAAGGATCTTCGCTCCAAGCAAATTCTTCCCCCGGGCACCCTTAAAGATGGCTTATATAGATTGTCTCCCATTGTGCCCAGTCCTTCTGCCTCTTCATCAACTTCTTCATC
This sequence comes from Luffa acutangula, assembly GCA_036850905.1. Lineage (NCBI taxonomy): Eukaryota > Viridiplantae > Streptophyta > Magnoliopsida > Cucurbitales > Cucurbitaceae > Luffa > Luffa acutangula. Next base: position 18,528,038 of record CM072096.1, read on the forward strand.
GAGTTCCTCTTCAAGTCATAGTGTTGCTACCTTTTTTACTACAACTTCTTCAGCTCCAAATTGGCACATTCGTTTGGGGCATCTAGCGGCATCCACTCTTCGAAAAATTTTGTCTTTATGTCATGTTTCTTGTTCTAGTGTCAATGAATTTTGTAACTCCTATCAGTTAGCTAAGAGTTAGGGGTGTTCATCGGTCGGTCGATTTTCCAGAAATTTAGAAACCGACAAATTTCGATGGGTGTTGCCAGCCGACCGACCGAACGGTCGGTTCGGTCGGTTTTTTTAAAGATCATGAGAATTGAGATGAAGAACGACGGTCGGTCGGTTATGTGTAAAATCGGTCGGTCGGTCGGTAAATTATGTGTTTTTATTTAAAAAAAAATGGTTTTTTTATATATAAATATATTGGGCGGTCGATCGGTTATGTGTAAAGTCGGTCGGTTATGTGTTTTTAAAAAAAATTGGTTTTTTTTTTTTATATATATAAATATATCGGTCGGTCGGTCGGTTATGTGTAAAATTTTTTTGGCCGACCGACCGACCGACCTCCTCAATCTAAGAACCGACACCGATCGACTTGGTCGGCTAACCGACCGACCGACGTCGGTTCGGTCGGTTTCGGTCGGTCGTGTCGGTTTTCGGTCTGAAGATGAACACCCCTACTAAGAGTCACCGTTTACCTTTTTCTTTATCTGAGTCAATGTCTTGTGAACCTTTTCAGTTAATTCATTCTGATGTATGGGGACCTTCTCCACATGTTTCTATTAATGGAGCTCGATACTTTTGTTGGGATTGATGTCCTAAAACTCGTAGATAGTCAATGTTAAACAAAATCATTCGATAAAGGCGTTATCGAGATTGATTCAGTAAAGTCATTATTGAATAAAGTAAATTGCACATTTAATAAACTCAAATCCAATAAACTAAGATTCATGGCTATAGGATGAACACTTGAGCTTTATGTAGAGACATAAAAATGGATCAAGCTCGAGTAATAGCCAAAACGATCTATAGTATAGGGATAGGGCTGGGTACCTTATTCTGGGGACACTATGAGACGCAACCCACTTTATAGATGGTATATACAATGTGATCCTAAATCGTCCATGTAGAGACATGCGAGTGGGGGCGTCCTATGCAATGAGTTTGCATAAGACCAAGACAGAGAAATAAGTCACTCTCACTTTATTACACCGTTTACTGACGAGACTGACTATTTCATGCGATGACCTAGGTAACTCGATCTTAATCCTGAGCTAACTATGAACTCATATTTATTCAGGCTTATCCTTAGATCTACATAGGTGAGAGTGGTTCAGTATCGCCGACTCAATAAGCCTCCCATTTTAGGGATAGGAACTGGTAGATAGCTGGAGACATAGTCGTGCGAGAAGGAATTCACTCCTACCCAAATTAGGGATAGTAGAGAGGTTGTTCCCTTAAGTACTGACTTCGGGGCTTGAACAAAGGGATCCCACCCTCTCATTGGCCTGAGAGGGACTCAGTTTATTGGTTGGACCATAAACCAATTGTTCATTAGAGGATTAGTGGGACTTAAGGAACTAGAAGTACTATAGGGGTGAAACAGACTTTTGACCTAGCTATAGCTACGAACAACCTGTGAAAGATCGACTTACTAATCATGGTTAAATCAAGTGGACGAAAATATATCTATAGTGAGGGGAGTGCAACTATTGGGCTATAGTGGAGTGTCTCGGTAGTTAACGAATGTTGGTTAAGCTTGGTTAATGAGATTAGTCGGTTAGCCTCGAGTCGTTGGAGCCCATGATCTATAGGTCCATTAGGTCCCCCTACTAGCTCATATCGGAATAAAGCCTAGAACAATAAGATAGGATTCTTTGAATCGTTAAAAATCGGGAAAAAGGGTATTATCGTAAATTGTGTTTGACACAATAATTTAATTATGAATTAAATTGGAAAATGAGAGATAAAGTATTTAAAAGTGTTTTGAATACTATATATATGTATTAGAAATCATATATAATGAATTGCACAAGGTAACAAAGATTAATTAGATTAATTATATCATATTAATTTGAAATGTTTCAAATTAATTACCAAGCAATTAATTTCAATTTAGAATTGAAATTGGGGTTAATTTGCAAGCTTGAAATCAAATTTCAAAGTTGTAGTTAGTGGATTAAGTTGGATTCCCACTTTTGCATGAAGATACAAAGTGGAAAACGAATCATCCATGCATTAATTGCATGTCTTGTAAAATGAACACCTAGAGTCCACTTTAGCTTGCAAATCCACCATGTGTCTAGCTTCATGAGGCTTCTCCTTGCATGAGAACTCTCTATAAGAAGAGTTTGAATCAGATTCAAGTCTTAGTGAGCCATTTCCTTACTGTTATGCTGCTGGAATTTAGACTCAAACTCTCTCATTTTCACATGCTTCTCTATAGCTTGATCCTTCAAGCATTCCCTTCCCAATCCCTATCTTTATAGACTCCCACAAGTCGTTCTTGGCCCGGAGAATAGTAAGGAAGACTCTAAGGGTTGTCCTAAGAAGATTGGAGAAGAAAAGAATCCAAGGAGGTCCACCAATTGAGCTACAAAAAGGTTGGTTCTTCTTAACTCTCTGTTATAGTTCTTTAGAACTAGCATGCTTTAGGAGTAAATTTGATGTAGTTAGGTGCTTCCGATCTTCAATTGCTTCCGCATGTGTTATATGAACACCTTCAACTGGATGATTTCTCTCGTTTAACTTGCTTTATCTTTTGAAAACTAAAGATGAAGTTTTTCCATGCTTCCTTCATTTTAAAAAGTATGTTGAAGTTTAGTTTAATACTCATATTAAAAGTATGAAAACTGATTGGGGAGGTGAGTTTCGTCGTGTGTCCTCTTTTCTATCTTTGAATGGTATTATTCATCGAGTTGTTTGTCCTCATATTCCTCGACAAAATAGGCGGGCTGAGCGTAAAATTAGACATATTGTGGAAATTGGTTTATCTCTTCTTGCCCATTCTAGTTTTTGCGTTTGTCTTTTTGGAGTTATGAATTCCCAGCCAAAATAATGAATCCCGGATTCATGAATTCCTGGTCAAAATTCGGCCGCGAATGCATGGAGCGTTTGATACTTTTTTTTCTTTTTTTTAGTCAAGTGGTAGAATGATTTTTTTTTAAGAAAGCGGCAGAATGGTTTCTTTTTTTTTTTTTTCTTTTTTAAATCAAGAGGAGATCTTGGTTTCTTATTTATTTTTTTTTTCTTAATGAACTGTTTTTAAGTCTTTGCTGACATCATTAAAGTCAACAAAGATTAAAGTCAACAAAGGGTCCCCAAATGGGTCTCCAAATAAAATATTTTAAAAACTGGGCCCATATTTACAAATGAAAAATCAAATGGGTCCATGAATCCCAATTGCCCTTGCCCTTATCCCGTAATGGCTTACTTTTCTGTTTTTGGTTTTAGCCTATTGGTAGCCTCCACGTATTGTCTTCGATGGTATTTTAGGTTATCTTTTGGCTTCTGCTACACAACTTACCGTATTCATATTTTCTCTGATTCAATACATTTTTCCATCCTCTGGATTTTATCCTTCTTGATCTAATGATTTGAACTTATTGCCAACACCTAACAATTTCAATTTCAAAGAGAGAAGAGCAAACCACTAAATCAAAATGTATTTTACAGTAAAAATGAATCTCTAGGTCCCCTAAATCCAGCCCTAACAGATATGAAATCAAACAAGCAAAAGTTTTCATATCAATATTATTTTGAAAAAAAAATAAATCCTTGATAACTCAATTCTAGGATTGTTACCATCACTGGCAGCCCCGTCCTCAACAAGGATTGATCAAATTAAAAATTTGAACGAAATTAAATAGAGTTCTCAGTTACTAAATAAAGCAAAAATAAATAAAACAAAATAAAAAGTGTGCGAGAGAGAAGAATTTGGAAGACCTACAAAAACGCAACTAAACCCAATCAAAGATTCAAAACTAGATCAGCCGAGCCTACCGTGAAAATATCTGAGAGAGAGATTTGTAAGTAAAGTAGTTTGAAAGATTTTAATAAACTTAATTAATTGAAAGGTTAGATAATCACCTATTCTCTATTTCTGAAATTTTAGTCAAAATTTTAAAACTGTCTGAATAAAATTAGATTAAGTTGAAATTGTTCTATTGAAAATTAATTTCTGGATAAGCTAGAAAACATGAGTAGAAAAGAAATTATACACACATGATTAGTAAAAGTAGAATTTCTGGAAAATCTACTTTTAAATATTGAGTAGATTCCATATACTTAATATTTAATAATATTTAAAATTAGAAAAGAAAAATCTTATCACGACGCCTTATTTCTTCAAATTTGAATTTACTTCATCACACACAAGGTAAATAAAAATATCTAATGAAAATGTTGTATATCTACAATAAGAAATTCCTTCGATTTAAAACGCTTAGCCATTTTTTTTTTTTAAAAATGTTTTGAATATTCCTTAGAATCTTAAAACATAAAATAAAAGGCAACAACTTCATCAAATAAGTCCATCCAATTCCTGTTTAAGAGGAGGAGATATAATTAAAGATAAATTACCAATAATTTTGATTTAAGAATATTCCTATTCCTTAGCATTAGCAAAAGCTTTCCTTTATAAGGAGGAGAAAGCATTAAGGAAAAGTGATTATTGTTAGGTTGTTGGAGAGCAGAAAGGATCAAAAGATGAAGATCTCTAATCGCTTTATTTTCTTCTCATTCGTTTCGTTTTGTTTGTTAATATCACCTGCCATTGCTGCCAAAAAGGTAACCAAAAGGAATCTTCTTTAGGAACTGTTTCACTTTTAGCCTCCAAAACGTTGTTTCCAAAATTGTTTCTCAAACAACTCTTAAGTTTTGCTGTGAACTTAGGATCTCTCCTCAATTTGTTGGGTTGTTTTCCTTTTTCATGTATCCATTATCTAGCCATTTTGATATTTTTTTTTTGATTGATTGATTTTATGGTATGAGGTATTTTTGAGTTTTCAATTCCATGTCTTTAAAAAATCCTAAGATTGGTTATTTAGTCAGATTTGATATTGTTGGAGATATATATTATTTGAGGAGATTAGTATAATGTCTCTCATTGATGAAAGAAATTAAAAATAATAATAATAATGATGATGATGATTTCACCATCCATCTAAGGGTTAAGATGAAGTAAGCCACATTGTTCTCCAATTGTTGGATGGTCACAACAATTTCATCTATAAAATTTGTTTATATCTTTTTCTCTATTTTTTTTTTCTTGATGGGTTTAATTGAATGTGGTGTGGGTTTTTTTTTAACCCTAAAATTTTTCTCACATTTTTTTTTCCTTTCCCTCGATTGGTTCAGTGGTGCGTTAGGGTGTTTATGTTCTTAAAGATTATCAGATAAACAGAGTGGTAATTTTATTTGAATTGGTTCAGTCGTATGTGGTGTTATTGGGATCGCATTCACATGGCTTAGAAATTTCAGAGGTTGATCTTCAAAGGGTGGTTGATTCCCATTACAAATTGCTTGGATCCTTCTTGGGGAGGTTTGAAATTTTATATAAAATTTTTCAACAATTTATTTTTTTTTCTTTGAATTATTTTCAAATTATTAAATTTGATTATTATTATTTTTTTTTTTTAAATTGAAACCTTTCAGTTATGAGAGGGCAAAAGATGCGATATTTTACTCCTACAAGAAGCATATAAACGGGTTTGCAGCAATTCTGGAGGAGGAAGAGGCAACCGAGCTTGCAAGTAAAAATCAGACTAGAATTTTATTTATAAATATTGATTAATTAAAATTGAGTTATAATAAAGATAATATTTGGGAAATAAAAATGGAACAGAGCACCCAGAAGTAGCAGCAGTATTGCCAAACAGAGCAAAAAAATTACACACAACACATTCATGGGAGTTCATGCGTTTGGAGAAGAATGGTGTAATTCCTCCTTTGTCTCCTTGGCGGAAGGCTAAATTTGGAAAAGATGCTATTATCGCCAATCTCGACACCGGTAAATCATAACAAAAAACCTTTTTCTTTTTATTTTTTAAGATGAGATTTCGTTGTTATATTTTTCGTTAAATAATATAATGTTTTTTTTTAAAAAAAAATAATAATAATAATAGGTGTATGGCCGGAGTCCAAGAGTTTCGGAGAACAAGGCATCGTTGGACCTGTCCCATCAAAGTGGAAAGGAGGTTGCACCGATAACTCCACTGATCGAGTGCCTTGCAACAGGTACCCTAATTAAAATAAATAATTACTTAGTTTCTTTTTGCTTTTCCTTCGATTTAATGAAGTTTAATTAATTAAATAGTGATTATTATTAACATTAATAATCAAATTAACAGGAAATTAATCGGAGCGAAATACTTCAACGAGGGATTCATCGCGTATCTGAAATACGACAACTCCTCGGTCGATCTCTCATCCGTAATCAACTCCACTCGCGACTACGAAGGCCACGGTTCCCACACGCTGTCGACGGCCGCCGGAAGCTTCGTGCCCGGCGCCAGCGTGTTCGGCTCGGGTCTTGGAACCGCCAAAGGCGGCTCTCCGAAGGCCCGCGTCGCCGCCTATAAGGTCTGCTGGCCGGTCGAGGGCGGCGGGTGCTTCGACGCCGACATCACCGAGGCCTTCGACCACGCCATCCACGACGGCGTTGACGTGCTTTCCCTCTCGCTCGGCGGCGAGGCGGCCGATTACTTCGACGATTCCATCGCCATCGCCGCCTTTCATGCCGTGAAGAAGGGGATCCCCGTCGTGTGCTCGGCTGGTAACTCCGGGCCTGAGGCGGAGACTGCCTCGAATACTGCTCCTTGGATTTTGACTGTTGGTGCGAGTACTTTGGACCGCGAGTTTCAGGCTCCTGTTGAGCTCAAAAATGGTCACCGCTATATGGTTCGTCTCTCTCTCTCTTTCCAGCAAAGTAGAAAGAGTAATTAAACCTTTAATATGTATTTGATATTTTGTTAATGATTAGGGTTCGAGCCTTTCGAAAGCATTGGCAGAAGACCAGCTATACCCATTGATAACAGGAGCTCAGGCGAAAGCGAAGAATGCGAGCGTGGAGGACGCGACGCTGTGCATGGCGAATAGTTTGGATCATTCAAAAGTAAAAGGAAAGATCTTGGCTTGCTTGAGAGGAGAAACTGCAAGAGTGGACAAAGGAGAACAGGCGGTCCTTGCCGGAGCTGTGGGAATGATTCTATGCAACGACGAGCTCAGTGGGTTTGAAACCATCGCGGATCCCCACGTTCTTCCTGCTTCACATATCAATTACAATGACGGCCAAGCTGTTCTCTCTTACATCAATTCCACTCCGTAAAAAATTAAATTTACACACTTGTTTTATTTATATTTTTGTTGTTGTGATGGTTAATTTTTGTTTGTTCGTTTGAAAAGATTGTAATTTTGAGATTGTCGTTGTTTTTGGCAGAAATCCGATGGGTTATTTGATCCCGCCGTCGGCCAAACTTAATACAAGACCTGCTCCGACTATGGCGGCCTTCTCGTCCCGAGGGCCTAACGTTATTTCTCCTGAGATTATCAAGGTTTGTCTTTGGCTTATTACTCAATTAATGAAGTTAAGAATATGATTAAAAAGAGTACCATTAAATTGCATGTTTCCACACAATTTCTTTTCTATATGTTTACGTTTTTTTTAAATAAAATATTTAAAATTCCAGCCAAATTTTAAAAATAGGAGGTTTTTTTTTTTTGTAGTTCAAAATTTTGGGTTTGATTTTGAAAATTTTGAAAAAGGGGTAGACAACGAAACTAAGTGGTATTTTTTGCTTCTTAATTTTGAAAATTTGAGAAAAAAATAAATATAGTTATCGGATGAGACTTTTTTTTTTTTTTTTGAAAAAAAGTTATCTGATGAGACTTAACGGATGAGACTTTAATTTTTTATTTTAGCAGCGATTTAATATGATATTAAATCAATTTTAGAATTGTAGCTAGATTGACATGTAATTTCAATTTTCCTATTAATATGATCAATACTTGAACCCTACTTTAACTACATGACCGTATGTAGGTGTTTTTCCACACCCCACCATAAAAATGGCTTAGACACATTCTTTAGCCACCATAATTATTGAAAGTAGGTAGAGTGTAAAAAATATGAATAAAAGATTAAATTTAAGTAAATAAATTTGAAATTTGAAATTAGTAACATTGAATAGTTTAATATGGTATAATAGTATCAAGCTTTTCCTATAATTCCCGATTGCTAAGCGTCTTGCCTTGTAATTCCTGTCTTTTGTGATTGGATGAAACCTTTGCATGCAGCCCGATGTGACCGCACCCGGCGTGAACGTAATCGCGGCATTCACAAGAGCCGTAAGCCCAACAGGTGAGCCCTTCGACAACAGAAGCGTTCCATTCATAACCATGTCAGGCACCTCCATGTCCTGCCCCCACGTCTCGGGCCTCGTCGGCCTCCTCAGAACTCTCTACCCTGACTGGAGCCCCTCCGCCATCAAATCCGCCATCATGACCTCTGCCAGAGTCCGTGACAACACAATGAAGCCCATGCTTGACGGCGGCTCCTCCGACCTCGGCCCGGCCACCCCTTTCTCCTACGGCTCCGGCCACATCCGCCCCATCGGAGCAGCCGATCCCGGCCTAGTCTACGACCTCTCCCCCAACGACTACTTGGAATTCCTCTGCGCTAGTGGCTATAATGAAAAAGCCATTCAGATATTCTCGGATGGCCCCTTTAAATGCCCCGCTTCGGCCAGCATTTTGGACTTCAATTACCCTTCCATTGCGGTCCAGAATTTGACTGGCAGCGTTACGGTCACGAGGAAATTGAAAAACGTTGGGTCTCCTGGGGTTTATAAAGCTCGAGTCCGCCAACCCGAAGGGGTTAAGGTTCTGGTTGAGCCGAGTGTTTTGAAGTTTGAGAAAGTTGGAGAGGAGAAGAGCTTCAAACTGACGATGATCGGACCTGTGCCGAAGAATCGCGTGGTGGATGGGACGCTGATTTGGACTGACAAGAATCACTTTGTTCGGAGTCCCATTGTTGTTTCTTCTGGCTTGTTCTGAAGCACTTTTTTAGGATCGTATTTTTAGAATTCCAACTTTTTGTTTCTCTTGTTCAAATAGAGCTGATTTTATATTTTTCTTAAATTTTATTTTTAGCATTTGAGAGCTATGTCAGTTTTTAGCGGTTTGGATCAGTCGTTAAATTGCTAATAATCAACAGTTTCTAGGAATTCGAATTCCTTTCATACTTTTTTGTTTAGTTTAACGTCTTTTTTTTTAAATACTAGTTAGGGGTGTTCAACGAACCCGGTAACTCGAAAAACTCGGCTAACCCAACCCAAATCATAAGGGTTGGGTTGGGTTGGGTTTTCTTTTTAAAGAACCGACCGGGTCGGTTCGGGTATTGGGTTCAAGTATTTTTATTCAGTTTAACCCGACCCGACCCGAATATATATATATATATATATATATATATATATATTAAGCCTTAATCAATCCTTCCTTAGGGTTTCCTTCCACACACAATCGGCAGTCTTCACCTTTCCAGCCAATCGGTCTCCCAGCCTCCCTCTGCTCAACCACCATCGTTAATCCACGTCGCCATTCAGCTTTTCAACCACCTTCGCTTCATTCCCACCTTCGTTCGTTCGTGCACCATCGAGGCATGGGTTGGGTTGGGTTACCGTCATGAATAGGGTTGGTTGGGTTGGGAATTTGACCAACTCAAATTTTCGGGTTGGTCCAAATTTTACCCCTAATCCGGCCCAAACCGACCTGTGTACAGCCCTAATATTAGTTAAACCAATTAGTTGAAACAAACACATATATTTTTTTTAATATTCAAACTTGTAATGGTTCTTCATTGGTGATACTTACCCCGGGTATGATATTGATTTTCCCTCACTATATAAAGTTGATAACCTAGGGTAATAACAGGGGTCCCTTTCTTCTCAGCTCTCACTTTCTCTCTCTCGCAAGGAAGGGAAGTGAGGAAGATTAGTGGACATAGTTGGTCAACATCAGGTTGCAAAAGTTAGAAGGGAGGTCATCTAGGACTCTAAATGGAAAACGAAGCGATGAAAAAATAGAGAATACAAAGATAGGGGAAGAATCATCAAGGCAGAACGATGGGGAGGAAATAAATATCAAAAAACAATTATTTTACTCAACATTACGGAAGAGGAAAGAAAGGGACTGGCAGGAATGGACAATGAAAACTAAAAAGAAAAGTCCAGGACTTTGAGAATATAACTATGTGCAAAATACTATCAGAAAAATACATGAATCCAGATATATTCTGGAAATATGATCCAAAAAATCTGGCACATGGAAGGGAAAGTCAGAATAACAAAGGTAGGGGCAAAAATGTTTGAATGTGATTTCAATTTGGTGACAAAAGGAAAGTCATGGAAGGGGGACCATGGTTATACGACAGGGTTTTACTTGTTTTTTGAAGAGATCAAAGGGAACGAGAGATACTCGATGATGTGGACTTTTCCTAACCGCAAGCGCACGGGTCAAGTAATAATATAGTGAACAGTAAATTCGAATGTCGTCCTCTGGATTGGATTTTTAAGCAAATCGAGTATTGTGAATAATCTTGCCCAATTTTATTTAGGGATCAAAAAGTGATGAATAGGTGATGATAAAAACAAATCTAAAGCAAGTAAAAAGAATGGAAATTCAATTGGGAAAACTACTTAGGGAATTGATTTCGCCGATTTCGTTTAGGATTGATTTTAAGGAATAAGTTATTATGCACAATGGAATTATGAGCCAAAGACCCTTTAATCACAACTACCTCTCCCGAGTATAATTGATTCTCATGCAAATTAACCAACTTGATATCCCTATCTAAGTTTATTAACATGCAAGGCAATGAGATCTTTTAACCAATTCTAAAGATAATCTAAAACCGTCAAGAATTAGAAAGTAAACTTTATTCATGCAATCTTGAGCAAGTCTAGATCAAATCCCCTCTCCCGAGCTAGATTCGAAACTTAAATCATCCAACTAATGGCCAATTAATTGAAAGCATTAAATCAAGATTACAAACACAACAACATTGCACAACTTTAACCGTAAATCAATCCATAAACTTAATCAACTACATCAATCCCTAAGCTACAAGTTTAGCTACTCATGAATGTAAATACAAGCTCAACTAAACATGAGAAAGCCATAAATCTAACTAAAGAAAGAAAAGGGAAAAGAAAACTCAATGTAGGCCGAGTCCCGACGTCCCCGTCACGATCCCCACGAACAATGGGTTGATTTCCAAGTTCCTCCTTTGTTTCAGCTCCCAAAAGCCTCTATTCTGTCCTCTTTACGGCTGAAAAAGGTCCCAAATTGATCTCCCCTAAAACCTAGCCGAAGTGAAGCTTTTATTCTGATTTTTCGTCTTAGCGTCGAGACGCTGTCAAGACAGCGTCGCGACGCTGCCTCTTAAACGCGCGTTCGGAATAAGGAAAAACGGTAGCGTCGGGACGCTTCCTATCATAGCGTCTCGACGCTGTAAGCTTTACGCGCCTAATCTGATATGGAATGTGAGCGTCGAGACGCTCAAGAGCTAGCGTCTCGACGCTAGCCTGCTGTTGACCGAGATTTGACTTTTCTCCACTTTTACTCTTTTCATTCCTTTGCATCTTTTCACGCCCCGAGCACCCGATTAACTCTGATATTGCATTATAGCTCCAATCAACCATTTCCTACAAAATAAACATTAAAGTGCAATAAAATGGCACAAACACCATAAAAGACTAGCTAAATTAAATCAGTCAAGATAGCTAGTTATGCTCGCTATCACTCGAGGCTCGAATCTAGATATGCGTCCTTTTGGATTCATTTCACAGACTTGCTGGGATTGTGTTTGAATAGAAAATGGGCAACAACGCTAGAAAACGCAGTGGAGATGTGTGAGAGATTGGATTTTGATAGGATCAAAATAGTCCTATTTATTTGTTGTTAATCTAGACTTGTTAGGGTGCAAACACTTTATTTTTCAGTTTTGTAGATAATTTTTCCATTCAGGGTATCAGGGTCAAACTACACAAATTTGAGCTAATTCGGGCGATTTAGTGAACTTTTGAGCTTCTTGGGGCCATGGATCTCGAGGAGGTGAGAAGACCGTGAGGTTCGTGATGAACTCGAAGAATTAGTTCCAAGGAGTCAAAGGTTCGAGACCCAAATTGAGCAAGAAACAATGTGGAATGAAGTCGTAGCACACTGAAAATAGACACGACGTCGAGACGTCGTGGCTAGCGTCTCGACACTGGCCCGTTTTCAGCCCGTGGCCCATATGGCACGACATCGAGACACCATGCCCAGCATCTCGACGCAACGACAAACTTTCCTATAAATCACCTCTTTTAATTCCGCCGAATAGACAACTTTTTTAGGGTTTTATTTTTGCTCTTCCTCTCGGTTCTTTCTGTCCTAGAAGACCAGAATTAAGGGGCGTAAGTTTTCCTTTTGATTTTCTTTGTATTTTCTTGTTATTGTTGCGTTGGGTCACAGGGTTTTAGTCTGCTTAACCGCTGTCTAAACCCGTTGACGACAATTGGATGACTTTTGGGGTATAGAATGAATTTCTATGTGAGTTTCATGTTCTGAATGTCTATTTAATTTCATATTGCTATTGTATTTTGGATTTAGTTTGTATTATTTGCATGCGCAGTAGGTTAGATTAACACCCTAACTCGCAGCTCGTATGTTAATAACTTGCTAAGAAATTGATTTCCATGTAGCTAATATGGAACATTAGTTTAATAGTTAGTGCATAGACTGATTCGTGGGCACGAGTCCTAAGAGCAGACTCTAACTTTGTTGCTTGACACGATAGGTTTAGAATCCAAAATAGCGTTAGAAGTAATCTAGGCCTAATTATTTCTAATGTCCTAATCAATCCACTAGACTTAAGGCAATTGGTTGATTGTTTAATTTGATAGTCCAATTGAATTAATTAATTAACTAATTAGTGTCTAATTCAATGGACGTTGTATGATCGGGTTAGATGGCTTAGGTGGGCTTTGAGTCTTTTCTGGGTTCAGATTAGATCGATTGGACAATTGAGCAATTCAAGCTAGCCTTTAATAAGTAGAGATTCAATGATCAAAGTAAATCATTCAAACCCAATAATCATTCCAATCGGTGTCTCCTAATTTAATTAACTTCCTCGCATTTTTATGGTCCTTGCAATTTAATTTCTTGTCCTTAAAATTTCTTGCTCGTTTGAATTCTTGCATTTAAAATTCCTTGCACGTTCATTTATCCAATTTTCCAATCCCCTCATTTACAACTTTCACAACTCAAAATAAATAGAAAATAAATAACCAACTGCCACTCCCTAGGATCGACCCCGACCACTACTACTGCAAGTAGTTTAATGTTCGTGGAATTATAAATTTATTTGACACGACGATCTTCGACAAGTCGTTCACGTCAAATTGGCTGCGCTGTTGGGGAGTGCAAACGGTTAAATATTTTCTTTTTATCTTGAGTTTTTAATTTTTAGTTAAACTTTTATTTGTTATGGTTGAGAGAACAAGTGCAGACAACGAGGTAAGCAAGTTCAAATCTGAAATGTCTGAGTTTGAAGCTCTCATTAATCAGTTGGCTGCAGAAAAGGAATCCCCGTCTGAGCATAATACATCATATGATGGATTTCCAACAATGCAAGGTGATAAGGGTAAAAAATATACCTATTTAACCCTTATATTTAGCTCATTTTCGTGTCAAAAGTTGCATGTTTAGATCAATTTTACTATTCCCGAGCTCAAAATATGTTAAAGTTGATAAATTAGGGAGTTTAGAATCACATTTGTCAAATTATGCTTATTTGTGCCTAAAAAGACTCAATTTGATAGGAGTTTGATCCAATTTGGTGTTGTGCAGGAAAACATAGGAAAGCTGGAATTTGCCCAGAAATGCGATCGCATTTCTAGAAAAACAGAGACAGTTTCGAGTCTGTCGCTGGTCGTTTTGAACGAGACTATTGCGCACCTAACCGACCGTTTTGACCTCAAAATCGTCTGAGCTACCTACCAACATAATTTTCGCAGCTCCTCAACCAATCCCCACACTATATAAGGCCTTGATTCAACGTCAAATGCAAGCAGAACTCATTTGGAAGAAGAGGGTGGTGACAAAACCCTAGTTGATGCCTATGAGTAAGGATGCCCGAGGTCCTTCTTAAATGACTAAATTCTAACCCTTGTCATACATTAAACCTGGGTGTTTGTAGAGATTTTCACCCCATTCCCACCTGTAAAAGAGAGAGAGTGGAGCGTCGAGCAAACTCTAGAAGGATTGGATAAAAGAAGAAAAAACCCTAGTATTTAGCTACTGTCATTACTTCCAGCTTTTGTTACTTTTCATTTATTTGTATTCTTTATTCTTTATTTCAATGAAAAGATATTCATTTGCACTTTATCCCACCATGAGTAGCTAAATTTCGTTGAGGGGTTCAATATAGTGAATTCTCTTATGGTTCAATAGCTTGAAAGTGTTTTATTTGCTTAAGTGATGTTCAATGCATGTCATTCTTTATTGATTATCATTTTGATCTTGCTGAGTTTAAATTGATCACTTAGACTTTGCATGCCACGTGAGTTTGATCTCGAAAGGGACAAACGATATCGGTTCTCATAAGGATGATATAGGAGAAAAAGCTTGAAAGAGATTGTTCTGTGTTATAGGGCGAGGCTACCTAAGGCACCCTATAACAACTATAGGGTTATAGATTGCATGCTTGCTTTATCTATGTCGGAGTCGAGTCACAAAAATGTGCATAATGGTACTCGCTTAGCCTTCTAACGGTTCTTGGGAGCAAGGTCAAATAGAAGTTAAATATGACCCAATGCATTGAATAGGCTTGATACACTACAAGAAAAATGTCTTTTTATAGCTCTTTATTGTAGCTTTTTATAAAATAGGCTATAAAAGAAAAGGGAAAAAAAAAGAAGAAAAGAAAAAGACAGTACATTTTTTCCCTCCCTTTTCCAAACCAATTAACTTTCTCTCTTCTCTTTCCCTCTCTTTTCCCTTTCTTTCTTCCCTCGACACACACTTGGCTGAATACCACTACAACAAATATCACTTTTCTTAGCATGTAATTATAGCATTAGAGTTAAACAACTATGAAAAGAAAAAGGCACTAGTCTTAAAAAAAGAGCACTTGAATAAAAATTTAAAAAGGTCCGTTGGAACGTATTCCATGAGCTCTCTCACTACCTTCCAATTCTTATCTTTTACCAAAAGCTGGGTTTTTCCCCCATCATCTTCCCTTCATTTTCCCTCTCGTCTCCCCTGATTGAACTTTCTTGCTCTTACATTTTCCCTTTCACCACCCCTCAGACAATCTAATCTTCTGGTCTTTTCTCCAGTTTCATTGTCTTGCTTTATAATGAGTTTTGTTTCAATCTCTTTCAAACCACACCCATTACATATGGAAACATCAATCTTTCATAAATTCGGTGAGTTTCCCATTCTTCAAAAATTTCTCTCTGTATTCCTAGAAGCTTCCATGGTTTTTCATCCTCAATTTCCTTTGATTCAAGGTATGTGAAGCTTCTTTTACCTTTGTCCTCTCGATTTTCCCCTTTCCCTCAAAACCAAACATACTAGGATTAAATTAGGTTGTGTCGTCTTGTCTTTTGCTCCACCATAAATGACATTTTTGGTGAAGTTGAATGGGTATTTCTTTACTTGAGTTCATTTTGAAATTTTCTTTCATTCCGAGGTTGATATCTTCGCTTCACCCATTGGAAGGGCATTCTGCCATTTAAACACCTTCTTCTTCCATTTTTTGAGGTGAACTTTTATTTCTGCTTTGTCATTGATATGGGTCTTGATTTAAATTTGTCGGTGAAATTATATTTATATATATTTGTTGGATTTCTATGTAATATTTGTATAACCTGTGATAAAAAAAAGTATCCAAAATGTTTGAAAAATTCAAACTAACTGCTCTAAGGGGAGGAGAAAAAAAAGAGAAGAAAAATGGGTCAGTTCCCAATTCTTACAACCGCCTGCTGAGCTTTTGTTAGAAATATTACATCTCTGCCTCTCTCTGGTAAATTTTACATTTGTAAAATCATATCCCTTAAGCTAAGGGACGTAAATGTAAAATGTGTGCCTCGATGCTTCAGTTAGTGGGCCTGTGCATGCTTAAATGATGTTTGATAGAGGATGTTTTGCCTCCACCAAGGTGCCTTTGATGCTCTTGCACCTAAGCACACTTTTCAAATATTGCACATGTGGCTTGACAAAGTAAAGAGTTGCAAATATATTGTTAACTTTGCTATTTACTATTTTATGCGTACCATATGATAATTGTTACTTGATAGTATTATTAGTTGACAAAAATAACCTCTTGTTGTAGGTCCTTGCAAAACTAGTTTATGTTTACTTGGATTTGAGGAAGACAATTGAAGAACAAGTTAGTGTGTACACTGTTTCAGTTTGACATTGCTCTTGGATGTTTATCATCCTTGGTAGATTCACTTTTCTCTTGCCATAAGTTTCTTGCCATTTTAGGATTATATTGAACCCAAGCAGAAATGCTTCTTCCAGATTTGTATTCCATGGAACAACATGTGTTTACGTTTGTTCTAGATCTAAATGAAATTTTAGAGTACTCTAATTTGTTTTCTGTATTCATTACTAACCTTTGTCTTTTATAATCATCTCAGGTAGATCAAATTGATAACACTGCAGGTAGGAAAACATTTTTGTTTCCCTATTCATTTGACCTTTTATACAGACATGTAACCACAATGATAGAGACAAAGTTATAATCGAAATTACTGGTAGTGATTCTAGAAGTATTTTTTTTTTCAATTTTCAATAGAAGGAAACAATAAATTTCTTTGATGTTTCTCATGTGGAGGTACCTTGATCTAAAACACCTTGAACATGTTCATGATAGTTTTTCCCATTTTCGTCTTTTATATTCAGCTTTTAGCAAGGTAGCAAGCTTAGAGAGAAGAACAACGACCCAATCACAGCGGCATATCTTAGCCCTTCAAGTATATGGTTCACTGAATGAGATATGTATTTCATGTCTAGATGCAGATTCTAATAATTATGAATTTTGCAGGAAGAAATTGAGGAGCTTGAACGTCAGAATCTTCTGCATAGCCAACAGGTAAAATTAAAAAAACTAGTTATTGATTTAAAACTAATAGAATAGCATTGTGGTTACATGTCTACCGTAATTACATAGGGGTTTGGTGAATCATGGGGTGGAGGTGAATTGTTGAAGATAAAAATATTTACTATTATGTTTTCTAAAAAATGATATTTAAAAAAAAATGTGTTCCTTTGGAGGATGAAATTGTTTTGAAGCACTAATTTGCTCTCTTACTTTCTCTTTTTGCCCATGTGTTAGGCTAACTGAATACTGGTCAGTACCAAAACTTTTCTGCAATAAACCTTCACATGAGAAGTGGTTGCAATTTCATTGTTATGTTTTAGTTGTAATTATAAGCTTTTATAGCATTTTGTCAGATTTATAGTCCCAAAGAAATTGTATTTAGGAAGGGGCTAGCTTGAAATCGGAATAAGAATTCAGGATCCGGAAAATGTTTGCAGTAAAAGTTCATGAAAAGTTAGATATTTCTTGGAAAACTGGAAATTAGTTACTCTTACTCGTTTATTCTTTAAAAAGCTTGAGAATAGGGAACCTAAGAAACAAGAATGCTGCTTGAGAAGGGCTATAGCTTGAGGAAAGTGAGGAAAGTGCTTTTAAATATTGCTAATGGGACGTATATTGAGATTTGATAAAGACTCTTTTTGACAGAGAAATTGAGAAAAGGTGGAGACAGACTCTGTTTAAGGGCAAGATGCAGAAGATGTTTGCTGGAAGTTTGAAGAGTCGATGTCAAACTTACAACTCATATCAATGTAAGCAAGATAGAAACATCTTTTATGTTTAAAGTTTTGGAATAATTTTCTTTATGAATTTTGCTAGTTTAAGATTACCAAAGGAGTGAGATGGATCAAATACAAGAGACGACTTGCATGTGGTGGCCTTGCAAAGAATTCAGTGTTCATTCAAGAGCACGTTGATATTATTGGTTGCGCTTTATCTCACCCTCTTCATGATATCTTCTTAAATTTTCTTCCATTTGCATCCTAAAATACTAAGCAATTTGGACTGCTCTTTTCAATAGGTTGAGATAAATCTAATTTTACAGAAAGTCTAGAAGTATATCCACATAAAAATATTCATTACAAATTAAAACCTAATGTAGAAGGCTATTGGTTGTGATCTTGATAACCTTTGAAACTTTGGTTATTGAGAGTAGGTTGTCCTGTTATTTTACCTTGGGAAAGCAAGTTCGTGCTCTTAGGTGCAACAATTCTCGGAGCTGTGGTTGCTAGAAAATATTCTACTTTGCAAGAGGCCATGAAAGCGCTGAATGTTGTTGGTCAAGTATGCATCAATTCTTCTTTCCCGTTTCCTCATGATCTCATTTCAATAATAGAACGGGCAAGGGAAATAGTTGGATCGCTTGAACATAGACCATTGAATCTGGGGGACTAGAGGTAACAATTATAATTTTGCTTCAAATGGCAGGTGATTTATCCGTCTACAGACCCAAAGGTGAAGTTATATACCTCCAAGACAACGCCGACACCCAAAAGCAAAGAGCCCATGTATTTTTCCAGAAAAACGCCGACATTGTCTTTCCCTCTTCTCTTTTCCTCTCTTTTCCCAACCCATTTTCTTTCTCAATCCCTCGACATTGTGCTGAATAATGCTGGAAAAACGTTGACACCCAGAAAATTGAAGAGCCTGTGTGCTTCCAGAAAACGTCGGCACTGTTGTCGGGAAGGCGCCGTCGCCGCTCCGGTAAGTATCCTTCCTCTCTTTTCCCTTCGACACCCATGATTTTTTTCTTATCCTTGTTTTCTCTCCTTCCTATCTTTTTTCTCGACATTCATCTCACTTATCAAGCACAGTTGTTATATTCTCTTTGCTTTTAATTTGAGATCGAGGTGTTCTGATGTTTCTCGGTCGAGATTTCCCTAGTTTTGTTCGCCTCATCGTCCCCTACCTTTCGGTTCCTGCAGTTATCAGATTTTGGTTATGTATCGTTACTATAGGGTTTGTTTGGCATGTCTGATATTGCTAAATCATGAGCGTGCTTGTGTTTCTTGATGATGCCAAAATTTATTAGATAATCTACTTCTTAGTGCAAAAATTTAAATAGAAACTTTTCGTACTAGCTATTGCAAATTGCTACAGGAAATTGACTTCAGAAAGCAGGGAAGCTTGAGCACTAAAGAGTTTGATTCTTTGGTTTCTATTTTACAATTAGCTGGTGGACGATTGGGAGAAAGTAAATCCTTTAAAAGCAATTACTAGAGGGAAGGGTCTACATAGATGCCTTCTTCCGAAAAATCTATATGTAGTCTTGATTTGCAATGGGTGTGAAAGTTTATGGACTTGATGAACCACATGTTAATTCCTCTAACAATGAGATATCTTGGGATAATATTGTTGGTTATGATCAACAAAAAAGGTAGGCTTTACCGTGAGTATAGGACTTATATATGAGTTGACATTAGCAATCGCTATGTACCTGTTATGTGTCAATAAACTTTGACATAAAGTTGTAATTTTATATTAAGGTATAAAAGAAATGCAATCATATCTTCTTGGATGTGAAATGGATCATATGGTTGCTCTTATTTCTCTAAAAATTTTGTGAATGTTTTAAAATTAGTGTTTGTGATGTTTCTTATCCGTTTCTTTTTCTTGTTTTTTGATTTCTATGAAAGCATGAGGTTTCAATGTCTCTAGGTTTTGTTGCCAAAAGTAATGTATTCCTCATTTCATTTGCTCATAATCTTATTGTAGAGAAATAGAAGACACAATACTGATGACTACATGATCTAGAATTATTTGATGATATTGCTCATGGGACTCGGCACAAGTTTGAATTAAATAGACCTCAAGTTGTTCTTTTTGAAGGGCCTCCAGGTTGGTTTCTGGATTAAGAATGTCTATGAATATAAATAATGTTTAGGGAAATAGACCTTCTTTACTAGCAAGCACATTCATTATCCTAAGCTTATCTTTCATATGCTCATAAACATTCATTTTTCTGTGAATATGAATAATATTTTAGGAAATAGACCTTCTTTACTAGGTTAAACATATTCCTTATCTTAGCCTGTCTTTCATCATGAAACTATACAATTTCATGAAACTTGCAATATTTCTTCTGTGGTTTCTTCTGTCAGGGTTAAGAAACTACCAAGATTGCAATATCAATAACCACATTAATTATTATAAATGTTACATTTTGTTTAAAGACAGTGTTAAGTTTACTTTATTCCTTTTTGTTGTTTTTACTGTTTAATGTTATTTAAATCAAACAGAACAATAGTCCTTTTAGTAAAAGATGCAATTTATAGATTTCAATTTTCCGCTGCTTCTTTTCCCTTTAATTAGATGCGAGAAGGAAGTTCAATTTTCATCAACGAAAAGATATATTCAGAGAGGATAAGAGATCTTCCAAATTGTACTAGGAAGAGCATCATAAATGCTCTGGTATTTTGTTCTGTCAATATTAATCTAGAATCCATGCTCTAGTACCACTTTTGTACTTTTCTGTGTCTCAACTCTGTCTTTTTCTAAACTATGTTCACCTTGGATTAATTTACTTATTTTTCCTGATGCCCAAGTGAAAAAAAGGGTTTGCGGCTCTTAAAATAGGGTGACACGTGCTAGATTAGTAAAATACAATTAAAAGAATCCATTTGCTAGTATCTTCTTGAGTTTTTTTTTTTTTAATCAAATATGTAAACACTTTTCCTGCTAGATAATATTCCTTTTATCGATTCTCTTTTCCATGCATCAATCCTCATTTTATTTTGTGTTTTGATAGGCTTTCTCCATAACTCCTTAGAAACCCTTTCGCCAGGTATTGATTTTATCTCACCCTCTTCTTTATTGTTTGCAATTAAAGATTTATGAAAGAAAAAGAAAGTTATCCATAGATGAACTCCTATGTATAGTTTGTTGAACCCTCCTCCATCATACCTATACTGATGTTAATTAATTCTATGCATGGTTGCAGAGATTTTAAACGGTGAAACCTTGTTCAATGGAGATGAAAAATGTGATATAGAGGTGAGCACATATGTTGTTTTGTAGTTGGTGTAAACTGACTATATATACGTATACTACTATTTTTTTTTAACGTCCATAGGTGTTTGTATGGTTAGCTGCAGCATTTGCAGCCAACGTATTTGTTTTCTTCTCTCTCCCTCTGTTTGATCTCTCTCTCACTCATTTAACAAAACGCTCTGTCCCATGGTTGCTTTGCTTGCCACCATTGTCGAAGTTGAAGCTTTACTTGTATTTGAGGAGCTATTACATTCTCACCATGTTCCAATTGTCCTAAACATGAAAGATCTTTCAAGTGTTTTTGTAACGCCCCGCGTTTCGAAATCGAGCCGTTTTGGAATTTATTGGGCGTTCTTATTCTAATTTGAAAAATTAGAATTTAAGTTTAGCCTTGGGTCGTTAAACTAAATTTCTAAAATTTAGGGGAAAGAGATTTTTAATTAAATCTTTAAATTTCCTAAAGCTAGAGGTTTAATATTTGATATTTATTTTAAATATCAAAAGACCCAAACCCTTTATCAATAGAGTTATTTTTCCTCCCAAGTCTTTTAGGGGCTGTTTGGCCCATGGTTTTGGAATCAGAACCCTGGGAATCAGAACCCTGGGGGGTTTGTTCTGGCGTGTTTGAAAGCCTGGGAATCAGAAAACAGTGTTTGGGGTGCTGGGTTCTGAACCCTGGATTTGGACAGTTTTTTTTTTTTTTTTTTTTTGCTTTTATATTTTTTTTTTCTTTTTTGGTGAATGTTTTATTTATTGTAAAGCCCCTTGTGTAACATAGATTAATTTTTAAGAGAATTTTGAATTTAATTTATGATATATACGAAGAATAAGAAAATTGTTTCTAATAATCAAAATATTGATTATCATTGACAAATTGAAAAACATAATATGAAATTCTTAGGCCCCATTTGAAAATTTAAAAGTTTGAAAACAAAAAAAAATAGTTTTCAAAAAATAGTTTTTGTTTTTTGGAATTTGTTTAGGAATTCAAATGTGTCTTTAACAAAGATGAAAATCATCCTAAGAAAATTGAGAGAAAACAAACATGATTTTCAAAAATCAAAAACCAAAAGCCAAATTATTAAATGAGGTTTAAGTTTGGTCATTTTTTCCATGGATCCACATGCAAAATTTAAATTCAAAACAAAAGTTCATTAATGTTAAATTAAAGTAGTTATTGAGACAAAAAAAACATGGTTCGTGAGAAAATAAAAATTTGGAACATATAATCACATAATAAATAAAATAGAATCTATAGGCTACTTTAAAATGACTAAATTAAATTTGTTCAAAAAAAAAAAAAAAGACTAAATTAAATATTAAATTATGTATATTTATATTATTTAAATATAAATAAGTTCAAAATAAATATCATATGTCAAAATAAACTTAGCTTAGCAATAATTGATATATGCCCTCGATCAAAAAGTTAGAGATTCGAATATTCTCACATCGAAATGTTGTTGAACTAAAAAAAATTGTACATATAAATTTGTTTTTTTTTTTTTTTTGAGATTACATATAAATTTGTTTTTTGTTTTTGTTTTTGTGTATGTAATTTAAAATTAAATACTTTATTTACTATAGTGGATTTAAAATTAAATATTATTCATTTTATTTTAATAAATTCAAAATAACATACTATTTATTTTTGTCATTCGGAATATTGTTAATTTGAAAATAAATACATATTTTTTTAATACGTTAACTCAAAATTATATTTTATTTTAAAAATATTTATATGGGTAAGTTGGCTAAAATACCTTTTCTTATGTTAAAATTATAAAATTATATATATATATATATATTAAAATATTGTTAATTTAATATAGAGAAATGAAAAGAATTATGAGAAAAATGAAAAGAGAAATGATGGGACCCACCAAATTTATGACAAAAATAGATAAAGTAATAGTGGGTCCCACCAACTTTATGGAAGAAAGAGAAATCATAGGTTTGGAGTGGTTTTGAGGTGGGTTTGGAGAGAAAAACCATGGGATTGGGTTTGGAACCCATGGTGTTGTGATTACAATGGGGCAAACATGGTTTTGGGTTTGGAACACAAAACCACCCAAATCCAAAACCATGGGCCAAACACCCCCTTAGGGATTAAGTTAGGGTTTTTAAATAAAATCCTAGATAACACCTTATTCCTAATTAAAGTGGGATTTCTACTCTTAGGTTCTTTTTAAAAGAAAAGAATGAGGATATAAGGGAAAAAAAGAAAACCCTAAAGCAAAAGAAAAAGAGGTCATCTCATCCTCTCCTTCTCCTTCCTCGTGTAGCCGCCGCCCCCCCCCTCTTGCATTTGCGTTTCTTCTCCGGCCTTCTTCCTCGCGCGCAACCACCAATCTCCCTCTCTTGCCCGTGTGTTGCGCCGTCGCTAGCAGCAGGTTCGCGTCCCTCTTCGTCTCTACCTCCCTTGCATGAGCAGTCGCGTTTCCCACCCCTCTCTCGTGTTTTCTCGCGTTGGAGCCGCCGTTGTTCGAGCCGTCGTCGTTGTTTTGCATCCCAACTCGAGAAGCCGTGTAGTCCAGCCGCCATGTTAGGTCGCCGCCGGTCGTGAGCCACGCGTAAGCCTTCGCGCTGCTCCGTCTCGCTGTGTCCGTGTCCTTTCCTTGCGTTTCAGCCTTAAAGGCTCGTGGGTAAGTCTCCTTCCTCTCGATCTAGGTGTTGTAAGGCCCGATCTAACTCCTTCTTGTCCGTATTGGTTAGATCTTGCGCGGTCAGCAGCTCGGAGTCTCCTTTCATCACCTTTTTGTTGCTGTCCAGCAGCGTCATTGGGCGTTTCCGGCGTCAGTTAGCGTGTCCGGTAAGTTTTGGCCCTTACCCATTCTTGTTTGGAGCCTTTGGCAGAATGCCCATTCATTTTAGGTGCTCAAAGCTAAATTGTGTTCAATATTCTGATCTGCAGCGCCGTCTAGGTGTTCGATTAAGTTCGAAACACTTCAACTTGAGTACCCACTGCTCAAAGAGCGTTCTAGTTCATTGGTTGTGGTTGGTGTAACCCGCCTAGCGCAGAAGCGGGTCCGTTTGAGTAAGTTTCCTTGCTGTCCCTTTGCTTTTAGTGTTAAGGGTTGCTGCCGAATAGTTATCCAAGCCTTAAACCATGTTTTAATCGATACCCATTCGTTATCGGCCTTATAATTGCAGGATTTAAGTGTGTTTGGTTGCTGTTCATCGAGCATTTGATCTCAAAGGTCGTGTTCAGTGAGTATCTACAACCCGAAAGGCCTTGATTTTGGTTACCCATAATCCGGTGACTTGGGATCTTGGTTGTTGGGTCGTTTCGAACACATGTCAGCTTGTTCTCAAGGTTGTTTGAGCACTAAGCGGTAAATTCCAGCATCCCTAGACCCTTTCCTCAAGTTTATTAGGTGCTCTAAGTTGTTTTCTAACCCTTGGTAATTTTGCTTGTAGTTGGAGCTCTTTAGGCTCTTCCGGTTGTTTCCATTAGTCCTTTAGGATCGTTTAGGAGCGTTAGAGCTTCCTGTAAGTAGTTCTTACTTGATGTTGTCTGTTTGACTGTGTGATGCATGCTGAGTGTTACTCGCTTTATAATTACCCTCATGTTTCTTGTTTCTCTGAATATTTGCAAATATATATGTTATCGTTGAAAAACATGACTTTTGTTGCTTAATGACTAGTTGTAAAGCATGAATTGTTGTTGCATGTTGGCTTAATGTAAAGCGTGTTGGTTCGGTTTTGCATTCGAGAGTCAAACATGAGTTAAGAGATGTGGTCACATGTGTAATGCTTAGTGGGCATGATTCATGAGTCTAGAAGCATGTTGCAGGGCATATGCATTCTAGTGGATGTGAGATATAGGTCAGGGACCTAAAGTGTGAAAGAAAGGAAAGTTGGGTGAGTGTCAGTGCACCTCAGGTACAAATGGTCGAGGGGTGGCACGTCACTGTTGGTTTTAAGATGAGCATCGAGGCCTTGGGTACAAATGGTCAAGGGTCGGTGTGATGAGTCTAGAAAGCGAGTGTTGGGTGCCTGGGGAAGGGCCAATACTTTGCTAAGTCATCGGTGCGCCTTGGGTACAAATGGTCAAGGGGCGATGCACAGTTTGAGGCCTTGGGTACAAATGGTCAAGGGTCGAACGCCGAGCTCCGTAGAGAGCATTGTGGCCCTGGGTACAAATGGTCAGGGGACAATGCGACTCGAAGGATCAGTCTTGGAGAGCCATGTGAGGGCTAAATATGAGTGTTGAGTGAGCTTGTGGAGCTTGAGTGGTTAGTAAGTTGCATAGAGAGATGCATGAGTTATGGCTTAGAAGAGTCATATGTTTTACTAGCTTTTGAGCATGATATTATGTTTACCGCTTTTAAGAGCATGTTGCTTGCGCATGAAAAGCATGTTGTTTGTTGTTTGCTATTTGATGGCTGCTCAGGTAGGGGCTGCTTACCAGTACCTTAGTGTACTGACCCCTCCCCTCTCTCTCCCCCAACTACCAGATTTTGCAGGTTATGAGGACCGCGTGGACCATGGTGATGTGGAGGAGGCGTATGAGGAGGAACCATAATTAATATCAATGTTCTTGCTTTTATTTTCTTAGGTTTTAGTTAGGGTAGTTGTGTTTGCTGCTATTAAAAGTTGTTGGGTTTGGTTAGTTCTGATTCATTCTTGTTAATCCCTGGAATAAGTTGTTTCCGTTTTAAAGAACTCCATTGGTTCATTCAGTTAGTGGTTTAATAAGTTTGTTTCGTATGAGATGTCGTTTTCAAGATTTTTTTTTTTAAAGATGTAATTGGTTGTAGCTAATAGTTGATTATGCGAGATCTGTCTGTCGGTTCTGTTTATGTTCTGCTGAGCTGTGGAGTGGGAAGTAGTTTAGTATTGCTTTGTAGAAGTGCTTTTCTTGTTCAGCAGGTGTAGGAAAATTTTTGGGATAGCCCTATGTGCGTCGTTATGCTGCCCAAATTTTCGGTGCGCACGGTTTGTTTTGGTCTAGGAGTTAGTAATGTCGCTGCGTTAGCTTTTAAAATCCCGGGGCATTACAGTTTTCATTTTCCTTTTCTTTCCGTCTTATGATTTTTATTCCTATCTAGAAATTGATTGCTAGCTTGTTTTTTGAGATGCCTTTTTCATGTTTATTCCTTATCGTTCTTATGGTTACCTTTCTAAGGCAAAACTAAAAGAGTAAAGAAGCAACTTACAGTTTGATTAATATTATGCCTTATGACTTCCTCTGATTAGTGACTCTGATATGCTAATTCTTTTCATTAGGTATAAGATATTTGAAAAGGCTCTTACAAGGATTCAAGATACAACCAGGTTAGTGAAATTAACATTCACCTTTGCAATATGTAATAATGCACAAATGTAATCTTATCTGGACAAATCTGTACATTATTCTTAGTCAAACTTTTTGGTTGCTTTAACTTTGAATTACAACAAAGGAGAACGTTCATGCTGACTTGTTAAACTTTTTGGTTGCTTTAACTTTGAATTACAACAAAGGAGAACGTTCATGCTGACTTGTTAGATATCTCGTCTTTGAATAATTATATATAGTATATTGGACAAGTTTGCAAAATTTGAAATTTCTTTTAATTTTTTTTTATTGTAATCCCATTTTGGAGGAATTTGATTGATGGGGGTTTTGAATTGCAAGGTGTTTTACTGTCCTGATGTTCCCTTTTACTATTTTCCACTCTTCAAGTTGTTGCTGTGTCATTTTATTGACTTTCAGGAAGATATGTATATTAAAGTTTAGTCCTCAGTTTTTCTTAGTAAATTTGTTCAATGTAAGCAATATAATTTAAGTCCTTTGTGCTATCGTTCTTTTCCTTGTAAGTTCTCTTTTTCTTACCGGTATAATATTTCAACTCAACTTTCCAATTTTTTTTAGGAAAATATCTTATCTTAGGTTTAGGTATGAAAGGTAAATATGTTGTTATTCCCATGTTAGGGAGCTTGATGAATGTAGTCATTGAGCTAGAGTTGATCGTTTGATCCCATTTTTCACATTGCACATGCCTTGGTGCATTGAATTGAAGGTGTCTAAAAGTACTCTTTGCTAGGTGAACTTCCTCTATCTATCATGGATTTTAGTATGAACAAAATGTATAACTTGAATCATGTCATTATGTGAAATTCTCCCTGCAATTGGCTGAAAAAAAAAGATCCATGTGTTTTGAATGATGAACTTGGGACCAAGACTATAGTTTGTTTTCTTACTTTTATTTCTGCATTCTTTATAGGGTCAACTTTGCACTTAGTGCTCAAGCTTCAAGATAGCACTATTGAGTCATTTTTAATGTCATTGAATATAAAGTACAATGAGGATAAGATAATCTCCTACAAGTAAGCTTCAATATGCTAATTAATTGCAAAAAAAAAAAAAAAAAGTTGTGATTTTTCTATATAGAGTATGTTTGATGTAAAATTTCTTCACTATATCCAAATTGTTCATTCCATTATGGTTGTTGATAGTTGATTTGAGTGCTCGAATTAAGTGAATTTACCAGTTCTATTTTCTGCTAAATTTTTGAGGTTTGGAGTTTAGTTTGGAACAATGTCTTGATTTTATTGTGCAGTTGTTATACATGGTAGAGTGCGATTCAAATGTACTCAATAGATTGTTACTAGGTTGTCTCGACGAAAACATAGCCAATGCATGAAAGGGTAACCAGGTAATAGCTATCCAAAAAGTAAAATCTTACTTTATTATAAACATATTGCAAACAATAAAATCTTCTTTTTGTGTTTAGATTTTTTGTCAATAAATTAAACTATATGAGTCAAGTTGACCATTCCTTGTAGACTCCTTTAAATTTTTTTATTTATTATTATTTTTTTTAATTTCATTGAGATGCCATATTTAGCTTCAAAGATTGTTTGGAGCTTTGTGCCATGAGCGTATCATTGTTTTGTTGTTTCATACCTTGTCAATTTATAGCATGTTGTAGCACTATCATCTACTGATTTTTAGTATATTACCTAAGTTGATAGTGTTAAAAGAAGCTCTGTGGTTGAAAGGACTTATAGGAGAATTTATTAATTTGAAAGCATCCGTTATAATTTGGTGTGATTCACAATGTAACACCCGAGTTAGGAGGGGTACATGAATGAACCGAGGCCACATTCGAATGAGAGGGATCCTGAGGACATGAAAGCATGGTCAAGATAAGCTTAAGGTGCACCTTCCTTTTTGGTGGCTCAATCATAGGAACTTTGAAGTTAAACGTGTTTGGGCTTGGAGAAGTTCTATGTTGGGTGACCTCCTGGGAATTTTCCTAGGAAGCATGTGAGTGAGGACAAAGCATGTTAAAAGGACCCCGTGTTGGTTTGTTGGGACAGTCTTTACTCTTGGAAGCAATTTAAGATGAGTATGGTAACGTGGCCAGGTCGCAGGAAAATGTCGGGGCCTTAAATGCCGAATTCGGATTCCAAATCCTGGGCCTAGGGCGTTACAGATGGTATCAGAGAGGAACCTCTCCCAGTAGAATGTGGTTCGGGGACGAACCAAGGTGGAAGCTGGTGGGCATGTAACACCTGAGTTAGGAGGGGTACATGAGTGAACCGAGGCCACATTCGAATGAGAGGGATCCTGAGGACATGAAAGCATGGTCAAGATAAGCTTAAAAGAATTGATAGATACTACCTATACCAACAAGGTGCACCTTCCTTTTCGGTGGCTCAATCATAGGAACTTTGAAGTTAAGCGTGTTTGGCTTGGAGAAGTTCTATGTTGGGTGACCTCTTGGGAATTTTCCTAGGAAGCATGTGGGTGAGGACAAAGCATGCTAAAAGGACCCCGTGTTGGTTTGTGGGGACAGTCTTCACTCTTGGAAGCAATTTAAGACGAGTATGGTAACGTGGCCAGGTCACAGGGGAATGTCGGGGCCTTAAGTGCCGAATGCGGATTCCAAATCTTGGGCCTGGGGCGTTACACACAAAGTGTCATACAACTATCTAAAAATCATATGTATCATGAAAGGACAAAGCATATTGATGTGTGATTGCATTTTGTTAGAGATTCATTATGATACATTTGACCTTTGAAGTTCACACTCCACTTATCTAGTACAATTTACAATTAATGCATTTTTATGTTCATATTTTCTTATTATTTAACACTTTTTTTACTTCTAATTTTAGGGTAATACAAGTGAGCAACATTCTAATGATACAAATGAACTCATGGAGATCCAACTCAGAAATGACATACATCGAAGACCACAAGTTGTAAGAGTTTGGGTAGACTTGCCAAAGAATATCAATGGATTGTCAAGGCCACAGACAACACAACTAGCTTGAGTTATTTTGATTTTTTTTTTTTTTTTGAGGAAGAGTTATTTAGATTTTGGATAACAACACATTTTGTAATGAATGAATTGTAGATAATTGTGAATCTTGTATGAATGTTTGCTTAGATAAAGACACATTTTAATTGTATCCATTCGTGGTGATCATATATTTATTATTTTACTCCTAATTTGACATAAAGGCATGAAACATCAATAGTACCATTATGAACATATCCTAAAAGCTATAAAAGATACAATAATAGAATTCATTCATTTGAATCAAAAAAAAAAAAAAAAAAGATACAATAATAGAATTCATTCATGTTATAAATAACAAGCTGTAAAAGCGTATTATAGCCTTCATTTAAAGTTGCAAATAAATATTTATAGCTATAAATAAATGCTATCATTGGCAAACAATAACTTTTTATTTTTGCTATATAAAGTCTTTTATAGCTTTTAAAAAAATGCTACCATATGCTTTAACAAGAAGAAATTATGCTATGAAAGGACATTTATTATAGCATTTTGATAACCTTAATAAAACACTATAATAAGTACAACTTTTTATAGCCTTTATAAAACGCTATAAAAAGTCCAGACTTTTTTATAGCGTGGGTTGTCATGACTTTGCGAAAACGCTATAAAAAGTCTATTATAGCATTTTTTTGGAGCTATTGTACACCTTTTTTCCTGTAGTGATAGCGCAATTTATTGAGCTATATTTTATACTATTTTAATGTTAGTCTTGAGGTTTATTTGGCCGATTTTATGTCTATTTGGTTTTGTTTTGTAGGAATCAAGCATTTCAATGGAAATTGATGTTTTTGAAGAATACCGGTAATTATGGAGAAAAAGAATTATCCCAAGGGAAGAAATTTACAAAAGAAGACAAGGTTCAAGACTTGCATCTAGCAGGATAGCGTTGAGACGCTATCCCTTGAGCGTCTCAACGCTGCCCATGAAGTCAGAAGGCGCGTAAATGAGGCAGCGTTGAGACACTACCTCCACAGCGTCTCGACGCTGCGGGCTTTCCGGAAATAATTAGGGCACGCATCGCGACAGCGTCGCGACGCTGTCACACAGAATGACCAGTATTTATTCTTTGCGATGCTGCTGATTCAAGGGAGCCTTTTTGGAGACAAAAATACGACTTTGGAGAGCACAATCGGGACAGAACACCGAGGAGACGAAGAGAGCTTGATTTTGGGAGCTTGGATCGCGAGGATCGTGACGGGAACGCGCGGGAATCACGCCTAGCGAGTTTAATCTTTCTCCCTTGTTTCTTGTACTGATTTTAGCATGTATTGGACTTATTTTGCTTGTATTGTAGAGACCACGAGTAGCTAAATTTCGTTTCTTAGGGGTTTGATGTAGCCATTAGATTGTATGGATTAATTTAGGGATTTTTTAGGACGTTTCGAAACGCGTTTCATTTATGCAATTGTACGCTTAATGTTTATAATCTCTTGATCTCGGATTGTATGTTCTATTTTCTGAACTAATTGCTCGGGAGAGGGTAGTTTAGATTAGACTATGAATTGCATGACTTAGGTGATTCTACAATCGAGAGATTTGGGGTTGCTTGAGAAACCGTTGTAAGGATTGCTCTTTAATGCTTATGCTTGTTGTTGAAATTAGATAGGGATACCAATTTCTTGATTTTGCATAAAGAATTAATTGTACTCGGGAGAGACTTTTAATTATTAAATCCTTGGTTTATGAAATCGTAACGTGTTCGTTCATAATTATTATTTGAATTAATTCATGCATCTAATAGGTGAAATCAATTCCCTAAGACTTTTCTCCATTGAGTTTCCATTCTTTTTATTGCTTTGAGTAGTTTTTCATTAATTTGAATATATCTCAATATTTTTCTCTAAATAAAATTGGGCGAATATGCCTTTAGTAATTAGGGGAACTAGAAAACCAATCCAGTGGACGACGTTCGATTTTAAATCACTATATTATAACTTGGGCTCGTACACTTGCGGTTAGCAATTTGCGTATCAAGGCTTAAGTTGAATAATCCATAATTAAAGTTATTGCCTTTGGGATGAATCTATATTGAATACCTTGTTTTATTTATCATTGTTATTTCTTTACTTATTGTTTTGTTATATTTCTAAAAAACCAGTCATCAACTATTTCTTTTGTTACCTTGTTCCAGCAATCTTTTAGTAGTTTCTTCTTCAAATATGTGTTTCCAATTTAGTCCTCGTGGGGTCGATACCCTTGGAATACTTCTAAGGTTTTTATTACTACGTGCGACAGTGTATACTTGCACTAAGGTTGGCTGAATCATTCTTCTTAATCTTTATCTATCATCTTATCTCACATCCACATTTCAGCTAACAACGCGACCAACAGACACCAAACCATTACTTCTAGAACAATCAAAGCCTGAAAATGCAGCTTGGATCAAGTTCAGGTATTTTAGTGTTCTTAGTTAAAAACTTATCTGATGGCATTCGAGTTTTACAAGAAGGTCAACTCAAATTCCAAGAGGAGACCAAAACTGAGATGCAACAATTGAGAGCCAAAGTTTCTCAGTTGGCTGACACCGTCAGAAAGTTGGAGGCCAAAATTGACAAACTGCCTGTGCAATCTGAGATCCCAAAGAGAGAAGAAGTGTCTTCGACCACGTTAAGGAGTGGGACAGTCTTGAGTCCTAGTCCACAATTCCCTTCCCCACCTGCATCTGAAAAGAATAGAGAGGCAAAGAAGCCTGAAGAGAAAACAAGCAATGTCAACTTTCCAAAGAATCGAGGGGTATATTTCGATCCTCCTATTGATTTTAGTTCTTATGTTTCTAAAGCTCATTTCCCTAGTAGGTTAGCGCTACAGCCTGAACCTCCCAAGGAAGAGGAAGAGAAGGACATACTTGACCCATTCAAGAAGGTGGAGGTCAACATCCCGCTTCTGGACACTGTAAAACAAATTCCTAAGGTAGGAATTTTTTTGAAGAAATGGTGCTCCAGGAAAGGTAAGCCTGAGGTGTGTAATAATGTTTCTGCTATCTTGAAAAAGTTACCTAATGAGTGTCTAGATCATGGTATTTATACTTTGCCATGCATTCTAGGGAATTTAGAAATTAAGCATGCCATGTTAGATTTAGGATCCTCTATTAATGTCATGTCTCATGCACTCGCTAATGAGCTTAATCTTTCCCATATTAAGAAAACTAGTAATTTAATTCAATTGGCATATAGATCTTTAATTAGACCTTTAGGGCTTTGTGAGAATGTTTTAGTTAAGATAGATGAACTTATATTTCCTGCAGACTTCTTTATAATTGATATGCATGAAAATGGTTCGCCTAATGCCACATCTATAATTTTGGGTCGTCCATTCATGAAAACGACCAAGGTTAAAATGAATTTAGGCAAGGGAATCATCTCTGTTGAATTTAATGGAAAAAGAAGTTTTTTTATATCTGACATTTTAGGTCACGTTAACCCTTCTCTTACCTGTTCAAATATTTCCCATAAGATACAGGTAAATAGGCACAAAGCCTCTAGATCCAGGAGAATTAATGTTTTGGAGCTGCAAAATTTAGATCCCGGTTGAGTTCATGAAGGACTCCGTCGAGTTCATGACGTTAAACATGGCGCTTTTGGGAGGCAACCCAATTTTTTTTTTAAGTTTATCCTTTCTTTTACTTTTTATATTTTTCCTTATCATTGTTTGTTTTAATTTAAATCCCAATTTAATCTTTCTTTCTTCACTCTTTAATGTTGCATGTTAATTTGAAAGGAAGATTGATTAAATTTAAAAAAAAAACACAGATTTTAGTCAAACCCGAGAGTCGGCGTCGAGACGCCATGCTCTCGGCGTTTCGACGCTGACGCGGAATCTGGGGTAAAAACCCAAGATTTCGACCCCTCGGTAAAACAAACCCATTGAGCCCTAATTTTTACTCTCTATCTCTTTCTCACATCTCCCTCATTCTCCCACAAATTTCCACCAAGAATCTTCATCTTTTTAAAAATCATTCACGATTTCAAGCCACATTCTTCAAGATTTTCGCATTTTCATCCTTGAATCCGTGGGTTTTTCGCACATTTGGGCGATTTTGAAGATTTTGGGCGTTTTCCATTGTTCAAGAGTGGGTAAAGCAATTTTCTCTTCTCCTTTTAGTCTTTACTTGATTTTTCCATGTGTAGGTGCATTTTACTAAGATTAGAAGTTGATTTAGCTTGACTTGAGCATGATTTTTGCCTTTTCTAGCTGAAAATCATTGAGAACATTGTTGTGGCTGCTGCATATTTATTGTTTGTGCAAATTTTCTGCTATTTTTATTGGGGTTTTTCTGTTTGGCAGGTTAAATTTTGTTTATAAGGAGGAAGGGTTTTTAACCCATTGATCTTGGATCCTTAGTTTTCTTAGCTTCCAACCAATTTTAGATTTTTTTGAAGTGTTTTTATCATCTCACCTAACAAGTTTTCAACTTCAGTCCTAAGCCCCTTCGAATATCTCAAGAGCTTCAGACTTAAGTTGCATTAGGTAAAGATACTCATACCTTTGAATAATCATCCAAAAGAGATGAATTATTCATACCGTCCCATTGCTTTAACATATTGAACCACAATGATCCAAATGTACAAGCTCCAAGGGCTCTTTGGCTCTTAGATCTTTTCCAGTAAAAGATCTATCAGTCATATTGCCCACAAGGCATGACTTTCAAGGTAGTAGAGAGTCATCTTCTAACTCGATTAGAAGTTCACTCTTGACCAATCTCCCAATCAAATTGAGATTAATATGGTCTACCTTAGAACCAAAGAAAGGTATTTTCCTTTAGGAGAAATCCTTTGTCTCTTTTCACATTGAATAGTAGTAGTCTTAAACAATCCAGTGTTCATGATTGCTTTACTCTTGATTAGTCTTACAACATTTAGGTTACTTTCCAGTAAAGCTAAACAAATGTCAACTCCCTTTCTTGAAACAAAACTGCGTTAGTAGAGAAAGGTAAAGAGTAGCATTGTTCCAGCAAATAAGACACAGAAATCAAATTTCTTTTGATCTTAGGAATTACATACACATTATCTAATAATATGTATTTTCTCCCACTGAGAAAAATAACTTAATGTTCCCCACTGCTATAGCCAAAATAACCTCTCTAATTCTAACTTTGAGAGTTATTACACAAGCAGGATGTTGTTGCCAGGAACTTATTCCTTTAAAAGAAGAACACACACATGATTTGTGGCCCCTGAATCAAGTATTCGGGGAGAATTACTATTCTTCATTAATCACGTTTTCAAGACAAGTAAATGAAAATTACGGTCTTGAACAAGTTCTCTTTTGCTAAGCAGGGTTCTATGTCATATTCACCAAAAACAATTCTTAATGAATTAAACATATGGGACATGAGGACATTCCTCAGTTAAGAATAATCCTAGACTTATTTACCACAATTTGTCGTTTAAGCTTGTTGTATTACTGTTATTTATAAAATGACGTAAGACAATACACATAAAATTATTATATAATTGTTGAAGTAACAAATTACTTGTATTATTAATTGCACTAACCCATCACAAATAATCCAATCAAATTCTGCAAAAAAAAAGAATAAGCAATCAAAGAAACCCTATAAAACTATTGATTTAGATTTTGCAACGATACTTCAAAGGTTTAGAACAACAGCCACCGAAAGGTGGTCAACTACTCCTCCTCTGAATTGAAACAATCTCAACCAAACTCTAACACCAGAATAACTCATATTCTGTTAGCGTTTAGTTACCGTTGTTCGGTCAAGAGTTAGTTAACACATTTTAACTCATCCCCATAAGTGTAACCCTCCCACTTTCAGATCTCAGAGGCACGCACCAACAGGCTACTGAAGGGAAAGGCAACTGTTGGTGATTAGCCTAAGTGACCCTATCCTTTTCAAGAGTTCACGGTGTTTCGAATCCTATGATCAGGCCCTCCGAAGGGATGGTTGTGCCAGGACAACCTGCAGGACGGATCATAGGACTCTCACGGTGTGAACTAGGGGCGGAGACCGAGGGATACGTTGACACGTGTACCGCTCCCACTTACTCTAGACATTTTTCCCATTCACCTTGTTATTGATTCATGCAAACACTTTCCGAAGGGAGGCCGCTCCTAGGGCGACTCGAAGCCGAGCATGAACCTCACATTGTGAATATAGGGACGTAAGAGCAAAACTTGATTTAAATCTCGTTTTGTAATTTTCCTCACACTGAAAATGTCCTAAGGTTAATTTAGGGTTGTTTAACTTAGATAAAATTCGACTAAGTCAATCTATCTAAGTCTGATCCTATTATAACAATTATGGAAATGATTCAACCACAATGTTTTAGGTGAATTAAACTTCTTTTAATAAACCCAACATTGCAAGTCAACATTACTATGGTTAATTCAACTCAAGGTTCGAGTCAGTTCCCAGGTAGGAGGTGTTCCGTAAACCGTCAACTTAAATACCCCAACCTTAGACAAAACTTTACCGAGAGAGTTCCCTTATAACCACAGTAATGTAAGGTATTTACTCTAAAGATCTAGGTGTATTAAACTCTTTTAATAAACCTAATGACATTGCATGCTAACATTTAGCTATGATTAATTTAACTCCGGTGGTCAGTTCCCAGGTAGGAGGTGTTCCGTAAACCGTCAGCTTAAATACCCCCAGCCTTAGACAGAACTTAACCGGTGGAGTTCCCTTATAATGTTTTTCCTACTTAGTCAATTAAAACTAATTTTAATTCTAAATAAGAATAATTCTAATCCTATTAGAAATGTGATCTTAGATCTAATTAATTTTAAATATTTTAAAATTAATTCATTTATCCTAAGATCCTATGTTTGCATGCAATTCTTTGTTATAGGTTAACGATTTCTATTCATTAATTTTATAACTATTATAAATTTTAATGAATTAACCCTATAACATGCTACAATGGTGAATAAATTAACAATCAAATTCTAACTAATTTATAAAACCATACATTAGCATAAATGACATACCAAAAATATAACAATTATATTAATCTAAGGTAATGTCATGCTCAATGCAATTTAATTTCCTTTTAATTAACCTAACTCTTAAATTAATTATACAAGAAAATTAAAATTAAGCATTACCATTTTCATACATTAACATAACATTTATATTAATAGCTCATGAAAATTAAGCATGTAAATTACTAATATAAATATAACTCTTATATTTTTAAACTAAAGTAATTTCATGCACAATGCAAATTAATTTTCTCTAATTAATCTAACTCTTAAATTAATTACCCAAGAAAATTAAAATAAGCATTCACATTTTCATACATTAACATAACACTTTATATTAATAGCTCATGAAAAGAAATAAGCATATAAATTACTTTCATAAATATAACTTTTTATATTTTTAAACTAAAGTAATTTCATGCTCAATGCAAATTAATTTTCTTCAATTAATCTAACTCTTAAATTAATTACCCAAGAAAATTAAAATAAGCATTCACATTTTCATACATTAACATAACACTTTATATTAATTGCTCATGAAAATAAATAAGCATATAAATTACTTTCATAAATATAGCTCTTTATATTCTTTACTAAAGTAATTTCATGCTCAATGATTCTCAATTTTCATCCATTTAATCATAACAATTTATATTAAATACTCATGAAAACAAAATTCATACATATTTCATACATTATAACATTTATAATAATAAATATACATGAATATGTTTAACCTATGGTGGGATTTTAAGCTAAATGACATACTTTATGCAACAATCAATTAATTTAATACATACATCACATGCATAATTAAATTAAAACTACCAAAATTGACTGACATATTTGGTATATCCTAAGAAATTGAAAGCAATTTAAATTACAATAATTTAAATCCAAGACATATCTTGGTCTTCAAATATTTTCCTTTTTGGCATTTACAATTGATCTAATAAAATAAAAAAAACATAAATCTGATGCCAACAAATATGCCTAAATAATCAATTTTGTAAATTAAAACAATATCACATATATGGAATTTAAAAACCCACCATTCAACCAATGCTAATTTTAGAGAAACGAAATTAAATCTACGATCGACTCTGATACCAATTGTAAGGATTTGGAATTCCCCAATTCCGTTAAAGCGAAAGCGTAATTGGGACCGATTCGTAGTTAATTTTGTTCATCCAAAAATACTATTGCATTGGTTAAAACATAGAACAAATTCTATATAAACCTAAGGTTAAACATACAAAAATTATTAGATCTAAATCTAAAGGGGAGAAGCAAACATACCGTCGTTGACGACTTTGAATACTTCAAATGACACCTTTCTTGATTTTGGACCAAGCGTCAACAATTGGGATATCACCAATTGATCTTCCCCGCTATGACTTTGAGATTAGGAACGTAGTTGTGGGACTACCTAATCTTGAATGGAAAAAACTCTAGAGAGAAAATTCTCCCTAGAGTTCTTGGGTTGAGAGAATATGAGAGGGAGGCTAGAGGGAATGCAAGTGTGAATTCTTCTGGCCTTATGTTGTAGTACCTAAACCCTAGGTTTAGTGTTCTATTTATAGGAGAAATGCCATGAATAAAATATTCATTTAAAATCAATTATTTCCATAACTGATTTAATCTTTTCCATAAGTAATCAATTCCATGACCAACCAATTCCATAATTGATTAATCTTTCCCATAAATGATTGATCACTTCCATTAGTGATTAAATCATTTCCATAAATGATTAATTACTTCTATAAGTGATTAATCATTTCCATGATTGATTAATTAATTAATTAATCACCAATTAAATATCATATATTTAATTTCAGACCTTCTATTAGTTAATTAATTAATTACCCAATTAAATATCATATATTTAATTTCAGGCCTTCAATTAATTAATTCTATAATATGAATCAAATTCATATTAAAATTTGAACTCCTTCAAATTCTCTTATATCCTATAAATCTAATATGAATCAAATTCGTATTAATATTTGAACTTCTTCAAATATTTATTTCTCTCATAGACTATAGTTTAATTAAATCTCATTTCATTTAAACTAAATTGAATAATTAATTAATTCATCTTCTAATTAAATAACATATATTTAATTAGACATATATTTGAACTCTTTCAAATATATCAATCTCTCAATATAATAAATTTTAATCTCAAATTAGACCTTATATTTTAATGCATCACTATACATTATATTAATTTGTATCTCATACAATTAACTTAATTCCCAATATGAATTTGAACTATTCAAATTCTCTCAAGATATATTTGTTCCTAATTACTCTTTACGAGCTAACAGGGGGACCTAATGGACCTACAGATCAGAAGCTCCAATGATATGAGGTTAATCGATTAAACTCATTAATCAAGTTAACCAATATTCATTAACTGTGGGTCATTCCACTAAAGATCCACAACTGAACTCTTCTCACTATAGAACATTATTGTGTCCATGGATATAGATCTATACCGTTTTACCCCTGTGTTACATTTGTCTCTTTAAGTACCAGTGCTCCTCTAATGAACAACTTGTTTATGGTCCAACCATTAAACAGAAAGTCCCTCTCGGGCCAGTGAGAGGGCGAGATCCCTTTGTTAAAGTCCTGGAGTCACCACTTAAGGGAACACTCATCTACTTCTCCTAGAAGTGGGAAGGAGTGAATTCCATCTTGTGTTGTCATGTCCCTAGCCCCACACTCGGTCTTGTCCCCAAGAAGGTAGGCTTATTGAGTCGGCGTGCAGGCCACTCTCACCCATACTAATCAAAGGACAATCCCTCGTGAGAAGGAGTTCATGACACACTCAGGATTAAGACTGAGTACCTAGTTCATCCTATAGAAACAATAACCTAACTAGTTAACGATGTTACATCTAGTGGTTTACTATTTCGTGGTCCGGTCTTATGCAAACTCATTGCATAGGATACCCCCGCTCGCATGTCTCCTACATGGACGCCTTGGATCAATACGTCTGTATCCAATACAAAGCGGGCCGTATCACATAGTGTTACCAGGATAAGGTACCCATCCTTATCCCTGTACTATAGACCTTTTAGGTTGTTACTTGAACACCGATCCCGATATGTCCCCACATACTAGTTCAAGTCACATGTAAACAACCTTGGATCTTAGTTTATTGGATTTGGGTCAAATTGTGCAATATTTAACAATAACACTTTATTGTAGAAACTCAATTACACTTTATTGAAACAAGTATACAATTTGTTTACATTCACTATCTACGAGTTTTAGGGCATAAAACCCAACATAAATAACTACCTTTTGGAGAGTTATCACACCCCCAAACTTGAACTATTGCGCGTCTCGAGCAATACTAACCAACCTTTCCTTAAGAATTCAAAACGTTAGACAAAGACTAGCTTAATCAAACCAGATAATCCATCACTACCTTCAACCTTTACCTGAGCATTCTGCAAAACCAAGCTCTGCTGCAGCAAAATAATTCTTCCGGCATGGACAAATAATCACCACTTTTAACTCAATTCTAAGAACTTGCCACAGCCTAGCTCTATTAACAAACATTTTAAAAACACATTTCCAAGGGGTTTATATTTTTGTTTTTCAGACTTAAAGCAACCCTACAGTCATAAGCTCTTAAGCATGGGACGACCCACTTTATGGTGCAGTATACCCTTGCCTCAAACTCATCACCAACTAGGCTAAATACTCTTTATAAAACTAAAAAATCCTTAGTTATTCTACCTCTTGCCCCTCAGAAGGACAACATTTTATGATGAAGCTCACCTAAGTTCTGGGAGACAGAAAAAATGCTGGATTAACATTCATCCTTCAAAACTTTTGCTCCATGAATTTTCTCAGCAAAATTTTCAACAATCAATTTTTCAGCAAATACTAATTTCTTCTCATTTTCACATTTCCTAAGTCATCTTTTGATGCGAAGACAAACTGTGGGTATAAAAAATGTTCCCGGTTACTCTATAACCTAATAAAATTTTAAATGAAGGAGAGGAATGCTTGAGTAAAACAATTGGAGTAGTAAAAAGTCCCCCAAACTTGAATTATTCATTGTCCCCAATGAATCATTAATTTTTTTTTTTTTTTGCAATCATACCCCCAAACTTAAATTTTTCTATCTGAATTTTAAACTGAGCGTGGGACTAGAACTAAGCTTAAAGTGGATCTCATAAATCGACACTACCTCAGAATCTTCTTTGCCGCAGCAACGACCAGGCTAGAAGAAATGCTCAAGCAAAAGGTTTCTGGAGATCAGAATACCTTGATCTAATTAAGCTTAACCAGTCCAAGCTTAAAAAATTCAGAAGAAAATTAGTTAAGTTAGAGTTACTCAGTGCTCATAGAACAGAAACAATTTGGAAATTTCATTAAAACATAAAAAGAAATTACATAAGAATATATATTTTTTTAGAAGCAGAAAAAATAAAAAAGAAGCAATCATAACATCAACAGAAAAGGAGGTTAGAAAATGCATGAGCAATCCAAAATTTAAGAACAAAAATTATGCTCGCTCAGGGCCAGTTCATCATTCAGTCCTCTTGGCCTTGTTCATTTTCATCATCCTCTTCTCCTCTTTCAATCGGTGGGGGTGGAATCCAGGGGTTCAATAAATCTTCAGGGAATGCTGGAAGGGCTGGATACGGTTTGGAAAAATTCTCTTGTAGCGCCTTCTTCAGATTGGCATCACAATTTTTAACATAGTTCCAGAAGGTCAAAACTTGCCTCTCCGCAAACTTTTGCCTACTGGCCGAAAGTGCCAGTTGTTCTAAAATCGTGTTGATGTCGTAGACAAGTCCACCCTGATGTACCTCCTGCATACGCTGAAGCCGTGCCAAGTTAGGCGTGTCGATGATCCCCTTGTCAAACAAAATCACATCTCCCTCATTCTCTGGAACCCCTACTCTCTTACAAAGCATGGTAATAGTATTCGGAAAAAATAGCTTCCCCACCTTCTTCTTCCAACAACCAAAAATCTCATTAACAATAATCTTCCCTACATCAATGCTGAGAGACCGCAAAATCGCGAAAGCCAGAAGAACCCGTTCCCTTGAGACCGTCGAGTCATGAGTCGTTGGAAGCATCCTCTGTTTGATAAACCCCATCCATGTGTTCACTTCCCTCTTAAAATAAGCTGACTGGAACGTCCTTTTCTCTGTCTTTGACAGTTGCCACCATGCCCCTTCAATACCCACCTCCCGCACAGCATCGCTCAACTGCTCATTAGATGACGCTACAACCATCTCATTATACGCTGCGTGGGGGAAATTCTAAAGGTTATACAGTGTGTTAATAGCACTAGGACTCTAGTCCACTTCGACTCCTCTAACAATCACTTGGAAACCATCTTCTTTGTCAATATTATCATAAAATTCGCGCACCACCCGTGCATTTACAGACTCGGGCTTTGCACAAAACAATTCCCAGTTGTGGTCTGTAATGCCGGTCCTCAGAAAATGTGGAAGATCACCGTTAAATCCTCTCTCAAACAGGAAATCTCTTTTCAGAAGCTCAACATATTTTGCTCTGGCAGAATTGTTGACGAAGCGATCATACGGCAACTATGGCTCATCTACCTCATCAAGTTCTTCTGATGCTTCAGCAACACTTTTGCCATTTTCTGCCCTTCGCTTGTGCAACCGCTCTTCCTCAACTTTTTTCTCTGTTTCTTCTCTTACTTTTTCCTCGACCTCCTTCTTCTCACACTCTTCTTTCTCTGCATTTTCCCTTTCAGAATCAGTAGTTGGAGGTGAGGGGGTATCAATTCGGACTACCTTGAAGCGGCCCGCTTTTCGCTTAATGTGACGACGTTTGGACACCTCTGGCATGATCACCTCCACTCGAGCCTCCTGCACTAGCTCATTACCTCATTCAGATGCAACCTCTGCATGTTGTTCCTGCATTCCTCAGCCTGTTTTTCTTGAATCTCCTTGGTATTTCCTTCTTGAACTTCCTCTGTATCCGCAACCCTTGGCTCATTTTGCTCTGGATTTTGTTCCTCTGGTTCCTTCGGTTCTTCTTCAACCACTGTAGCAGCAAATGTGGAAAATCACCGTTAAATCCTCTCTCAAACAGGAAATCTCTTTTCAGCAGCTCAGCATATTTTGCTCTGGCAGAATTGTTGACGTAGCGATCATACGACAACTGTGGCTCATCTACCTCATCAGGTTCTTTCGATGCTTCAGCAACACTTTTGCCATTTTCTGCCCTTCGCTTGAGCAACCGCTCTTCCTCAACTTTTTTCTCTGTTTCTTCTCTTACTTTTTCCTCGACCCTCTTCTTCTCACGCTCTTCTTTCTCTGCATTTTCCCTTTCAGAATCAGTAGTTGGAGGTGAGGGGGTATCAATTTGGACTACCCTGAAGCGGCCCGCTTTTCGCTTAATGCGGTGACGTTTGGGCACCTCTGGCATGACCACCTTCACTCGAGCCTCCTG
This sequence comes from Luffa acutangula, assembly GCA_036850905.1. Lineage (NCBI taxonomy): Eukaryota > Viridiplantae > Streptophyta > Magnoliopsida > Cucurbitales > Cucurbitaceae > Luffa > Luffa acutangula. The sequence continues at coordinate 18,570,857 of CM072096.1, forward strand.
CACTGGCTCATTACCTCGTTCAGATGCAACCTCTGCATGTTGTTCCTGCACCTCCTCAGCCTGCTTTTCTTGAATCTCCTTAGTATTTCCTTATTGAACTTCCTCTGTATCCGCAACCCTCGACTCATCTTGCTCTGGATTTTGTTCCTCTGGTTCCTTCGGTTCTTCTTCAACCACTGTAGCAGCAACATCTTCCACAACCTTCTGTACAACTACTTGATCTTCAGTCCGCTGTTGCCTTCTTCTTCTTTTAACTTCTTTCTCCTTTGGCGTCTTCTTCTTCTTTGTTTTCACCTTCTGTACCTCGGGCGTAATGGGTACCTCCTCTTCCTCATTATCTCTCTCTTTTCTTGCTCTGGTTTTAGCCATTGAAGACTCAAAAGGAATTTTCTATCGCACACAGAGAAAGAAAGAAGAATGTAAATGACAAGGGATGAACAAGAAATTGAAGTGAGAAGAGCTTACCGAAGGCTTGAGACTAAATAGAGATGCAACAAATCAAATCGTAACCGAAAGATTTTGCCCCGTATTAAATGGATTTACCGTTCACATTTAATTTGCGAATCAAATCCACTAACGATAAAAACTTGAATTTAAATCGCCCATGGTAAATAACTGCGTGCTGTCAACGGCTAAACCGTTGGATTATCCCTGCGCGACACGTGGCAGCATCCATGCAATTTACCTGCCCACAGAAATTCAAAATCAAACGGTAAAAATAATTAATTCACAATAAAATCCTTCCTATTCGAAAGAATTGCTTCAGCCTTAACTATGCCGCAACAACCTTCTGAAAATATTACCTGGAGAATCTTGGATACGGAATACTCAAATCATTGAATTTAAATTTAAATTTAACCAACCAAATCAAATCTTATCTTTTTTATTTGAAGCCGAATAAATCAGAAAAAGTTCTTAATTAAACCCTATCTAAATAGAATTTAAAATAACTGAAAATATAAGCTAATAAAATCTAATTTAAACTAATCAGATTAATTAAAGGATAATTCAAATAAATAAATAAACCGAAAATAGAATTTAACACAATCCAGAAAAACTCTAATCGGAATAGATAAAATCTAAACTGCCAATAATGAAAATATACAAAACTAAATTCTTGTTTAAAATTGTGCAGAATTTTAACAACCTAAATCTAAACACTCGAACTAAAAAAAAAAAAACAGAAAATAAAAACAAACGCTGGGAGCTCAAAATATTGCTCTGTAAAATGCTCCCGCAAAAATCTTGCTCTTTCAATCATCAACCAGTTTGAGGGAAGGATATTTCGCCTGGAACTCCTCTCGCCAATAATGTTTCACACGCTGTCCATTCACTTTGAACACTCTCCCATCTTTTTCATCCTGCAAAGTAATTGCTCCATGGGAGAAAACCTCAATCACCATAAATGGCCCTAACCATTTAGATTTTAGCTTCCAAGGAAACAATTTCAATCTATAGTTATAAAGCAAAACTCTCTGAACCTTGACAAACCCTTTAGATTTAATTTTCTTGTCATGCCACAACTTAGTCTTTTTTGATACATTTTCGCATTTTCATAAGAAAATTGTCGAAATTCCTCTAATTCATTAAGCTGCAGCATTCTGATTGCTCCTCAGATCAAAATTCAACTTTTTCAAAGCCCAAAACGTTTTATGCTCAAGCTCTAATGGTAAATGACAAGCTTTCACATATACTAACCTATAGGGAGACATACCTAGAGGAGTCTTATAGGCTGTCCTATAAGCCCAAAGAGCCCCATCCAACCTAAAAGACCAATCATTTCAAGATGGATGGACTACTTTCTCTAGAATATATTTAATTTCCCTATTGCTTATTTCTGCTTGACCATTTTCTTGCGAGTGATAACCGGGTAGCTATCCTATGCTTAATCCCATACTTAGCTAAAAACTTAGTTAAGACATTATTAACAAAATGCATACCCTCATCACTCACTAGAGCTCTAGGCGTCCCAAACCATGCAAAGATGTGCGATTGAAGAAACCTTGCTACTGTCTTGGCATCATTCTGATGGCATGCGATGGCCTCAACCCACTTGGACACGTAATCAACTGCCAATAAGATAAAAACATTACCATTAGAAGGGGGAAATGGCCCCATAAAGTCAATACCCCACACATCGAATAATTCAACTTCCAAAATGTAAGTAAGAGGCATTTCATCACATTGCTTGTAGAACCAATGGGCATCCTTAAATAAGGTAGGCCAGAAGAATCCACAATACAAAATCCTCATAGCTGTCCTCTGACCGCTGAAATGACCTCCATACGGCGAAGAGTGACTTTGCTCCAGGATTTCCTTTCCTTCATCACCTGAAACACGCCTACGAATAATACCATCAGAGCATTGCTTGTACATAAATGGCTCATCCCAGTAGAAAAATTTTGCATCATGCTTAAACTTTTTCTTCTGCCTCCAAACCATGTCCATAGGAGTGACTCCCTTGACCAAGAAATTGACAATATCAGCATACCAAGGGACATCCTTGACTACCTTTACCTCAACAACAAAGAGCTATTCATCTGGAAAAGAATAAGAAATGCCAGATTGCTTCAACAAAGATGATGATGGATCAAGACGAGACAAATGATCTGCAATAACATTCTCTGATCCCTTCTTATCCTTCATCTCCAAGTCGAATTCCTACAATAATAAAACCCAACGAATTAGTCTAGGCTTTGCATCCTTTATAGACATTAAGTACCTTATTGTTGCATGATCCGTGAACACTATGACTTTGGATCCAACCAAATATGGCCGGAATTTTTCAAAAGCAAACACAACAACTAACAACTCCTTTTCAGTAGTTGTATAGTTGAATTGTGCCTCATTTAAAACTCTGCTTGCATAATATACATGATGGATAAATTTGCCCTACTTTTGCCCCAACATAGCACCTACTGCAACATCGCTCACATCACACATTACCTCAAATGGTAAATTCCAATTAGGTGCACAAAGAATGGGTGCTGAGATTAAAGCAGCCTTTAAAGTTTCAAAAGCCTTCCTACTGCAGGGATAAAAGCCCTAGCGCAGCGGAAACGATCAGAGATCTTAATCAGTCTAAATGCCGATTGGGAAACCAATACGACGACAAAAAGAGAAAATTTACAGCAAGAAAAGAAATATAAAACATGCTGTAACATGGATATAAAACATGCATAAACTAAAAGAAAAATCTAGATCTAATCTAGATAGGATCCTAATGATCAAAGGATTCAAGAAACCTTACCCTTGAAGAGTTTCTTGATTGTTTCACCATGTTTTTCCCCGAGTTCCTCTGAATAACAGCAGCAAAAAGAACGTTATCTCGTTGGAAATCAGCCTTGAACACCACCAAGCAATTGCACCAGTATTCTCGAATAGGATTTTGCGTTGGGAGCTTGTGGGAGCAATAAACACTAAGGATTCTCTGAAGAATTTTCTTTCTGTAGATCACAGAGAGAGCAAAACAAGAGAGAGCAAGAGAGAGGGAGAGTTTTTGCGTGAATGTGGGGATCGCCAAACTGAAAGAAGCCCCTTCCCATTTACCTATCGATCAGGAGAAGAAAACTAGGGCCACTTCAAGCACAACATCAGGTAACTGATTAATCAGTTACCTGATATTTTAATTAATTATAAATTAAAATAAAAAAAATTCTAATAATAATTAATGACATTTAATTAATCAACATTAATTAAATCAACATTAATTTAAATCCTATTTAAATTAATATCCTTCTTTAACCTATAGTTTAATTAAATCAAATTTAACTAAACTAAATCAATTAATTAATTCAAAATAAATGAATTAAATAAAATAATAAAATTGAATATCATATATTCAATTATTATTCTCTCTCATAAAACTATAGTACTAATGTACATCCAACACATTAATTATAACCTATAGTTTCAATATGAATCAAATTCACATTTAACTTAATATTCGAACACGTTCGAATATTCAATCCTTCCTTAGAAATTTACCTCAACGCCCTAAATGAGCTACCAGTGGGACCTAATGGACCTACAGATCAGAAGCTCCAACGATATGAGATTAATTGGCTAAACTCATTAACCAAGTTAAATCAATATTCGTTAACCGCGGTTCACTCCACTAAAGAACCACGACTGCACTCTTCTCACTGCAGATATATTTCTTTGTCCACGGATATTGACCATCAACAGCAAGTCAGCCCTTCACATGTGTTCGTACCCCAACTAGGCCAAATTACCGTTTTACCCCTAGGCTACCTCTTTGTCCTTAAGTACCAGTGTTCCTCTAATGAACAACCTGTTTGAGGTCCAACCAACAAACACAAATCTCTCTCGTGCCATAAAGAGGGTAGGGCCCATTGTTCAAGACCCAGAGACACCACTTAAGGGAACACACCTCTACTTACCCTAATATCGGGAAGGAGTGAATTCCATCTTGTAAGACTATGTTCCTAGCTCCCCACTCGGTCTTGTCCCCAAAATGGTAGGCTTATTGAGTCCGTGAACAAGCCACTCTCACCCGTACAAATCAAAGGACAATACCTCATGGACAGGAGTCCATAATCCACTCAGGATTAAGGCCAAGTTGCCTAGGTCATCCTAGTGAAATAGAAACCGAGCTAACTAACGGTGTTAGAGTTAGTGGTTAACTATTTTGCGGTCCGGTCTTTGTGCAAACTCATTGCACATGATACCCCCACTCGCATGTCAACTACATGAACGCGTTGGATCAATACGTTTGTATCAATATACAAAGCGGGTTGTATCCATTGTGTCACCAGATAAGGTACCCAGCCTTATCCAGCCTTATCCCTATACTACAGACCCTTTAGGCTAAAACTTGAACATTGATCCCCGTGTGTCCCTACATACTAGTTCAAGCCTCATTCCATTAGCCTTGGATGTTTAGTTTATTGGATTAGGGTTAATAAGACAAGATATAATACAAACATTAAATAATACATCACTTTTATAATGTTCGGGTCAAATGTACATTTACTATCTATGAGTTTTAGGGCATAAAACCCAACACCTACAATCTGCATTAAAGTAAAAAACATGATCAGTACACAATAAGTTACAAAGAGGTTTATTGATTTTTGAAAAATACTTTATGAACCTTCTATAAAATCCAGCATGACCTAAAAAGCTCCGAATTCCTTTCACTGAATTCAGTGGTTCTAATCTTTCAATCACTTCAATTTTTGCTCTATCAACTTCTAGACCATCCTTAGAAATCCTATGACCTAACACTATGCCCTCCTTCACCATGAAGTGACATTTCTCCCAATTGAGAACTAGATGGGTATCCTGACATCTTTTTAACACTTTACCCAAATTATCTAAACAACTCTGAAAAGACCCCCAAAAACTGAAAAATCGTCCATAAATACCTCAATAGTGGACTCAATCATATAAGAAAAAATTGCTAACAAACACAGCTGAAATGTTGTTGGAGCATTGCAGAGGCCAAAAGGCATTCGCCTATAAGCAAACAGTCCATAAGGGCAGGTGAAAGTGTTTTTTTCCTGATCCTCAGGAGCAATAGTAATCTGGTTATACCCAGAATAACCATCTAAGAAACAATAGTAGGCCTGACCAACTAATCTATCCAACATTTGATCAATAAATGGTAATGGCTTTATTGAGCCTCCTGTAATCCATGCAAACCCTCCAACCAGTTACTGTCCTGGTTGGGATCAACTTATTATCTTTATTGCTCACCATAGTGACACCTCCTTTCTTAGGAACACATTGGACAAGGCTTACCCAATTGTTATCTGCAATTGGATAAATGATCCTAGCATCCAACCATTTAATCACCTCCTTTTTAACAACCTCTTTCATTGTAGGTGTAGACACCGTATTTGGTCTGGCTTGATTTTTAGTAAAAATATTTGAATTTTTCCAATATGTCATGGTCAATTTCGTTTTTTGGTATGTGATAGCGAGCAGAAATGTCGCTATTTTAGTCTCAATTTATTAAGCTTTTTGGTGCTTTAATCGTGTTTTTAATGAATATATGTAATGAATTTTGCTATTTTGTCTTTAGGAGCATAAATGATGATTTTGGGAGAAAAAGAGCCATTATTGAAGTAATTATAACCCAAATCAAAGTATGAAGCATTTGTAAGCCCAAAGAAGACATCCATGAAGAAAAGACCGAGAGAAATGAAGAAGAAGGCCCAAAAATCAGCCCAAAAGGAAGCTGATTTTTCTGGAAAATCTGGACAGCGTCGAGACGCTTAGCAAGGCAGCGTCGCGACGCTGCCCTTTCTTGTTGCCCAAGCCGCGTGCGCAGCAGCGTCGCGATGCTTGGCAAGGCAGCGTCGCGACGCTACCCCTTTTCCAGGCCTATAAATAGGCGCCCTTGGTGCCTCATTTCAATCATCAATCATCACTCAATCATCCACCACTCATTCTTCCTTCCTTAAGACTCCTTTTTTGGAGCCCCTCTCAAGGCTTTTGAGCCTTTTTGAGAGGGTTCTTCTAGTGGGAATTTTTGGGGAATTTTGGGAAGCAATTCTAGAGGCCCGAGGAGTAGTCAGCGGAGGCTCCAAGCGTCAGCAAGGGGTTTTTTCGACGGTCAATTCCTTTTCCTTTATGCTTTTTAATATGCTTTCCCTTGTAATTATGGTGAATATTATGTGTAGCTAAACCCCCAATTTGGGGTCTTGAAATGAAATGTTAGTGGAGATATTGTTATAATTTCTTGTCTCTTGCCCATGTCCTAATTATTTGTATGGATGTGCTTAATGCTTTACTCAATCTGGCCAATTGTGTAATGATTCGTTTCTTAATGGAAACTCGACGGAGAGAAATTAGGACAGATCATAATCCATGCAACTAGTTTAATTGCCCGTTGTGACACCGGGATTAGTTGATTAAACATAGATTCCTAAAATGAATCAGAGCGTAATAATTAATGATTTTTAATAGCGCTAAGGACACTTAGGTTGTTAAAATAAATTAATTACAATTAGGGGAGACCGACAGGAGAACCTATGTGATTAACGGAGATTCTAGGTTTATAATTAGTTTGGCAATGAGATAGGATAATTATAGCAATTATTTAGCTAATCATTGATTTTCAAGACCCCTCTTCCCGCTTAAAGAAAACTCTTTCTCCACATTTTATTTCTGATTGATCAAATTTGTTTTTATTTAATCATTTTAAATTAAATCTTCTTATTTCATGAACGTGGTCCCTAAATATTATTTCACCTAAGTATTTTCAGTGCTCAAGAGAATTTTAATTAATTGCTTAAGTTTCGCTTCGCCTCCCTGAGGATTCGATACTCGGAATACTTTCCGTTTTATATTACTTGTGGCCCGTGCACTTGCGGAAAATCGACCAACAAGTTTTTGGCGCCGTTGCCGGGGAGGCTTGATTTTTAAGCAAAAATTAATTTTTCTTGACATCGAAAAGAAAAGGGTAAATGGTAATTTAGGTGTAAATATTTTTTTTTTCATCATTTTGTGAATATTATTTTTTTTTCATTTTTGTTTGGTTCTTTTTGTTATCTGGGAGCATTGTATGCGAAGAAACAAGGTGGTTGATCTGTTTCCGTTAGATCTTGAGATTAACAGGACTCTAAAATTCATTAGAAGAGAAAAAAGATTAACAGAAACGATGGCCCACCAAGAAGAAGCTCCCAAGGCAATTAGAGATTTTCTGCAGCCAGTTCTTCCTACCGAGAATTCTGGAATTGTTTACGCCCCATCCAAGCTACAAATTTTGAGCTCAAAACAGGGCTGATTCAGATGGCACGCGATAACTCGTTCAAGGGACATCCTTCCGAGGACCCCCATTCTCATCTGCGATCATTCCTAGAAATATTCGGGACAGTAAAGATGAACGGAGTTCCGGCCGACGCAATCAGATTGAGGCTGTTTCCATTTTCCCTACAGGATAAAGCAAAAGATTGGCTCGAATCAGTCGAGACGGGCAGCATCAGTACTTGGGACGAGCTTGCCCAGGCTTTTCTGACAAAATTTTTTCCACCAGCTAAGACTACCAAGCTGCGGACTGAAATAGGAACATTCAGACAGCTTGACGAGGAGCAGTTATACGAAGCGTGGGAAAGATATAAGGAAATGCTTAGGCGATGCCCCCAACACGGATATCCTGATTGGCTTCAGGTACAGTTATTCTATAATGGATTAAACCCCTCCACGAAGACAGTCCTTGACACATCAGCAGGAGGGAGTTTTCTTTCAAAAACAGTGACAGAAGCCAAAGACCTGCTTGAGGAAATGGCGGCAACAAGTTATCAATGGCCGACGGAGAAAGGAACAGTTACAAAAAAGGCTGGATTATATGAATTAGATGAGTCAAGTTCACTGAAAGCGCAGCTGGCATCTCTGACCAATGCACTAAACAAATTGACGTCATCTGAGGTGGTCAAGTCCATTTCCACCTTAGCTGAAGGACATTCGAAGAAAGAAGGTCAAGATGTGGAAGAAGTTCAATACATAGGAAATAGATCATATACTCAAGGAGTACCGAACTTCTACCACCCCAGTCTACGCAATCACGAGAACTTCTCATATGCGAATACGAAGAATGTTTTGCAGCCACCCCCAGGTTTTGCATCAACGAGTACTCCTGAAAAGAAAAATAATCTGGAGGAGATGGTGGCTTTATTCATCAAGGAACAAAGAATATTGAATGTGAGTCTCCAGACATCAGTAAACAACCACGACGCAGCTCTAAAGAATATGGAAGTGCAGATAGGTCAGATTGCTTCAGCAGTAAATGCCCTGCAGAAGGGAAAATTTCCAAGCGATACTGAGCCTAACCCGAAAGAGCAGTGTAAGATGGTGGTTCTGAGAAGTGGAAGAAGACTGGAGGACAGTTTAGAGAAGAAAAAGGAAGAAGAAAAGAGAAGGGATGAAGTTGAAGGGGCTGAGGCACAAAAAGCCTCCTCTGAAAGGTTCCAACATCCGTCCAACTCTATTGAATTAAAATGTGATTTTTCTAACAGCTGTGCAGGTAAAAAAGAAAAAGAGAGGCAGAATGACAAAGAGAAGATGACTGAGGAAGAAGTGGTTCCATGCAACCACCATGACAGAGGTTCGCATATTAGCCCGCCCAAGCGGAGGGGCGAATGTCCAACCTTTGATTACAGGGAGTTACCTTTTCCTCAGAGATTTAAAAATATCAAATTAGATGAACAATTTCAAAAATTTTTAGAAATGTTTAAAAAGTTGACTGTGAATATTCCATTGGTAGAAGCTTTGTATAATATGCCAAATTATGGAAAATTCATGAAGGAAATGCTTTCTAAAAAGAAAAGTCTGAAAAAAGAAGTTTTTAATTTATCTGAAAGTAGCAGTACCATCATTTCTGGTAGGATACCCTCTAAGCAAAAAGATCCAGGGAGTTTTACTGTTCCCTGTACCATAGGAGAAGTATCCTTTGATAGGGCTTTGTGTGATTTAGGAGCAAGTATAAATTTGATGCCCTACTCTGTGTACAGGAAGATTGGTTTATCAGGTATGACAGACACCGACGTCACTCTCCAGCTTGCTGACAGATCGATTACCCACCCGATGGGTGTTGTGGAGGACGTGTTGGTGAAAGTCAACAAATTCATCTTTCTTGTAGATTTCGTGGTACTGGACATGAAGGAGGACAAAGAAGTGCCAATTATCTTAGGCAGACCTTTCCTAGCCACTGGTAAGGCTGAGATTAGCGTGCATACAGGTAAGCTTACCTTGAACATTGATGATGAAAAAGTCGTGTTTAGTATTTTTGGCCAAGATGAATCTGTTTGTAGCTTGCATACATGTTTTTCTGTTGGGCCTGAATACTTGACTGATGACGATGAAGAGGTAGACTATAATCTTGGCCTAGGCTTAGGAGAAATGCTTGTTGATAATATGGATTTTGATCATGATGCATATATGGATAATCCTCTGTTTGAAAATGATTTGGATCTGCCTGACTTTGAAAATGAATTAGACTTGCCTGATTGTGAAAATGAAAGATCTGCAGTTGATGATTTACCTTCCTTTGAAAATGAATTGGAATTGCCTGAAATGAATAATTTTGATGATGATATTGAATTGCCTGACATTGAGCATGAACATAAAAGGCATAAAAAAGATTGCTCGATAAATAATTTTGAGTCTGACCATGATTACAGTGAATCTATTGAGTCTAATCTTGACATTCCTGAATGCATGAATCCTGACAATGTGAATACTTTCTTTTCATGTCCTGATGATGTGTATAGCATAGAAACTGATCCAGAAGAACTCGAATCTGTGAATAGTATAGAATCGGATCCTGAAATTCTTGAATTCTTTAATTCTTCTGATGATGAGTCATGTGATAGCTTAGTTGAATCATTTTTTAATTCTGAGTCTGAAGGATCTACTGAGCATGTAGATATTTTTTCTGATGAATGGACTGGCATGATTGATAGGCCATCTCTAGATCCTAGACCAGTAGATATTTTATTGCTTGATGACTCTGTTAACAATTGTTTTGAGAATAGAGATTTAGAAAAGAGATTTGATGCAGCAGATTATTTTCTGAAATGTTATTATGAGAATCTCTTTAGTGAAGATGGGCCAGGGGAAAGTTTTTTTTCTCCCCTGTTTGTGGTTTGCAATTCGGTGCGTGATTTCTTGCAGAGCCCGGAGGATGATGAAAATTTTTATTTTGAGCCTCCGTAAGCGTGCCGAGCCTAGTCTAGCTAAAGACGTTAAAGAAAGCGCTGCTTGGGAGGCAACCCAAGGATTAAAGTAGTTAGTTGTTTTTGCGGTAAATAATTTTCTTTGCTCCGTGATCCAATTTTGTTTTGCAGGATCACCTTAGCAAATCCCAAAAATTCCACATTTCCCATTTTTCATGGATCCAAAGGAAGAGGATGAAGCGCTCCTAGCTCAGGGAAGTCTCAGTATCTCTCTTTATGCTTTTCTGTTTTAAAACATTGGGGACAATGTTTAGTTTAAGTTTGGGGGGGAGGTTTCCGCTGTGTTGAGCATATGTAAATTCTGTTGGATGCATGAATAGATAGCCATGATAGCCAAGGATGTGATTTTTGAAATTTTGGGAGAAAATGGTTTATATGTTGTGGAATCTGGGAGCACGGCAGAAATTGTGAAATTTTAAAATTTTTTTGATACTTAGTTTTGATGTCTAAAGCATGCAATAGTCTTATCTAATGACGTCTTTGAAAATCTAGATTCTTATTATGGTTTTCAAAGTTGTTGTCACCCCGATAGGCTTAGTTTCTAATATCAGGAAGTTCATGCTTGATTGCTCTAAAGAACTAGGTAAGAAAAAATGTTATGCCTGCTGAGAGAAAAGAAAAAGCAACAAAAGAAAATGTGAGAAAAAGAAAATCTGTTGAAAAAGAATTTTTGCTTGCTCAAAAGAAAAAAAGCCTAGGGGTAAAAAGAGCTACCTGCGGTGTGATCAGTTAGGCCAACCAAAGAATAAAATTCGGGTTAAGGGTCCCTGCACCGTAGTGTGAAAGCTAGTACCATTAGATATCAAAATGCAAGTTTGGGGGAGGAGCAAAAGAAAAAGAAAAAAAAAAAGAGAAAAGAAAAAGAAAAAGAAAGAAAAAGAAAAATCATGTGAGAATTCTGCTCCCCCATGAGAAAAGAAAAAGATGACAGGCACCTTAGTTACTTTTTTTTGCATGATAGAAGGACTCCGAAGTATTAGGGGCTCTTAGCCAGTGTAGGGGGAAAACAAATGGAGAAAGCCATAAGACTAATCTAGGTTAGTAAAAGAATCAATAGATAAGTCTTGAGCATGCTATTCATTAATCTTAAGTTCAAACTAGTTTAAGATTTCTTCAAGAGTATGCGGTGCTTGCTTATCCCACTTGCATGTTTTCCATTCGATCCTAAGAATTCAAAAATCATTGAGGGTTGAGCGATTCTATTTCATGCATCTTTAGAATTTATTTTGCTCGGGACTAGCAAAAGCTTAAGTTTGGGGGTGTGATAGCGAGCAGAAATGTCGCTATTTTAGTCTCAATTTATTAAGCTTTTTGGTGCTTTAATCGTGTTTTTAATGAATATATGTAATGAATTTTGCTATTTTGTCTTTAGGAGCATAAATGATGATTTTGGGAGAAAAAGAGCCATTATTGAAGTAATTATAACCCAAATCAAAGTATGAAGCATTTGGAAGCCCAAAGAAGACATCCATGAAGAAAAGACCAAGAGAAATGAAGAAGAAGGCCCAAAAATCAGCCCAAAAGGAAGCTGATTTTTCTGGAAAATCTGGACAGCGTCGAGACGCTTAGCAAGGCAGCGTCGCGACGCTGCCCTTTCTTGTTGCCCAAGCCGCGTGCGCAGCAGCGTCGCGACGCTTGGCAAGGCAGCGTCGCGACGCTACCCCTTTTCCAGGCCTATAAATAGGCGCCCTTGGTGCCTCATTTCAATCATCAATCATCACTCAATCATCCACCACTCATTCTTCCTTCCTTAAGACTCCTTTTTTGGAGCCCCTCTCAAGGCTTTTGAGCCTTTTTGAGAGGGTTCTTCTAGTGGGAATTTTTGGGGAATTTTGGGAAGCAATTCTAGAGGCCCGAGGAGTAGTCAGCGGAGGCTCCAAGCGTCAGCAAGGGGTTTTTTCGACGGTCAATTCCTTTTCCTTTATGCTTTTTAATATGCTTTCCCTTGTAATTATGGTGAATATTATGTGTAGCTAAACCCCCAATTTGGGGTCTTGAAATGAAATGTTAGTGGAGATATTGTTATAATTTCTTGTCTATTGCCCATGTCCTAATTATTTGTATGGATGTGCTTAATGCTTTACTCAATCTGGCCAATTGTGTAATGATTCGTTTCTTAATGGAAACTCGACGGAGAGAAATTAGGACAGATCATAATCCATGCAACTAGTTTAATTGCCCGTTGTGACACCGGGATTAGTTGATTAAACATAGATTCCTAAAATGAATCAGAGCGTAATAATTAATGATTTTTAATAGCGCTAAGGACACTTAGGTTGTTAAAATAAATTAATTACAATTAGGGGAGACCGACAGGAGAACCTATGTGATTAACGGAGATTCTAGGTTTATAATTAGTTGGGCAATGAGATAGGATAATTATAGCAATTATTTAGCTAATCATTGATTTTCAAGACCCCTCTTCCCGCTTAAAGAAAACTCTTTCTCCACATTTTATTTCTGATTGATCAAATTTGTTTTTATTTAATCATTTTAAATTAAATCTGAACGTGGTCCCTAAATATTATTTCACCTAAGTATTTTCAGTGCTCAAGAGAATTTTAATTAATTGCTTAAGTTTCGCTTCGCCTCCCTGAGGATTCGATACTCGGAATACTTTCCGTTTTATATTACTTGTAGCCCGTGCACTTGCGGAAAATCGACCAACAGTATGCAACCAAGAGTGTAGCTCAACTGGCATAACCCTGTACTGAAATCACTAGATCTGTGGTTCGAATCTTTCTCCCCACATGTTATAAAAAAAAAATTGTTTTTTGGTTTGCATTGTTCATTTTCATTTCATTTTATTTTATTTTTTATTTTTTATTATTTTTATTTTTTTTCTTTTTGGTCTTCCACTCCCCATTCCTTCTCCTTCCCCCTCTCCCCCTTCTTCTCCCAACCTTCCACTCTCTCCCCATCTTTCTCAACCCATTTCCCTTTTCCCTCAACCGTTTCTCCAAGCTCTCCTATAAAAGGAGAGCTTATGGAGGGATGAAGACGACAACAATGTGGTGGGAAATAAGAGAACAATGAGAGAAAGTGAAGAAATGAGTGATGAAAATCTAAGAAAATTTGAGAGAGAAAGAGGTGAAGTTTGAGAGAGAAATGAGTGAAGTTTGAGAGAGAAAGAGAGAAATTTTAAGCTTTTGAAAGATTGAGTTGCTCATTGTTTCGCGGCCACCGCTCACCACATCGCCGCCGCCGTTGAAGATCTACGCCGCCGCCACTCCGACGCCTGTAGCCACCTTGAACTCCAACCATCTAGCAGTAGCTCCGACCCACATTCTAGTGAATTTCCATGGAAGAAAAGGAAAAAGAAAAGTAGAAAATCGTGGTGTAGAAGAAGAAGGGGAAAGACAAAAGAAATTGGTAAAGGTGGTGGGTCTCACCTATTTTATTTATTATTCTTTTTTTTGTTGGTTTATTATTTTCTCTCATTTCTTTTATAATTTAAAAAAAGAAGCACAATTTTTTTTTCCTTTCAAAAGTTGTATATTTTTTTCTCCACTTTGATTTTAAGTTAGAATTCACAAATCAATTTCAAAGTAGCTTTCATTGAGATTTTTCAAAAACAATTTTAATTAGGTTTTATTAGAAATTTATAATTTGTATTGGTTTTAATCTGGAATTTCAAATTGATGACAATTTGGTTTTAATTGAAATTTAAAGGCCAAAATGCATATAAATTGGAATTTTCAAATCAATGTCTATTTAATTTTAAATTGGAAATAAATCTCAATTTTAGTTAAATTAGAAATTAATCTTAATTTTAATTAAATTGGGAATGTCTATGGACTTTAATTGAAGTTCAATTTCAATTTTTGTTTACATTACAATCTCAAAATCAATTTCAATTAGGCTTTAACATGAAACTTCTAATTTGATTTTCACTTTGGTTATAATTGACTGGAATTTGAATCAATGTCTTTAATTCACATTAGAGATCTCAATTCAGTTCTAATTTAATTTTAATTTGAAGGGTTGGTTTGAATTCCATTTTGATTTTAAATTCGGATTTTCAATTCAATTTCATTTTAGTTTTAAATTGATCCAATTTAATTTGGTTTAATTTGGAATTTTAGAAATTAATCCCAATTTGATTTAGTTTAGGTTTTTTCATTATTTATTTATTTTTTATTCAATTAACCAAATAATTTCAATCTGATTTTAAATTAAATTTTCGTAATCATTTTTAGTTTGGTCTAAGTTTAAAATTAAATTTGGGATTTCAACTTTCCTTTGTTTTCAATTTGACATTGCCCAAATCAATTTAAATTGGAACTTAATTTGGAATTTCAATTTTTCCTCAATTGGCTTTAATCTCAAATTCAAAGAGTTTCAAAGTGATTTTGGATTTTTTTCAAATGAATTTCAAATTGTATCTAATTAATTTGGAATTTCTAAGTAAAATTCAAAATAGGTTTTAATGTAGAATTTCAAAATCAATGTCAATTTGGTTTAATTTGGATTTCAATTCCATTTCATTCTTGGTTTTAAATTAACTCAATTTCAATTTAGTTTTGGTTTGAGATTTTCAAATAGAATTTTAATTTTCCTTTGATTGATTTTAATTTGAATAAAATCTCAAATTGGTTCAATTTGTGATTTTGATATTCACAAATGAATTTCAATTTGATTTTAATTTAGATTTTCAAAATTGATTTCAATTGGATGTAAATTGGGTTTCTTAAATAAATTCAAAATAGGTTTTGATTGAAAATTTTGAAGTCAATCTTAATTTGGTTAATATTTGAATTCCTTCAAATGATTTAAATTTGAAATACCCATGAATTTCAAAGTGAATTTTAATTTGGTATTTAAATTTGAACTGTTTAAATGAATCTCAAATGGGATTTAATTTGAAGTTTCAAATTGGATTTCAAGGAAAGTTTTTTTAAGTTGATTATGGAAACTCTAGGCTAGTTTTGTCTAAGAACGGGTATTTAAGCTGACCGAAAGGGAACACCCTGTCTGGAAATTAGCCTAGATATTTTTGAAATCAACTTGAATTTGGTCTTAATTTAGAATTTTGAAATCAACTTCAATTTGACTTTCAATTGGAATTCTCAAAACAATTTCAAAATGACTTTTAAACTGAGATTTCCAATTGAATTTCAATTTGGTTTTAGTTCGAATTTCTAAATGATTTAACTTTCTTTCAATGGATTATTTCAAATTCTTTGTTAATTTTTTAACTTTAAAATTTATAATTCTTTTTTTTAAATTTGGAAAATATAAAAAATATATTTCTTTTTGTTGAATGGTGTCATACCACTCATAATTATTAATTCACATTTTATTCCAAAAATGTGAAATAATAGACATGGGACAAATAATATCATGTAAAACCTATGACGGAGTTGAGATAAGTTCTCTCAAATTCTTGAGGTGACAAATTTTCTTTTAATTAAGAGAAGATTTCAACATGACAAACAATTATTGGGTATAACTCCACTCACTACATCAAAACCTTACTTTGATTTTTAAAGCTAAGGTAGGATCAAGTGAGACATTTGTTAATTGATTTTTTTCTTCAAAAATTAAGGAACGTTTCATGTTATAAAAGGATAATTTTAAAATAAAATGTGGTAACCGTTTTTTAAACGGGTTTTGTAGGGGTGCTAACACCTTTCCTACACTCAATCGACTCCCGAGCCTAATTTTTGGTTTTCAAAGACCGATTTTTTCTTTAAAACGGGTGACCAATAACACCCCAAGATGATTGGTGGCGACTCCAAACCTCTATTCTCGAAAGAGACCCTTAGGAAAGGACGTCGGCCGCTCCGCGTCGCGATGACGTTGCGACAGCTTGGCGACTCCACTGGGGACTTTAGAGAGTCAAGCCACTTTGATAACTGCCCAAAAGGTAGTTATTTAGGCCTCATTTATATAAGGATTTGTGTGTCTTTAATGCTTAATAGGGTTGGTTTTAGAGAGATATTACATGATTTAACCCATTTGGAAGAATGGAAGCATTGTAAATTATTTTGTGCAGATTATGCTGCTGAGCGATTGGAGGGAGCAAAATCTATGCTGCAGCAAAACTGGGAAAAGAAACTGCCACATCACAGCTCGTTAGCCAACTTCATGAACCGACTTCTGTTGAGTTATTTTCGTGATAAAGGATCAAGGAGAGCCTTACACGTGTCCTAGTTGACCTAATTCAAGCCTCCCATCCTTCTATAAAAGGAAGTAGCCGTCAAAGTCAAAATCATTCCATGTTTTCCCTTGGAAGCCGAATAGTATAGGGAGATTGAAGATTATCAAGAACACCATCATCCGCAATCTGATTAGGGAGTTTATTTTCTTTATCAACTTGTGGTTATGGACATGCATACTCAGATTGTAATTCGTATTCCTATGCCTATTATGAACTAAGTAGCTTAGGGTGTTGGTTAGGAATAATGTGATTACTGTGCTTCATCTCTAGTAATAAATTGACTATCGCATTTTGGTTAATTGTTGTGCTTATTCTTATTTTATGCCCGCCTGGCCAGCCGGTATGGATAACTCTCTCTAGTTTCAGGGATGATTTAGAGAGTGTGTGGCAATTATCCACACTACGATCATTGTGTATTGGTGAACGCCAGTGACTGAGCTAGGGATAGCCAGTTGCCTTGTGCTTGATCGGTCGCTCTTCATTGGGTTTGAAACATATCCCAAAAGATCCGGAGTTCCGGGAGGAATCCACTAATAATACTGCGAGAAATGCACGATCAATAATATTGCTAGAGCATATCTTAAAACAATCACTAAAGCCTAACCAGCGCCTGTCTTTAATCTGTCTATCTATTTGTTTACTCGTTGTTCTGTCATTTATTTTGCTACAGCATAATTCTTATAAAACCCAATCATTTTTATTATCTTCGAAACCATTAGGAAGTTACGCAAAATAGATAAAGTGGAAGCTCATTCAGACCTTGGATTGATAATATTACTTGCTGCAGACTGTGTATACTTGCACAGGAATTCTAGAGTATTTTATACTATATTTTTACTCACTCTAGGAACCTAACAAGTTTTTGGCGCCGTTGCCGGGGACTTGAATAAGTTTTTATCTGATCTGTTTTGTGTATGTGTTTTAGTGGTTTGGTGCTAGAACTTTTTGATTGTTTCTTTTGTTTTTGCAGGTGTGATTTTGGTGCATGAGCGATTCGTCTGGGGTACGGTTTGAGCTTGATCCGGAAATCGAAAGGACATTTAGGAACAGAAGGAGGGAGCAGCGCAGAAACCAGATGGAGAACGTGCCGCAACTCCCGCAGGTTCCTGAAGGTCCAGCAGTAGTGAACCCCCAGCAGAATCCGTTGCTGCAGCAAAACCCACTGTTTGAGCAAAATGAGCAGCGAAATAATCAGGCTGAGAATCCTATCTTGATAGCGAACGATAGGACCAAAGCCATTCGAGCGTATGCTGTCCCGATGTTTAATGAGTTGAATCCAGGGATTGCACGTCCCCAAATCCAAGTGGCGAACTTTGAAATGAAACCGGTAATGTTTCAGATGTTGCAAACCGTGGGGCAATTCCATGGTTTGTCATCTGAAGACCCTCATTTACATCTTAAGTCTTTTCTAGGAGTTAGTGATTCTTTTGTAATTCAAGGAGTGCCTAGAGATGCTCTTAGATTAACTTTGTTCCCGTATTCTCTTAGAGATGGAGCAAAGTCATGGTTAAACTCTTTTGCTCCAGGATCAATTAGGACGTGGGATGAGTTAGCTGAAAATTTTTTGAGTAAATATTTCCCACCTAATAGAAATGCTAAATTAAGGAGTGAAATAGTAGGGTTTAGGCAACTTGAGGATGAGACTTTTAGCGAGGCTTGGGAGAGGTTTAAGGAGCTTTTACGAAAGTGTCCCCACCATGGGTTACCTCATTGTATTCAAATGGAAACATTTTACAATGGTTTAAATGGAGTAACCCAAGGTATGGTCGATGCTTCGGCTGGAGGGGCCCTTTTCGCAAAAACTTTTGATGAAGCCTATGAAATTTTAGAAAGAATATCTATTAATAGTTGTCAGTGGTCGGATGTTAGAGGCACGGATAAGAAGGTTAAGAGTGTATTAGAGGTTGATGGTGTGTCCACCATTAGGGCTGATCTTGCAATGATTGCTAATGCTCTTAAGAATGTGACAGTGATTAGTCATCAACAGCCACCAGCTATGGAGCCTGCAGCAGTGGTGAACCAAGTCACGGATGAAGCATGTGTCTATTGTGGTGAAGACCACAACTACGAGTTTTGCCCCAGCAATCCAGCTTCTGTGTTTTTTGTAGGTAATCAGAGGAACAACCCTTATTCTAACTTCTATAATCCAGGATGGCGCAACCACCCCAACTTCTCATGGGGAGGTCAAGGAAATAACGTACAAGCGCAACAAAAGATGAACCAGCCGGGATTTGCTAAAGCGCAGGTTATGCCCCAGCAAAATAAGCCGGCTTTGCCCCAGCAAAATTTGGGAAATTCCTTCGAGGCGATGATGAAATAATTTATGGCTCGTACAGATGCTGCAATTCAAAGCAATCAAGCTTCGATGAGGGCCCTGGAATTGCAAGTGGGTCAGCTAGCTAATGAGCTCAAGGCAAGGCCTCAAGGGAACCTTCCCTCGGATACTGAACACACTCGAAGGGAAGGTAAGGAGCAGGTAAAGGCAGTTACTCTTAGGAGTGGTAAGCCATTAGAAGAAAGAATTGAGCCTAGTATAACCTAGGTTGTAGATAAAAATGGTGATAGAGATAATAATGTTGTTGTCGAGAAAGAGTTGGAGTCTAGTCAGGGTGCTGGAGGCAGCAATGAAAATGCTGGAGCATCTGGTTCTGTGCCAGATGTAGAACCACCATATGTGCCGCCCCCACCTTATGTACCACCTCTACCTTTTCCACAAAGGCAAAAGCCTAAGAATCAGGATGGTCAATTAAAAAGTTTTTAGAGATTCTTAAGCAGTTGCACATAAATATCCCTTTAGTAGAAGCTATAGAGCAAATGCCTAATTATGCTAAATTTCTTAAGGATATTTTGACTAAAAAGAAAAGGTTAGGTGAATTTGAAACTGTATCTCTTACTGAGGAGTGTAGTGCTATTCTTAAGAATGGGCTACCCCCAAGGCTAAGGATCTAGGGTCATTTACCATACCTGTGTCTATAGGTGGAAAGGAATTAGGTAGAGCACTCTGTGATTTAGGCGCAAGCATTAACCTTATGCCTCTTTCGGTCTATCGGAAGTTGGGTATTGGTTAAGCTAGGCCTACCACAGTCACACTCCAATTAGCTGATAGGTCTATCACATATCCAGAGGGTAAAATTGAGGATGTCTTAGTAAAAGTGGATAAATTCATATTTCCTGTTGATTTTATTATTTTAGACTATGAGGCTGATAAAGATGTCCCAATTATTCTAGGTCGTCCATTTTTTGCTACTGGTAGGGCATTCATAGATGTTCAAAAAGGAGAATTAACAATGAGAGTCTGTAATGAGGAAGTAAAATTTAATGTGTTTAAAGCCATGAAATATCCAGACGAAATGGAGGATTGCTCCTTCATTAAGATTTTGGAGAGCACAGTTATTGAGACAACAATACAGGATTCGGCTGATAAGCATTCGGAAAAGCATGGAGAGGTTAGTGTAGAAGATTTTGAATTTTTTTCTTTAGATAGAAAAAATGAAAAAGAATTGTTTAGGTGTGAGGATGTTTTTGAGTCTTTAGATTTAGATCAAAGAAAGGCTCCCCCAATTAAGCCATCCCTAATTGAGGCACCTACTTTAGATTTGAAACCTTTACCGGATCATCTAAAGTATGTGTATCTTGGGGAAAGTGAGACGTTGCCCATTATTGTTGCATCAGATTTAATGCCGGAACAAGAGGGGGCCTTAATAAAATTGCTGCAGCAATACCGCAAAGCTATAGGTTGGACATTGGCTGATATTCAGGGGATTAGCCCATCTTTTTGTATGCATAAAATCACTCTAGAGGAGGGATCCTTTAGGAGTATTGAGCAACAAAGAAGGCTTAACCCTGCAAGGAAAGAGATTGTTAAAAAGGAGGTAATTAAATGGTTGGATGCTGGGATCATTTATCCAATTGCCGATAGCAATTGGGTAAGCCCTGTCCAATGTGTTCCTAAGAAAGGGGGTGTCATTGTGGTGAGCAATAAAGATAATGAGTTGATCCCCACAAGAACAGTAACTGGCTGGAGGGTTTGTATGGATTACAGAAGGCTTAATAAAGCCACCCGAAAGGATCATTTCCCTCTGCCATTTATCGACCAGATGTTGGATCGATTGGCTGGTCAGGCCTATTACTGTTTCTTGGATGGTTATTCTGGGTATAACCAGATTACTATTGCTCCTGAAGATCAGGAAAAAACCACTTTCACCTGCCCTTATGGGACATTCGCTTTTAGGAGAATGCCTTTTGGCCTTTGCAATGCTCCAGCAACATTTCAACGGTGTATGTTAGCAATTTTTTCTGATATGATTGAGTCCACTGTTGAGGTATTTATGGACGATTTTTCAGTTTTTGGAGGGTCTTTTCAGAGTTGTTTAGATAATTTAGAAAAGGTGTTAAAAAGATGTGAGGATACCCATCTAGTTCTTAATTGGGAGAAGTGCCACTTCATGGTAAAGGAGGACATAGTGTTAGGTCATAGGATTTCTAAGAATGGTCTAGAAGTTGATAGAGCAAAAGTTGAGGTTATCGAAAGACTAGAGCCACCGAATTCAGTGAAGGGAATTCGGCGTTTTTTAGGACATGCTGGATTTTATAGGAGGTTCATAAAGGATTTTTCCAAAATCAGTAAACCTCTTTGTAACTTATTGTGCACTGATCATGTTTTTGACTTTAATGCAGATTGTAGGAAGGCTTTTGAAACATTGAAGGCTGCTTTAATCTCAGCACCCATTCTCTGCGCACCTAATTGGAATTTGCCATTCGAGGTAATGTGTGATGCGAGTGATGTTGCAGTAGGTGCGATGCTGGGGCAAAAGCAAGGCAAATTTATTCATCCTATATGTTATGCAAGCAAGGTTTTAAATGAGGCACAAGTCAACTACACAACTACTGAAAAGGAGTTGTTAGCTGTTGTGTTTGCTTTTGAGAAATTCCGGCCATATTTGGTTGGATCCAAAGTCACAGTGTTCACGGATCATGCAGCAATAAGGTATTTAATGTCAAAGAAAGATGCAAAGCCTAGACTAATTCGTTGGATTTTACTATTGCAGGAATTTGACTTGGAGATAAAAGACAAGAAGGGATCAGAGAATGTCATTGCAGATCACTTGTCTCGTCTTGATCCATCATCATCTTTTCTGGAGCAATCTGCCATTTCCGATTCTTTTCCAGATGAACAACTTTTTGCTGTTCAGGTAAAGGTAGTCAGGGATGTCCCTTGGTATGCTGATATTGCTAACTTTTTAGTGAAGGGAGTCACCCCTATTGATATGGATTGGAGGCAGAAGAAAAAGTTTAAGCATGATGCAAAATTTTTCTATTGGGATGAGCCATTTATGTATAAGCAATGCTCTGACGGTATTATTTGTAGGTGTGTTTCAGGTGCTGAAGCAAAGGAAATCCTGGAGCAATGTCACTCTTCGCCGTATGGAGGCCATTTCAGTGGTCAGAGGACAGCTATGAGGATTTTGCATTGCGGATTTTTCTGGCCTACGTTATTTAAGGATGCCCACTGGTTTTACAAGCAATGTGATGCTTGCCAAAGGAGAGGAAACTTGGGACCTAGAGATGAAATGCCTCTTACTTACATTTTAGAAGTTGAATTATTTGATGTATGGGGTATTGACTTTATGGGGCCATTTCCCCCTTCTAATGGCAATGTTTTTATCTTATTGGCAGTTGATTATGTGTCCAAATGGGTGGAGGCCATTGCATGCCATCAGAGTGATGCCAAGACAGTAGCAAGGTTTCTTCAATCGCACATCTTTGCGCGGTTTGGGACACCTAGGGCTCTAGTGAGTGATGAGGGTACACATTTTGTTAATAATATCTTAACTAAGCTTTTAGCTAAGTATGAGATTAAGCATAGGATAGATCACCCACAAGCGAATGGTCAAGCTGAAATTAGTAATAGGGAAATTAAAGCTATTTTAGAGAAAGTAGTCCATCCATCTAGAA
This sequence comes from Luffa acutangula, assembly GCA_036850905.1. Taxonomy (NCBI): domain Eukaryota; kingdom Viridiplantae; phylum Streptophyta; class Magnoliopsida; order Cucurbitales; family Cucurbitaceae; genus Luffa; species Luffa acutangula. The sequence goes on from CM072096.1 coordinate 18,593,678, forward strand.
AGGATTGGTCCTTTAGGTTGGATGAGGCTCTTTGGGCTTATAGGACAGCTTATAAGACTCCTCTAGGTATGTCTCCCTATAGGTTAGTATATTTGAAAGCTTGCCATTTACCATTAGAGCTTGAGCATAAAACATTTTGGGCTTTGAAAAAGTTAAATTTTGATCTGAGTCGTGCAGGAGCAATAAGAATGCTGCAGCTTAATGAGTTAGAAGAATTTCGTCAATTTTCTTACGAAAATGCGAAAATGTATAAGGAAAAGACTAAGCTGTGGCATGACAAAAAAATTAAATCTAAGGAGTTTGTCAAGGGTCAAAAAGTTGACCGTTTATTGTGATTGAGGTTTTTTCCAATGGAGCAATTACTTTGTAGGATGAAAAAGATGGGAGAGTGTTCAAGGTGAATGGACAGCGTGTGAAGCATTATTGGGGTGAGGAGTTTCAGTCGAAATATCCTTCCCTAAGGTTGGTCGATGTTTGAGAGAGCAGGACTTTTGCGGGAGCATTTCACAGAGCAAAATTTTGAGCTCCCAGGATTTGTATTGATTTTATGTTTCACTGATTTGTTTTTTTTTTTTTAATTTCGGTTAGGATAGATTTAATTTTGCTTGATTTATTTTTTATCTTTTAAGTATTTTTATTATTTTTGGTAGGTTAGATTTGATCTATTTTTAATTTGATTTGATTTTATTTTTGGGTTATTTATTTAGATTATCTTTTAATTATCTTTTAATTAGTTAGATTTTATTTTCAGTTATTTGAATTCTAATTAATAGAGATTTTCTCTAGTTTATTCGGCTTCTTTTGAGAATAAAAGATTAAATTTGATTTGATCGGATAAATTTGAAAAATTTAACTTTGAAATTCAAATAACATATCCAAGATTCTTCAGGTTGTTGCAGCAAGATTATGGCTGGAGCAAAATATTGCGAATTAAAAGGGTTTCCGTTGGAATTTATTATTTTTACCGTTGGATGTGGCTTTGAATTCTTGCAGGTAAATGTGCGTGCATTGTCTGATGAGGCCACGTGTCGCAGAGCAATTATCCGAAGGCTTCAATGATGACAGTTCATCAATTTTACCATGGGCGTTTGGAATCCGAAATTTTACCGTTGGTAATTTTTGAATTTCAGGTTTGCATTGTTAAATTACAACGGTAATATTAGTTATGGCAGGGCAAATCTTTTCGGTTAGGATTCTTGTTTGGTGCAGCCCTATTTATTCGCAATCTCTGGTAAGCACGTTTCACTTCGTCTTTTTGATCAAATCTTTGTGCGTGTATTATTCTTTGCATTCTCTGTCAAAACCCTCGTACACGTTCAATGGCTAAAACAAGAGCTCGAAAAGAGAGGGAGAGTGAGGAAGAAGAAATACCCGTAACCCCCGAAGTTCAGAAAGTAAAAACCAAGAAGAGAAGGACACTGGAGGAGAAAGAAGCAAAAAGAAGAAAACGACAACAGAGAGTTGAAGGAAAAGAAAAAGCGAGAGAGGATGCGGTTGTTGTAGAAGAAGAAGGAGAACCAAAAGAATCTGACAGACAGAATCAAGAAGAGGATGAAAAGGAAATTGCTACTACAGAAGAAGCTCGAGAGAATATTCAGGAGAAGCAGAGTGAGGATGTGCAGACGGAGGCTGTAGAGGAAGAAGACAGGGAGCCTTTTCAGGAGGCTCATGTGGAGGTTATCATACCTGAACCTCCGAAACGTCGCCGCATTAAGCGGAAGGCTGGGCGCATTCCAGTGATCAAGACTGATACCCCATCGCCTCCATCATCAGATTCCGAGAGAGACAAGGCCGAGCGAGAGGTACGAGAGAGAAAAGAAGCTGAAGAAAGAAGGCGAGAAGAAGCAGAGAAACAGGCGGAGGAGGAACAGTTGCTGAAGCGGAGAGAAGTAAAGGGCAAATATATTGCTGAAGCATCGGAGGAACACGATGAAATAGCAGAGCGACAGGTGCCACACGATCGCTTTGTCAATAATTTTGCTAGAGCAAAATACGCTGAGCTCCTGAAAAGGGATTTTCTGTTCGAAAGAGGTTTCAGCGGTGATCTCCCGCCATTTCTGAGGACCGGTATAGCTGACCACGGCTGGGAGCTGTTTTGTGCTAAGCCAGAGGCTGTGAATGCACAGGTGGTGCGTGAATTCTATGCCAACATTGATAAAGAAGAGGGTTTCCTGGTAATTTTCAGAGGAGTCGAGATAGATTGGAGTCCAAGTGCGATCAACGCACTGTACCATCTTCAAAACTTCCCCCATGCGGCATTCAATGAGATGGCAGTCGCGCCATCTGAGGAACAGTTAAGTAATGCTGTGAGGGAGGTAGGAATTGAGGGGGCACAATGGCAATTATCTAAGACTCAGAAAAGGACATTCCAATCGGCTTACTTGAAAAAGGAAGCGAACACGTGGATGGGTTTCATCAGGCAGAGGTTGCTTCCAACAACGCACGACTCGACAGTATCTAGGGAACGAATTCTTTTGGCTTTTGCTATCTTAAGGTCTCTCAGTATTGACGTAGGAAAAATTGTTTGTAATGAAATTGCTTGCTGCTGGAAGAAAAAGGTGGGGAAACTATTCTTTCCGAACACAATCACGATGCTGTGCAGAAGAGCAGGGGTTCCGGTGGATGAGGGAGATGTGATCCTGTTTTATAAGGGGATCATAGACACGCCTAATTTGGCACGGCTCCAGCGCATGCAGGAGGTGCGTCAAGGTGGGCTTATACATGGCATCAACTCGATTCTAGAACAACTGGCACTTTCGGCCAGTCGGCAAGAGTTTGCTGAAAGGCAAACTTTAACCTTCTGGAACTATGTTAAGAATCGGGATGCCAGCTTAAGAAGGGCACTGCAAGAGAATTTTTCCAAACCGTATCCAGCCCTTCCTACATTCCCGAAAGATCTGTTGAACCCCTGGATTCCGCCACCACCTGTTGAAAGAGAAGAAGAGAATGATGATGACGAACAGGGTCAGGAAGATTGATGGATGAAATGATCTTCAACGAGCTTTAATTTTGTTCTTATCATTTTGTTTGCTCGCGCATATCTGACCCCATTTGATGAATATGTTTGCTTGTTTCTTTTTAATTTTCCTGCTTTAAAAATATATCTCTACTATGTAATTTCTGTTCTTATGTTTTTGAATGAAATTTCTGAATGTTTCTATTCCATGAGCACTGACTAACTCTAACTTAACTAATTCTCTTCTGAATTTTTGAAGCTTGGACTGATTATGCTTAATTAGATCAAGGTATTCTGATCTCCAGAAACCTTTTGCTTGAGCATTTCTTCTAGCCTGGACTGTTGCTGCGGCAAAGAAGATTTTGACGGTAGTATTGACTTATATGATCCACTTTAAGCTTAATCCTAGTCCCATGTTTAGTTTAAAAATTCAGTGAGAAAAATTTAAGTTTGGGGGTATAATTTGCAAAAATTAATGATTCATTGGGGACAATGAATAATTCAAGTTTGGGGGACTTTTTGCTACTCCAATTATTTTGCTCGAGTATTCCTCTCCTTCAAAAATTAAAATTTGCTAGGTTATTGAGTAACCGGGGACATTTGTGATACCCACAGTTTGTCTTCGCGTCAAAAGATGACCTAGGAAATGTGAAAAATGAGAAAAAAATTATTTGCTGAAAAAAAATTATTTGTTGAAGATTTTGCTGAAAAAAATTGACAGAGCAAAAGTTTTGAGGGATGAATGATGATCCAGCAGTTTTCTGTCTTCCAGAACTTAGGTGAGCTTCATCATAAAATGTCGCCATTCTGAGGGGCAAGAGATGGAATAACTAAGGATTTTTTAGCTTTATAATGAGTATTGAGCCTAGTTGGTGATAAGCTTGAGGCAAGGGTATACTGCACCATAAAGTGGGTCATCCCGTGCTTAAGAGCTTATGACTGTAAGGCTGTTTTAAGTCTGATTAATAATGAAATAAACCCCTTTAAAAATATGTTTTGAAATATCTGATAATAGAGCTAGGCTGTGGTGAGTTTTTAGAATTAAGTTGAAAAGTGGTGATTATTTGTCCCTGCTGAAGGAATCATTTTGCTGCAGCAGAGCTTGGTTTTGCAGAGTGCTCAGGTAAAAGTTAAAGGTAGTGTTGGACTGTCTGGTTTGATTAAGCTAATTCTTTGTCTAATGTTTTGAAATTCTTGAAGGAAGGTTGGTTAGTATTGCTCGGGACGCGCAATAGTTCAAGTTTGGGGGTATGATAACTGCCCAAAAGGTAGTTATTTAGGCCTCATTTATATAAGGATTTGTGTGTCTTTAATGCTTAATAGGGTTGGTTTTAGAGAGATATTACATGATTTAACCCATTTGGAAGAATGGCAGCATTGGAAATTATTTTGTGCAGATTATGCTGCTGAGCGACTGGAGGGAGCAAATTCTATGCTGCAGCAAAACTGGGAACAGAAACTGCCACATCACAGCTCGTTAGCCAACTTCATGAACCGACTTCTGTTGAGTTATTTTCGTGATAAAGGATCAAGGAGAGCCTTACACGTGTCCTAGTTGACCTAATTCAAGCCTCCCATCCTTCTATAAAAGGAAGTAGCCGTCAAAGTCAAAATCATTCCATGTTTTCCCTTGGAAGCCGAATAGTATAGGGAGATTGAAGATTATCAATAACAGCATCATCCGCAAGCTGATTAGGGAGTTTATTTTCTTTATCAACTTGTGGTTATGGACATGCATACTCAGATTGTAATTCGTATTCCTATGCCTATTATGAACTAAGTAGCTTAGGGTGTTGGTTAGGAATAATGTGATTACTGTGCTTCATCTCTAGTAATAAATTGACTATCGCATTTTGGTTAATTGTTGTGCTTATTCTTATTTTATGCCCGCCTGGCCAGCCGGTATGGATAGCTCTCTCTAGTTTCAGGGATGATTTAGAGAGTGTGTGACAATTATCCACACTACGATCATTGTGTATTGGTGAACGCCAGTGACTGAGCTAGGGATAGCCAGTTGCCTAGTGCTTGATCGATCGCTCTTCATTGGGTTTGAAACATATCCCAAAAGACCCGGAGTTCCGGGAGGAATCCGCTAATAATACTGCGAGAAATGCATGATCAATAATATTGCTAGAACATATCTTAAAACAATCACTAAAGCCTAACCAACGCCTGTCTTTAATCTGTCTATCTATTTGTTTACTCGTTGTTCTGTCATTTATTTTGCTACAGCATAATTCTTATAAAACCCAATCATTTTTATTATCTTCGAAACCATTAGGAAGTTACGCAAAATAGATAAAGTGGAAGCTCATTCAGACCTTGGATTGATAATATTACTTGCTGCAAACTGTGTATACTTGCACAGGAATTCTAGAGTATTTTATACTATATTTTTACTCACTTTAGGAACCCAACACACTTCAATTTTATTTTTCTATTATCCTTTTACTAATTTATTTGGTTCATCATGTTATTTTATTTCTGTAGTTTTATTTTTTTTAGATCATCATACCTTTCACACAATCACAACTCTATACCCGGGCTATACCCTTAGGATTAGAATCGAGGATGTAGTAGTGTCGACCTTCGAAGGGACATCATTGCCCTCGCATAGGTGATAGCGATCATAGCTAGCTATTTTTCTCTGATTAATTAAGCTAGTCTTTTACAATTATTTGCCCAAATTTATGCATTTTTATGTTTTATTTGTAGGAAGTATGTGCTTGAAGCTTAATTCATCAATTGGAGTCAAATGGAGCTTCCAATCTAATAAAAAAAAAAAAATCATAGCGTCGCGACGCTATCGATAAATTTTCCAAAAATGCGGTATCACGACAGCGTCGCGACGCTGTCCATAGCGTCTCGACGCTGTCACCAGATTTTCTATAAATTCCTCTTTTCAGCTACGAATTTGGGGAGCCCAATTGGTTAGATTTTAGCCCTAATTTCGACTAGAGACCTTTGGTTGAAGCTAAAGCAAGGCCAAGGAGCGGGAATCAAGCGAGAAGACGTGGAGATCGTGACGGGGACGTGCCGGTTTCGACAGATTCGAGTTTTCCTTTCTCTTTCCCTTACCTTTTGTAGTTTTTATGGCTTTTCTTTCAATTAGTGTTTGTAGTTTAAAGACTATGAGTTACTAGTTGTTTGTCTTAGGGATTGATGTAGTTGTTTTAGTTTGTTGGATTGATTTGTGGTATGAATATGCATTTATTTTACCTATGCAATTATGGTTAAATGCTTTCAATTACTTGATCACTAGTTGAATGATTTGAGTGTTGAATCTTGCTCGGGAGAGGGGATTTGGCCTAAGACTTACTTTATTTAATTGCATGACTAAAGTAGAAATTCTAAGTTTGTGACGGGATTTGGAATAACTTTAGAAGTTGCTTGAAGAACTAAACTCAAAGCCTTGCATGTTAATTAACTTAGATAGGGATATCAAGTTGATTGCATGCATGAGAATCAATTATGCTCGGGAGAGATAGTTGTGATAAAAGGTTCCTAGACTTGGTAGAATAATTGCATGTTAAATTCATCCCATTAATTTATCCTCAATCTCAACAATGAAATCAATTCTCTAAGAGTCTTTCCATTTGAGTCTCCACTTTTATTTTATGCTTTTTGTCTTTAGATTTATCTTTATCATTGAGTTTTGCTCCCTAAATAAAATTGAACAAAAGTATTCGCGATACTTAATTTGCTAGAAAACCAATCCAGAGGACCACACTCGTTTTACACGAAAACACTATATTATTACTTGACCCGTACACTTGCGGTAAGCAAATTGCACATCAATAGGCACACAAAAAATCCTCACTCAAGTTAGTTCATCTGTTATTTTATAACATTTTGATTAATTTAAGAGTCTTTTATCCATTAGAGTTAGAATCTTTCTACCCTCACATCATTATCATAGTTCTGGGTCATTTATTTGGTACTATCATTTTGTGTGTGTGTGTATTTTTTTTTTTGATACCATCTTACCTTTTTTTTTTTAAGGCTTTTATTAAAAAATGAAATCATTTTATCCTCATTATTTTGAAAAAAAACTTCTTTAAAAAATAAGAAGTCTTCCTATTTTTGTTGTTGTTTTTTTAAAGATTTCTTTAAAAATAAAAGTCTTTCTATCTTTACTTGTTTTTTTTTTTTTAAAAAAAGATCAAGTATTCTTATCTTTTCCCTTTAGGGTTTTCCCTCTTTCTTTTGGTTTTTTTAAGAGGGAGAAAATCTCTTTGAAATGAAGTTTTTTTTTTTCTCTTCAATTATTTTCCATCTTGTTCAGTCCTTGGCCATTTTTTTTTATCTCAGTCCCCTTAAGTTATGCATCACATTCGAAATTAGTAATCCCGACCTTCGAAGGGACATCATTGTCCTCATGTAGGCGCATGAAATTTTTTGCTCAAGTTAATTTAATCGTTATTTTATAACATTGAATTAATTTGAGACATTTTTCCTAGGGTTGGAATTTTAATCTCACATTATCCTAACCCTCATGTAACTCATTTGTTATTTTATAACATTTGAATGAATTTGAGACATTTTCCCTTCTAGGATTAGAATTTTATCCTCACATCATTCTCCATCACTCAAGTTAATTCCATTGTTATCTTATAACATTGAGATTAACTTGATATCCTTTGTTTTCTAGGATTGGATTAGAATTTTAATCTCACATTATCCTCACCGCTCAAGTTTATTCAATTGCTATCTTATAACATTGAAATTGACTGGAGATCCTTTGTTTCCTGGTTAATTTTAATCCATCTCCACCAGTCCAAGTTAATTCAATTTTTATCTTATAATGTTGCAATTAATTTGGGATCCTTTGTTTCCTAGGATTAAAATTTTATTCTCTGTGACCTTTTACAATTCTTTGTCAAATATCTTCTTCATTATTTTTATTTTATCATTTCTTTGTAAAAAAAAAAAAAATTAATGTTTTCTTTGTTTGCAAACAATATGATCTTTTGTAAAAAAAAAACAGAGGCAAAAAGAATTTATTTTATTAGCTTCTTATTGTTTCTTTTTAAAAAAAAGAAAAATAAAAAAGAAAAAGGGTTCCTTTAACTTGAGTGAATCTCTCCTTTAAAATTTTTTATTTTTCTATTTTTTGAGAAATAAATTGTGGAGATAATTTCTCCATATATACCTTTCAGAAAAAGGAAAAATTCTTAGATTTTTCTTTTTCCTTTCCTCCTTATAGATTTAAGTTGCACATCTAACAAATATTTGAGTCTTAGGAGTCACGTATATAGGTTAGGTTCATCTCATTCATGACCTTTGGGATCATACTTTCCATGATGAAGTAGTGTCGACCTTCGAGGGGATATAATTGCCCCCGTGTAGGCACATGAAAAATCTTCACTCAAGTTAATTCTTTGTTATTTTATAACATTGAACTTAATTTTTCAACCTTTAGATCAGGTTCAAATTTCTCACTTTATTAGGATTAGAATTATCTTTATTTCACCCTTCATCACAATATTTTCTTCATAGACCACCATTTAGGGTTAGAGCATTCGTATATGATAGAGTAGTGTCGATTTTTAATACCCTCGTTCCTCATATCCATTCATTCATCATAAGATTTCGAGTTCATCTTTAGAACAAGAGTGTCATGCATTTGGATCCATGTTCACATTTGCGTAATGTTGTGACACATTGACTCTCATGCAAACACAAAGAATCTTTCACTCATATTTAGGGCTAGGAGACATTTTTCTCTTCATGAGATGCATTTAGGACTTAATATTGCATTTTTCATGCATTTCAATCCATGTTTACAATTTACACATTTTCCCCATACATCATTATCTCATATTCCATGTTAAGGTCATTAAAAAAAAAACTTCTTGCATTTTTGACTCAATAATGACATAGTATCTTCTCATGCATCAATATTCATTCTTCGATCACATCATTCAGTTGCATTTCATGAAAAAAACTTGCATAGTTCTTTTATTTTGTCTTTTTTCTAAAAGCGAATGGCTCAACAACCAGATGCTCGTCGTTCTTACAGACTACAAGGAAAAGACATGGAAGGACAGAATGTTGAGCAGTCTCATGAACAAGCCATGAAAATTCTCTCTTTTGGAGAATGGTGAAACAGTGACAGGTGTCTCTCAATCTGGCATCCCAGTCAATAATCCTGGTGACTCACCTCATTCGCACAAGTCAGAAATATCTCATTGTCAGCCAACTAGAGATTTCACTCAACCACAGTCATCACCCCCCCTTCAGCAAGCTATCAATTTTCATGTTTTTCAAGAGGGTCAATCTAGCATAAGCCGTCAAACTGAATCTGCGTTCCAGAAACCTATCCCACTAAAAGCAACTTCCAATGTTCCTAAACTTCATGATCCTGTAATTTGAAGAGCCTTGACTGGAAAAGGGTAAAAAAGTTATTACCAAGAAAAGGTTGAAATGCTTGAGAAAAGATTAAATGTGATTGAAGGAGTTGACATCTTTGGTAATGTTGGTCCTACCCAATTATGTCTGGTGTCGAACTTGGTTATTCCACCCAAATTCAAAGTACCTAAGTTTGGAAAATATGATGCAACGTCTTGTCTCAAAAGCCACCTCGTTCTGTATTGCAGAAAGATGTCAGCACATTCTCAAAATTGTTGGGGTTTATGTCCTAAAACTCGTGGATAGTAAATGTAACAAATTTATATATAAAACTTATTAGAATAATTTTTATTATGGTTGTCAAAAGATTTGTTTAACTATGTATTTATTAACCCAAATCCAATAAAACTAGAATCCATTGCTATGAGATGAATGCTTGAACTATATGTAGTGACATAAAAGTGGATCAAGTTCAAGTACATAGCCTAAACGGTCTATAGTATAGGGATAAGACTGGATATCTTATCCTAGGAAAAACTATGTGACGAGGCCCACTTTGTTTTAATACAAACGATGTGATCCTAAATCGTTCATGTAGAGACATGTGAGTGGGGGCGTCCTATGCAAAAGAAGTTTGTATAAGACCGGACCGTGAAATAAATCACTTTCACTTTATAAATGCCGTTTACTGTGAGACTGACATATTTCAAAGTGATGACCTAGGTAACTCGATCTTAATTCTGAGCTAACTATGAACTCCTGTCTATTCGGGATTATCCTTTGATTTGCATAGGTGAGAGTGGCCCATAAGCGCCGCTCAATAAACTTGCCACTTTGGGGATAAGACCGGATAGATAGCTGGGGACATAGTTCTACAAGATGGAATTCACTCCTACCCGTCTTTAGGGATAGTAGAAAGGTTGTTCGCTTAGTGCTGACTCCGGGACGTGAACAAAGGCGCGCCGCCCTCTCATTGGCTCGAGAGGTTTCAGGTTTAGTGGTCGGACCACAAACCAATTGTTCATTAGGGACTCAGTAAAGGCTTAAGGAACAAGAAGTGCTATAGGGGTAAAACGGATTTTTGACCTTACTATAGTTACGAACAACCTGTGAAGGATTGACTTACTAATCATGGTTATATCGGGTGGACAAAAATATATCTACAGTGAGGGGAGTTCAGCTACGGGCAATAGTGGAGTGTCCCGTTAGTTAACGAATGTTGGTTAACTAGGATTGGAAGAGTTCAACCGGTTAATCTCGGATCGTTGGAGCCCATGACCTGTAGGTCCATTAGGTCCCCCTGCTAGCTCAAACGGACTAAACCTTAGAACAGATTGATGAAAGAATTTGAAAGTCGTTCAAATTCGATTTAGGGAGAGATCGTTAATTATATTCGATATAATTTAACTCGTCGGATTAATTACGAATTAAAATATATTTTGAGAGAATTATAATTATTTAAATATGATTTAAATACTACATGTGAATAGGGATTCATGTTTGATATATTCAGTTTAAATTTGAATAACGATTCAAGTTCAATTGTTTTTTAGAGAAACCGAGATTGGTTCATGATTTAATGTAAGATATTAAATTAAAATTAATATATATTAATTGATTAAAAGTGTTTAATTAATATAAATCAATTTGGTTATTATGAATATTACAAATTGGTTTATGGAAATTAAAAAATTGAGTTTTATTTTGAAAACTCAAAATTTGGTGTTTCCATCTTTGAATGACACCAATCTCATGAGTCATGGTGGTTGCTGGCTTTTTGTAATGCTTGTAAATTGCATGTATCCTTCCTTTAAAAAGGAAGATGAAAAGCTTCAGCAAAGGGGGATGTAAGTGGCTGGTGTCATTTGATTTTGAAGATGAAAGACTAAAAAACCGTGGCTTCCATTTCTTGTCAAAACCCATATCTCTCTCAACTTTTCTCTCCTTAATTCATCATGCTCGGGTTCCCACAAGCCCGTTCTAAGGCCGGAGAATAGCGGGGAAGATCTTGGTGGTCGTCCATGTCAAGTTCGTGATGAGAAACATCCAACGACAAGCTTGAATTCCGAGTTAAAAGAGGTTTGTTGTTCGTACTCTGTTTTTCGTTATGTTTTAACATGGTTTTAATCCTCAAAATTAATGAAAATCGGTGCCTATGATCCGCTAACGCTTCCGCTCGAGTGTTCTTCACTCCTTCAATTGGTATCAGAGCGTGGTTTGGGCACTTGATTTCCATTAATTCGAGTTTGGTGGGTGAATTTCAATTGTTGAATGGTTTTTGGTTGCTAAAGTTGGATTCTCGGTTTTGGCATCAAATTAAGCCTTTAATCCTTGTTTAAATTGCAATTGCCTTCATGTATATGGGCATTAATGTCTTGGCAAGAGTCTGTATCAATTTGGGAGTCATTAGAGTTGAAACTAGGTTGTAATCGATCGAAGAAGACGAAGTGTTCGCTGGTCGGAAAAACAGAGCATGCAGAAATCGTGTTTTCTGGGCTGCTGGATGAACAGCGTCGAGACGCTGTTTCAACAGCGTCTCGACGCTACCACGAAAAATTCAAAATGTTTGAATTTTGGCGGTGGTTCGGTTCAGGTGGGTTTATCCCGGTCCGGTTCACCGCTTCCCGGTCGGTTTGGTCTGTTCAAGACCGGTTCAAGCCATTTTTCAACTCCTTTGGTTCGGTTCAAGACTTTTATGGATGGTTCAAGCTGTTTCGAGGTGTTCGGGGGCGGTTCGGGAGCTGTCCAAGGCGTTTCTGTTATTTATTTAATTATTATTGTAATAATTTAGCTTGGTTTGATTGTTTAGATGCCAAAACCGATCCTCTTTAGTGTGTTTAATTATTTATGCATTAGGAATGTATGTTATAATTAAATTAGAATTAAATATGCATAATGTATGCCATATAGATTTAAAAATCCCACCATAGGAAAGCATGTTCATGCATTAGTAAATAATTATAAGGGTTATAATAAAAGGAATGCATGTTAGGTTTCGTGTTAGATGCATGTTGGTTGTTTTAATTTTTCGTTTATGGATGTTTAATATATAGCGTTGTATTAATAAACGAAAACGAACGAGCATGCAACATGAAACCACCTTAGCATAGATGAATGTTATAGGTTGCCTATATTATAAATTGTTATAAAAATCGAGATAGACGTTAAAACCTATAACAAAGATAAATGCATGCTCACTTAGGGTTAATGAAATCCAATTTCGAATGATTCGCATAGAATAAGTCGATTTCTTGTAAAGCTAAGGTTACAAGAGAACTCACCCGACAAGATGTTGTCTAAGGCTGGAGGTATTTAAGTTGACGGTTTACGGAACACCTCCTACCTGGGCATCGAGCCGGTACTTGAGTTAGGTTAACCCAGTTTTATGAGCATGCGTGAAAGATGTGAGGTTTTATCACCTAGACATCATAGCGTAATAGTTATGCCGTTGGATATCACCTAAACATAGGTTGTTTCAAATCGTTTAAGCTTTTTGAATGGTGATTTATTTATATAACTTGAATTATGATTGTTATATGCTTTCATCACCATTAGAAGCATGTTATAGGATTAATTCATTAAAAGTTATAAATAGTTATAAGGTTAATGAATAGAAACCGTCAAACCTATAACAAAGAGTTGCATGCTAACATAGGATCTTAGGTATCTCGTATTAATTTTAAATCGTTTAAAATCAATTAGACCTAAGATCATTGTTTTCTAATAGGATTAGAAGAGATTCCTACTTAGTGTTTTAATAGAAATAAAATTCGATAAGTAGGATATAAGACCTTGGTTATAAGGGAACTCTCCCGGTAATCGGGTACCTGAGTTGAATTAACCATAGTCTTATTAGTATTCAATGTCGCTAGGAAATTAAAAGGGTTTAATTCGCCTAGACATTAGAATAAAGACCTTAATTTTAAAATAGTTATATTTAAGGCATTAACTTAGATAAATTCGTTTAGCCAGGATTTACCTAACTAAAAGGCCCTAATCGTTAAAATACTTAGTGGGAGAAAAAAGGTCTATGAAAAATCGTTTTCTTCTCAAGTTCTCCATAGAGTTCACACGGTGAGATTTATGTATAGCCTTTTGTTACTTTCTAACGTAACCATTCCATTCGGAGGGTGATTGCATAAATCAACATCAAAGTGAACAGAGAAAGTATTTATATGAAAACAAAACCTTTTTCTTCTCACGCTTCTCCCTAAAGTTCACACCGTGAGATTTATGCATAGCCTCTTGTTACTTACTAACGTAACCAATCCATTCGGAAGGTGATGGCATAAATCAATATCAAGGTGAATAGAGAATGTATTTATAGTAAGTGGGAGAAGGAAGCGTGTCAACGCATCCTACGGTCTCCTCCATTGGTTTACATCGCGAGATCTCTATGTTCGCCTGCTAAGCACGCCCTGGAGCTGCTACACCATTCGGAGGGTTGTAACATAGAGATTGTAGCACAATGAACACCCCATAAGGATAAAGGATTTCTTAGGACCGTTCCTAGCATTAGCTTTTCCATTCGGTAGCATTGTTGGGACCGCTCTCTAAGATCTAAAAAAATGGAGGGTCACACTTACAAGATAAAACTAATGGTTAGCTTATTCTTGACCAAACAACGGTAACTAAACGAAATAACAAGATATGAGCGATTATGGTGTTAACGTTTGGTTGAGAATGTCTCAGTTCAAAGGAGGACTAACTGACCACCCCTCGGTGGCAGTTACTCTGAACCTCTGAAGTACTGTAGCAAAAGAATTATGAATATAGGGCATGTAGCTTTTGCTAAATTCATTGGATTAGAAAAAGGGTTAAAACTTTTAAGACAACCCATTTAAAGTTTATTTGTTATTTTTCAGCGATTAGTATAGGTTCTATAAAATGCCTCTTTACATACGCCAAATTTGTCATTGGTATAGAAATATACTACTAAACAAACCTAATACACTATATCGTGGTAAGTGATACATAAACATTCATAATAAATATAACATAGATAATTGCCTAGCCAAAAGAACATGATTCAAGACTAGAAATATGATTTATTCATCTTGAAAAACGTGCTTGGTAAGAATAGTGATTCAACCTGGATATTCAATTCAGGACCCACTAAATCACGTATGTTCTTTTCCAGGAATGAGTTCCTAAATGCTAGTCGTGAACTAGTTAAGATAACTCTTAGACTTTAAATAGAAGAGTTCATCTCGGCTAAGGCAGTGGGAGACATAAAGTTATTCTTTCAAGGAACAATACATAATGTATATGGTTCCTAAGATTACAAGAAAATTTGATTTCAAATATCTTGTTTTCTAGAACAAGGTTATTATATTACCTTTTTATGTATGAACCGTTCATATCGAAAAGGATGCCAATATTTGTTCTACAAACATAAGGAATAACATATACGTTTTAAGACCGATAGAGCCCACATCGATTTTAATATATGAGATTTTTAAACTGCTATGACTCAAAAGAAAAGGCGACATGTTTCTCAAGGCACCTATCTTTTGCACTTAAGGATAGGCCGAACTAAATTTCAATAGGATTGAAGGCTAGTCTAAAGTGAACTTCTAAACAGGTTAGAAGACGACTCATTACCTCCCTATAAGTCATGCCTTAAAAGTAGACTGACTTAATGACCTTTATCAGAAAAAAGGTTATCGTGCAAAAGAAACCTTAGAGCTAACACATTCTGAATGTTAATACTCTAATAGGAATGAATAATTCATTTTGTTTCATTGATGATTATTCAAGGTGCTCTATGTTTACCTAGTGCTTTATATATGCGAACTCTTGAAGTTCAGATAACATAACGCTAGGGATAAGATCCAAATTAGGTAAAATAAAATGACGCTTCGATGCGATCAAAGTAGAGAGTATATGGACTTGAAATTCCAGGTCTATTTGATAGAACATGGAATTATGTCCTAAACTCTTGATACCTAGTACATCATAGAAGTGTGATGTATCGAAAAGGAGAAACAGAGCCTTGTTAGACATGGTTCATTAAATAAAGAGTTGCCTAAGCTCAATTTTGGGATATGTAGTGTTGACTGCAATTTAAAATACGAATATGGTTCTTTCAAAAGAATGTTTCTGAAACATTATTTGAACAATGAAAAAGCATAAAATGTGTTTATGTTGTTTCAGAACTTAGGGATGTCCTGCATATAAGACAAACCCGAACGAACTGGAAACCTTATTCAAAAGTATGCTTATTTATAGGTTATTCCAAAGAAACGAGTTATAGAAACTTTATTAAGAAAGTATTTGTATTGACAAATGCATATTTCTTAAAAGAAATTACGTTAGAAATCACTACCACGCAGTAAGAGAGTGTTAAGTAAGTTATAAGCTACAAGTACATCAACAAAGAGTTGTTAATAGGATTTGTTCTTCAACAAAGGGTTGTTGATCAAACTGACACTTTAAATCAGTCTTGTCCTTCTCAATTGTTGAGAGAGCCTCGATGCAGTGGGAGAGTTGTTAAACAACCTAAAGAAAACTGTGTGAGTTTAACTATAACTCCGATTGTCATGCCTGATGACAATATCGAGGATTCATTCACCTTTAATGAAGTAATGAATGACATGGATAAAGGACAATTAAGTCAAAACTATGAATCTAGAAATGGAATATATATATTTCAATTCATTTTGATATAGACCAAAAGAAGTTCATAGCCCAAGATCTAGAGCAAAAGGTTTGCAACCTTAACCGATCGATTTATGGTTTAAATTGAAGGTTTCGATCTTCGAACATAAGATTTAATGCATGATTAAACTTATGGTTTTTGACCAGACTTGTGTCAGCCGAAGAATTACAAATTGTTTGGTAGCTTTATTAGTTTAGTATATTATTAATATCTTATTCATTAGGAATGATGTAGATTATCAATACTGACAATTAAAAGTGAGCTAGCAGCCTAGTTCCAAATAAGAGAATTGGAAAGGCTTAGTATGTTCCTAGAATCGAAACGTTTGGAATAGCAAGAATGAACATCGTTAGCTCTATCTCAAGTATCTTATATGGACAAAAGTGTTGGCTAGATATAAGATTAGAATTCCGAGAAAGGTTATTTACCTTTCAAATATGGAATTCATTTGTCACAGAAATAGTGTCCTGAGACGTCTCAAGAGGTTGAGAACTTGAGACGAAATTCTTGTGCCTAGACAATCAGTTGTCAGGCTTAGCATAAGGTATGCAGTAGGGATTGTTAGTAGATACCGATTCAGTCCAGGGTAAGGCCGTTGGACTATAGTACAGATATCCTCAAGTATCTTACGAGAACGAGGGTTTATAGGCTCGTGTATGGTGTTGAGGATCTGATCCTTACAGGATACACTAATTCTGATTAGCACACCGATTAGGATTCATGGAAATCCACATCGGCATCAGAATTCACCCTAAATAGGGAGCTATATGTTGGCATAGCATCGAGTAAGGATGTATCATAGACTTTATCTTGAAGGTCAAATAAGTTGCTACTTATAAAGCAAATTCAATAGTCTGTAGGACTTAGGAAATTCATTTGGAAAGTTGTTCCAAATATGAGGCGAGTGTATAGAACAGAAACGTACATCTCATCTAGGAGATTAATGAGTTAAGGGGATGTGATTGTCACGAGGAAATCCACAAGAATAAAATATTGCTGAAACATTTACGAAGACCCTCACGGCTAAAAGTGTTCGAGGGAAATCTAGATGGTCTAGGTCTACGAGTTGAACAACCCACTAGAGTTTTAGTCCAAGTGGGAGTTTGTTGGGGTTTATGTCCTAAAACTCGTGGATAGTAAATGTAACAAATTTATATATAAAACTTATTAGAATAATTTTTATTATGGTTGTCAAAAGATTTGTTTAACTATGTATTTATTAACCCAAATCCAATAAAACTAGAATCCATGGCTATGAGATGAATGCTTGAACTATATGTAGTGACATAAAAGTGGATCAAGTTCAAGTACATAGCCTAAGCGGTCTATAGTATAGGGATAAGACTGGATATCTTATCCTAGGAAAAACTATGTGACGAGGCCCACTTTGTTTTAATACAAACGATGTGATCCTAAATCGTTCATGTAGAGACATGTGAGTGGGGGCGTCGTATGCAAAAGAAGTTTGTATAAGACCGGACCGTGAAATAAATCACTTTCACTTTATAAACGCCGTTTACTGTGAGACTGACATATTTCAAAGTGATGACCTAGGTAACTCGATCTTAATTCTGAGCTAACTATGAACTCCTGTCTATTCGGGATTATCCTTTGATTTGCATAGGTGAGAGTGGCCCATAAGCGCCGCTCAATAAACCTGCCACTTTGGGGATAAGACCGGATAGATAGCTGGGGACATAGTTCTGCAAGATGGAATTCACTCCTACCCGTCTTTAGGGATAGTAGAAAGGTTGTTCCCTTAAGTGCTGACTCCGGGACGTGAACAAAGGCGCGCCGCCCTCTCATTGGCCCGAGAGGTTTCAGGTTTAGTGGTCGGACCACAAACCAATTGTTCATTAGGGACTCAGTAAAGGCTTAAGGAACAAGAAGTGCTATAGGGGTAAAACGGATTTTTGACCTTACTATAGTTACGAACAACCTGTGAAGGATTGACTTACTAATCATGGTGGACATAAATATATCTACAGTGAGGGGAGTTCAGCTACGGGCTATAGTGGAGTGTCCCGTTAGTTAACGAATGTTGGTTAACTAGGATTGAAAGAGTTCAACCGGTTAATCTCGGATCGTTGGAGCCCATGACCTGTAGGTCCATTAGGTCCCCATGCTAGTTCAAACGGACTAAACCTTAGAACAGATTGATGAAAGAATTTGAAAGTCGTTCAAATTCGATTTAGGGAGAGATCGTTAATTATATTCGATATAATTTAACTCGTCGGATTAATTACGTATTAAAATATATTTTGAGAGAATTATAATTATTTAAATATGATTTAAATACTACATGTGAATAGGGATTCATGTTTGAGATATTCGGTTTAAATTTGAATAATGATTCAAGTTCAATTGTTTTTTAGAGAAACCGAGATTGGTTCATGATTTAATGTAAGATATTAAATTAAAATTAATATATATTAATTGATTAAAAGTGTTTAATTAATATAAATCAATTTGGTTATTATGAATATTACACATTGGTTTATGGAAATTAAAAAATTGAGTTTTATTTTGAAAACTCAAAATTTGGTGTTTCCATCTTTGAATGACACCAATCTCATGAGTCATGGTGGTTGCTGGCTTTTTGTAATGCTTGTAAATTGCATGTATCCTTCCTTTAAAAAGGAAGATGAAAAGCTTCAGCAAAGGGGGATGTAAGTGGCTGGTGTCATTTGATTTTGAAGATGAAAGACTAAAAAACTGTGGCTTCCATTTCTTGTCAAAACCCATATCTCTCTCAACTTTTCTCTCCTTAATTCATCATGCTCGGGTTCCCACAAGCCTGTTCTAAGGTCGGAGAATAGCGGGGAAGATCTTGGTGGTCGTCCATGTCAAGTTCGTGATGAGAAACATCCAACGACAAGCTTGAATTCGGAGTTAAAAGAGGTTTGTTGTCCGTACTCTGTTTTTCGTTATGTTTTAACATGCTTTTAATCCTCAAAATTAATGAAAATCGGTGCCTATGATCTGCTAACGCTTCCGCTCGAGTGTTCTTCACTCCATCAAAAATGACAAGCTCCTCAAACACTATTTTCAAGATAGTTTAACTGGTCTAGCATCTCGTTGGTATCCAATTAGACAGTAGACATATCCGTTCTTGGAGGAGCTTGGTTGATTCCTTTTTGAAGAAATATAGGCATAATATAGACATGGCTCCTGATCGATTATACTTGCAGAACATGGGGAGGAAGGAAGTCGAGAGCTTTACATAATATGTTCAAAGGTGGAGGTATACAACTGCACAAGTACTCACCCATCTTTAACTAACAAGGAATTGACAACTATGTTCCTTAATACCCTTGAATCTCCCTACTATGATCGAATGATAGGAAGTGCATCCACCAATTTTTCAGACATCATGATAATTGGAGAAAGAATAGAATACGGGGTCAAGCATGGAAGGATATTCGATAATGCAATGGAATCGCAGATGAAGAAGACTGCTCAAAGGATCAACAAGTCCAAGTAATATTTTCTACGCCAAGACTCATGCACAACTACAAAGAAAATCGCAAAGTTCTCCTCAAAGCCATTTGCTTATTCACCTATTTTGTAGCATAATCCACAACCACCAAGGTTGGTTGTATCTTACAATCATAATGGTAAGAAGCAGCAAAGATGGTGAATGTTCATCCAGTACCAATTGCATTTATCGAGGCTTCGTCGTGCTTGTAGACACCGTATTTGGCACGGCTTGATTTTAAGTAATAATGTTTGAAGTTTTCCAATATTTGGTGGTCAATTTGTTTTTATGATATGCCAACAAGAGCATAGCTCAACTGGCATGAAGTCGTATTGATAATCACGAGGTTTGTGTTTCAAATCCCCTTCCCCACACATTATCTTTTTTTTTTTTTTTTTTTTTGGTCTTCCCCATTCCTATTCAATGGGAAGTTTTCATGAAAAACTCCCCCATTACCTATTCTAAAGCTTTTTCCATGGTTAGTATTTTTTTTTATTTTTTATTTTTCCCACCATTTTCTCATCCATCTCCCCCCTAAATTAGTAACCCTTCAAGTATAAAAAGGGGGGAGATGGAGGATGAAAACACAAGAAGAATGAGAGGAAGTTTAGAGTAAAAGTGAGCTTGAGAGAGTTTAGGCATTTGAGAGAGTTTAGGCATTTGAGCAAAAGTTTAGCTTAGAGAGTGATAGAAAAGGAGAGAAAAAAAGAGAAGAAGTTTAGAGTAAAAGTGAGCTTGAGAGAGTTTAGGCATTTGAGCAAGAGTTTAGCTTAGAGAGTGATAGAAAAAGAGAGAAAAGAAAGTGGAAGAGGAAAAGAGGAAAAAAGAGGGGGAGGAAGGAGTATACGGGGAGAGGAAACATTGGGTAAGAAAGAAGGAAAAAAGAAGAAAGAGAGAAGTAAAAAAGGTGGGATTCTGTTTTTCTATTTCCTTTGTTTTTTTGTTTTGTTTTGTTTTGTTATTATTGTTATTATTATTATTATGATTATTATTATCATCATTATCATTATCATTTTTAATTTCTCTCTCATTTTAGTTCACTTTTGCACTTTGCCAACTTCATTTTTTTAAACTTTCTAATTCATTTGTTTTTTCCTTTCATTCTCCAAATTGCTTTAATCTAATCTTTAATTCTGCTTGGTCAATTTCAATTATTGTTATTGTTTTGATTTTCTTTTGAAAGGGATTATGGGAACTGAGTAATGTGTCTTCGTGGAGTTCAACTCCCGTGTAGGCGTATGAAAATTCTCATTTTCCCTAAAAAGAATTCACTCTTTGAATGATTTTCTTCTTTTACATCTATTTGTTTTTTTTTTGTTTTTTTTTTTATTTTTAATAAACACAATCATGTATCACCCATATTTCCTTTAATTAAAAGAGAAATTAGGCATGATTTATATTAAATTGGATATCCAACTCATAATGTTTAATCCTTACTTTATTTCTAAAGTTAAGGTAAAAACAAATGAGACATCTTGTGTTTATTATTGCATTTTGGGTTTATATTTTCATATTTATCATTCTTTTTAAGAAAAATAAAAATAAAGGACTGTTTTTATTCATTTAATTGGACAATTTAAGATACTGTGGTAATCGTTTTCTTAAACGGGTGTTGTAGGGTGCTAATACCTTCCCTACACTCAAACGACTCCCGAACCTAATTTCTGGTTTTCTAAGACTGGTTTTTTGTTTTAAAGGTGACCAATCACACCTTCAATGATTGGTGGCGACTCCAACTTTCTTCTTAAAAACCCAAGAAAGGATGTCGGTCGCTCCGCGACGCGATGACGTTGTGACAGTGCTTATTGAGGAAAAACCTATTGGTGCTCATGCTTACAATACCAACTCAATCTCTCCATACCCAAAGTAGTGTGATCCCAATATCATGGAAGAGCTTTAGGCCATGCTTGAAAAAATCGAAGCATCATGTGTAATATTGAATGAAGGCAGTTCAAGCATTAATCACTAGAGTTTGGGGCTTCTATTCATCATGAGAAGAAATATTTAGTGTATCTAATTATTCTTCATTAGTAATAAAGTCTCTACTTCTCTTTGATTCGTCTTTAAGATTATGGAAATTCAAAGATAGACAAGGGCCCATGACTTAAGAACACAGGCATGAAATGTGATGATCATAAGTTAGCTAAGTAATCGGGAAGAACGTGGGCAAGTGAAAATTGAGTTATTTTCTTTTGGTCAAGGTTTCATCCTACATGCATTTATGCATCATTCATTTCATATGTTTTTTTTTTCAAAAGAAAGAAAGTGATTTTTTATTGCAAACAAAAGTAAAACCACATGTCTCTTCCAGAAAATTTTAAAATCAAAGCTTACTTTGATCATTCTTGTCAGTTGAGAGCTTAACAAGAATCTTGGAAAACTGTAGTGAGTTTCCATTTGGAGGAAATATAAAAAGAAGAAGAAGAAAAAAGAAGAAAAAAGAAAAAAAAGAAAAAAAAGAAAAAAAAGAAAAAGAATGCTCTCACTACTCTCACCGAGAAAAAGGGAAAAGTGGTCAAGTCTCAATCATTTTTTTTTTCCTTCTAAATATCTTTCACTCCATTGTTGCAAAATCATAGTCTCAACTAAAGACAATTTTATTTTGACCTTCATATTTCTCATGTGCTAAAGAATTCATATTACAATACCTCATTGAACAAGGTTTCAATTTTCACACTAGGGCCAATACCCCTCTTGAAGTGAGGATCAAAGATCCCTCACTGAAAAACCTTGAGCCTAACCCACCACACATGTGATTTTGTGGTAAGCCAGCATGAATTTCTGATTCACCATCAAACCGTTTGTTAAACTCATCACGTATAGCTGCGGTGAATCTCCATATTTGTCTGCCCACTTGAAAGCCTTTTGCTAAGCCTGTCACATCTAACCATGTGGCAAACATTTCAAAATATCCACCCAATATTACCAAGAGACCTTCAATAGTAATGAAATAGGAATTAAACTCTTATGATTTACTGCTTCATAATTAAGACTTGTAGTTGTTTGAGTATTCCTATATTTCAATTTTTTTCTCAATCTTTTGTCTTCTCTCCTTTTATTAGAAGGTGACTCAGGACTAAGGATGATAATCTTGAGAACTTGGACTTAGTAACTTGAGAAATTATCTCGAAGTCTCAAATTCTTTCAATGAGTTTTGTCTGAGAAATAACCCTATCATGGTACCAAGGAACATCGACAAAGAAACAACATGGAGTGATTATTGAAATTGGCAAAGGATGACTTACACATGATTGATCTTCTATATGTGATTGCATCATCTACTAGTCATGGAAGCATATATTTGGCCTAAAAAAAGAGGAAAAAAAAAAGAAGAAAAAAAAAGAAAAGAAAAAGAAAAAAAGAAAAGAAAAAAGAAATGTACAAGGCCAGGATAATTCTTAAATTGCATGATTGGGACAATCAATATAGATCAAGAGGTCACACCTACAAACGATTTGAAGATTTTCTTTGTCAATCATCAACTGAGCAAGAACCTTCATTGCTACACTAGGGCAAAGCCATCGTCACTAGACTGGGGCAAAGCCAACATTATTAAATTGGAGCAAGGGTCTTCATCACTATACTGGCGAGACAACCATCGTCACTAGACTGGGGCAAAGCCAACATTATTAAATTGGAGCAAGGGCTTTCATCACTATACTGGCGAGACAAAGCCATCGTCACTACGTGAGAGTAAATCCTTCATAACTACACTAGGGCGGAGCTTTCATCGTTACGTAGGAGCAAAGTCGTCATTATTAAATTGGAGCAAGAACCTTCATTGCTATACTGGGGCAAGGTCATTCAACCATTTATGCAAGTTGCTTTAGACTGGGTCAAATGCCAAGTTAAGAGAATCACACTTCTCTAACGAAGAATCTTTCAATCTCGAGCGGTTCTCATCAAGGAAATGACGAATACAGTAATGAGGATTTTTTATCAAAGATCTCGAGCTGACTTAATGAAAGAACGAGATATATGAGATGATCTCTTGAGAAGCTACTCCTTGTTCTCACAGTGGTTGTCCAAAGAATTGGGGTCACCTTAACATATTTTCATTTGAATCATATTTTAATTATTCGAATGTTCAAAATTATGTTCAATCTCTTATTGTTCAAGAGACTTTTTATAAAGGCATTTGTGATCCATGTTTGCCTTCTTCATTCATTTTTCTTCGAAAAAGAAACTTGGTTTTTTTCTTTGTTGACTATCATCGTCCTCGTTTGTCTCTAGGCCAAATTCATCTGCCTGTATCCAATCTTTTGTCCACTACAAGGCTAAGGTTATGAAGCGGTTGAATCAAGCAAGATGTTTAATGCTATGAATTACCATTGATAGTTCTCTAAACTAGCACATGAGACACTTCTAAAAAACCCACAGGTGATTGAGTAATCTATGATTGACATATATGTTTCCTTTCAGATTGAGCAATCTCTGATTAACATACATGATCCCTTTCAGGTGAAGGCATTAAAAAAAAGAGAGAAAAGAAACAAGATAAACAAAAAAGAAAAAGAAAAGAAAAAGGAAAAGGAAAAATAACATGTTTCCTCCAATGATGACAACGAGGTTATCCTTTGATTCCTTTCTAAATATTGATTGATAAGAATGATGAAAGTAAACAATAATTATTGCTTTGTTAAATATGGAAAAGACATTTGGTTGTCTTTCACAAATCAAGCTCTTATTTACCAATTCATCATCATTTGCATCACTATTTCTCACAAAAAATTGTTTTCATACCACAGAGTTGGTGAAAAAGATCACATGAATATCATGCATACATGACACTCATTGATCTACATTTGGCATGCATATGCATCCCTACATCAGGCCTTCAAAGTCGAATTTATTGACTTAGCCAATTCATCATCAGAGCATAGGTCGTCATACATGGTTAGTTGCATTATCATTGCTTAGAGTGGTCAATGAGCATGTTCAATCCATGACACTGGGGCAAAAACACTTATCTATTTCATGTAGGAGATTCACATGAAAATAGCGCATCATATCTTGCGTAAATGTTATTTCTTGCGTTTGCATATTTACACAACCTCTTTTGAGTGTTATCTATCATTTTAAGATGATTTAACTCATTTTTCATGCATGTGGGTATACTCCATTCGCGAGAATTCCCAATATGTTCAGAAGAATCCTTTTTCTTACAATTGACTATTTTCCATTTTTGACAACTAAGTTTTGAAATAAAAAACCGTTGTTTCCATTTTAAAACAAATTTCTGAAATACGAAGTCCCTGTTTTAAAATCTTTTCCTTTTTGGAAACTAAGTTTTGAAATAAAAACCGTTGTCTCATTTTAAAAACAAATTTCTGAAATACGAAATCCTTGTTTTAAAATATTTTCCTTTTTGACAACTATGTTTTGAAATAAAAACCGTTGTCTCATTTTAAAACAAATTTCTGAAATACGAAATTCCTGTTTTAAAATCTTTTCCTTTTCGGCAACTAAGTTTTGAAATAAAAACTGTTGTCTCATTTTAAAACAAATTTCTGAAATACGAAGTCCCTGTTTTAAAATCTTTCACTTTTGGCAACTAAGTTTTGAAATAAAAACCGTTGTCTCATTTTAAAACAAATTTCTGAAATACGAAATCCCTGTTTTAAAATCTTTCACTTTTGGCAACTAAGTTTTGAAATAAAAATTGTTGTTTCATTTTAAAACAAATTTTCGAAATACGAAATCCCTGTTTTAAAATCTTTTCATTTTCGGCAACTAAGTTCTGAAATAAAAATCGTTGTCTCATTTTAAAACAAATTTCTAAAATACGAAATCCCTGTTTTAAAATATTTTCATTTTTGAAAACTAAGTTTTGAAATAAAAACTGTTGTCTCATTTTAAAACAAATTTCTGAAATACGAAGCCCCTGTTTTAAAATCTTTTCCTTTTCCGACAACTAAGTTTTGAAATAAAAACCGTTGTCTCCCTTTTAAAACAAATTTATGAAATACGAAATCTCTGTTTTAAAATCTTTCATTTTTTGAAACTAAGTTTTGAAATAAAAACCGTTGTCAATTTATGAAATATGAAATCCTTGTTCGTTTTCTTTTGGTTAAATCGAATCCTACTAGTTAGTAGAGGTCGAAGCCTGGTCAGAGTCAGGTCAATTCTTTTTTCTTTTGGTTAAATCGAATCCTAATAGTTAGTAGAGGCCGAAGCGTGGTCAGAGTCAGGTTCATTCCTTTTTCTTTTTTAAATCGAACCATATTCCTATTTAGAGGTCGAAGCCAGGTCAGAGTCAGGTCCATTCCCTTTTCTTTTGGTTAAATCGAACCCTACTAGGTAGTAGAAGTCGAAGCCTAGTAGGAGTCAGGTCCATTCCCTTTTCTTTTGGTTTAGTCGAACCCTACTAGTTAGTAGAGGTCGTAGCCTAATCAGAGTTAGGTCCATTTCTATTTTGTTTGGTGAAATCGAACCCGACTATTAAGTTGAGGTCGAAGCCTGTGTCAATCTAGGTCAATTTTCAAATTTTCTCTTGGTGAAATCGAATCCGACTATTGAGTTGAGGTCGAAGCCTATGTCAATCCAGGTCCATTTTCAAATTTTTTCTCAGTTAAATTGAAACCGACTATTCAGTCGAGGTCGAAGCCTGTGTCAATCTAGGTTCGCTTTCAATTTTTCTCTCAGTTAAATGGAACCCGACTTTTCAGTCGAGGTCGAAGCCTGTGTCAATCCAGGTCTATTTTAGTTTTTCTCTCGGTTGAATCGAACCAGACTATTCAGTCGAGGTCGAAGCCTGTGTCAATCCAGGTCCGTTTTCAATTTTTCTCTCAGTTAAATCGAACTCGACTATTTAGTCGAGGTCGAAGCCTGTGTCAATCCAAGTCTTTTTTAGTTTTTCTCTCGGTTAAATCGAACCCGACTATTCAGTCGAGGTCGAAACCTGTGTCAATCTAGGTCTGTTTTCAATTTTTCTCTTGGTTAAATCGAACTCTGCTAGTTAGTAAAGGTCGAAGCCTAGTCAGAGTTAGGTCCATTTCCTCTTCTTTTGGTTAAATCGAACCCTTCTAGCTAGTAGAGGTCGAAGTCTGGTCAGAGTCAGGTCCATTCCCCTTTTCTTTTGGTTAAATCGAACCCTGGTCAGAGTCAGGTCCATTCCCTTTTCTTTTGGTTAAATCGAACCATATTCTTGTTTAGAGGTCGAAGCCTGGTCAGAGTCAAGTCCATTTCCTATTTCACTTTGTTGGTTAAATCGAACCCCGTTCTTGTTTAGAGGTCGAAGCCTGGTCAGAGTTAGGTCCATTCCCTTTTCTTTTGGTTAAATCGAACCCTACTAGCTAGTAGAGGTCGAAGCCTGGTCAGAGTCAGGTCCATTCCCCTTTTCTTTTGATTATTCTTGTTTAGAGGTCGAAGCCTGGTCAGAGTCAGGTTCATTCCCTTTTCTTTTGGTTAAATCGAACTCTGCTAGCTAGTAGAGGTCGAAGCCTGGTCAGAGTCAGGTCAATTCCCCTTTTCTTTTGGTTAAATCGAACCCTATTCTTGTTTAGAGGTCGGAGCCTGGTCAGAGTCAGGTCCATTTCCTATTTCACTTTGTTGGTTAAATCGAACTCCGTTCTTGTTTAAAGGTCGAAGCCTGGTCAGATTCAGGTCCATTTCATTTTCTTTTGGTTAAATCGAACCTTATCTTTGATTAGAGATGAAAGTCTGGTCAAAGTAAGGTTCATTTTCTTTTTTCCAATTTTAGGCTATGCTTGGTTTAAAAGCATGAAACCCTTCCTTTTATTTTTAACTAAAAATCTTCGCCCTCCCAATACTGTCTTTTTCCTTTTTTTACCCTTTCAATCCTTCAAGGATACACAATGGGGGGCAAACTGTAGACACCGTATTTGGTCCGGCTTGATTTTTAGTAAAAATATTTGAATTTTTCCAATATGTGGTGGTAAATTAAATTTTTGGTATGCAACCAAGAGTGTAGCTCATTTGGCATAACCCTGTAATGATAATCACTAGATCTGTGATTCGAATCTTTCTCTCCACATGTTATAAAAAAATATTTGTTTTTTGGTTTGCATTGTTTATTTTCATTTTATTTTATTTTCTTTTTTGTTTTTTATTATTTTTATTTTTTTCTTTTTAGTCTTCCACTCCCCCTTCCTTCTCCTTCTCCCTCTCTCCCTTCTTCTCCCAACCTTCCACTCTCTCCCCATCTTTCTCAACCCATTCCCCTTTTTCCTCAACCGTTTCTCCAAGCTCTCCTATAAAAGGAGAGCTTATGGAGGGATGAAGACGACAACAATGTGGTGGGAAATAAGAGAACAATGAGAGAAAGTGAAGAAATGAGTGATGAAAATCTAAGAAAGTTTGAGAGAGAAAGAGGTGAAGTTTGAGAGAGAAAGGAGTGAAGTTTGAGAGAGAAAGAGAGAAATTTTAAGCTTTTGAAAGATTGAGTTGCTCATTATTTCGCCGCCACCGCTCACCACATCGCCGCCGCCGTTGAAGATCTACGTCGCCACCACTCCGACGCCTGTAGCCACCTTGAACTCCAAGCATCTAGCAGTAGCTCCGACCCACATTCTAGTGAATTTCCATGGAAGAAAAGGAAAAAGAAAAGAAGAAAATTGTGGTGAAGAAGAAGAAGGGGAAAAACAAAAGAAATTGGTAAAGGTGGTGGGTCTCACCTATTTTATTTATTATTCTTTTTTTTTGTTGGTTTATTATTTTCTCTCATTTCTTTTATAATTTAAAAAAAGAAGCACAAATTTTTTTTCCTTTCAAAAGTTATATATTTTTTTCTCCACTTTGACTTTAAGTTAGAATTTACAAATCAATTTCAAAGTAGCTTTCATTTAGATTTTTCTAAAACAATTTTAATTAGGTTTTATTAGAAATTTCTAATTTGTATTGGTTTTAATATGGAATTTCAAATTGATGACAATTTGGTTTTAATATAAATTTCAAGGCCAAAATGCATATAAATTGGAATTTTCAAATCAATGTCTATTTTATTTTAAATTGGAAATAAATCTCAATTTTAGTTAAATTGGAAATCAATCTTCATTTTAATTAAATTGGGAATGTCTATGGACTTTAATTGAAGTTCAATTTCAATTTTGGTTTACTAAGGCCATTTGGTGCGCCGGAATTTGATTGGAATGGAATGGAATGTGATTCCCATGCAAATATTTTGCTGGAATCATGGTTCCCATGCCTGTGTTTGGTGCATTGGATTTGGGTTGGAATTAATGGAGAGAAAAATAGTGGGACCCACCAAAATTATGAAGAAAATGGAGAGAGAAATAGTGGGACCCACGAACATGTGGTTAAAATAGAAAAAGAAATGGTCAGTCCCATCAAAATTATGAGGAAAATGGAGAGAGAAATAGTGGGACCCACCAAAATGTGGGAATGGATTGGAATCCACATGCCCACCCTTTCATTCCAACCCCGACCAACCAAACAAGGGCATCCCTTTCCATTCCAATCCAATCCAATCCAAACCCATGAAACAAAAAATCTCAAAATCAATTTCAATTAGGCTTTAACATGAAACTTCTAATTTGAATTTCAACTTTGGTTTTAATTGACTAGAATTTGAATCAATGTCTTTAATTCACATTAGAGATCTCAATTCAGTTCTAATTTAATTTTAATTTGAAGGGTTGGTTTGAATTCCATTTTGATTTTAAATTCGGATTTTCAATTCAATTTCATTTTAGTTTTAAATTGATCCAATTTAATTTGGTTTAATTTGGAATTTTAGAAATTAATCCCAATTTGATTTAGTTTAGGTTTTTTAATTTTTTATTTATTTTTTATTCAATTAACCAAATAATTTCAATCTGATTTTAAATTAATTTTTTGTAATCATTTCTAGTTTGGTCTAAGTTTGAAATTAAATTTGGGATTTCAACTTTCCTTTGTTTTCAATTTGACATTGCCCAAATGAATTTAAATTGGAACTTAATTTGGAATTTCAATTTTTCCTCAATTGGCTTTAATCTTGAATTCAAAGAGTTTCAAAGTGATTTTGGATTTTTTTCAAATGAATTCCAAATTGTATCTAATTAATTTTGAATTTCTAAGTAAAATTCAAAATAGGTTTTAATGTAGAATTTCAAAATCAATGTCAATTTGGTTTAATTTGGATTTCAATTCAATTTCATTCTTGGTTTTAAATTAACTCAATTTCAATTTAGTTTTGGTTTGAAATTTTCAGATAGAATTTTAATTTTCCTTTGATTGATTTTAATTTGAGTAAAATCTCAAATTGGTTCAATTTGTGATTTTGATATTCACAAATGAATTTCAATTTGATTTTAGTTTAGATTTTCAAAATTGATTTCAATTGGATGTAAATTGGGTTTCTTAAATAAATTTCAAAATAGGTTTTGATTGAAAATTTTGAAGTCAATCTTAATTTGGTTAATATTTGAATTCCTTCAAATGATTTAAATTTGAAATACCCATGAATTTCAAAGTGAATTTTAATTTGGTATTTAAATTTGAACTGTTTAAATGAATCTCAAATGGGATTTAATTTGAAGTTTCAAATTGGATTTCAAGAAAAGTTTTTTTAAGTTGATTATGGAAACTCTAGGCTAATTTTGTCTAAGAACGGGTATTTAAGCTGACCGAAAGGGAACACCCTGCCTGGAAATTAGCCTAGATATTTTTGCAATCAACTTGAATTTGGTCTTAATTTAGAATTTTGAAATCAACTTCAATTTGACTTTAAATTGGAATTCTCAAAACAATTTCAAAATGACTTTTAAACTGAGATTTCCAATTGAATTTCAATTTGGTTTTAGTTCGAATTTCTAAATGATTTAACTTTCTTTCAATTGATTATTTCAAATTCTTTGTTAATTTTTTAACTTTAAAATTTGGAAAATATAAAAAAAAATATTTCTTTTTGTTGAATGGTGTCATACCACTCATAATTATTAATTCACATTTTATTCCTCAAATGTGAAATAATAGACATGGGACAAATAATATCATGTAAAACCTATGACGGAGTTGAGATAAGTTCTCTCAAATTCTTGAGGTGACAAATTTTCTTTTAATTAAGAGAAGATTTCAACATGACAAACAATTATTGGGTATAACTCCACTCACTACATCAAAACCTTACTTTAATTTTTAAAGCTAAGGTAGGATCAAATGAGACATTTGTTAATTGATTTTTTTCTTCAAAAATAAAGGACAGTTTCATGTTATAAAAGGATAATTTTAAAATAAAATGTGGTAACCGTTTTTTAAACGGGTGTTGTAGGGGTGCTAACACCTTCCCTACACTCAATCGACTCTCGAGCCTAATTTTTGGTTTTCAAAAGCCGGTTTTTTCTTTAAAACGGGTGACCAATCACACCCCAAGATGATTGGTGGCGACTCCAAACCTCTTCTCTCTAAAGAGACCCTTAGGAAAGGACGTCGGCCGCTCCGCTTCGCGATGACGTTTCGACAGCAGGGTTAAGCCTTCTCTGTTGCTCAATACTCCTAAAGGATCCCTCATCTAGAGTGATTTTGTGCATAAAGAAAGATGGGCAAATTCCCTGAATGTCAACCAATGTCCAATCGATAGCTTTGCGGTATTGCTGTAGCAACTTTATTAAGGCCTCTTCATGCTCCGGCATTAAATCTGACGCAACAATAATGGGCAACGTCTCACCTTCCCCAAGATACACATACTTTAGATGATCCGGCAGGGATGGCTTAATAGGGGGAGTCTTCCTTTGATCTAAATCTAAAGACTCAAAAACATCCTCACACCTAAGCACTTCTTTTTCATTTTTCCTTTGTAAAGAACAAACTTCTAAATCCTCTACACTAACCTCTCCATGATCTTCCAAATGCTTGTTTGTCGAATCATGTATTGCTGCCTCAACAATTGTGTTCTCTAGAATCCTAATGAAAGAGCAATCTTCCATCTCGTCTGGATACTTTATGGCCTTAAACACATTAAATTTTACTTCCTCATTACAGACTCTCATTGTTAATTCCCCTTTTTGAACATCTATCAATGCCCTACCAGTAGCCATAAATGGACGACCTAGAATAATTGAGACATCTTTATCAGTCTCATAGTCTAAAATAATGAAGTCAACAGGAAATATGAACTTATCTACTATCACTAAGACATCCTCAATTTTACCCCTGTATATGTGATAGACCTATCAGCTAGTTGGAGTGTGACTGTGGTAGGCCTAGCTTCACCAATACCTAGCTTTCGATAGACCGAAAGAGGCATAAGGTTAATGCTTGCACCTAAATCACAGAGTGCTCTACCTAACTCTTTTCCACCTATAGACACAAGTATGGTAAATGATCCTGGATCCTTAGCCTTGGTTGGCAGCCCATTCTTAAGAATAACACTACATTCCTCAGTAAGAGATATAGTTTCAAACTCACCTAACCTTTTTTTTTTAGTTAAAATATCCTTAAGAAACTTAGCATAATTAGGCATTTGCTCAATAACTTCTACTAGAGGGATATTTATATGCAATTGCTTAAGAATCTCTAAAAACTTTTTAAATTGACCATCCTGATTCTTAGGCCTTTGCCTTTGTGGAAAAGGTAGAGGTGGTACATAAGGTGGGGGCGGCACATAAGGTGGTTCCAAATCTGGAACAGAACCAGATGCTCCAGCATCTTTATTGCTGCCTCCAGCACCCTAACTAGTCTCCAACTCTTTCTCAACAACAACATTTTTATCACCATTTTTTCTACAGCTTGGGTTTTACTAGGCTCTATTCTTTCTTCTAGTGGCTTACCACTCCTAAGAGTCACTGCCTTTACCTGTTCCTTACCTTCCCTTCTAGGGTGTTCAGTATCTGATGGAAGTTTCCCTTGAGGCCTTGCCTTCAGTTGATTAGCTAGCTGACCCACTTGCAATTCCAGGGCTCTCATTGAAGCTTGATTACTTTGAATTGCGGCATCTGTACGAGCCATATATTCTTTCATCATTGCCTGAAGAGAACTCCCCGAATTTTGCTAGGGCAATACTGGCGCTTTAGCAAATCCCGATTGGTTCACCTTCTGCTGTGGTTGCACATTATTCCCTTGTCCTCCCCATGAGAAGTTGGGGTGGTTGCGCCAACCTGGATTATAAAAGTTGGAATAAGGGTTATTCCTCTTATTACTTCCAAAAAACACAAAAGCTGGATTGCTGGGGCAAAACTCGTAGTTGTGATCTTCACCACAATAGACACATGTTTCCTCTATGACTTGGTTCACCACTACAGCAGGCTCCATAACTGGTGGCTGTTGATGACTAATCATCGTCACATTCTTAAGAGCGTTAGCAATCATTGCAAGATCAACCATAATGGTGGACACGCCATCAACCTCTAATACACTCTTAACCTTTTTATTTGTGCCTCTAACATCCGACCACTGAAAACTATTAGTAGATATTTTTTCTAAAATTTCATGGGCTTCATTAAAAGTTTTCGCCAAAAGGGCCCCTCCAGCCGAAGCATCAACCATACCCTGGGTTGCTCCATTTAACCCATTGTAAAATGTTTCCATTTGGAAACAATGAGGTAAACCATGGTGAGGACACTTTCGCAAAAGCTCCTTAAACCTCTCCCAAGCCTCACTAAAAGTTTCATCTTCAAGTTGCCTAAACCCTACTATTTCACTAATTAATTTAGCATTTCTATTTCGTGGGAAATATTTACTGAAATATTTTTCCGCTAATTCATTCCATGTCCTAATTGATCCTGGAGCAAAAGAATTTAACCATGCCTTTGCTCCATCCCTAAGAGAATACGGGAACAAAGTTAATCTAAGGGCATCCCTAGGCACTCCCTGAATTACAAAAGAATCACTAACTCCTAGAAAAGACTTAAGATGCAAATGAGGGTCTTCAGACGACAAACCATGGAATTGACCCACGGTTTGCAACATCTGAAACATTACCGGTTTCATTTTAAAATTTGACGCCTTAATTTGAGGACGTGCAATCCCTGG
Organism: Luffa acutangula; assembly: GCA_036850905.1. Taxonomy (NCBI): domain Eukaryota; kingdom Viridiplantae; phylum Streptophyta; class Magnoliopsida; order Cucurbitales; family Cucurbitaceae; genus Luffa; species Luffa acutangula. The sequence goes on from CM072096.1 coordinate 18,627,056, forward strand.
ATTTAACTCATCAAACATTGGAAAAGCATACGCTTGAATGGCTCTGGCCCTATCGTTTGTTACCAAGATAGGATTCTCAACCTGATTATTTTGCTGCTCATTTTGCTCCAGCGGCTGGTTTTGCTGCAGCAAACGATTCTGCTGGGGGTTCGCTATGAAGGTGTTCACATAACACATGTGAAAGCAATTTTAGGATCCGAGGCTCTTAACTACATCAATTTTAGAAAATGAAAACATGCTGTCCAAATATCGTAAGGAGAGAACAGAATTTTACCAACCTTTTGGAGACCGATTCAACAACTCCCTTTGATTCCTTTGATCACGAACGGTGTGTGGACCACCTCTAGTGTCTTCCCTACTATTCTCAGGGCCAAGAACGACTTGTGGGAGTCTATAGAGATAGGGAATGGGAAGGGAATGCTTGAAAGTTCAAGCAATAGAGAGATATATGGAGATGAGAGAGTTTGAGACCAAAATCCAAAGCATAACAATATGGAAAATGGCTCTACTACCTTTGAATCTGATTCATACTTCTTATATAGACATCTTCCATGCAAAGAGAAGCCTCATGACACTAGACACATGGTGAAATTGCAACTCAAAGTGGATTCTAGGTGTTTAATTCACAACACATGCAACTAGTGCATGGTTGTGTTGTTTTCCACTATGCATCAACATGCAAGAGTGGGAATGCCACTAAATCCATTTAAAGTTGAATCTAAATTCTCAAATTTCAGCTTGCAATTCATTCTTATTTCAATTCAAAATTGAAATTAATTTATAGGCAATTAATTGGTACAATTCCAAGTAATTTTTACATGATTAATCCAATTAATCTTTATCACCTAGTGCCATGAATTATATATGATTCCTAATACATATATATGGTATTCAAAACACTTTTAAATACTCCATCTCTCATTTTCTAATTTAATTCATAATTAAATTATTGTGTCAAACACAATTTACGATAATACCCGTTTTCCCGATTTTGAACGATTCAAAGCTTCCTATCTTTTTGTTCTAGGCTTTGTTCCGATATGAGCTAGTAGGGGGACCTAATGGACCTATAGATCATGGTCTCCAACGATTCGAGGCTAACCGACTAATCTCATTATCCAAGCTAGTCAACATTCGTTAACTACCGGGACACTCCACTATAGTCCGATAGTTGCACTCCCCTCACTATAGATATATTTCCATCCACTTGATTTAACCATGATTAGTAAGTCGATCCTTCACAGGTTGTTCGTAGCTATGTTGAGCGATTTTCCGCAAGCGCACGGGTCGTCACAAGTAATATAAAATGGTAGGTAATACCGAGTATCGAATCCTCAGGGAAATTGAATTAATTCCATTAAGTACCAAGAATCATCATGTTTTAATTTTATTTAGAAGATCAACTCGAATGATAATGCAAAAAATAAAAAATAAACATGCAATAGCGAAATGAAAATATCCAATTAAGGGGGCTTGACCTAGGGTGTTATCTAGTTTTCTTGGATTTGTAGCTCAATTACATGGATGCATGTAACTAATAATAATCAATTCCATAAATCTAGAAGTAATTTTAAGCGGATTTCTCTTTCAAGTTCCTCCACATCTCATACTAACATAACTAATTCATGTGTCCATCTCCTTAGTTAATCATAATATGGCATTAAGCAACTCCATAATCAATTTCTAACAATGCTCTTTCACTCTCGTGCTCCAAGCAATCGTTAGCCATGCAATTAGGATTTAATCTAAATTCTCTCTGTCGAGTATCAATTTAGACCAACATAACAATTAATCCGTGATCAAGAGATTAAAAGCATTAAGCAAAAATTGTATAGATGAAATATGAAGAAATTCATTACATAATCCAAGTAATTGCGCTACAATATCCAATTAGCTAGAATAATGTCCCTAGGTCTCAAGATCTACTCACAAATGGAAATAATTATGCCAAAATGATCTTGATCTATAGGCCTAACTCTAATTAAAATAAGAAATTACAAAGAAGTAAGGAAGAAATAACCGATAAGTTGATCCCAAGCTCCCGTCACGAGCATCTCAAATCCCGAGCCTTGGAATCTCGCCCAATTCCTCCTTTTTCTTCACAATTCTTTCTCACTTTTTTCTCTCTATTGAGCTAGGGGAGAGCTCCCCAAAAATGGGATGATTTGAACCAAAGGGAAGGGGCCTTTTTATAGTGAAAGGGGCTGGAAATTTCTTGCTGAACAAGTCGACATCGTCGAGGCGCTACGTCACAGCGTCTCGACGCTGTGACGTCATGTTGCCTTGGGGCAAAAGTCGTCGTAGCGACGCGACGCGCGACGCTATCGCGATTTTGGAGCGCGTTTTGCTGATCACCTAGCGTCTCGACGCTAGGCCTTCTAGAAGCCTTATTTGCAGATTTTTGCCTCCCTTTTTTCAAACTTTTGGGCTTTTTGGGCCTCCCACTTTAATTATCTTCTCTTCTTAGACCTTAGGGCTTGGATCTTCAATGATTATTCTTTAAATTGCCCAAAAAGTCTTCAAATTCATCCAAATTCTCTTAAAATCTCAATTTTGCTGCTCAACTCGGTTTTCTGTGAAATCAACATAAAAATACATTAAAACTCACAATTCATGAACAAAACTAGTTGAAATTAATAGGAAAATGATGACATTTTTCATGTCATCAAGCTATAGCTAGGTCAAAAAGCCGTTTCACCCCTATAGTACTTCTAGTTCCTTAAGTCCCACTGATCCTCTAATGAACAATTGGTTTATGGTCCAACCAATAAACCGAGTCCCTCTTGGGCCAATGAGAGGGCGGGATCCCTTTGTTCAAGCCCCGGAGTCAGCACTTAAGGGAATAACCTTTCTACTATCCCTAATTCGGGTAGGAGCGAATTCCTTCTTGCATGACTATGTCCCCAGCTATCTACCCGTTCCTATCCCTGAAATGGGAGGTTTATTGAGTCGGCGATACTGAGCCACTCTCACCTATGCAGATCCAAGGATAAACCCGAATAAACAGGAGTTCATAGTTAGCTCAGGATTAAGATCGAGTTACCTAGGTCATCACATGAAATAGTCAGTCTCGTCAGTAAACGGTGTTATAAAGCGAGAGCGACTTATTTCTCGGTCCTGGTCTTATACAAACTCATTGCATAGGACGCCCCCACTCGCATGTCTCTACATGGACGATTTAGGATCACATTGTCTATACCAACTATAAAGTGGGTCGCGCCTCATAGTCTCCCCAGAATAAGGTACCCAACCCTATTCCTATACTATAGACCGTTTTGGCTATTACTCAAGCTTGATCCACTTTTATGTCTCTACATAAAGCTTAAGTGTTCATCCTATAGCCATGGGTCTTAGTTTATTTGATTTGGGAATTTATATGTGCAATTTACTTTATTCAGTAATAACTTTACTGAATTAGTCTCGACAACGCCTTTATCGAATAAGTATATAATTCGTTTAACATTCACTATCTACGAGTTTTAGGACACCAATCCCAACACGCTGGATCTTTAGGACCTTGCGAAAGACTCGACACGTTATCCATTTGATTCTGGTTTCTACGTTGTTCTCTCCTTCTTCTCCTGAATGTCCTCTCGATTTCTGGATCAAGCTCGAACCTTACCCCAGGCAGATCGCTCATGCATCAAACTCACGCTTGCAAAAACAAAAGAAACAATCAACAAGTTCTAGCACCAAACCACTAAAACACATACACAAAACAGATCAGATAAAAACTTATTCAAGTCCCCGGTAACGGCGCCAAAAACTTGTTGGGTTCAAAGAGTGAGTAAAAATGTACCAAGAAATAAAATATAAATGGACTCTAGAACTCTGTGCAAGTATACAGAGTCCGCAGCAAGTAATAAGTATTTATCAATCCAAGGCCTGAACTAGCTTTCACTTTATCTATTTTGTATAATTTTTCAATGGTTTAAAAGATGGTAAAAATGATTGTTTTTTATAGGAATAATGCTGAAGCAAAAGAAATGACAGAACAACAAGTAAACAAATATGCAGACAGATTAGAAACAGGCGCTTGTCAGGATTTAGTAATTGTTTTAAAAGATGCTCTAGCAATATTATTGATCATGCAAAACTCTCGCAGTCTTATTAGCAGATTCCTCCCGAAACTCCAGATCTTTTGGAATGTGTTTCAACCCCAATGAAGTACTACCGATCGAGCGCTAGGCAACTGGCTATCCCTAGCTCAGTCACTGGCGTTCACCAATCCACAATGATCTAGTGTGATTAACTGCCACAAACTCCCAAAATCATTCCTAAAACTAGAGAGAAATATTCATACCGGCTGGCCAGGCGGGCATAAAATATAAATGAGCACAACAATTAATCAAGATGCATTAATAAATATTTATTACTAGAAATTAAGCACGACAATCACATTGTTTCCTAACCAACGCCTATGCTACTTAGTTCATAAGATGCATGGAAACACACGTTACAATCTGAGTAAGCTTATCCATAATTACAAGGTAACACAAGAAAATATTAATCTCCTCGATCAGCTTGCAATTGATGGTCTTCTTGATGGTCTCCAATCTTTCTCCTCTATTCGGCTCCCAAAGGTGGAAATGAGAATGATCTCTTTCCCAAAAGTGGAATGTATTTGACTTGGGCGGCTATCTCCTTTTATAGAAGGATAGGAGGCTTGAATTAGGTTGACCTAGGCACGTGGATGGCTCTCCTTGCTCATTTATCCCGAGAATAACTCAACAGAATTCGATTTGTTAACTTGGCTAACGAGCTGTGACGTGGCAGTTTTGCTCCCTGCTTTGCTGCAACACAGAATTTGCTCCCTCCAGTCTGATGTGGACTTTTCCTAACCGCAAGCGCACGGGTCAAGTAATAATATAGTGAATAGTAAATTCGAATGTCGTCCTCTAGATTGGATTTTTAAGCAAATCAAGTATTGCGAATTATCTTGCCCAATTTTATTTAGGGATCAAAAAGTGATGAATATGTGATGATAAAAACAAATCAAAGCAAGTAAAAAGTATGGAATTTCAATTGGGAAAACTACTTAGGGAATTGATTTCGCCGATTTCGTTTAGGATTGATTTTCAAGAATAAGTTATTATGCACAATGAAATTATGAGCCAAAGACCCTTTAATCACAACTACCTCTCCCAAGTATAATTGATTCTCATGCAAATTAACCAACTTGATATCCCTATCTAAGTTATTAATATGCAAGGCAATGAGATCTTTTAACCAATTCTAAAGTTAATCTAAAATCGTCACGAATTAGAAAGTAAACTTTATTCATGCAATCTTGAGAAAGTCTAGATCAAATCCCCTCTCCCGAGCTAGATTCGAAACTTAAATCATCCAACTAATGGCCAATTAATTGAAAGCATTAAATCAAGATTACAAACACAATAACATTGCACAACTTAAACCATAAATCAATCCATAAACTTAATCAACTACATCAATCCCTAAGCTACAAGTTTAACTACTCATGAATGTAAATACAAGCTCAACTAAACATGTGAAAGCCATAAATCTAACTAAAGAAAGAAAAGGGAAAAGAAAACTCAATGTAGGCCGAGTCCCGACGTCCCCGTCACGATCCCCACGAACAATGGGTTGATTTCCAAGTTCCTCCTTTGTTTGCAGCTCCAAAAGTCCTCTGTTCTGCTCTGTTTACGGCTCCAAAAGGTCCCAAATCGATCACCCCAAAAACCTAGCCGAAAATAAGCTTTTATTCTGATTTTTCGTCTTAGCGTCGAGACGCTGCCTCTTATACGTGCGTTCTGAATAAGGAAAAACGGTAGCGTCGGGACGCTTCCTATCATAGCGTCTCGACGCTGTAAGCTTTACGCGCCTAATCTGATATGGAATGTGAGCATCGAGACGCTCAAGAGCTAGCGTCTCGACGCTAGCCTGCTGTTGACCGAGATTTGACTTTTCTCCACTTTTACTCTTTTCATTCCTTTGCATCTTTTCACGCCCTGAGCACCCGATTAACTCTGATATTGCATTATAGCTCCAATCAACCATTTCCTACAAAATAGACAATAAAGCACAATAAAATGGCCCAAACACCATAGAAGACTAGCTAAATTAAATCAGTAAAGATAGCTAGCTATGCTCGCTATCACAGTCGCTCAGCAATGCATTCTGCACAAAATAACTTCCAAAGCTTCCATTCTTCCAAATGGGTTAAAACATATAATATATATCTAAAACCAACCCTATTAAGCACAAAAGACACACAAATCCCTATAGAAATGAGACCTAAATAACTACCTTTTGGAGAGTTATCAATCATGCTTATCCTTTTTCATGATATTAATATAACTCAACTATATATTAAAAACTCATGAAAATAAATCATGCATTTCAACCTATACATTATAACTAATTATAATATATAAAATGCATGAGCATGCTTTATAACCTAAGGTGGGATTTTAAATCTAAATGACATCCACAAAGCATTTAAATAGCGTATAAAATGATTAATTGGCCCCTAGGATAAAATAAAGCACATAAATTACAATAATTTAAGCTATTTTATCCTAAAAATATCCTTCTACAGCTTCAAAACCCGACCAGACCGCACGAACTGACTCGAACCGCTTCGAACTGTACTCCAAATCATCAAAACAAGCTTGAATCGGGCTGGACCGGGCCAAACTGACCCCAGACCAGCCGAACCAAATTGAAAAGATACCTTCAGCCTCCTCTTGAAACCCTAGCCACATGCCACATGAATTTGCGTTAGTGTCGCGACACTGAGAAGATAGCGTCACGACACTTTGATGAACAGCGTCACGACGCTGTTGCGTCTGGAGGTAGAATCTAGGCATTCCAATGCTTATCTTTGTGTTTTGCCTCGTTTTTTGACGTGATTTTCTTCAATCTTCATCATAGAATATCCTATTCTAAACCAGGACTTACAGAGGATAATAGATTTACAAGATATGCCCAAAAAACGCAGGGGCCTTTACATTGAACCATTCAAGAAAACGTAAATCTATGGTCAAATTAATCGAAACCATTTATACGCAAACCATAACATTCATTATGCATAAATCCCACCAAGAACAAATCGCAAATCTCAATTTAAAATAAAGAACAACTGAGTTGGCTCTGACACCAATTGAAGGGATAAAAGCCCCACGCAGTGGAATAATTTAACAAGACCTACTCCGAGTCTTAGATTCTAATTGAAATATCAATACAATTTGCAAAATATTACAACAATAAATCTATATTTAATGGGTTGTATGTAGGCTGTAAACATGCTAAATGATCAACTAGATTGATCTTAGTGATCAATGATTTCATAGAAAACTTACTTTTGTAGAAAGCCTTGATTAATTCGCCTTTTTTTGCCAATAAGATTGAAAATGCAGCAACCCTCTTGTGCGAACACCACCAATCGGCTACACCAGTATATCTCTAAGACTTCTTGAAGCAGGACACTTGTGGGAGTCTTTTGGGAGACATCTCTAAGAGAAGGAGAGACAATGAGATGCATTTCACCCCACCCCAGGGGTCCTATATATAGTAAAGGCCAAGACCTTTTTTCTAATAGGAAAAGGAAGACCTTTTCCTAATAGGAAAATGTCTCTAATTTTAATAAATAAATAATTAATTCCATAATTAATTAATTACCCAATTAAATATCATATATTTAATCTTATGGATTTTATTAATGTTGGGATTGGTGCCCTAAAACTCGTAGATAATGAATGTTAAACGAATTATATACTTATTCGATAAAGGTGTTATCGAGATTGATTCAGTAAAAGTCATTACTGAATAAATTAAATTGCACATATATAACCCAAATCCAATAAACTAAGATCCATGGCTATAGGATGAACACTTGAGCTTTATGTAGAGACATAAAAGTGGATCAAGCTTGAGTAATAGCCAAAACAGTCTATAGTATAGGAATAGGGTTGGGTACCTTATTCTGGAGACACTATGAGACGCGGCCCACTTTATAGATGGTATAGACGATGTGATCCTAAATCGTCCATGTAGAGACATGCGAGTGGGGGTGTCCTATGCAATGAGTTTGCATAAGACCAGGACTGAGAAATAAGTCGCTCTCGCTTTATAACACCGTTTACTGACGAGACTGACTATTTCATGTGATGACCTAGGTAACTCGATCTTAATCCTGAGCTAACTATGAACTCCTATTTATTCGGGCTTATCCTTAGATCTGCATAGGTGAGAGTGACTCAGTATCGCCGACTCAATAAGCCTCCCATTTCAGGGATAGGAACGGGTAGATAGCTGGGGACATAGTCGTGCAAGAAGGAATTCACTCCTACCCGAATAAGGGATAATAGAGAGGTTGTTCCCTTAAGTGCTGACTCTGGGGCTTGAACAAAGGGATCCCGCCCTCTCATTGGCTCGAGAGGGACTCGGTTTATTGGTTGGACCATAAACCAATTGTTCATTAGAGGATCAGTGCGACTTAAGGAACTAGAAGTACTATAGGGGTAAAACGGCTTATTGACCTAGCTATAGCTACGAACAACCTGTGAAGGATCGACTTACTAATCATGGTTAAATCAAGTGGACAGAAATATATCTATAGTGAGGGGAGTGCAACTATCGGGCTATAGTGGAGTGTCCCGATAGTTAACGAATGTTGGCTAGCTTAGACAATGAGATTAGTCGGTTAGCCTCGAATCGTTGGAGCCCATGATCTATAGGTCCATTAGGTCCCCCTACTAGCTCATATCGGAATTAAGCCTAGAACAAAAGATAGGAAGCTTTGAATCGTTCAAAATCGGGAAAAAGGGTATTATCGTAAATTGTGTTTGACACAATAATTTAATTATGAATTAAATTAGAAAATGAGAGATGAAGTATTTAAAAGTGTTTTGAATACTATATATATGTATTAGGAATCATATATATGGAATTGCACAAGATAACAAAGATTAATTAGATCAATCATATCAAAATTAATTTGAAAATTTTCAAATTAATTACCAAGCAATCAATTTCAATTTAGAATTGAAATTGGGGGTAATTTGCAAGCTTGAAATTTGATTTCAATTTGAATTTAGTGGATTTAGTTGGAAATCCACTTAATGCATTATCATTCAAAGTGGAAAGACAACTCACTCATGCATTGTTGCATGTCTTGTGTAATGTACACCTAGAATCCACTTGAGCTTGCAAATACACCATGTGTCTTGTGTCATGAGGCTTGGCTTTGCATGGAGAATGTCTTTAAAAGGAGTTTGAATCATATTCAAACACAAGAGAGCCATTTCCTTAATGTTATGCTGCTGGAATTTGGACTCAAAGTTCTCTCATCTCTCATTCTTCTCCATTGTTTGATGCTTCAAGCATTTCCTTCCCATTCCCTATTTTATATAGACTCCCACAAGTCGTTCTTGGCCCGGAGTATAGTGGGGAAGACTTTAGAGGTTGTCCAAGGAGCATAGGAGAGGCAAACACCACAAGGAGTTCAACATAAGTGAGCTACAAAGGTTGGTGTTTTCTAAACTCTCTATTCTGTCTTTTCTAGAACATGCATGCTTTAGGAGTAAAATTGAATGTCTTAAGTGCTTTCGATCTTCAATTGCTTCCGCATGTGTAATATGTACACCTTCAATTGGTATCAGAGCATGATTAGAGCACTTAATTCGTTTTAATTTTGCTTTGGTGGGTACCATTTTGAAATTGAATTTTCTGTGTGCTAAAATTGAAGTGTTCTGGTTTGGCAATTTTTGAGCATTCAAACCTTCATGAAATTGTAATTGCTCGGCTATGTAAGAGCGTTAATGTGTGTACTATAGTCTGTAATTTTTATAGAGTCATTAGAGTCCATATAGGCTGTAAAATTGAAGAAAAACCGGAGAAGACGCAACATAAAATGAAAATTCCAGCAAGCTGTTTTTTAATTCGAGCAGCAGTTTTTTTTTTCATTCTGGTTCAGCTGCTGCCTTTTGGTCCGGCTCGGTCTGTTGCAGCCTCATTTCACTCATTGCATGGCCGGTTCATTGCTTGGATGAGCGGTTCGGAATGGTTCGTGAAGCTCGGGCGTGTTGCAAGTTTATTTATTAATTATTATTGTAATAATTAGTGAAATTGCTTGTGTTTTTTTAAAAATTGCCAAACTATTCCATTTTAACTTGATTTAATTACTTTATGCATTGTGAATGTATGATTTAATTAAATGGATGTATGTGCATTATGAGCATGCCAGATAGTTTTAAAACCCCACCATAGGAAAGCATGTTCATGCATTTGTTTAATTTTAATAAGTGTTATTGATTAATTCAAATGCATGAGGGAAATTTCATGTTTAATTAATATAAGTGTTGTATTAATTTAGGGAGATTCATGCTTGAATGGTTAATTAAAATTGATTATTCTTATAATAGTTATAATTATTAGTTGATAAAATTAACCAAGCATGAAGCATGAAATTTCATTAGTTTGATTATAAGTGTTATTCTCAAATTAGGCTTGTTATGGATTGTTTTTATAATTGTTATAAAAAGAGATAGAAATCTAAAATCTATAACAAGATTAAGTGCATGCTCACTTAGGTTAATGAACCTTCAACGATTCAATCAACTTGCATAGTTTAGGTCGATATCTTGTAAAACAATGGTTACGAGAGAACTCACCCGACAAGATGCTGTCTAAGGCTGGAGGTATTTAAGTTGACGGTTTACGGAACACCTCCTACCTGGGCATCGAGTCGGTTCTTGAGTTAAGTTAACTCGAGTTTTATGAGCATGCGTGAGCGGTGTGAGGTTTTAAAGTGTTATCACCTAGACATCGTTAGTATAAAGCGTTATACAAACCTAGACATAGGTTGTTTCTAAATGGTGCTTTTCTTATAACTTGAATGATTGATTGTTATATGCTTTTAAACACCATTAGAAAGCATGTTATAGGGTTAATTCATTAAAAGTTATAAGAGTTATAATAGTTAATGAATAGAATCCATAAAACCTATAACAAAGAGTTGCATGCTAACATAGGATCTTAGGATCTTATCATTCTTTAAATGGTTTAAAATGAAATAGATCTAAGACCGCCTTTTCTAATAGGATTAGAAATATGTCTTACTTAGAACAAAAGATAGGAAGCTTTGAATCGTTCAAAATCGGGAAAAAGGGTATTATCGTAAATTGTGTTTGACACAATAATTTAATTATGAATTAAATTAGAAAATGAGAGATGAAGTATTTAAAAGTGTTTTGAATACTATATATATGTATTAGGAATCATATATATGGAATTGCACAAGATAACAAAGATTAATTAGATTAATCATATCAAAATTAATTTGAAAATTTTCAAATTAATTACCAAGCAATCAATTTCAATTTAGAATTGAAATTGGGGGTAATTTGCAAGCTTGAAATTTGATTTCAATTTGAATTTAGTGGATTTAGTTGGAAATCCACTTAATGCATGATCATTCAAAGTGGAAAGACAACTCACTCATGCATTGTTGCATGTCTTGTGTAATGTACACCTAGAATCCACTTGAGCTTGCAAATACACCATATGTCTTGTGTCTTGAGGCTTGGCTTTGCATGGAGAATGTCTTTAAAAGGAGTTTGAATCATATTCAAACACAAGAGAGTCATTTCCTTAATGTTATGCTGCTGGAATTTGGACTCAAAGTTCTCTCATCTCTCATTCTTCTCCATTGTTTGATGCTTCAAGCATTCCCTTCCCATTCCCTATCTTATATAGATTCCCACAAGTCGTTCTTGGCCCGGAGTATAGTGGGGAAGACTCTAGAGGTTGTCCAAGGAGCATAGGAGAGGCAAACACCACAAGGAGTTCAACATAAGTGAGCTACAAAGGTTGGTGTTTTCTAAACTCTCTATTCTGTCTTTTCTAGAACATGCATGCTTTAGGAGTAAAATTGAATGTCTTAAGTGCTTTCGATCTTCAATTGCTTCCGCATGTGTAATATGTACACCTTCAATTGAGTCGGCGTATTGGCCACTCTCACCCATACAAATCAAAGGACAATCTCTCATGAGCAGGAGTCCATAATCAACTCAGGATTAAGACTAAGTTTTCTAGGTCGTCCTAGTGAAATAGAAAACCAACTAGTTAACGGTGTTATAACCAGTGGTTACTATTTCGCGGTCCGATCTTATGCAAACTCATTGCATAGGATACCCCCATTCGCATGTCTCCTACACGAACGCGTTGGATCGCAGCGTTTGTATCAAATACAAAGTGGGTCGTATCCATAGTGTCACCAGGATAAGGCACCCAGTCTTATCCCTATACTATAGACCCTTTAGGCTGTTTCTTGAACAATGATCCCATATGTCGCTACATATAGTTCAAGACTCATATTACAACCTTGGATGTCTAGTTTATTGGATTAGGGTTATTATTAGGCAAAGACAAATATAATATAACTAATAACAATTAATGGAAAAATATATCAATATTATTTCATTAATATCCGGTCAACGGTTACATTCAATATCTACGAGTTTTAGGGCATAAAACCCAACACTAAGTCTATGTTAGCTCCAAAAAAGTAATGTTCGTTTGGTCATTGTTGTCGTCAGCAAGTTTACTTCAATCCTGCAAATAAACAACATATTACATCTACATAAGTACACATGAACAACAAATCATCACTACAACAAATTTGGGCTTAGATGTCAGTTCTGCATCGATGAGCAATCTTTTCGCGCCCTTTTTAAATTACATATAATAACGGTTTAAAACTGTCATTGTAGGTTTCCATTTTTTTACAAACGTTAGATGACGGGTAAGAACCATCGTGGAAGGGTCTTCTTTAATTACGTTTAGCAACCGTCATTGTACCCCAAATTTTCAAAAGTTAACATTTTTTTCTGAAAATAGTTGCGTTTTTTTTCACAATCCATCATCTTAGAGTCAATCCGTCATTGTTGTAAAAATACAATCCGACATCGTAGCCCGAAATTGTTTTAGTGACTTGCCACAACCTAGCTCTATTATCAGACATATTAAAACACATTTTTAAGGGGTTTATATTTTTGGTTTTTAGACTTAAAGCAGCCCTACAGTCATAAACTCTTAAGCATGGGATGACCCACTTTATGGTGCAGTATACCCTTGCCTCAAATTCATCACCAACTAGGCTAAATACTCATTGTAAAGCTAAAAAATCTTTAGTTATTCTATCTCTTGCCCCTTAGAATGGCAACATTTTATGATGAAGCTCACCTAAGTTCTGGGAGACAGAAAAGCTGTTGGATTATCATTCATCCTTCAAAACTTTTGCTCCATGAATTTTCTCAACAAAATTTTCAACAATCGATTTTTTCAGCAAATAATTTTTCTTTTTTCTTATCTCCTAGGTCATCTTTTGACGCAAAGACAAACTTTGGGTGTCACAAACGTCCCTGGTTACTCAACAACCTAGCAAATTATTTAATGAAGGAGAGGAATGCTCGAGCAAAACAATTGGGGTAGCAAAAAGTCCCTCAAACTTGAATTATTCATTGTCCCCAATGAATCATTAATTTTATGAATTTTACCCCCAAACTTAAATATTTCTATCTGAATTTTCAAACTTAGTGTGGGACTAGAACTAGACTTAAAGTGGATCAAATAAATCAACACTACCTCAGAATCTTCTTGCCGCAACAACGACCAGACTAGAAGAAATGCTCAAGCAAAATGTTTCTGGAGGTCAGAATACCTTGATCTAATTAAGCTTAACCAGTCCAAGCTACAAAAATTCAGAAGAAAATTAGTTAAGTTAGAGTTACTCAGTGCTTATAGAACAAAAATGTTTTGAAATTTCATTAATAAAGCGAAAAGATTACAAAGCAAAAGATTCGATGACCTAGAAAAGCAATAACATAAAAACATAAATTGAAAGCATTCAAAGAAAACGAGGTTAGAAAATGTGCGAGCAAACAAAAATTTCAAAACAAAAATCATGATCGCTCAGGACCACTTAATCTATCAGTCCTCATGACCCTACTCAATTTCATCATCCTTTTTTTATCTTTCCATTGGTGGGGACGGAATCCAGGGGTTCAATAAATCATCAGGGAACACTGGAAGGGCTGGATATGGTTTGGAAAAATTTTCCTACAACGCCTTCTTTAGGTTGGCATCACGACGTTTAACATAGTTCTAGAAAGTTTGAAATTGCCTCTCGGTAAACTCTTGCCTGCTGGCCGACAGTGCAAGTTGTTCTATAATCTTGTGAACGTCGTAAATAAGCGCACCCTGACGTGCCTCTTGCGGACGCGAAAGCCGTGCCAAGTTAGACGTATCAATGATTCCCTTGTCAAATAATATGACATCTCCTTCATTCTTCGGAACCCCTGTTCGCTTTCAAAGCATGGTAATTGTATTCGAGAAAAACAACTTCCCCACTTTTTTCCTCCAGCATCCAAATATCTCACTCGGATTAATCTTGCCCACATCAATACTGAGAGACCTTAAAATCGCAAATGCCAGAAGAACACGTACCCTAGAAACCGTCGAGTCATGAGTCGTTGGAAGCAACCTTTGCTTGATGAATCCCATCCATGTATTTTCTTCCTTCTTTAGATAGGCTGACTGAAATGTCATTTTCTCAGTTTTCGAAAGTCTCCACTGCCCCCCTTCAACACCAACTTCTCGAACAACATCGCTCAATTGGTGATTAGATGGCGCCACAGCCATCTCATTGTATCCTGCGTGGGGGAAATCTTGAAGGTTATACAGGGCGTTAATAGCACCAGGACTCCAGTCAACTTCTACACCTCGAACAATAACTTGGGAAGCTTTCCTCCTAGTCATTATTTGCATAAAACTCACGCATTACTTGCGCGTTAACAGATTCAGGCGTGGAACAGAATAACTCCCAACCGTGGTTCGTAATGCTAGCCCTCAGAAAATGTGGAAGATCACCACTAAATCCTCTCTCAAACAGGAAGTCTCTCTTCAACAACTTAGCATACTTTGCTCTGGCAAGATTTTTTATGAAGCGGACATACTGAAGGTGTTCATATAACACATGCGGAAGCAATTTGAGAATCAGAGGCACTTAACTACATCAATTTTAGAAAATGAAAACATGCTGTCCAAATACCGTAAGGAGAGAGTAGAATTTTTACCAACCTTTTTGGAGACCGATTTAGCAACTCCCTTTGATTCCTTTGATCACGAACGGTGTGTGGACCACCTCTAGTGTCTTCCCTACTATTCTCCAGGCCAAGAACGACTTGTGGGAGTCTATAGAGATAGGGAATGGGAAGGGAATGCTTGAAGGTTCAAGCAATAGAGAGATATATGGAGATGAGTGACTTTGAGACCAAAATCCAGCAGCATAACAATATGGAAAGGCTCTCTTAAGCTTTGAATCTGATTCATGCTCGTTATAAAGACATCTTCCATGCAAAGAGAAGTCTCATGACACTAGACACATGGTGAAATTGCAACTTAAAGTGGATTCTAGGTGTTTGATTCACAACACATGCAACTAGTGCATGGTTGTGTTGTTTTCCACTATGCATCAACATGCAAGAGTGGGAATCCCACTAAATCCACTAAATTCAACTTTGAAATCTGATTTCAAGCTTGCAATTTAATGTTGATTTCAATTCCAAATTGAATTTAACATTAAGTAATTGATTTTGAGACATTTCAAAATGATTTCTTATGATTAATCCAATTAATCATACTAATCTTGTGCAATTCCTTATATATGATTCCTAATACATATATATTGTATTCAAAACACTTTTAAATACTTCATCTCTCATTTTCTAATTTAATTCATAATTAAATTATTGTGTCAAACACAATTTACGATAATCCCCTTTTTCCCGATTTTGAACGATTCAAAGCTTCCTATCTTTTGTTCTAGGCTTACTTCCGATATGAGCTAGTAGGGGGACCTAATGGACCTATAGATCATGGGCTCTAACGATTCGAGGCTAACCGACTAATCTCATTATCCAAATTAGCCAACATTCGTTAACTACCGGGACACTCCACTATAGCCTGATAGTTGCACTCCCCTCACTATAGATATATTTTCGTCCACTTGATTTAACCATGATTAGTAAGTCGATCCTTCACAGGTTGTTCGTAGCTATAGCTAGGTCAAAAAGCCGTTTCACCCCTATAGTACTTCTAGTTCCTTAAGTCCCACTGATCCTCTAATGAACAATTGGTTTATGGTCCAACCAATAAACCGAGTCCCTCTCGGGCCAATGAGAGGGTGGGATCCCTTTGTTCAAGCCCCGAAGTCAGCACTTAAGGGAACAACCTCTCTACTATCCCTAATTTGGGTAGGAGCGAATTCCTTCTTGCATGACTATGTCCCCAGCTATCTACCTGTTCCTATCCCTGAAATGGGAGGTTTATTGAGTCAGCGATACTGAGCCACTCTGACCTATGCAGATCTAAGGATAAGCCCGAATAAACAGGAGTTCATAGTTAGCTCAGGATTAAGATCGAGTTACCTAGGTCATCACATGAAATAGTCAGTCTCGTCAGTAAACGGTGTTATAAAGCGAGAGCGACTTATTTCTTGGTCCTTGTCTTATGCAAACTCATTGCATAGGACGCCCCCACTCGCATGTCTCTACATGGACGATTTAGGATCACATCGTCTATACTATCTATAAAGTGGACCGCGTCTCATAGTGTCTCCAGAATAAGGTACCCAGCCCTATCCGTATACTATAGACCGTTTTGGCTATTACTCAAGCTTGATCCACTTTTATGTCTCTACATAAATACATAAAGCTCAAGTGTTCATCCTATAGCCATGGATCTTAGTTTATTGGATTTGGGTTATTATATGTGCAATTTACTTTATTCAGTATTGACTTTTACTGAATCAATCTCGATAACGCCTTTATCGAATAAGTATATAATTCGTTTAACATTCACTATCTACGAGTTTTAGGGCCTCAATCCCAACAATCTCCCACTTGGACTAAAACTCTAGTTTAGTGGGATGTACTATAATCTATAATAGCAGAGGATGAATAAATACTTGTATTAATAACAGAGTAAAAATACAATAAACTAGGGCATCTATATACCCAGTATACTGAGGTATAGGTATCGATATACCGGTTACAATTCTCCCACTTGACCTAGATTATTTCTCGTACACATCTCGCAGACCTAGACCTTCTAGATGACTCTCGAACACTTTAGGCGTGAGAGCCTTCGTGCTTGGGCCATTTTACTTATTTAATTTAGCTAGTCTTTTATGATGTTTGGGCCATTTTATTGTGCTTAATTGTTTATTTTGTAGGAAAGCGTTTATTAGAGTTAAAACGTGGAATAAGAATTAATCGGGTGTTCGGGACGTGAAAAGATGCCAAAGAACCAAAAAGATTCAAGTAACAAGGAGCCAAGAGAGGGCATTCTGCCCATTAGCGTCGAGACGCTACTCTTGGAGCGTCTCGACGCTAAGTTTCCTTAATGAGAATACGCGACAGACTTATAGCGTCTCGACACTGTGATAGGAAGCGTCCCGACGCTACCGCTTTTCCTTTTCTGAAACGCGCGTTTTGAAGGCAGCGTCGAGACACTGTCTTGATAGCGTCTCGACGCTAAGACGAAAAATCTGCAATATAAGCTTCTCTTCGGCTAGGTTTGAGGGGACTTCGATTTGGGGACTTTTGGGGCCGACAATAGGACATAATTGAGGGATTCTTGAGCTGAAGCAAAGGAGACGAGTTGGAAATCAACCCATTGTTCGTGGGGATCGTGACGGGGACGTTCGGTCTCGGCCTACAACGAGTCTATTTCTCTTTTCCCTTACTTTAGATAGTTTTTATGGCTTATTTAGACTTAGTTTATATTGTAACGAGGATTATGTGTAGCTAAGTTTAATTCTTAGGGATTGATGTAGCCGTTGGGCACGTTCTGGATTGATTTACGGTATTTATGCTATTGATGTCATTTATGCATATGTTGTATCCTTAATGCTTTCGATTTACTGGCCGTAAATTGATTGATGTTTATATTTGAATCTAACTCGGGAGAGAGGATTTAAATTAGTATTCCGTATGCATAACTAGAATTTAGCTAAAAATCGGGAGATTAAGGTTAATTCTAGAAATTGTTATAAGGTTAGCCTTATTGCCTTGTATGTTTATTGAATTTAGATAGGGATATCGGGTTCAATTGCATATGAGAGAAGCATGTATGCTCGGGAGAGATATGTGTGATTTTAGTTGCCAAGATTTATGAATCATAGCATGTGTTAATCCGTTTATTAATCCATAACTCCAATTGGTGAAATCAAATCCCTAAGACCAATTATTCCCATTAGATTGTCACTTTTTACTTTAGTTTTATATTTGATTAATTCATATTCTCATTAGTTTGATTCCCTAAATAAAATTGGTCAAAAGTATTTTCGATAATTAAAATTTGGCTAGACACCAATCCAGAGGACGACATTCGATTGCAAAATCACTATATTATTACTTGACCCGTACACTTGCGGTAAGCAATTTGCACATAAAGTTTTTGGCGCCGTTGCCGGGGATTGGCATATTTAGTCAATTTTAATATCGAAGAAAAATTGTCCGGTCTTAGTTTAGGGTGTATTTTATTTTGTTGTTATTTTTGTTTTTAGGTAGATTGCATTTTTCCTTTATTGTTTTTCTTTTCCATTCTTAAATTTTTCCCTATTTAGATTTTTCCATTTTTGTTTGAATTTTCCATTGATAGATTTTTAGTTTTTCCTTTTTAGATTAGTTTTTCCTTATTTGTTAGTTTCTTTATTGGTTTTTGTCTTATCTATTTTTGCATTCCATTTTAGTTTATTTTCTTCCTTTTATAGATTATATTTTTCCTTAGTTAGATTCATTATTTTCTCTTTTTCTTGTTTCTTTCCTAATCTATTTTCTTTCCTTTTCTTTTTATTTTCCTTTTTTAGGTTAGCTTAGATTGTGCATGCGAAAGGTTAAGGAATTGGCCTTAGTTTCCTTAGATCCAGAGATTGAAAGAACTTTTAATAGACTTCGAAGGGAAAATCAAGAAAACATCCAAATGGCCAATCCTAATCCTGAAGAACCTAAGCCCATCAGGGACTATTTTCAGCCGATCTTTCAAGAGCAGCAATCAGGGATCGTCTATGCCCCAATTAATGCTAACAATTTTGAGCTGAAAACAGGTCTCATTCAGATGGCTCGAGATTTCGCTTACAGAGGATCACCCATGGAGGATCCAAATTCTCATCTGAAATCCTTCCTAGACATTTGTGGGACGGTAAAGTTAAATGGTGTTTCTGAAGATGCCATTCGCTTACGTTTATTTCCTTTTTCGTTGCAGGACAAAGCGAGGGACTGGTTACAATCTATTCCACCTGGGAGCATTACCACTCGGGATGCTTTTGTCCAGGCATTCTTAAAGAAGTTCTTTCCTCCTGCCAAGACGGTCAAGCTGAGGACCGAAATTGGGACATTCCAGCAACAATTCGATGAGCAGCTGTTCGAGGCTTCGGAGAGATTTAAAGAGCTGCTAAGGAAGTGCCCTCAGCACGGATACCCTGACTGGCTCCAGGTTCAGTTATTTTATAATGGTTTAACTCCTAGCACGAAAACTATTGTTGATGCAGCTGCAGGTGGGACTCTGTTGTCCAAGACTGTTGAGAGTGCTAGGACTTTGTTAGAGGATATGGCCACCAACAGCTATCAGTGGCCATCTGAGCGGTCAGGACCCAAAAAGATTGCTGCTGGAGTGTTCGAGGTTGACAATGTAAGTGCACTTCAGGCTCAGATGTCTTCCTTGGCTAATGCATTTTTAAAGTTTTCAGGTTCAGGGAATGCTCGATCAATTGAGTCTGCAGCTGCCCTTGCATCCCAGACTCAGGGGGAAAATCTCGAGCAGGTTCAGTATGTTTCGAATTATAATTCTAGGGGGTATAATAATAATTCCACACCTACACATTATCACCCTAGCAATAGAAATCATGAGAATTTTTCCTATGCTAATAATAAGAATGTTTTAAATCCTCCTGGCTTCACTCCTCAAAGTCAAGAAAATAAGAAATCTTTAGAAGACCTTGTTGGAGCTTTTATTGCATAATCAAGTAGCAGGTCAAATAAACTTGAGGAGGCCGTGATTACAATAAACACTACTGTCAATGGTCATTCTGCAGCAATCAAGAATATAGAGACTCAGCTAGGACAACTGGTAAGTGTTGTCAACTCTATGAATAAAGGTAAAGCCCCAATTGAACAGAAGAAATCTTCTTTGGAGTACTCCAAGGCCGTATCTGTGCATTATGAGGAGGAGACTAAATTAGCTGAAGAGGAAACTACGGAACCAGAGGAACTCACAGGAGGAGTTGAAGAAGGCACCGCCTCAAACGAAGCTGAAAAGCTTAATCCTGAGCCTTCTATTCCTTCTCCTACTGTTTTAGTTCCTAAATCAAAGAAAAAGAAAAATTCTAAAGTTAAGTTTGACAAGTTTGTAGATGCTTTTATGGGTTTGCATGTCAATATTCCTTTTTCAGATGCCTTGGAGCAGATGCCTCACTACAGAAAATTCATGAAGGAATGGCTCAACAAGAAGAAAAAGGAAAAGCAGTTGGAGACTGTATATCTTGCATCGACGTGCAGTGCTCGTGTCCAACAGGGAGTACCATAGAAATTGTCTGACCCAGGGAGTTTTACTATTCCTTGTAATTTTGGTACTTATTCTTGTAGAGCACTGTGTGATCTAGGGGCCAGCATAAATATTATTCCATTATCTCTGTGCAAAAAGCTTAACATAGGAGACATAAAATCTACTTCTGTTAGACTTCAGTTGGCTGACCAGTCTGTGGTTAGTCCATATGGGATTGTTGAGAATATTCTGATTAAAGTAGGTAGATTTTTCCTTCCTGTTGATTTCTTTGTGCTAGATATTAACGAGAATCCTGCTATGCCTATTATATTAGGGAGACCTTTCCTTGCTACTGGGAGAGTTATAATTGATATTGAGTGCAGGGAGCTAATCATCAGAGTTCAACAGGAGAAAGAGGTTTTAAAAGCTTTTGAGGAACCCAAGAACACATCAGATATCATGTTGGTGGGCTACAGGAGAGGTGCTAGGAAGAGCACCAGTGATGGAAAATCTGACAGGAGACCACCCTAATGCATAGTTGGTCAACACGTCGAGCTAATGACGTTAAACAAGCGCTTATGGGAGGCAACCCAAGTGAGTTAGTTATTTCTTTCGTTTGAGTTTTATTTATTGTTTGTGTCTGTTTTGTAGGTCTTGTTTTCTTTCTCTCATTTGCTTTCAAGCTTTCAAGAGTCCAAGCATTCAGTCAAGAAGTCATCATCATTCCAGGGCAGTATTGTTCACTCCTTTTATTTGTTTATTGTTCTCATGCTTGTTTATGCTTTATTTTCGTTATTCATTGAGGACAATGCATATTTTAAGTTTAGGGGTGGATTAGCATGTTTGTGGAGCCCTTGAGCATCTGAGTTCGGGCTATAGTTTTGAGCTTTCTTTGAATTATGCATATGGTTGTTTTCTGGATGCTACTTTTGCATGACTATGATGTCCTAGGATAGACTTTCTTGTCAATTTTCAAGCTTGTGATGAGTTGTAAGCATAAGTGCCCAAAAAGGGAGACTTTTTAAAATTTTTCTAGGAGATGGCTTGCATAAGTAGAGTATTTGTCTTGGCTAGATTTGGATTTGAATGCTTAGGAGCGAATTATTGGGTTCATATGCTTGTTTTCACCTCGATAGGTGTAGGGTAGAGCTAAAGAGTTAATTTTTTTGCAAATTAGCATGTTTGATCTTGCTTAGGAGGAAAGAAAAGAATATATGCTATTTATGCTCATAAAGAAAAATCTTTCTTGTTGTTATTGTTGAAAAAAAAATAATAATAATGCCATGGCTTGTGCACAATATGCAATGGTTAATAAAGATTAAGGCAAAAAGAGCTACCCCTGTTGTGATCAGTTAGGCCAACCAGAGAAAACTCAGGTTAAGGGTCCCTGCAATAGGTGTGTGAAAGCTAGTGCCACATATAAATGCTTAATTCAATTGTTAATTAAAAGCACCTAAGTATGGAGATAAACAAACTAATTTGTTCCATTAACTCATTAGTGAAACCTTAGTGCCAATGTAGAGGGAAGATGAGTTGAGAGTTTAATAATCCAATCCTGGGCTAGTAGAGTCTGATCTTGTTGAGTTAGATCTCGCTTGTGCAAGTTAATTTTGGAAAAATTTTAATTTGTCTCCCTCATTGGTCCTTGTGTGCATGTCTCTTGCTTGCTTGACTATTGACTTTTGAGCCTTGAGGATTGAGTTATGATTGTTGCATCCATACTTCCATTGTATGTTTGATTTGTAGTTTGCTCGAGGACTAGCAAAAGCTTAAGTTTGGGGGTATTTGATAGCGAGCATAGCTAGCTACTTTTACTTATTTAATTTAGCTAGTCTTTTATGATGTTTGGGCCATTTTATTGTGCTTAATTGTTTATTTTCTAGGAAAGCGTTTATTAGAGTTAAAACGTGGAATAAGAATTAATCGGGTGTTCGAGACGTGAAAAGATGCCAAAGAACCAAAAAGATTCAAGTAACAATGAGCCAAGAGAGGGCATTCTGCCCATTAGCGTCGAGACGCCACTCTTGGAGCGTTTCGACGCTAAGTTTCCTTAATGAGAATACGCGACAGACTTACAGCGTCTCGACGCTGTGATAGGAAGCGTCCCGACGCTACCGCTTTTCCTTTTCTGAAATGCGCGTTTTGAAGGCAGCGTCGAGACGCCGTCTTGATAGCGTCTCGACGCTAAGACGAAAAATCTGCAATATAAGCTTCTCTTCGGCTAGGTTTGAGGGGACTTCGATTTGGGGACTTTTGGAGCCGAAAATAGGACAGAATTGAGGGATTCTTGAGCTGAAGCAAAGGGGACGAGTTGGAAATCAACCCATTGTTCGTGGGGATCGTGACGGGGACGTTCGGTCTCGGCCTACAACGAGTCTATTTCTCTTTTCCCTTACTTTAGATAGTTTTTATGGCTTATTTAGAATTAGTTTATATTGTAACAAGGATTATGTGTAGCTAAGTTTAATTCTTAGGGATTGATGTAGCCGTTGGGCATGTTTTGGATTGATTTACGGTATTTATGCTATTGATGTCATTTATGCATATGTTGTATCCTTAATGCTTTCGATTTACTGGCCATAAATTGATTGATGCTTATATTTGAATCTAACTCGGGAGAGAGGATTTAAATTAGTATTCCGTATGCATAACTAGAATTTAGCTAAAAATCGGGAGATTAAGGTTAATTCTAGAAATTGTTATAAGGTTAGCCTTATTGCCTTGTATGTTTATTGAATTTAGATAGGGATATCGGGTTCAATTGCATATGAGAGAATCATGTATGCTCGGGAGAGATATGTGTGATTTTAGTTGCCAAGATTTATGAATCATAGCATGTGTTAATCCGTTTATTAATCCATAACTCCAATTGGTGAAATCAAATCCCTAAGACCAATTATTCCCATTAGATTGTCTCTTTTTACTTTAGTTTTATATTTGATTAATTCATATTCTCATTCAGTTTGATTCCCTAAATAAAATTGGTCAAAAGTATTTTCGATAATTAAAATTTGGCTAGACACAATCCAGAGGACGACATTCAATTGCAAAATCACTATATTATTACTTGACCCGTACACTTGCGGTAAGCAGTTTGCACATAAAGTTTTTGGCGTCGTTGCCGGGGATTGGCATATTTAGTCAATTTTAATATCGAAGAAAAATTGTCCGGTCTTAGTTTAGGGTGTATTTTATTTTGTTGTTATTTTTGTTTTTAGGTAGATTGCATTTTTCCTTTATTGTTTTTCTTTTCCATTCTTAAAATTTTCCATATTTAGATTTTTCCATTTTTGTTTGAATTTTCATTGATAGATTTTTAGTTTTTCCTTTTTAGATTAGTTTTTCCTTATTTGTTAGTTTCTTTATTGGTTTTTGTCTTATCTATTTTTGCATTCCATTTTAGTTTATTTTCTTCCTTTTATAGATTATATTTTTCCTTAGTTAGATTCATTATTTTCTTTTTTTCTTGTTTCTTTCCTAATCTATTTTCTTTCATTTTCTTTTTATTTTCCTTTTTTAGGTTAGCTTAGATTGTCCATGCGAAAGGTTAGGGAATTGGCCTTAGTTCCCTTAGATCCAGAGATTGAAAGAACTTTCAATAGACTTCGAAGGGAAAATCAATAAAACATCCAAATGGCCAATCCTAATCCTGAAGAACCTAAGCCCATCAAGGACTATTTTCAGCCGATCTTTCAAGATCAACAATCAGGGATCGTCTATGCCCCAATTAATGCTAACAATTTTGAGCTGAAAACAGGTCTCATTCAGATGGCTCGAGATTTCGCTTACAGAGGATCACCCATGGAGGATCCAAATTCTCATCTGAAATCCTTCCTAGACATCTGTGGGACGGTAAAGTTAAATGGTGTTTCTGAAGATGCCATTCGCTTACGTTTATTTACTTGATGTGTCAGCATCATCAACAACTCTTGTTGATGTTTCAGTAGCTTCGTTAGATAGTTCACTTAATACGACTTTACTTCGTGGCTTGTGTTCTCTGAGGTGGTCTTCTTCTAGGAATGTAGCATTTATCGATACAAGTATTTATTTTCCTCAGGATAGAAGAAGTATCCACCTCTCGTTTCTTTGGGATAGCCTACAAATAGGCAAAATCTAGAACGAGGCTCCAATTTCTTTGGCTTTGCATCTAACACGTATGCAGGGCTTCCCCAAATTCTGAAATGTCGTAAACTAGCTTTACGTCCTTTCCAGAGCTCAAACGGTGTTTCAGAAACACTCTTTGAGGGAACTACGTTCAAAATATAAACTGCAGTCTCTACTGCATAACCCCAAAACGAGTTAGGCAACTGAGCATAACCCATCATCGAACGAACCATGTCCAACAAGGTTCTGTTTCTCCTTTCCGATACACTGTTTTGCTGAGGTGTACAAGGGGCTGAGAGTTGAGACGTAATTCCATGCTCTATCAAATAGTCTTGAAAACTTGAGTCCATATACTCTCCACCTCGATCGGATCGAAGTGTTTTTATCGTCTTACCTAATAGGTTCTCAACCTCGGCCTTGTACTCTTTGAATTTTTCAAAGCTTCGGACTTATGATGCATCAGGTAGAGATAACCCTACCTCGAATAATCATCAATGAAACTGATGAAATATTCGTACCCACCTTGAGCTCTAATGTTCATTGGTCCACAGAGGTCCGAATGAATGAGCTCTAGGGGCTCTTTCGCACGATAACCTTTTCCAGTAAAAAGTCGTTTTGTCATCTTGTCCTCAAGGCATGACTCACAAGGAGGCAACAAGTCGTCTTCTAACTTTTTTAGAAGTCCACTCTTGACCAATCTTCCAATCATATTGAGGTTGATATGGCCTAACCTCAAGTGCCAGAGATAGGTATATTGAGAAACTCTTCGTTTTTTAGGTTGAGTCTCAGCGGTTTTAAACATCTCATGATTTAAAATAGCTTTAGACTCAATTGATCTCAAAACATACAATTTATTCTTCAAGTTTGCAGAGCAAACATCAATACCTCTTTTAGTTATGAACGCTTCATTAACAGAAAAAGAAATTGAGTAACCTTGTTCCAATAAACAAGATAAAAAAATCAAATTTCTTTTAATTTTCAGAACTATGTACACATTATCTAATATCATGTAACGTTCCTTGGATAAGAATAATTTCATGTCTCCCACTGCAATAGCCGAGACGACTTCTCCTGTTCCGACTTTAAGAGTCATCTCTCCAGCTCTCAGCTGTTGCCAGGAACTCATTCCTTGAAATGAAGAACATACGTGATTAGTGGCACCTGAATCGAGTATCCAGGCAGAATCGTCGTTTTCCACTAAACACGTTTCCGAAACTAATAAATCGCATTTAGAGTCGTGGATCATGTTTTTCTTGGCTACGCAGTTAGTTTGAGGACATTCCTCAGTTGAGACCAAGCCTAAATTCTTTGCCACGTCTTTAGCGTTTAAGTTAGTATTCTTAGACGTATGTACTAAACCGTTTAATTTGGCTTTTCACAAAGCACATACGTTTTTCGACATACTACTGAAACAAACAAATTAATCTCTATTAGAAACTTTGCACTAAACCCATTATAAACATTTATCCAATCAGATTTAGCAAAAGCAATCATCGACCCATATATAATAGATTTATTTTGCAACGATACTTCAGGGGTTTAGAATAACCGCTTCCGTAGGGCAGTCAGCTACTCCTCCTCTGAATCGAGACAATCTCGGCCAAATACTATTCCCAGAATAACTCTTACTCCAATAGTTATTAGCTAACGTTAATTTGGTCAAGACCATCTTGTAAGTGTTACCCATCATTTTCAGATCGCAGAGGGCGGCCCCAACAATGCCACCGTAGGGAAGAGCTAATGTTGGGAATGGCCCTAGGAAACCCTATCCATTTCTGGAGTTTGCGTTGTTCCAAATCCCATGTGCAAGCCCTCCGTAGGGTGATCGCTCCCAGGGCGACTCGCAGGCAACGCATAGGAATCTAATGGTGCAACCTAATGATGGAGACCGCAGGATACGTTTGACACGTTTTCTTCTCCCACATACTATGAACACTTTCCCCATTCACCTTGATATTAACCCATGCAAACAACATCCGTAGGAGGACGCTCCCAAGGCGCCTCGAGGCCAAGCAGGGATCTCACGGTGTGAGCTCAGGGGGGCGTGAGAGTAGAAACTTAATATGAATATTTCGTTTCTATACTTTTTCTCCCACTAAAGTGTCGTAAAGTTTTAGGGTCTATTACTTAGGTAAATTTTGGCTAAATGAATCTATCTAAGTCTATGCCTTTTTAAACAAGGTCTTTACACTAAATGTCTAGGTGAATAAAACTCTTTTAATAACCTAGTGACATTGCATGCTAGTAAGACTTTGGTTAATTCAACTCAGGTTCCGAACCATTTGCCAGGAGAGTTCCCTTATAACCAAGGTCTTATGTCCTACTTACTCGAATTTTAAAACTATTTAAAAAATCTAAGTAAGACATATTTCTAATCCTATTAGAAAAGGCGATCTTAGGTCTATTTCATTTTAAACCATTTAAAGAATGACAAGATCCTAAGATCCTATGTTAGCATGCAACTCTTTGTTATAGGTTTTATGGTTTCTATTCATTAACTTTTATAACTCTTATAACTTTTAATGAATTAACCCTATAACATGCTTTCTAATGGTGTTTAAAAGCATATAACAATCAATCATTCAAGTTATAAGAAAAACACCATTTAGAAACATCCTATGTCTAGGTTTGTATAACCCTTTATACTACGATGTCTAGGTGAAAAACACTTTAAAACCTCACACCGCTCACGCATGCTCATAAAACTCGAGTTAACTTAACTCAAGAACCGACTCGATGCCCAGGTAGGAGGTGTTCCGTAAACCGTCAACTTAAATACCTCCAGCCTTAGATAGCATCTTGTCGGGTGAGTTCTCTCGTAACCGTTGTTTTACAAGATATCGACCTAAACTATGCAAGTTGATCGATTTGGAGGTTCATTAACCTAAGTGAGCATGCTCTTTATCTTGTTATAGATTTTAGATTTCTATCTCATTTATAAAAATTATAAAATCAATCCATAACAAGCCTAATTTGAGTATAACATTTATAATCAAACTAAAGAAGTTTCATGCTTCATGCTTTGGGAATATTATCTCTTTTAATTAATATAACTTTTATATCAATTAACAAATCTTGAAAATGACCATTCAAGCATGCATCTCCCTAAATTAATACAACATTTATATTAATTATCATGAAACTTTATACATGCATTTAATTAATATCATAACTCTTATAACATATTAATTAATGCATGATTCATGCTTTCCTATGGTGGGATTTTAAATCTTAATGGCATACATTATGCACATAAAATACTATTTAATTAAAACATACATTTAATAATGCATAATTAATTAAATTAACTAAAGTGAATTGGTTTTGTGATTTTTAATCAAGCAAAAATAAAAACTAAAATTATTACAATAATAATTTCAAATAGGGCTTGGACCGCTCCCGAACCATTCGAACCGACCCAAACCGCCCTTGGATTGCTTGAACCGGACCATTTTGCCTTTAAGTGAAGAACATACTTGAGCTGGAACTAAAAAACACCATGTTGGAATTTTCGGCCAGCGGCGAGCAGTCTCTGAATTTCTTCAAATTGACGGCCTACATGGACTCTATTGACTCTCAAATTTTACAGACTCCATATGAACACATTAAAGCCCATAAACATGTAGGCAATTACAATTAATTCCAATGAATTGACTGAAAATTAAAATCAATCCCAAAACAAAATTTCTTTAGTTTTTACACAGTTTCATCATATGAAAAGCTACCCACCAAGCTAAAATTAATGAATGTTAGGTGCCTTAATCATGCTCTGATACCAATTGAAGGTGTTCATATAACACATGCGGAAGAAATTTGAGGATCGGAGGCACTTAACTACATCAATTTTAGAAAATGAAAACATGTTGTCCAAATACCGTAAGGAGAGAGCAGAATTTTTACCAACCTTTTTGGAGACCGATTTAGCAACTCCCTTTGATTCCTTTGATCACGAACGGTGTGTGGACCACCTCTAATGTCTTCCCTACTATTCTCCGGGCCAAGAACGACTTGTGGGAGTCTATAGAGATAGGGAATGGGAAGGGAATGCTTGAAGGTTCAAGCAATAGAGAGATATATGGAGATGAGTGACTTTGAGACCAAAATCCAGTAGCATAACAATATGGAAATGGCTCTCTTAAGCTTTGAATCCGATTCATGCTCCTTATAAAGACATCTTCCATGTAAAGAGAAGCCTCATGACACTAGACACATGGTGAAATTGCAACTCAAAGTGGATTATAGGTGTTTGATTCACAACACATGCAACTAGTGCATGGTTGTGTTGTTTTCCACTATGCATTAACATGCAAGAGTGGGAATCCCACTAAATCCACTAAATTCAACTTTGAAATCTGATTTCAAGCTTGCAATTTAATGTTGATTTCAATTCCAAATTGAATTTAACATTAAGTAATTGATTTTGAGACATTTCAAAATGATTTCTTATGATTAATCCAATTAATCATACTAATGTTGTGCAATTCCTTATATATGATTCCTAATACATATATATTGTATTCAAAACACTTTTAAATACTTCATCTCTCATTTTTCTAATTTAATTCATAATTAAATTATTGTGTCAAACACAATTTACGATAATCTCCTTTTTCTCGATTTTGAACGATTCAAAGCTTCCTATCTTTTGTTCTAGGCTTAATTCTGATATGAGCTAGTAGGGGGACCTAATTGACCTATAGATCATGGGCTCCAACGATTCGAGGCTAACCGACTAATCTCATTATCCAAATTAGCCAACATTCGTTAACTACCGGGACACTCCACAATAGCCCGATAGTTGCACTCCCCTCACTATAGATATATTTCCGTCCACTTGATTTAACCATGATTAGTAAGTCGATCCTTCAAAGGTTGTTCGTAGCTATAGCTAGGTCAAAAAGCCGTTTCACCCCTATAGTACTTCTAGTTCCTTAAATCCCACTGATCCTCGAATGAACAATTGGTTTATGGTCCAACCAATAAACCGAGTCCGTCTCGGGCCAATGAGAGGGCGGGATTGATAGCGAGCAGAAATGTCGCTATTTTAGTCTCAATTTATTAAGCTTTTCGGTGCTTTAATTGTGTTTTTTATGAAAATATTTAATGAATTTTGTTATTTGGTCCTTAGGAGCAAAGTTGGTGATTTTGGGAGAAAAAGTGAAAAAATTGAAGCAATTGAAGCCCAAATCCAAGCTTGGATCAATTGGGGGCCCAAAGAAGAAAACCATGACAAAAATGCCAAAAGAAATGAAGAAGAAGGCCCAAAAATCAGCCATAAAAGAAGCTGAAAAATCTGGAATTTTGAGGCAGCGTCGAGACGCTGTGTAGGCAGCGTCGCGACGCTACCTTTTCGTGTTGCCCAAGCCGCGTGCGCAGAAGCGTCGCGACGCTGAGCAAGGTAGCGTCGCGACGCTATCCCTATTCTAGGCCTATAAAAGGCGCCCCAAGGTGCCTCATTGACCATCAATCATCATTCCAACAATTCCTTTTGGAATTCTTCCTTTCCTCTCTTCTTTAGGCTCCTTTGGAGCCCCTCTCAAGGCTTTCTAGCCTTTTTTAGAGGATTCTTTTAGTGGGAAAAATTTTGGGAGTTTTGGGGAGCATCTTAGGAGGCTCAAGGAGTAGTCAGCGGGGCTCCAAGCGTCAGCAAGGGGTTTTTCGACGGTCAATTCCTTTCCTTTTATGCTCTTAATTATGCTTTCCATTGTAATTATTGTGGATATTTTAGCCATGTGTAGCTAAAACCCCAATTTGGGGTCTTGAAATGAAATTATAGTTCAAATATTGTTATAATTTCTTGTCTCTTGCCCATGTCTTAATTATTTATATGGATGTGCTTAATGCTTTACTCAATCTGGCCAATTGTGTAATGATTCGATTCTTAATGGAAACTCGACGGAAAGAAATTAGGATAGATCATAATCCATGCAACTAGTTTAATTGCTCGTTGTGACACCAGGATTAGTTGATTAAACTTAGATTCCTAAAATGAATCAGAGCGTAATAATTAATGATTTTTAATAGCGCTAAGGACACTTAGGTTGTTAAAATGAATTAATTACAATTAGGGGAAACCGACAGGAGAACCTATGCGATTAACGAAGATTCTAGGATTATAATTAGTTGGGCAATGAGATAAGATAATTATAACAACTATTTAGCTAATAATTGATTTTCAAGACCCCTCCTCCCATTAAAAGAAAACTCTTTCTCCATATTTTATTTCTCGATTGATCAATTTATTTTCTTTAATTGTTTGAATTTGAATTCTTTTTATTGCATGAGCTATTCCCTAAATATTATTTCGCCCAAGTATTTTTAGTGCTCAAAAGATTTTTGCTTTGCTTAATTTTCGCTTCGCTTCCCTGAGGATTCGATACTCGGAATACTTTCCGTTTTATATTACTTGTGACGACCCGTGCACTTGCGAAAAATCGCCCAACAGGGATCCCTTTGTTCAAGCCCCAGAGTCAGCACTTAAGGGAACAACCTCTCTACTATCCCTAATTCGGGTAGGAGCGAATTCCTTCTTGCATGACTATGTCCCCAACTATCTACCGGTTCCTATCCCTGAAATGGGAGGTTTATTGAGTCGGCGATACTGAGCCACTCTCACCTATGCAGATCTAAGGATAAGCCCGAATAAATAGGAGTTCATAGTTAGCTCATGATTAAGATCGAGTTACCTAGGTCATCACATGAAATAGTCAGTCTCGTCAGTAAACGGTGTTATAAAGTGAGAGCGACTTATTTCTCGGTCCTGGTCTTATGCAAACTCATTGCATAGGACGCCCCCACTCGCATGTCTCTACATGGACAATTTAGGATCACATCGTCTATACCATCTATAAAGTGGACCGCATCTCATAGTGTCTCCAGAATAAGGTACCCAGCCCTATCCCTATACTATAGACTGTTTTGGCTATTACTCAAGCTTGATCCACTTTTATGTCTCTACATAAAGCTCATGTTTTCATCCTATAGCCATGGATCTTAGTTTATTGGATTTGGGTTATTATATGTGCAATTTACTTTATTCAGTATTGACTTTTACTGAATCAATCTCGATAACTCCTTTATCGAATAAGTATATAATTCGTATAACATTCACTATCTACGAGTTTTAGGGCACCAATCCCAACACATACGACACTGTGGCTCTTCTATTTCGTCAGGTTCCTCCGATGCTGCAGCCACACTTTTGCCCCTATTTGCTCTTTGCTTGAACAACCTTTCTTCTTCAGCCTTTTTCTCTGCTTCCTATCTTGCTTTGTCTTCGACCTCTTTTTTCTCCTGTTCCTTTCTCTCTGCATTTTCTCTTTCAGAATCAGTGGTTGGAGGCGAGGGAGTGTCAGTTCGGACTACCTTAACACGACCGGCTTTTTGCTTCCAATGGCACTTCTGGCATGATAACCTCCACTCGAGTCTCCTGTTCTTTCTCATTACCTTTTTCCGAGACAACCTCTGTTTGTTCTTCTTGCACATCCTCAGTCTGATTTTCTTGAACTTCCTTTGTGTTTTCTTCTCGAACTTCCTCCATATCTGCAACTATCGGCTCAGTCTGCTCTAGGTTCTGCCCTTCTGGTTCCTTCGGATTATCTTCTTCAATTGCCTCGGAAGCTACATCCTTTACTACCTTCTGCACTATTTCTTGATCCTCAACCCTCTGCTGTCTTCTTCTCTCTTTTTAGCCTATTTTTCTTCTGGTGTTTTCTTTTTCTTCGCTTTCACTTTCTGTGCCTCGGGGGTAACAGACACCTCCTCTTCCTCATTGTCTCCTTCTTTCCTTACTCTCATTTTCACCATTAGAGACACAAAAACAAAGAAAGAAGAATACAAACGACAAAGGTTGAGACGAGAAAATGAAGTGAGAAAAACTTACCGAAGGTTTGTGAATAAATAGGGTTTCAGCAAAAAGAATCCTAACCGAAATATTTTGCCCCTCATTAATTGGAATTGTCGTTCAAATCTCATGCAATCTGTAAATTAAATCCATCAACGGTAAAATCTAAATTTCAATCGCCCATGGTAAATAATTATGTGCTATCAAACGGCTAAACCGTATGATTACCCCTGTGTGACACGTGGCAGCATCCATGCAATTTACCTGCCCACAGAAAATTCAAAATCAAACGGTAAAAGTAATTAATTCACAACAAAACCCTTCCTATTCGGACGAAAGATTTGCTTCAACCATAACTTTGCCGCAACAACCTTCTGAACAAAAGATTACCTGAAGAATCTTGGATACAAAATTTAAATTCAAAATAGAATAATCTAATAGGGAAATTTAAATTTAAAATAACCGCTCAAATCAAATCTTATCTTTCATTTTTTATTTGAAGCCGAATAAATCAGAAAAACTCTTTATTAAATCTAAACCTAAACAAAAATTTAAATAACCGAAAATACAAACTGAAATAAAATCAAATTAAATCTAATCGGAACAACTAAAAACTAAACTTTGGTAAAAATAATAAAAATACTAAAAAATCTAAGGAATTGAAAAACAACGAATTAAAATCAATCATGCAAAATTTAAACAAACCAAATCTAA
The DNA here is from genome assembly GCA_036850905.1 of Luffa acutangula. Classification (NCBI taxonomy): domain Eukaryota; kingdom Viridiplantae; phylum Streptophyta; class Magnoliopsida; order Cucurbitales; family Cucurbitaceae; genus Luffa; species Luffa acutangula. The sequence continues at coordinate 18,660,288 of CM072096.1, forward strand.
AATAATTCAAATTAAAATCAACCAAATCAGCGAGATAAAATCAAAACAAACATTGGGAGCTCAAAATATTGCTCTGCGAAATGCTCCCGCAAAAATCTCGCTTTCTCATTCATCAACCAAGTTTAGGGAAGGATATTTCGTCTGGAACTCCTCTCCCCAATAATATTTCACACACTGTCCATTAACGTTTAATATTCTCCCATCTTTTTCATCGTGTAAAGTAATTGCTTCATGGGAAAAAACTTCAATCACAATAAATGGCCCTGACCATTTAGATTTTAGTTTCCTAGGAAACAATTTTAATCTAGAATTATCAAGCAAAACTCTTTGACCTTTGACAAACTCTTTAGGCTTAATTTTCTTGTCATGTCACAACTTAGTCTTTTCTTTATACATTTTCGAATTTTCATAAGAAAATTGGCGAAATTCCTCTAACTCGTTAAGCTACAGATTTCTAATTGCCCTTGCACGACTCATATCAAAATTTATTTTTTTCAAAGCCCAAAACGTTTTGTGCTCAAGCTCTAATGGTAAATGGTAAGCTTTCCCATATACTAACTTATAGGGAGACATACCTAGAGGAGTCTTATAGGTTGTCCTATAAGCCCAAAGAGCCTCATCCAACCTAAAAGACCAATCCTTCCTAGATGGATGGACTACTTTTTCTAGAATAGATTTAATTTGCCTATTACTTATTTCAGCTTGACCATTTGCTTGCGGGTGATAAGGGGTAGCTATCCTATGCTTGATTCTGTATTTAGCTAAATGCTTAGTTAAGATACTATTAACAAAATGTGTACCCTCATCACTTACTAGAGCCCTAGGTGTCCCAAACCGCGCAAAAATGTGCGATGGAAGAAACCTTGATACTGTCTTGGCATCATTCTAATGGCATGCGATGGCCTCCACCCACTTGAACACATAATCAACTGCTAATAAGATAAAAAACATTGCCATTAGAAGGGGGAAATGACCCCATAAAATCAATACCCTATACATCGAATAATTCCACTTCCAAAATGTAAGTTAGAGGCATTTCATCTCTGGGCCCTAAGTTTCCTTTCTTTTGGCAAGCATCACATTGCTTGTAGAGCCAATGGACATCCTAAAATAAGGTAGGCCAGAAGAATCCACATTGCAAAATCCTCATAGCTGTCCTCTGACCGCTGAAATGGCCTCCATACGGCAAAGAGTGACATTGCTCCAAGATTTCCTTTGCTTCATCACCTGAAACACACCTAAGAATATTACTATCAGAGCATTGCTTATACATAAATGGCTCATTCCAATAGAAACATTTCGCATCATGCTTAAACTTTTTCATCTGCCTCCAATCCATATCCATAGGAGCGACTCCCTTTACCAAAAAGTTAGCAATATCAGCATACCAAGGGACATCCTTGACTACTTTTACCTCAACAGCAAATAGTTGTTCATCTGGAAAAGAATCTGAAATGACAAATTGCTTCAGCACAGATGATGATAGATCAAGACGAGACAAATGATGTGCAATGATATTTTTTTATCCCTTCTTGTCATTTATCTCCAAGTCGAATTCCTGCAATAATAAAACCCGACGAATTAATCTAGGCTTTGCATCTTTCTTAGACATGAAATACCTTATCGCTGCATGATCCGTGAAAACCGTGACTTTGGATCCAACCAAATACGACCGAAATTTCTCAAAAGCAAACACCACAACTAACAACTCCTTTTCAGTGTAGTTGTATAATTGACTTGTGCCTTATTTAAAACCCTGCTTGCATTGTAGATAGGATGGATAAATTTGTCCTGCTTTTTCCGTAGCATAGAACCTTCTGCAACATCACTCGCATCACACATTATCTCAAATGGTAAACTCCAATTAGGTGAACATAAAATGGGTGCTGAGATTAAAGCAACCTTTAAAGTTTCAAAAGCCTTCCTACAATCTGCATTAAAGTAAAAAACATGATCAGTGCACAATAAGTTATAAAGAGGTTTACTAATCTTTGAAAAATTCTTTATGAACGTCCTATAAAATCCAGCATGACCTAAAAAACTTCGAATCCCTTTCACTGAACTCGGTGGTTCTAATCTTTCAATAACCTCAATTTTTGCTCTATCAACTTCTAGACCGTTCTTTGAAATTCTATGACCTAACAATGCTCTCATTCACCATGAAGTGACATTTCTCCCAATTAAGAACTAGATGGATATCCTCACATCTCTTTAACACCTTACCTAAATTATCCAAACAACTCTGAAAAGACCCTCCAAAAACTGAAAAATCACCCATAAATACCTCAACAGTAGACTCAATCATATAAGAGAAAATTGCTAACATACACCGCTGAAATGTTGGTGGAGCATTGCAAAGGCCAAAAGGCATTCGCCTAAAAGTAAACGTCCCATAAGGGCAGGTGAAAGTGGTATTTTCCTGATCCTCAAGAGCAATGGTCATCTGGTTATACCCAGAATAACCATCTAAGAAACAGTAGTAGGCATGACCAGCCAATCTATCCAACATTTGGTCAATAAATGGTAGAGGAAAATGGTCCTTACGGGTAGCTTTATTAAGCCTCCTATAATCCATGCAAACCCTCCAGCCAGTTACTGTCCTGGTTGGGATTAACTCATTATCTTATTAGTTACCACCGTGACACCTCCTTCCTTAGGAACACATTGGATAGGGTTTACCCAATTGCTGTCTGCAATTGGATAAATAATGTCAGCATCCAACCATTTTTAACAACTTCTTTCATTGCAGGGTTAAGCCTTCTCTGTTGCTCAATTCTTCTAAAGGATCCCTCCTCTAGAGTGATTTTATGCATACAGAAAGATGGGCTAATTCCCTGAATGTCAGTCAATGTCCAACCTATTGCCTTGCGATATTACTGCAGCAACGTTATTAAGGCCTCTTCATGCTCCACCATTAAATCTGATGCAAAAATAATGGGCAACGTCTCACCTTCCCTAAGATACACATACTTTAGATGATCTGATAAGAGCTTCAAATATAAAGTAGGTGCCTCAATTAGGGATGACTTAATAGGAGGAGCCTTCCTTTGATCCAAATCTAAAGACTCAAAGACATCCTCACACCTAAACATTTCTTTTACATCTTTCTTTCGAAAGAACAAAGTTCTAAATCTTCTACACTAACTTCTCCATGATCTTCCAAATGTTTGTTTGGCGAATCCTGCATTGTTGTCTCAACAATTGTGTTCTCTAGAATCCTAATGAAAGAGCAATCTTCCATCTCGTCTGGATACTTCATGGCCTTAAAAACATTAAATTTTACCTCCTCATTGTTAGCTCCCCTCTTTGAACATCTATTAATGCCTTACCAGCAGCCAAAAATGGACGACCAAGAATAATTGGGACATCTCTATCAACCTCATAGTCTAAAATAATGAAATCAACAGGAAATATGAACTTGTCTACATTCACTAAGACATCCTCAATTTTACTCTCAGGTTATGTGATAGACCTATCAGCTAGTTGGACTGTGACTGTAGTAGGCCTAGCTTCACCAATACCTAGCTTTCGATAGACTAAAAAAGGTATAAGGTTAATGCTCGAACCTAAATCACAAAGTGCTCTACCTAACTCTTTTCCACCTATTGACACATGTATAGTGAATGATCCTGGATCCTTAGCCTTGGTTGGTAGCCCATTCTTAAGAATAGCTCTACATTCCTCAGTAAGAGATACAGTTTCAAACTCACCTAACCTCTTCTTTTTAGTTAAAATATCCTTAAGAAATTTAGCATAATTAGGCATTTGCTCTATAGCTTCTACGAACGGGATATTTATATGCAATTGCTTAAGAATCTCTAAAAACTTCTTAAATTGACCATCCTGATTCTTAGGCCTTTGTCTTTGTGGAAAAGGTGGAGGTGGTACATAAGGTGGGGGCGACACATAAGGTGGTTCCACATTTGGAACAGAATCAGATGCTCCAGCATCATTATTGCTGCCTCCAGCACCCTGAGCAGTCTCCAACTCTTTCTCAACAACAACATTTTTATCACAATTATTTTCTACATCCTGGGTTTTACTAGGCTCTTTTCATTCCTCTAGTGGCTTGCCACTCCTAAGAGTTACTGTCTTTACCTGCTTCTTACTGTTGGGTTTTATGCCCTAAAACTCGTAGATAGTGAATGTAAACAAATTGTATACTTGTTTCAATAAAGTGTTATTGTTAAATATTGCACAATTTGACCCAAATCGAATAAACTAAGATCCAAGGTTGTTTACATGTGACTTGAACTAGTATGTGGGGACATACGGGGATTGGTGTTCCAGTAACAACCTAAAAGGTCTATAGTACAGGGATAAGGTTGGGTACCTTATCCTGGTAACACTATGTGATACAACCCACTTTGTATTCGATACAGGCGTATTGATCCAAGGCGTCCATGTAGGAGACATGCAAGCGGGAGTATCCTATGCAATGAGTTTGCATAAGACTGGACCACGAAATAGTAAGCCACTAGATGTCACACAGTTAACTAGTTAGGTTACTGTTTCAATAGAATGACTAGGTAACTCAGTCTTAATCCTGAGTGTGTCATGAACTTATTCTCACGAGGGATTGTCCTTTGATTAGTATGAGTGAGAGTGGCCTGCTTGCCGACTCAATAAGCCTACCTTCTTGGGGACAAGACCGAGTGGGGGCTGGGGACATGACAACATAAGATGGAATTCACTCCTTCCAGCTTCTAGAAGAAGTAGATGAGTGTTCCCTTAAGTGTTGACTTCGGGTCTTGAAAAAAGAGATCCCGTCCTCTCATTGGCCCGAGAGGGACTTTCTGTTTACTGGTTGGACCATAAACAGGTTGTTCATTAGAGGAACACTGGTACTTAAGGAGCCAGAGGTAACACAAGGGTAAAACGGAAATTTGACCCAACTGTAGTTACAAACACTCGTGAAGGATTGACTTACCGGTATAGGTCTATATTCGTGGACACAGAAATGTTCTACAGTGAAAAGAGTTCAGCTGTGGGTCTTTAGTGGAATGACCCACAATTAATGAATATTGGTTAACCTGATTAATGAGTTTAATCGGTTAACCTCATATCATTGGAGCTTTCGATCTGTAGGTCCATTAGGTCCCCTGCTAGCTCATAAAAAGTAATTAGGAAAAAATATATCTTGAGAGAATTTTAATAGTTCAAATTCATATTGGGAATTAAGTTAATTGTATGCGATACAAATTAGTATAATGTATAGTGATGCATTAAAATATAAAGTCTAATTTTAGATTAAACTTTATTATATTGAGAGGTTGATATATTTGAAAGAGTTCAAATATATGTCTAATTAAATATATGATATTTAATTAGAAGATGAATTAATCAATTATTCAATTTAGTTTAAATTAAATGAGATTTAATTAAACTATAGTCTATGAGAGAAATAAATATTTGAATTCTAAGAAGTTCAAATATTAATATGAATTTGATTCATATTAAATTTATAGGATATAAGAGAATTTGAAGGAGTTCAAATTTTAATATGAATTTGATTCATATTATAGAATTAATTAATTGAAGGTCTGAAATTAAATATATGATATTTAATTGGGTAATTAATTAATTAACTAATAGAAGGTCTGAAATTAAATATATGGTATTTATTTGGTGATTAATTAATTAAAGAATTAATTAATTGGAAATTAATCAATTATGGAAATGATTAATCACTTATGGAAGTAATTAATCATGTATGGAAATTATTTAATCACTTATGGAAGTGATCAATCATTTATGGAAAAGATTAATCAATTATGGAATTGATTGGTCATGGAATTGGTTGGTCATGGAATTGATTAATTATGGAAAAGATTAAATCGGTTATGGAAATAATTGATTTTAAATGAATATTTTATTCATGGCCTTTATCTTATAAATAGAACACTAAATCTAGGGTTTAGGTACTACAACATAAGGCCACAATAATGCATTCTTGCATTCTCACTAGTCTCCCTCTCATATTCTCTCAACCCAAGAACTCTAGGGAGAATTTTCTCTCTAGAGTTTTTCCCATTCAAGAGTAAGTAGTCCCACAACTACGTTCCTAATCTTAGAATCATAGCGGGGAAGATCAATTGGTGGTGTCCCAATTGTTGACGCTTGGTCTAAAATCAAGAAAGGTGTTCGTTGTAGTATTCAGAGTCGTCAACGACGGTATGTTTGTTTCTCCCCTTTAGATTTAGATCTAATAAATTTTGTATGCTTAACCTTAAGTTTGTGTAGAATTTGTTCTATGTTTTAACCAATGCAATAGTATTTTTGGATAAACAAAATTAACTACGAATCGGTCCCAATTACGCTTCAGCTTTAATCGGTCCCAATTACGCTTAAGAATTCCAAATCCTTGCACTTGCCTTCCCTTCTAGGGTGTTCAGCATCTGAAGGAAGTTTCTCTTGAGGCCTTGCCTTCAACTCATTAGCTAGCTCGCCCACTTGCAATTTCAAGGCTCTCATTGAAGCTTGATTACTTTGAATTGTGCCATCTGTACGAGCCATATATTCTTTCATCATTGCCTCAAGACAAAGCCTTCATATTTTCTAGGGCAATACATGTGCTTTAGCAAATCCCAACCGGTTCACCTTTTGCTGTGCTTGCACATTACTTCCTTGTCCTCCCCATGCGAAGTTGGGGTGGTTGCGCCAACTTGGATTATAAAAGTTAGAATAAGGGTTATTCCTCTAATTACCTAAAAAAAACACAGAAGCTGTATTGTTGGGGCAAAACTTGTAGTTGTGTTGTTCACCATAATCGACACATGTCTCCTCTGCAACTTGGTTCACCACTGCAGCAGGCTCCACAGCTGGCAACTGCTGATGACTAACCACTGTCACATTTTTAAGAGCATTAGCTAACATTTCAATATCAGCCCTAATGGTGGACACACCATCAACCTCTCACACACTCTGAACTTTTTTATTTGTACCTATAACATTTGACCACTGACAACTATTAGTTGATATTCTCTCTAAAATTTCATGGACTTCATTAAAAGTTTTGGCCAAAAGGCCCCTCCAGCCGAAGCATCAACCATACCTTGGGTTGCTCTATTTAACCCATTTTAAAATGTTTCCATTTGGATACAATGTGGTAAACCATGGTGGGGACACTTTCGCAAAAGCTCCTTAAACCTCTCCCAAGCTGCACTAAAAGTTTCATCCTCAAGTTGCCTAAACCCTACTATTTCACTCCTCAATTTAGCATTTCTATTTAGTGGGAAATATTTACTAAGAAATTTTTCCGCTGATTCATTCCATGTCCTAATTGATCCTGGAGCAAAAGAATTTAACCATGCCTTTGCTCCATCTCTAAGAGAATATACAAACAAAGTTAATCTAAGGGCATCTCTAGGCACTCCTTGAATTAAAAAAGAATCACTAACTCCTAGAAAAGATTTAATATGTAAATGAGGGTCTTCAGATGGCAAACCATGGATTGACCCACGGTTAGCAACATCTGAAACATTATCGGTTTCATTTCAAAATTTGCTGCCTCAATTTAAGGACGTGCAATCCCTGGATTTAACTCATCAAACATTGGAAAAACATACACTCGAATGGCTCTGGCCCTATCATTTGCTACCAAGATAGGATTCTCAGCCTGATTATTTTGCTGTTCATTTTGCTCAAGCAGCTGGTTTTGCTGCAGCAAACGATTCTGCTGGGGGTTTCGTTGGATCTTTTAGACCCTGCGGGAGACACGACACGTTATCCATTTGATTTTTTTGTCTACGCTGCTCTCTCCTTCTTCTCATGAATATCCTCTCAATTTTTGGATCAAGCTCGAACCATACCCCAGACGGATCGTTCATGCACCAAACTCACACCTGCAAAAACAAAAGAAACAATAAAAAAGTTCTAGCACCAAACCACCAAAACATATACACAAAACAGATCAGATAAAAACTTATTCAAGTCGCCGGCAACGACACCAAAAACTTGTTGGGTTTCCAGAGTGGGTGAAAATGTAGTAAGAAATAGACTCTAGAACTCTGTGCAAGTATACACAGTCCACAGCAAGTAATAAGTATTTATCGAATCCAAGGTCTGAACTAGCTTTTACTTTATCTATTTCGTTTAGTTTTTCAATGGTTTCAAAAGTGGTTAAAATGATTGGTTTTTATAGAATGCTGAAGCTAAATAAATGACAGAATAGAAAGTAAACAAATAGGCAGACAGATTAGAAATAGGCGCTGGTCAGGATTTAGTAATTGTTTTAAAAGATGCTCTAGCAATATTATTGATCATGCAAAACTCTCGCAGTCCTATTAGCAGATTCCTCCCGAAACTCCAGATTTTTTAGAATATGTTTCAACTCCAATGAAGCACTACCGATCAAGCACTAGGCAACTGGCTATCCCTAGCTCAGTCACTGGCGTACACCAATACACAATGATCTAGTGTGATTAAAGGTCACACACTCCCATCCCTGAAACTAGAAAGTGGTATTCATATCGGCTGGCCATGCGGCCATAAAATAGAAATGAACACAACAAATAATCAAGATGCATCAAATCAATACTTATTGCATAGAAGTTAAGCACGACAATTACATGCTTCCTAACAAACGGCTAAAATTACTTAGTTCATAAAGTGCATAGAGACAGGCGTTACAATATAAGCAAATGCATCCATAACTACAAAGTAATACAAGAAAATATTAATTCCCTTGTTCAGCTTGCAATTGATGGTCTTCTTGTAGGTCTCCAATCTATCTTCTCTATTCGGCTCCCAAAATGGAAATGAAAAATGATTTCTTCCCCAAAAGTGGAATGAATTTGACTTGGGCAGTTATCTCCTTTTATAGAGTGGAGGCAAGCTTGAATTAGGTTGACCTAGACACGTGGATGGCTCTCCTTGCTCCTTTATCCCGAGAATAGCTTAATAGAATTCAGTTCATTAAATTGGCTAACGAGCTGTGACGTGGTCATTTTGCTCCCAGCTTTGCTGCAACACAAAATTTGCTCCCTCAAGTCGCTCAACAATACATTCTGCACAAAATAACTTCCAAAGCATCCATTCTTCCAAATGGGTTATAACATGCAATATATATCTAAAAGCAACCCTACTTAACACAAAAGACACACAAATCACTATAGAAATAAGGCCTAAATAACTCCCTTTTGGAAAGTTATCAAGTACCGAAAGGGAAACTTGTGATTTTCTTCTCACTTAGGCATTAATGCATCAATTAGTCAGATGGTATGCGCTACAAGGTTCTTATAAACGCATGAGGTTGCGACCGCAACAACCTTGATATCATTCCCCTTAATACTTCTCTTTTTACTATCATCGCATGTTTTACTTTCTGCAATATTTATTTCTCATACCATTCAACTCTCTTGTTTAGTTTTTCATAATATCATGCGTTTTTGAGTTCAGATCAGTATAAATTATTAGAACTTTGCAAATAACCTTTCCCTGTGGATTCGACCCTAGGCTCATTAGGTATTACTTGATTTTGTCAATTTATAATTGGGTTGATAAATATCTACGACAAATTTGTATTAATTTTCTAAGCACACTGACAACCGATCAAGTTTATAAAGGAAAAAAGAGAATAAAAACATAGTTCTTAAAAGGAAAAAAAGAGAAATCCATGAGTCCTAGTCTCTCCCATGCTGCCTAACAAATCTTCATCTATCGCCATCACACGTCCTTCCCTTTACCTGAAAAAAAAAGACATTTGTGGAAAGAATGAATATTTAAAATACTTAGTAAGTAACCCCACTACTGGGGTCAGGACATGCAAACACATACAATATGGTTCATGCTTTACTAGTGGGACCCTATTTCTCTTTCCTCTTAACTACAAATTTATTTTAAGGTCTTAACATGGACAATTACATTTCCTCTAATTCTTCTCCCAACTAAGAGATACAGTAGGCATCCTCTAAAGACTCTGCCCCATCTAATAGTCAGTTGGGACCTAATTAGTGGGGTCGAATCGCGCCTACAGTACCTTAGGTTTCTCTAGATGTACATCAATTTCTTCTATGGTAATTGCCATGAACATGGTTCTTTTTAGTTTCATGAAATATACATATGCATGGGGTCCCATATCAACATCATAATACATGAATATGCACATAAAATCTTCAATCATGCTTGACACAAAATTTCATAGTTTATCATGGTTCATATAACAAATAAATCATAGTTCCTGTGTCATCGAGTCATGCATCACATAATAATTATTCATGAAAATTCTATCCTAACAACACACAATCTCCCAACCTAGCCTAAACGTTTTCAGTAGTAAAGCCACTTACCTTTGCTTAATGTTTTTGATAAATATAGACTAACTCCTTAGTTTCAAAGCTTTAGACAACGTACACCAAAAAGGGAAAAATTCCCCAAATCAAATGGTGGTTAAAAAACAAACTTCCAACCAAGATCCAATGAGTTTCGGGGTGATTTCACATCCAAAATCTTACCTAAAAACAAAACAACGCATGTTGTTCAGAGCCCAACTCCAAATCAACGATTAAATCCCCAAACACTAAGATAACCTTGCCACAATCAATGAGTATTCCTATAACACAAATGAATAAAAAAAAACAAAACTAAACTCACTAAAAGAACCTTCAATATAACTTACCCAAAACTTAACTCGCTCTAAATCGTCAGAAACCGCTGGGAAAATCACCCAAATAGCATCAACCCGCGCCCCTCAACACCCCTTGCCAAAAAATACAACTTGTAGCTACTGCCCATGTGCGAACTAGCCAAAAATCAACACCTAACATCTGCAATCCCAATGAAGAATTGAAAATGAAGGATTAAGAGAATGAGAGGGAGAGAGAGAGAGAGAGAGAGATTCGTAAAAACCCACCCCAACTCATGCCCGCGAATGTCGGCCACGATTTGTTGTTGCACCGTCGAGGAAGCCGCCGGAAAAGACGCGTGAATAAAGCTGCTGGCCGAAAGAGTTGCGTCGCCGAAAATGGGGTTGGAGACTACACAATCGGGTAGAGAGGGGAAGAAGATGGCCAATTAATTGAAAACATTAAATCAAGATTACAAACATAATAACCATTGCACAACTTAAACCATAAATTCAATCCATAAACTTAATCAACTACATCAATCCCTAAGCTATAAGTTTAGCTACTCATGAATAGAATTACAAGCTCAACTAAACATGTAAAAGCCATAAATCTAGCTAAAGAAAAGGAAAGGGAAAAGAAAACTCAATGTAGGCCGAGACTGACGTCCCCGTCACGATCCCCACGAACAATGGGTTGATTTCTGATTTTCTCCCTTAACTTCAACCTTCAAATCCTCTGTTTTAGCTCTGTTTTCGGCTCCAAAAGGTCCCAAAATTCCTTCCCCTAAAAACCTAGCTGAAAAGAACTATAAATACTGATTTTTCGTTGTAGCGTCGAGACGCTGCCAAGACAGCGTCTCGACGGTGTCCCTAAACACGCGTATTCTGGAAAGGAAATTACGTAGCGTCGAGACGCGAATGTCGCAGCGTCTCGACGCTGCGACGATTTCACGCCTATTCTGATATGGAATGCCAGCGTCGAGACGCTCAAGGGCTGGCGTCTCGACGCTAGCCTGCATTTGACCCAATTTTGACTTTTTTCTCTTTGAAGCTTTTTCATTCCTTTACACATTTTCGCGTCCCGAGCACCCGATTAACTCCATTATTGCGCTATAGCTCCAATCAACCATTTTCTACAAAATAAACAATTAAGTGCAATAAAATGGCCAATAATCATCAAAGACTAGCTAAATTAAATAAGTAAAGATAGCTAGCTATGCTCGCTATCATATACCCCCAAACTTAAGCTGTTGCTAGTCCTCAAGCAAACTACAAATCAAGCATACAGTAGAAGAATGGATGCAATAATTATGACTCAACCCTCAAGGCTCAATAGTCAATAACCAAGCAAGCAAGAGACATGCACACAAGGACCAATGAGGGAGACAAATTAAATTTTTTCCAAAATTAACTTGCACAAGTGAGATCTAACTCAACAAGATCAGACTCTACTAGCCCGGGATTGAATTATTAAACTCTCAGCTCATCTTCCCTCTACACTGGCACTAAGGTTTCACTAATGAGTTAATGAAACAAATTAGATTGTTTTCCTCCCAACTTAGGTGCTTATAATTAACAAATAAATTAAGCATGTATATGTGGCACTAGCTTTCACACACCCATTGCAGGGACCCTTAACCTGAGTTTTCTCTGGTTGGCCTAACTGATCACAACAGGGGTAGCTCTTTTTGCCTTAATCTTTATTAACCATTGCATATTGTGCACAAGCCATGACATTATTTTTTTTTCTCAACAATAACAATAAGAATGAATTTTCTTTCATGATTATGATAAGCAGGTATTCTTTTCTTTTCCCCTAAGCAAGATCAAACATGCTAATTTGCAAAAAAATTAACTCTTTAGCTCTACCCTACACCTATCGAGGTGACAACAAGCATATGAACCCAATAATTCACTCCTAAGCATTCAAATCCAAATCTAGCCAAGACAAATACTCTACTCATTCAAGCCATCTCCTAGAAAAAGTTTAAAAAGTCTCCCTTTTTGGGCACTCATGCTTATAACTCATCACAAGCTTGAAAATTGACAAGAAAGCCTATCCTAGGAAATCATAATCATGCAAAAATAGCATCCAGAAAACAACCATATGCTTAATTCAAAGAAAGCTCAAAACTATAGCCCGAACTCAGATGCTCAAGGGCTCCATGTTAACTGCCCAAAAGGTAGTTATTTAGGCCTCAATTATATAGGGATTTGTGTGTCCTTTATACTTATTAGGATTGGTTTTGGATAGATATTACATGATTTAACCCATTTGGAAGAATGGAAGCATTGGAAATTATTTTGTGCAGAATCTGTTGCTGAGCGACTGGAGGGAGCAAATTCTATTCTGCAGCAAAATAGGGAGCAGAAACTGCCACATCACAGCTCGTTAGCCAACTTCATGAACCGACTTCTGTTGAGTTATTTTCGTGATAAAGGATCAAGGAGAGCCTTACAAGTGTCCTAGTTGACCTAATTCAAGCCTCCCATCCTTCTATAAAAGGAAGTAGCCGTCAAAGTCAAAGTCATTCCATGTTTTCCCTTGGAAGTCGAATAGTATAGGGAGATTGAAGATCATCAAGAACACCATCTTCCGCAAGCTGATTAGGGAGTTTACTTTCTTTATTAACTTGTGGTTATGGACATGCATACTCAGATTGTAATTCGTATTCCTATGCCTATTATGAACTAAGTAGCTTAGGGTGTTGGTTAGGAATAATGTGATTACTGTGCTTCATCTCTAGTAATAAATTGACTATCGCATTTTGGTTAATTGTTGTGCTTACTTCCATTTTATGCCCGCCTGGCAAGCCGGTGTGAATAGCTCTCTCTAGTTTCAGGGATGATTTAGAGAGTGTGTGGCAATTATTCACACTACGATCATTGTGTATTGGTGAACGCCAGTGACTGAGCTAGGGATAGCCAGTTGCATAGTGCTTGATCGGTCGCTCTTCATTGGGTTTGAAACATATGCCAAAATATCCGGAGTTCCGGGAGGAATCCGCTAATAATACTGCGAGAAATGCATGATCAATAATATTGCTAGAGCATATCTTAGAACAATCACTAAAGGCTAACCAGCGCCTGTCTTTAATCTGTCTATCTATTTGTTTACTTGTTGTTCTGTCATTTATTTTGCTTCGGCATAATTCCGATAAAACCAAATCATTTTACTATTCTTGAAACCATTGGAAAGTTACACAAAAATAGGTAGAGTGGAAACTAATTCAGGGCTCGGATTGATAATATTACTTGCTGCAGACTGTGTATACTTGCACAGAAATTCTAGAGTCTTTTATATCATATTTTTACTCACTCTAGGAACCCAACAAGTTTTTGGTGCCGTTGCCGGGGACTTGGATAAGTTTTTATCTGATCTGTTTTGTGTATGTGTTTTAGTGGTTTGGTGCTAGAACTTTTTGATTGTTTCTTTTGTTTTTGCAGGTGTGATTTTGGTGCATGAGCGATCCGCCTGGGGTACGGTTTGAGCTTGATCCAGAAATTGAAAGGACATTTAGGAACAGAAGGAGGGTCCATATGGAGAACGTGTCGCAACTCCCGCAGGATCCTGAAGGTCCAGCAGCAGCAAACCCCCAGCAGAATCCGTTGCTGCAGCAAAACCCACTGTTTGAGAAAAATGAGCAGCAAAATAATCAGGCTGAGAATCCGATCTTGATAGCGAACGATAGGACCAGAGCCATTCGAGCATATGCTGTCCCGATGTTTAATGAGTTGAATCCAGGGATTGCACGTCCCCAAATCCAAGCGGCAAATTTTGAAATGAAACCGGTAATGTTTCAGATGTTGCAAACCGTGGGACAATTCCATGGTTTGACATCTGAAGACCCTCATTTACATCTTAAGTCTTTTCTAGGAGTTAGTGATTCTTTTATTATTCAAGGAGTGCCTAGAGTTGCTCTTATATTAACTTTGTTCCTGTATTCTCTTAGAGATGGAGCAAAGTCATGGTTAAACTCTTTTGCTCCAGGGTCAATTAGGACGTGGGATGAGTTAGCTGAAAATTTTTTGAGTAAATATTTCCCACCTAATAGAAATGCTAAATTAAGGAGTGAAATAGTAGGGTTTAGGCAACTTGAGGATTAGACTTTTAGTGAGGCTTGGGAAAGGTTTAAGGAGCTTTTTCGAAAGTGTCCCCACCATGGTTTACCTCATTGTATTCAAATGGAAACATTTTACAATGGTTTAAATGGAGTAACCCAAGGTATGGTTGATGCCTCGGCTAGAGGGGCCCTTTTGGCAAAAACTTTTGATGAAGCTTATAAAATTTTAGAGAGAATATCTATTAATAGTTGTCAGTGGTCGGATGTTAGAGGCACAAGTAAAAAGGTTAACAGTGTGTTAGAGGTTGATGGTGTGTCCACCATTAGGGCTGATCTTGCTATGATTGCTAACGCTCTTAAGAATGTGACAGTGATTAGTCATCAGCAGCCACCAGCTATGGAGCCTACTGCAGTGGTGAACCAAGTCACGGACGAAGCATGTGTCTATTGTGGTGAAGACCACAACTACGAGTTTTGCCCCAGCAATCCAACTTCTGTGTTTTTTGTAGGTAATTAGAGGAACAACCCTTATTCTAATTTCTATAATCCAGGTTGGCGCAACCACCCCAACTTCTCATGGGGAGGTCAAGGAAATAACGTACAAGCGCAGCAAAAGATGAACCAGCCAGGATTTGCTAAAACGTAGGTATTTCCCCAGCAAAGTAAGCCGGCGTTGCCCCAGCAAAATTCGAGGAACTCTCTCGAAGCGATGATGAAAGAATTTATGGCTCGCACAGATGCTGCAATTCAAAGTAATCAAGCTTCGATGAGGGCACTGGAATTGCAAGTGGGTCAGCTAGCTAATGAGCTAAAGGAAAGGCCTCGAGGGAAACTTCCATCAGATACTGAACACCCTAGAAGGGAAGGTAAGGAGCAGGTAAAGGCAGTTACTCTTAGGAGTGGTAAGCCATTAGAAGAAAGAATTGAGTCTAGTAAAACCCAGGTTATAGAGAAAAATGATGATATTGTTGTTGAGAAAGAGTTGGAGTCTGGTCAGGGTGCTGGAGGCAGCAAAGAGAATGCTGGAGCATCTGGTTCTGTGCCAGATGTAGAACCACCATATGTACCGCCCCCACCTTATGTACCACCTCTACCTTTTCCACAAAGGCAAAAGCCTAAGAATCAGGATGGTCAATTTAAAAAGTTTTTAGAGATTCTTAAGCAGTTGCATATAAATATCCCTTTAGTAGAAGCTATTGAGCAAATGCCTAATTATACTAAATTTCTTAAGGATATTTTGACTAAAAAGAAAAGATTAGGTGAGTTTGAAACTGTATCTCTTACTGAGGAGTGTAGTGCTATTCTTAAGAATGGGCTACCCCTCAAGGCTAAGGATCCAGGGTCATTTACTATACCTGTGTCTATAGGTGGAAAGGAATTAGGTAGAACACTCTGTGATTTAGGCGCAAGCATTAACCTTATGCCTTTTTCGGTCTATCGGAAGTTGGGTATTGGTGAAGCTAGGCCTACCACAGTTACACTCCAATTAGCTGATAGGTCTATCACATATCCAGAGGGTAAAATTGAGGACGTCTTGGTAAGAGTTGATAAGTTCATATTTCCTGTTGATTTTATTATTTTAGACTATGAGGCTGATAAAAATGTCCCAATTATTCTAGGTCATCCATTTTTGGCTACTGGTAGGGCATTAATAGATTTTCAAAAAGGGGAATTAACAATGAGAGTCTGTAACGAGGAAGTAAAATTTAATGTGTTTAAAGCCATGAAATATCCAGACGAAATGGAGGATTGCTCCTTCATCAGGATTCTGGAGAGCACAGTTCTTGAGACAACAATACAGGATTCGACTGATAAGCATTCGGAAAAGCATGGAGAGGTTAGTGTAGACGATTTTAAATTTTGTTCTTTAGACAGAAAAAAAGAAAAAGAATTGTTTAGGTGTGAGGATGTTTTTGAGTCTTTAGATTTAGATCAAAGAAAGGCTCCCCAATTAAGCCATCCTTGATTGAGGCACCTACTTTAGATTTGAAGCCTTTGCCGGAGCATCTAAAGTATGTGTATCTTTGGGAAACTGAGACGTTGCCCATTATTGTTGCATCAGATTTAATGTCGGAGCATGAAGAGGCCTTAATAAAATTGTTGCAGCAATACTGCAAGGCTATAGGTTGGACATTGGCTGACATTCAGGGAATTAGCCCATCTTTTTGTATGCACAAAATCACTTTAGAGGAGGGATCCTTTAGGATTATTGAGCAACAAAGAAGGTTTAACCCTGCAATGAAAGAAGTTGTTAAAAAGGAGGTAATTAAATGGTTGGATGCTGGGATCATTTATCCAATTGCCGATAGCAATTGGGTAAGCCCTGTCCAATGTGTTCCTAAGAAAGGAGGTGTCACTGTGGTGAGCAATAAAGATAATGAGTTGATCCCCACGAGGACAGTAACTGGCTGGAGGGTTTGCATGGATTACAGAAGGCTTAATAAAGCTACCCGAAAGGATCATTTCCCTCTACCATTTATCGACAAGATGTTGGATCGATTGGCTGGTCAGGCCTATTACTTTTTCATGGATGGTTATTTTGGGTTTAACCAGATTACTATTGCTCCTGAGGATCAGGAGAAAACCACTTTCACCTGTCCTAATGGGACATTCGCTTTTAGGAGAATGCCTTTCGGCCTCTGCAATGCTCCAGCAACATTTCAGCGGTGTATGTTAGCAATTTTTTCTAATATGATTGAGTCCACTGTTGAGGTATTTATGGACGATTTTTCAGTGTTTAGAGGGTCTTTTTCAGAATTTTTTAGATAATTTAGGAAAGGTATTAAAAAGATGTGAGGATACCCATCTAGTTCTTAATTGGGAAAAGTGCCACTTCATGGTGAAGGAGGGCATAGTGTTAGGTCATAAAATTTCTAAAAATGGTCCACAAGTTGATAGAGCAAAAGTTGAGGTTATTGAAAGACTAGAGCCACCGAATTCAGTGAAGGGAATTCGGAGTTTTTAGGACATGCTGGTTTTTATAGGAGGTTCATAAAGGATTTCTCCAAAATCAGTAAACCTCTTTGTAACTTATTGTGTACTGATCATGTTTTTGACTTTAATGTAGATTGTAGGAAGGCTTTTGAGACTTTAAAGACTGCTTTAATCTCAGCACCCATTCTTTGCGCACCTAATTGGAATTTACCATTTGAGGTAATGTGTGATGCGAGTGATGCTGCGGTAGGTGCTATGTTGGGGCAAAAGCAGGGCAAATTTATCCATCCTATATATTATGCAAGCAAGGTTTTAAATGAGGCACAAGTCAACTATTCAACTACTGAAAAGGAGTTGTTAGCTGTAGTGTTCGCTTTTGAGAAGTTTCGGCCATATTTGTTTGGATCCAAAGTCACGGTTTTCACGGATCATGCAGCAATAAGGTATTTAATGACTAAAAGAGATGCAAAGCCTAGACTAATTCGTTGGATTTTACTATTGCAGGAATTTGACTTGGAAATAAAGGACAAGAAAGGATCAGAAAATGTCATTGCAGATCATTTATCTTGTCTTGATCCGTCATCATCTTTGCTGGAGCAATCTGCCATTTCCGATTCTTTTCCAGATGAACACCTTTTTGCTGTTGAGGTAAAGGTAGTTAGGGATGTCCCTTGGTATGCTGATATTGCAAACTTTTTGGTAAAGGGAGTCACCCCTATTGACATGGATTGGAGGCAGAAGAAAAGTTTAAGCATGATGCGAAGTTTTTCTATTGGGATGAGTCGTTTATGTATAAGCAATGCTCTGACGGTATTATTCGTAGGTGTGTTTCAGGTGCTGAAGCAAAGGAAATCCTGGAGCAATGTCACTCTTCGCCGTATGGAGGTCATTTCAGCGGTCAGAGGACAGCTATGAGGATTTTGCATTGCGGATTTTTCTGGCCTACATTATTCAAGGATGCCCATTGGTTCTACAAGCAATGTGATGCTTGCCAAAGGAGAGGAAATTTGGGGCCTAGAGATGAAATGCCTCTTACTTATATTTTAGAAGTTGAATTATTCGATGTATGGGGTATTGACTTTATGGGGCCATTTCCTCCTTCTAATGGCAATGTTTTTATCTTATTGGCAGTTGATTATGTGTCCATGTGGGTGGAGGCCATTGCATGCCATCAGAGTGATGCCAAGACAGTTGCAAGGTTTCTTCAATCGCACATCTTTGCGCGGTTTGGGACACCTAGGGCTCTAGTGAGTGATGAGGGTACACATTTTGTTAATAATATCTTAACTAAGCTTTTAGCTATGTATGGGATTAAGCATATGATAGCTACCCCTTATCACCCACAAGCAAATGGTCAAGCTGAAATTAGTAATAGGGAAATTAAAGCTATTTTAGAGAAAGTAGTCCATCCATCTCGAAAGGATTGGTCCTTTAGGTAGGATGAGGCTCTTTGGGCTTATAGGACAGCTTATAAGACTCCTCTAGGTATGTCTCCCTATAGGTTAGTATATGGGAAAGCTTGCCATTTACCATTAGAGCTTGAGCATAAAACGATTTGGGCTTTGAAAAAGTTAAATTTTGATCTGAGTCGAGCAGGAGCAATAAGAATGCTGCAGCTTAATGAGTTAGAAGAATTTCGTCAATTTTCTTACGAAAATGCGAAAATGTATAAGGAAAAGACTAAGCTGTGGCATGACAAGATAATAAAGTCCAAAGAATTTGTCAAGGGTCAGAAAGTTTTGCTTTATAATTCTAGATTAGAATTATTTCCTGGAAAATTGAAATCTAAATGGTTAGGACCGTTTATTGTGATTGAGGTTTTTCCAATGGAGCAATTACTTTGCAGGATGAAAAAGATGGGAGAGTGTTCAAGGTGAATGGACAGCGTGTGATGCATTATTGGGGTGAGTAATTTCAGTTGAAATATCCTTCCCTAAGGTTGGTTGATGATTGAGAGAGCAGGACTTTTGCGGGAGCATTTCACAGTGCAAAATTTTGACCTCCCAGACTTTGTATTGATTTTATTTTTCGCTGATTTGATTTTGATTTCGGTTAGGTTAGATTTAATTTTGCATGATTTATTAGATTTTATCTTTTAAGTATTTTTATTATTTTTGGTAGGTTAGATTTTATCTATTTTTTATTTGATTTTATTTTATTTTCGGGTTATTTATTTAGATTATCTTTGAATTATCTTTTAATTGGTTTGATTTTTATTAGATTGTATTTAGATCTTATTTTCAGTTATTTGAATTCAGTTTAATTTGAATTAATAAAGATTTTCCATAGTTTATTCGGCTTCTTTTGAGAATAAAAGTTTAAGTTTGATTTGATCGGTTAAGTTCAATTTGAATTTAAAAGATTTGATTTTCCTATTTTGAAATTTAAATTCCGTATTTAAGATTCGGCAGGTTCAGAAGATGGTTGCAGCAAAGATAATGCTGGAGCAAATTTCTCGTACGATTTTAGTGTGAGTAATTATTTTTACCGTTGGGATTTTTGAATTTCTATGGGCAGGTGAATTGCAGGGATGTGGCCACATGTCGTGCAGGGATAATCCAACGGTTTAGCCGTTGACAGCAAGCAATTATTTACCATAGATGATTGAAATTCCGAGATTTGCCCGTTAGGGATTCAAATTGCAAATTCATTGAGAACGGTAAACCCATTCAATACGGAGCAAATCTTTTCGGTTAAGATTTCAAATTGCTGGAGCCTTATTTATTTGCAAACTTTGGTAAGTTTCTCCTCACTTTGTCTTCTTGTTTCAATCTTGCCATCTACATTCTTTCTTTTCATACTTTTTTCTCGGTAAAACCCTTTGAACCTTCAATGGCCAAAACAAGAGCGAGGAAAGAGAGAGAAAATGAGGAAGAAGAGATTCCAGTTACCCCTGAGGTTCAGAAAGCAAAAACAAAAAAAAGAGGACGTCGGAGGAAAAGGAAGCGAAGAGAAGGAGAAGGCAGCAAAGGGCTGCAGAGCAGGAGGAGGTTCAGGAGGTGGCAGAAGTTGTTGCCACTACTGCGGAGGAAGGAAGTACTCAAGAACCTGAAGTGCAAAACCCAGATATGGTTCAAGAAACGATTGCTGAGAAAAACCAAGAAACAGAGGTTGAGGAGCAGGTCGCAGGTATGCTTGAAAAAGAGAAAACGTCGGAGCCGGTGCAGGAGGCTCATGTTGAAGTCATTATGCCTGAATCGCCCAAGCGCCGCCGCATCAAGAGGAAGGCGGGCGCGTAAGGGTGATTCGGAACACTCCATCGCCTCCGACGTAGGACTCTGAGGAAGAAAAAAGGGAAGCTGAGAATAAGGAAAAAGAAGAAGAGGCAAGAAAGGCAGAAGAAGAGCGTTTGCGCGAACAGAGAAAAAGCAAGGGCAAAGGAATTGCTTAGGCATCGGGTGAAGCTGACGAGATTGAGGAACAAAGGTTGCCTTTTGTTCGCTTCGTCAACGATCTTGCTCGAGCAAAATACCAGGAGGTGCTGAAACGGAACTTCTTGTTCGAACGAGGATTTGACAGTGATTTGCCTAGGTTCTTGGAGTCTGGAATAGTGAATCTCGGGTGGAGGCAATTTTGTGCGAAACCAGAACCTGTCAATTCCAACATTGTTCGGGAATTTTACGCCAACCTTGACGTTAATAATGGTTTTGAGGTTATCATTCGAGGAGTGCCTGTACAGTGGAGTCCTGAGGCCATTAATGAATTGTTTGATCTCCAGGATTTTCCGCATGCAGTTTTTAATGAGATGGTGGTTGCACCATCTAGTGATCAACTGAGTGCGGCTGTCCGGGAGGTAGGCATTGAGGGGGCTTAATGGAGGGTGTCGTAGACGCGGAAGCATACGTTTCAAGCTGCTTATTTGAAGAGTGAAGCCAACACGTGGCTGGGTTTCATCAGGCTACGCTTGCTGGCGACAACACACGACTCCACAGTATCTCGGGACAGGGTATTGCTTGCCTTTGCCATTCTTCGCTCGATGAGTATTGATGTAGGAAAAATTATTTCTTCTGAGATTGTTGATTGCTGGAAAAAGAAGGTGGGGAAGTTTTTTTTCCCAAATACAATTACTATGCTGTGCAGGAACGCAGGGGTTCCAGTGGATGAGAATGATGTCATTTTATTTTATAAGGGGATCGTTGATACGTCCAATTTGGCGCGGCTCCAGCGTACGCAAGAGATACGACAAGGAGGGTTGATTTACGACATGAATATGATTCTAGAACAACTGGCATTGTTGGCCAGCAGGCAGGAGTTTGCTGAAAGGCAAACTTTAACCTTCTGGACATATGTTAAGAATCGTGATGCTGGTTTGAAGAGGGCGCTGCAAGGGAATTTTTCAAAGCCATATCCAGCCCTCCCTGCATTCCCCGAAGACTTACTGAACCCCTGGATTCCACCGCCGCCTGTTAAGAAGGAAGATGAAGAAGAAGATTTGGGTCAGGACAATTGAAGGAGGATTTGAGCGCGCAATATTTTTGATGCAATATTTTGTTTGCTCGCGCATTCGTGACCACATTTCTTCTATATTTGCTTGATGTGTCTGTTTTTTTTAATTTTCTGTTTTTTTTTACAAAAATATATTTCTGCCATGTAATTTTTCTATATTTTTAATGAAATTTCCAGTTGTTTCTGATCCATGAGCACTAACTAAATCTAACTTAACTATTTTCTTCTGAATTTTTGAAGCTTGGACTGATTACGCTTAATTAGATCAATGTATTCTGGTCTCCAGAAACCTTTTGCTTGAGCATTTTTTCTAGCCTGGATTGTTGCTGCGACAAAGAAGATTTTGACGGTAGTATTGACTTATATGATCCACTTTAAGCTTAATCCTAGTCCCATGTTTAGTTTAAAAATTCAGATAGAAAAATTTAAGTTTGGGGGTATACTTGCTTATTTAATGATTCATTGGGGACAATGAATAATTCAAGTTTGGGGGACTTTTTGCTACTCCAATTATTTTGCTCGAGCATTCCTCTCCTTCAAAATTAAAATTTGTTAGGTTATTGAGTAACCGGGGACATTTGTGATACCCACAATTTGTCTTCGCGTCAAAAGATGACCTAGGAAATGTGAAAAAAAATGAGAAAAACTATTTGCTGAAAAAATTATTTGTTGAGGATTTTGCTGAAAAAAAATTGACGGAGCAAAAGTTTTGAGGGATGAATGATGATCCAGCAGTTTTTTCTGTCTTCTAGAACTTAGGTGAGCTTCATCACAAAATGTCACCATTCTGAGGAGCAAAAGATAGAATAACTAAGGATTTTTTAGCTTTATAATGAGTATTGAGCCTAGTTGGTGATAAGCTTGAGGCAAGAGTATACTGCACCATAAAGTGGGTCATCCCGTGCTTAAGAACTTATGACTGTAAGGCTGATTTAAGTCTGATAAATAATGATATAAACCCCTTTAAAAATATGTTTTGAAATGTCTGATAATAGAGCTAAGCTGTGGTGAGTTCTTAGAATTAAGTTGAAAAGTGGTGATTATTTGTCCATGCCAGAGGAATCATTTTTCTGCAGCAGAGCTTGGTTTTGCAGAGTGCTCAGGTAAAGGTTAAAGGTAGTGTTGGACTGTCTGGTTTGATTAAGCTATTCTTTGTCTAATGTTTTGAATTCTTGAAGGAAGGTCAGTTAGTATTGCTCGGGACGCGCAATAGTTCAAGTTTGGGGGTATGATAACCGCCCAAAAGGTAGTTATTTAGGCCTCAATTATATAGGGATTTGTGTGTCCTTTATGCTTATTAAGATTGGTTTTGGATAGATATTACATGATCTAACCCATTTGGAAGAATGGAAGCATTGAAAATTATTTTGTGCAGAATCTATTGCTGAGCGACTGGAGGGAGCAAATTCTGTGCTGCAGCAAAACTGGGAGCAGAAACTGCCACATCACAGCTCGTTAGCCAACTTCATGAACCGACTTCTGTTGAGTTATTTTCGTGATAAAGGATCAAGGAGAGCCTTACAAGTGTCCTAGTTGACCTAATTTAAGTCTCCCATCCTTCTATAAAAGGAAGTAGCCGTCAAAGTCAAAGTCATTCCATGTTTTCCCTTGGAAGCCGAATAGTATAGGGAGATTGAAGATCATCAAGAACACCATCTTCCGCAAGCTGATTAGGGAGTTTACTTTCTTTATTAACTTGTGGTTATGGACATGCATACTCAGATTGTAATTCGTATTCCTATGCCTATTATGAACTAAGTAGC
This sequence comes from Luffa acutangula, assembly GCA_036850905.1. Classification (NCBI taxonomy): domain Eukaryota; kingdom Viridiplantae; phylum Streptophyta; class Magnoliopsida; order Cucurbitales; family Cucurbitaceae; genus Luffa; species Luffa acutangula. Next base: position 18,684,062 of record CM072096.1, read on the forward strand.
TTAGGGTGTTGGTTAGGAATAATGTGATTACTGTGCTTCATCTCTAGTAATAAATTGACTATCGCATTTTGGTTAATTGTTGTGCTTACTTCCATTTTATGCCCGCCTGGCCAGCCGGTGTGAATAGCTCTCTCTAGTTTCAGGGATGATTTAGAGAGTGTGTGGCAAATATCCACACTACGTACATTGTGTATTGGTGAACGCCAGTGACTGAGCTAGGGATAGCCAGTTGCCTAGTGCTTGATCGATCGCTCTTCATTGGGTTTGAAACATATCCCAAAAGATCCGGAGTTCCGGGAGGAATCCACTAATAATACTACGAGAAATGCATGATCAATAATATTGCTAGAGCATATCTTAGAACAATCACTAAAGGCTAACCAGCGCCTGTCTTTAATCTGTCTATCTATTTGTTTACTTGTTGTTCTGTCATTTATTTTGCTTCGACATAATTCCGATAAAACCAAATCATTTTACTATTCTTGAAACCATTGGAAAGTTACACAAAAATAGGTAGAGTGGAAACTAATTTAGGGCTCGGATTGATAATATTACTTGCTGCAGACTGTGTATACTTGCACAGGAATTCTAGAGTCTTTTATATCATATTTTTACTCATTCTAGGAACCCAACACTCCACAAACATGATAATCCACCCCCAAACTTAAAGCATGCATTGTCCTCAATGTATAAAGAAAATAAAGCATAATCAATCATGAGAACGATAAAAGAGTAGGGGAAGTGAACGATACTGCCCTAGAATGATGACCTTTTCATGATTGATTGGCAAAGACAAGAGCACAGGAACTCCTACAAAACAAAAACAACAAGACATAAAAAACAATAACAAAGTAACTTGGGTTGCCTCCCATAAGCGCTTGTTTATCGTCTCTAGCTCGACGTGCTCGTGCAGTCTGTCAAGGCACATAAAAATTCTCGTATTTCTTTGGACCCTTCTTTCTTGAATCAATAAAACTCACTATTGCTAGCAAGCTTACCAGCTTCTCATGGGCCCCTGAAATAGAATTATTTTTTGTATTTTTGACTAAAATAAACATAAAAGGAGAAAGATCAAAATAAAGAGACTATGACTCTAAAACTGACTCGTGAGAATAGAAAAAGGAATAATCAAAATATACAAAGGATGGAGAAGATAAAACAGACGAAGGCTTTTCAACCTCAAACTCTACCTCCTGAACTTCCTCTGACACTACAAGCTCATTTTCTTTTTCTTCCTCACAACCATGTTCTTGATAAGTGCTCCAACTCTCCAATTCATCCCCACTATTCATGCAACTCACCCTTAACTGCTCATCCTCATCAAGATCGAAAGAACTACGCTAATGAATGGGTGCCAATAAATCATCGGCCACATGACTCACTAGACAACTTATGGAAGTGGATCCCACCTCACTAACTTTCTGTGGAGCTTGAAGTCCTCTTATGATTTCATCAATTTTTAGACTCCTCGCTCTAGACTCCTCAATATAATTTTGAACTATGCTTTCCAAGGAAGAATTTTCATTTAAATTAGGGGTATAACTTGAAGATGAAAAATTGGAATATGGTGTTGAATAAAAAGTCATTCAAATCAATTAAAGCAACAATGATAATTAGGCTTTCAATCAAACAATAACCCAACAAGAACAAATGACAAAGACTTAAAAAAAAAAAATCGAATATGAAAAAATCTAATATGGATAAATCTAAATATGGAAAATATAATCTAGAAAAGGAAAGTACTATCTAATTAAGGAAAACAAGAAACAAATATGGAAAATTACAATTAAGGCAAAAGACTAACAAGGAAAAAATATCTAAATAAAGAAAAAAAATCAAGAAAATAACACAAAAAACAAATAAGGAAAAGATTACACAACTAAAAGAAAGACTAAATTAGAAAAGCAAATATGGAAAGAAAAACAAATTATAAGGAAAACACTAAAATAGGAATGCAACAAATATGGAAAATAAAAACAAATAAGGAAAAAATGCAATCTATCTACAAAATAAAAAAAAATAATAAAATACACCCTAAATTAAGACCGAACAATTTTTCCACGATATTAATTTAACTAAATATACCAATCCCCGGCAACGGCGCCAAAAACTTGATGTGGACTTTTCCTACCGCAAGCGCACAAGTCAAGTAATAATATAGTGAAAGTAAATTCGAATGTCGTCCTCTGGATTGGATTTTTAAGCAAATCAAGTATTGTGAATTATCTCGCTCAGTTTTATTTAGGGATCAAAAAGTGATGAATGAATGGTATGAAAACTAAATCAAAGCAAGTAAAAGAATGGAAATTCAATTGGGAAAAATACTTAGGAAATTGATTTCGCCGATTTAGTCTAGGATTGATTTTAAGGAGTAAGTTATTATGCACAATGGAATTATGAGCCTAAGACCCTTTAATCACAACTACCTCTCCCGAGTATAGTTGATTCTCATGCAAATTAATCTACTTGATATCCCTATCTAAGTTTATTAACATGCAAGGCAATGAGATCTTTTGACCAATTCTAAAGTTAATCTAAAACCGTCACGAATTAGAAAATAAACCTTAGTCATGCAATCTTGAATAAGTCTACATTTAATCCCCTCTCCCGAGCAAGAATAAAAACTCAAATCATTCAACTAATGGCCAATTAATTGAAAGCATTAAATCAAGATTACAAACATAATAACCATTGCACAACTTAAACCAAAAATTCAATCCATAAACTTAATCAACTACATCAATAACTAAGCTATAAGTTTAGCTACTCATGAATAGAATTACAAGCTCAACTAAACATGTAAAAGCCATAAATCTAGCTAAAGAAAAGGAAAGGGAAAAGAAAACTCAATGTAGGCCGAGACCGACGTCCCCGTCACGATCCCCACGAACAATGGGTTGATTTCCGATTTTCTCCCTTAACTTCAGCCTTCAAATCCTGTGTTTTAGCTCTGTTTTCGGCTCCAAAAGGTCCCAAAATTCCTTCCCCTAAAAACCTAGCTGAAAAGAACTATAAATACTGATTTTTCGTTGTAGCGTCGAGACGCTGCCAAGACAGCGTCTCGACGCTGTCCCTAAACACACGTATTCTGGAAAGGAAATTACGTAGCGTCGAGACGCTAAGGTCGCAGCGTCTCGACGCTGCGACGAGTTCACGCCTATTCTGATATGGAATGCCAGCGTCGAGACGCTCAAGGGCTGGCGTCTCGACGCTAGCCTGCATTTGAACCAATTTTGACTTTTTTCTCTTTGAAGCTTTTTCATTCCTTTACACATTTTCGCGTCCCGAGCACCCGATTAACTTCATTATTGCGCTATAGCTCCAATCAACAATTTTCTACAAAATAAACAATTACGTGCAATAAAATGGCCAATAATCATCAAAGACTAGCTAAATTAAATAAGTAAAGATAGCTAGCTATGCTCGCTATCAGTAAGTTCAAATCTATTATCTGAACAATATCTAATTTTAACAAATAATTAATTAATTACCCAATTAGATATCATATATTTAATCTTAGGGATTTTATTAAAATTAAAATTAAGATGAATCCAATTCATATTAAAATTTATTTGAACTCTTTCAAATATTTTCTCTCAAGAATTAATTTTTGAAATTAATTCAAAAATTATATTATAAAGTTTCATAAACTTTATATTATAATGCATCAACATACATTATTCGATTCCCCAAATAAATTGAACATTTTCAATTTATATTTAATTGCTTCAAGTCTTTTTACGAGCCACCAGTGGGACCTAATGGACCTATAGATCAGAAGCTCCAACGATACGAGACTAATCGGCTTACACTTTTTAACCAAGTTAGTCTCCATTCGTTAACTGTGGGTCACTCCACTAAAGACCCACAACTGCACTCTTCTCACTGTAGAATATTTTTGTGTCCACAGATATCGACCAATACTACAAGTCAGTCCTTCACGTGTGTTCGTATCCCAACTGGGTCAAATTACCGTTTTACCCCTGGTTTACATCTTTGTCCTTAAGTCCTCAGTGCTCCTCTAATGAACAACCTGTTTGAGGTCCAACCAACAAACAGAAGTCCCTCTCGTGCCATAGAGAGGGTTGGGCCATTCTTCAATTCCGGAGACACCACTTAAGGGAACACACTTCTACTTACCCTAGAGTCGGGAATGAGTGAATTCCATCTTGTGTAATTATGTTCCCAGCTCCCCACTCGGTATTGTCCTCAAAATAGTAGGCTTATTTAGTCAGCGTGTTGGCCACTCTCACCCATACAAATCAAAGGGCAACCCCTCGTGAACAGGAGTCCACAATCCACTCAGGATTGAGATTGAGTTGTCTAGGTCATCCTAGTAAAATAGAAACCAAGCCAACTAACGGTGTTACAGTTAGTGGTTAACTATTTCGTGGTCCGGTCTTATGCAAACTCATTGCATAGGATACCTCCACTCACATGTTAAACACATGAACGGGTTGGATCATTGCGTTTGTATCATAATACAAAGCGGGTTGTATCCATAGTGTCACCAGGATAAGGTACCCAACCTTATCCTTGTACTATAGACCTTTTAGGTTTTTACTTGAACATCAATCCCCGTATGTCCCCACATACTAGTTCAAGTTACATACAAACAACCTTGGATCTTAGTTTATTGGATTTGGGTTAAATAGTGTAATATTTAACAATAATATTTTATTGCAGAAACTAAATAACAGTTTATTAAATACAAGTATAAAATTTGTTTACATTCACTATCTAAGAGTTTTAAGGCATAAAACCCAACAAACTCCCACTTTAACTAAAACTCTAGTTTAGTGGGATGTACAACAATCTATTCAGCAGTGGGTGTATAAATACATGTATAAAACATATACAATATACAAATACAATAAACTAGGGCATCATTATACCCATTACATAATGGTATCACTATACCCATTACATTTCTCCCACTTGCCCTAGATTTCATCTTTGTACATAACTCGTAGACATAGACCTTCTAGATGACCCTCATACCTTTTAGCTGAGAGAGCCTTCGTGAATATTTCAATTTAATTCAATGTGCTTGCTTGTCTTGGGCTACAAAGTTCTTATGAATTTGCCACAGCACCACTGTATCACTATAAAGTCTGATGGGCAAGTTAACATTTGGAACACATTCCAAATCAGTCAAGAACTTTCTTAGCCTTACAGTCTCTATCGTTGCTTCACAAGCAGCTATATTTTTGGCCTATATGGTTAAGACTGTAATTATGTCACACTATAGTTCCTTTGTAAAGTTTGACCATGGATACTGATTGATATCTGTTGACTATCCCTACAACATAACAGATGTCAGGCCTCGTGCAGAGCATTGCATACATTAAGCTGCCCATAGCGGAGGCGTAGGGAATCTGTCTCATATCCTCAATCTCTTGAGGTGTCTTAGGACACTATTCCTTAGACAAGTGAACCCCATGATTGAAAGGAAATAAGCCCTTCTTAGAGTTCTGCATCGAATATCAGGACAACATTTTGTCAATATACGTTGCTTGAGACAGGGCTACTGTTTTGTTCTTCCGATCCCGGATTATTTGGATTCCAAGAACATATTCGGCCTCTCCTAACTCTTTCATTTGAAATTGGGCCTCTAGTCATTCTTTTATGTCAGATAGATATCCTTATCAGTCTCAAAATCCATGTGAGTGTATCTTGTAAGGATCCAATCCTTAGTCCCATACACGAGCATATAGTTCCTCTTTCTCCTCAAATACTTGAAGATATTCTTAACGGTTTTCCAGTGATCAAATCTTGGATTAGATTGATACTTACTGACAATCCCTATTGCATAGGGCATTCGTCTCATGTCCTCAACTTCTTGAGGTGTCTGAGGAAACAGTTTCTTAGACAAAATGAATTCCACGCGCTGAAAGGTAGTGAGCCCTTCTTGGAATTCTGCATCTTATAACTAACTAACATCTTGTAGAAATAAGATACTTGAGATAAGGCTAGTTTTTTGTTCTTACGGTTCCTAACGATTTGGATCCGAAGAACAAACTTTAGCTTCTCCCAAATTTTCATTTGGAAATGAGCTGCTAGCTTATTTTACTAGTCAGAAAGATAACCTACATCATTCCCAATGACTAGGATATCCATCACATACAACACTAATAAAGCTACTGAACTATTGATGATCTTCTTGTAAAGACAAGATTCATCAATGTTCTTGATCAAAGCCAAAAGATTTGATCACAGTATCAAATCTTATATTCCAAGATTGAATTGCTTATGTCAATCCATGAATGGATCACTTAAGCTTTCAAACCCCTTTTGCTTCTGATCTTGCTAAATGAACCATTCTGCTTGAGACATGTAGATACTCTTCTCAAGATTACCATTCAAAAGGGTAGTCTTGACATTCATTCTAAATGGACAAAAGTTCTAACAGACTTCAACATGACGACAGGAGATAAGAATTTCTTACAGTCCCTTGTCTCTGGGTATAATCCTTTTGTCATAAGTCTAACCATAAGATTATGTCTCGTTTCTACTTGTAGATTCATTTGTAATCCATAGGTGTAACCCATTAGATAGATCTACAAGATTCTAGATGGAATTGAAATCACATATTTCAATTCAGGGTCCATCACTTTAATCCAATTGGTTCTTGTTAACATCATTTATTGCCTTGCTCTAAGACATGAATCCTCTAAATCATCACCAGGTATGATGATTTGGGCTTCAATTAAGCCCATATAACGGTCAGATTGTAGAAAAAACCTCCCACTATATTGAGGCACTTTCAACTTTTGAGATAAATGTAACTAACAAGTTGTGTTGGCCTCATCAACAACTCTTGTTAAAGGTCCATTACTTTAATCCAATTGGTTCTTGTTAACGTCAATCATTGTCTTGCTCTAAGACAATGAATCCTCAAAGCCATCATCAAGTATGACTATCTGGGCTTCAATTAAGCCCATGTAACGGTTAGATTGTTGAACAATCCTCCCACTTCATTGAGGCACTCTCAACTCTTGAGATAGATGTAACTAACCAGTTGTGTTGGCCTTATCAACAACTCTTGTTAAAGGTCCAACATCATCAACAACCCTTGTTGATTGATCAACAACTCTTATTGATATTTCTATAGCTTCATCAGTTAATTTAATTAAAACGACCTTACTTTGTGGCTTATTATTTCTTATGCGGTATTCTTCTGAGTATGTAGCATTTTTCGGTACAAATTCTTTATTCTCTTGTGGATTGAAGAAGTATCCACATCTTTCGTTTTCATGGGGTAGCCTACGAATAGGTATACTGTTGAACAGTGTTCCAATTTCTTTTTGGGTTAGCCACAAGCACGTGTGTTGAACTCCAAAAAATAACATAAACTACTTTTACGTCTTATCCACAATTCAAAAGATGTTTCAGAAACACTTTTGATGGAACGTTGTTCGAAATATGTATTGCAGTCAACATTGCATGACCCCAAAACGAGTCAGGCAAATGAGCATAGCTAATAATGAATCGAACCGTATCCAATAGGATTCTATTTCTCCTATCTGATACACCGTTTCCTTAAGGTGCTTCAGGGGTAGTTGAGATGTAATTCCATGTTTTATCAAATAGTCTTGGAATCTCAAGTCCCATCTACTCTACACCTCGATCAGATCGAAGTGTTTTTTATCATCTCACCTAATAAGTTTCCAACTTCAGTCTCAAACCACTTTAAATTTCTCAAGAGCTGTAGACTTAAGTTGCATACGGTTGAGATACACATACCTTGAATAATTATCTATAATATAGATGAATTATTCATGTCATCCCACTCTTTAACATTGTTGGGTTTTATGCCCTAAAACTCGTAGATAGTAAATGTAAACAAATTGTATACTTGTTTCAATAATGTGTTATTGAGTTTCTACAACAAAGTGTTATTGTTAAATATTGCACAATTTGACCCAAATCCAATAAACTAAGATCCAAGGTTGTTTGTATGTAACTTGAACTAGTATGTGGGGACATACGAGGATCGATGTTCAAATAACAACCTAAAAGGTCTATAGTACAAGGATAAGGTTGGGTACCTTATCTTGGTAACACTATGAGATACGATCCACTTTGTATTTGATACAGACGTATTGATCCAAAACGTCCATGTAGTAGACATGCAAGTGGGGGTATCCTATGCAATGAGTTTGCATAAGATCGGACCACGAAATAGTCAACCATTAGTTATAACACCGTTAACTAATTAGGTTACTGTTTCAATAGGATGACCTAGGTAACTCAGTCTTAATCCTGAGTGTGTCATCAACTCCTTATCATGAGGGACTGTCCTTTGATTAGCATGGGTGAGAGTGGCCAATACGCAGACTCAATATGCCTTCCTTTTAGGGGAAAAGACCGAGTGGGAGGCTGGGGACATGACAACACAAGAAGGAATTCACTCCTTCCCGCTTCTAGGTGAAGTAGATGAGTGTTCCCTTAAGTGGTGAGTCCGGGACTTGAACAAAGGGATCACGCCCTCTCACTGGCCCGAGAGGAACTTTCTGTTTAATGGTTGGACCATAAACAGGTTGTTCATTAGAGGAGCGCTGGTACTTAAAGAGACAGATGTAACATAGGGGTAAAACGATAATTTGACCCAGTTGTGATTACGGACACTCGTGAAGGATTGACTTACATGCATAGGTCTACATCCATGGACACAGAAATGTTCTACAGTGAGAAGACTTCAGTTGTGGGTCTTTAGTGGAATGACCCACAGTTAATGAATATTGGTAAACCTTATTAATGAGTTTAATCTATTAACCTCATATCATTGGAACTTCTAATCTGTAGGTCCATTAGGTCCCCCTACTAGCTCGTAAAGAGTAATTAGGAACAAATATATCTTGAGAGAATTTGAATAGTTTAAATTCATATTGGGAATTAAGTTAATTGTACGAGATACAAATTAATATAATGTATAGTGATGCATTAAAATACAAAGTCTAATTTGAGATTAAACTTTATAATATTGAGAGATTGATATATTTGAAAGAGTTCAAATATATGTCTAATTAAATATATTGTATTTAATTAGAAGATGAATTAATTAACTATTCAATTTAGTTTAAATTAAATGAGATGTAATTAAACAATAGTCTATGAGAGAAATAAATATTTGAAGAAGTTCAAATATTAATATGAATTTGATTCATATTAAATTTATAGGATATAAGAGAATTTGAAATAGTTCAAATTTTAATATGAATTTGATTCATATAATAGAATTAATTAATTGAAGGCCTCAAATTAAATATATGATATTTAATTGGGTAATTAATTAATTAACTAATAGAAGGTCTAAAATTAAATATATGATATTTAATTGGTGATTAATTAATTAAAGAATTAATTAATTGTAAATTAATCAATTATGAAAATGATTAATCACTTATGGAAGTAATTAATCATTTATGGAAATGATTTAATCACTTATGGAAGTGATCAATCATTTATGGAAAAGATTAATCAATTATGGAATTGATTTGTCATGGAATTGGTTGGTCATGGAATTGATTAATTATGGAAAATATTTTAAATGAATATTTTATTCATGACCTTTCTCCTATAAATAGAACACTGAACCTAGGGTTTAGGTACTACACCATAAGGCCACAAAAATGCATTCTTCAATTCTCTCTAGTCTCCCTCTCATATTCTCTCAACCCAAGAACTCTAGGGAGAATTTTCTCTCTAGAGTTTTTCCCATTCAAGATTAGGTAGTCCCACAACTATGTTCCTAATCTTAGAGTCATAGCGGGGAAGATCAATTGGTGGTGTCCCAATTGTTGACGTTTGGTCCAAAATCAAGAAAGGTGTCCGTTGAAGTATTCAGAGTCGTCAACGACGGTATGTTTGCTTCTCCCCTTTAGATTTAGATCTAATAAATTTTGTATGCTTAGACTTAAGTTTGTATAGAATTTGTTCTATGTTTTAACCAATGCAATAGTATTTTTGGATAAACAAAATTAGGACAAAGTTCACCAATAATGTAGTTAAAAAAACAAATGACAAAACTAGAGTAGTTTTGAAAAAATTAATTTTAATAATGTAAATAAAAAAACAAATTATAAATTTGAGGTAAGAGAGAAAAGTATTGACAAATGTAGAGTGGTTGCTACCACCAATGAACTCGTGTTCCGTGTACGCGATTTAGGGTGGTCTACATGGCGGGGATGACGTGGTCAAAATCGTGTACGTTGTACACGAGTTTGCAAAGAAATCGTGTTCGTTGTACGTGAGTTTCCAAATATGGAAACTCGCGTACCACTTACACGATTTCCATATTTGGAAACTCGCGTACCACGTACACAATTTCTATATTGGGAAATCGCTTACCACGTACACGATTTCCATATTTGGAAATTCCTTTTTTAATAATTTGTTTTCTTTTTTATCTATAACATATATAAATTTATGTATAACTTTGTAACTTTTCTCGTCCATTTCAACAACCACTCTCCTAGTCCTCTTTCTATTTAAGAGTGGTAGAGTAAATGAATCAAATGGTCAAAATTCCAATGATTTTGCTTCCCATTTTCTTTTTTTATACAATTAGTTTTTCTAAAATATATGTTTTTTTTTATATTTATATTTTATATATTTTTCTGTGTAAAATTTAAAAAAAAAAACTTAAAAGAAAAAATTAACTAATTACAACCGTATTCAACCCTTGCTAAACATTAAAATAAACATATATATATATATTTTTTCTTAATATGGGGGTGGGGGCATTAAAATAAACATATAGATCATATATGTGTGTGTGTATATATATATATTGCAAATATTAAATAATATATAAAACAAATGACAAAAGAAAAAAGAAAAAAGAAAAAGAGCAGATAACCAGTTTTGATCCCTTGCACTCTAGGATCTTTATTAATACTTTAGCCACTGAACCAAAAAGATGATTTAAAGTACAATTTCATAAAAGTTATATATTCTTACTGAACTCGTGTACATGGTACACGAGTTCGACGTGGAACTCGCGTACACCATACGCGAGTTTTGTGGCACCACTTGGAGACGTGTCATGTAAATTGTGTACCGTGTACACGATTTACACTTAGAATCGTGTGCCAGGGTCACGATTTAGCTAAAGCGTGACCAATGTACACGATTTAGCTACCCTAGAATTGGAATTAGTTTCAAAACTACTCTAAATTTGTTTTTTGTTTTTTAAATTACATTATTTAAAAAAAAATCCACAAAATTAACTACGAATCGGTCCCAATTACGCTTCCGCTTTAACGGAATTGGGGAATTCCAAATCCTTTAATTAGACCACAAGGATCCAAATGTACAAGCTCTAAGGGCTCTTTGGCTCATTTAGCTCTTTTCCAGTAAAAGATCTATTAGTCATATTGCCCATAAGGCATGACTTAATTGGTATTAGAGAGTGTTCTTCTAACTAACTTAGAAGTATACTCCAGACTAAGCTCCCAATCATATTGAAATCAAAACTAGCCTAACACCTTAAGAACCAAAGAAAGGTATTTCCTTTAGGAGAAATCTTTTGCCTTCCATTTCTTTGAGTAGTAGCAGCCTCAGGCAACGCAGTGTTTATTAATGGCTTATTCTTGATTAGTATTAAAAACATTTATGTTATTTTTCAGTTCAGCTGAACAACAGTTAACTCCCTTTCTTAACATGAACTGCGTTAGCAGAGAAAGGTAAAGAGTAACATTGTTCCAGCCAATAAGATACAGAAATCAAATTTCTTTTGATCTTAGGAATTATATACACATTATCTAATAATATGTATTTGTTCCCACTGGGAAAAATAATTTAACGTTCCCCATTGCTACAACCAAGACAACCTCTCTAATTCAAAATTTTGAGAGTTATCTCAATAGCATGAAGCTATTGCTAGAAATTCATTCCTATTAATAAGAAGAATAAACGTGATTTGTGACTATGAATCAAGTATTCGGGTAGAATCATCATTCTTCACAAATTACGTGTAACACCCCAAGTTTCAGGTAAAGTCCCTTTTCAAGCCTTAAGTTAATTTCTTGTTTAAATTTTTATTCATTTTGAGATATATGGAATTTTTTTTTCTCGATATTTTATTGGACTTCATGAATCCTCGAATTTGGAAAAGATAAGAGGGAAAAGTTGGAAATTGAAGGGTTCAATTTTTTTTATTCTTTTGAAATGAATTTGGGGCTTATTTTTATAAAGAAACCCTACAAAAAAAACCCTTCAGCCACGCACGCCAGCCCCTTCTTCCTCTCGTCTCCCTCTCTCTCTCGAGTGTTCCCCTCCGACGGCCGTAGCTCTCTCTCTCTCTCCCATCTCTCTGCCGTTCGAAGAGCGTCGTCGCCGCCTGAAGTCCGCCCACGACCTGCAACGGATCTAGACGCCGCCTGCAGCTTCGTCCGTCGTTGTCCTGCATCCACGAAGCCGCGTGCCGCCCCCAAGTCGACCTTGTGTAGCAGACCGTCGCTGTCGTACCTTGTCAAGATTCGGTGTCACCGTTGCCGGGTGTTACGTTCAGTAGCCTCGAGTTCGTTTGGCCATCTAGTTTGGGTAAGTTTAGTTGTTTTGGGTGATGGATTTAAGTGGAAGGGTAGATGTTTCTAGTTTTAGGCCAACTTGCAACCTTGTCACTTTGATTCCAGCCTCACCCACTCTATTCCAACGACGGTGATTGAGTTTTCGATAATTCAGGTTGTTGTCCAGCGAAGAGTTTCATAGTTTCAGGAACTACCCACAAAATTCGAGTTCTAAATTCAAAGTTTCGGTATCTTGAAGTGTCGACCAGCAAGTTTTGAAGACGTTTTTGAGTGGGTCTTGGTGGGTAATGTTTATCTTTGATTTGCCATATTATGTGAATTGAGGTTTGGAGTTTAAATTACTAAAGCTTTGGAATTTTAGGTGGAGTGTGCTTTATTTTTGGCTAAAGGCAAGGAGAGGACATAAAGGGAGGGCTTAGCAAGTTATTCTCGCCTAAGTTAGGTTCGAAAAGAGATTTTTGTTTGGTTATTTTGGTTGCTAATTCAGGTAAGTGACCCTTCTATTGAAAAACTTATGCTTGGTTGGGAACCGGATGCTGATAGCATAAGCTTTTTCTTGTTTCAACTCTTTTGCGTCTGTGTTCTATGTTCTTGAAACATTGTTATACTTGAGGATGCATAAATTGATTGAGAGGTATATACGTCCCTAAGCGTTTGATATGAATGAAAATAATGTGCATGAAACAAAAAAGACTCTCGATAAAGTTATGATGCATTCATGATATATGTAAATTACTGTGGGACTTCACGCATATGTATACTATTTTTATGAACTTAAAAGCTTGCATGACAATTACCTTTAGAGGAAAATTGATGTACATCTAGAGGGACCTAAGGTATTTGTAGGCGAGACTCAACCCCTGCTAACTGGGTGCCAACTAACCGTTAGCCGGGCATGGTCTCTAGAGGGTGTCTACTTTACCTTCTAGCTGGAAGAGGAACGAAGGAAATTGGGTAAATTGTTCATGCATGGCCATAGAGGAAATAATTAAGAGGAAATAATTAAGAGGAAATATGATAAGTTCCACTATAATTGTATGACTGATATTTACCTAGAGGAACATGGATTATGTTTTATGAGTTTGCATATTCCAACCTCAGTAATGAGGTTACTTACTGAGTATTTTAAATACTCATTCTTCAAAAAATGTTTTTTTTTTCAGGTAAAGGCAAGGGCGTTCAGGGCGATTGACGGAGTTGTTGGATAGCCATGGGAGACAGTGGAAGATGGATTTTGTTTTACTTACATTTCCGCTTAAAGGACAAATCTTTATTACTATGATGTTGTGTTGTTTCGAAAATCATTAGACTTTAGTTGTTTTCTTTGAACTTTGTTTGGAGGATTTTTTTTTCTTTAAACTTGGGATCCCGCATTAAAGATTTTTTTTAAATTGAGGTTTATTACTTTTGCATATTTTGTTTTAGTCATGTGGAGCCAAGTCGTATTGTGGTGTGGTGGAATCGTCGAGGAATGTTATTTAGAAGTGTTTTATGCTTAAAAGGTTAAAGAAGATTTTTGGTTGAGTCTGTTATATGTCGACAAGCTGTCGAAATTTTCGGAGCAGATGGTGAAGTTGTCATGTATGTTAGTAACGTCGTTAGGTTAGTCGTTAGAAAAACCTGGGTCGTTACATTACGCTTCCAAGACTAGTAAATCGAATTTACTGTCTTTGGACAAGTCTTCTTTGGCTGAGCAAGACTCAATGTCACATTCATTAATAACACTTCTTAATGAATTAAACATTTGGGGCATGAGAACATTTCTCTGTCAAGACTAATCTTAAATTATTCGCCACAAATTAATCGTTTAAATTTGTTGTATAATCATCGTTATTTATAAAATGTGCGTAAGACTATGCACATATGAAAACATTGAATCGCTGAAATAACAAATCACTTGATTACAAGAGCAATCATAGAACCCTAAGACTATTGATTTTTTTGCACCAATGTTTCAGAGGTTTAGAGCAACAGCCACCGAAGGGTGATCAGCTACTCCTCCTTGGAAATGAGACACTTCTCAGCTAATTCTAATTTCGTAATAACTTATATTCCTATAGACATTAGTCACCGTTACTCGGTCAAGGATTTGTCAACACACTTAACTCATCCTCGTAAGTGTAACCCTCCCACATTCAGATCCCCGAGGCACGCACTGACAAGGCATTGAAGGGAAAGACAACTGTTGGTAATTAGCTTAAGTGACCCTATCTCTTCCAGGAGTTCACGGTGCTATGAATCTTATGATCAGGCCCTCCGAAGGGATGGTTGCTCAAGGACAACACGCAGGCGGATCATAAGACTCACATGGTGTGACCTATGGGTGGAGACTGAGGGATATGTTCACACGTGTCCCGCTCCCACTTACTATGGGCACTTTCCCCATTCACCTTGTTATTGACTCATGAAAACACTTTCCGAAGGGAGGTCGCGCAAAAATGACACGAAGCTGAGCAAGGATCTCACGTTTCGAATATAGGGACGTAGGAGTAAAAACTCGATTTAAATCATGTTTTGATTTTACCTCCCACTAAAGTGACCTACCGTATATTTTAGGGTTTATTAACCTAGATAAATCCGGGTAATTCAATTTATCTAAGTCTAATCGTATTATAACTATTATAATGAGAATTGTAATGTTCTAGGTGAATTAAACTCTTTTAACAAACCTAGCAACACCGTATGCTAACAAGACTATGGTTATTTCAACTCAGGTTCCGGGTTTGTTCCCAGGTAGCATGTGTTCCGTAAACTGTCAGCTTAAATACCTTCAGCCTTAGACAGAACGTAATCGGGAGGAAGTTCCCTTTTAACCATAGTAATGTAAAGTCTTTACTCTAAAGATCTAGGGTGTATTAAACTCTTTTAATGAACTTAGTGACATTGCTTGCTAACATTTAACCATGATTAATTCAACTCCAGTACTCTGGGTTAGTTCCCAAGTAGGAGGTGTTCCGTAAACCGTCAACTTAAGTACCCCCAACCTTAGACAGAACTTTACCGGTAGAGTTCCCTTATAATCATAGTAATGTTTGTCCTACTTAGTAGGTTAAAACTATTTTTTAAAAAAAAAAACTAAGCAAGACTTAATTCTAATCCTATTAGAATTAACGAGATCTTAGGTCTAATTAATTTTAAACATTTTAAAATTAATTCATTTACCTATGATCCTATGTTTGCATGCAATCTTTAGTATAGGTTGACGGTTTCTAATCATCAATTTTAAAATATTTAAAATTTTAATGATTAGCCCTATAATCATGCATACTATAGTTTTAAAATAATTAACAATCATATTCAAGTTAATATAATAAAACAATATATATTTTCTTGCATTGCATGAAATTAATATAACAATTATATTAAACTATGGATGTTTCATGCTCAATGCAACTTTGATTTCCATTATTAATAAATTAACAATTAAATTATTGCCAAAAATGGTAAATCAAAGTAGCATGCTGCAAACAATTTTATTAAATATAACTACTTATATTTAACTAGGTAATTGTAAGCATCATGCTTATCCTTTTTCATGATATTAATATAACTCAACTATATATTAAGAACTCATGAAAATAAACCATGCATTTCAATCCATACATTATAACTAATTATAATGTATATAAAATGCATGAGCATGCTTTATAACCTAAGGTGGGATTTTAGATCTAAATAACATTCATAAAGCGTTTTAAATAGCGTATAAACCGATTAATTGGCCCGTAGGATAAAATAAAGCACATAAATTACAATAATTTAATATATTTTATCCTAAAAACATCCTTCTGCAGCTACAGAACCGGACTAGACCGCACGAATCGACCCGAACTGCTTCAAACCGGACCCCCAAATGCCAAAACATGCTTGAACCCTGCAAACAATGCATGAATTGGGTCAAATCTCCCAGAACGAGTCAAGAACCAGTCAAAACCTGAAGAACCGCGGGAAAATAAAAATAATTTGACCAAACTGCAACAAACTAGGCTCGGACCTGTGACCTCTAATTTCATAGAAGGCTCCTCAAACAAACACAGCAGACCCATGTTGTTGGGTCATGTACCGTTTTCTTTTTATATATATATTTTTCTTTTTTAAAAAAAAAATCATCCGTTCGGCGCGATTCCTCCGTTTTGTGAAATCGCGATAGCGTCGTGACGCTTGATGGACAACATCGAGACGCTGTTGCGTCTGGAGGTAAAATCCGGAAATTCCAGTGACTGTTCTTCGTGTTTGGCTTTGATTTTGGACGTGATTTTCAACGATCTTCATCATGAAACACCCTAATCTAGACTCGGACTTACAAAGGATAATAGATTTACCAAATATTCCCAAAAACGCAGGGGCCCTTACATTGAACCATTCAAGAAAGCGTAAATCTATGACCAAATTAATCGAAACCATTTATACGCAAACCATAACATTCATAATGCATAAATCCCACCAATAACAAATTGAAAATTTCAATTTAAAATCAAGAACAACTGAGTTGGCTCTGATACCAATTGAAGGGATAAAAGCCCCACACAGCGGAAATTATTACCGAACCTACTTAGAGTCTTAGATTCTAATTGAAATACCAATACAATTTGCAAAAAAAATACAGCAATAAATCTATATTTAATGGGATGTACATAGGCTATAAACATACTAAAAGATCAACTAGATTGATCCTAGTGATCAAGGATTTTATAGAAAACTTACTTTTGTAGAAAGCCTTGATCAATTTGCCTTTTCTTGCCAACAAGATTGAAAACGCAGCAACCCTCTTGTGCGAACACCACCAATCGACTACACCGGTATATCTCTAACACTTCTTGAAAACAGGAGACTTGTGGGAGTCTTTTGGGAGAAATCTCTGAGAGAAGTAGAGAAAATGGGATGCCTTTAACCCCACCCCAGGGTCCTATATATAGGTAAAGGCCAAGACCTTTTCCTAATAGGAAAAGGTCTATTAGTAAGTTCAAATCTATTATCTGAACAATATCTAAATTTAATAAATAATTAATTAATTCAATAATTAATTAATTACCCAATTAAATATCATATATTTAATCTTAGGGATTTTATTAAAATTAAAATTAGTATGAATCCAATTCATATTAAAATTTATTTGAACTCTTTCAAATATTTTCTTTCAAATTAATTCAAAAATTATATTATAAAGTTTCATAAACTTTATATTATAATGCATCAACATATATTATTCGATTCCCCAAATAAATTTAACATTTTCAATTTATATTTAATTGCTTCAAGTCTTTTTACAAGATACCAGTGGGACCTAATGGACCTACAGATCAGAAGCTCCAACGATACGAGACTAATCGTCTAAAACTCTTTAACCAAGTTAGTCTCCAATCGTTAATTGCGGATCACTCCACTAAAGACCCATAGCTACACTCTTCTCACTGCAGAATATTTCTGTGTCCACGGATATCGACCAATACTACAAGTCAGTCCCACGTGTGTTTGTATCCCAGGTGGGTCAAATTACCGTTTTACCCCTGGTTTTCATCTTTGTCCTTAAGTCCTCAGTGCTCCTCTAATGAACAACCTGTTTGAGGTCCAACAAACAAACAGAAGTCCCTCTTGTGTCATATAGAGGGTTGGGCCCGTTGTTCAAGTCCCGGAGACACCACTTAAGGGAACACACCTCTACTTACCCTGGAGTCGGGAAGGAGTGAATTCCATTTTGTGTAATTAGGTTCCCAGCTCTCCACTCGGTATTGTCCCCAAAATAGTAGGCTTATTGAGTCGGCGTGCTGGCCACTCTCACCCATACAAATCAAAGGACAAACCCTCGTGAACAGGAGTCCATAATCCACTTAGGATTGAGACTGAGTTGTCTAGGTCATCCTAGTAAAATAGAAACCAAGCCAACTAACGGTCCTACAGTTAGTGGTTAACTATTTCGCGGTCCAGTCTTATGCAAACTCATTGCATAGGATACCCCCACTCACATGTCAAACACATGAACGCGTTGAATCATTGCGTTTGTATCATAATACAAAGCGGGTCGTATCCATAGTGTCACCAAGATAACGTACCCAGTCTTATCCTTGTACTATAGACCTTTTAGGTTGTTACTTGAACATCAATCCCCGTATGTCCCCACATACTAGTTCAAGTTACATACAAACAACCTTGGATATTAGTTTATTGGATTTGGGTTAAATAGTGCAATATTTAACAATAATATTTTATTGTAGAAACTAAATAACAATTTATTAAATACAAGTATAAATTTTGTTTACATTCACTGTCTACGAGTTTTAGGGCATAAAACCCAACACCTACAAACCCTAAGGTTTGATGTCTAACTAAGGTTAGAATTCAATCATCTAAGAAGGACCTCGGGCATCCCTACTCGTAGGCGTCAACTAGGGTTCTGTCACCACCCTCTTCTACCAAATGAGTTTTGCTAGCATTTGACTTCAAATCTCGAGCTTATATAGTGTTGGATGTGGTTGGGGAGCCACAAGATAGATGCTGGTAGGTAGCCCAGTCATTTTTGGGGTCAAAACAGCCACTGTTTTTTCAAAATGACCCGCGGTGGACTCGGAACAACCACTGTTTTTTCAGAAATGCGGTCGCATTTCTAGGCAATTCCCAGCTTTCCTTTGTTTTCCTTCACAACACCAAACTTAGTCAAATTCATATCAAATTGAGTCTTTTTAGGCACAAATACGCCTAATTTGACAAATGTGACTCACAACTTCCTAATTCATCAACTTTATCATATTTTGAGCTCGGGAATAGTAAATATGATATAAAACATATATAAATTTGACAAGATAATGAGCTAAATATAAGGGTAAAATAGGTATATTTTTTACCCTTATCACACAATAAACACTAGAGCCGATACCAACCTCTACTTAAGCTCCTAGAAACTTGTCTCACAAGTCCTACTCCAAATTAATGCATTGTCTTTACGAGTCAACTAGTTAGAGGCATTGCTATCTTGGAAAAATCCTGCACAAATCGACGGTAATAACCTGCCAGACCCAAGAAACTGCACACTTCTAAAACAGTGGTTGGGCAAGGCCATTCAATCACTGCCTCTACTTTTGTTGGGTCTACTGCTGATAGCGAGCAGAAATTTCGCTATTTTAGTCCCAATTTATTAGGCTTTTCTGTGCTTTAATCGTGTTTTTAATGAAAATATTTAATGTATTTTGTTATTTGGTCCTTAGGAGTAAAGTCGGTGATTTTGGGAGAAAAATTGCCAAAAACGAAGCAAATGAAGCCCAAATCCAAGCTTGGATCAAAAGGGGATCCAAAAAAGCCAATCATGGTGGAAAAGCCCAAAAAGAAGTGAAGAGAAGGCCCAAAAATTAGCCCAAGCCGAAGCTAAAAATTCTGGAAATTGGGTCAGCGTCGAGACTCTGTGAAGACAGCGTCGCGACGCTGCCCATTTCTTAGGCAACAAGACGCGTGCATAGCAGCGTCACGGCGCTGTGCAAGGTAGCGTCACGACGCTACCTCCAATCCGGGCCTATAAAAGGCAGCTCTTGGTGCCTCATTTATGCATCAATCAATCCATTATTTCCTTCATTTCCTCTCTCCTTAGGCTCCTTTGGAGCCTCTCTCAAGGCTTTCTAGCCTTTTTGAGAGATTTCTTATTGGGAAATATTTTGGGGAATTTTGGGGAGCATCTTAGGAGGCTCAATGAGTGTTCGGCGGAGCTCCGAGCGTCAGCGAAGGGGTTTTTCGACGGTCAATTCCTTTCCTTTTATGCTCTTAATTATGCTTTTCATTGTAAATGTTGTGGATATTTTAGCTATGTGTAGCTAAACCCCAATTTGGGGTCTTGAAATGAAATTATAGTTTAAATGTTGTTACAATTTCATGTCTCTTGCCCTTTGTCCTAATTATTTGTATGGATGTGCTTAATGCTTTATTCAATCTGGCCAATTGTGTAATGATTTGATTCTTAATGGAAACTCGACGGAGAGAAATTAAGATAGATCGTAATCCATGCAACTAGTTTAATTGCCCGTCGTGACAACGAGATTAGTTGATTAAACTTAGATTCCTAAAATGAATCAGAGCGTAATAATTATGGATTTTTAATGGCGCTAAGGACATTTAGGTTGTTAAAATGAATTAATTACAATTAGGGGAAACCGATAGGAGAACCTATGTGATTAACGGAGATTCTAGGATTATAATTAGTTGGGCAATGAGATAGGATAATTATAGCAATTGTTTAGCTAATAATTGATTTTCAAGACCCCTCTTCCCATTAAAAGAAAACTCTTTCTCCATATTTTATTTTTCGATTGATCAACTTATTTTCTTTAATTGCTTTGAATTTTAAATTCCACTTTATTGCATGAGTTGTTCCCTAAATATTATTTCGCCCAAGTACTTTTAGTGCTCAAGAGATTTTATTTTTGCTTAAGTTTCACTTTGCCTCCCTGAGGATTCGATACTCGGTATTACCTATCGTTTTATATTACTTGTGACGACTCGTGCACTTGCGGTAATCGCTTGGTGTCTACGTCAACCAACAACTGCAACTCCATCCTTGGACACTGCGTGCCCTAAGAACGAGACTTGTTGAAACCATAATTCACATTTCGAGAATGTGGCATACAACTTTTTCACTCTCAACGTAGTCAACACCCTTCTGAGATGCTTTACATGCTCTTCATCTGACCTATAATACACCAATATGTCGTCGATAAACACGATCATAAAAGTGTCTAAGAAATCCTTGAACACACGATTCATTAAGTCCATGAAGACTTGGAGCATTTGTCAAGCAAAACAACATCACAATGAACTCGTAATGCGCATATGTAGATTTGTAAGTTGTCTTTGGGATATCCTCCTCCTTGATCCTCAACTAGTGGTAACCTAAACTCAAATCAATCTTAGAACACACTGTTGCTCCTTGCAGCTGATCAAAAAGGTCATCTATTCTCGAAATGGGATATTTATTCTTGATGGTTACTTTGTTCAGCTCCCTGTAGTCGATACATAGACGCATAGATCCATCTTTTTTCTTCACAAACAGAATAGGTGTTTCACACGGGGACACACTAGGACGAATGAAACCCTTGTCCAACAGTCCTTGAATCTCTGTCTTAAGTTCTTTTCATTCTATCAGGGCCATTCTATAGAGAACCTTGGAAATAAAAGTTGTTCTAGGCTCGAGCTCAATACTGAAATCTACCTCTCGAGCAGGAGGTAACTCTGAAAGATCTTTTCTTGCTCCTTGGTCCCCTTTTATGGACCATGGATGGCAAGGTTGGTTGTCGAGATCAGTGTGAGAAAGCCTTGGAAGGTAAGAATCCATGATCCTCAAAGATTTGATGCCAATTTGGGGGATTTTCGGATGAATCTGTGCAAATCCCGCGAATCTTGGTATCCTGTCGAAAAGTCCAGTTGTGGCCGCATCTTGGGCGCATTTTACTCTTTTTTCTACTTCAATAGTTCTTCTTCAGCATGGGGCTTCTTTCCTTATATGGCTTTGCGGGTGCAACTTGATTACATTCCTCACATTCTCAGGTCCAGATGCAGGCGCAATATTGCAGCTCTTAACTCCTTTTGCTCCACTAACCTTTATCTCCTCTTGCGGGTGCATTTTCCTTGCAAAGACTATTGAACAAAAACATTACTTGGATAAATTCTTTACGAAATAATCTCTTCTTGTAAAGATTAAGCCTAAATTCTATAATTCTAAGATTTCCTTCATGCTTCTACAACTTTTTTTTAAAAGGACAATTCATTAAAAACAACAACCACCAACAGAGCAACAACCAAAATACGAAACCAATTAGGGATCCTATCATCCCTATCCGAAAAAAACCCCATCTAACAACTCTCCTAAATTGGGGGAATCCAAAAAATAAACAAAGTTACCCCGCTCAACAGCCATGCGCGCTAAAGAATGAGCAAGATTGTTGCTTTTCTTGGGCAAGACGCGAAGGATACTTTCAACCCCTCTATAATCTCGACCACCTCTCTCGCGATTAGACCCGATTAAGAAAAATCCAAAGAAGTGCCAAGGATGGTTTTGATTAGCTCAAATGATCAGATTCGACATCGAGCAAAAAATCAGTGCCAACGGCAGTGCTAGAGACGAGCTTCCGGTAAGCCTTTGGCCCTTCAAGGATTGCCATTCCTTCAATGCTTTTGATTGACCAATTTCTCTCCATTTGATTACCTCCAACAACAATCAGAGAACCTGGAGAGTCACGAATGACGCAGCCAATCCGGCCTAGATTGAGGTTATCTTTCCAGGTCGCATTTGTGTTTAGTTTCCATCTACCTGGGTCCAGCGGCCTCCAAAGAGAGTGACTTGACTAGTTCTCTGACTCTATCGCCTGCAAGTTAGTTACGGATCCTTTATCCAACTCCTCTAGGTAGGAATTTATATGTCTGCACATTTGAGTTGTCTCTGGTAGATCTTTGTTGTAGAGACAAGCATTTCTTTTTTGCCAAATAACCCAAAGTATAATCGTTCCAGCCTTTAGAGCTTCTAAATTGAGCTGATTTTGCATCCTACTCCATATATCCATCAGCTTGTCTGACTCCCTGCAATTCAAGAGAAGAGAGGAGTAGTTAGGGATAAAATTTTGCCAAATTTTCCTTGTCACCTTGCAAAACCAGAACAGATGGGATATAGTTTCTTCCTTTCTCCTGCATAAAAGACAAACCGAGTTAGAATTGATTCCCTTTTTTTCTGATGTTTGACCCTGTAGGGAGGATATCATTCAGGATTTTCTAAATTTTTATTTTTGCTATAGGGAAAATCTTTAGATTCTACAAAGCCTTCCAGATCCTCTCTGATTTATCCATGCTTGAACTCGAGGCCTCTTCTCTAGCTTGAATATTCACTGCTAAGTTGTAAGCACTTTTGACCGTGAATGCTCTTTTTTATCCGGGTCCCAAATAATCACATCCTTCTCTTTGTTGCTAAGCCTAGGAATAGATAGGATCGCCTCTGCTTTGGTGGGAAGGAAAGAGGCTTTGATTGATTCTTCATCCCATTCCCCATTGTCTTGCAAAAGATCCTTCACATATTTGCCCTAGAGCTCGTTTTTTACCCAGATTGGGACGTTGTTGCCATTTTTTCCTATCCAGGGGTCTTGGTCAATAATGATTCTGTTCCCATTGCCTATTCTCCATCTCATGCCCTTCTTAAACAACTTTCTCCCCCATACTATGCTTCTCCACTTTGCAAATGGATTTGATCCCAAAGGGGCTGTCAAGAAATCCCCCTTTTTGAAGTACTTCCCTTTTAGGACCCTTGCTAACAAAATGTTGGGGTTCTTTTTATACTCCTCTTGCTTTGTTTTGCAAGGAGAGCCTTGTTGAAAAGGGTTATGTCTCTAAACCCCATCCTGCCTCTAAATTTGTTTTTGCACATGTTTCGCCAACTCATCTAGTGGGCTCTCTTTTTAGCCTCAGTTGAACCCCACCAAAACTTTGCACAGGAGCGGTTAATGTCCTCACATATGTTCTTTGGGATCTTGAATCAACTCATAGTATAAGTAGGGATTGCTTCAGTTATGGCCTTGATAAGGACTTCCTTCCCTCTTTGAGAGAAGAGCTTTCCTTTCCACCCCTGAAGCACCTTCCAAACTTTCTCCCTAAGATTTTTTAACATAGCTTGCTTGTTCCTGCCATTTTGGGCTGGAAGGCCTAAGTACTTTCCCATGGAACACACTTGTTTGACTCTAATATCTCTGTAAATGTTGAAGGATTTGACCTGTCGCTTTTTCGTATGTCTCTAGCACACTTTTGATTCGACTCCCTTCACCTTCGGTAGCTTTGAAGAACACCAAACTGTCATCAACAAAGAAAATATGAGTAAGCACACAACCATTCTTAGCAATTTTAATACCAAAAATGAGAGATTTAGATTGCTCCCTGTTTAGCAGGCCCGACAAACCTTCCCCACAAAGGAGGAAGATGTACGGAGAAAGAGGATCTCTCTATCTTAGGGCCTTTTTGGTTTGAAAGTCTCCTGGGGGATTCCATTTAGTAGAATCGAAAAATGGAAGGGAACTCCATTTTGTGCATCACTTTCCTGAGGTAGATCCACTCTACTCTATCGTCGGTCTTGCTCATGTCGAGCTTTAGCACGCCTAGCCCTGTTTTACCCTTTCTTCTGCTGTTTAGAGTATGAATGCATTCAAAGCCCAGATTGACGTTATCTGAAATAAGCATGTCAGAAACAAAAGCTGATGGGGTCTGAGATATGATATCTCCTAGGACTTTTTTCAATATGTTTGCCAAGACCTTTGCAATGATTTTGTATATTACATTGCAAAGGCTAATTAGCCTGAATTGAGACATCTTGTGACGGTTTGGGACTTTTGGGTTGAGGGTTATGAATGTTTTGTTTAGAAGCCCGACGTCCTTCCCCTCATTCAGAACTTCCAGGAAAACCTTTATAGTATCATTACCTATAATGTCCTAGTATTTTTGGAAAAACATGGTGTGCACTGCATCAGGACGTGGAGCTTTACTGGGATTCATGTTTTTTATTGCAAATTCCACCTCAGCTTTATTAAAAGGCCTTTCCAGATCTAGCTTATTTTCTTCAGGGATTTTAGTGGATATGCAGCTTAACACATCTTCAATGACTTCAGTTTAGGGAAGGGAGGTTTGAAACATATTTTTGAAAAAACTTGTTGCAATTCGCCCCATAAGTTCTTCATTTGAACTCCTGGCCCCATTCTCATCTTCTAAGCTTTCAATTTTGTTCCTATTTTTCCTATGGCTTGCTTTTGAATGGAACCTGATGGGACCTAATTGCCCATGATTATTTTTCCTTAATCTTGTTAGTTTTACGATAATTATTTTGTTTAAAGTTATGTTTTGTAGCGGTTTGGTATCAAGCGCTTCAGCGGAGCCCATTTTCAATTTTGGCGTAAATTCGAGGATTTTAGCGCGAATTTGATCCATCTTGAAGTCCATGGGATGCCGAGGTGGTGAAAAGACCTTAGTGGAGCGCTCGGGACTCGGAATCGGCACCAAATGGATCAAGTTTTGAAGCAGTCAAATCAGAAGGACCTAAGAGAGGGCGTCTCGACGCCACCTCCCTGTTGGGTTTTATGCCCTAAAACTCGTAGATAGTGAATGTAAACAAATTGTATACTTGTTTCAATAAAGTGTTATTGAGTTTCTACAATAAAGTGTTATTGTTAAATATTGCACAATTTGACCCAAATCCAATAAACTAAGATCCAAGGTTGTTTACATGTGACTTGAACTAGTATGTGGGGACATACGGGGATCAGTGTTCAAGTAACAACCTAAAAGGTCTATAGTACATGGATAAGGCTGGGTACCTTATCCTGGTAACACTATGTGATACGACCTGCTTTGTGTTTGATATAGACGTATTGATCCAAGGCGTCCATGTAGGAGACATGCGAG
Source organism: Luffa acutangula (assembly GCA_036850905.1). Taxonomy (NCBI): domain Eukaryota; kingdom Viridiplantae; phylum Streptophyta; class Magnoliopsida; order Cucurbitales; family Cucurbitaceae; genus Luffa; species Luffa acutangula. The sequence continues at coordinate 18,710,002 of CM072096.1, forward strand.
CAGAGGTATCATATGCAATGAGTTTGCATAAGACCGGAACACGAAATAGTAAACCACTAGATGTAACACCGTTAACTAAGGTTACTATTTCAATCGGATGACCTAGGTAACTCAGTCTTAATCCTGAGTGTGTCATGAACTCCTTCTCATGAGGGATTGTCCTTTGATTAGCATGGGTGAGAGTGGCCAATACGCCGACTCAATATGCCTTCCTTTTTGGGGACAAGACCGAGTGGGAGGCTGGGGACATGACAACACAAGAAGAAATTCACTCATTCCCACTTCTAGGAGAAGTATATGAGTGTTCCCTTAAGTGGTGACTCCAGGACTTGAACAAAGGGATCCTGCCCTCTCACTGGCCCGAGAGGGACTTTCATTTATTGGTTGGACCAGTATTAATTTTACCCAACAGTGATTACGAACACTCATGAAGGATTGACTTACCGACATAGGTCTATATCTGTGGACATAGAAATGTTCTACAGTGAGAAAAGTTTAGTTGTGGGTCTTTAGTGGAATGACCCACAATTAATGAATATTGGTTAACTTGATTAATGAGTTTAATCAGTTAACCTCATATTATTGGAGCTTCTGATCTGTAGGTCCATTAGGTCCCCCTGCTAGCTCATAAAGAGTAATTAGGAACAAATATATATCTTGAGAGAATTTGAATAGTTCAAATTCATATTGGGAATTAAGTTAATTGTATGAGATACAAATTAATATGATGTATAGTGATGCATTAAAATATGAAGTCTAATTTGAGATTTGAGGGTGTTCATATAACACATGCGGAAGCAATTGAAGATCGAAAGCACTTAACTCCTTCAATTTTACTCCTAAAGCATGCTGGTTCTAAAAAAGACAGAACATAGAGTTTAGAGAACACCAACCTTTGTAGCTCACTAATGAGGAACTCCTTGTGGTGTTTTCTTCTCTTATGCTCCTTGGACAACCTCTAGAGTCTTTTCTACTATTCTCCGGGCCAAGAACGACTTGTGGGAGTCTTATAGAGATAGGGAATGGGAAGGGAATGCTTGAAGGATCAAGCTCTTGAGAGATTGATGTGGAATTTTCCTACCGCAATCGCACGGGTCAAGTAATAATAAAGTGATCGTAAAAACGAGTGTCGTCCTCAGGATTGGATTTTTAAGCTAAATCAAGTATTGTGAATAATCTCGCTCAATTTTATTTAGGGAACACAAAGTAATGAGAGATTGATAGAAAACTGAATAAAAACAAGTAAACAGTGGATATGCAATTGAGAGAACACTTAGGGAATTGATTTTGCCAATTTAGTCTAGGATTGATTTTAAGGAATAAATTATTATGCACAATGGAATTATGAGCTTAAGAACCTTTAATCACAACTACCTCTCCCGAGTATAATTGATTCTCATGAAAATGAACCAACTTGATATCCCTATCTAAGTTTATTAACAAGCAAGACATTGAGTTCTTTTGACCAATTCTAAAGTTAATCTAAAATCCCCTATCTAACTTTAGTCATGCAATCTTGAAGGAGTCTACGCTAAATCCCCTCTCCCGAGCTAGATCCAACACTTAGATCATTCAACTAATAGCCAATTAATTGAAAGCATTAAATCAAGATTGCATACATAAAACCATTGCACAATTCATACCATAAATGAATCCATAGATTAAAAAGACTACATCAATCCCTAAGCAAAAAGTTTAGCTACTCATACATCGCGTTACAAGCTCAACTAAACAAGAAAAAGCCATTAAATCTAGCTAGAGATAGGGAAAAGGAAAGGAAACACTTAATGTCGTCGAACCCGACACGTCCCCGTCTCGATCTTTGCGCCACCAAGTGAGATTCCCGGTCCTCGTCCTTGCTTCAGCTCCCACAGTAGGTCTCTAGTCGAAATTAGGGCTAAAATCTCTCAATTTGGGCTCCCCAATCCGTAGCATGAAAAGAAGTATAAATAGGAAATTCTGCCGATAGCGTCGAGACGCTAAGGAGACAGTGTCTCGACGCTGTTGCCTGCACCGTCTGCTGAATAAGGGAAAAATGATAGTGTCGAGACGCTCTTGTCACAGCGTCTCGACGCTGGGACTCTTCCGCCCAAATTAAACAAGGTAAGGCAGCATCGAGACGCTCCAAGAGTGGCGTCTCGACGCTGGTATGCAGATTGCCCTCTCTTGGCTCCTTGTTACTTGAATCTTTTCGGTTCTTTGGCATCTTTTCACGTCCCGAACACCCGATTAACTCCGATTCCACGCTTTAGCTCTAATCGACACTTTCCTATAAAATAAACAATTAAGTGCAATAAAAAGGCCAATAAATCATAAAAGACTAGCTAAATTAAATAGGGAAAAATAGCTAGCTATGCTCGCTATCAAATACCCCCAAACTTAAGCTTTTGCTAGTCCCCGAGCAAACTGAAAATCAAACATACAGTGGAAGAATGGAGGCAACAAACATGACTCAATCCTCAAGGCTCAAAAGTCAATAGTCAAGCAAGCAAGAGACATGCACATAAGGACCAATGAGGGAGACAAATAAAAAATTTTCCAAAATTAACTTGCACAAGCGAGATCTAACTCAACAAGATCAGACTCTACTAGCCCGGGATTGGATTATTAAACTCTCAGCTCATCTTCCCTCTACACTGGCACTAAGGTTTCACTAATGAGTTAATGGAACAAATTAGTTTGTTTTCCTCAATACTTAGGTGCTTAAAATTGTAAATTAAATCAAGCATGTACATGTGGCTCTAGCTTTCACACACCTATTGCAGGGACCATTAACCTGAGTTTTCTCTGGTTGGCCTAACTGATCACAACAGGGGTAGCTCTTTTTGCCTAAAACTTTAGTACTCATTGCATAATGTGCACAGGCCATGGCATAAATTTTTTTTCTTTCAAAAGTAATCACAAGAATGATTTTTTCTTTCATGATCAGTGTAAGCATATGTTCTTTTCTTTCCTCCTAAGCAAGATCAAACATGCTAATTTGCAAAAAATTAACTCTTTAGCTCTTCCCTACACCTATCGAGGTGACAACAAGCATATGAACCTAATAATTCACTCCTAAGCATTCAAATCCAAATCTAGCCAAGACAAATACTCTACTCATGCAAGCCATCTCCTAGAAAAAGTTTAAAAAATCTCCCTTTTTGGGCACTCATGCTTACAACTCATCGAAAGATTGAAAATTGACAAGAAAGTCCATCCTAGGAAATCATAGTCATGCAAAAATAGCATCCAGAAAACAACCATATGCTCAATTCAAAGAAAACTCAAAACTTTAGCCAATAAACTTTGATTCCACATTTTAGCTCTAATCGATACTTTCCTATAAAATAAAAATTAAGTGCAATAAAATGGCCAATAAATCATAAAAGACTAGCTAAATTAAATAGGAAAAAATAGCTAGCTATGCTCGCTATCAGAGATCTATGGAGGTGTGTTTGTTTGAGAGGAAATTCCAGCAGCATAACAGGAGGTAAATCCCTCTCTTAGCTTTGAATCTGATTCAAGCTCCTTATATAGACCTCTTCCATGCAAAGACAAGCTTCATGACACTAGATGCATGGTGAAAAATCAACTAAAAGTGGATTCTAGGTGTTTAATTCACAACACATGCAACTAGTGCATGGTTGTGTTGTTTTCCACTATGCATCAACATGCAAGAGTGGGAATGCCACTAAATCCACTTAAAATTGAATCTCAATTCTGATTTTTCAGCTTGCAACTCATTCCTATTTGAATGGTTAATTAAAATTGATTTCTAGGCAATTAATTGGGACATTTCCAAGTAACTTTGGCATGATTAATCCAATTAATCATTATCACCTAGTGCCATGAATTATATATGATTCCTAATACATATATATGGTATTTAAAATGTTGGAGTGAAGAACACTCGAGCGGTAGCGTTAGCGGATCTTAGGCCTTGATTTTCATTATTTTGATTGATTAAAGCATGCTGAAACTATGAACGAAAAACAGGGGAATTGAAAACCAACCTTTTGGAGCTTAATCTGTGGATCACTTTGGAAATTTCTCTTCACGAACTTGACATGGACTACCGCTAGAGCCTTCCCTGTTGTTCTCTGGCCTTAGAATGGGCTTGTGGAAACCCGAGCATGATGAAATAGAAGAAGAGAGACATGGGTTTTAAGCTTCGGTTCAATGGTTTTTGAGAGAGTTAACATGCTGAATGTTTCCATTTCTTAAGAAGAAAATCTAACCCACCATTCAGCCTTAATACTTCCTATTTAAAGACAACCAGCATGCAAATAATTTGCTCAAAGTTTGACAGCAAATTCCATAATGGTTACTCAAGGATTCATGTGGCAAAGCCACAATTTTGCAAGCTTTTAATGTTAAAATTGATTTTCAATTTTAAAATCAAAATTTCACAATTAATTTCCAACAATTAACATTAAACTAAATAAATATTAATTAATACAAACAATTATAATCAATTATATTTATTTAATTTTGAGTATCAAATACCAAAATCAATGCTTGCTTCAATCCCAACTTTTCTCAATCCCGATGAATATGAATCGATATCATGGGCTCCAATGATCCGAGATTAACCGGTTGAACTCTTTCAATCCTAGTTAACCAACATTCGTTAACTAACGGGACACTCCACTATAGCCCGTAGCTGAACTCCCTTCACTGTAGATATATTTTTGTCCACCCGATATAACCATGATTGGTAAGTCAATCCTTCACAGGTTGTTCGTAACTATAGTAAGGTCAAAAGTCCGTTTTACCCCTATAGCATTTCTTGTTCCTTAAGCCTTCACTGAGTCCCTAATGAACAATTGTTTATGGTCCAACCACTAAACCTAAAACCTCTCGGGTCAATGAGAGGCGGCGCGCCTTTGTTCACGTTCCAGAGTCAGCACTTAAGGGAACAACGTCTCTACTATCCCTAAAGACGGGTATGAGTGAATTCCATCTTGCAGGACTATGTCCCCAAAGTGGCAACGTCTCTACTATTCCAGAGTAAGCACTTAAGGGAACAACGTCTCTACCATCTTGCAGGACTATCTATGCAATCTTATCCCCAAAGTGGCAAGTTTATTGAGCGGCGCTTATGGGCCACTCTCACCTATGCAAATCAAATGATAATCCCGAATAAACAAGAGTTCATAGTTAGCTCAGGATTAAGATCGAGTTACCTAGATCATCACTTTGAAATAGTCAGTTTCACAGTAAACGGCGTTATAAAGTGGAAGTGACTTATTTCGAGGTCCGGTCTTATACAAATTTCTTTTGCATAGGACGCCCCCACTCACATGTCTCTACACGAATGATTTAGGACAACATCGTTTGTATTAAAACAAAGTGGGCCTCATCACATAGTTTTTTTCTAGGATAAGGTACCCAGTCTTATCCCTATATTATAGACCGTTTAGCCTATGTACTTGAACCTGATCCACTTTTATGTCACTACATAAAGTTCAAGAATTCATATCATAGCCATGGATTCTACTTTATTGGATCTGGGTTAATAAAAACATAGTTAAACAAATCTTTCGACAACCATAATAAAAACTATTCTAATAAGTTTTATATATATAAATTTGTTAGATTTACTTTCCACGAGTTTTAGGACATAAACCCCAACAATCTCCCACTTGGACTAAAACTCTAGTGGGTTGTTCAACTCGTAGACCTAGACCATCTAGATGTCCCTCGAACACTTTTAGCCGTGAGGGCCTTCGTAAATGTTTCAACAATATTTTATTCTTGAGGATTTCCTCGTGACAATCACATCCCCTTAACTCATTAATCTCTCAAATGAGATGTACATTTCTGTTCTATACACTCACCTCATATTTGGAACAACTTTCCAAATGAACTTCTAAGTCCTACAGACTCCTGAACTTCCTTTATAAGCAGCAACATTCTTGGCCTTCAAGATGAAGTCTGTGATACATCCTTACTCGATGCTACACCATCATATAGCTCCCTGTAAGGATAAATTCTGACGTCGATGTAGATTTCCATGAATCCTGATTGGTGAGCTAATCAGAATTAGTGTATCATGTAAGGATCAGATCCTCAAACCCATACACGAGCCTATAAGCCCTCGTTCTCCTAAGATATTTTAGGATATTCGTACTGTAGTCCAACGGACTTACCCTGGACTAAATTGGTATCTACTGACAATCCCTACTGCATACCTTATGCTAAACCTGACAATTTATTGTCGAGGTACGGGAATTTCATCTCAAGTCCTCAACTTCTTGAGTCGTTTCAGGATACTGCTTCTGTGACAAATGAATTCCATATTTTGAAAGGTAAACAACTGTTGGGTTCCTAGAGTGAGTAAAAATATGATATGAAATACTCTAGAATTCCTGTGCAAGTATACACAGTCTGCAGCAAGTAATATTATCAATCCAAGGTCTGAATGAGTTTCCACTTTACCTATTTTGTATAACTTTCTAATTGTTTCGAAGATAATAAGAATGTTGGGTTTTATAAGAATTATGCTGAAGCAAAATAAATGACAGAACAACAAGTAAACAAATAGACAGACAGATTAAAGACAGGCGCTGGTTAGGCTTTTAGTGATTTATTCTAAGATATGCTCTAGCAATATTATTGATCATGCATTTCTCGCAGTATTATTTGCGGATTCCTCCCGGAACTCTGGATCTTTTGGGATATGTTTCAAACCCAATGAAGAGCGACCGATCGAGCACTAGGCAACTGGCTATCCCTAGCTCAGTCACTGGCGTTCACCAATACACAATGATCGTAATGTGGAGAATTGCCACACACTCTCTAAATCATCCCTGAAACTAGAGAGAGCTATCCATACCGGCTGGCCAGGCGGGCATAAAATAAGAATAAGCAAAACAATTAACCAAAATGCAATAGTCAATTTATTACTAGAGATGAAGCACAATAATCACATTATTCCTAACCAACACCTTAAGCTACATAGTTCATAATAAGCATAGGAATACGAATTACAATCTGAGTATGCATGTCCATCACTACAAGTTAATAAAGAAGGTAAACTCCCTAATCAGCTTGCGGTTGATGGTGTTCTTGATGATCTTCAATCTCCCTATACTATTCGGCTTCCAAGAAAAACATGGAATGCTTTTGACTTGACGGCTACTTCCTTTTATAGAAGGATGGGAGGCTTGAATTAGGTCAACTAGGACACGTGTAAGGCTCTCCTTGATCCTTTATCCCGAAAATATCTCAATAGAAGTCGGTTCATGAAATTGGCTAACGAGCTGTGATGTGGCAGCTTCTGCTCTCAGTTTTGCTGCAGCATAGAATTTGCTCCCTCCAGTCGCTCAGCAACATAATCTGCACAAAGTGATTTCCAAAGCTTCCATTCTTCCAAATGGGTTAAATCATGTAATATCTCTCTAAAACCAACCCTATTAAGCATTAAAGACACACAAATCCTTATATAAATGAAGCCTAAATAACTACCTTTTGGGCAGTTATCATACCCCCAAACTTGAACTATTGCGTGTCTCGAGCAATACTAACCAACCTTCCTTCAAGAATTTCAGAACATTAGACAAAGAATTAGCTTAATCAAACCAGACAGTCCAACACTACCTTTAACCTTTACCTGAGCACTCTGCAAAACCAAGCTTTGCTGCAGCAAAATGATTCCTTCAGCAGGGACAAATAATCACCACTTTTCAACTTAATTCTAAGAACTCACCACAGTCTAGCTCTATTATCAGACATTTCAAAACATATTTTTAAAGGGGTTTATAACATTATTTATCAGACTCAAAGCAGCCTTAAGCATGGGATGACTCACTTTATGGTGCAGTATACCCTTGCCTCAAGCTCATCACCAACTAGGCTCAATACTCATTATAAAGCTAAAAAATCCATAGTTATTCCATCTCTTGCCCCTCAGAATGGCGACATTTTGTGATGAAGCTCACCTAAGTTCTGGGAGACAGAAAAACTGCTGGATCATCATTCATCCTTCAAAACTTTTGCTCTGTCAATTTTTTTCAGCAAAATCTTCAACAAATAACTTTTCAGCAAATAATTTTTTCTCATATTTCTCATTTTTTTCACATTTCCTAGATCATCTTTTGACGCGAAGACAAACTGTGGGTATCACAAATGTCCCCGGTTACTCAATAACCTAGCAAATTTTAATTTTGAAGGAGAGGAATGCTCGAGCAAAATAATTGGAGTAGCAAAAAGTCCCCCAAACTTGAATTATTCATTGTCCTCAATGAATCATTAATTAAGCAATTATACCCCCAAACTTAAATTTTTCTATCTGAATTTTTAAACTAAACATGGGACTAGGATTAAGCTTAAAGTGGATCATATAAGTCAATACTACCGTCAAAAATCTTCTTGCCGCAGCAACAGTCCAGGCTAGAAGAAATGCTCAAGCAAAAGGTTTCTGGAGATCAGAATACCTTGATCTAACTAAGCGTAATCAGTCCAAGCTTCAAAAATTCAGAAGAAAATAGTTAAGTTAGAGTCAGTCAGTGCTCATGGAATAGAAACATTCAGAAATTTCATTAAAATCATAGAAAAATATTACAAAGCAGATATTTTTTTTCAAAGTAAAAATTAAAACAGATTAGAAAGAAACAAGATAAGCAATTATAACAGTGAGCAGGGTCAATATGCGCGAGCAAAAAAAAATGGAAAAACAAAAGTAATGCTCGCTCCAGGTCATCCCATCAGTCAATCTTCCCGACCCTGCTCCTCATCAACATCCTCTTCTCGCTCAACAAGCGGGGGTGGTATCCAAAGATTAAACAAATCATCGGGAAACATTGGAAAGGCCGGATACGGTGTTGAGAAATTGGTTTGCAAGGCCCCCCTGAGCGCATCATCTCTCCTCTTAGCATAAGTCCAGTAGGTCTGAGCTTGCCTTTCAGCAAACTCTAACCTACTGGTCAACACTGACAGTTGCTCTAGGATTTTATTGACGCCATACACAAGCCCACCCTGGCGAACCTCTTGCATACGCTGAAGCCGCACCAGACTAGGTGTGTCAATGATTCCCTTATCAGTCATGATCATATCTTCTAGAACCGTGGGCACTCCTGCCCTGCTGCATAACATCGTAATCGTGTTCGGAAAGAAAAGCTTCCCCACCTTCTTTTTCCAGCAATCAACAATCTCAGAAGAAATAATTTTTCCTACATCAATACTCATCGAGCGTAGAATGGCAAAAGCAAGCAATACCCTGTCACGAGATACTGTGGAGTCGTGTGTTGTCGGCAGCAAGCGTAGCCTGATGAAACCCATCCAGGTGTTTGCTTCACTCTTCAAATAAGCAGCTTGAAATGTATGCTTCCTTGTCTGCGACACCCTCCACTGGGCCCCCTCAATGCCTACCTCCCGGACAGCCGCACTTAGTTGATCACTAGATGGTCCAGCCACCATCTCATTAAAAACGACATGCGGAAAATCTTGGAGATCGAACAGTTCATTAATGGCTTCAGGACTCCACTGTACAGGCACTCCTCGAACGATGACCTCAAAATCATTCTTAACGTCAAGATTAGCGTAAAATTCGCGAACAATGTTGGCATTCATAGGTTCTGGCTTCGCACAAAATTGCCTCCAACCGAGGTTCACTATTCCAGACTCCAAAAACCTAGGTAAATCATTCCCAAATCCACGTTCGAACAAGAAGTCCCGTTTCAGCACCTCCTGGTATTTTGCTCGGGCAAGATCGTTGACGAAGCGAATGAATGGCGCCCTCGACTCCTCAATTTCTCCTGATGCTTCGGAATTCCTTTGCCCCTGCTTTTTCTCTGGATGCGCAAACGTTCTTCCTCTGCCTTTCTCGCCTCTTCTTCTTTTTCCTTATTCTCAGCTTCCCTTCTTTCTTCCTCAGAGTCCGACGTCGGATGTGATGGCGTGGTCCGAACCACCCTCACGCGACCCTCCTTCCTTTTGATGCGGCGGCGCTTGGGCGGTTCAGGCATAATGATTTCAACATGGTCCTCCTACACCGGCTCCGGTGTTTTCTCCTTGTTATGCTCACCTTCATTCTCTGTCTCTTGATTTTTCTCAGCAATCTGTTCTTGAACCGTATCTGGGTTTTGTATTGCAGGTTCTTGAGTACTTCCTTCCTCCGCAGTAGTGGCAACAACGTCCGCCACCTCCTGAACTTCCTTCTGTTCTGTAGCCCTCTGTTGCCTTCTTCTTCTCTTTGCTTCCTTTTCCTCTGGCGTCCTCTTCTTCTTAGACTTTCCTTTTTGAACTTCCGGTGTGACCGGTATCTCTTCCTCCTCACTCTCCCTTTCTTTCCGCGCTCTCGTCTTAGCCATGGAAGGTATAATAGGGTTTTGCAAAGAAAGAAAGAATAACACACGCACAAGAATTTGATCAAGAAAACGAAGTGAAATGTACTTACCAGAGATTGCGAATAAATTGGGCTGCAGCAAACAAGAATCCTAACCGAAAGGATTTGCCCGGTCATAACTAATATTACCGTTGCAATTAAAAATGCAAACCTGAAATTCAAAAATTACCAACGGTAAAATTGCAAATTCCAAACAGCCATGGTAAAAATTAATGCTCTGTCATCATTGGAGCCGTTGGATAATTACTCTGCGCCACGTGGCCTCATCAGGCGATGCACGCACATTTACCTGCAAGAATTCAAAGTCAAACCCAACGGTAACAATAATAAATTCCAACGGAAACCCTTCTAACTCTTCATATTTAGCTCTAGCAATATCTTTGCCGCAACAATCTGCCGAACCTGAAGAATCTTAGATACGGAATTTGAATTTTAAAATAGACAAATCAAATCCTTTCAAATTAAACCAATCAAAGCAAACTTAACCTATTATTCTCAAAAGAAGCTGAATAACTTAGAGAAAATCTCTATTAATTAAAACTAGAATTAAAATAACCGAAAATAAAAACTAGATAAAATAAAATCTAACTAACTAAAAGATAATTGCAAGATAATTTAAATAAAGAACCCGAAAATCAAATCAAATAAAAAAAAATAGATCAAATCTAACCTACCAAAAATATAAAAATACTTAAAAGATAAAATCTAATACATCATTCAAAATTACATCTATCCTAACCGAAATCAAATTAACGAAAAATAAAATAAATTCAAACTTCGGGAGCTCAAAATTTTACTCTGTGAAATGCTCCCGCAAAAGTCCTGCTCTCTCAAACATCGACCAACCTTAGGGAAGGATATTTCGACTGAAACTCCTCACCCCAATAATGCTTCACAAGCTGTCCATTCACCTTGAATACTCTCCCATCTTTTTCATCCTGCAAAGTAATTACTCCATTGGAGAAAACCTCAATCACAATAAACGGTCCTGACCATTTAGATTTTAATTTTCCAGGAAATAATTTTAATCTAGAATTATAAAGCAAAACTTTTTGACCCTTGACAAACTCCTTAGATTTAATTTTTTTGTCATGCCACAGCTTAGTCTTTTCCTTATACATTTTCGCATTTTCGTAAGAAAATTGACGAAATTCTTCTAACTCATTAAGCTGCAGCATTCTGATTGCTCCTGCACGACTCAGATCAAAATTTAACTTTTTCAAAGCCCAAAATGTTTTGTGCTCAAGCTCTAATGGTAAATGACAAGCTTTCCCATATACTAACCTATAGGGAGACATACATAAAGGAGTCTTATAAGCTGTCCTATAAGCCCAAAGAGCCTCATCCAACCTAAAGGACCAATCCTTTCTAGATGGATGGACTACTTTCTCCAAAATAGCTTTAATTTCCCTATTACTAATTTCAGCTTGACCATTTGCTTGTGGGTGATAAGGGGTAGCTATCCTATGCTTAATCCCATACTTAGCTAAAAGCTTAGTTAAGATATTATTAACAAAATGTGTACCCTCATCACTCACTAGAGCCCTAGGTGTCCCAAACCGCGCAAAGATGTGCGATTGAAGAAACCTTGCTACTGTCTTGGCATCACTCTGATGGCATGCGATGGCCTCCACCCACTTGGACACATAATCAACTGCCAATAAGATAAAAACATTGCCATTAGAAGGGGAAATGGTCCCATAAAGTCAATACCCCATACATCAAATAATTCAACTTCTAAAATGTAAGTAAAGAGGCATTTCATATCTAGGCCCCAAATTTCCTCTCCTTTGGCAAGCGTCACATTGCTTGTAGAACCAATGGGCATCCTTAAATAACGTAGGCCAGAAAAATCCGCAATGCAAAATCCTCATAGTCGTCCTCTGTCCGCTGAAATGACCTCCATACGGCGAAGAGTTACATTGCTCCAGGATTTCTTTTGCTTCAGCACCTGGAACACACCTACGAATAATACCGTCAGAGCATTGCTTATACATAAACGGCTCATCCCAAAAGAAAAATTTCGCATCATGCTTAAACTTTTTCTTCTGCCTCCAATCCATATCAATAGGGGTGACTCCCTTTACTAAAAAATTGGCAATATCAGAATACCAAGGGACATCCCTGACTACCTTTACCTGAACAGCAAAAAGCTGCTCATCTGGAAAAGAATCAGAAATGGCAGATTGCTCCAGCAAAAATGATGATGGATCAAGACGAGATAACTGATCTGCAACGACATTCTCTGATCCCTTCTTGTCCTTTATCTCCAAGTCAAATTCCTGCAGTAATAAAATCCAACGAATTAGTCTCGGCTTTGCATCCTTCTTAGACATTAAATATCTTATTGCTGCATGATCCGTGAACACCGTGACTTTAGATCCAACCAAATATGGCCGAAATTTCTCAAAAGCAAACACAACAGCTAACAACTCCTTTTCAGTAGTTGTGTAGTTGACCTGTGCTTCATTTAAAACCTTGCTTGCATAATATATAGGATGAATAAATTTGCCCTGCTTTTGCCCCAGCATCGCTCCTACCGCAGCATCACTCGCATCACACATTACCTCGAATGGAAAATTCCAATTAGGCGCGCAGAGAATGGGTGCTGAGATTAAAGCAGCCTTTAATGTTTCAAAAGCCTTCCTACAATTTGCATTAAAGTCAAAAACATGATCAGTGCACAATAAGTTACAAAGAGGTTTATTGATTTTGGAAAAATCCTTTATGAACCTCCTATAAAATCCAGCATGTCCTAAAAAACTCTGAATTCCCTTCACTGAATTCGGTGGCTCTAGTCTTTTGATAACCTCAACTTTTGCTCTATCAACTTCTAGACCATTTTTAGAAATCCTATGACCTAACACTATGCCCTCCTTCACCATGAAGTGGCACTTATCCCAATTAAGTACTAGATGGGTATCCTCACATCTTTTTAATACCTTTCCTAAATTATCTAAACAACTCTGAAAAGACCCTCCAAACACTGAAAAATCGTCCATAAAGACTTCAACAGTGGACTCAATCATATCAGAAAAAATTGCTAGCATACACCGCTGAAATGTTGCTGGAGCATTGCAAAGGCCGAAAGGCATTCTCCTAAAAGCGAATGTCCCATAAGGGTAGGTGAAAGTGGTTTTCTCCTGATCTTCAGGAGCAATAGTAATCTCGTTATACCCAGAATAACCATCCAAGAAACAGTAATAGGCCTGACCAGCCAATCGATCCAACATCTGGTCGATAAATGGTAGAGGGAAATGATCCTTTCGGGTGGCTTTATTAAGCCTTCTGTAATCCATACAAACCCTCCAGCCAGTTACTGTCCTGGTTGGAATCAGCTCATTATCTTTATTGCTCACCACAGTGACACCTCCTTTCTTAGGAACACATTGGACAGGGCTTACCCAATTGCTATCGGCAATTGGATAAATGATCCCAGGATCCAACCATTTAATTACCTCCTTTTTAACAACCTCTTTCATTGCAGGGTTAAGCCTTCTTTGTTTCTCAATACTCCTAAAGGATCCCTCCTCTAGAGTGATTTTGTGCATACAAAAAGATGGGCTAATCCCTTGAATATCAGCCAATGTCCAACCTATAGCTTTGCGGTATTGCTGCAGCAATTTTATTAAGGCCTCCTCATGCTCCGGCATTAAATCTGATGCAACAATAATGGGCAACGTCTCACCTTCCCCAAGATACACATACTTTAGATGATCCGGTAAAGGTTTCAAATCTAAAGTGGGTGCCTCAATTAGGGATGGCTTAATTGGGGGAGCCTTTCTTTGATCTAAATCTAAAGACTCAAAAACATCCTCACACCTAAACAATTCTTTTTCATTTTTTTTATCAAAAGAAAAAAACTCAAAATCTTCTATACTAACCTCTCCGTGCTTTTCTTAATGCTTATCAGCTGAATCCTGTATTGCTGTCTCAATAACTGTGCTCTCCAGAATCCTGATGAAGGAGCAATCCTCCATTTCATCTGGATATTTCATGGCTTTAAACACATTAAATTTCACTTCCTCATTACAGACTCTCATTGTTAATTCTCCTTTTTTGAACATCTATTAATGCCCTACCAGTAGCCAAAAATGGACGACCTAGAATAATTGGGACATCTTTATCAGCCTCATAGTCTAAAATAATAAAATCAACAGGAAATATGAATTTATCAACTTTTACTAAGACATCCTCAATTTTACCCTTTGGATATGTGATAGACCTATCAGCTAATTGGAGCGTAACTATGGTAGGTCTAGCTTCACCAATACCTAACTTCCGATAGACCGAAAGAGGCATAAGGTTAATGCTTGCACCTAAATCACAGAGTGCTCTACCTAATTCCTTTCCACCTATAGACACAGGTATAGTAAATGACCCTGGATCCTTAGCCTTGGGGGGTAGCCCATTCTTAAGAATAGCACTACACTCCTCAGTAAGAGATACAGTTTCAAACTCACCTAACCTTTTCTTTTTAGTCAAAATATCCTTAAGAAATTTAGCATAATTAGGCATTTGCTCAATAGCTTATACTAAAGAGATATTTATATGCAACTGCTTAAGAATCTCTAAAAACTTTTTAAATTGACCATCCTGATTCTTAGGCTTTTGCCTTTGTGGAAAAGGTAGAGGTGGTACATAAGGTGGGGGCGGCACATATGGTGGTTCTACATCTGGCACAGAACCAGATGCTCCAGCATTTTCTTTGCTGCCTCCAGCACCCTGACCAGAATCCAACTCTTTTTCAATAACAACAATATTATCACTATTACTATTTAAATCCTGGGTCTTTCTAGACTCTTCTAATGGCTTACCACTCCTAAGAGTTACTGCCTATACCTGCTCCTTACCTTCCCTTCGAGGGTGTTCAGTATCCGAAGGAAGTTTCCCTTGAGGCCTCGCCTTTAGCTCATTAGCTAGCTGACCCACTTGCAATTCCAGGGCCCTCATCGAAGCTTGATTACTTTGAATTGTGGCGTCTGTGTGAGCCATAAATTCTTTCATCATTGCCTCGAGAGAATTTCCCGAATTTTGCTGGGGCAAAGCCGGCTTATTTTGCTGGGGCATTACCTGCGCTTTAGTAAATCCCAGCTGGTTCACCTTTTGTTGCGCTTGTACGTTATTTCCTTGACCTCCCCATGAGAAGTTGGGGTGGTTGTGCCAACCTTGATTATAGAAGTTAGAATAAGGGTTGTTACTCTGATTACCTACAAAAAACACAGAAGTTGGATTGCTGGGGCAAAACTCGTAGTTGTGATCTTCACCGCAATAGACACATGCTTCGTCCGTGACTTGGTTCACCACTGCTGCAGGCTCCATAGCTGGTGGCTGCTGATGACTAATCACTGTCACATTCTTAAGAGCGTTAGCAATCATAGCAAGATCGGCCCTAATGGTGGACACACCATCAACCTCTAACACACTCTTAACCTTTTTATTTGTGCCTCTAACATCCGACCACTGACAACTATTAATAGATATTCTTTCTAAAATTTCATAGGCTTCATCAAAAGTTTTTGCCAAAAGGGCCCCTCCAGCCGAAGCATCGACCATACCTTGGGTTACTCCCATTCAAACCATTGTAAAATGTTTCCATTTGAATACAATGAGGTAACCCATGGTGGGGACACTTTCGTAAAAGCTCCTTAAACCTCTCCCAAGCCTCACTAAAAGTCTCATCTTCAAGTTGCCTAAACCCTACTATTTCACTCCTTAATTTAGCATTTCTATTAGGTGGGAAATATTTACTCAAAAAATTTTCAGCTAACTCATCCCATGTCCTAATTGATCCTGGAGCAAAAGAGTTTAACCATGATTTTGCTCCATCTTTAAGAGAATACGGGAACAGAGTTAATCTAAGAGCATCTCTAGGCACTCTTTGAATTATAAAAGAATCACTAACTCCTAGAAAAGACTTAAGATGTAAATGAGGGTCTTCAGATGACAAACCATGGAATTGCCCCACGGTTTGCAACATCTGAAACATTACCGGTTTCATTTCAAAATTCGCTGCTTGGATTTGGGGACGTGCAATCCCTGGATTCAACTCATTAAACATCGGGACAACATATGCTCGAATGGCTCTGGTCCTATCGTTCCCTATCAAGATAGGATTCTCAGCCTGATTATTTCGCTGCTCAATTTGCTCAAACAGTGGGTTTTGCTGCAGCAACGGATTCTGCTGGGGGTTCACTACTACTGGACCTTCAGGAACCTGCGGGAGTTGCGGCACGTTCTCCATCTAGTTTCTGCGCTGCTCCCTCCTTCTGTTCCTAAATGTCCTTTCAATTTCTGGGTAAAGCTCAAACCGTACCCCAGGCAGATCGCTCATGCACCAAAATCACACCTGCAAAAACAAAAGAAACAATCAAAAAGTTCTAGCACCAAACCACTAAAACACATACACAAAACATATCAGATAAAAACTTATTCAATTCCCCGGCAACGGCGCCAAAAACTTGTTGGGTTCCTAGAGTGAGTAAAAATATTATATGAAATACTCTAGAATTCCTGTGCAAGTATACACAGTCTGCAGCAAGTAATATTATCAATCCAAGGTCTGAATGAGTTTCCACTTTACCTATTTGTATAACTTTCTAATGGTTTTGAAGATAATAAGAATGTTGGGTTTTATAAGAATTATGCTGAAGCAAAATAAATGACAGAACAACAAGTAAACAAATAGACAGACAGATTAAAGACAGGCGCTGGTTAGGCTTTTAGTGATTTATTCTAAGATATGCTCTAGCAATATTATTGATCATGCATTTCTCGCAGTATTATTAACGGATTCCTACCGGAACTCCGGATCTTTTGGGATATGTTTCAAACCCAATGAAGAGCGACCGATCGAGCACTAGGCAACTGGCTATCCCTAGCTCAGTCACTGGCGTTCACCAATACACAATGATCGTAATGTGGAGAATTGCCACACACTCTCTAAATCATCCCTGAAACTAGAGAGAGCTATCCATACCGGCTGGCCAGGCGGGCATAAAATAAGAATAAGCACAACAATTAACCAAAATGCAATAGTCAATTTATTACTAGAGATGAAGCACAGTAATCACATTATTCCTAACCAACACCTTAAGCTACTTAGTTCATAATAAGCATAGGAATACGAATTACAATCTGAGTATGCATGTCCATCACTACAAGTTAATAAAGAAGGTAAACTCCCTAATCAGCTTGCGGTTGATGGTGTTCTTGATGATCTTCAATCTCCCTATACTATTCGGCTTCCAAGAAAAACATGGAATGCTTTTGACTTTAACGGCTACTTCCTTTTATAGAAGGATGGGAGGCTTGAATTAGGTCAACTAGGACACGTGTAAGGCTCTCCTTGATCCTTTATCCCGAAAATATCTCAATAGAAGTCGGTTCATGAAATTGGCTAACGAGCTGTGATGTGGCAGCTTCTGCTCTCAGTTTTGCTGCAGCATAGAATTTGCTCCCTCCAGTCGCTCAGCAACATAATCTGCACATAGGGATTTCCAAAGCTTCCATTCTTCCAAATGGGTTAAATCATGTAATATCTCTCTAAAACCAACCCTATTAAGCATTAAAGACACACAAATCCTTATATAAATGAAGCCTAAATAACTACCTTTTGGGCAGTTATCAGCAACCTTTCTCGGAATTCTAATCTTATATCTAGCCAAAACTTTTTTCCATATAAGATACTTGAGACAGAGCTAGCGATCTTTGTTCTTGTGATTCCAAACGTTTGGATTCTAAGAACATACTAAGCCTTTCCAACTCTCTTATTTGGAACTAGGTTTCTAGCTTATTTCTAATGTCTGTTTGATAACCTATATCGTTCCTAATGAATAGGATATCAATCAATACTAAACTAAGAAAACTACTAAACTTTTTCTAATTCTATTGCTGACACAATACTTGTCAATCCTCTGGTCAAAACCATAAGTTAAAAATGCATTAAATGTTATGTTCCAAGATCGAAACATTCAATTCAATCCATGAATGGATTGGTTAAGGTTGTAAACCTTTTGTTCTAGATCTTGGACTATGAACTCCTTTTGGTCTATACCAAAATGATTTGAAATATACGTATTCAATTTCCAGGTTCATAGTTTTGACTTAATCGTCCTTATCCACGTCATCCATTATCTCATTAAAGGTCAATGGATCCTCGATATTGTCATCAAGCATGACAATCGAAGTTTCAGTTCAATTCACACAGTTTTCATTAGGTTGATTAACAACCCTCCCACTGCATTGAGGCTCTCTCAAATATTGAGAAGGACAGGACTAACTTAATGTGTCAGCTCGATCAACAACCCTTTGTTGAAGAACTAGTTTGATCAACAACTCTTTGTTGAAACAAATCTTATCAACAACTCTTTGTTGAAACAAATATAGTTTTACATATAATTTACTTAACACCCTTTTACTTCGTGGTTGTGATTTCTAACGTGACCTTCTTTTAAGAAAGTAACATTTGTCCATACAAATACTTTCTTTTAAACAAAGAAGTATCCATAACTCGTTTTTATGGAATAACCTATAGATAGGCACAATTTTGAATGAGGTTCTATATCCTTCGGGATTATCTCAAATGAGGATATCCCTAAGTTATGAAACAACATAAACACATTTTATGCTTTTTCAGAGTTCAAATAATGTTTCAAAAACATTCTTTTGAAAGAACCATATTCGTATTTTAAATTGCAGTCTCTACATATCCCAAAACAAGCCTAGGAACCATGTCTAACAAGGCTCTATTTCTCCTACCTGATACACCACTCTTCTATGATGTACTAGGTATTGAGAGTTAGGACATAATTCCAAGTTCTATCAAATAGACCTGGAATCTCAAGTCCATATACTCTCTACTTTGATCGCATCGAAGTGTTGTTTTTATTTTACCTAATTTGGATCTTATCCTCAATGTTATACTATATGAACTTCAAGAGTTCGGATGACACACTAGGTAAACATAGAGCACTTTGAATAATCATCAATGAAACAAATGAATTATTCATTCTTGTTCGAGTATTAACATTCAAAATGTATTAGCTCTAAGGTTTCTTTTGCACGATAACTTTTTTCCTTATAAAGGTTATTAAGTCAGTCTACTTTTAAGGCATGACTTATAGGGAGGTAATGAGTCGTCTTCTAACCTGTTTAGAAGTTCATTTTAGATCAGCCTTCAATCTTATTGAAAATTTAGTTCGGCCTAACCTCAAGTGCAAAAGATAGGTGCCTTGAGAAACACGTCGCCTTTTCTTTTGAGTCACAGTGGTTTAAATACCTCATAATTTAAAATTGCTCTGGACTCTATCGGTCTTAAAACATATATGTTATTATTTATGTTTGTAGAACAAATATTGGCATCCTTTTCGATATGAACGGTTCATACAAAAGGTAATAGAAAAGCATTGTTCTGGCAAACTAGATATAGAAATCAAGATTTCTTTTAATCTTAGGAACCATATACATTAATTAATATGTATCGTTCTTTGGAAGAATAACTTTATGTCTCCCACTGCCTTAGCCGAGATGAACTCTTCTATTTTAACTCTAAGAGTTATCTTAACTAGTTCGCAACTAGTGCTAGGAAATTATTTCTTGAAAAGAACATACGTGATTTAGTTAGTCCCTGAATCGAATATCCAGGTTGAATCACTATTCTTACTAAGCACGTTTTCAAGACGAATAAATCATATTTCTAGTCTTGGATCATGTTCTTTTGGCTAGGCAATTCTCTATGTTATATTTATCATGATCATTGCGAGAATGAAATAGACATAACATCTTGAGGACATGTTACATTTTAAGACTGTTTACGTATCACTTACAACAATATAGTGTATAAAGTTTGTATAGTAGTATGTTTTATACCAATAAAAAATTTTTGGCGTATTAAAAAGGCATTTTATAGAACCTATACTTTATCGCTGAAAATTTAAACAAATAAACTTTAAGAGGGTTGTCTAAAGAATTAACCCTTTTGCTAATCCAATTTAGCAAAAGTAATTATGCGCCCTATTAATCATAATTCTTATGCAACGATACTTCAAAGGTTCAGAGTAACTGCCACCGAGGGGTGGTCAGCTAATCCTCCTCTGAACTGAGACATTCTCAACTAAATGTTAACACCATAATCGCTCATATCTTGTTATTTCGTTTAGTTACCGTTGTTTGGTCAAGAATAAGCTAACCATTAGTTTTGTCTTGTAAGTGTGACCCTCCATTTTTTTAGATCTCAGAGAACGGTCCCAGTAATGCTACCGAATGGAAAAGTCAATGCTGGGAATGGCCCTAAGAAATCCTTTATCCTTATGGGGTGTTTACTGTGCTACAATCCCTATGTTACAACCCTCCGAATGGTGTAGCAACTCTAGGGCGTGCTTAGCAGGCGAACATAGAGACCTTGCGTTGTAAACCAATGGAAGAGACCGTAGGATGCGTTGACAGGCTTCCTTCTCCCACTTACTATAAATACTTTCTCCATTCACCTTGATATTGATTTATGCAATCACCTTCCGAATGAAATGGTTACGTTAGTAAGTAACAAGAGGCTATGCATAAATCTCACGGTGTGAATTTTAGGGAGAGCGTGAGAAGAAAAGTTTTACATAGATACTTTCTCCGTTCACCTTGATATTGATTTATGCAATCACCTTCCGAATGGAATGGTTACGTTAGTAAGTAACAAGAGGCTATGCATAAATCTCACGGTGTGAACTTTTAGGGAGAACGTTAGTAGAAAACAATTTTCTCATATACCTTTTTCCTCCCACTAAGTATTTTAACGATTAGGGTCTTTTACTTAGGTAAATCCCCGCTAAACGAATTTATCTAAGTTAATGCCTTATATATAACTATTTTAAATAAGGTTTTTTATTCTAATGTCTACGCGAATTAAACCTTTTAAATTCCTAGCGACATTGCATGCTAATAAGACCATGGTTAGTTCAACTCAGGTACCAAATTACCGGGAGAGTTCCCTTATAAGCAAGGCCTTATATCCTACTTATCGAATTTTAACTCTATTAAAACACTAAGTAGGAATCTCTTCTAATCCTATTACAAAAGAGTGATCTTAGGTCTAATCTTTTTTTTTTTAAACGATTTAAAATTAATCCATGCTACCTAAGATCCTATGTTAGCATGCAACTCTTTGTTATAGGTTTAACGGTTTCTATTCATTAACCTTATAACTATTTATAACTTTTAATGAATTAATCCTATATCATGCTTCTAATGGTGATGAAAGCATATAACAATCATAATTCAAGTTATATAAATAAATCACCATTTAAAAAGCTTAAACGTTTTGAAACAACTTAAGTCTAGGTGATTTCTAACGGCATAACTATTACGCTATGATGTCTAGGAGATAAAACCCCACATCCCTTACGCATGCTTATAAAACCGAGTTAACCTAACTCAAGTATCGGCTTGATGCCCAAGTAGGAGGTGTTCTGTAAACCGTCAGCTTAAATACCTCCAGCCTTAGACAGCATCCTGTTGGGTGAGTTTTCTTATAACCTTAGCTTTACAAGATATCGACCTATTCTATGTGAATCATTCAAAATTGGGTTTCATTAACCCTAAGTGAGCATACATTTATCTTTGTTATAGGTTTTAACGTCTATCTCGATTTTTATATCACTTTATAATATAGACAACCTATAACATTCATCTATGCTAAGGTGGTTTCATACTGTATGCTTGTTCGTTTTCGTTTATTAATATAACGCTTATATTTAAACATCCATAAACGAAAAATTAAAACAACCAACATGCATCTAACACGAAACCTAACATGCATTCCTTTTATTATAACCCCTTATAATTAATAACTAATGCATGAACATGCTTTCCTATGGTGGGATTTTAAATCTATATGGCAAACGATATGCATATTCAATTCAAATTTAATTATAACATACATTCCTAATGCATAAATAATTAAACACACTAAAGCGAACCGGTTTTGGCATCCAAACAAACTAATTAAGCTAAATTATTACAATAATAATTAAATAAATAAATAAACCGCCTTGGACAGCTCCCGAACCGGCCCCAAACACCTCGAACCACCTTGAACCATCCATAAAAGTCTTGAACCAGACCAAAGGGGTTGAAAAATAGGTTGAACCGGCCTTGAACCAACCGAACCGGCCGGGAAACGGTGAACCGGACCGTGATTTAAACCCCTGAACCGAACCACCGCCAAAATTCAAACTTTTTGAATTTTTTTCGCGGTAGCGTCGAGACGCTGTTCATCCAGCAGCCCAGAAATCCCAGATTTCTTCATGCTCTGTTTTTCCAGCCAGCGACCACTTCGTCTTCTTCAATCGATTACAGCCTAAATACAACTCTAATTACTCCCAAATTGATACAGACTCTTGCCAGGACATTAATGCCCATATTTGTATAGGCGAATACAATTTAAATCAACGAATTGAAGGAGAAATTGATGCCAAAACCGAGTTCATCAACTTTAGCAACATAACTCATACAACTTATGAAATTAACCCACCAAACACGAAATTAATAGAAATTAAACGTCTAAAACACACTTTGATACCAATTGTTGGAGTGAAGAACACTCAAGCAGAAGCGTTAGCGGATCTTAGGCCTTGATTTTCATTAATTTGATTGATTAAAGCATGCTGAAACTATGAACGAAAAATAGGGGAATTGAAAACCAACCTTTTGGAGCTTAATCCATGGATCTGTTTGGAAATTTCTCTTCACGAACTCGACATGGACTACTGCTAGAGCCTTCCCCGCTATTCTCCGGCCTTAGAACGGGCTTGTGGGAACCCGAGCATGATGAAATAGAAGAAGACAGACATGGGTTTTAAGCTTGGGTTCAATGGTTTTTTAGAGAGTTAACATGCTGTATGTTTCCATTTCGTAAGAAGAAAATCTAACCCACCATTCAGCCTTAATACTTCCTATTTAAAGACAACTAGCATTCAAATAATTTGCTCAAAGTTTGACAGCAAATTCCATATTGGTTACTCAAGGATTCATGTGGCAAAGGAACAATTTTGCAAGCTTTTAATGTTAAAATTGATTTTCAATTTTAAAATCAATTTTTCACAATTAATTTCCAACAATTAACATTAAACTAAATAAATATTAATTAATACAAACAATTATAATCAATTATATTTATTTAATTTTGAGTATCAAATACAAAAATCAATGCTTGCTTCAATCCTGACTTTTCTCAATCCCGATGAATATGAATCGATATTCAAATTCAAAACCAATTATCTCGAACATGAATCCGTATTCACATGATTTATATTTAAATCATATTCAAATAATGATTCTCTCAATTATGGTTTAATACACAATTAAACTGACGAGTTAAATTATATCTAATATAATTAACAATATCTTCCTTAATCGAATTTGAACGTCTTTCAAATTCTTTCATCACTCTGTTCTAAGGTTAATCCGTTTGAGCTAGCAGAGAGACCTAATGGACTAACAGATCATGGGCTCCAACGATCCGAGATTAACTGGTTGAACTCTTTCAATCCTAGTTAACCAACATTCGTTAATTAACGGGACACTCCACTATAGCCCATAACTGAACTCCCTTCACTGTAGATATATTTCTGTCCACCCGATATAACCATGGTTGGTAAGTCAATCCTTCACAAGTTGTTTGTAACTATAGTAAGGTCAAAAGTCCGTTTTACCCATATAGCACTTCTTGTTCCTTAAGCCTTCCCTGAGTCCCTAATGAACAATTGGTTTGTGGTCCAACCACTAAACCTAAAACCTCTCGGGCCAATGAGAGGGCGGCGCGCCTTTGTTCATGTTCCGGAGTCAGCACTTAAGGGAACAACCTCTCTACTATCCCTAAAGACGGGTATGAGTGAATTCCTTCTTGCAGGACTATGTCCCCAACTATCTATCAAGTCTTATCCCCAAAGTGGCAGGTTTATTGAGCGACGCTTATGGGCCACTCTCACCTATGCAAATCAAAGGATAATCTCGAATAAACAAGAGTTCATAGTTAGCTTAGGATTAAGATCGAGTTACCTAGGTCATCACGTTGAAATAGTCAGTTTCACAGTAAACGTCGTTATAAAGTGGAAATGACTTATTTCGAGGTCCGGTCTTATACAAACTTCTTTTTGAAGGATTGGAATTCCGTAATTCCGTAAAGCAGAAGCGTGATTGGGACCGATTCGTAATTAATTTTGTTTAATCTAAAATAGCAATACATTGGCAATAATATTAGAACTATTCTAAATATATATTAAGGCTAAGCATACAAAAATATTAGATCTAAATCTAATTTATAAAGTAACAAATTACTTACTCTCGTTGACGACTCAGATTAAATTCACCAACTGCATGTGAATTAATCACGAACTAGTGTGAACACCACCACTATGGCTACACCGGTATGACTCTGAGACTTCTAGAGGCAAGAGACTGGTGGGAGTCTAGAGAAAGCCTTGAGGGGAATTCTCTGAGAGAAGGAGAATGAATGGGATGTCTTTCACCCCACCTCAGGGGTCCTATTTATAGGTAAAGGCCAAGACCTTTTTCCTAATAGGAAAAGGAAGACCTTTTTTTTTTTTGAAATTAGGAAAAGGAAGACCTTTACCTAATAGGAAAAGGTCTCTAATTTTAATAATTAATTAATTAATTCCATAATTAATTAATTTCCCTAATTAAATATCATATATTTAATATTGGGGATTTTATTAAAATTAAAATTAATATGAATCTAATTCATATTAAATTTATTTGAACTCTTTCAAATATTTTCTCCCAAGAATTTATTTTTGAAATTAATTCAAAAATTATATTATAAAGTTTCATAAACTTTATATTATAATGCATCAATATACATTATACGATTCCTCAAATAAATTGAACACTTTCAATTTACAATTTATACTTAATTGCCTCAAGTCTCTTTACGAGCTACCAGTGGGACCTAATGGACCTACAGATCAGAAGCTCCAACGATACGAGACTAATTGGCCAAACTCATTGACCAAGTTTAGTCGACATTCGTTAACTGTGGGTCACTCCACTAAAGACCCACAACTGCACTATTCTCACTGTAGAATATTTCTGTGTCCATGGATATCGACCAAGCAGTAAGTCAATCCTTCACGTGTGTTCGTAACACCAGTTGGGTCAAATTATCGTTTTACCCCTGGGTTACCTCTGGTTCCTTAAGTACTACTGATTCCTCTAATGAACAAGTTATTTAGGGTCCAACCACTAAACAGGAGTTCCTCTCGGGCTAGAAGAAGACGACGCGCCTTTGTTCAAGCCCTCAAATCAGCCCTTAAGGGAACACACATCTACTTACCCCAATAGGGGAAGGAGTGAATTCCATCTTGTACTGTTATGTTCCCAGCCCCCATTCGTTATTTCCCCTGAAATGGTAGGATTATTGAGTCGGCGAACTGGCCACTCTCACCCATAAAAATCTAAGGACAATCCCTCATGAAAGGGGTTCCTAACAGACTTAGGATTGAGATTGAGTTACCTAGGTCATCCTATTGAAATAGAAACCTAAACTAGTTTACGGCGTTACATCTAGTGGTTACTATTTCGCGGTCTGGTCTTATGCAAACTCATTGCATAGGATACCCCCACCTGCATGTCTCCTACATGGATGCTTTGGATCATTGCATCTGTATCGAATACAAGGTGGGCCGTATCACATAGTGTCACCAGGATAAGGTACCCAGCCTTATCCATATACTATAGACCTTTTAGGTTGTTACTTGGACACTGATCCCCGTATGTCCCCACATACTAGTCCAAGTTTCATTTAAACAACCTTGGATCTTAGTTTAATGGATTTAGGGTTTATTAATGCAAACTCGATTATTCAATAACCAAATTACTGAATTACTCAAATAACAGTTTATTGATATCGATTAATTTGTTTCATTTACTATCTACGAGTTTTAGGGCATAAAACCCAACACTTTTTCATAGGACGCCCCCACTCACATGTCTCTACACGAACGATTGAGGACCACATCGTTTGTATTAAAACAAAGTGGGCCTCGTCACATAGTTTTTTTCTAGGATAAGGTACCCAGTCTTGTCCCTATACTATAGACCGTTTAGGCTATGTACTTGAACCTGGACCACTTTTATGTCACTACATAAAGTTCAAGTATTCATATCATAGCCATGGATTCTACTTTATTGGATCTGGGTTAATAAAAACATAGTTAAACAAATCTTTCGACAACCATAATAAAAACTATTCTAATAAGTTATATATATATAAATTTGTTACATTTACTATCCACGAGTTTTAGGACATAAACCCCAACATAAAACACTTTTAAATACCTTATCACTCAATTTCTAATTTAATTCATAATTAAAACATTGTGTCAATCACATTTTACGATAATGCCCTATTTCCCATTTTTGAACGATTCAAAAGATTCCTTTCATTATGTTCTAAGCTTTAATCTGATATGAGCTAGTAGAGGGACCTAATGGACCTATAGATCATGGGCTCCAACGATTCGAGGCTAACCGACTAATCTCATTATCTAAGCTAGCCAACATTCGTTAACTACCGGGACACTCCACTATGGTCTGATAGTTGCACTCCCCTCACTATAGATATGTTTCCGTCCACTTGATTTAACCATGTTCAGTAAGTCGTTCCTTCACAGGTTGTTCGTAGCTATAGCTAGGTCAAATAACCGTTTCACCCCTATAATACTTCTTGTTCCTTAAGTTCCACTAATCCTCTAATGAACAATCGGTTTGTGGTCCAACCATCAAATCTAAGTCCCTCTCGATCCAACGAGAGGGTGGGGCCCCTTGTTCAAGTCCTGGAGTTAGTACTTAAGGGAACAACCTCTCTGCTATCCCTGAAATGGATAGGAGTGAATTTTGTATTGCAAAACTATGTCCTCAGCTATCTATTCGATCTTATCCCCAAAATGGTAGGCTTGTTGAGTCGGTGATGCTGGCCACTCTCACCCATGCAGATTAAAGGATAATCTCGCATAAACAGGAGTTCATAGATAGCTCAGGATTAAAAAACAAGTTACCTAGGTCATCTATGAGAAATAGTCAGTTTCTTCAGTAAACGACGTTATAAAGTGAAAGTGACTTATTTCGTGGTCCAGTCTTATGCAAACTCATTGCATAGGACGCCCCCACTCGCATGTCACCACATGAACGATTTGGGATCTCATCGTTTGTACTTAATACAAAGTGGGCCGCGTCCATACTGTCTCTAGGATAAGGCACCCAACCGTGTCCTTATACTATAGACTATTTCAACTATAAACTTGAACTTGATCCTACGATATGTCCCTACATATAGTTCGAGTATTCATTTTATAGCCAAGGATCTTAGTTTATTGCATTTAGGTTAATCATTCGCAATTTACATATTCAATAACATCTTTTACTGAATAACCTCAATAACGTCTTTATTGGAAATAGAATATGTTTAATGATTTACAAACTACGAGTTTATAGGACATTAAACCCAAAAAGATTAAACTTTATTATAACGAGAGATTGATATATTTGAAAGAGTTCAAATATATGTCTAATTAAATATATGGTATTTAATTAGAAGATGATTTAATTAATTATTCAATTTACTTTAAATTAAATGAGATTTAATTAAACTATAGTCTATGAGGGAATTATTAGAATATGATTCTAATATGTAATTAATTGAATATGAGAGATATTTAATTAATTGTAAAATTAATTAATTATTGAAATTAATTAATTGATTAGTTTAATTGAATTAATTAAATGTGATTTAATTAAGTTTAATTAAAAGATATTATGTGAGGAAATTAAATTTAAATAAGATTTAAATGTGCATGAAATTAATTAATTAACATTTAATTAATTAATATGATTAGTTAATTAACATTTAATTAATTGATTTAATCAATTAATTAATTGATCTTGATCTAACGGTCAAGATTGTTTCCTAACCTCATATTAGGGTTTCCTCTCTTATAAAAGGAAAGGTTATGAGAAACCTAGCCCTAAGGTCTCATTCTAGCCTCCCTCTCGTTCTCTCAACAAAAGAACTCTAGAGAGAATTTTTCTCTCTAAGAGTTTTTCCCATTCAAGATTAGGTAGTCCCACAAGTACGTTCCTAATTTTAGAGTTATATAGGGGAAGATCAAATGGTGGTGTTCTTCGTTGTTGTAGAGCAGACTCTAACTTTGTTGCTGACACGATAGATCTAGGAGTCTAAATCGATACTTGTGATTAATTAGATGTCTCTTTAGTTGATTATGAGTTTTCTAGTCTAGAGCAACGATTAAATTATTTATTGATTGTGGCCAGGTTAGTTTATTGATTAATTGCATGTTAGCTCAGCATGTCTGATGGATTAACGCTCTAGGGGTATCTAGTTCTTGATTTAGTTGCTTGATTGATTGGCTTTGACGGGTTCGTTGTGGTTAATTAATTAGTGGCTAGTAATTGAATCGATGGATGTTGGGATCGAGTCAATTGATTTAGAGTACCTATAGACAACATTCATGTAAATCATTATTTGCTAATCAATGAGTAAAAAGTAAATGTACTAATCCCGAGTGTCTTCAGCTTCAACGGGCGACAAGGTGAGATTAACCAACCTCCCCATTTACTTTTCTGTTAGTTTACTTTCTTATGAACTGAATTTCTATCAGTTTACTTTCTTACGTTTTTCCTTCGCCTACAGTTTTCACCATCTGTCTCAAACCCCCTTTTCTCCGCCACTCGAAAACACAAAAGATATTAGAAGTAAACAAGTTGTTCCCTAAGATCGACCCCGACCACTACTACTGCAAAGTAGCTTGGTATCTGTGGATTATAAATTTGTTTTGATAGGAGCCCTGTGACACCGACGCACCCATGCTGGT
Source organism: Luffa acutangula (assembly GCA_036850905.1). Lineage (NCBI taxonomy): Eukaryota > Viridiplantae > Streptophyta > Magnoliopsida > Cucurbitales > Cucurbitaceae > Luffa > Luffa acutangula. The sequence continues at coordinate 18,739,228 of CM072096.1, forward strand.
GAATGTAAATTTGCCTTGATGTGTGGAGCCCGACAAAAAAGCTTGGTCAGAACCATCTAGAATTTTTGTCACCCCATTGAAGCCAGTGCTTCCTCGCTCTAATTTTCCAATATTTCTGTTCTTCTTTGAGTAGCTTTTCTAAATCTTTTTCTGCATCACCCAACTCACCTTCGGACAACCCCCCATTGTCTAAGTTATGCAGCCGTTGGATCTTCTTCTCTTTCCTTTTTATTGCTCCTTGGATGGAGACATCCAGTCTAGCCAGGTTCCACTTCATTAACTCTTTCAAGCAATCCATAAGTTTGTTGTTGAAGTGTTTCAGCCTACCTCTGTTTTGATCAGCCCAATTTCTCTCTATAATACTCTTACACTCTTCGAACGCCAGCCAACTGTCTTCAAATCTAACCGGCCTGTCCTTTTTCCTTGTTCTAAATTCGTGGTATTCCTTAGAAAAATCTATGTTGATGGCCATGTGCTCTGAAGTGTGGTAATTAAGGTGGGAAACCTTGATATTCACATACTTTGCACAGAAAGAAGGATTCCTAAGGAACCTATCCAACCTCACTTTTGTGCTATTTTTATTACTATATTTTCTCCATGTGAACATGTCCCCTTAGTACCCCAAGTCAACCAACTTGCAATTGTCCATAACCGATCTGAAACCTTCCATCTGACCTTTAGCTCTAGCCCCTCCACCCATTTTCTCTTTTTCAAAAAGGATCTCGTTGAAATCACCTCCCATAATCCAGGGAAGGTTGATGCTCTCATGAAGCCTCTCTAAAAGCTTCAAAGACTACCCTCTCTGGTCAACTTTTGGGTTGCCATAGAAGCCAGTGAATCTCCACCTACCGTCTCTTTCCCTAATGGTGGCAACAATGTGGCCCACCAAGAAAGATTTAATAGATAGATCCATTTCTTCGGACTAAAGAAGAGCCAAACCGCTACTGATACCTTTGCTAGCAACACTAAAACCATTCTTGAAATTAAGTTTACTTTTGAGGATGCCAACAACTCTCTTCTGACTTCTAGTCTTGCACATGAAGAGGATTTGTGGATTTTTACCTCTAACCACATGGTTCAGGCTACGGATCGTTTGGGGATTCCCCAACCCCCAAACATTCCAGCTTAACCTTTTCATGGCGTCCAGCGGGGCTGGACTCCAACCTCCGCCGATATCTCTCCATCCACAATGGAGTAGCTTAACACACATCCCTTCTGTTTCTTGTTTTTTCATCCATCTCTCTTTGAATGTCTTTTCATTTTTCCCTCTAGCTCTGTTTCTTCCTGCTTGTTCTCTTTTTTTTTTTTAATTTTGTTGAAACTTGATTTCAGCTCTAGCTCTGAATTTCCGTTTAGCCTTCACTACCCCTGACTCTATTTCAGCCTTAATTATTTGTTTTTGATTCAAGTCGATTTCTTTTTTGCTTTCTATTTCCCATTTCCTTTTGGTCTGACTTGTCTCCTACATCCGATTTTTGGGCTTAACTTATTTGGACTCCTACATCCCATTTCCTCTTTTTCTTTTTTTTCCTAGCGTACAGACACAACGAATTTAGCCTTTAGAAGAATTTCCTTATTGGCTAAGGAAAACTTCCTGTGCTTAGATTCTAGCCTGCGATGACTCAGTCTTCTCCCCAAGACTTTGAGCGCAACAAAATTTTCCTCTTTTCCCTTTTTTTTTAAGTAGAAAGCATTAAATATCGACATCAAAACGCATGCTTTCGTTTTGACTTACCCACATTTGTGATCAAAGGTATCCAACTACGGGCATTACATTTTTTACTGCCCTACACGGTCATGAAATGCAGATACGCCTTCGCGCTGTGGCAAACGATGGGTAACATGAATGCCCTTGACTACTAACGCAACGAGACCAGCGGATCGCATATGCTTAATATTTGCACTAGCTATTGCACCCCCCAACTTAAATCAATCAATGTCCCCATTGTGCCCCAAACTTACTTTGGAGCGCGATGGATCATGGAGAAGTAGGCTGAGATGCGACAGGGTCTAGAGTACTAAACTTAAGGAAATTTTCCTAAGGCAATGAGGAAATAAAAGCAAAGAAAAATCCTTTCCTGAACTAATTCGGCAAGAGAAAAGAAATTTGGGGAAATGGGATGCGTAAGGCAAAACTATCAAACTAACGCAAAGAATTTAATTGATTTAAGACATTAGACTAAGGCATAAAGAGAAATCAAATAGAATTTAGACAAAAGCGAATTTCATTAATGTGGTGAAGAAATTTTACATTGATAAATTTGCGCATTACAAAAAAATTGAGAAGCAAAGAGAAAGATATAACTATTGCGGCGGCGGCGGTGGAGGCGGTGGGGCCATTGGTGCACGAACTTGAGATGGACCTGCACCATCAGGTCGAGGCGGCCCTTGCGAGCACACAAAAAAGTTCTGGCGCAATAGGGAGTCGACCAAATTGACCTATCAAGCGCACTGAAAAGATCATCATGGAGTTCAGGCGTTGAGACAATTCTTCCTGCTGCTGGTGCAGGGGCTCCACTACTTCATTAATCATTTATCGCAGTTCTGCAAAGATTTGCGTTGTCTCCATATCAAGTGTTGGAAAAGGCGCGACATGATTAGTGCTGGCAGGAGGGTCCATTCGCGGCTGGGGGTTCGACGCAGGCTCGTTGATGTTTTGGCACCGAACATCAGGAGATGAAGTCTCGCGGACCTTGACATTGTGGACAGTCTCCATGCGCTCGTCAGATGAGAAGGGCTAGTGGTTAGGCGATGGTGGCGGCGACAAGGATTCTTGATTCAAGGTGCAGACAGAAGTTTTCGGCGCTGGAGGGGTTGATTGCGTGTTCCTTATCGCAACAGAAGGATTGCAGATTGCGGATTGCGGTCTTCTTGCGCCTCTTATTCTTTGGTGCTTCAGACGTAGGGGGATTCTCGTCTACCGTGGGGGCAGGGTCTTGGCATTGGGCTTCGACTTGAAGACGTAGGTTGTCGTCCGAGTGATGTGCACCATCCATTGTTCATCGAAAGTCTGTCGCATGACCCGCACTTCTTCGTTGGCAGATGGCAGCAGGTTGGCCATGCGACAGAGGCGCGTCACGAGCCTTGGACAGAACATTGCGCCCTTGGATTTGTAGGTTGTCTGGAGCAATGAGTCTGAGAGGATGTGACCCAAGTCCAATGGAATCCCCTTCACAATGCAGTAGACCAAGACCACCCATGGGATGCTTAAAGTGGCATCATGTGTTGTGGGCATGACGCGGTTCTTGATCCAGTGCATCCACGTGGTGGCCTCAAAGTTAAGAAACTGGGCCTTAAGTACTCGCGCAGTGCCGCGACTTTCCCAATGGGCGCCTAGCCCAGCTATCGCAGCTAGAACTACAGCAAAAAATTCCTCATCTTGCGAGGACAGCAGGGCGTTGCCTTCCGCTTTAGGAATGTCTGGCAGCTCAAATGCGATGTTGATGATTGTGGGGGCAAAGGTGATGGTGTGTCCGCACACCAGCACTTCATCGATTTCCTCTCACCACTACGCCCGATAGAAATCATGGACTAGGTAGGGGCGTGGTCGGGGATAGGCTCGCAGACTAACTCCCATTTGCGGTGGGAGATCTGGTCATTCATTGTCTGCGGCAGCTTGCAACTGAAGCCGACATGGTCGGCTTAGGGTTTTTCGAGAGAGAGAACGAAAGGATTTTTCTAAATTTGGAAAGGAAGAAGAAGAATCAAATAAAGAGAAAAAACGCATTGCTCAGGGCTTTTATACTAGCACAGCAGAATTTCAAAAGGTTTGGTGCAATGATGCCCTCTAATATCCCACGTAGATGGAAACGTCATGACGAATGTGGGAGAATGTGGGAGTAGCCTCGGGCATCGTGTAGCGACTAAGATGATGCGGGCTCATTAATGGTGAAATGATAAGTGCTTGTCCCCCAATGCGGATAACTTGATTAAGTAATGGGGCATGCGCTAACATCTTTCTCAAGGCTCTTACCTACCAAAATAACTAACGCAATAAAGGAAATGCATGTGAAAAGAAAATAACAACAAAAAAACTCTGACATGCGGGTGCTCTCTCTGTACGCTAGGTCCTGCCGCAACTGAGAGCACTCTTTTCGTGGACCTATTGCTTCTCTTAGTGTCATGGTGGGTCGGTTAAAAGGACGATCTCAACAATCTCGTCATAGGTCCCATCTAAAGGATTGGAATTCCCAATTTCGTTACAGCGGAAGCAATTGGACCATTCGTAGTTAATTTTGTTCTACAAAATATCAATACATTGGCAAAAGGTTAAACGGTAAGAAACATACCTCCGTTGACGACTCTGAATACTTCAACGGACATGATTCTTGATTGCTCTGCAACAACAAAGAACACCACCATTTGATCTTCCCTGCTATAACTCTGAGATTAGAAACGTAGTTGTGGGACTACCTAATCTTGAATGGGAAAAACTCTAGAGAGAAAATTCTCCCTAAAGTTCTTAGGTTGAGAGAATATGAGAGGGAGACTAGAGAGAATATGAGAGGGAGGCTAGAGAGAATGCAAGTGTGCATTCTTGTGGCCTTATGTTGTAGTACCTAAGCCCTAGGGTTAGTGTTCTATTTATAGGAGAAAGACCATGAATAAAATATTCATTTAAAATCAATTATTTCCATAACTGATTTAATTTTGTCCATAATCAATCAATTCCATAACCAATCAATTCCATAATTGATTAATCTTTTCCATAAATGATTGATCACTTCCATAAATGATTAAATCATTTCCATAAATGATTAATTGCTTCCATAAGTGATTAATCATTTCCATAATTGATTAATTTCCAATTAATTAATTCTTTAAATTAAATAATCACCAATTAAATAACATATATTTAATTTCATACCTTCTATTAGTAATTAATTAATTACCCAATTAAATATCATATATTTAATTTCAAGCCTTCAATTAATTAATTCTATAATATGAATCAAATTCATATTAAAATTGGAACTCCTTCCAATTCTCTTATATCCTATAAATTTAATATGAATCAAATTCATATCAATATTTGAACTTCTTAAAATATTTATCTCTCTCATAATAATAAAGTTTAATTTCAAATTAGACTTTACATTTTAATGTATCATTATACATTATATTAATTTGTATCTCATACAATTAACTTAATTCCCAATATAAATTTGAAATATTCAAATTCTCTCAAGATATATTTGTTCCTAATTACTCTTTACGAGTGTCGGGTTCCTAGAGTGAGTAAAAATATAGTATAAAATACTCTAGAATTCCTGTGCAAGTATACACAGTCTGCAACAAGTAATATTATCAATCCAAGGTCTGAATGAACTTCCACTTTATCTATTTTGCGTAACTTCCTAATGGTTTCGAAGATAATAAAAATGTTGGGTTTTATAAGAATTATGCTGAAGCAAAATAAATGACAGAACAACAAGTAAACAAACAGATAGACAGATTAAAGACAGACGCTGGTTAGGTTTTAGTGATTGTTATAAAATATGCCCTAGCAATATTATTGATCATGCATTTCTCGCAGTATTATTAGCGGATTCCTCCCAGAACTCCGGATCTTTTGGGATATGTTTCAAACCCAATGAAGTACGACCGATCAAGAACTAGGCAACTGGCTATCCCTAACTCAGTCACTGGCGTTCACCAATACACAATGATCGTAGTGTGGATAATTGCCACACACTCTCTAAATCATCCCTGAAACTAGAGAGAGCTATTCACACCGGCTGGCCAGACGAGCATAAAATAAGAATAAGCACAACAATTAACCAAAATGCGATAGTCAATTTATTACTAGAGATGAAGCATAGTAATCACATTATTCCTAACCAACACCCTAAGCTACTTAGTTCATAATAGACATAGGAATACGAATTACAATCTGAGTATGCATGTCCATAACCACAAGTTAATAAAGAAAATAAACTCCCTAATCAGCTTGTGGTAGATGGTGTTCTTGATGATCTTCAATCTCCCTATACTATTCGGCTTCCAAGGGAAAAACATGGAATGACTTTGACTTTGACGGCTACTTCCTTTTATAGAAGGATGGGAGGCTTGAATTAGGTCAACTAGGACACGTGTAAGGCTCTCCTTGATCCTTTATCACGAAAATAACTCAACAGAAGTCGGTTCATGAAGTTGGCTAACGAGCTGTGATGTGGCAATTTATGTTCCCAGTTTTGCTGCAACATAGAATTTGCTCCCTCCAGTCGCTCAGCAGCATAATCTGCACAAAATAATTTCCAATGCTTCCATTCTTCCAAATGGGTTAAATCATGTAATATCTATCCAAAACCAACCCTAATAAGCATAAAGGACACACAAATCCCTATATAATTGAGGCCTAAATAACTACCTTTTGGGCAGTTATCATACCCCCAAACTTGAGCTATTGCGCGCCCCGAGCAATACTAACAAACCTTCCTTCAAGAATTCAGAACATTAGACAAAGAATAGCTTAATCAAACCAGACAGTCCAACACTACCTTTAACCTTTACCTGAGCACTCTGCAAAACCAAGCTCTGCTGCAGCAAAATGATTCCTTCAGCAGGGACAAATAATCACCACTTTCAACTCAATTCTAAGAACTCTCCACAGCTTAGCTCTATTATCAGACATTTCAAAACATATTTTTAAAGGAGTTTATTTCATTATTTATTAGACTTAAAGCAGCCTTATAGTCATAAGCTCTTAAGCATTGGATGACCCACTTTATGGTGCAGTATACCCTTGCCTCAAGCTTATCACCAACTAGGCTCAATACTCATTATAAAGCTAAAAAATCCTTAGTTATTCCATCTCTTGCCCCTCAGAATGACGACATTTTGTGATGAAGCTCACCTAAGTTATGGGAGACAGAAAAACTGTCGGATCATCATTCATCCCTCAAAACTTTTGCTCCATCAATTTTTTCAGCAAAATCTTCAACAAATAATTTTTTTTTTCTGCAAATAATAATTTTTTTTTTTCATATTTCTCATTTTTTCACATTTCCTAGGTCATCTTTTGACGCGAAGACAAACTGTGGGTATCAGAAATGTCCCCGGTTACTCAATAACCTAGCAAATTTTAATTTGAAGGAGAGGAATGCTCGAGCAAAATAATTGGAGTAGCAAAAAGTCCCCCAAACTTGAATTATTCATTGTCCCCAATGAATCATTAAATAAGCAACTACACCCCCAAACTTAAATTTTTCTATCTGAATTTCTAAACTAAACATGGGACTAGGATTAAGCTTAAAGTGGATCATATAAGTCAATACTACCGTCAAAATCTTCTTTGTCGCAGCAATAGTCCAGGCTAGAAGAAATGCTCAAGCAAAAGGTTTCTGGAGATCAGAATACCTTGATCTAATTAAGCGTAATCAGCCCAATCTTCAAAAATTCAGAAGAAAATAGTTAAGTTAGAGTTAGTCAGTGCTCATGGAATAGAAACATTCAGAAATTTCATTAAAATCATAGAAAAACATTACAAAGTAGATATATTTTTTCGCAGTAAAAAAAAAAATTAAAAAGAAACAAGACAAGCAGTTATAACAGTGAGCAGGGTCAATATGCGCGAGCAAACAAAAATGAAGAAACAAAAGTAATGCTCGCTCCAGGTCATCCCATCAGTTAGTCTTCCTGACCCTGCTCCTCATCAACATCCTCTTCTCGCTCAACAGGTGGGGGTGGTATCCAAAGATTAAACAAATCATCGGGAAACACTGGAAAGGCCTGATACGGTGTTGAGAAATTGGTTTGCAAGGCCCCCCTGAGCGCATCATCTCTCCTTTTAGCATAAGTCCAGTAGGTCTGAGCTTGCCTTTCAGCAAATTCTAACCTACTGGCCATCACTGTCAGTTGCTCTAGGATCTGATTAACGCCATACACAAGCCCACCCTGGCGAACCTCTTGCGTACACTGAAGCCGCGCCAGATTAGGTGTGTCAATGATTCCCTTATCAGGCATGATCATATCTTCTGGAACCGTGGGCACTCCTGCCCTGCTGCATAACATTGTAATCGTGTTTGGAAAGAACAGCTTCCCCACCTTCTTTTTCTAGCAATCAACAATCTCAGAAGAAATAATTTTTCCTACATCAATACTCATCGAGCGAAGAATGGCAAAGGCAAGCAATACCCTATCCCGAGACACTGTGGAGTCGTGTGTTGTCGGCAGCAAGCGTAGCCTGATGAAACCCATCCAAGTGTTGGCTTCACTCTTCAAATAAGCAGCTTGAAACGTATGCTTCCGCGTCTGCGACACCCTCCATTGAGCCCCCTCAATGCCTACCTCCCGGACAGCCGCACTCAGTTGATCACTAGATGGTGCAACCACCATCTCATTAAAAACGGCATGCAGAAAATCCTCGAGATCGAACAATTCATTAATGGCTTCAGGACTCCACTGTACAGGCACTCCTCGAATGATAACCTCAAAATCATTCTTAACGTCAAGGTTGGCGTAAAATTCTCGAACAATGTTGGAATTGACAGGTTCTGGTTTCGCACAAAATTGCCTCCATCCGAGGTTCACTATTCCAGACTCCAAGAATCTGGGCAAATCACTGCCAAATCCTCGTTCGAACAAGAAGTCTCGTTTCAGCACCTCCTGGTATTTTGCTCGAGCAAGATCGTTGACGAAGCAAATGAATGGTGCCCTCGGCTCCTCAATTTCTCCCGATGCTTCGGCAATTCCTTTGCCCTTGCTTTCTCTCTGTTCACGCAAACGCTCTTCTTCTGCCTTTCTTGCCTCTTCTTCTTTTTCCTTATTCTCAGCTTCCCTTTTTTCTTCCTCAGAGTCCGACGTCGGAGGCGATGGAGTGTTCTGAATCACCCTCACGCGACCCGCCTTCCTCTTGATGCGGCGGCGTCTGGGCGGTTCAGGTATAATGACTTCAACATGAGCCTCCTGCCCCAGCTCCGGTGTTTTCTCCTTGTTAGGCTCACCTTCAGTCTGCTCTTCAACCTCTGTTTCTTGATTTTTCTCAGCAATCTTTTCTTAAACCGTATCTGGGTTTTGTACTTCAGGTTCTTGAATAATTCCTTCTTCCGCAGTAGTTGCAACAACGTCTGCCACCTCCTGAACTTCCTCCTGTTCTGCAGCCCTTTGCTGCCTTCTCCTTTTCTTTGCTTCCTTTTCCTCCGGCGTTCTTTTCTTTTTGGTTTTCCCTTTTTTCACTTCCGGTGTGACCGGTACCTCCTCCTCTTCACTCTCCCTCTCTTTCCTAGCTCTTTTTTTGGCCATAGATAGCTCAAAGGGTTTTGCAGAAAATGTAAAGGAGAAAGAAAGAATGTAGATGGCAAGATTGAAACAAGAGGGCGAAGTAGAAAGAAAACTTACCAATGTCTGCAAATAAATAAGGCTCCAACAATTTGAAATCCTAACCGAAAGGATTTTCTCCGTAATAAATGGTTTTACCGTTCACAATTAAGTTGCAATTCAAATCCCTAACGGTAAAATTGTGGAACTCCAATCATCCATGGGAAATAATGGCATGCTGTCAACGGCTAAACCGTTGGATTGTCCCTACACGACATGTGGCAGCATCACTGCAATTCACCTGCCATAGAAATTCAAAAATCCCAATGGTAAAAATAATTACTCACACTAAAATCCTTCCTATGCATACGAGAAATTTGCTCCAGCATTATCTTTGCTGCAACAACCTGCCGAATCTTGGATATGGAATTTAAATTTCAAAATAGGCAAATCAAATCTTTTAATTCAAATTAAACTTTAACCGATCAAATCAAACTTAATCTGTTATTCTCAAAAGAAGCCGAATAAATTAGAGAAAATCTTCAATTAATTAAAACTAGAATTCAAATAACTGAAAATAAAATCTAGATCAAATCTAATAAAATCTAACTAATTAAAAGATAATTGAAAGATAATTTAAATAAATAACCCGAAAATCAAATCAAATTCAAAACAAAATAGATAAGATCTAATCAAATGATTAAAGACAAAATCTAATAAATCTCGCAAAATCAAATCTAACCTAACCGCAATTAAAATAAAATCAACGAAAAATAAAATCACTACAAATCCTGGGAGCTCAAAATTTTGCTCTGTGAAATGCTCCCGCAAAAATCCTGCTCGCTCAATCATCAACCAACCTTAGGGAAGGATATTTTGACTGAAACTCCTCTCCCCAATAATGCTTGACACGCTGACCATTCACCTTGAATACTCTCTCATCTTTTTCATCTTGCAAAGTACCTGCTCCATGGGGGAAAACCTCAATCACAACAAACGGACCTAACCATTTGGACTTTAGTTTCCCAGGAAACAATTTTAATCTAGAATTATAAAGCAAAACTTTTTGACCTTTGACAAATTATTTAGGTCTAATTTTCTTGTCATGCCACAACTTAATCTTTTCTTTATAAGTTTTCGCATTCTCATAAGAAAAGTGGCGAAATTCTTCCAATTCGCTGAGCTGCAGCATTCGCATTGCTCCTGCACTACTCAGATCAAAATTCAACTTTCTCAAAGCCCAAAACGTTTTATGTTCCAGCTCTAATGGTAAATGACAAGCTTTCCCGTATACCAACCGATAGGGAGACATACCTAGAGGAGTCTTATAGGCTGTCCTATAAGCCCAAAGAGCCTCATCCAACCTAAAAGACCAATCCTTTCTAGATGGATGGACTACTTTTTCTAGAATTGATTTAATTTCCCTATTACTTATCTCAGCCTTACCATTAGCCTGTGGGTGATAGGGGGTAGCTATCCTGTGCTTGATTCCATACTTAGCTAAAAGCTTAGTTAAGATATTATTAACAAAATGTGTACCCTCATCACTTATTAGAGCTCTAGGTGTCCCGAACCGCGCAAAGATGTGCGATTGGAGAAACCTTGAAACCGTCTTGGCATCACTCTGATGGCATGCGATGGCCTCCACCCACTTGGACATGTAATCCACTGCGAATAAGATAAAAACATTGCCATTAGAAGGGGGAAATGACCCCATAAAATCAATACCCCATACATCGAATAGTTCAACTTCTAAAATGTAAGTAAGAGGCATTTCATCTCTAGGCCCCAAGTTTCCTCTCCTTTGACAAGCGTCACATTGCTTGTAGAACCAGTGGGCATCCTTAAACAAGGTAGGCCAGAAGAATCCGCAATGCAAAATCCTCATAGCTGTCCTTTGACCGCTGAAATGGCCTCTATACGGCGAAGAGTGACATTGCTCTAGGATTTTGGTTGCTTCATCACCTGAAACACACCTACGAATAATACCGTCAGAGCATTGCTTATACATAAATGGCTCATCCCAATAGAAAAATTTTGCATCATGCTTAAACTTTTTCTTCTGCCTCCAATCCATATCAATAGGGGTGACTCCCTTCACTAAAAAGTTGGCAATATCAGCATACCAAGGGACATCCCTGACTACCTTTACCTGAACAGCAAAAAGTTGTTCATCTGGAAAAGAATCGGAAATGGCAGATTGCTCCAGCAAAGATGATGATGGATCAAGACGAGACAAGTGATCTGCAATGACATTCTCTGATCCCTTCTTGTCCTTTATCTCCAAGTCGAATTCCTGCAGTAATAAAACCCAACGAATTAGTCTAGGCTTTGCATCTTTCTTTGACATTAAATACCTTATTGCTGCATGATCCGTGAACACCGTGACTTTGGATCCAACCAAATATGGTCGGAATTTCTCAAAAGCAAACACAACAGCTAACAACTCCTTTTCAGTAGTTGTGTAGTTGACCTGTGCCTCATTTAAAACCTTGCTTGCATAATATATAGGATGAATAAATTTACCCTGCTTCTGCCCCAACATTGCACCTACTGCAGCATCACTCGCATCACACATTACCTCGAATGGCAAATTCCAATTAGGTGCGCAGAGAATGGGCGCTGAGATTAAAGCAGCCTTCAATGTTTCAAAAGCCTTCCTACAATCTGCATTAAAGTCAAAAACATGATCAGTGCACAATAAGTTACAAAGACGTTTACTGATTTTGGAAAAATCCTTTATGAACCTCCTATAAAATCCAGCATGCCCTAAGAAGCTCCGAATTCCCTTCACTGAATTCGGTGATTCTAATCTTTCAATAACCTCAACTTTTGCTCTATCAACTTCTAGACCATTCTTAGAAATCCTATGACCTAACACTATGCCCTCCTTCACCATGAAGTGGCACTTCTCCCAATTAAGAACTAGATGGGTATCCTCACATCTTTTTAATACCTTTCCTAAATTATCTAAACAACTCTGAAAAGACCCTCCAAAAACTGAAAAATCGTCCATAAAGACCTCAACAGTGGACTCAATCATATCAGAAAAAATTGTTAACATACACCGCTGAAATGTTGCTGGAGCATTGCAAAGGCCAAAAGGCATTCGCCTGAAAGCAAACGTCCCATAAGGGCAGGTGAAAGTGGTTTTTTCCTGATCTTCAGGAGCAATAGTAATCTGGTTATACCCAGAATAACCATCCAAGAAACAGTAGTAGGCCTGACCAGCCAATCGATCCAACATCTGGTCAATAAATGGCAAAGGGAAGTGGTCCTTACGGGTGGCTTTGTTAAGCCTCCTGTAATCCATGCAAACCCTCCATCCAGTTACTGTCCTCGTTGGAATCAACTCATTGTCTTTATTGCTTACCACAGTGACACCTCCTTTCTTAGGAACACATTGGACAGGGCTCACCCAATTGCTGTCTGCAATCGGATAAATGATGCCAGCATCCAACCATTTAATCACCTCCTTTTTAACCACTTCTTTCATTGCAGGGTTAAGCCTTCTTTGTTGCTCAATACTCCTCAAGGACCCCTCCTCTAGAGTGATTTTATGCATACAAAAAGATGGGCTAATCCCCTGAATGTCAGCCAATGTCCAACCAATAGCCTTGCGGTATTGCTGCAACAACTTTATTAAGGCCTCCTCATGCTCCGGCATTAAATCTGATGCAACAATAATGGGCAATGTATCACTTTCCCCAAGATACACATACTTTAGATGATCTGGTAAGGGCTTCAAATCTAAAGTAGGTGCCTCAATCAGGGATGGTTTAATTGGGGGAGCCTTTCTTTGATCTAAATCTAAAGACTCAAAAACATCCTCACACCTAAACAATTCTTTTTCATTTTTTCTATCTAAAGAACAAACTTCTAAATCCTCTACACTAACCTCTCCATGATTTTCCAAATGCTTATTAGCCGAATCCTGAATTGCTGTCTCAACAATTGTGTTCTCTAGAATCCTAATGAAAGAGCAATCTTCCATCTCGTCTGGATACTTCATGGCCTTAAACACATTAAATTTTACTTCCTCATTACAAACTCTCATTGTTAATTCCCCTTTTTGAACATCTATTAATGCCCTACCAGTAGCCAAAAATGGACGACCTAGAATAATTGGGACATCTTTATCAGCCTCATAGTCTAAAATAATAAAATCAACAGGAAATATGAACTTATCAACTTTTACTAAGACATCCTCAATTTTACCCTCTGGATATGTGATAGACCTATCAACTAATTGGAGTGTTACTGTGGTAGGCCGAGTTTCACCAATACCCAACTTCCGATAGACCGAAAGAGGCATAAGGTTAATGCTTGCACCTAAATCACAGAGTGCTCTACCTAATTCCTTTCCACCTATAGACATAGGTATAGTAAATGACCCTGGATCCTTAGCCTTGGGGGGTAGCCCATTCTTAAGGATAGCACTACACTCCTCAGTAAGAGATACAGTTTCAAACTCACCTAATCTTTTATTTTTAGTCAAAATATCCTTAAGAAATTTAGCATAATTAGGCATTTGCTCTATAGCTTCTACTAAAGGGATATTTATATGCAACTGCTTAAGAATCTCTAAAAACTTTTTAAATTGACCATCCTGATTCTTAGGCTTTTGCCTTTGTGGAAAAGGTAGAGGTGGTACATAAGGTGGGGGCGGCACATATGGTGGTTCTACATCTGGTACAGAACCAGATGCTCCAGCATTTTTATTGCTGCCTCCAGCACCCTGACCAGACTCCAACTCTTCCTCGACAACAACATTATTATTTCTATCACCATTTTTATCTATAACCTGGGTTTTACTAGGCTCAATTCTTTCTTCTAATGGCTTACCACTCCTAAGAGTAACTGCCTTTACCTGCTCCTTACCTTCCCTTCTAGGGTGTTCAGTATCTGATGGAAGTTTCCCTTGAGGCCTTGCCTTGAGCTCATTAGCTAGCTGTCCCACTTGCAATTCCAGGGCTCTCATTGAAGCTTGATTACTTTGAATTGCGGCGTCTGTACGAGCCATAAATTCTTTCATCATTGCCTCGAGAGAATTCTCCGAATGTTGCTGGGGCAAAGCCTGCTTATTTTGCTGGGGCATTACCTGCGCTTTAGCAAATCCCGGCTGGTTCATCTTCTGTTGCGCTTGTACGTTATTTCCTTGACCTCCCCATGAGAAGTTGGGGTGGTTGCGCCAACCTGGATTATAGAAGTTAGAATAAGGGTTGTTCCTCTGATTACTTACAAAAAGCACAGATGCTGGATTGTTGGGGCAAAACTCGTAGTTGTGGTCTTCACCGCAATAGACACATGCTTCGTCCGTGACTTGGTTCACCACTGCTGTAGGCTCCATAGCTGGTGGCTGTTGATGACTAATCACTGTTACATTCTTAAGAGCGTTAGCAATCATTGCAAGATCAGCCCTAATGGTGGACACACCATCAACATCTAATACACTCTTAACCTTTTTATTTGTGCCTCTAACATCCGACCACTGACAACTATTAATAGATATTCTTTCTAAAATTTCATAGGCTTCATCAAAAGTTTTTGCCAAAAGGGCCCCTCCAGCCGAAGCATCGACCATACCTTGGGTTACTCCATTTAAACCATTGTAAAATGTTTCCATTTGAATACAATGAGGTAACACATGGTGGGGACACTTTCGTAAAAGCTCCTTAAACCTCTCCCAAGCCTCACTAAAAGTCTCATCCTCAAGTTGCCTAAACCCTACTATTTCACTCCTTAATTTAGCATTTCTATTAGGTGGGAAATATTTACTCAAAAATTTTTCAGCTAACTCATCCCACGTCCTAATTGATCCTGGAGCAAAAGAGTTTAACCATGACTTTGCTCCATCTCTAAGAGAATACGGGAACAAAGTTAATCTAAGAGCATCTCTAGGCACTCCTTGAATTACAAAAGAATCACTAACTCCTAGAAAAGACTTAAGATGTAAATGAGGGTCTTCAGATGACAAACCATGGAATTGCCCCACGGTTTGCAACATCTGAAACATTACCGGTTTCATTTCAAAATTCGCCGCTTGGATTTGGGGACGTGCAATCCCTGGATTCAACTCATTAAACATCGGGACAGCATACGCTCTAATGGCTCTGGTCCTATCGTTCGCTATCAAGATAGGATTCTTAGCCTGATTATTTCGCTGCTCATTTTGCTCAAACAGTGGGTTTTGCTGCAGCAACGGATTCTGCTGGGGGTTTGCTGCTGCTGGACCTTCATGAACCTGTGGAAGTTGCGGCACGTTCTCCATCTGGTTTCTGCGCTGCTCCCTCCTTCTGTTCCTAAATGTCCTTTCAATTTCTGGATCAAGCTCAAACCGTACCCCAGGCGGATCGCTCATGCACCAAAATCACACCTGCAAAAACAAAAGAAACAATCAAAAAGTTCTAGCACCAAACGACTAAAACACATACACAAAACAAATCAGATAAAAACTTATTCAAGTCCCCGGCAACGGTGCCAAAAACTTGTCGGGTTCCTGCTGACATGCAAAAATGTCATCATTTTCCTATTAATTTTAGCTAGTTTTGTGCATAAATTGCGAGCTTTAATGTATTTTTATGTTGATTTTACAGAAAACCGAGTTCGGGCAACAAAACTGAGATTTTAAGAGAATTTGGGTAAATTTGGAGACTTTTTGGGCAATTTAAAGAATAATCATTGAAGATCCAAGCCCTAAAGTCCAAGAAGAGAAGATAATTAAAGTGGGAGGCCCAAAAAGCCCAAAAGTTTGAAGAAAGGAGGCAAAAATCTGCAAATCAGGCTTCTAGAAGGCCTAGCGTCGAGACGCTAGGATCGTAGCGTCTCAACGCTAGGAGGTCAGCATAGCGCGTGCCAAAATCGCGACAGCGTCGCGACGCTGTCTGCGTAGCGTCGCGACGCTGCGGCAACTTCTGCCCCAAGACAACATGACGTCACAACGTCTCGACGCTGTGACGTAGCGTCTCGACGCTGTCGACTTGTTCAGCAAGAAAATTCCAGCCCCTTGCACTATAAAAAGGCCCCTTCCCTTTGGTTCAAATCATCCCAAAATTTGGGGGAGCTCTCCCCTAGCTCAATAGAGAGTAAAAGTGAGAAGAATTGTGGAGAAAAAGTGGGAATTGAGCGAGATTCTAAGGCTCAAGATTCGAGATGATCATAGCAGGAGCTTGGGATCAACTTATCGGTTATTTCTTCCTTACTTCTTTATAATTCCTTGTTGTAATTTGAGTTAGGCCTATGGATCAAGATCATTTTGGCACAATTATTTCCATTTGTGAGTAGATCTTGAGACCTAGGGTCGTTATTCTAGTTAATTGGATATTGTAGTGCAATTACTTGGATTATGTAATGAATGTCTTCATGTTTCATCTATGCAATTCATGCTTAATGCCTTTAATCTCTTGATCACGGATTAATTGTTATGATGGTCTAAATTGATACTCGACAGAGAGAAATTAGATTAGATCCTAATTGCATGGCTAACGATTGCTTGGAACACGAGAGTGAAAGAGAATTGTTAGAAATTGATTATGAAGTTGCTTAAAGCCATACTATGATTAACTAAGGAGATGGACACATAAATTAGTTATGTTAGTATGAGATGTGGAGGAGCTTGAAAGAGAAATCCGCTTGTAATTACTTCTAGATTTATGGGATTGTTGATTATTAGTTACATGCATCCATGTAATTGAGCTACAAATCCAAGAAAACTAGATAACACCCTAGGTCAAGTTCCCTTAATTGGATACTTCCGTTTTGTTATTGCATGTTCATTTTTATCTATTTCTCTAAATTTTTGCTTCATCATATGAGTTGATCTTCTAAATAAAATTAAAACATGATGATTCTTGGTACTTAATGGAATTAATTCAATTTCCCTGAGGATTCGATACTCGGTATTACCTACCGTTTTATATTACTTGTGACGACCCGTGCGCTTGCGGAAAATCGTTCACACACCAACAAGTTTTTGGCGCCGTTGCCGGGGAAATTGTAATTTTTTCCGTTAATATTGAGAATTAAGTGTTTAATTTTAATTTAGAAATTTATTTTTCTGCATTTTTTTTTTTTTAGTTTTGTGGAGCTATAAGGTGGATAATCTGTTCTTTTGAGATTTAATCATGGCAGAAGACAAAGCAATCCGAGATTATTTCTTGCCTGAATTTCCATTAAACTATTCAGGAATAGCTTATGAGCCAGTCACTGTCGATAATTTTGAGCTAAAGGCTAGTCTCATTCAAATGGTAAGAGAGAATGCTTTCAAAGGCCATCCATCAGAAGATCCACACCATCACCTAAAATCATTTTTGAATATCTGTGGAACTGTAAAAATGGGAGGAGTTAGTCCTGACTCAATTCGGTTGCAGTTATTTCCATTTTCTTTACAAGACAAGGCTAGAGATTGGTTAGACTCGTTAACCTCAAATAGCATCCTTGGTTGGAATGATCTAGTCAAAGCTTTCCTTGCAACATTTTTCCCATTAGAAAAGATTACCAAGCTTAGAGCTGAAATTGGAAAATTTCAACAATTAGAGGAAGAGCAATTACATGAAGCTTGGGAGAGATATAAGGATTTGTTAAGGAAATGCCCACAACATGGATATCCTGATTGGCTTCAAATTCAACTTTTCTACAGTGGGTTAAATAGGAATTTAAAGACAATTCTTGACACTACGGCTGGAGGAAACTTTTTAGTCAAAACTGTCAAGGAGGCACGAACCATAGTAGAAGAGTTGGCTTTGACAAGTTACCAATGGCAACCAGAGTCCAAAATTAAGGAGAAACTATGTGAAAATGAAGGAGTGAGTGCTTTAAGGTTGCAAGTCGAAGCTCTAACCAAAGCTCTAAACAAGCTCACAGGATCAGAAACTCCAAGTTCGCCAAAAGCTGAATTAAAAGAGGAGTTTGAACTTAAAGAAAAGAAAAGCCCTTTGGAAGAAATGCTAAGAAACTTCATGAATGAGACTAGAAATCTGAATGAAAATGTTCAAGCCAAAGTAGATATTGTCATTAATAAGATGGAAGCAAAAATGGATCAAATGACAATATTTATGAAGGAAATCCAGCAAGGAAATTTATCCAATATCGTCACCATGGACCCACACGAACAATGCCCCGCCATATCTCTTAGAAGTGGGAAACAGTTAAGAGAAATTGAAAGAAAAGAAGAAACAAACCCCATCACTAGAAGGATAGTGGATGAGGAAGATGAACACAAACCAGAGGAAGAGTCAGCACCATCAGTGCCAGATAAGTCTTCTGATTCTATTCCTTTAGTTCTTAACCAGATTCCTTATCCTCAGAAATTTCAAAAGAAAAAGTTGGATGTTGAATTTTCAAAGTTTCTTGATATTTTTAAACAGCTTCATATTAACATTCCTTTCGTTGATGCTTTGGAACAGATGCCACACTATGCCAAGTTTATGAAGGAAATATTGTCAAAGAAAAAGAAATTCGAGAACCATGAGACAGTAAATATGACAGCCGAGTGTTGTGCCATAATCCAGAAACATCTACCGCCAAAATTAAAGGATCCAGGGAGTTTTACTTTTCCCTGTACTGTTGGCAGTTTGTTTATAAAAAAAGCTTTGTGTGATTTAGGGGCAAGTATAAACCTAATGCCATTCAGTGTTTACATGAAACTGGGTTTGGGGGAGTTAAAGTCAACTACAATTGCTCTGCAATTAGCAGATCGTTCAATGACATACCCCAAAGGTGTGTTAGAAGATGTTCTGATCAATGTAGACAAATTCATATTCCCTGCGGACTTTGTAGTTTTAGACATGGAAAAAGACCCTGAAGTCCCGATCATTCTTGGGAGACCATTTTTGGCAACCGCTCGTGCCCTAATTGAGGTACAAAAAGGAACCCTGACTCTCAGAGTGGAAGACGACGAGGTAGTGTTCAACCTTTTTAATGCATTAAAACATCCAGAAGAGGTTAGCTCCTGCTTCTCGATTAATTCAGTTGACGCTATTATCAATGCATGTGTAGAGTCAGAGTCTCCTGTTGATCATTATGAGATAAGTATGCCTGACGTGTTTGGAGATGAATTATTAGATGTTGATCAGAAAAATACTTTAATTGATAGATCTGTAGGAAGGGAAGAAACGTTGACATTAGATATTTGTGCTCAAGTTGATGTCCCTTCCCCTGAATTAAAACAATTGCCTGCCCACTTGCGCTATGCATTCTTAGGAGACTCTTCTACTTTTCCCGTTATCATTTCTGCCGATTTAAGTAAAATAGAAGAGGAAAAATTGTTGGATATTTTGAAAAAGCATAAATCTGCCGTAGGATGGTCCATTAGTGATATTAAAGGTATTAGTCCTTCAATTGTTATGCATAAAATCTTAATGGAAGATGCCTTTAATCCTACAGTAGAACACCAAAGGAGATTAAATCCAGCAATGAAAGAAGTGGTAAAAGCCGAGGTGTTAAAATTATTAAATGCAGGAATTATATATGCTATATCTGACAGCCCTTGGGTGAGTCCTGTTCAAGTAGTGCCTAAGAAAGGGGGGATGACTGTTGTTAAGAATGAGAAAGATGAATCCATTTCTACTAGGACAGTCACCGGTTGGCGTGTGTGTATTGATTATAGGAAGTTAAACAAAGCAACTAGAAAAGACCATTTTCCCCTCCCCTTTATTGATCAATTGCTTGATAGGTTAGCAGGGTATCCGTACTATTGTTTTCTGGATGGTTATTCAGGCTATAATCAAATCGTGATTGCGCCCGAAGACCAAGAGAAAACAACATTTACGTGTCTCTATGGCACATATGCTTTTCGGCGTATGCCATTTGGACTATGTAATGCTCCAGCTACCTTTCAACGTTGTATGATGGTCATATTTTCAGACTTTGTAGAAGAGATCATGGAAGTATTTATGGATGATTTCTCTGTTTTTGGTTCATCCTTTGATAACTGTTTGCATAATCTCTCTCGTGTTTTGCAAAGATGCCAAGAGACTAACCTTGTTTTAAATTGGGAAAAATGCCATTTTATGGTGAAAGAGGGGATAGTCCTAGGTCACAAAGTGTCTGAAAAGGGTTTGGAGGTTGATAAAGCCAAGATTTCTGCTATTGAGCAACTTCCTCCACCCATTAATGTTAAAGGAGTTCGTAGTTTCTTAGGCCACGCAGGGTTTTACAGACGTTTTATAAAAGATTTTTCAAAAATTGCTAAACCCCTGTGCCATTTGCTTGAAAAGGATGCTCCATTTGTGTTTTCAAAAGAGTGTTTGCTAGCATTTAATCTTTTGAAGGAAAAATTGATTTCTGCACCCATCATTGTTGTTCCTGACTGGAGTCAACCATTTGAAATCATGTGCGATGCTAGTGATTATGCTTTGGGAGCTGTCTTAGGGCAACGTCGAGATAAGTTCTTTAGGGCAATCTATTATGCAAGCAGGACTTTAGATAGTGCTCAGCAAAACTACACCAATACAGAGAAGGAGATGTTTGCTATTGTGTTCGCTTTCGATAAGTTTAGGCCCTATTTACTCGGTACAAAGGTTATAGTGCATACTGACCACGCTGCTATTCGTTATTTGAGTAGTAAAAAGGATTCCAAACCCAGACTCATAAGATGGATTCTGTTATTGCAAGAATTTGACTATGAGATCAAGGACAGAAAAGATTGCGAGAATGTAGTCGCAGATCATTTGTCTCGGATAAAGCATGAAAAGAACATTGCAACCTTTCCCATTAAAGAAGTTTTTCCTGATGAAAGGTTATATGTCGTTAAAACTTCTTTCCCTTGGTATGCCGATTTTGTAAACTTTCTTGCAGTAAAAGAAATACCTCCAGACTTAAATGCTCAGAAAAGAAAGAAGTTTTTTCATGATGTGAAGTCCTATCTGTGGAATGACCCATTTCTCTTTAAAGTATGTTCTGACCAAATCATTCGAAGGTGCATTCCAGCAGAAGAAGTAGGTAAGATTATACATGATTGTCATGCCTCTCCTTATGGTGGTCATTTTGGACCAACTCGTACTGCAGCAAAGGTACTTCAATCTGGTTTTTCTTGGCCCACTTTATTTAAAGATTGTTATACCTTTGTAAGAACATGTGATAGATGTCAAAGGACAGGAAATATTTCTAGACGCCATGAAATGCCCTTAACCCCTATTCTCGAAATTGAACTTTTTGATGTGTGGGGCATGGACTTTATGGGCCCTTTTCCCTCTTCCAATGGATACTCGTACATCCTAGTTGCTGTCGATTACGTTTCTAAATGGGTAGAGGCAGTAGCCACTAAGACTAATGATGCTCGTGTTGTGTTACGTTTTCTGCATAAAAATATTTTCACTAGATTTGGCACACCACGAGCTATAATTAGTGATGAGGGGTCTCATTTTTGCAATAAATTGTTCGAATCATTACTGAGGAAATATGGTGTCAAGCATAAGACTTCTTTAGCTTATCATCCCCAGACTAACGGGCAAGCTGAGATTTTTAACAGGGAGATTAAGCAAATTCTAGAGAAGACAGTTCGTATCAACAGAAAGGACTGGGCATACAAGTTGGACGATGCTTTGTGGGCCTACCGGACAGCTTTCAAAACTCCAATCGGTACATCCCCGTATCGATTAGTGTATGGAAAGGCTTGTCACCTGCCTGTGGAACTTGAGCACAAAGCATATTAGGCTATCAAGAAGCTGAACTTGGACGCAGAGAAGGCTGGGGAACAACATCTTCTGCAGCTCAACGAATTAGAAGAATTCAGGAGCCAGGCATATGAAAACGCAAAGCTCTATAAGGAAAGAACCGCAAGATGGCATGATAATATAATCCAAAAGCGTTCTTTTGAGTCAGGGCAGCAAGTTCTTCTATTCAATTCTTGATTGCGATTGTTCCCAGGAAAATTGAAGTCAAGAGGGTCCGGTCCATTCATAATCAAGGAAGTATCCCCATATGGACCAATTGAATTAATGGATAACAGCGGGTTAACTTTTAAAGTCAATGCTCAAAGAGTGAAGCACTATTGTGGATTCGAAGAGCGCAAGGTCGAAAAAATGATTTTAACGGATCCAGGGTGACCAAGCCCCGTCTAGCTCAGGACGTTAAACAAGCGCTTCTTGGGAGGCAACCCAAGCTGCTTAAGTTTTTAGGTTTCATTTTTTTCGTATTGATCATAATGCTCCCTTGAAATTGATCCTTATGTAGGAAGTTCGTGAAATCATGACTATCCGCTCATTCTCTCTTCGGATGAAAATTCAAGACGTTTCAGACTCTCTCGCTTTTTCAGGGCAGTATCGATCTCTCTTTATCTGATTAAATGTTCATACATTGGGGACAATGTATATTTTAAGTTTAGGGGGGGGAGATTCACTCTGCTTAGGTTTTGTGTAAGCAAAGTAATGCTTATGATGAATTAAATGCATGTTGATGATAATGACGTCTGATGATTTGCTTTTAGCCAGGATTCTCTCTTATTATTGCAAATTTGGAAGCATGTCTAAATTCAAGAAAATTTAAAATTTTTCTTTGATCCCCTTGCAAAGTATGATGATTCACTTGTTTTATTATGATTTTGAAAACCTAGATGAAAGTTATATGCTTTGGAAGTTTGTTGTCACTCCGATAGGTGTAAAGTTTGTCTAGATAGCTTTCTTGCGTAATAGTTAGTAATACTGAGCTTTGGGAAAAAGAAATGATTTGCTCTATAATAATAATAATAATAATAATAATAAATGCTCCACTTTCTTGAAAGCGTTAGTAACACGGGGCATTCATGACACCCATCGTTTGCCTTTGCATGAAAACGCTGGAAAGAAATGAGCATGCTTCGGCATCCTGAAAGATGAAGCGCTCGTAGTTGGATGCTTTCATCACCAATGTTGGCAAGCCAGAACGAAGGCGCTACATCTAAAAGGATTTAAAAAAAAAAAAAATTGGGACGCCTCAAGAATTATGGGCACCTTAGTAAGGTAGTACTTGCTAGATAAGTATGATGGCTAAAAGGGCGAGCTTTAGTGCCAGTGTAGGGGGAAGATGAATGGAGGAGTATATAAATGATTCCGGGCTAGTAAAGATTATGATAAGACAAATGATGATTCATTTTTTGCAAGGGAGGATAGGATTAAATTTTAAACTTCTTGATGGTTGACCATGCTTACTTATTTGTTTCAATAGTTTGCATTCATGGCTAGAAGCATTGAGGATAGAGTTGTTAGCATGCAAGTTATGATTCATAGGTATCACTTTATTTTGCTCGGGACTAGCAAAACTTTAAGTTCGGGGGTGTGATGACATGCAAAAATGTCATCATTTTCCTATTAATTTTAGCTAGTTTTGTGCATAAATTGCGAGCTTTAATGTATTTTTATGTTGATTTTACAGAAAACCGAGTTCGGGCAACAAAACTGAGATTTTAAGAGAATTTGGGTAAATTTGGAGACTTTTTGGGCAATTTAAAGAATAATCATTGAAGATCCAAGCCCTAAAGTCCAAGAAAAGAAGATAATTAAAGTGGGAGGCCCAAAAAGTGCAAAAGTTTGAAGAAAGGAGGCAAAAATCTGCAAATCAGACTTCTAGAAGGCCTAGCGTCGAGACGCTAGGATCGTAGCGTCTCAACGCTAGGAGGTCAGCATAGCGCGTGCCAAAATCGCGACAGCGTCGCGACGCTGTCTGCGTAGCGTCGCGACGCTGCGACAACTTCTGCCCCAAGACAACATGACGTCACAGCGTCTCGACGCTGTCGACTTGTTCAGCAAGAAAATTCCAGCCCCTTGCACTATAAAAAGGCCCCTTCCCTTTGGTTGAAATCATCCCAAAATTTGGGGGAGCTCTCCCCTAGCTCAATAGAGAGTAAAAGTGAGAAGAATTGTGGAGAAAAAGTGGGAATTGAGCGAGATTCTAAGGCTCAAGATTCGAGATGATCATAGCAGGAGCTTGGGATCAACTTATCGGTTATTTCTTCCTTACTTCTTTATAATTCCTTGTTGTAATTTGAGTTAGGCCTATGGGTCAAGATCATTTTGGCACAATTATTTCCATTTGTGAGTAGATCTTGAGACCTAGGGTCGTTATTCTAGTTAATTGGATATTGTAGTGCAATTACTTGGATTATGTAATGAATGTCTTCATGTTTCATCTATGCAATTCATGCTTAATGCCTTTAATCTCTTGATCACGGATTAATTGTTATGATGGTCTAAATTGATACTCGACAGAGAGAAATTAGATTAGATCCTAATTGCATGGCTAACGATTGCTTGGAACACGAGAGTGAAAGAGAATTGTTAGAAATTGATTATGAAGTTGCTTAAAGCCATACTATGATTAACTAAGGAGATGGACACATAAATTAGTTATGTTAGTATGAGATGTGGAGGAGCTTGAAAGAGAAATCCGCTTGTAATTACTTCTAGATTTATGGGATTGTTGATTATTAGTTACATGCATCCATGTAATTGAGCTACAAATCCAAGAAAACTAGATAACACCCTAGGTCAAGTTCCCTTAATTGGATACTTCCGTTTTGTTATTGCATGTTCATTTTTATCTATTTCTCTAAATTTTTGCTTCATCATATGAGTTGATCTTCTAAATAAAATTAAAACATGATGATTCTTGGTACTTAATGGAATTAATTCAATTTCCCTGAGGATTCGATACTCGGTATTACCTACCGTTTTATATTACTTGTGATGACCCCTAGCTCAGTCACTGGCGTTCACCAATACACAATGATCGTAGTGTGGATAATTGCCACACACTCTCTAAATCATCCCTGAAACTAGAGAGAGCTATTCACACCGGCTGGCCAGGCGGGCATAAAATAAGAATAAGCACAACAATTAACCAAAATGCGATAGTCAATTTATTACTAGAGATGAAGCACAGTAATCACATTATTCCTAACCAACACCCTAAGCTACTTAGTTCATAGTAGGCATAGGAATACGAATTACAATCTGAGTATGCATGTCCATAACCACAAGTTAATAAAGAAAATAAACTCCCTAATCAGCTTGCGGTAGATGGTGTTCTTGATGATCTTCAATCTCCCTATACTATTCGGCTTCCAAGGGAAAAACATGGAATGACTTTGACTTTGACGGCTACTTCCTTTTATAGAAGGATGGGAGGCTTGAATTAGGTCAACTAGGACACGTGTAAGGCTCTCCTTGATCCTTTATCACGAAAATAACTCAACAGAAGTCGGTTCATGAAGTTGGCTAACGAGCTGTGATGTGGCAGTTTCTGTTCCCAGTTTTGCTGCAACATAGAATTTGCTCCCTGCAGTCGCTCAGCAGCATAATCTGCACAAAATAATTTCCAATGCTTCCATTTTTCCAAATGGGTTAAATCATGTAATATATATCCAAAACCAACCCTAATAAGCATAAAGGACACACAAATCCCTATATAATTGAGGCCTAAATAACTACCTTTTGGGCAGTTATCAACGAGCTAACAGGGGGACCTAATGGACCTACAGATCAGAAGCTCCAATGATATGAGCTTAACCGATTAAACTCATTAATCAGGTTAACTAATAATCATTAACTGTGGGTAATTCCACTAAAGACCCACAGCTGAACTCTTCTCACTGTAGAACATTTTTGTGTCCACGGATATAGACTTATACCGGTAAGTCAATCCTTCACGAGTGTTCGTAACTACCGTTGGGTCAAATTACCGTTTTACCCCTGTGTTACCTCTGGCTCCTTAAGTACCAGTGCTCCTCTAATGAATGTTGGGCTCCTAGAGTGAGTAGAAATATGATATGAAATACTCTAGAATTCCTGTGCAAGTATACACAGTCTGCAGCAAGTAATATTATCAATCCAAGGTCTGAATGAGTTTCCACTTTATCTATTTTGTATAACTTTCTAATGGTTTCGAAGATAATAAAAATGTTGGGTTTTATCGGAATTATGCTGAAGCAAAATAAATGTAAGGACAACGAGTAAACAAATAGACAGACAGATTAAAGACAGGCGCTGGTTAGGCTTTAGTGATTATTCTAAGATATGCTCTAGCAATATTATTGATCATGCATTTCTCGCAGTATTATTAGCGGATTCCTCCCGGAACTCTGGATCTTTTGGGATATGTTTCAAACCCAATGAAGAGCGACCGATCAAGCACTAGGCAACTGGCTATCCCTAGCTCAGTCACTGGCGTTCACCAATACACAATGATCGTAGTGTGGAGAATTGCCACACACTCTCTAAATCATCCCTGAAACTAGAGAGAGCTATCCATACCGGCTGGCCAGGCGGGCATAAAATAAGAATAAGCACAACAATTAACCAAAATGCAATAGTCAATTTATTACTAGAGATGAAGCACAGTAATCACATTATTCCTAACCAACACCTTAAGCTACTTAGCTTATAATAAGCATAGGAATATGAATTACAATCTGAGTATGCATGTCCATAACTACAAGTTAATAAAGAAGGTAAACTCCCTAATCAGCTTGCGGTTGATGGTGTTCTTGATAATCTTCAATCTCCCTAAACTATTCGGCTTCCAAGGGAAAACATGGAATGACTTTGACTTTGACGGCTACTTCCTTTTATAGAAGGATGGGAGGCTTGAATTAGGTCAACTAGGACACGTGTAAGGATCTCCTTGATCCTTTATCACGAAAATAACTTAACAGAAGTCGGTTCATGAAGTTGGCTAACGAGCAATGATGTGGCAGTTTCTGCTCCCAGTTTTGCTGCAGCATAAAATTTGCTTCTTCCAGTCGCTCAGCAGCATAATCTGCACAATGTGATTTCCAAAGCTTTCATTCTTCCAAATGGGTTAAATCATGTAATATCTCTCTAAAACCAACCCTAATAAGCATAAAAGACACATAAATCCTTATATAAATGAGGCCTAAATAACTACCTTTTGGGCAGTTATCATACCCCCAAACTTGAACTATTGCGCGTCCCGAGCAATACTAACCAACCTTCCTTCAAGAATTTCAAAACATTAGACAAAGAATTAGCTTAATCAAACCAGACAGTCCAACACTACCTTTAACCTTTACCTTAGCACTCTGCAAAACCAAGCTCTGCTGCAGCAAAATGATTCCTTCAGCAGGGACAAATAATCACCACTTTTCAACTTAATTCTAAGAACTCACCACAGCCTAGCTCTATTATCAGACATTTCAAAACATATTTTAAAGGGGTTTATATCCTTGTTTATCAGACTTAAAGCAGCCTTACAGTCATAAGCTCTTAAGCATGGGATGACCCACTTTATGGTACAGTATACCCCTGCCTCAAGCTCATCACCAACTAGGCTCAATACTCATTATAAAGCTAAAAAATCCTTTGTTATTCCATCTCTTGCCCCTCAGAATGGCGACATTTTATGATGAAGCTCACCTAAGTTCTGGGAGACAGAAAAACTGCTGGATCATCATTCATCCTTCAAAACTTTTGCTCCATCAATTTTTTCAGCAAAATCTTTAACAAATAATTTTTTTTCAGCAAATAATTTTTCTCATATTTCTCATTTCATAGGTCATCTTTTGACGCGAAGACAAACTGTGGGTATCACAAATGTCCCCGGTTACTCAATAACCTAGCACATTTTAATTTTGAAGGAGAGGAATGCTCGAGCAAAATAATTGGAGTAGCAAAAAGTCCCCCAAACTTGAATTATTCATTGTCCCCAATGAATCATTAATTAAACAATTATACCACCAAACTTAAATTTTTCTATCTGAATTTTTTAAACTAAACATGGGACTAGGATTAAGCTTAAAGTGGATCATATAAGTCAATACTACCGTCAAAATCTTCTTGCCGCAGCAACAGTCCAGGCTAGAAGAAATGCTCAAGCAAAAAGGTTTCTGGAGATCAGAATACCTTGATCTAATTAAGCGTAATCAGTCCAAGCTTCAAAAATTCAGAAGAAAATTAGTTAAGTTAGAGTTAGTCAGTGCTCATAGAATAGAAACATTCAGAAATTTCATTAAAATCATAGAAAAAAACATTACAATGCAGAGATATATTTTTAACGCTGAAAAAATTAAAAAGAAAGGCAATCAAACATTTTTAGCAAAATGGGGTCAGATATGCGCGAGCAAACAAAATGATAAGACAAAAATAATGCTCGCTGAAGATCATTCCATCCATCAATCTTCCTGACCCTGGTCTTCACCATCATTCTCTTCTCGTTCAACAGGCGGGGGTGGCATCCAAAGATTAAACAAATCATCGGGAAACACTGGAAAGGCCGGATACGGTGTTGAGAAATTGGTTTGCAAGGCCCCCCTGAGCGTATTATCTCTCCTTTTAGCATAAGTCCAGTAGGTTTGAGCTTGCCTTTCAGCAAATTCTAACCTACTGGTCAACACTGCCAGTTGCTCTAGGATCTGATTAACGCCATACACAAGTCCACCCTGGCGAACCTCTTGCATACGCTGAAGTCGCGCCAGATTATGTGTGTCAATGATTCCCTTATCAGTC
This sequence comes from Luffa acutangula, assembly GCA_036850905.1. NCBI lineage: Eukaryota > Viridiplantae > Streptophyta > Magnoliopsida > Cucurbitales > Cucurbitaceae > Luffa > Luffa acutangula. The sequence continues at coordinate 18,767,922 of CM072096.1, forward strand.
ATGATCATATCTTCTGGAACCGTGGGCACTCCTGCCCTGCTGCATAACATCGTGATAGTGTTCGGAAAGAACAGCTTCCCCACCTTCTTTTTCCAGCAATCAACAATCTCAGAAGAAATAATTTTTCCTACATCAATACTCATTGAGCGAAGAATGGCAAAAGCAAGCAATACCCTGTCCCGAGATACTGTGGAGTCGTGTGTTGTCGGCAGCAAGCATAGCCTGATGAATCCCATCCAAGTGTTGGCTTCACTCTTCAAATAAGCAGCTTGAAACGTATGCTTCCGCGTTTGCGACACCCTCCATTGAGCCCCCTCAATGCCTACCTCCCGGACAGCCGCACTTAGTTGGTCGCTAGATGGTGCAGCCACCATCTCATTAAAAACGGCATGCGGAAAATCTTGGAGATCGAACAGTTCATTAATGGCCTCAGGACTCCATTGTACAGGCACTCCTCGAACGATAACCTCAAAATCATTCTTAACGTCAAGATTGGCATAAAATTCTCGAACAATGTTGGCATTGACAGGTTCTGGTTTCGCACAAAATTGCCTCCATCCGAGGTTCACTATTCCAGACTCCAAGAACCTGGGCAAATCACTGCCAAATCCTCATTCGAACAAGAAGTCCCGTTTCAGCACCTCCTGGTATTTTGCTCGAGCAAGATCGTTGACGAAGCGAATGAATGGCGCCCTCGGCTCCTCAATTTCTCCTGATGCTTCGGTAATTCCTTTGCCCTTGCTTTCTCTCTGTTCACGCAAAAACTCTTATTCTGCCTTTCTTGCCTCTTCTTCTTTTTCCTTATTCTCAGCTTCCCTTCTTTCTTCCTCAGAATGAGAAAGTTAGACATTTACAAAATATGAGACCTATATTTAGGCTATTTATGTATTTATCCCAAATATAAATTAGCAAGTCATTTAGTAAAAATAAAGAAAGAAAGATAAGGATAAAATAAAAAATATTCTACCTCCAACTCTCTTCAAAAGCTCCCATATCTTGACTTTGCATGATGGTGATGTATGGATCGACGATGTATGGATCGATTATTGAAAAATAACAAGTATGTCTCATTGAGTGATTAGCTTTTCAATGTAGCCTCATCAAAGAAGAAGAATCCGATTGAAGGTGAATGTGATAGAGAAAAAAATAGTGTAAGGCCAAAAGGTAAAAAAAATGGTGGAATCAATGTGGCCTTTTTGGTTGTTGTGCTGTGAAGGTGATAAAAATAGGAGAAAAAGATGAAAGGGTGTTGTTTGGGAGAGTAAAAAATGGTGGAAGAGAAAAGGGAGATGAACTTGTTAGTAGAAGAAAAATTATGGAAGGTAGCCTCATAGGTGAGGAGGAAAGAGGCAAAAGTGAGAGTTTTTTCTCTTTCTTTTTTTTTTGGTGGAGGGGGGGGGGGGGCAGATCAATGGTTTTCTTAAAAACTCATAACAACCAAGATATTTAGAGAAGGTTCTCGATTTCTTTTTTAAATGATAATAATTCATTTTAATATTTCTCAAAAATCATTTGAAATTTTAGGTTCTTAGATCATTGGTAGGACATTTTTTTCTATTAATATTGTTGTTGTAGTTTTGAAACTATTTAAATTACTATTTTGCTTTAAATTCCCGAGAGTAGGTTGTCTCTGAAGAGACGACCTGCAACACGCGTCATGAAGTCGTCTCTTGAAGAGACGACCATTAATGTGATGATGGGGCAAAATTCCCAAGTGAACTTTATCTGTTAAATAAACTTTTGAACACGAAAAACATGGTTTCGCGTCCACTACAATGCTGACAAGTCCACCTTTGACTCCGAACGGCCTAAGCTCGAGTCCTTCCAATGCGACATTTTCGTTTTTCTTTCTGTTGTGTTTCCTTTTTCGTTACCCTCTTTTACTTTGTTTCCTGATTTTTTCTTCCTTTTTTCTACATATAAAATATTATAGGAATTTTTTTTTGTCTTCAACGAATTTAAAAATTAACTAAATTATTTTTTATAACGTACATATTTTATTTTATATATTTTATGATATTACTTTTGTTTAAAAAGGAAAAATTATGTTAAATTTTAATTCTTTTTTAAATAAAAATTTATTGTTCAAAGAAAATAGATAAAATAATTTTTTTTATAAAAAAAATAGTTTAATTAACATTTAAATTCTAGGAAAAATGAACCATGCAATCAAATATTATATTTGTGTGAAAAAGAAGTATGGAAAAAATTGTAAATGGAGAAATGAGATTAAAAAAAAGAAAAGAAAAATGAGGTTTTGTCAAAAAAAAAAATAATAATAATAAAAAGAAACTGCAAAGAAGAAAAAAAAAAGTGAAAAAAAAAATAGAAAAGAAAAAAGAAACAAATAAAAATCTAGAAATGTTTTGAATCCAGGCTCTCAATTATTAGATTGTGCTGTCAACCACTATTGCAAAAATGAAAACATATTTCATTTTAAAAGCATTTGAAATATGTTTAAAGCTAAAATCTATTCCACCACATCAGCACATTAGAGATGACCTCGTGACGTGTGCTGCAGGTCGTCTCTTGCTCTCAGAAATTTAAACCACAATATTAATATAAATAGTTTTAAAACTACAATATTTTAATAAAAAGTTTTAAAAACATATTAATAAAACATGTCCCTCATTGGTATGTATACATGTTGGGTTTTTACTAACAAGTCTTAGCTCATTTCCTTTTTTAAAAAGGATAACATTTCATTTTAATATTCTTCTTTTATATATATATATATATATATATATATATAATTTTTTTTAAAATCACAAAAATTTAAAAGCACTCACACCAAATATGAAGTCTACAAATATATATTATAATTAATTCATACCTAAGTTAACCATGAAGATAAAATTGAAAGTATAAAATGAATGCCAAAGTGAGCATAACTCAACGGTAATTGACATGTACTAAAAAAAGAAAGTCTAAAATGAATGATACAATGAATATTACAATCAAATAATTAATTGTATCGCCTATAAATCTAATTAACTCGCCTATGCTAACAAGTTAGGTGGGTTAGATCAAGGGGAGAAAAATGTCAAAATACTGTTGTTGGGTTCCTAGAGTGAGTAAAAATTATGATCTAAAAGTACTCTAGAAATTTGTGCAAGTATACACAGTCTGCAACAAGTAATAAGTATTATCAATCCAAGGCCTGAACTAACTTCCACTTTATCTATTTTGTATAATTCTTTTAACGGTTTCAAAGAAGGTAAAAATAATTGGTTTTTGTAGGAATAATGCTGAAGCAAAAGAAATGACAGAACAACAAGTAAACAAATAGGCAGACAGATTAGAGACAGGCGCTGGTTAGGTTTTAGTAATTGTTTTAAAAGATGCTCTAGCAGTATTATTGATCATGCAAACTCTCGCAGTATTATTAGCAGATTCCTCCCAGAACTCCGGATCTTTTGGAATGTGTTTCAACCCCAATGAAGTACGAGCAATCAAGCACTAGGCAACTGGCTATCCCTGTAGCAGCCGGATTTAGAAAAAAAAGAAAAAAAAGGGGGAAAAGGCGGGCATGAGCCCGGTCAAAAAGGAAAATGGGAAAATGGGGGGAAATTTCCCCCCAATTCGGTCAGATTGACCGTGTAATAAAAAAAAAATCCTGAATTTTCTCTTTCCTCACGTTCATCTCCCTCTCTCGGCACACACACACTCTCTCTCTCTATCTCTCTCTCTCTCTCTCTCTCTCTCTCTCTCTCTCTTTCGGTTCTCTCTTTCTCGCTCCCTCTCAATCCACAGTGTCGCGCGCCGCCGGCCTCCGCCGTCGCCGTTCGCCGCCAGTGAGTTTCCTCTCTCTCTCTCTCTCTCTCTCTCACGACTCCCTCTCTCAGTTTTTTTTGTTTCTCTCTCTCCCAGCCACTCATCTTTGCTGTCGGTCGACGCCCACGCTGCCGCACTCCACCATCGCACTCCACCGCCGCCGCCACCGTCTTCGGGCTCGTTCACTGTTTTAGATTTGTTCGTCGCCGCCACTCGAAGTTTCAGCCTTGTTTCTCAAGAACTATTTGGGGTAAGGGAGTTGTAAGTCATAGCTTATTGGATTTTTATGCCTTAGTGAAGTACCCATTAACGTTGGATCTTAATCTAAGGTGCCCGTAGCGTTTGGAGGCCGAGTTGTCGAATTGGAGCGAATTTCGAAATTGGACAGCGAGCAGTGGTTTCATTTGGGTGAGTTTTCGGCCCTCTCAAGTCTTGTGTTTTAGGAAAATAATTGAGATTGTTATGCCTCTGATATGTGGATATATATTTTATGTGTTAATAGACGAAAATTTCGCATCACGTGGTTGGCATTGTATCGAGTTGTTGGGTGACTTTCGATCAAGCGTAGTATCTCAAGGTAAGTAGCCCTTTGGAATAAGTTCTATGCTTTAAAACCCATTAAAGTTGAGTGTGGCTTATAATAGCATGAGTTGGTTTTAATTCTTAAGTTGGATTCAAATTCCAGGTTTTAAATGCATTGGGTGGTAGCTGAGCATGGTAAGTACTTTACTGGATTAAACTCTATTAAGCATTGAGATGACTGATGTGTTCCTGGCATGAGAATGTGTATATGTTGTTTGGATTGAGACTGAAATGATGTGATGCGTTTATTTTAAGATTTCTGGCTACTGCATATTTGTGTTGAGGGATAGAAGCGAGTGCGTGACTGGTGTATATTTCGTAGCTGCCTAACATTGTTTGTGGACAACAGAAAGCTGTGATTTGCCTGTTTAGGAGGGTTGTCGTTAAAATAGCAAAGGTTAAGGGGTCCTAAAGGGTAAAGGATTAAGGAAGGGAAAAGGATAGGTTAGTTGCCTCGATTGCGGGCCGTGTCAATCAAACACCTAGGACTGAGATGTAATAGACTGAAATGAGGGGCTTGATGGGCGGGACTTGGCTTCGCAGTCTAGGTGCCTTTTACTAACTGTGGAAGTAAATTCCTGACTTAAACCCATGAACGCCCCACCAGTGATATGGTAGTTTAGAGCGCTACGCACCTATTAATGCCTTGAGGGATGAGACTTAGCTCCACTGACTGGGTGCCATCTACCATCAGTAGGAGTAGAGACCTCCCAAAACTCCCACTTGTGCACTATCAGTGAGTTGGCAAACTTATATATATATAAAGGTGTACTAATTGAACACGAGACCCGAACTTCAGATAAATGAAATGAAATGACCTAACCCTTAGGCCCTTAACTCGAATAAAATGTTAAAGCCTTGATTGCTACTTACTGAGTATTTTCTTAAATACTCATTCTTTTCCCTTACATACAACTGCAGGTAGAGGTAAAGGTGTACAGTACGCGTGACGGAGAGCTGCTGAGCCATTGATCTCCTTTAGTATAAGTCTTCCGCATTTTACGTTTTGGAATTCCCCTTTTGAGCTTGTATTTCGAATGATTCAAGATTTATTCCGCTTTAAGTTTTGTTTGAATAACTAAATGTTTCGTTTGTTCGGTTTTAACTGGGATCCCAGATTGAAAAGTTTTCGCAAATTTTTAAGTATGTTTTCTTTAAATGTTATTTCCACGCTGTTCTTAGAAGAAGATTGAAATGCATGTAGTAACGGCCTTAGGATCTAGGCATGAAAAGTAGGGTCGTTACAAACCCTATCTCAGTCACTAGCGTTCACCAATACACAATGATCGTAGTATGATTAATCGTCACACACTCTCTAAATCATCCCTGAAACTAGAGAGAGGTATTCATACCGGCTGGCCAGGCGGACATAAAATGGAAACAAGCACAACAATTAACCAAGATGCAATAATCAATATATATTACTAAAGTTAAGTACGACAATCACATTGTTCCTAACCAACGCCTAAGCTACTTATTTCATACTATGCATGGAGATGCACACTACAATCTGAGTAGGCATGCCCATAATTACAAGATAATAAAAGGAAATGTTTATCTCCTCGTTCAGCTTGCAATGATGGTCTTCTAGGTGATCTCCAATCTCTCTTCACTATTCATTTCCCAAAGATGGAAGGAACTTTCCAAGAATGGAATGTTTGCTCCCAAAAGTGGAATGAAATTGACTTAGGCGACTACTCCCTTTTATAGAAGGATAGGAAGCTTGAATTAGGTCAACCTGGACACGTGTAGGGCTCTCCTTGCTCCTTTATCACGAGAATAACTCAACAGAATTTGGTTTGTCAACTTAGCTAACGAGCTGTGACGTGGCAGTTTTTGCTCCCAGATTTGCTGCAGCACAGAATTTGCTCCCTCCAGTCGCCCAGCAACGTATTCTGCATAAAAGAACTTCCAAAGCTTCCATTCTTCCAAATGGGTTAAAACATATAATTTACATCTAAAACCAACCCTATTAAGCACAAGAGACACACAAATCCCTATAGAAACGAGGCCTAAATAACTACCTGTTGGGCAGTTATCCGCAGACACACATCCCAAGATGATCAAAAGACAGATAAGATGGATGAAAAGACAGTGCTGACACAACTAACACAACTAACGCAAGTGAAAGGAAAATGGGCTGAAAAATTGCAAGTTGGCTAATGATGATTAATGCAAGTGGATAATTACTTGAAGAAGTCATCTTCCCTCGCCTATAAATAGAAGCCAAAAATCAAATATGGGGGATTATTCTGGATTCATATTTTTTCTCTTTGGCTCAAGAGGGAGAAGAAGGAAGATCAACAAAGGAATCACAGAGAGAGCTGTGATTAGGAGCAACTTATGCTTGTAATGTTTTCTTCCAGAATATCTTGTTTTGCTCGCATGAGCTAATTTCTTCTTCAAGGCTTAGTGCACACACCTCATTACTAACTCCTGCTTGGCCATCCGGATGCGGTAGCAGCGTGCTAAACCCCTGACAGGTAACGCATGTGGAAATCTCTGAGTAGAGCAAGTTAGCGCATGACATATAGTCTTGGTAGCATTAAAACACTACCGATAAAAGATAGTGCATGCATGAGCTTAGATTGAGTTGTGACCAACGCAACCCCTTGTAAGTTTTAGAAGAAACTGCACCTAACGCATGGACTAACCAACTAATCAATTGTTAGTTTGTGTTAAACGCATAGTGAATACTAGAAGGGAAACTTATGAGATTTTTTGTAGCAGTCGGTTGAATGAAAAAAAAAACGAAATGGGGAAGTGGCTGCCGGTCAAAGGGGAAAAAAAAGGGGGGGGAAACTTTCCCCCCAATTTTCGGTCAAAGTGATTTTTTTTTTTAAAAAAAAAAACTAAACACTCTCTCTCCCACAACACTCTCTCTCCCCGACCCTCTCTCTCTCCCTCTCGGTTATCTCCCTCTCTCTCCCTCCCTCACCGTTATCTCTCTTTCTCTCGCTCCCTCTCGACCGTCTTCCTCCGCCGTCGCGCCGCCTCCGTCGCTGCCGCAAGCTGCCGCCGTCGGTATTTATTTCTCCCTCTCTCTCTCTCTCTCTCTCTCTCACCCGCTCTCTTTCTTTCCCCTCAGCTTTCAGTCGCACGCTGCCCCCATCCGAGCGTCGCCGCCTGCAACCCTCGCGCCGCACGCCGCCGCCCGTCTGTTCACGCCGTCGCGTTGCACGCTGCCGCCTCCAACCGCTGCGAGCCGCCATCGATTTGAGCAGCCACTGCCGTCCTCGGGCTCGTTCGCGTTTTTCAGATATGTTCGTCGCTGCCACTTGAAGCTTCAGCTTTGCTTCTAAAGAATTATTTTGGGTAAGGGAGTTGTAAGTCAAAGCTTGTTGGTCTTTTATGCCTTAATGAAATGCCCATTAATGTTGGATCTTAATCTAAGGTGTCCGTAGTAGGTGGTGGTCGAATCGTCAAAGGCGGAGCGAAACTTTGAACGGTTGGACAGCAAGCGGTGTTTCTGTGTTTGGGTAAGTGAATTAAGTTAAGTTTTGGAATGATTTAAGTGTGTTAGGTGATTACCCATTGAATTTGGCTATTAAATTTAAGATGCCCATTGCGTTTGGTGATTAAATTGTTGGTTTTAGGTGGATTCGAGAGCTCGGACAGCAAGCTAAGTTCTGCTTTGGTTGTCTTGAAGTCTTGGAGTTTAAAGGAAAATTGGTTAGAAGCCGATCAAGGATTTGTTGGGCTAAGTAAGTAGTTTTCTTTGGTTTATGTCGTATGCTTTGGAATCATGTGTTCATTATGTCACCATGCTAGCATGAGATAAGTATGAATGGTTAGCCTTAAAGTTGGGGAACATGATTGTTATGCTTTCAACCCGCAACGCGATTGATAGTTGATATGTAGTCTTTGTTTGGGTTTTCATGCTCTAGTTTAATTTTCTTTGGAATTTGTCATGCTTGCGTGGACAAGATTTAAGCATCAGTCTTTACTTGTGGAATGTAAATGGGTACGATGAGCTTCTTTTCAAGGCATGTCAATATGTGGTAATCTCGATATTCGCTATGACATATTTATTTTTGTATGGTTGGTTGGATAATGTATGGCTTGCCTTAGTGTTAAGATAATGGAGGATGGGATTAAATGGTTGTTGGAGTTGTGTATGGTTTGTGTATGCGAGGTTTGGCTCGTTGTGGTTATAGAAGTGTATATTCTTATTTTCAGGTGCAAGGAAAAATTTTGGGTTCCCTCTGCGTACGTCGTTATGCTGCCGAATTTTGGGTAGCCTCATGACGGCTTAGGAATCATATTTACCTCGAGGGAAAGGATTAGGAAAGGGAAAGGAATAGGCTAGTGCCTTAGACGAGGGTCGTGTCAATTAAACACCTAGGACTGAGATGTAATAGACTGAAATGAGGGGCTTAATGGGCGGGACTTGGCTTCGCAGTCTAGGTGCCATTTACTAACTGTGGAAGTAAATTCCTGACTTAAACCCATGAACGCCCCACCAGTGAAATGGTAGCTTAGAGCGCTACGCGCCCATTAGTGCCTTGAGGGATGAGACTTAGCTCCTCTGACTGGGTGCCATCTACCATCAGTAGGAGTAGAGACCTCCCGAAACTCCCACATGTGCACTATCAGTGAGTTGGCAAACTTATAAATATATACAGGTGTACTAATTGAACACGAGACTCAAACTGCAGATAAATGAGATGAAATGAAATGAAATAAAATGAGATGAAATGAATGAGATTGAGATGACCTAACCCTTAGGCCCTTAACTTGAATAAAATGTTAAAACCTTGATTGCTACTTACTGAGTATTTTCTTAAATACTCATTCTTTTCCCTTACATACAACTGCAGGTAGAGGTAAAGGTGTACAGTACGCGTGACGGAGAGCTGCTGAGCCATGGATCTCCTTTAGGATAGTCTTCCGCATTTTTTTTTACATTTTGAAATTCTCCTTTTGAACTTGTATTGAATGATTTACGATTTATTCCGCTTTAAGTTTTGTTTGATTAACTAAAGGTTTCGTTTGTTCTGTTTTAAACTGGGATCCCAGATTGAAAAGTTTCGCAAATTTCTAAGTATGATTTCTTTAAATGATAACTTCTCGCTGTTCTTAGAAGTAGAGTGAAATGCATGTAGTAACGGCCTTAGGATCTAGACATGAAAAGTAGGGTCGTTACAGTTGGTATCAGAGCTTTAGGTTATAGGTTCTATAGACTGGTTTACATCGTAAACCATAGATATGTCCATGGCTTATCAGCAAGAATCCGGTCACGCCAGGTACACGTTGTTTACTTTGTAGCCTGTAAATGTTATGTATGTTCGAAAAGATTCATGTTGTGGAAAATTATGAATAAGGTTTTGTAACAGTGAATTGTTTAAAGGATTCAAGCCTGTTAGTAAGATGATAAAATTTTTGTGAAATAGATCATGCCTCCCCGAGCACAAGGACGCGGAAGAGGTCGAGGAAGAGGTCGTGGTAGGGGTCGTACAGCCCCTGAACAAGTTGTGCCACCTGTGGAGCAAGGAGGAGATCTACCGGAAAACCCACAAGCGGAACAGCCGGGTGCACAGCCGGGGCCTGCGGTAGGGCCTGTCACAGTGGATATTCAGGCCATAGTCCAGACCGCAGTTCAGGCTGCAGTTGCGGGAGTGCTTGCGGGGCGACAGGCCCAAGCGCCTCAGAACAACGAAGCCACCCTATCGCGGGAGGCTAGGTGCCTGAGAGATTTTAGGAAGTGGGACCCCTGTCCGTTCGATGGAGCCTCAAGGGATCCCACGGTGGCAGAGTTGTGGTTGTCCTCCATTGAGACTGTCTTTCGCCACATGAACTACCCGGAGGACCAGAAAGTTTACTGCGCCGTGTTCCTGTTACGAGATAACGCCCTGATTTGGTGGCAATCGATCGAAAGGACTATAGATGTCAGCAACGGACCTGTCACATGGACTCAGTTCAGGGGGGAGTTTTTTAGGAAGTATTACCCTGCCGCCTCCCGATTCAAGAAGCAATCAGAGTTCGTGGCCCTTATGCAGGGAAACCGAACCGTAGAGGAGTACGAGACAGAGTTTGCCAGATTGTCTCAATTTTCCCCTGCCCTGGTAGCTGTAGAGGCTGATAAGGTAGAGCGTTTCATAACAGGCTTAAAGGAAGAGATTCAGGGCAGTGTGGCAGCCCATGAACCCCAAGACTATGCCACAGCAGTTAGGGTGGCACAGCTGATTGATCGACAACCGTCAGCTGTCTCTTCAGAACCTTCCTCAGGTCATAAGCGAAGGTACGATCAGATGAGCTCGAACACACAGAGGGGTCACCGTTACCCTAGGCGAGGTCCGCCCTAGGACCGTCGACAGAGAGCACAGAATCAGCCAGGGCCTAATCAGGATAGGCCATTATGTCAGACTTGTAGGAAGTACCACTGGGGTCGTTGCTTGGCAGGGACCCGTGTTTGTTTCAAGTGTGGTCGGAAAGGTCATATTGCTCCGAATTGTAATCAGAAGAAAGCTAATTATGCCGACCAGCCGTCCAGTTCAAACCAGGCATCTGGGGTGAGACCAGCACAACATCAGGGCAAGATATTTGCCACCACCCGACAAGAGGCCGAGGACCTTAACGCAGTAGTGACAGGTACCATCCCTATCCTCGACCACTATGCTTTTGTGTTGTTTGATTCGGGTTCAACGCATTCTTTTATTTCTGCATCATTCGTAAGTCAAGCCAACCTAGAACTAGAGCCGCTAGGCTATGTTTTGTCAGTCTCAACCCCTGCGGGGGTAACACTACTAGCTAGTGAAGCGGTGAAAGCCTGCCAAATGTTAGTGTCTGATCGATCGATGGATGTGACATTGATCGCCCTGGATAAGAGTGATTTTGACGTTATCTTGGGAATGGAATGGTCGGCTTCTAATTAAGCCAACATAGACTGTCATCGTAAGGAGGTGATCTTTAACCCTCCGTCAGAGGCAAGCTTCAAGTTTAAAGGATCGATGATCAAAGGTGCTCCTAAAGTGGTCTCTGCAATAAAGGCGAGAAAATTGATTAGCCAAGGAGCCTGGGGCTTGTTGGCTAGCGTGGTTGACACAAGGAAAACCGAGACATCAATGACCTCGATACCAATAGTGAGGGAATTCACAGATGTATTTCCTGAGGATCTGACAGGATTACCGCCAGCTCGAGAGGTTGACTTCTGCATCGAGCTTGAGCCAGGGACCAACCCGATTTCTAAAGCTCCATATAGGATGGCTCCAACGGAATTGAAAGAGCTTAAGGTGCAGATTCAGCAGCTGTTGGACAAAGGTTATATACGCCCCAGCGTCTCGCCGTGGGGTGCTCCAGTTTTATTTGTGAAAAAGAAGGATGGGACAATGCGTTTGTGCATCGACTACCGGGAGTTGAACAAGGTGACAATAAAGAACAGATACCCTCTGCCCAGGATTGATGACCTCTTTGATCAGCTCCAAGGTGCAGCAGTATTCTCTAAAATAGATCTACGGTCAGGTTATCATCAGTTGAGGATTAGAGAGGACGATATACCCAAGACAGCTTTCCGAACCAGGTATGGGCATTACGAATTCACTGTGATGTCCTTTGGGCTTACTAATGCTCCCGCAGTTTTCATGGACTTGATGAACAAAGTATTTAAGGAATTCCTGGATTCATTCGTGATTGTTTTTATCGACGACATTCTTATCTACTCCAAGACAGAAGAGAAACATGAGGATCATCTTAGGAGAGTTCTAATTACCTTAAGAACGAACAAGTTGTATGCCAAATTCTCTAAATGTGAGTTTTGGTTACAACGAGTTTCCTTCTTAGGGCACGTGGTGTCAAAGTAGGGTGTCACAGTAGATCCAACCAAAATAGAGGCAATGACCAATTGGTCTCGACCTACTTCAGTCAGCGAGATTCAGAGTTTCTTGGGGTTAGCAAGCTATTACCGTCGTTTTGTGCAAGGTTTTTCCAGTATATTCGCACCTCTAACTCAGTTGACTCGAAAGGGTACATTCGTGTGGAATGAAGCTTGTGAGGCAAGCTTCCAAGAGCTTAAGCAGAGACTAGTTTCAGCACCAGTACTTACGGTACCTGATGGCTCAGGAGAATTCGTTATTTACAGCGATGCTTCAAAGAAGGGATTGGGTTGTGTGTTAATGCAGCATGGAAGGGTCATTGCTTATGCATCTCGTCAGTTGAAAGATTATGAGAAGAACTACCCGACCCATGACTTGGAATTGGCAGCAGTGGTCTTTGCCTTGAAGATTTGGAGGCATTATTTATACGGAGAGAAAATCCAAATCTTCACGGACCACAAAAGTCTTAAATACCTCTTCACCCAGAAAGAACTAAATATGAGGCAGGGAAGATGGCTAGAGTTAGTGAAAGATTATGATTGTGACATCCAGTACCACCCGGGCAAGGCAAATGTGGTTGCAGATGCCCTCAGTAGGAAGACTGCTCATGCGTCCGCTTTGATTACTACTCAGGCCCGTATATTGGATGGCTTGGAACGTGCAGAGATTATGGTTGCAGTGGGCAAGGTTACAGCACGCCTAGCTCAGTTGACAGTTAAGTCGAGCTTGTGTAACGCCCCAGGATTTTAGAAGCTAACCCAGCGACATTACTAACTCCTAGACCCAAACAAACCGTGAGCACCGAAAATTTCGGCAGCATAACGGCGTACATTGGACTAACCCAAAATTTTTCCTACACCTACTGAACAAGAGAAGCACTTCTACAAAGCAATACTAAACTACTTCCCACTCCACAGCTCAGCAGAACATAAACAGAACCAACAGACAGACAGATCTCGCATAATCAACTATTAGCTAAAACCAATTACATCTTTAAACAAAATCTTGAAACGACACCTCATGCGAAACAAACTTATTAAACCACTAACTGAATGAATCAATGGAGTTGTTTAAAACGGAAACAACTTATTCCAGGGATTAACAAGAATGAATCAGGACTAACCAAACTTAACAACTTCCAAAAGCAGCTAACTAAAACCTAAGAAAATAAAAGCAAGAACATTGATACTAGTTATGGTTCCTCCTCATACGCCTCCTCCGCATCACCATGGTCCACGCGGTCCTCATAACCTGCAAAACCTGGTAGTTGGGGGGAGAGAGGAGGGGGTCAGTACACTAAGGTACTGGTAAGCAGCCCCTACCTGAGAAGCCATCAAACAGCAAACAACAAACAACGTGCTTTTCACGCGCAAGCAACATACTATTAAAAGCAGTAAACATAATATCATGCTCAAAAGCTAGTAAAACATATGACTCTTCTAAGCCACAACTCATGCATTTCTCTATATGCAACTTACTAACCACTCAAGTTCCACGAGCTCACTCAATGTTCATATTTAGCCCTCACATGGCTCTCCAAGACTGATGCTTCGAGTCGCACTGTCCCCTGACCATTTGTACCCAGGGCCACAATGCTCTCTACGGAGCTCGGCATTCGACCCTTGACCATTTGTACCCAAGGCCTCAAACTGTGCATCGCCCCTTGACCATTTGTACCCAAGGTGCACCGATGACTTAGCAAAGTATTGGCCCTTCCCCAGGCACCCAACACATGCTTTCTAGACTCATCACACCGACCCTTGACCATTTGTACCCGAGGCCTCGATGCTCCTCTTAAAACCAATGGTGACGTGCCACCCCTCGACCATTTGTACCCGAGGTGCACTGACACTCACCCAACTTTCTTTTCTTTCACACTTTAGGTCCCTGACCTATATCTCACATCCACTAGAATGCATATGCCCTGCAACATGCTTCTAGACTCATGAACCATGCCCACTAAGCATTACACATGTGACCACATCTCTTAACTCATGCTTGACTCAGAAACGCAAATAGAACCAGCATGCTTGCAACCATTCATCACGCAACAACAATTCATGCTTTTCCGCAGAATCATATACATACATACATATATTCAAAGAACAGGAACAAGAGAACAGTTATAAGACAAGAAAACATTCAGCATGCAACACACAGTCAAACAGACTTCAGCAAGTAAGAACTACTTACCGGAAGCTCAAATGCTCCTAAACAATCCTAAAGGAATAATGGAAACAACCGGAAGAGCCTAAAGAGCTCAAACTACACGCAACGATTACCATGGGTTAGAAAACAACTTTGAGCACCTAATAGACTTGAGGAAAGGATCTAGCTTAGTGCTCAAACAACCTTGAGAACAAGCTGACTTGTGTTTGAAACGACCCAACAACCAAGATCCCAAGTCACCGGGTTATGGGTAACCAAAATCAAGGTCTTTCGGGTTGTGGGTATTCGCTGAACACGATATTTGAGATCAAACGCTCACTGAACAGCAACCGAATACACCTAATTCTGCAATTATAATGCCGATAACGAATGGGTATCGATTAAAACATGGTTTAAGGCTTGGATAACTATTGGGCAGCAACCCTTAACGCTAAAAGCAAAGGGACAACAAGGAAACTTACCCAAATGGACCCGCTTCTGCGCTAGACGGGTTACACCAACCACAACCAATGAGCTAGAACGCTATTTGAGCAGTGGGTACCCAAGTTGAAGTGTTTTGAACTTAATCGAACACCTAGACGGCGCTGCAGATCAGAATATTGAACACAATTTAGCTTTCAGCACCTAAAATGAATGGGCATTCTACCAAAGGCTCCAAACAAGAATGGGTAAGGGCAAAACTTACCGGACACGCTAACTGACGCCAGAAACGCCCAATGACGCTGCTGGACAGCAACGAAAACGCGAGGAAAGGAGACTTCGAGCTGCTGACCGCGCAAGATCTAACCAATACGGGCAAGAAGGAGTTAGATCGAGCCTTAACGAATACACATGAGTGAGTTTAAGACTTACCCACGAGGTTTCTTGCTGTAAAACGCCGCGGAAAAGAGGACTCACGCAGCAGCGACGCTCGGCTATGACGGCCGACGACTTCAACGCGAGAGAGAGGTATTGACGGAGATGAAGCCCACAGCGTGGAGAGGAAGAAGAAAACGGGAGGGAGGGAGCTCGACGACGGGAACCGCTGCTCACTCGAAGAAGGACCTGCTGCAACCCGCAACACGCGAGGGAGGAAGAGATGAAGAGGGACGGCGGGGCTTGGCTACTAGCGGCGGCGCACACACGGCAGAGAGGAAGAGAGGACTCGCGTGATGCTGGACGGCGGCTGAAAAAACGCAGAAGGGGGGCTGCTGCTGCTACACGAAGAAGAGAGGGAAAAAGAGATGCTTTTAGGGTTTTCTTCTTTTTTTTCTCTTTTACTTCAAATAAAACCCTAAGAAGAGAAAAAAACCCATTTAAAACAGGAATGAGATTTAATCTAGGATTCTAATTAAAATCCCAAATTGAATTTTAAATCCACTCTTAATTCCGAAAGATTTGGGATTAAAACTGATTAGGAAGAGTTTGGGTCTTTTGATATTTAAAATAAATATCAAATATTAAACCTCTAACTTTAGGAAGTTTAAAGATTTAATTAAAAATCTATTTTCCCTAAATTATAGAAATTTAACTTATCGACCCAATGCTAAGCTTGATTTCTAATTATCCAAATTAGAATAAGAACGCCCAATAAATTCCAAAACGGCTCGATTTCGAAACGCGGGGCGTTATAATCTCCCCACCTTAAGAGCTTTCGTCCTCGAAAGACTCCAGCTCGAACAACTCAGAGAATTAGGCTCAAACTTCACCTACTTCTTCCTGGTAGCTCCTTCTGCTCTATGGTTCGCCCATAGCTCTTCCACCAAAACATCGATCTATCTTCTCAAAACCTTCGCTTCTTTGGATATGACCTTGACAGACTTCTCCACCATAAATGTCAAGTCCTCGATCGACGATAGGGGTTCAGAATTCACACATGCGAAGGATCACACACGCATTTCCACAACGTGGACACATAGACACATCATGCACAGTTGACATGGTCGGTGATAACGCAAACTTGTAAGCAACAAGCTCGATGCGCTCCAAGACCTCATAAGGACCAATGAACCCAAGCTAAGCTTCTTATCAACAAGCAAAGAAACCTTTCGACGACACCATGTGCCAGAACACACGATCACCCAAAACTGAACTCTAGAACTCGAAAGAGCTCGCCTAACCACACTGGTGGACTGGCCTTGACTCCATCTCACACTTCACAAGGCATTTAACACCAGAGGCTTTTGCTCCCCAAACCATTTCCTTCTAGGATTCCAAAGCTCAAAACTGAGGCACAAAAGGAATAGGTGATGTGTATGCATAACAACAACTCTTGAGACGAGTCGTCTTGAACATACAACACTTGAAGCAAAGCTTGCTTACGAGCAACCTAACTTCACACCAAGAACTCAAACAACCCAACAAGACCGAATCCAAGCTCCGATCTTGCACGACCTACAAGGAATTTAGCCACGTGTATCAAAAAGCCAACTTCACTAGCAAAGTTGGAGCTAAGCTATCTGCCTTAGCACGACACACACGGGGCTCGTTTTAACGATGCCACTTGAAGGAACACATGCTGTTAACGTCAGCTTAAACCTTTGAGCTTGACATAACCACAACCCACCTTCAATAACCTCAAGAATGCTCATCCCGGTCCTACGAAAGGCTTCATCAACAACTCACCAACTTAAACTCACTTAGTTGGTAAGTTTCAAACCCAACTTCAAACAGGCATTACTGAAGAAGGAAACAACTATTTCGGAACGGCTTCCGCTGCGCCAACTCACCTTTTTCAAACCATCCTTCAAGAACGGCTACGAGATGGCACTAACACCACCGTTGGCACTTCCTTATAACTGCACACCAAGGTAACTTTGTCGAGACGACAACTGACGCTGCAGTCATGACTCGATACTGATTCTCACTATCTCCTTGGCTTTGGATTGAGGTCTCACTGCATGAGGGAATTGCTCTAACTCTTGGTTTGAGAACCAACACCATTGAGTATCGCCACGAGCAAGTCCAAAAACCTTGAGACTCGATTCACGAAACCCAAGTAGCGGCAAGGCTATTTATGAGTCCGAAGACATAACATAAGCTTGCAACGTTCAATCACACTTGGATTCTTAGGCATCCTCTTGAACAAAAATACCTTGACCTTCATCAGAGATTGGATGCAAACTATCCTAAGAAAACCTTCTGCTTAACTCAAAGGAAATCCTCAACTCCTTAGAAACCAGACGACACCAATCGAGCCTTGAACGAACTGAGGAACAGAAGATCTAAGCACCACGAAGCACCCATAAGAGTTGCAAAGCTATTTTAGCCCGAGGACCTCACAGCAAGCTTGCAACACTCAAACTTGATTTTGAAAGCCACTTTGGAACAATGATTCCATGATCCCAACTAAGAAGCTGGATCACAAAATTATTCTAGGAAAATCCTTTTTCCCTTGAAGCTAGCCTATACAAGGAAATTTAAAAACAAGGCACCAAGGAAAAGGATACACTAGCAATTCTAGCTTCAAGATTTGCTGACCAACAATGCCACAAAAACGAAGGAATGATCCATGCATACTCACATAAACGAATATTTATGCACAAGACAAGCATAAATCATAAGAACAAGATTTCGAAACCAGAAGATATAGACGTGAGAAGAGAAGGGATTACTAACCTTGAGCGAGGGGCAAGCAGACTCCCCACCTTAGGAACTATCTTCATCATCGGAATCATCGACATCGTAAAGCTCTGGGTATTCTGCCTTGAGCTCCTCATCGGTGACACAGGGCAAGAACTCCTCAGTGCACGCGCTAGATCCTGACGGAGATCCTCTAACCTTCTAACTATCTGCAAGCACTTCTACTTCGTGCTTCTTCTTGGCACCAGATGACGTGCAAACCTCTTGGGACTGATTCGCCCTGGGGATGTCCCTATCCAACATCCGAGCGCTCGCTAGGGCTGCTGCAAAGGTGGCTGGTCGACCAAGCCTGACCAAACCTCGAATTTCTGTGCGGAGCCCATTAACGAATCGGTTGATCCTAATCTCTTCGGTGGCAACCAACCCTGGGACTCGGCAGGATAACTCTTCAAACCTTCTGACGTACTGTTCCACAGACAAGGTCCCTTGAACCAATGAGACAAACTCTGCTTCTTGCTCAACATCAGCAAAACGACAGCCAAAATGGTCTCGCATAAGACGTTTGAACCCTGACCAGGAAATGGGATTCTCTGGGCGGTTCTCGGATTGACCCACAACGTTCCACCAAGTGCGAGCGTGGCCTTTGAGCATAAAGGCAGCTCCTTGGACCCGCTATTGGGCATTAGCTCCAAGAAATTGAAATATCGCTTCCAACGCGGCGGTCCATTCTACATCTGCTTCAGAACTATCCGAGTGCCCATCGAATGAAGGAGGCTTCACCTTCATGAAACTCTTGATAAACTGCACATCTTCGCCAAGAGCAGGGGCTCCATTTGCACCAACGTGTTGCAGGTTGTTCAGGAATGCATTGCCAAGCATCGCCTGCAAGGCCTTTGCTGCCAGCACAGGAGGCGCTGGGGGAGGAATGGGAGGATTCGCCTCAGAATGCGAATTAACCTCGGGAACTTCTGGAGGGCCAGAACGTCCACTACCTTGACTGCTACTCGAACTCATCGCTGAAAGGAATGACGAACTCACTTAAGGAACCGGGATAGAAGGGACTAACCTCAGACTATGGGAACAACCTAGGCTTTAAGAAAACAACCTATGCCTATGAACAAACAACATCGCACAAAACAAGCACAAGGAAAACCAAAAGCTATCTAGGAAACTATGGGAGCATCCTACTCCTACTACCAAACAAGAGTCACACAAATCAAGGCAAGCTATCTATCCGCCTACAGGGAGCATCCTAAACCTAGCTACTATATGACAAGCAACATAGAAAAATAACATGCTCAGACAAGGCAAACAAGCACATAACAGGAACTCAAGCAAGCAGCAACAATTATGCAAACAATCAAGTACATCAAAATAATCATGGCAACATAATAATATCTTAACCAGACCAACGTACCTGGTGATGGAGAGGAGAACGAGGAAGACCATAACCCTAAACATCCAAACAACCTAGATTTCCTAGGCCAGTCTACAGGAACAACTCTGCTCTGATACCAACTATAACGCCCCAGGATTTTAGAAGCTAACCCAGCGACATTACTAACTCCTAGACCCAAACAAACCGTGAGCACCGAAAATTTCGGCAGCATAACGGCGTACATTGGACTAACCCAAAATTTTTCCTACACCTACTGAACAAGAGAAGCACTTCTACAAAGCAATACTAAACTACTTCCCACTCCACAGCTCAGCAGAACATAAACAGAACCAACAGACAGACAGATCTCGCATAATTAACTATTAGCTAAAACCAATTACATCTTTAAACAAAATCTTGAAACGACACCTCATGCGAAACAAACTTATTAAACCACTAACTGAATGAATCAATGGAGTTCTTTAAAACGGAAACAACTTATTCCAGGGATTAACAAGTATGAATCAGGACTAACCAAACTTAACAACTTCCAAAAGAAGCTAACTAAAACCAATGAAAATAAAAGCAAGAACATTGATACTAGTTATGGTTCCCCCTCATACGCCTCCTCCGCATCACCATGGTCCACGCTGTCCTCATAACCTGCAAAATCTGGTAGTTGGGGGGAGAGAGGAGGTGGTCAGTACACTAAGGTACTGGTAAACAGCCCCTACCTGAGAAGCCATCAAACAACAAACAACAAACAGCGTGCTTTTCATGCGCAAGCAACATATTATTAAAAGCAGTAAACATAATATCATGCTCAAAAGCTAGTAAAACATATGACTCTTCTAAGCCACAACTCATGAATTTCTCTATATGCAACTTGCTAACCACTCAAGCTCCACGAGCTCACTCAACGCTCATATTTAGCCCTCACATGGCTCTCCAAGACTGATCCTTCGAGTCGCACTGTCCCCTGACCATTTGTACCCAGGGCCACAATGCTCTCTACGGAGCTCGGCCTTCGACCCATGACCATTTGTACCCAAGGCCTCAAACTCTGCATCGCCCCTTGGCCATTTGTACCCAAGGTGCACCGATGACTTAGCAAAGTATTGGCCCTTCCCCAGGCACCCAACACATGCTTTCTAGACTCATCACACCGACCCTTGACCATTTGTACCCAAGGCCTCGATGCTCCTCTTAAAACCAATGGTGACGTGCCACCCCTCGACCATTTGTACCCGAGGTGCACTGACACTCACCCAACTTTCTTTTCTTTCACACTTTAGGTCCCTGACCTATATCTCACATCCACTAGAATGCATATGCCCTGCAACATGCTTCTAGACTCATGAACCATGCCCACTAAGCATTACACATGTGACCACATCTCTTAACTCATGCTTGACTCAGAAACACAAATAGAACCAGCATGCTTGCAACCATTCATCACGCAACAACAATTCATGCTTTTCCGCAGAATCATATACATACATACATATATTCAAAGAACAGGAACAAGAGAACAGTTATAAGACAAGAAAACATTCAGCATTCAACACACAGTCAAACAGACTTCAGCAAGTAAGAACTACTTACCGGAAGCTCAAACGCTCCTAAACAATCCTAAAGGACTAATGGAAACAACCGGAAGAGCCTAAAGAGCTCAAACTACAAGCAACGATTACCATGGGTTAGAAAACAACTTAGAGCACCTAATAGACTTGAGGAAAGGATCTAGGGATGCTGGAATTTACCGCTTAGTGCTCAAACAACCTTGAGAACAAGCTGACTTGTGTTTGAAACGACCCAACAACCAAGATCCCAAGTCACCGGGTTATGGGTAACCAAAATCAAGGTCTTTCGGGTTGTGGGTATCCGCTGAACACGATATTTTAGATCAAACGCTCGCTGAACAGCAATCGAATACACCTAATTCTGCAATTATAAGGCCGATAACGAATGGGTATCGATTAAAACATGGTTTAAGGCTTGGATAACTATTGGGCAGCAACCCTTAACGCTAAAAGCAAAGGGACAACAAGGAAACTTACCCAAACGGACCCGCTTCTGCGCTAGACGGGTTACACCAACCACAACCAATGAGCTAGAACGCTATTTGAGCAGTGGGTACCCAAGTTGAAGTGTTTCGAACTTAATCGAACACCTAGACGGCGCTGCAGATCAGAATATTGAACACAATTTAGCTTTCAGCACCTAAAATGAATGGGCATTCTACCAAAGGCTCCAAACAAGAATGGGTAAGGGCCAAACTTACCGGACACGCTAACTGACGCCAGAAACGCCCAATGACGCTGCTGGACAGCAACGAAAACGCGAGGAAAGGAGACTTCGAGCTGCTGACCGCGCAAGATCTAACCAATACGGGCAAGAAGGAGTTAGATCGAGCCTTAACGAATACACATGAGTGAGTTTAAGACTTACCCACGAGGTTTCTTGCTGTAAAACGCCGCGGAAAAGAGGACTCACGCAGCAGCGACGCTCGGCTATGACGGCCGACGACTTCAACGCGAGAGAGAGGTATTGACGGAGATGAAGCCCACAGCGTGGAGAGGAAGAAGAAAACGGGAGGGAGGGAGCTCGACGACGGGAACCGCTGCTCACTCGAAGAAGGACCTGCTGCAACCCGCAACACGCGAGGGAGGAAGAGATGAAGAGGGACGGCGGGGCTTGGCTACTGGCGGCGGCGCACACACGACAGAGAGGAAGAGAGGACTCGCGTGGTGCTGGACGGCGGCTGAAAAAACGCAGAAGGGGGGCTCCTGCTGCTACACGAAGAAGAGAGGGAAAAAGAGATGCTTTTAGGGTTTCCTTCTTTTTTTCTCTTTTACTTCAAATAAAACCCTAAGAAGAGAAAAAAAACCCATTTAAAACAGGAATGAGATTTAATCTAGGATTCTAATTAAAATCCCAAATTGAATTTTAAATCCACTCTTAATTCCGAAAGATTTGAGATTAAAACTAATTAGGAAGAGTTTGGGTCTTTTGATATTTAAAATAAATATCAAATATTAAACCTCTAACTTTAGGAAGTTTAAAGATTTAATTAAATATCTATTTTCCCTAAATTATAGAAATTTAACTTATCGACCCAATGCTAAGCTTGATTTCTAATTATCCAAATTAGAATAAGAACGCCCAATAAATTCCAAAACGACTCGATTTCGAAAAGCGGGGCGTTACAGCTTGAGACAAAGGATTATAGATGCTCAACCAAATGACCCTGACCTTGTTGTTAAACGCAGTCAAGTAGAGGCGGGGCAGGTGAACGAGTTTTCCTTATCTTCAGACCTCGGCTTGTGTTACCAGGGTCGCTTATACGCCTGAGAATGTCGATATCAAACAAGAATTATTAGCAGAGGCACATAGTTCACCTTTTTCAATCCATCCGGGAAGTACGAAGATGTACCATGATTTAAAACAGTATTACTGGTGGCAGGGCATGAAAAGAGAGATAGCGGATTTTGTCAGTAAATGCCTTGTTTGCCAACAAGTGAAGGCCCCGAGACAAAAACCAGCGGGATTGTTACAGCCGCTGAGTGTCCCAGAGTGGAAGTGGGAGCATATATCTATGGACTTCATTACAGGATTGCCTTGAACGGTCAAGGGTTACACCGTGATTTGGGTCATTATCGACAGACTCACAAAGTCAGCGCATTTTCTCCCTGGGAAGCCTACTTACACTGTTGAAAAGTGGGCACGGTTATATATGACAGAGATAGTCAAGCTTCATGGTGTACCGGTAGCAATCGTGTCAGATAGAGACCCTCGGTTCACGTGTAACTTCTGGAGGAGTCTGCAAAGAGCCTTGGGTACTCAGCTGCGTTTCAGTACAACTTTTCACCCTGAGACAGATGGTCAAACAGAGCGATTGAACCAAACTCTAGAGGATATGTTGCGAGCATGTGTCTTGGATTTCTCAGGTAGTTGGGATGCACACCTGCACTTAATGGAATTTTCTTATAACAATAGTTATCAAGCAACCATCGGTATGTCACCGTTTGAGGCCCTCTATGGGAAGAGATGCAGGTCCCTTGTTTGTTGGGATGAGGTCGGAGAACGTCAGTTGTTGGGACCTGAATTGATTCAAGCCTCTAGCGAGGCTATTCGTACAATCAGATCGAGGATGCTAACAGCTCAAAGCCAACAGAAGAGTTATGTTGATACATGGAGAAGAGATTTAGAGTTTGACGTGGGTGATCATGTTTTCTTGAAGGTAGCCCCAATGAAAGGAGTATTGAGGTTTGGAAGGAAAGGCAAGCTCAGTCCACGTTTCATCGGTCCGTTTGAAATTCTAGAACGGATTGGTCCGGTAGCTTATCGTCTAGCGTTGCCGCCTTCTCTTTCGGCGGTACACAACGTTTTCCATGTCTTCATGCTGCGGAAGTATTTGACAAATCAAACCCACAGAGTGGACTTCGAACCTTTACATCTGAGCGAGAACTTGTCTTATGAGGAGGAACTTGTGCTAATTCTTGACAGAGAGGTGAAGGTCCTTTGCAATCGCGAGATAGCTCTCGTGAAGGTCCTTTGTTGAAACCATTTGACCGAAGAGGCAACGTGGGAGAGAGAAGACGAAATGATGGCCAAGTATCCAGAGTTGTTCCAGTACTAGCAACTTTCGGGGACGAAAGTCCTTTTAAGGTTAGTATGATGTAGCAGCTGGTTGAATGAAAAAAAAAAAGAAATGGGGAAGTGGCTGCCGGTCAAAGGGGAAAAAAAGGGGGGGGAAACTTTCCCCCCAATTTTCGGTCAAAGTAATTTTTTTGTTAAAAAAAAAAAAAAAACTGAACACTCTCTCTCCCACAACACTCTCTCTCCCCGACCCTCTCTCTCTCCCTCTCGGTTATCTCCCTCTCTCTCTCTCCCTCACCGTTATCTCTCTTTCTCTCTCTCCCTCTCAACCGTCTTCCTCCGCCGTCGCGCCGCCTCCGTCGCTGCCGCAAGCTGCCGCCGTCAGTATTTATTTCTCTCTCTCTCTCTCTCTCTCTCTCTCTCTCACCCGCTCTCTTTCTTTCCCCTCAGATTTCAGTCGCACACCGCCCCCATCCGAGCGCCGCCGTCTGCAACCCTCGCGCCACACGCCGCCGCCTTCAGCCGTGAGCCGCCGCCCGTCTGTTCACGCCGTCGCCTTGCACGCTGCCGCCTCCAACCGCTGCGAGCCGCCGTCGATTTGAGCAGCCACTGCCGTCCTCGGGCTCGTTCACGTTTTTCAGATCTGTTCGTCGCTGCCACTTGAAGCTTCAGCTTTGCTTCTAAAGAATTATTTGGGGTAAGGGAGTTGTAAGTCAAAGCTTGTTGGTCTTTTATGCCTTAATGAAATACCCACTAATGTTGGATCTTAATCTAAGGTGTCCGTAGTAGGTGGTGGTCGAATCGTCAAAGGCGGAGCGAAACTTTGAACGGTTGGACAGCAAGCGGTGTTTCTGTTTTGGGTAAGTGAATTAAGTTAAGTTTTGGAATGATTTAAGTGTATTAGGTGATTACCCATTGAATTTGGCTATTAAATTTAAGATGTCCATTGCGTTTGGTGATTAAATTGTTGGTTTTAGGTGGATTCGAGAGCTCGGACAGCAAGTTAAGTTCTGCTTTGGTTGCTTGAAGTCTTGGAGTTTAAAGGAAAATTGGTTAGAAGCCGATCAAGGATTTGTTGGGCTAAGTAAGTAGTTTTCTTTGGTTTATGTCGTATGCTTTGGAATCATGTGTTCATTATGTCACCATGCTAGCATGAGATAAGTATGAATGGTTAGCCTTAAAGTTGGGGAACATGATTGTTATGCTTTTGACTCGCTGCGCGATTGATAGTTGATATGTAGTCTTTGTTTGGGTTTTCATGCTCTAGTTTAATTTTCTTTGGAATTTGTCATGCTTGCGTGGACAAGATTTAAGCATCAGTCTTTACTTGTGGAATGTAAATGGGTACGATGAGCTTCTTTTCAAGGCATGTCAATATGTGGTAATCTCGATATTCGCTATGACATTTTTATTTTTGTATGGTTGGTTGGATAATCTATGGCTTGCCTTAGTGTTAAGATAATGGAGGATGGGATTAAATGGTTGTTGGAGTTGTGTATGGTTTGTGTATGCGAGGTTTGGCTCGTTGTGGTTATAGGAGTGTATATTATTATTTTCAGGTGCAAGGAAAAATTTTGGGTTCCCTCTGCGTACGTCGTTATGCTGCCGAATTTTCGGTAGCCTCATGACGGCTTAGGAATCATATTTACCTTGAGGGAAAGGATTAGGAAAGGGAAAGGAATAGGCTAGTGCCTTAGACGAGGGTCGTGTCAATTAAACACCTAGGACTGAGATGTAATAGACTGAAATGAGGGGCTTAATGGGCGGGACTTGGCTTCGCCTACTAGGTGCCATTTACTAACTGTGGAAGTAAATTCCTGACTTAAACCCATGAACGCCCCACCAGTGAAATGGTAGCTTAGAGCGCTACGCGCCCATTAGTGCCTTGAGGGATGAGACTTAGCTCCTCTGACTGGGTGCCATCTACCATCAGTAGGAGTAGAGACCTCTCGAAACTCCCACATGTGCACTATCAGTGAGTTGGCAAACTTATATATATATACAGGTGTACTAATTGAACACGAGACCCGAACTGCAGATAAATGAGATGAAATGAAATGAAATGAAATGAATGAGATTGAGATGACCTAACCCTTAGGCCCTTAACTCGAATAAAATGTTAAAACCTTGATTGCTACTTACTGAGTATTTTCTTAAATACTCATTCTTTTCCCTTACATACAACTGCAGGTAGAGGTAAAGGTGTACAGTACGCGTGACGGAGAGCTGCTGAGCCATGGATCTCCTTTAGGATCTCCTTTGAAATTCTCCTTTTGAACTTGTATTGAATGATTTACGATTTATTCCGCTTTAAGTTTTGTTTGATTAACTAAAGGTTTCGTTTGTTCTGTTTTAAACTGGGATCCCAGATTGAAAAGTTTCGCAAATTTCTAAGTATGATTTCTTTAAATGATAACTTCTCGCTGTTCTTAGAAGTAGAGTGAAATGCATGTAGTAACGGCCTTAGGATCTAGACATGAAAAGTAGGGTCGTTACATTTTCTTACTTAGGCCTTAATGGATCAATTACTCAAAGTGTGCGCTACAAGGTTCTTATAGATGCATGAGGTTGCAACCGCAATAGCCTTGATATTATTCTCCTTGAAGATTTTCTTTTTACCCTCATCGCATGATTTTGTGTTTTCTTTGCAATTATTGCTTCGCAAATATACCAACCCTCCTGTTTAACTTGTTAACAAATAGTATCATACGTTTTGAGTTTGAGTCAGCAAATATTGTTAAAAACTTCATGAATATCCTTTCCCTATGGATTCGACCCTGGACTCATCAGGTATTACTTAATTTTGTCAGTTTATACTTGGATTGACTATTATCTACGACTATATATTTGAACATACTGACAACCAACCAGGAACGTAGTTGTGGGACTACCTAATCTTGATTGGGAAAAACTCTTGGAGAGAAAAATTTCTCTCTAGAGTTCTTGAGAGAATATGTGAGTGAAGCTAGAATGAGACCTTAGGGTTAGGGTTTTCATAACCTTTCCTTTTATAAGAGAGGAAACCCTAGTGTGAGGTTAGGAAACAATCTTGACCGTTAGATCAAGATCAATTAATTAATAATTTATTAAATCAATTAATTAAATGTTAATTAATTAATCATATTAATTAATTAATATCATGCACATTTAAATCTTATTTAAATGTAATTTCCTCACATAATATATAGTTTAATTAACTTAATTAAATCTCATTTAATTAATTCAATTAAACTAATCAATTAATTAATTCCAATAATTAATTAATTTCATAATTAAATATCACCCATATTTAATTAATTACTCATTAGAATCATATTCTAATAATTCCCTCATAGACTATAGTTTAATTAAATCTGAATTGAATAATTAATTAATTCATCTTCTAATTAAATACCATATATTTAATTAGACATATATTTGAACTCTTTCAAATATATTAATCTCTCAATTTAATAAAGTTTAAATCAAATTAGACTTTATATTTTAATGCATCACTATACATTGAATTAATTTGTATCTCATACAATTAACTTAATTTCCAATATGAATTTGAACTATTCAAATTCTCTCAAGATATAATTGTTCCAAATTACTCTTTACGAGCTAGCAGGGGGACCTAATGGACCTACATATCAGAAGCTCCAATAATATGAGGTTAACCGATTAAACTCATTAATCAGGTTAACCAATATTCATTAACTGTTGGTCATTCCACTAAAGATCCACTGCTGAACTCTTCTTACTGTAGAACATTTCGGTGTCCACGGATATAGACCTATACCTCTGTGTTACATTTGTCTCCTTAAGTACCAGCGCTCCTCTAATGAACAACTTGTTTATGGTCCAACCATTAAACAGAAAGTCCCTCTCGGGCTAATGAGAGGGCGGGCCCTTTGTTCAAGTCCCGGAGTCACCACTTAAGGGAACACTCATCTACTTCTCCTAGAAGTGGGAAGGAGTGAATTCCATCGTGTGTTGTCATGTCCCCCCCACTCGGCCTAGTCCCCAAGAAGGTAGGCTTATTGAGTCGGCGTG